>CM077024.1:55289016-56605266 GCA_039090855.1 Macrothele yani
GCCATCACGTGTCCACTGCTCCCAACACAGTTGGACGGTATGGTCAGCACGATCCATGTAGCGGCCTATACAGTGTGCCAGCCACCCTTTGGTTTTCAGCCTGATGATCAGTTGTGTAAATCAACGTCTCTGGCATCTACCTGGCATTATTGTCACTCTGTACTCTTGCTTGCATTGGCCGATGCTTTTGGTTTTCATGGGGCATCGACTACACGCCTGTTTATAGGGCTGCCGGTTTGTGCTTGCAGCACCACCACAGGGTGTGCCGTCATGCGCACTCGCACCAAACGTTCATTTGCATACCAGCTTGCACTCTAGCTATTTGCAAAGTTTCACGGTTGTAGCATGTTTTCTTCTAGGTACGCAAATTTCATTGTCTGCAAGTGTATATGTATATAATCGTCAACCATTATGAATCCACTGCTGGATGAAGGTCTCCCCAAGTCTCTTTTCACAATGGTCTGCCTTGAGCCAGTCTCCTCTGCATCACTCTCACATACTTTCAAATTTTATCCACCTATCTCCCATCTAGTCTTCTTCTGGGTCTTTTTCAGTCCCTTGGAATTCAGTCTAAAATTTCAGTTGTCAGTCGGTGGTCTGTCCTTTTGGCAATATGTCCAGCTCATTGCCACTTCAGGGATTTTACTCTGATCATGATGCCTTCCACCCTTGTCATTTTCCTTATCCATGAGTTCCTCTTCTTATATTTCCTGGTGAACGAGGAGTGACCTGTGTGCTGGTGCATTGTCATGCAACAGAACCCACGATTGATTGCCCCACATTTGAAGCCTCTTCTTGAAGATTGACTCACATAGATGTTGCATGATGTCCAGATAGAGCTTCTTGTTGACAGTGCATGCTTCAGGGATAAATTCAAGATGAGCAATACCTTGGATGCTGAAAAAGATCTCTAGCATGGAGATGGTGGCAATTTTCACGTAGCTGATCCTTGATTAGTCTGCGGGCCGAAGAGGAAGCACCATTTTCTATTCTTCGTCATGATTCTTCTAAGAAATTGTAGGTCTTGGTCATCGGTGGTTACAAGATTGTCTGCCATTTCCATCCAAATGGCCTACTGATCTTCAGTTAACATACGTGGGACGATGTGTCGACACTACTGGTGCACCTTCAGATCATCTGTTAGTATCTGTTGACATGTATTCTCCGATATCCCAGCAGCGCCTCTATTTTCTCAATATTTCTACTTAAAATTAAAAGTTTTAATTGAAAGAAAATTTGAAGTCTGTGTTTAATGAAAAACAAATTCAAGAATACATGGTTTAAAACTCAGGCTTCATGCCACAATAACACATAAACATAGAAAACGAGCGAAAACACAGTCATGTATGGTAAAAGGTTTGTTTAGCGGTAGCTTTCGGTCATCCAACGACCTTGATCTCCCGAGATCGACTGGATGGGCTGGGTGCCAGAATTACAATTTGAAGTTGGGTTGTTGAAAATGTTGGCAGATTTTAGAAGAGAGATCCAAATAAATGGGATTTGGTGAAGGGTCTCTGAATTGCAGTTTTTGGTGCACAAAATTTCAATGCTTTCTTGGAACCGCAGAGATTCTTTGTTGATGAATGGGAAAACGTTTCTTAGTTTCTTTCCAAATGGGAACTGCAGAAGTGTCTTCAAGGGTTAGTGCAGATAAAGCTGTCTTTGGAAGACCATTGGAAACATCTTTTTTGTGTTCAGCAAGTCTTGTATTGATGCTTCGGTATGTGCTTCCCATATACACTGAGGGGCCAGAGAAAGTTGAAACGGGAATAGTATAAACTCCAGGGGTGAGACAGGATCCCTGTCTTTAAGCAGGCACATTTTTGCAGTAGGGTTTGGTTTCACTGTGAGAGTGTATCCCATAGTTTTGAAAAGTTTACACATCGGTACAGGAGAAGGATCCATGGAAAGGGATGGAACCAATGAATGGTTGTTTTTCCACTAGTACTGGTGAGAGAGCAGACAGATTTTTCAAATGGGAATTTTGAAGGAATTTTTCAATTGTAGAAGGTGGGAACTGATAGGCTTCAGCAATTTTCTTTATGGTGTCAATTTCTTCATTGAAGGAAGATTCAGTGTTGCAGACAATCCTGGCACAATTAACATAAGTTTTTAAGTTGGCAATTTTGTGAGCAGTTGGGGAGTGGGATGAAAATGGGATTTTGTTCACTATTGCAGAGGATTTTCAGTAGACAGATCTGTTGAGATGATTCCCTTGCTTTGTCCAATGGACACCCAAGAAGTTAATGCCTTGCTGTGATTCTTCATTGATGGTGAATTTTATTGATGGAAACTTTAGGTAAATCTTTTCAAGAAGAGATTCAAGGTCAGTTCTATTGTGTGGCCAAATTACAAAAATCTCATCAACATATCTAAGCCAAATGGAAGGTTGTAGATTGTGTTCCATGATTATGTCTTTTTCGACATGAAACATGGAAACTTCAGCCAGAAGTGGAGAGAGAGGTGAACCCATCAGAAGTCCTTCTTGCTGACAGTAGTATTTGTTGTTGAACTTGAAACAATTAAATTATCCCAGAGTTTGAAGGCAGTCATACAGTTCTTTTGTTAGTGGGCCAGAGAGTGATTGGTTTCCTTTGAGCAATTATACTAGCAGTATATGAGAGTGGAAACGAGTGATGGAAGGGAAGAGAGGAACTACATCCAGAGTGAACATTTTGTCAGAGGGTTCAATGCTAGGAGGGAGTTCTCTAATAAACTCTTTAGTGGTGGAAATTGACAAAGGATGGCTGAAGGTGAGATGTTTACATTTTTCCACAATCCTCTTTTCAACATTACGGGTGGGAGAGAAAGTATATTCCACAAGTGGTTGAAGAGGGAAACCAGTTTTATGAAATTTAATCTGGAAGAATAGGTGTGGAGTTCTGAAATATGGTGGTGGTATAAAATCTCCAAGAAAGGTTTTTAGAGTGGGTTTCTTGTTGAGTCTTTCAACTGCAGTTTTAAGTTTGGGGGTGGTATCAGATTTTAGAACCTTGCAATTTCAAGTTGAGAGGAATGATTCAGCTTTTTTTATTGAGAACAGTTGTGACAGATTTTTGTTCAAGGTCGTAGGATGACCGAAAGCTACCTCTAAATTAACCTTTTGCAATACAAGACTGTGTTTTCTCTCGTTTTCTATGTTCAAGAATACAGTTTTCAAAAAATATACCCATACTTATATAAATAAGATTCAGATAAGATTTATAATTTACATTTACTATATGAAGTACATAACTCTTAAGTCTTGAGGTTCATTTCCATTTTCTAAACATAATTTGACAAAAAAAAAATAAAAAATATATATATATTTGGGTAACAATTCACATTTTTGACATTTTTCTTTAATAAAAAAAGTTCCAAAACCTTTTTAAATCAAAGCAAGTGTAGAGGTGGGGAGGATTATTTCAAAAGCTAATGTAGATAAACACTAAACATGAAACACTAAATTGAGTAAATTCTTTTCAGAAAATTGAGAAAAATCAAAAACATGTTTGTTTTAAGAGTTAATAAAAACACTAAACTCTTTCAGGGCAATGTAAAAAAATCAAAAAAACCTTTAATGGAGATTTTGTTATGACAAAAATTCGAACAAATATCGCTCTACAACAAGCATCAAACGCCAAGTTTTTTAGGTTAAGATTCGCAAGATTCAAATGACAAAAAAAGCGCGAAGATTCGAGTTTTTCGAATCTCGAATCTTTTCAAGATTCACGGGATTGGAGGATTCGAATGTCCCATCCCTAATTAAAATTCATTGGATCCCCAAAAGCTCTTCTTTCTGTGGTTCATTATCATATTATGTTGCACTGAAATGAGAACCGTATACTAATAGGGTGTTTAAAAAGGGTGTATACAACTTTCCAAGATAATAGAAAGGAAATGGTAACAGCTGAACAATTAGACTTACTGGGCAAAAGTAGAGTAACATGCGAAGTTTTAACACAGAGAGTCAAATTTTGATGTGACTGTCTCCAGTAATTCTGCAGACATCCCACCTGTATCAATTTCCTGCCATATGGGGCATAGCATATGAAGTGTAACAGCAGTAATGGTGGCAGTAATTCTTGTAAACAGCTCATCAGTATAGGTTGGTAGTGGTGGTACATAGAGACAATCTTTAGCAAAGCCCCACCAGAAAAAATCTAGCGGTGTAATGTCAGGGAACGAGGTGGCCATGCTACAGGCGTACTTCTACCAATCCACCTACCTATAGTGCGTCACATAAATATAGAGACAGAAGAAATTCTCGAATAAAAAGAAACAACAACGAGCTGAAATGTACACCTCATATTTATAGCAAAAATAGCATAGGACACGCAGCTGCACAATAGTTTGACGGAAACATAACAATTCCAATGCCAAGTACAAGAAAGAAAAAACAACAACAGAAATATGCTGTCTCAAAAATATAAAGACTTACTAGTTATGAGCACCTCCTGTACAAATAGTGGAGCCGTTGTTCCGAATAATACTGAAAACCCGATTGGGTATGCTGTCCACCAAGTGATGTAAGTGTTCTGGACGGAGTGCGTACCAACTTTGTTCAATCTGCTCTTTCAATGCCACCACGCTTGAAAACTACCGTCCATTCGCATACACATTACGAGCGAGGATACCCCAGAGGTTCTCGATAGGGTTCAGATCTGGATTGAGTGCTGGCCAATCTATTACGGTCACACGATGAGTGTTAAACCAGCTTTTGTTGATGCAGACCGATGGATAGAGGCATTGTCTTGCTGGAACAGATAATTAACACCCGCCAGAGTTTCGGCAAACGGTAGAAGGTGGATGTGTTGAGTATGTCCTGATACGTTTTGGAGTTTTGCCCGCCTTGCAGGAAAGGGATATCTGTTGTCCCATTGAACGCAAAAGCTCTCCAGACCATCGCAGATCCCCCTCCTTTCTGTCTGCTGAAGAAGGTGCGTGGCTCTCGTCGTAAATCATGCCAATAGCAGTTCCAACCGTCAGGGCCATCCAGGTTGAACTTTTTCTCATCAGGAGAAAATAGTTGTGATCCACTCGTCCGTCCAGTGCATGTGGCTGCTTGCCCATAACAATCTAGCTTTCTTGTGGCGCCACGTGAGGTGTGGCAGACGGCGCATTTTACAGAGCACAATATTGCGACTTTCTTGATTCGTTGATGAACTGTGTCCTTTGAGACAGTGACACCAATAGTCCGAGAAACTTGATGTAGTGATAACCTTTGGGATGAAACTAAACGCATGATGGCACGATCATCTCGTTTAGTTGTTATTCGAGGCCTTCCAGGCCGTTTTCTGGCAGTTAACGCACCGCTTTTCGATAAAGTCTTATAAATGACTGCCCTACTCCTCCCCATGGCTTTACAAATTTTCGCTACAGGCAATCCATTTGCTCTCAGTCTCCAAATCTTCTGCACCTCCTCACCAGATAGTTGACTGTTGCGTGGCATTTTGGCAAATGAATGTCTGACGGCAGGTCCGCTGTCTTTTGTAGACTGGACCGAATTACAGCCCTTGCACGTGCGTACGACATGCTAATTTGTACATCTCATTTGCATGTGGCTATTTTACATTGTTGTCTTTATATTTATGAGACACCTAAAATTACACTATTTCACTTTGTGGTGTTTGTTCTTTTCACACAATCTGGTCATCTCGACGGATCGAAACATTTGTTGTGGGGTTATGTCTAATTAGGTACCACTTCAGCTTCCTACCTATATTCTCATTGCGTTCACGGCACAAAGTCGACCGTCTCTATATTTATACGACGCACCTTAGAAAATGGGTGTTTAGGTACAACCTTATGCCATTTAGGTGAGCACAGGTGCTCTATCTTACTTGAAATGTAAGCGTCCGTCGTGGTCCTCGTCGTCTAATTGTGGGGTGAGGTACTGTTGCAACATGATGAGATGCACAATACCAGTAACAGTGGACTCAACAAAAGAGAAGTGTCCATACACTTTTGCCATGCTCATGGTGCAAAAATGTTAATTTTTTGGGCTGTCACAAACATGTATTATGGTGGCGTGTGGCTGTTCCCTTCCCCAAATTCTGCAGTTATGGGTGTTAACTTGACCACTTACGTAAAAAGTGTGCTTGTCATTGAAAATGATCATCTCCAAAAAGTTCTCATTTTCTTCTATCTGACTGATCATTTCTGTACAGAAATCGTTGCATATCTTGCCATCGTCTTTCTTCAGCTCTGGTGCACAATGGTAAATTTGTACGGCTTGAAATGCAGACAGTGTCACACAATCACATGTGGAATGCCAGTTTCCTGAGACGCACGCCGCGTTAACTTTCAAGGACTTCTGACGAAGCTCTCGTACACTTTGTCCACAACAGCTTCAGAGGCACGCGGCTAACCACTTGACAAGGATGACAAATAGAACAGCCTGTGTCCACAAAATTATTGTGTCATGTATAGATCGTATGCCCTACTCAGAGGTTCTTTGTCATATTGTGTGTGGAAATTCCGCTGAACTTGTGTCGCAGACTTTGTTTCCTCGAACCAAAACACACATTCTCACTCCACACCTTTGCAAGTAGACGTTTTGCAAGCATTTGATAGGGAACCCCCTCCCGTTGTGGATTTCGATTATCCAGTGACGAGGCTGAAACTTGCAGTGTTCCACCACATTATGCGATTGACTCAGCATCTATATGACTTCGAAGTTATTCTCTGTATCCCTGCAAAGTTGTATACTCCCCATTTTGAAACACCCTGTATATTATGCTTATGAATTGTCTGCTATTTTAATTTTTAGTTTTTATTATGTGTTGTGATCATACTTAGAAATTTTTCTCCTTAATTTCATTGTCCAATTTTTATTAGCAGAAACTATGTATACATTCTTTTATCCTTCATTTCCATAGGAAGCACGAGAAAAAGCTATAGTTAATGCTCGCCATTTATGGGAATCTGGTGATAGAGAGCCAAAGCCTACTGTGGGCCAGCCTGAACCGTCTTCTGATGCACCCTTCCTTCATGCTAGTGCACTGCCTTTACAGTTGCTTGCTGCACGCACATTTTCTACTTTTAGTGAAGAAGAAGAGGATTGTTCTCTGTGGTATGAAGCATTGTGTGAAGAAAACTACTACATAACATATTAAAATTTGTGATTTTATTATTTAGTGTGTGTGTGTGTGTGTGTGTGTGTGTGTGTGTGTGTGTGTGTGTGTGTGTGCAAGTAAGTGAGATAAAGAAGTGAATGAAATAAAATTATTGCCCCCTTAAAACAGACTTCCTTTTAAAATGACAAGATCATAAATAATTAATGTATTTATTTTTGTATCATTATAGTGGATTGTTCTTCTGACGCACAGAGCATCACAAATCCCACCTGAAACATTGCTTATGACATTTTAATCCCCATAAACGAAGTGTCTGTATGTTGAGTTAAGATGGTGTACTGGAATTTTTTCAGGTTGTGTACTGAAGTACTCAAAGATAGGCAAGTATGTATTATGTGGTGTGAGAATGAAGGTTTAATCCCTGTAACAAAGAAATGTTCAAAAGGGCACGGCATGAAATTGTATTCCAAAGAGCATGGACGTGGAATGTTCAGATGTCCAAAGTATCATATTGATGGGTGTTGTGGAGAATCTGCCACTAGGTCATGAAGCGTGCTTTGATAAAACAGTAATTGCCTCCCCAGAAGGCATTGTTAGCAACATACAGCTTTGCTTGTAATTTAGACCGTGATTCGACTGTAAGGGAGGCTTCCACTTATGATGGCTTGGAAACCTCGTAGGAAACAAATAAGTGACTGGTATAACTACTGTAAAGCGCAACAAGTTCACATGTTTTGCAATTTGTGGAAGAGAGAGGACAGATTGGAGGAGGAGTGGAAAACAGTTAAGATTGGTGAGACAAAAAATTAGAAAGCGAAAAAACTGTTGGAAGGTGTGTGAAGGAAACCTGGATCCTTGGAATGATTGAAAAAGATACAAAAGAATTCCAATTGTAGATGTGCCCGGAGAACAAATGTTTAGCGGAACATTTTATCCACATCATAAAAAAGTATGTAGAAAAGGGAACAATAATAATATCTGATCAGTGGAACTCCTATGCCCATTTATTTATTCACGAAACTGTGAATCACCCTGAAAATTTTGTTGACCTAGATTCTGGTGCTCTTACTCAAAACATTGAGTCCCACTAGTATGCATTAAAATGCTCCTTTACTAAGGGAAGTGTTCTTAAAGAAGCTCTGGCGGACATAAATATCTGTTTAGAAGGAACTGCTGAATGAATGAGACTAAAGTTTTCAAAGAATTGTTAATGGTCATCAGAAACTGACTGGAATATGTAAACAGAATTAAAAATGTTTCTCTGATATTATGGAATCATTGCTTTTGTGCATTAACAATATTCTTAAAATGACCATCTATATCAATATTATGTGTTTCATTGTAGGTGGGATTTGCGATGTTCTGTGCATTGGAAGAATACCCTTATAGTGTTAATGCACATATTTTCATAAAAGTTTTTATAACAATTAAGATTTGCTATTTAATTTGGAGCTCAAGTGTTCAGTTCTATCTTCAAAAAGAGAGCAGCAAAAAAAAAAAAAAAATATAGAGTTTCAGAAACAGAAGCAGCTGAGAGTAGAAGGGAAAAGAGATTTTAACTGGTAATATATATAATGATAAGCAATGGTGTGCTTTATTTGATGAATTATTTCCACAAACTTCCAAGAGGAAATTGCCAGTGAGGAAATGAATGGTACAGGAATGACTTGATGAAGTGAAGTAAATGGAAATACCTTATAAAAGTCTGATCTGAATCATGTGTTGCAAAAGAATGAACAAATATTTTAATGAGGAATTAGCGGTCATATTATGTAGGAATGATTTAATGATACAAGTTGGAATTTTTCTGTTAAATTAAGCCTCTCGAGTAGAAGCTTTTCAAAGCAGGTAATCGAGACTACACAACATGGACTAGAATATATGAAGGTCAGGAAAATAATGCAAACTTTTCAGTTGCTTTTCCCACTTTATAATATAAAAAGTTAGTACATTTTTTTGTAAAAAGCTATTGAAAAGCCGTAAATGTCAGAAGGGAAGGTTCTTCCAGTTTGTGTGTTGTGTGACCTTTCCACAAAGTCTCTGTATCAATCTTTTTTTTTTAAAAGACACTCCCCCTTCTTCAGGTAAGCTTCTGGATTCTCCCTTGGTCTGATTGTGGGTTATGATGTTTAGGTGCACTATCTTGACATGGTGAACTGTTCGCATTCTATAGTGTTGAGTGTCTAATTGACTGGCGACCGGTCAAGCAACACACATGGGATAGCTGCATATGGTTGATGCTTGTGGTGAGTTTTGTGTGTCCCATCTTGTAACACTGCAAAAATGTAGTGCAGTGTCCTAACTAGTGAATCAGTACAGTGATGAAATGGCAGGAATATCATCCAATGGATGAGTGGTCAGAAGTGTGAGTGAGTGGGTTCTGGCTAGTTGTCCATGCTGGGCTCAGATTTGAGTCCTATAGGAGGCATGGTACTCTTAAAAAGTAAGTGGCCCCGAATTAGGGATGGGCAATTGCTTATAGCCGTAACCCTTTAAGCAGCTGATATACCTAAATCAAATGGTGCCCCAAATTTTCTGAGCTCCCTAATTTGAAATATTCGCATAGTGGCCAGATTTTTTTTCCCCTCTTACCTCAGTAGTATCAACCATAAACCTATAACTGATGATAAGATCTGCTTTCTGGTCCTTTATTCTCTTTTCCATGACACAACACATAATGGGGAAGGGTTAGTCCTCCTGACACAGTTTACAAGCAGCTGGGACTCAAAAATCTTCTCAGTTTACAAGCGACTCAAAAATTTTCTCTCTCTCATTGTGGGTTCGTTGCCATTGTTATATCCCTTTTAGTAAGTAACAGTCAAAGAGGATTGGTATCAGTCATTCCCATAAACGACCAATATGAATAACTAAGGTATTATGAAAGCAACGGTTTATGATTCTGTGGTACACTTCTTTCAGCTGCTTTCTGCTCACTTCTTAGAAGTGAATATACTCATTCAAGCTGATTTCAGGATACTTTGCTAACCCTGAGGTAATGTGTTCCAGCCAGTTAAAGGGTTAAGAGTTACTCATGGCAAATGTTAAAATCTGAAACAAGCTAAACTTCACAATATCCACACAGACAATGTGCAGAACATTTCCTTGTATGGACTATGACAGTTGATAGCTGTCATGGAAACTCATGCCCACTAAGAAATGCAAGAAATGGCACATTCATGGATATATCAGCACCAACATTGGATCACTGATGTATGAAAATCTGTCACCTGGTCAGAGATGAATACATTTCCACTTCTGTCATGCAGATGAACCGCTCAGAGTCTGCTGGTTCTTCTGGTTATTTGAGAGTTAGTTCCCATGGTCTGAGCTGGCTTTCGTGCGCACTCTCTTTGGCCAAGTGTGGCCTTCGCACCAGTTTTTTTTTTTTTTTTAATAACAAATAAACTAAACATGCTGGTGAGCATGTATGCATTTGGGGAAAGCGGCATGGTACCGGGGTGCATTGTTGGTATTTGGAAAGCTGGAGGTTGTGGTGTTATGGTTTAGAAAATGTTTTCATTGCACACCTGATCACAGTGATTTAATGGATAGATGGGAACTGCTTACCTTTCTATTGTTGCCAACCAAGCACCCCTTTCCCTTCATGGTTATAATTCATACAGACAATTTTGGCTTCTAAGATCAGCAAGTTAATGCATATGTCACAAGACCTGGAAAGCTGCAGATTGGATAAATATGAATTTTCTGCTCATCTATGGCCATTCAGCTCACTGGATCTCAACTTAATTGAGCATGCCTTGGACCTACTATCCCAGCAATGAGTAGGCACCACAGGGATACATTGTGTGACATATGAGCAGCACTACCAGAGGGCATCCTGCAGCACCTTCCTTCTACAGTCCATGTCAAGATGTTACAGGCTTTATTATGGGCAAAAGGTGGCCTCGTGAGGTATTTGGTAGGTGTTACTAATGCAAAGCCATCTCAGTTTATATTTATTTCTTGTTTCCTTAACAAAATCTCTTTCTCAGTGGGTATTATTCTTAACCGTAATTATCAAGTTTCAGATTTGATTCATTACATGTACCTTGGCACTTCTGGTTTTATGCGTATTCAAATTTTTAAATTGGGGAGAATAAGAGCATAGCCGTCCCTGGTGGCACAGTGGTCTGTCTAAGCACTGGCATATGACCATTCACCTGAGATGGGTCCGGGTTTGAATCCCGGTATGACATGGATGTTGTGTTTGTCTTACGGCACTGGCTCTCTCCCTTCCCTGGAGTCAGTGGCCTCAAATCAGGGATGGGCGACTGCTTTTAGCCCATTGAGTTGCTGACAGTGGTTGTTAAACCTCCAATAAAAAAAATATGAGCACAGGATATTTCACAGGATGTATTCAAGGAAAGTTGAAAAAAAAAGACTGGAAATTACGTATTTTGTAATGCAGTTATTTGATTTAAATCACAATTCAAAAAGTGGTGTTCTTCTGTGGTCAACCAGAATTATGTCACAAAAGTCATTGTCAAGCAGTTTTTGTATTCTATAAAAAATAAAAAAAATATGAGCACAGGATATTTCACAGGATGCATTCAAGAAAAGTTGAAAAAAAGATTGGAAATTATTTTGTAATGCAGTTATTTGATTTAATTCACAAATCAAAAAGTGGTGTTCTTCAGTGGTCAACCAGAATTATGTCACAAAAGTAATTGTCAGGCAGTTTTTGTAGGTCAAGTCTGTGGTGCTGTATTATCTGAAATGCAGGTATTCCTTTAATATTAGTTGGCATTATGTTTTCAGGAAAACTGAATAAAAATGAATGTTTATGTATTGCTTAATGATCAGTTTTGGTTAACATTACTTTATCTTTTGTGCTGCAGTGAAAGATCATTTCTGCCATGTGAATACTGTACTGGAAGTAAACAGAGGCCAGCGTCTGGCAAGAGCACGAAGAGCCAAAAAGCAAAAAGAAACAATCAAAAAGAAGCCATGAGTCACTAAGAGCTAAGTAAGTATTGTTTCCACAACAGTAAGCTTTGTTTCCCACAAAGCTTACAAACTTGCATCTTTAAGAGCAGATGCTGTTTCATTATTGCAGCATAAAATTAAAGTTAAATAAGTTCATAGAAGTTATTAGGCATTACGAGACATAGTTGAAATGAAACTGCTATTACTTGTAAAATCACATATTTTTGCATGCATTCTTTCAAAGGGTATTCAGCTCGTCTCAAACTGTTCTCAACAGATTCATATTGTTTTGCTACGAATGAACGAATTGATTTTGAAAATTAGTTTTGTTTTACTGTGTGAGGATCACATGAATGCACAGACTGATTTTGATTAAATTTGATTTTTAGTTTCTGTTACCTGTGTGCTGACATGCAATTGAATCAAATCAACTTCCATCTTTTATTTTGTGACTGCATTGTCACTAAATGCTGACATACTTTTGCACATTGTATATACTGAATACACAAATTCAGATCAACATTAGTTGCCACACATGCATAGTTTGCTCAACACAAAATGCATTTTTAACAAATTTTCACATGTAAGTTTTTCTTTTCCACTGAATTCACTGTATCCAAGTAGCAAGTACTGGAATAAAACAAAATGATATTTCAATATTTCATTTTCCAGCATATTGAAATAAGTGAGTAATGGTGCTTTAAAAATTTAATTATGATTATTATGATGGCAATAATAATACATGGATTTCAGGAAGAGTATTAATTTTTGAAAATATGTATTTGCATTGCTGTCTCCAGACTCCTGGGAATCAGGGTGGCCAAGCAATTACAAAAACTGGGAATTCAATAATAGGATAAAAACGAAAAAGCAGGTAAAACTCGGAGAAAATATTGCATTGTTTGCAAGAAACCTGGGGAAAAATAACATCCTGGAATTTATGCCATTGTGATGTTTCGAAATTTTCATGAACTGTTTCAGTTGACCCAAAGGTGAGTTAACCCCTTCAGTCGTTAATGGAATGGTTGAATCTTTGAATTAACCGTTCCATAAACCCCTTCATTCGGCCAACATATGAACTACTTTCAAATTAGTAAAATGGGCCTGGAAATGTTTCATGCGTGAATGCAGTGAGCACTAAACAGACAACGGAAATCTTCCGGGATAGAATGGTGTGTGCAGTAGAGCTAGCCCCGGAATTTTTCCGGGCATACCACTTAAGAGGTTAAAGAAACAAATACAACTTTGACTTTTGCTATTTCAGGAGTTTGTGAAATGATAAGCATGTTCCAATACCCTGCAAAACTGGTGTTCTGGCACTTCACTTTGTTCAATACCTGTTGCTGCTTATTTGGGGCATGATGAGAAAGTCATTCATTTGGAGTATGAGGAGACCCAACAAACTTGTGCATCTCCCTCCTACTTTAGCCACAAAAGATAAGCTCATTATCCCTTCTGTGTTAACCTTGGCCACCATGAGAGAATTCAGTAAACTTGTTCATCCCCTTCTACATTAACCATGAAAGATAAGCTCATTACCCCATCTCTGTTAACTCAGTTCTTCTATGTATAGCAGAAGTGCTCAAACTGCTGCAGATTCTTTTTCATTTTCTTTCCTGTTTGACACTGAGATAAATTATTCTGTCAAATTGGTTTCAGAAATCAGATGCAGTTTCTTATAGAAAAATTTAAATGCCATGTAATGTATTACTTTGGTGTACTTGGTAAATAAGTGTTACTCGTATGTTGTTGATTTGGACTAAGTTTGTTTTAGTTTTATTGTCATGAGAATTCATATGCTGTTTTTGGAGATGTGTGTGTGTACACTCGTGCATGTGTGTAGTGTTTATTTTCAGCTGCTCCAAATGTGCTAAAAGTGTATTTAATGGACCTTGGGCAGATAATTTGTATCTACAATGTGCACACTCAATTACAGAAGTTCTGAAGAACCCATATTCTGTGAGATACCACTACTGTTAGAAAATATTCAGTTTCAGTAACATGGATAAGCAGGCCATTGTGAGTCATAAATTAAGTGCTATGCATCAGAAAAATGTAAAAGCACATTTACAACAGCCTTTTGTAATTGATTTAATGTGTTTAGTGAAGTCCACAGTAGAAAGTTGAGGAGTCTTTCAACATTAGCCATTGACAATTCCATAGTCTCTGAGATTTCAACTGTTGAAAAGAAAATTAAATACCTGCCATTTCAGATTTTGTTTCGCATGGATCTACTCTAAAAGCAGAGATACTCTGGCCAGTATGAAACTTGTTTCACGCTTTTTATGAAATTTTTGCCCGCATGTTCACTGATGGTGAAATACCAAAGAAGTACACATTAGGAAGAATGAAGTTGTGTTACTTGTTAACATTTGGATTGGCCGCTTTCTTTCATCATTCCCAGCAAAAATCTTTAAGCAAGAATAAATTTGTAATTTGCTTCAATGAAGTACAGTATCAAAAGAGCACAGATGGGTATTGTAGTTAGTGATGTATGGATATTGTAATTAGTGACTTTATAAATATATGGATATTATAATATGTATGGAAATTGCAATTAGTGACCTGATAAATATATGGATATTATAATATGTATGGAAATTGCAATTAGTGACCTTGTGAATAAATTTAAAGGTGATTAATTAGTGACCTTATGAATAATTTAATAAATTAGTGATTAATTAGTGACCTTGTGAATAATTTAATACATTTAAAGCGTCTGCACTTTTGAAGATGGTTACATATTTTCATGGATAATCTGAATGAAAATTAAATGCAATTTTTGAAGAACATAAAGAATTACTTGCTGAAAATGGCTGTGATGTACTGGATTAAAGCATCTGTGATTTCCATATTATATATAGAACTTTTGTGGCATGGACACAAATCCACAAAATGGGGATTAAATATAATCTTCCGAGCAATGTGGCAATTAGAGAGGCCAGCCAGGCACATAGATTATTGTAACATTACAGGAAGTCTCTGTTATACTTTAAAACTTTCCTAGATAGTGGGTAAAAAATACAACAGTGTGTAACAGGCTACTGAAGTATTTCCTCATGTAAAAAAATGTGTTGAAAGTGGACATAAAATCCTTGCTGAACACATTTTCCTGTAGAACTGGGGGGGGGAACTTACGAAGATAAACTTTAGTGAAGTTTGCCTTTTTTTCAGATGTCATGTTGGAACCTTTTCTTAAGTTCCGAACTCCAAAACCAGTGGTACTTTTATAAAGTGCTTTATGTAACCTTATTCATTAATTAATGCAAAGCATTTATGAAAAACGAGGAATTGCAAAGTGCAAATATGATAGAAAACTATTTGAAATAAAAATCATTGATAACATCAACTGTAGGAATCTGAAGAAAATTGTTATCGGTGTTAATGCCAACATGTATTAAAACTGAAATGGCAATTTTTTTAAAGAAACAACTAACAAAATAGCAAATAACATGACGATTATGGGCAAAATACGTAACAATATTAACAAAGAAAGGTAACTTGATCACGCTAGTTACGTTAACTGAAAACTTTTACAAAAAGGTCGTAAGTTGGAAGCTTTCGACCTTATCTTAGGTCTTCATCATGCCAATAAAGGACTAAGATTGTTGCCAGATTCTACATTTGAATTTTTCCTATTTTTGTTGCCAAAACTTAGAATTGATCTCCAGATCAACGGAATGTAGAGAGGAGATTCAGAGTTGCAAGTCATTGAGTTGAAAATAATTTCTATGCTTTCACGGTAACGGAGGGCAAAACGATTGTCAAAAGAAGCAATTCGTTTTGCTTCGTTCCAGTGGGGAACTGCAGATGTGTCTTCCTTTGTCAAAATAGACAAGGCAGTATTGGGATTGGCTTTCGAAACATCTTTTCTATATTCTAAAATTCTATGGCTAATGCTCCTGTATGTGCTTCCAATGTATAAGTTATCCCCAGTAGAAGAAGAGATAGGAATGCAGTAAACTCCTGGGAGGTTCAGGCTTTCAACTTTGTCCCTATCCCTTTGTAGAAGTTTCAAGATGTTTGGGGTAGATTTAATGGCAAGATGGTAACCAAAACTTCTAAAACTTCTAAAATTCTTCCTCATACAGTTGTCTCTACTTCAAACTTCATCCACAACCTTCCTAATTCCTTTTCTCCTTGTGAAAATCTGTATACTCTTGATGTAGAATCTTTGTTTCCCTCTGTACCATATTTTGATTTCTACATGCTCCTCATGAAGAAATTGATTCTTCATTTTGAACCCCGGTCCTCTTATCAAAGATCTTTATGATTGTTTCCACACTATTCATCAACACAGTTGTTTTGTTTTCAACAAAATTGTGTATAGGCAACAATCTGGTCTCCCCATGGGCTCACCTCTTTCCCCTCTGCTTGCTGAAATCTACATGCAACATATTGAAGTTTCCATCATTCCTCTACACCCTTTTCAACCTTCCCTATGGTTAAGATATGTAGACGACATTTTCATTAGCTGGCCACATTCCGAGTCTGAACTACAGATACTGAACAACTCCATTACAGAAAAATTTCCTTCCATTAAGCTCACTATATCTAAGGAAGTAAATCACAAAATTGATTTCCTGGATGTATCTATCTGCAGAAACGCTGATCTCTCCATTACTCGTTCCGTCTATCGAAAACCTTCTGCAGCCACTAACATCATTGCCTACAAATCTTGCACCCTGCATCTCTACAAGCTTGCAGCATTGAAGTCCTACATCTACAGGGCTCATATCATTTGCAACAACCAACTCTCTCTTCAAGAAGAACTCTCCAAAATTTCTACAATAGCCCTCTCTCATGGTTTCCCTGCTGTTACAGTCAACTCCCTCATAAAGAAATATGAAAACCATTCGAAAATCGAATGCCTCCTTCTTCACAAGAAAGACGACCTGAAATTCTGTGGTTCTGTTCCTTACCATCCTTCCTATGCTTATAAGTTACAGATTCTTTTTAGAAGTTTTGGTTACCATCTTGCCATTAAATCTACCCCAAACATCTTGAAACTTCTACAAAGGGATAGGGACAAAGTTGAAAGCCTGAACCTCCCAGGAGTTTACTGCATTCCTATCTCTTCTTCTACTGGGGATAACTTATACATTGGAAGCACATACAGGAGCATTAGCCATAGAATTTTAGAACATAGAAAAGATGTTTCGAAAGCCAATCCCAATACTGCCTTGTCTATTTTGACAATGGAAGACACATCTGCAGTTCCCCACTGGAACGAAGCAAAACGAATTGCTTCTTTTGACAATCGTTTTGCCCTCCGTTACCGTGAAAGCATAGAAATTATTTTCAACTCAATGACTTGCAACTCTGAATCTCCTCTCTACATTCCGTTGATCTGGAGATCAATTCTAAGTTTTGGCAACAAAAATAGGAAAAATTCAAATGTAGAATCTGGCAACAATCTTAGTCCTCCATTGGCATGATGAAGACCTAAGATAAGGTCGAAAGCTTGCCAACGTACGACCTTTTTGTAAAAGTTTTCAGTTAACGTAACTAGCGTGATCAAGTTACCTTTCTTTGTAGCAAATAACATGTATTAAAACTGTTTGCAATTTTTAAAAGAAACAACCAACAAAATAGTTGCTCAAAGTTCCACTCATGTTGCTATTGTTAGGTTCATATCTTGTTTAAACTATAAACTTTCACACCATAATACACCTTTGTGTGAGAAGAGAAGGTTGACATTGTTACAAAGAATTATAACATCTTGTTCTGCAGATAAAGCAAAATTACAGTTTAAGACATGTGCTGGATGTACCAAAAGTGAATTGAGTAAAATTTTTGGTACATATTAAAAAATGAAAATCCATTTAGATTACATTTATGAAAAGTTACTTTTGTAATAATGAGTATATTACTTCTGGGATGATGTGAAAACAACTTTATGCTGTGCACAGCATGGCAGTGTAGAAGGTGGGATTTTCATAAATAAGAACATGTTAGTAGAAAACCTTCATGAGAATTCTATTATAGGGTTATGTTGTGATTCATTAAAAAGTACATGGTAGGATATTTGCTTTACCTGCCAGTAAGGAGTTACTTCACTCTGCAAAATTTGATTCTTGAAATCACCAGTCATTAAAAGAAAAAGGATAGAGTGATCAATTCAGGCAAGAAAAGTAGAAAAAAAAAGATTTACCATCAAACTTAGTCCTACAAAATAAAGAAAAAGGAAAATTGTGCTATCAAATCTGCTGAAGACCAAGAATTGATCCTGAAATTGTTGAACTATCTGAGTTGTAATTATTATTATTTGTGGAATCAATGTAAGTTGCTTATTGTGCAAATTAATACTGCGTTTGTTATGCTTTATATTATCTCCTGGAAAAAAGTAAAAAAAAATGTTCTGGAAAAAATATTTTTCCCGTGGCATTTTGTTTTTTAAATTCTACCACAAATTTATGCACAGTATATTTGCTGTGGGTTATGCAAAATAAACTGCTTCATAAGTTTAGGATTTGCACTGACATATTTGTATTGTTACCCACACAGAAATAAATATTGTCTACTGTTTTCCTTACAAAAATATGTTCTGATAATTGAGATGGGCATTGAACATAGCTTTAAAGAAAATAGTTTGCACTCAGTATTTCTTTCCCCAGTACTATGGAGTGCTGTCTCATTGAGTAACAAGAACCTTTTTAACAATAATACTGGAGAAAAAAAAATTACTGACTGCAAGTGTTCCCTCCAGTTTCTGTCATGCGATTATGCATACTTAAAAAGAAAATAATGTGTAATATCCATTCTGTTCTGGCAAAAAGACAAATGGACTTTTATATACAGGGTGGTCATAAAGTAACTTGGCCTATTTACGAGCCTCTAGTGACCACAGTTTTTGATGAATTGGGATGAGATTTGAGATTTAGACATTTAAAGATATGCACTTGAGATTTATGCAGAGAAAATGAATCATGCTCTCATGGTTACAGTTTCAGCTCACAAATTACAGAAACTTCCAAAGGCAACACCCACTTTGTGAAATCTCATTGTGATAAGCACCTTAAAAAACCACCAATGGCGTTAACAGATACTTTCTAGCCCTGAGCAAATAGCACTTTTAAATGAGATGAGAAGTAACAACAAAAGAGGAAAGAAAGTCAAAAAGAAACTTTCACAATTACCTTTGTTTACAAATGCTCAATGTGTTTGCCATCACAGGAAATGACAGATTGCATGAAGGAAATCGTGGACATTACCGAAGCCTGCAACATGTTACATGGAATATGAATAACCTCTTGTTTAATGGTTTCTTTCAATTCAGACAAAGTTCTTGGATTATCTTTGTACACTTTTGATTTCAGAAATCCCCAGAGCTAGAAATCCATTGGTGCTAGATCTGGAGACTGGTGGTCATGGGAATGCAAAATGGTGAGATACAATTCTGTTATCAAAGTGATGTTCTAACAGTTGTTTGACCCTTTTGCTGACATGTGGTGGAGCACCATCTTGCATCCAAATAATGTCAGATATTGCATGTCGTTGCTGCAGCTCTGGAATGACATAATTTGCTAACATTGCTGCGTAGCAAGCACCTACTATAGTACATGTCCATAACCCATGAGGGGTCACTTGTTCAAAGAAGTAGGGGCCTAGAATGAAACTGCTTGTGATGCCGCAGCACACAGGCTTTCTGTAATGGAAGAGGTAACAAATAATGGGGATGCTTGTCTGCCCAATGCATACAGTTTTTAGAGTTCACTTTGCCAGTTAATGTGAAATGGCTTCGTCGGTCCACAGTATGCACAGTGGCCAGCTGTTGTCACTGTCATATCTCGTTAAAAATTCATTCGCAAATTCCAAACGTAGCTGTTTATCACCCTCTTGCAACATTTGAACTCGATGGCACTGGTACGGGAACATCTGGAGTACTGGTCAAAGAATCTTTAAGACCATAGTTTTAGGAACATCAAGAATGCGAGAAGCACTTTGTGAAGTTGCATGACGATCATCAATAATCGTGTGATGTGCATGATGATCATCATTAATCATGTGATGTACTTCAGCAACAGGTTCAACTGGAATGGAAAGTTGTCCAGCTTGAGGTCTATCGCATGTGCACCCCATGTCTTCAAATTTATGCCCCAAGTCCCACACAGCATGAACAGAACATGGACCCCGACGTAAATTATCGATTCCATGGAAAGCACACAATGCCTCTGCTGCATTACAACACTTAATTTAATAAAGCTTGACCAGTTCACCATGATGTTCAATGGAAACTCTCGTCTTGTTCTCCAACACATGCAGACACGATACTGACTCAACTTCCAGCCATCAACGCTATTTATCAGAACTGGTTGCGAAGACGTAAAACAAACTGTTCACCAATTGGATGTTTCATGATAGGCGACGCTGATGTATGCAAATGACGTGCATCATCACTGCTGCAGACACAATGCAAATGAGTGACGAAAGGATGTCGCCTTTTCTTTTGATTTTTTCTCCTCTTTTGTTACTTACCTCATTTGAAAGTGCTATTGCTCAGTGGCTTTTAGTGCTAGAAAGAAACTGTTAATGCCATTTGTGGTTTTTTAAGGTGCTGATCACAAGGAGATATCACAAAGTGGGTGTTGCCATCAAAAGTTTCTGTAATTCGTGAGCTGAAACCATAACTGTGATAGCATGATTCATTTTTTTCTGCATAAATCTCGAGCGCGTATCTTTAAACATCTAAATCCTAAATCTCATCCCAATTCATCAAAAACTGGTCACTAGAGGCTCGTAAATAGGCCAAGTTACTTTATGCCCACCCGGTATGTAAATCTTGTACTTTAAGAAGCTATTTATTATGTACAACTGTAATGAACAAATGAATGGACTTGATATTGCTTGAAATTTAGTATGAGATATCTAAAGCTTCAAAAATTAGTGTATATTCAGGAAGGAAGGAAGGCAAGTTGCAAATATTTAGAAACCAAAAGGTAGCCTCATCTTGTGATATTTACATAGCCATTAATTTCAAACATATGGTCTTGTGATACTGTTAAATAATTTTGTGCCATAAAGTATTGTAGAGAAATTTGTCTTTAGAAAGATTTAATATTGAAAGCACAGTATAACCTTTGTAATGGAGATGGAACACTAAGCAAGACTGCTCAATAACTGAAAAACATGCCGGAATAGAGATCAGAAAATTGCCAGAGGTAGATAGAACTGAATTGCTCAAATATTCTGGGGGTGGGGAGAAAGAAAAAAAAACCTTACAGAAATAACTACTCTCTAAGGTAATTTTTTTTAAGTCGTTTGATTTTTCTTCATTTGCGGTCTTGCAGTGCTGTTCTATTCTAAAATGTAATTAATTATGGCAGACATTAAAATTTGAAATGGTTCTGCCATAAAATAAACAGGCCTTTTTTTAAGTGTTCACATTTGAAATTGAACCACATAAAGATGTTTAAAAGTTTTCTGCAGTGGATTTTTTTAATGACTATTTCATTCATTTTTAAATTGCACACTTTCTGCAGAAATACAAAAAATCAATTGGAAAACTGAAGGAATTTTTTGTCATTTTCCCAAAGAGAGTGGTCACCTTGGGTTAAAAAAAAAAAATAGCAGTTAATAAAAAAAATGGGGGGGGGGGGATTTGACAGAATTTGTATTTGTAATACCTTTCTGATCAGTAAAACTGGCTTCATAAGCATGAATGAACAATTAAAATATTCTTGAAATATTTTTTGCCCAATATGCACTTATTACAAAGAAAAAAGAAAAAAAAAATTTCAAAAATAATAGACCAGATTAAGTAGAAGCATGATTCTGAAAAAAGAGAATGAGTATTTTGATAAACTTCACACCCTTTGGTATTCAAATGGTGCTGTCATGCTCTTTCTCTGATAATTCCATGATGTCATTCTATTTTCACTGGAGTGGAGAAAAATATATTAATATATTAACTCTTTGTGCATGACTTTGTGACTATGGAATTCAAGTGCAGTTTTAATGCTCATCTGTATGATTTAGTTATTCTTAAATTTGAGCAGGCTATCTGTTTCTGCAGAAATGACTGAAGATATATTCAGATAGTTCCACAAACCGTATACTGAATCTTCCTTCCAGAATCTGGTCTGTGTTGAGTCTTGTGTGGTACTATTTTTTTTCTCTTCGAAAAGTGCTTTCATCACTGTCAGTAGTTCTTTGCATTACAAGTAATTTTGTGCATGTAGATGTGATACAAAACAAAATTTAAAATTTTGCTTGATTGTGAAAAAATATTGAAAACATACATGGAATGTTGCATATTTAAATGTCTTTGGGAATATCTGCCATCTTGGCAATTCAGCACTGTGTCCAGCTTGTGTTTGCTACAATCAAACTCCTTCAGACTGCAAGCATTGCCATGAACTTCCTAAATAATTATGCAATTTGTGTGTGTGGAGGATGAGGGGTTAAGAATAAATTATCCCTTATGAAACTCACATTCCCTCTCGTGCATGATCAGAACTCGTTAAAAATAAAACTGCAATCAAGATGTAACGAGTTAAAAACAATTTAGTTAAAACTACTTAGAAATAGTTAGATCTTTTGGCTTCACTCTGAAGCCATCCTCAGACCAAGAGGGCGTATTGAGTGCTAGTGTGTGGATTAAGTACTTCCCAAATGGGTACTGCAGTGACGATTATCTGAACCATGTAGGGAGGTGTTGCCACCATTCATGTTGACATTCCCCCCCCCCCAAAGTAAAAGTAAAATGTCGTCCCCCTGAAATCAGTTCATAAATGGAACACACTATTTAATTTTTTTACACATAAAAAACATCTTGTCACCTGGTATATAATTGTTTTTTTCGAATGCAATAAGATATGAAATTAATCTAAAAAGGTCCCAAGAATGTCAAAAGTCAGCATGGAGAGATCTTCACTTGTATGAAATTGTTAGATTCTGTTTTGCCCTCTTCACCTGCAAGAATCATCTTCCATGGGTTGGCAATTTTACAAGGTATGTAATCATTACAACTCATATCATTTGAATAAAGCTCATGTTGAGAATTGGCTTCCTCGTTTCTTAATTCAATTACTAATCAAAAACTACTTTTATGGGAATTTTTACTAGGACATTTTTTTATTTTAATTGCACATTTTTGGAGATAACTCTTCTCCTTCTTCAGGCTGTTTTTTTGTTTGTTGACACTTATTCCCGTTATTATCGCGGTTATGGTTAACCTTGACAGTTACGGTTAACTTTGATGGTTACATTTATTTTTCATCAAATCCTGCCAGATGCTTAGGCAGGGAAAATCCTCTGCAGTCATTGGTAATGGGATTTTGATTTTCTTAATCTATTCCTTCTTTTAGCTTTCTTTTTTGAAAATTGCTTTTGAAACTGATGACTTGAAGGGAATTCCAATTCATGCTGTGACTAGTTTCTCTAACATGCCTATCTAAACCAGTCTTGTTGGAGCAATTTCTTATAGCAGCTTTATGCTCTGCTGTACGAGTTTCTAGTCTGCGACCTGTTTCACATAGGTAGAGATGCCAACAACTACGGAATCTCCGTAGTTCCTATGGGAAAAGCTCTTGTACTACGGAATATGGAAAATCGTGATTTTTCTACGGAAAATTAACGAAATTTATTAATTTTCATTTTGCTTGTTCCCCTTCCCAAAGCAACGGCGGCCTTTTGACGATCCGTTATGCTTGCGATGCTGCATGCACTTCCAGTTCTGCTTTTCGAAGCTGCTCGGATCTTAGCGCGAGTGGCCAGCATTCGATGAGTGTGGCCTTGCGCTGAGTCATTCTAAGTGAAAACCCTTCCTCCCCAGCATGCAACATTCTGGGGACGTTGAGCGTAGCTCGCTTTGGTGGTGGACGTGGGCGGAGTTCGGCCTGAAGCTCTTTCGTGGTGCAGCGGCAAGCTGTTGAAAATCGCTTGGTGCAGAACGTGAGTGTCAATACCTGGCATCGGAGTTGTTTTTTTTAAATTGTGCGTCGACCAATTCATGTCAGTATTTAATATTTTGAAGTTTTTTTTCTTGCGTTGCAGAAAAGTATGCTTGGAATTTCATTGCAGAGTTCACCAAAATGCGTAATTGCGTGTCTAATATGCATCGAAATTTTACCAACGCTTAAAAATATGCATCAGGAATTTTTCGTGACACGTAGAAATACACGTTGTGAAGCGCGTAAAGTACGCATCAACATGTCAAAATACGCATCGAGAAACTAGTAAAATACACATCAACGAGCAAAAACACACATCAAGAAACCGGTGGCGGCTCGTGGTTGGAAAAATAGGTGAAGAGGTACAAGAGCAGTATGAAAAGATATATGCTGTTTACAATGAAAATCCCTTAATGAGGACTTACTTATTTTTTGTATATTAAATCAATTTTTCTTCCTCTTAAAGCTGCAAATTTGTCGATTATGTCGTCATAAGATGGTTAGATGGTTGTTTCTTCATGAGCATCAATAAAATGTCTTCCTGAATAGAAATATTTGCCAGAGAAGTAAGTCTATCTTGGGAACTAGTGTTTCTTGAGCAAGTTTGTATTCTTTTAAGAAAACTTCTTTCCACTGGCACACTTGTAGATGTAATTGTTAAACTGAGGAAAACCAATTTATAATCTTCTGTAAAAATGTCTTTGTCTCTGTGAAACACTCGAGGGAGTTCTTGAGTCAATATATTCCTTAATTTTTCATCGGCATATACAAGACTCAGTTCATTTTTAAGGAGCTGGTGTTTAGTAAATGTGTTTCCGTAAAAATGTAGATTAAATTATTCGAATTTGGTTGTGTCAGCAAGTCAGACAAATTGAAGTTTCTTCCAATCTTGAAATCTTGCATCCATTTCCATAAGAATGTGGTCCAAAATTTCAAAATACAATTGTTTATAATTTTGAAAATTGTTTCCTCTGTAAGAGCAGCACATTCCTGTGCTTATTTCTGTGATTTTGCTAGCTTTTCCAAACTGTGTTTCAAATAACTCATCGTTCCTTTTATGGCTCAAAATTTCTCAAGGCTTTTTTTTTTTTTAAATTTGAATTACACAGTAGTTTATGTTTAGTTATTTTTTCTTCAAAAGTTCGAATAATAGATCGGTGGAGCCAAAAATGTAAATTCGAAAGTGTTCATATCATTCAAAAACCCCTTGGCAAGATTAATTGATTTTTTGTCTGATTATTCGCTATTCGTCAGAAATCCAAACACTTCCTTCAATTTATCCCAATTTTCAACAACTACACTTACTAATTTCGAAGTGGAGGACCATCGAGTTTCTGTTATGGTTGGTCTGCATCTTGCGGTTGTTGATATAAGTGTATAAGACTGCTTCGCAGAATGGTGAACAAACGAAGCAATTCCACTAAGGCTTGTAAAAAGTATTCGACACTTAGAAATTTTGGAACAACTCTGGTGTAATACAAGATTCAAACGATGAACTAAGCATTGAACAAAAACAGCTTGAGAAGCTTTTTCCTTGACTTTTTTTCTGTAGCTCATTTAAGTGTTCAGACATTATACCTGCCCCATCATAACATTGTCCTATTTATTTGTGTTGGTAATCAAACTGTTCCAAAATTTTGTCTAGCATTTTGTATAAAGCTCCTGACGTTCTATCTTCATTCACATCATGTAAACCCCAAAATCTCTCAACCAATACACCTTCCGAATCAACAATAAAATATTATTTAATTTTTGACGTGATCGTTTATATATTCAGAAATACATTCAATTAATTCATTTTGAATAGTTTTTTTTATCCTTTCGTATTGATTTTCAATTTCTAAAGAACTTCTTCATATCAACAATGAAAGTAATTCAATGAAATTTCCACGATTTATCGAGCCCATGCTTTCGTCATGGCCATGGAATGCTAGTTCTTGTTTGCTCAAATACAGTATAGACTAATACTGCATCAATCACTGTCTGCAGGAAAAGTCTATTTAAACGAACGTTTTCAAAAGCCTAGCATTCTTCCTCAGGGCATCGGCAATGGTGTTTTGAATGTTTTCAAAATTCCTTAACATTAATCCGCATTTCAGGTGTTCGCTAGAATCACGATGTTTATGAAGTGACCGTGTTACGCTTAATAAATCTGAGAATCCGTCTTTATTCCACGCCGAATGTTTATTACTAAAAAGTAAGCAGGGCCCAAACAAAAATTAACACAGAAGTGCTGCAAATCCATTTATATTCAGTAAACCAACAATTTTTAAAATTAATATTGTTAGATTTACCGCTCTTCTTGATTTCATTCTTGGCAACAATTGTCAGTGAATCCGTTGGTCGTCCTTGAGGCAAAATGGCTCTTTCATTTTCATCTTTCCACAGAGTAAATGGAGTTTGCAATAAATTACAAACAATGTCGTCCACAGGATGCATACTAAAAACTATCACTATCAGTTAAATTGTACACAAACCTAAAATATCAGTTATAGGTTTCAACAAAGAATCGCAAAGCACGAAAGAACAAATTCCTTTCAGAAAATAATGTACCACAGCATTACAAGGAAAAAACCCTAGCAGGTTGCATGGTAGCCTGGTAGTCCGCCCACTCCACCTTGATCTCTCACGACTTTACGCTCAAAAACTGAAAGATACAGAGGTAAGACGCGTGAAGCTGAAACACTTCACTTGAGCGAGCAGATTGGGGAGGGTGACATCACGGTTACCATGGCAACTCGGCGGAAAACTGCAGACTTCCAAGCATTCTCATTTTGGCTCTTCACTTGCACTGTTTTGCGTATAAGGATTTGTTTTCCGTATTGAGCGCGCCATGTGAATTAATATCTATTCAAAATTTTGAGTATTTTGGAACTGAATAAAGGCAAAAAAGAATATATTATAAAAAAATACTGAATAAAACTTTATTTTGAGTAAAATAGGGGAAGAGGCACTTCACCTACTTCACCTGAAAAGCCGCCACTGCGAGAAACGCGTAAAACTATGCATCGAAGAATTTTACCAACGCGTCAAAATACGCATCAGGACAGCATTTCGCCTTTCAAAAATGGAAGTGAACCAAATAAAGTTTTCTTCCGTAATCATAATTTTGTTTTCCTGCGATGTTGCCTCTGTCCAGTATTGTTGTTATACGTAATTTTATTCCATAAATCTTTGTATTTCACTTTGAAAATGGAGGGGACATTTCCAAAAACGGAAATTCGACGGCACAAAAATTCCCGTGTAATCTTCGGCTTTGAAGAATTTCTGCTTTTTCGTCGTAATTTGGGTTATCCTTGAGATCGATGCATAATTGAACAGAAATTTTGGGGCAATTGGTAGTGGTGAAGGATGCTTTCCGCCTGAAACTTTCGAAAACGGAAATTTCGTCTTTCAAAACTTTTGGAAACAGTGAAGATTTCTCCCGTAATCATAATTTTATTTTTCTCGCGATGTTTCCTATGCCTATTATTGTTGTTAAATTTCATTTTATTTCGTAAATATTTGTATTTCACCTTGAATATGGAAGGGAAATGTCCGAAAACGGAAATCGGACGTAGCAAAGGTTTCTCCCATAACTGTAATTTTTTTCCCCAACGATGTTCCGAACGTGTATCCTGTGTTATTACATATTCCCCAAAAAAGGTTTGCATTTCAGCTTGATAAAGGGGGAGAGTCCAAAAACGAAAGTAGCTAAGCTGAAAATTTTGTAAGAATTGATGCATGATATTCAATTTAAGCATTCATATTCTTTAAGTTACACTTACCTTTTATCTAAAATAGTGAAAGCTATCGTGCATTCATGGTCCTCAAACTGAAAGTTCTTTCAGCATGATGGATAAAATTGTCATGGCATCCAAGGGGTTTGTGAAGCCTACTGTTGTAGCTGATGGTGATGTTGAGCTTAATTTTTCAAATAACAGTTTTTCAAAAAAGAAAAATCAGAAAGGACACAACTGGTGATTAGAGTAAAAACAAGAATGCATTAAAGCAAAATTATTTAAAACGAAAATGAACTTTCTAAGTTCTATACATCTGTCAGAAAATTTCACATTGAAGAATGTTCTTATATTCAAGAAAAGATACTGATCTATGATGAATTCTTAAAACATGCAGAAGTAGTAGATCCTTCACTTAGAGCCATAACATTATTTACTTCTGTATTACACATAGTCAAACACCTTCCATTTATAATAACTGAAAATGAACTTGATATACTGTAAGTGGAATTCCTTGTTATCAAGCTGACAAATTAGAGACCATAGCAGTAACAGATAGAATAGATGTCACTTGGTCAGAAATCTCAAAATCAAGAGGCTGTAACAGAGCGGTAAGTATACTATTCTCTCGAAATTAATGTTTGCAATACTTCGAATGCTGCGAGTAAGAGATTTTAGTTTAGTGCGAAAAAATCAAGCCCATTTCCAACCTAATTTAGGTTTAGAAACTGTAGAAGTACTTCTTATTGCAAAAATGAATATGTTCTCCTCTGGGCAAGTGTGTTATGAAAAAAGATTTTCTGCTGAGGAACTCAAGTAAATCTGCAAAACACTGTACCGCGAAATCACTAAAGAAAGCTGTTTAATCAATTGTTTGTTGTGTAAAAAAAATGTATCAGTCATATTGTGTATATTATTTTCCATGTAAAAAATTTGGAATATTTTGATACAGATTTTCATGTATATAAATGAATAAGTAAGTAAAAAAAATGCTAATTAAATTAAACGAGTTGTTTTCCTCGGTTAAAATTATTCTTTTCGGTATAACTACTGAAAAATGGCCCAAACTACTGAAAATTTGTACGACTACTACTGAAAATATCTGAAACAGGTTGGCATCTCTGCATAGGTTTCACATAGGTGAAACAGGTTGCAGACTAGAAACTTGTATAGCAGAGCATGAAGCTGCTATAAGAAATTGCTCCAACAAGACTGGTTTAGATAGGCATGTTAGAGAAACTAGTCACAGCATGGATTGGAATTCCCTTCAAGTCATCAGTTTCAAAAGCAATTTTCAAAAAAGAAAGTTAAAAGAAGGAATAGAGATTGAGAAAAATCAAAATTCCATCATCAATGACTGCAGAGGATTTTCCCTGCCTAACATCTGGCAGGACTTGATGAAAAATAACTGTAACCGTCAAGGTTAACCGTAACCGCGATAGTAACGGGAATAAGTGTAATAAAAAAAAAAAAAAAAAAAAAAAAAAAGGGCAGCCTGAAGAAGGAAAAGAGTTTTCTCTGAAAATTTGTAATTAAAATAAAAAAAATTCCTAGTAAAAATTCCCATAAAAGTATTTTTGATTAGTAATTAGTAATTACACATATCATTTTTGGTAAATATAAACAAGCCCTTCACGAACAGAAGTGATCCTGTATTCACTGGTGTAGAAATTACCTTAGCGTCCTCCCAAGTTGGATAATGGGACCCATTATAAGTTGTTTGTGCAAGTGCTGTAGACTGATTTCCAGATTTGATGCTATGTTTGTGTTCATTCAATCTGGCCTTGAGATTCCTCCTTGTTGAACCCAAGTAGATCTTGTCTAACTCTTCACTATTGGTAGCTTTCAGAGGAATCGTATAAACTCAAAATTTTTCTTCATTTTTTACAGGTTCTCAGTCTTTCTTGAGACAAGATGAAATATTATATGTTTTTACACCAAAGTTTAAATTAAATGTTGTGCATTGATTCCAAAGAAGGTTATTTATAGCTGGGTGGTAATTCATCTTACCAACAAATTGAGGGGAAGTCACATTTCGTCAATGGGTGGTGGTGTGATAGGTTTTACCGGTACTAAATATTTTAGATACGACCGAGCCTTGATACCCATGGGCTAAAGCTAGTTCGCGAATCCGACTGATTTCTACCTCGTGACTGTGATGACAAAAAGAGTGAGTAAAGGCTCGATTCAGAAGAAATCTAATAGCAGAATGTTTGTATGAGTTTGGCTGGGCTGAATCAGCAGGAATCGAAGAAGGATTATTAGAACGTTTTGCATAAACAGAGAATTAAAAAAAATAGTTCTTGGGTTTCTGGAAAGTAAGAAATCTAAATAAGGTAGTTGGTTGTTAACTTCAATTTCACAAGTAAATTTTAGGGAATAGTTAGCTTGGGATAGATTTTAAACAAAGTTCGTTAATTCATTATGTGAGTAAGTTCAAAAAATAAGGATGTCATCGACATATTGGAGGTAGAGGGCTGGTTTTTTAGTGGTATTTGCTAGAAAAAGGTTCTCAATATCTTGCAATATCAGTTCAGCCAAGGCTGGTGATAAAGTGGAGCCCATGAATGCACCTCCTTTTTGCTGGTAAAAAGGAGGTGAAGAAAAATTTAGAAAAAATTATGTACAATTTTCTGGTTGAATAACATACATACAGGCATACCACTAAGCTGTTATCTGAGATTCAGAGGTTAGCTCCAAAAAGAAATACAAACTACCAGATATTTTTACTTACTGTTGTCGTATCAAACTTCTCCATTTACAGCGATCTTGACAATCAACTTGGGCTTCATTGATATCCATTACATGCCATACACAAGATCTTTTATACTTCATACTTATAATCTTTTTTTCATGCAGACACTTCTGAATATGACCCACCCATGTCTTCCTTGGCCTTCCTCTGCCTTTCCTTCCTGCCACTTGGGTTAAAAAAGATTTTCTTAGTAAGCATCTCATCACTCATTCTTTCAAATATGGCCAAACCACTGAAGCATATTTGTCTCCACCTTGCTAACAACATTTTGCTTCACATCACACAACTGCAACACATCTTCATTCCTCACAAACAACTTTTTTGTTTCTTCTGTAGTACCCAGGTTTCACTACCATATATCAGAGTAGGAACAATTACAGTTTCATACACAGCCACGCAGGACTCTCCAAAGAACCCATAATTCCTGTGAAAACCTCCCAGAGCAGCTATGACTTTCAATGAAAAATTCACTCACCTACTAATTTCACCATCCAATTTGTTCTCTCTGTCAAACATGCTTCCTAAATACACAAACTCACTCACCTGGTCAATCACAGTGCCATTATACTTACATTACATTCAGTTCTACCCGTTCCTCTCTCAAACACCATAACTTTGTTTTTTCCCTTATTTATATACTCAGTTTGAATTTCATGCAAACTCTGTACATCCGAGACAACATATTCTGCAAATCACTTTTGTCTCTACCAACAGGACAGTGTCATCAGCATATAGCAATCTGCACACACAGATATCACCAAGGCATAAACCACTATTATCTATTTTGGCATCGTGCATGCATGCATCCATAAATATATTAAACAGCCATGGTGACATTACACAACCTTGTCTGACTCCTACACCAATAGAAAACCATTTTGATAAAACACCATTCACTCGTACACAAGCTCTACTACCAGCACACATGGCTTTTACACTATTAAGTAGATTCCCAGTAACACCATATTCATTCAATACCTTCCACAAAAGTGTTCTATTTACTCGGTCGTAAGCTTTCACTAAATCTGTGAAGGCAGCAAAAACTTTACCAACAGCCAGATACTTTTCAATCATCATGCTTAATGCAAAAATCTGCTTAGTGCAGCTTTTACCAGGCATAAAACCACTCTGAACATCCCACACTTTCTCTGATGTAAGACCCCATACTTTTTCAATAATAATAATAATAACAACAACAATAAGGTAAATCTGTGCATTTTTTTTTTTTTTTTTGCCGAAGCATATTAATTTTCAGAGCCTTGTTTGTGTTGTGAAAGTTGAACAATTGATGTATTTTGTGCTTGATATTGTTTCCATTTCTTGTGAAATATTGCCATGCAAACAAATGTTCATTGTTAAGTGGGCTTTTGATCTGTCAATTATTTTGCATATTGCTGTTCAGCTTGTAATTTGTTGGCAGTGATTTCAGTTTTGGGGTTGTGTAAGTCATGACATTTGATTTTTAGCTAGATGGGGATAAAAATAAGAGAGAAAATGAATGAATCTTTTATTTTATTTTTTGTGTATTTCTTCAAGAATAACTGTTTCTTTGTATTGATATACACATCTTTGATTGCTAACTTATTATTCAACTGGTTTGTTTACACATATATTAAAAGTTTTTCTGGTTAAAAGTGTAAAGGCAGGATAGCACGAGAGTAAAGAAACAAAGAAATTAAGTCATGAAAAAAAATGCGGTTAAAATGGTATAAAATCACAGTTCCAGATGCATTTTGGTCCATATATTCAAGAGCACACCATGATTCTTCACCAATCCACCTTGCATTGTTCATGTCATCTATGTTGCCCTCTACTTTGTGGATTGGATTACTAGTGCTACCTATCATTCATTTGTTTGATGATCGTTGTTCCTTGTATCTTTTTTTGTTTTTCATTTTCAGAAATGTTTTTATGTGTGAATAAGATGTTTCCATGCATATGACAGTTCAGTTAATGAATTGTTTTTGCACTTGGAAATTTTAGTTCACTTAATTGCATAATATATAGAGATTCAGTACCTCTTTTAGAATTGCTATTACGCACATTAAAATGCGGACATGTGATTATGTCAGTGCAGTTAATTATGACGTTTATTATTAAAAAAATAAAGACTAAAAGAAAGCAAGAGCAATTACTCACATGTATTCGTCCAGAGGTCGTTTTCGTTCGCATACCACCGAAGTTCCGCAAGTTGTTTAGTCTCAGGTGTTCAGCGGCTATGCATTGCAAAAAGTCCGATGGTGACTATAATATAGTGTTTAGCAATGTCAAAGTAGTAGTCGACCCAAATAACCTTGCTATATATTGTATCATAAGCTCAAAAGAATAATACAACTGAAAATAAAAACCCTGTAATGACCTATGCCACAGGCAGATTAAAAAGCTAACAATGAACAATCCTAGAAACTATAGTGAACGAATGTAAAAGAACAAAATAAAATATGAATGGCCAGAAGAAACGATGAATGAACTATTTACATAATGCGTGCACCACCTCCTCACGTCCACCAGCGTCCCCGGATGCGTTTCGCCTAGCCTCTTCCTAGGAGTTTTCAACGGGAAATGAAACATCTGTTGGCAAGTGATAACGTTTTGTACCTCCAGAAGTCATGATGTACATTGCGCATGGGTTAGTTTTCCTCCTATATGGTGGTGCCATCTGGTGTCATAGTTTGATTTTCTTGTATTTGTCATTGTCTTTTAATTTTATTTTTATGCTCCTCTTTTAATCTTTTTTCGGTGTCCACTAAATTCCTCCAGGCATATGAAAGGTCATATGGTGAATTGTTATTGCAGTTTGATGATTTGGTCTTCTCTGTTAAGATAGATTCAGCAATCTGTTGTATGGTCCTCCAGTTTTTTTGCTGATTTATCAATTTCATTTCCTCCCATAGTGGTGTGCATTGGGGTCATTCCATGTCAAATCAACAAGGCTCACAACCCAACATTTTTTGATTTTTATGAAACTTGGTATAATTGTAGTATTCATCAATATAAACAAACATGATTTTTTTCAGAATTTTTAATGCATCCGTTTTTGAGTTATTGATTTTTGAAATTTCAAAAAAACCCCGGGAAATTTCATCATCTGAGCAAACTTTAACTGCCAATTGCTCGGGTTCTAGTAGAGCTAGGGTCACGAATTATGGCTCATTTTAAAGATCTTGAATTGGGCTTTCATTTGATATGCCACATGACACTATTAAAAACATTTAACGTCAATTTTAAAATTTTAAAGTTTTAAAATTCAAAATATTAAAAAACGTGTTTTTTAAAAAATCTGAAAAAAATATATGTTTAACAAACATTATTTTTCTACATATCCTGAAAGTTCATAATGGGATCGCTATGGGATCACTATAAAAAAAATAATAACATAGAACAATGCAACTGAAATGTGCCAGATGTACTTACCGGTTCCACCCATGACTGGAAGGGTATTCTTTATGTGGTTTGTGTAAAATGTCATACTTGTTCTTTTAAACATCGTGAATGTTAAGGAATGAACATAAACATCTAAGTAATTTGAAACTGTGTCCCAAAGTAATTCATTTCATTATTCAGATAAGGTTCTGTGTGCATATTTACACGTACAAAATTATTTTATCTTCTATATGTATCCTGCTTTTTTCTTTCTTTTAAATTTTGCTGCACTTTTGTATGCCAGTGCTTGATTTGCCTTCTTTGTCTCAGTCATTGTTAAATTATATACTCTTCCAGTAGCTGTTGTTGGGTCAACTTTTAACAAAACATCAGATTTATGAACCAACAGTATATCCAGTGATTGAGGATACTTGTATGATGGAGATGGACCATGCGGCTCCAGGAAGCTCACTTTTACCTCTTCTGTGTCCTCATTCACACCAAGTACACATCCCAACCACCAGTGCTCTGAGTACTTACTAATCACAAAACCTACCATATTTTCAAAACTAATGTTCTCTTCCCCTTCATCTGTTGCACATATCTCTTCTTTAAAATGCTCAGAAAGTGAGTAAGTTTTGACTAGTAATTTGTATTTTCCTCCAGGAATGAAACAGTGGAGTTTCTGAGTACCACGTATTGTCTTAGCAGAAGCTATTCTACTTTTAAGGATAATTTCCTCCTCTTTGTAATTTTCTGTTGTTGTAAACCAAAAGTGAATGGAGGCAATATTAGCAGTGGCCAATTCAAAGAGTTGGCGTGGGGTCATAATTTGATTATTATAAACAAGTTGTAAACTTGCCTCACAGTACCCCCTATCCCATCACATGCATTTTTGCCATGTGCTATATAAACAAGTTGTAAACTTGTATATATAGCACATGGCAAAAATGTATTAAAAACTTGTATTATAAACAAGTTGTAAACTTGTCTCACAGTACCCCTATCCCATCACATGCATTTTTGCCATGTGCTGTTGCAAAAAATTCCATTCTGCTTTTATATTAAAGTCAGTCTCGTGGTAGCACAAGCTGAGGAAGTTTGACTTGTTTTTCGCTGCTCCATCAGAAAAATAAAATATCTTTTCAGGTTTTTGAGAAAAATGTGACTGCATGAATTTAATTAGGTAACGCTGAAACAGATGAACAGCTATACTGTCATAAATTAGGCAGTCGGATATAATCACAAATCTTACATGTCCTAGGTTCTGAGTTTTCTCATCTCGATAGTATATAACTATAGGATGCAGGGTTGCTTGGGCATTGTTCCAGTGAAAACCCTGAGCTGTATCTTGCAATACAAAAGAATAATTTTCAGCAAAGTCACAAATTACTATGTATTGATTTTCTGTTATTGTGTCTTTGAGATGTTTTAAGTAACTTGACTGTTGAGTTGCTATAAAAGAATGGTGAAGCAGGGCTGGAAGTTTTCCAAACAACAGGTCCAAAAACTCCTGTGTGGATTTTGATAATGTTTCAAGTACTGTCCTCTTCTCTAATTGCATCCATTGCTTGAATGTCACATTTTCTATACTATTTAGATCAAAACAATCTTCAAATCGTTGCTTGAGCTGTTCTAATCCTGGACAGTTATTGCACTGACTGAAGTAACATGCAGGTGTAGGGTTTCCACAAATTATGTTTGCAAGGACATCTTTATAGGAGTTTATTGGCTGAACAGTGTCTCCTGTTAATTCAGGTAACTTGCATTGTGTCATCATCAGTGTAACATTCTGATGCATTGTACAAACACAAACAGAATGTGTGCCACTTGCTCCTGCAAGAACGCAGTGCTTAGGGCGAAGTTCACAGAACTTGGAGAACTCCACCTTTTTCTCTTGAAAACTCTCTTTAAAAAGAGTATACAATTCACGCAAATTACTCAGAAGCAATTTTTTTTTACCTGTTGACGCTTATTATCTATTTTAATGGAAACAAAGTCTTTTTTTTTTTTCCTGGTATTTTGGCGGCTTACATCGTCACTCTCATGAAATTCTTGTATACAATTTGCTGTGTCTTTGTCTAAAGTCTTTCCTGGCTTTGGATCAGAAGACATGACACCTTTTCTTTTACTAGCTTTTTATTTAGCCTTTCTGGCCATAAAATTTGAAACTCTAAATTCTAGTTGTAAATGCATAAAATTCTGTTTCAATTTGTTTCAGTGACCAAGATTTAGGCAGTGTACTCAATATCTTCATTCTTATGCTTTTATTTTCTGTGGAATGAAATTTTTCTTTTAACTGTCTTATAATTTCTGGTTCAGGAGATGAAATATCCTTTGGTTCCGACGCAGTACTTAACTTTAATCATTTTGCTTTAAATGCTTCTTGGGCTTTTTTATATTTCAGAGATTTTTTTTCTTGCAGGCGTTTTTTCTTGATTGGTGTTTCATCCAGACATTGTAAACTTTTGTTAAATGCTTCTATAGCATGTTTTTTTTTTCAGGAGTTGATACTTCAATGTTTTCAGATGGAACAGCATGGCCTTTGGCTTCTTGTTCATTATAGCTGTCAGAAGGTGAAGAGGAATGTTCAGCAGCTTCAGAGTGAAATTTCTGGATTGCTTTACGACAACTGTCACAGATCTTGTCTCCAGTTTTGAGCAACTTGTTCTGTAGCAATAGATTCTTGGAAACTAGTTGCAGATTTTTTTGTTGTTATATTTATGGTTTGGTTTCCCAAGGGGGTTGCAACAGTAAACCACATTTGAAACTTTTGATGTGGATGGTCTGCTGGCATCCATCTATTACTTTGCTTTTGCTTTAAAACCTAGGAAAGAAACACAATTTGTTACCCTTATGGATATATATTAACTTTTTAACTAATTATAATTAATTCATTAACATTTGCAGTGTTTGTAAGACCAGGGATAACATTTTAGACGGACAAAATAAACAATTCCTCAGTCACTGATGGCGCGTTTAATAACGTCCTTCTATGTTATTTTTTTTTATAGTGATCCCATAGCGATCCCATTATGAAACTTTCAGGATATGTAGAAAAATAATGTTTGTTAAACATATATTTTTTTCAGATTTTTTAAAAAAACGTATGTTTTTTAATATTTCAATTTTAAAACTTTAAAATTTTAAAATTGACATTAAATGTTTTTTAATAGTGTCATGTGGCATATCAAATGAAAGCCCAATTCAAGATCTTTAAAATGAGCCATAATTCATGACCCTAGCTCTACTAGAACCCGAGTAATTAATTGGCAGTTAAAGTTTGCTCAGATGATGAAATTTCAGGGTTTTTTTGAAATTTCAAAAATCAATAACTCAAAAACGCATGCATTAAAAATTCTGAAAAATTCATATATGTTTATATTGATGAATTCTACAAATATACAAAGTTTCATAAAAATCAAAAATGGTCAGGTTGAAAATGCTATTTTTGCTGGTTGATTTCACATGGAATGACCCATTGATTATTTATACAGAAGTCAATAAGTGCAGTTTTATTTTCTTTCCTGAACCAATTGCCGATGTGTTCCGATAATCTTATCCTGATATTTCCTTTGGTGTTCCTATATATTGGCTGATAATTTTGCTTTGGCTGTCCCCTATTGGAATTGAGTAAACACCCGCTTTCTGCAATATCAGTGTGTTTCCGTGATCAGAAGTTAATGTGTCTTCGATATTTTTGGTTTTTATACCAAAGCCCAAGTTAAATTTCTTACATGCTTCTTTCAATATACTATTAATTTCATGGTTGTAAGATATTAATCCATAATATTTCATTTCCTTTTTATCAGTTGGTATTCTGAAATGATCATTTCTTGTCTTCTCTTCTCTGTTATCCTCTTTATAAGATTGTTTATTATTCTGATGTCATATGCAAAAGCAGAGGTCGTATTTTTGATCCAATTGAATTCTTTATTTAGTAATCGGTTATTGGAGGTATGGGTTATCGCTCTATTGATGTATGACCTGAAGGCTGAGTACTTATATGATATAGGATCACGGACATATCGCTGATGGTTAAAATTGAAAGGGAGGTGGAAGGGTTGCTTTTCTTAACATCAGCGATACATTCCACCAATTGCCGATTGGTGAAACATATTGCTGAGAAGTTACAAAGTGTCTACTTTATCCCTGTCAACACTTCCACAGGTGTTACCCACTATATTGGTAGTATTTACCAAAGCATCAACTGGTGATTGGTGGAACATATTGCTGATGTTAAGAAAGGCAACCCTTCCACCACCTCCCTTTCAATTTTAACCATCAGTGATACGTCCGCGAGTCCCGATTGGCAAAATGCTAAATGTATCGCTCCGTTCAGCAATCAGAAAGCCCTCGGGTACCACGAATGCATTGAAATCTTTCTTACTCCTAACACCTGCAATACAGATGCACCTTTTCACATACCTATCATTTGGAAAGCTATTTTGAAATCTGGCAACAACTGATGCTTATACCACATATTCCTTGGCTGATGAAGGTAGAAGTCACTACCGAAACGTCCCACCACTTATAATTTTTAATGTAACTTATGCGTGATATGAGGATATCAAGAATTACTCTAACTATGTGTTTGTTTTATAATTAAAAAGCAAAAATGTTTAACTTTTGTTCAGATTTTTTAATTGGAACTTAAAGTAATTTCCATACTTTCCTTTTGTGCAGAAAATCCAAGAGCCCAAGTCTTACAGAGCTGGAGTTAACAGATAATCGTCTAACTTATTTAGCAGAAATAGAGGAGGACACTTTGCAGCTATATGGGCCTGGTGCTGTTGCTGCTGCAATCAGTCATGCATGGCATCCTCAGACGCAGAGTTCTATTAGAGTTGTGTGCTTTCACTTTATTGTATATGACAGCATATCACATCTTTTAAGTAAAGTAAAAGATCAGTTTCCAAATGTTATAGTAAGTTCTGCTATATTTATTTTCTATTGTATGAATGTGTTTGCAGTTATTTAAAACTGTCTTAGCACAAAATATTTTTACGTGGTTTCTGTGTGGAAAGACGTTTAAAATAGTTTTTGTCAATTTGCTTAATGAGGAAATTGTTACCTATGGAGATGTAATTGATTTTTATAGCCTTTTCACAGTAAATAATTATTTTCATAAAAATCAGCATGTTTGCTTGTTTTATAGAGCAGCAATTTATTCATGCTTCATTTTCATCTATTTTTAGACTGGCATTTAATGGCAACAAGTTGTGTGACAATGTTTTTGCTATAGTTTTACCTGATCCAGGGGCTTTGAGGATTCTCCATGGCATCCTCTTGGTGTCATGGTCGATACCAGCTTTACATCTTTTGACAAGTCCTCAACCCCTGCGTCAGTGTACCAGCAGCTCTTCGCTGAACACTGTTACGTCAATGCAGACTTTATTCCTGTTTTCACCGATGGATCTAAGGCGGCTGGTGTTGTTGGATCCGCCGCCGTCTGCGTTGACGAAGTTTCTGTTGCCCGCATTCCTTCTGAGGCCACGGTTTTTTCGGCGGAGATGCATGCTGTGTATGTTGCACTTGTTCACGTGCAGTCGAGCTCTCATCAGCGTGCTATTGTGTACACTGATTCGTTGAGTGTTGTGCAATCATTGTCATCTTTGGATTTCACTGGCCACCCACTTCTTTTTGCCGTTCGGAGACTTCTTCGTTCTTTGCTCGAGGCTGATGTCCAGATTCGGTTCTGCTGGATTCCTGGGCATGTTGGGATCCCAGGGAACGAGTCTGCCGATGCTGCTGCTAGATCTGCCTCTTCTTTGGTCGTCACACCCTTGCCACTGTTTCACCGCGATTTTCGCTTTCTTGTTCACGATCATATCAGACAAACGTGGCGAAGTCTGTGGGACCAACATTTGGAGAATAAACTGCACCGTATAAAACCTAACCTTGGAATCTGGAAATCATCGTGTCGCCGGAACCGTAGGGAAGAAGTTGTTCTTGCGCGTCTCCGCATTGGGCATTGTCGCTTCACGCATAGCTATTTGCTGTGTGGCGACGCTGCCCCAATGTGTGAGGCGTGCGACTGTTTACTCACCATCTCTCATGTTTTATGTAGTTGTGTTCGTTTTTGTAATCATCGGTTTCACTATTTTCAGTCTCATCTACTGGATCACGGCGCAGCTACACTGCAGAAGCTTTTGGGCGACCACTGCGACACTTTCGCAGTGTTTTCGTTCTTAAAGCAGATAGACTTTTTAAAACTTATTTAAAAAAAAAAAAATAATAATAATAATTTATAATGATTATAACAGTGAATTGGTGAATTTATTTATTTATTTATAAACCTAATTGACTAACTAGTCTTCACAGCTTTTATCATTCTCTATTCTAACTTTTGCCAAGCCTGTCTGCTCTTAATCATTTCACCCCGCTTTTAAATATCTTTAACTGATTGTTCTGTGTCTGGTGCTCTTTGGCCAAACCTGGCCCTTGCGCCACTAAAATCAATTAACTAACTAACTAACACTAATTTTACTTATATTAGTAAAACTATACTAGTAATTCAAATTTATTGGCATAAAATAGAATTCAAAGTTTCCAAGCTTTTGTTCATCAACCATTTGGGGTTTTCAAGGAAGGTAGACTGCAAACTGAATAATAGAATGCTTCAACAATTTGAATGCTGTGATTTGATTGACCATAAACGAATAGATGCTAATGTGGTGTTTATGCCATCCCTTTACATTATCCAGACTGTTCCAAGCGATTCTACATTGGAATGACCAAGCATTCGTTTAGAATTAAAGTCAACAAGCACAAAAGAGACACAAAGAGCAGTAAAATAACCACAGCCCTATAAAAAAAACTACGTTCAAGTTGCTCCTATGTGGGATGACATAAAGAAATTAGTCTCCTACTCCATCTCTAAATCTACTGCCATTCGAGAAACCTTGGAGATCATTGCCAACAGCGAGCCTGCAATGGTAGTGTCTCACTACAGTTACCACAAATTTGGAACCAGTTCTTAAAATTGTGAATGCCTTTTGTTTTCCTTCCAGGGTACCACATGCTAAACCAACATGCTGCCTCATGTCTTTGAATGAATAATTACATTTGCATCTATTTATTTATTGTCAAGTCACAATGTTCAAATTATTGAAATGTTCTATTATTCAGATGAAAGAGTAACTTCGTACAAATGTGTCAAATGAAATAAAAACTTCCCAGTCTTGGTACAATATTTAATAAAAGATGAAACTATTTACAGATTAAAGTGCCCCACTAGCACTTTCGGGGCAACATTCGCCCCATCATCAGGTGGAACAGAGGGGTTATTCAGCAATTGCTTAGCTTTTTATAGGAGTGCAGCGATGCGCTATAGGTAAGAATCTTGGTTGTTTGTTTGATTTTTATGGCGCAAGGGCCATGTTTGGCCAAAGAGCGCCAGACATGAGACAGACAAACAAACAGTATTAAAAACGTGCTATGAAGCTTAAAATATGGCTGATCAAATAAAACTGAAGAATGAGAACGATGGAAGGGCTAAAAAAGATAATGAAACAAACAGTATTAAAAACATGATACAATGATTAAAATCTAGCTTATTCAGTAAAAAAGAGAAATGAGTATGATGATAGGGCTAAAATCTAGATACGTCTAAAATAGTCAATTTGTTTAAAAAATGAAAAAACAGCAACAGTATTGCAGTGGTCATTTAGGAGCCGCTGCAGTGTAGCGGCGTCCTCGTTCAACAAATGAGAATGAAAGAAATGAAAACCTACATCACAAAAACGAACACAGGTACACAGAAGATGAGTGACGGTGAGTCGGCAATTGCACGCCTCGCATATCAGCGCAGTGTTGCCACACAGCAAAAAGCGGTGAGTAAAACGACAATGCCTAATGCGGAGACGCGCAAGCACCACTTCCTCCCTACGGTTCCGACGATATGAGGTTTTCTAGACTTCAAGATTAGGTTTAATACGATGCAGCTTATTTTCCACCTGTTGGTCCCACAGACCCTGCCACGTTCGCTTGATATAGTCGCGAACGATAGAGCGGAAATCCCGGTGAAACAGTGGCAAGGGTGTGACGACCAAAGAGGAAGCAGATCTAGCAGCCGCATCAGCACACTGGTTACCCGAGATTCCAACATGTCCAAGAATCCAGCAAAACTGAACCTGAAAACCGGCCTCGAGCAAACGATGAAGCATCCAAGAGAAACAGATGGTCACTGCAATCTGCAGCCTCGGCCACACATTCTGAAAAAATATGCTCTGTGGCACCACAGTGTCCACACCTAGGATGGCTCCTGCACGACTGCTGAGAATGGCCATACGACTGACACCTAAAACATCTCGGAGGCTTAGGGATGTACGGACGTATCTCAAGGTGAAGATACCCTGCCTTGATGGACGTAGGCAGGGAAGGGCTGTCAAATGTTAATATGACATTGTGGGATGGGACAGACTGCCCATTCCGCCTGAAGAGTATACGCCACACACCCGTAATGTGTTGACTCCTCAGTTCTTCAAGTAGTTCCTCCTCAGAACACTCAACGAGGTCCTGAGAGGAGACAACACCTCGAGATGAATTTAGGTATCCATGAGGTGTTATTTTGACCGGAGTCTCAAGCAGCGTGGTGGTGTTAAGAAGTGTAGAGCTGTAGGCCACAGTGGACATTTCAACCAGAAGATCTCCAGATTGGAGCTTCTTTACGCTCTTAGGAGAGCTTGCTATGGATTGGAGTGCTTTGTTGATCCAAAATGGACTTTTGGCTCTCAAAAGGTTTTGAAGGGTCCATTGAATGCACAAAAAGAATTGGGCATTCGAACAATCGGGCACATGCTTTTTAGCGGAAGGAGCTAAGCCTTCCTCAATACCTCTTTTGGTTTTAGGTTCGTGGGAAATATCATTTAGAGCCATGAAAAATGTTAAGAATTCATCTGCCGACTTCCCCACCCACAATCGAGCCCAACAAGGGAGAACCGGAGGTCCGCAAGCCCAAGTGGACGCAGGACACGGCTCTAGGGATAGCAAGCGGATATAGCAAGTTGATAGGGCAGACATGCGCTCAGCGTGCACCCAGACTTTCCCGTGCCTGGAGAAACACCCCTTTGGCATGCCCACCCTATCCCCAGACTCACCCTGTCGTGCGAAACGACAAGCAGTTAGAGGTCTGAACTCCACTCGGCCACAGAACTCATTGACTAGGAGTGGGTTAGTTCCTACCCGCCCGTTTAGGGTGAAGCAGGGGGCAAAGAGGAGTGTTGGCCACTGGCGACAACAACACCCAGGCCACCAAAAACCTCAGCCTCCAGCATCCCCTTTTCCATCTTACGGGTCACCGCACACGGCAAACGTGCAGGTAGGTCTAGCTAACCAGCCCGGAAGGACAAAGAAAGGAACATGAAATGAAGAAGACAGGATAGAAAACAAGAAACTATAATCCACAGCTGTCGCATAATCACAACCTCAGCAGCCTACAAATAAGGCGGGCTCGTGTGAAGTGAAAAAAACAAAAAAAACATAAAAATGTGAAAAACATCACATATAGTACATGTCGGCTCGGGCCGTGGGGACGCCATCCCCCAGCAGCTGGATGAACAGCTGTCCCTTTGGTTACATAATCATACAAGACGAAATGAAAAAAATGATCCGTCACAAGGATCCGTCTCGGGCCGTAGGGGCGCCGCTCCCCAAATAACTGGAAAACCAGTTATCCCCGTGCGGGTAAGAATCTTGAGTGTCGTGTGGGTCGTGACTGTTGCCATTACATCCGAACAAAAGATACAATTCCCAAACAGTAATTTCACATAATATAACAATTTTGTTACAAATTGTTATTTCATATAATAATTTTGTTACAAAATTGTTATTTCACATAATATAACTTTGTTACAAAATTGTTATATTATGTGAAATAACAATTTTGTAACAATTTTTATGTTATATTATGTGAAATAACAATTTTGTAACAATTTTTATGTTATATTATGTGAAATAACAATTTTGTTACAAAATTGTTATTTCACATAATATAACAATTTTGTTACAAAATTGTTATATTATGTGAAATTACTGTTTGGGAATTGTATCTTTTGTTCTGATGTAATGGCAACAGTCACGACCCACGTGACACTCAAGATTCTTACCCATAGTGCATCGCTGCTCTCCTGTAAAAAGCTAAGCGAATGCTGAATAAATCCCTCTGTTTGTTCCACCTGATGATGGGGCAAATGTTGCCCCGAAAGTGCTAGTGGGGTATTTTAATCTGTGAATAGTTTCATCTTTTATTAAATATCGTACCAAGACGGTGAAGTTTTTATTTCATTTGTTCTATTATTCAGTTTGGAGTTTGCTGTCTACCCTCCTTGAAAAAGTCACCTGGTTGATGTGCAAAAGCTTGGAAACTTGAATTCTATTTTATGTCAATAAATTTGGATTACTAGTTATAGTTTTACTATTTTAGAAACTTTTTTTTTTTAAGGTAGGGGGTAGTTTTACAAGTCCCAGCATATGCTTTTTAGTTTAACAAAATAGTAAAGATGCTTTGCTCTTTTCCTTATGGTGGAGTGTTTCAAGTTCTGGGGTGTTAAAATTGTTAGCTTGCATCATCCAGTGATTAGCTGCCTAGTAATGTTTTAGTTGGTATCCAATGGTCAGCTGCCTAGTAATGTTTTAGTTGGTATCCAATGGTCAGCTGCCTAGTAATGTCTTACCTGGTGTTCAGACTCAGGCTTCAGTTTATAATTTGACTGTCCTTGTAACCAGCTGATCACTGGATGTTATCCTTCTGTTGAACTTGAACCTATACTGTTATGATGTAAGACTTACCCATTAGTCACTAGGTATTGCTATATGCTATTGCATGTAGTGCTTTTGATTAACTTGAATGTTTATGTTTAATTAAGTCTGTTGACAATGCCATTGTTGCATACAGTCTACTAGGCAGGTAAAAGCACAAATTCCACTGGAGTATAATCATGCGTTTTAAATCGGTTGTTTCTCTCAGTGTATTTACTTAATAGTGCAGTTACATGAAAGGAGAATGTGACATTCCATAATCATGAGTGATAATTCAATGACTTTTAAAAGTAATGTATTCTTTAAAGGATTCCATTAACTTTATCTGTTCTTTGGTTTTAGACTGAAGCAGAATTGTTTTTCTGTTGTTCATTAATTCATTAATGTAATCAAAATCAGCTTTTTTTTTTTTTTCCTTTCCTTTTTTCTGGAGAGGAAGCCAGAAAGAATTTGATCACTTTGCCTTAGATTTCCAATTCTTAAAATTGGGTGCATTTGTAAATTTAATTTTGATGTGTGATGATTATATCAGGACCCAATCAGTGTAAAAGAACTTGAAAAAAAAATGTACTCAAATTAATTTGGCCTAAAAGAAAAGTAGGATGCCACTCTTATGTATCAGAGAAATCTGAATTCAGGTCCATGTGGGACTTTTTTTTAATTTATTAGCCACATCAGTACCACAGTTGTTTTAACATGTAGATTACCCAAAAATTTTCTGAAACATTTCAGTTGGATGTAAAAGCTATCATCTCAAAATTTTATTCCAAAACAATGGGTTTTCTTTTCTCTCTCTTTCATTTTGCTTGCTAGATCTCTGCATCTTTTCAGCACTAATTAAAGCAGATCCTCTGATCATGTCATCATGACTCAATAAGTTTATTGAACTTCAATTGCAAGTGGCTTGTGATTAATCAAGACTCGATATCAGTTTACTGAAATACTAAGTGATTTGTCACATGGCTCATCTATCAGTTTACTAAAAAAGATAAATTGCAGTTAATTCGCAATACAGGTAAAATGCACATTTGTTTAAAATAGCATAACTGTTCAGTTAACTTGATTGCATTGCATTTTTGTTTCTTTTGATTTACAAATAAATAATGAGAAACTTTGCACTAACTATACTTAAAATAGTAAAACTATACTAGTAATCCAGATTTATTGGCATAGAATAGAAATAAAAGTTTTCAAGCTTTTGCACATCAATCAGATGCCTTTTTCAAGGATTGTAGACAGTAAACTGAATAATAGAACACTTCAACAATTTGAATGTGGTGACTTGACTAAATAATAAATTAAATAGATGGAAATGCAATTATTCATTCAAAGAAATGATGTGCCATGTTGGTTGGGCACATAATACAGTGGAAGGAAAAACAGCATTATTTGAAAAACTGGTTCCAAATTCATGGCAGTTCTAAATGGGCACTATCATTGCAAGACTTGCTGTTGATAATGATCTTTAAGGTTTTGCAAATTGCAGTAGATTTGCATATGGAGTAGGAAGCTAATTTCTTTATATCATACCACATAGGATCAGTGGACTTGAACTTGACTTCTCTGGATAGTGCAGTGGTTACTTTTCTGTCCTTTCTCTTTTTTATAGTTGTTAATTCTACTGTAGTTCTAAATGAACATTTGGTCATTCTGGTGTATTGCTTGGAGCTGTCTTTATATCACATACGGATGGTACAAGCACCCGCCTCATTGAAAAGAGTGGGCTTGTCAATATTTATCTTAAGCATGATATATATTGTGTTGATGCATAAGTTCATGCTGTTTCATTTCACGAGTGTTTCCCAGGTAATGGCCAGTTGTATATCAAAATGTAGCCAGTAGTATCTTTTATCTAAATCATATTGCATTGTGTGATTGTGGCTAATGGTTTTTTGGTTTTCAGGTCCGGAAGTATGGAGTGTCAAGTAGAGAGGAATGAACATTTCCGACATCTGCTCCTCTAAGAGTTTAACAAGGGATCCACAGCCGCCAAGGCTACTCAACAAATTTGTGCTGTGTATGGGGAGAATGCTATTGCTCTGAGGACAGCCCACAAATGGTTTGAGCAGTTCCGAGGTGGCAATTTTGACCTCAAAGACTCTCCACGTTCAGGTTGTCCATCTCACTTTGATGGGAATCATTTGAACCATCTCATCCATTTGGATCTGCATCAAACCACACGCAAATTGGCCACTGAGATGGACTGTGATCAGGCCACCATGGTGCGACACCTGGAAAGTATGGAAAAGGTCCAGAAATTTTCAGGCATCGGAGGGGAGGGAATGGTTAAGCCCAAACAAGATGCCCACACCATGTCCAAAACATAAGCTTCATCCTGCGAAGATCATGTATGTCTGGTGGGACATGGAAGGCATTATTCACTGGGAAATGCTGCCGAGGAATCGGACTATCAATTCCGCACTCTGTTGTGAGCAACTCTGCCATGTGAGGGAGCAATTCAGCAGAAACGGCCATGTCAGCGCCATGGTATCCTTCTCCAACATGATAACTCATACCCTCACAGTGCAAACATGACCAGAATGGCCATTCAGGGCATGAAATGGGAGATCCTTCCACATTCGGCCTATTCCCCAGATATCGACCCTTCAGACTATCACCTGTTCCGATCTCTGTTGAATGAACTCTGTGGCAGAACATTCAACAATGAAGTTGATCTCCAGAATTGCCTTGATGATTTCTTTGCAGCAAAACCTGCATGATTTTTCAAGAATGACATTGCAGACCTATCCTGATGTTGCGACACCATCACAAACAATGGGGTGGAATACATAGTTGATTGATTCTGTTTTCCCTTTTGATGTAATACATTCCTGTAGTGTGGTGAAAAAAGCAGCTGAACTTATGCATCGACCCAACAAAGATGCCAGATACCTTATGCTGACATTCTAATGATTTTGTTATTTCATGGGCATTTTTAAATGTAATGTTAGTTGTACAAACTTTAAATTTAAGTGTTTTAATGGAATGAGAAAAACATTCTGTGGAATAAAAGTCACGAAAGAGCCAATTTGATTTTAAGTTATCCTCACATTTCCATGCAATTTCATCAGCCCTTGTGAATGTTGGTTTCTAGTTGTCATTTGGTGATTAGATTTTCTTCAGCAGCATGCAGATTCTGAAACATGATTGCCAAAAGTGGCAAGTAAATTTTCTTACTGCTGTAGAAATTAATTTTATGGGGAATAGGAAGATTTATGAAATTCTATTTTTCTGTCTTCTATGCACAAGTATGAATATAAATTAAGTCAGTCATCCTACAAATTTGTGGATGTATTTTCAGATTGAAGCCCTGTGAATATACATTCAAAGAACATGGGGTGTGGGCTTTGATGAAAACCAGCAGTAGTGGCAGATTTCAGGTGGCAATTGCTTCCTATATTCTTTGAATTGGACCTTTTGATCCAACATCAAGTTAATTTTCCCCATCACCCATAGTATGCCTTTTCCAGGTAGGTGGGAGATAGCTAAGAACTTACTTTGCTTTATTTAATTTTTCAGAATTGCCAAATTTTCTGAAGGTGTCGTGCACTGAAACAAAACACAAGAAGATGACCCCCACCCCCTTCACAAAAACCAACCCTGCATTTTGGGGAATACAATGAAAAGATGATGGACCTCAAATCGTGATTAGTAGAGAGGACGATCAGTATGAATTTTTTGGGATATTACACTTTTCCAGTAACATTACAGACAATACAATTTCTGAAAATTGCCCCTTGATATTTCCACAGAAGGAAATTATTCATCGACAAATGGCTATATTGGGATTTTCTTTTGAAATAAAATTGCTGCAATAAAACAATTTACATTTTCCCCTTCCTTTTCCAAGTTTTTTTTGTATCAAGAACTGAAACAATTGTAAGTTTAGAAGATTAGGAGTTGTGTAATGAAACTTCTTATTATTGGTAATAATTTGGTAATAATTGATGTCATGGCTATTCCTAGACTTGATACACTATAAATTTCACTGAATTATGTGTTTTACACAGGAATAAAGGAAATTACTTATAGACAAATATTTGGGTAGCACCCCTACCCTTCCTCAGGACTACACTATCTTCTTATTGTGACATTTACTGGAACTCATGTGTATAATTTATTTTAATTTCTTTCCTTCAGATGGCTGTAGCTTGACTCAATTTACTGTTTTAATGATATTCTATAAAAGCAACCATTCACTTACCCGAAAGATCTTGGTCATTTTTTATCTTGTAACACTTCAAGCATGTCACTTATATTGTTGTTGGCTTTCTGAGGTTGAACTGACTCTCTGCCTATGATTTTCCTTCTTCCGGGGATGAAACATCATACTATTATTTACTGGACAACACACGCAGGTTTTCTTTCTGCCATATGAAACGTACACATAGCTCATCATCATGATAAAAAACCTCACACATATACACACTATAACCACTCATTCATACATTCCGTTAGAAACACTATGTACATATTTACACTATATACATTCCCAGGCAGTTAAACCATTTGTCAACTGTGATTAAAAAAGTGCTCAATCCATTTCAACCTCCGTGTTAACCCCATTGCATGTGCCAACCTCATTCAGCCCATCATACACAACCCTCTGAGGGTGTGTATGTGTGAGGTTTTTTATCGTGATGACGAGCTATGTGTACGTTTCATATGGCAGAAAGAAAACCTGTGTGCGTTGTCCAGTAAATAATATTATGACGTTTCATCCCCGGAAGAAGGAAAATCATAGGCAAAGAGTCAGTTCAACCTCAGAAAGCCAACAACAATATAAGTGACGTGCTTTTTGAAGTGTTACAAGATAAAAAATGACCAAGATTTTTCGGGTAAGTGAATGGTTGTTTTTATAGAATATCATTAATGAATTGCAGGTAAATATACGCATTATGCTGGTGATTGATACCTAAAAAGGGCAAATATTTTGTTTCTTTTAACTTAAAAATTTGGAGTTGAAATTTCCTCACATTTTTAGCATTTGTATTTCCCACTTTCACAAGATAGCACTCAGGCTGCTCAACTGATTTTTTTTTCTGTCTTTATTTCTTAAATAGCTTAATCTCGATAAAATCAACTTTTTTCCAGTTCTTGTAGTGGAAGCACATTTTTTTTGCTCCTTCCCATACCTCTGTTTCCCACCATGGCAATCCATGGAAAACATTGCTGCTACTTATGCAATGATAGATCATTAAATTCATTATTTTGATGAATGATATTTTTATATTCTGTGACTGAGCCTTATTTTTTATTTACATTTATTTATTTCACATTGAAGATTGCCATCAGAATAGATACATAAGAGGTCGTGCTCTATCATTGAAACTGCAGTTCAGGTAAACATAGAAATTAACTGGAAAACACACGGAAAACATTCTGCTTAATGAATTTCATCATTATACGTGAATTTCATCACTTATAATGATGACATTCAATAAGCAGAAGCTTTTGGCTGCTCTACAGCCTTGATCACTCACAATCAACTGAATCTGAGGACTGGTTGAAAAACTAAAATGTGAATTGGAGGTGCAGGAACTGTTGTCAGATTTCAGTATAGAGATCCAAACAAATGGGATTTGGGGGGAGGGGGGCTTTAAATTGCAGTTCTTGGTAAATAAAATTTCAATGCTTGGAAACAAAGAGATGCTTTGTTAATAAAAGAGGCAAACTTTTTCGTTTCTTTCCAAAGGGGAACTGCAGAAGTGTCTTCAAGGGTTAGGGCAGATAATGCTGTTTTTAGAAGACCGTTTGATTCATGTTATTTGTGTTCATGAAGTCTTGTATGGATGCTTTGGTACATACTTCCAACTTATATTGAGAGTCCAGAGGAAGTTGAAATAAGAATGGCATAAACTTCAGGAGTGTCCAGGGGTTGGACAGAATCTATGTCTTTAAGCAGGCTCTTTATTACAGGAGGATTAGGTCTGACAGGAAGAATGTAGCCCATAGTTTTGAAGAGTTTACAAATCTTATAAGAAAATGATCCATGGAAAGGGACAGAACCAATGAATGGAGGTTTCTCTTTTAGTATTGGTGTGAGAGTTGACAGATTTTTCATATGGGAATCGTGGAGAAATCTGTTTACTTCAGAAGGTCGGAAACTAACGGGCTTCAGCAATTTTCTTAATTGTTAGAATTTCTTCTTTGAATGACGATTCATTGTTGCAGACAATCCTTGCATGATTAATATAAGTTTATAAGGCAACAAATTTGTGAGCAGTGGGGGAGTAGGATGAGAATGAGATTATGTTTGTTTTTACAGAGGGTCTTACGTAAACTGACCTGTTGATACGATTCTCCTGTCTTGTCAGATGGATATTCAGGAAGTCAATGCCTTGCGGTGATTCTTCATTGATAGTGAATTTTATTGATGTGAACTTCAGGGAAATCTTTTCTATCGGGGATTCAAAGTCAGTTCTCTCGTGGGGCCAAATGAAAAAAATATGGCTAACATATCAAAGCTAAATGGAAGGTTGTCGATGATGTTCCATGACTATGTGTTTTTCAATATTTTGCATTAAAATTTCTGCCAAAAGTGGTGAAAGAGGTGAATGCATCCAAAGTCCTTCTTGCTGACAGTTAATATTTGTTGTTGAAGTGGAAACAATTTAGATTTCTCAGTGTTCAAAGGCAGTCATACAGGTCTTTAGTTAGGAGGACCAAAAATGAATTGGTTTTCTTTAAGCAATTGTACTAACAGCATATGTGAGTGGTAAAGAGGAACCAAAAGTAAGAGATACGACATCTAAAGTGAACATTTCTTTAGAAGGTGCAATGCTACTATACTGTGCGAATTAATTGGGACAAGTTATTTTATTCTCAGAATTGTATGTGATCGCCAGTTGATGTCAGAAACCCACGTAAACCGGTTTTATCAGCTGTGAGGTGGTGTGACTGTTAGAACTTGATGGTAAGAATGTGGTTTGACCAGTTTTAAACAGGGAATAGGCACTTCAACTTCAGTTGACAGGTGGATGTTAGTTTTTGTTCTCTGTGAGTACGTGTTGCTTTCGTGTATTGAAAAATGGATATTTCCCCAAAGGAAGCATGCAAAAATAATTGCTCTAAAAGATCACACTTCTATGACAGTGAGATATATCGCTTCTGCAGTTGGTGTAAGTAAATCAAGTGTATCAAGACTGCTTGCGCGATACAATGCATCTGGATCATCGTCTCCAAAGAGGAGAGGTAAATGTGGAAGAAAACGAAAAACAACTCCACAAACCGATAAATATCTAATCAGAAATAGTAAAATGAATCAAAAAAAAAAAAAAAAAAAAAAAAACTAGTACCAACCTTCAAAGAGATTTATTGATTTATTGGCTAGTGGTTGTGATGTTAGTGATTCAACTGTACGCCATAGGCTTCTGGAAGTTGGCCGGAAGGCAAGAAGACCAACGAAAAAACAATATTTGAATGAGAAATTGAAGACAAAACGTTTAGCATGGGCCAAAAAATATAAATCATGGACTGCTGATGACTGGGAAAAGGTAATTTTCAGTGATGAAACTCATTTATTTGTGCAGGGTTTCCAAGCAAATGTCGTTAGACGAAGCAACTGTGAACCTTTAAGACCTGAGCATGTCAAACAAACTGTAAAACACCCTCTGAAACAGATGTTTTGGGGTTTTTTCACATCAAATGGCACTGGAAGCGTAGTTCCTGTTCAAGATATGATGAATTCAGCCAAGTACATAGAAATATCACAACATAGGATTGTTCCATTCTTGCAAACTTTTGACGGGACATTTCAACATGACGGCCCCATGTCACAATTCGAAATTGGTCAAGAATTTCATGCTGGAAAATCAAATTCATTTGCTTGATTGGCCTGGAAATTCACCAGACTTAAATCCCATAGAAAACTTGTGGAATATTTTGAAGAGACGTTTAGGTAAAATGGACTGTACAACCAAAAGAACGCATGGTAACGAATGCTATAAAAGTGTGGTTCCACGATTATGAAGTCAAAAATATGTGCACTCAATTAGTGGAGTCAATGCCAAAACGAATTCAAGAGGTCATTTCTGCTAAAGGAGGACATACTAATACAGGTATTTATCAGTGTATATCAAGGCATAGAATGATATAAAGGCATAGTTTTGGAAAAAAAGAGTGGTTTTTTACTTTGTCTCAATTAATTTGCACAGTATAGTAGATGGAAGTTTTTCAATGAATTATTTAGTGGAAGAAATTGACATATTATGGCTAAAGGTGAGATGTTTGAATTTTTCAACAATCCTACTTTCTAAATTTCAGGTGGGAGAGAAAATATGTTCCACGAGTGGAGGGAAGCCATCTTTATGTAGTTTAATCTAGAAGAATAAACGTGGGGTTTGTAAATATGCTGGTGGTGTAAAATCTCCAAGGAAGGTTTTTAGAGCAGGCTTATTGTTGAGTTTTTCAACTGCAATTTTAAGTTTGGAAGTGGTATCAGATTATTTTAGAACTTTGCAATTTGAAGTTGAGAGGAAGGATTATGCTTTTTCATTGAGAATAGTTTTGGGGATTATGAAAGAGCAGCCAGTTTTATCGGCTTTGCAGATTGCCAGAAACTTTTTGTTCATGAGATTGCTGATTTCTGTTTGAAAGGAGGGTTTCTTTTCAAGCTTTGCAAGATAGAGTGCTGCTTTTGCACAAAGGATAGGTTGAGCTTCTGGTGCCATACAGTGAATGGCTGTGTCTAGCATGTAGATCATGGCATTTTTAAGATCTGGATAAGTTTCAGGAGTGGATTTCAGTCTTAGTGAAGGGATGGCCTCCAGTTATGAAGGTAGCAATGTATCTGAGAGGTTTACGAAATGAGGTGATAACGACATACTGATATTTGTGTTAGGTGAAGTTTTGGCAGGAAGTTGTGTGGTTAGCAGAAACTGTAATTTCTTACAGTGTTTAGAAGTTTCATTTGCAGTCACAGTGGCTACAATTTCGGAAATACGGATAATGAAGATGTCCGTCAAAGGTGGATGGGTTTGAAAGGCTAATGCTTGGTATTCAGAATAGCAAAGAAGTTAGTTTTTAGCAATATTTTTGTGAAGGTCATGGATGGCAACTCGGAGCAATTATCCTTTAGTTTCTTGGAGTATTTTCAAACACTGACCAGAAAAAATAGGTTTGCATATTTGGAAAACATGAGGAAAGACCGTTGAAAACTCGCAATTCAGCAGCAACTTCAGTTGACGAAGGAGTTTTTTTCATGTGTATGTGGAGATTTTGGAAACTTTCCCAGTCTTGATTTCAGTTGATAACTGAATGCCTGAAAGTTGTGTTGACTTTTAACATGGTTGAAAAGATCAAGTTTTGCGCAACAATATCAATCATGCAGTTTAGGTGGACCTTACTGAGTAAGAGGCAGCTATGTGTGTGTGGGGGGGAGGTGCTCTTTTTTATTTTGATTCCCTTTTGACACCTTCATACTGCTGGAAAAAAAAAGAAGAAAAAGCTTTTGTAGGAAGTATTTTGTATTTGGCTTATTATGTTTCATGCAACTTTACAACTTTACAGTGGACTAACAGTTTGATACATTTATAAGATACATAAGAAATCAATTTACCAGAACACACAGTACACATCACTTTACCTTTTGATATTATAGTAATGAATCATTAACAATTTCCAGGTTTAACTTCTGTTTAATTTATTTTCAGTGCATAATTTCATGTTATAAGCATTTTAAATTGGACTGAAATAGGGAGTTAAAGAACAGTGTATTCTATTTGATTAGTTTAATTGGAATTTTTTTGTTACAATGTTTTAAAAACACTATTGAAATAAGAGTTGATCCATAATATGTATTCATTCTTTTTTTTTCTTTTGGCTTGCAAAATAATATGAGTAAGTTAATGACAATGCTGATCTAATGCAGATTATACTTGTGACTCAAAAGCATATTATTGATTTGTCTGTACTGTGTATTTTATTTGCAGTCTGTTACATTTGAGTGCACCAACCTTCAGACATTTGCTCAGTTAAATGCCCTAGGTGAGATTATAGGTCTTCAGTCCTTGATGATAAGTACTGAGGGCAATCCCCTTGTGGAATTACCTCTTTGGCGATCTTATGCAATTTATCGACTCAGTCCATCCATCATGTTTGTTAATGGCACAATGGTAAGTAAACTGAGATTCCTCGAAAATTGTACATTTTCACTTCTTGATTTTTAAGTTATTTTTTGTGTATGTGTGATGAATTCTTTTTTAAGTTATGAAATTTCCTCTATTGTTTGAGATATTCTCCCATGAACCTGAACTTGGCCGCCCTGGTGGCGCAGTGGTATAAAGAATGGCTTCTGATTATTCGTCCAAGATGCGTTCTGGTTCGAATCCTAGTGAGGCATGAATGTTGTATTTGTCTTACGGCACTAAATTAGTGATGGACAACTACTTATAGCCCAATGAGTTGCTCATGGTGGTCGTTAAACCCCCAATAATAATAATAATAATAATAATAATAATAAAAAGAACCTGAACTTGCTGGCACTTTGACTTATAACAAAATGGTGCAGTGGTTCTGTTTTACCTACCATACTTGGGATTTGCATCCTATATCTCTACTGTTCACTGACAAAAATTACTCTGATTTTATGTGCTTTTCTAGGAAAATATACATAATTTTCATTTATTTATCAATATTTTGACAAGTAGATGCACCCATCTTAAGGACTTGGGAAGTGTTTCCATTCCCATAATAACATCCAAGCTTTTTGATCATTTAATGTAGTTTCTCCTTTTCTTTCTATTTCTAGACTTTCTGCAATTTTTCTTTTGAAAAGTTGCTGTTGGTGTGCCAGACTTTCTCTGAGTCTCAATTCATGTTATGCCTTCTATTACTTGAATTGAGACTCCACGCATCTGTCAAAACCTGGTGCATTTCAAACATACCTTTTTTTTTTTTTTTTTTTTTTTGATTGGAGGTTTAACTACTACCATGAGTAACTCAATGGGCTATAAGCAGTCACTCATCCCTAATTTAGGGTAACTGGTCCCAGGGAATGGAGAGAGCCAGTGCCGTAAGGCAAAAACAACATCCATGCCTCACCGGGATTCGAACCCGGACCCCTTTTGGACGAATGATCAGAGGCCATCGCTTAGACCACTGCGCCACCGGGGCGGCCGAATGCACTTAACTGCAGCTTTATGTTCTTCTAGTCTTTTATAAGTTGCTTGCCTGTTTCTCCCACACAGCTGAGATCACATTCACATTTTATGTTGTAGATGGCACCTTCTTGCAATAGAATTTCCTCTGATGTAATGATAGACACACTTACATACATACACACATACATACAGGGTGTTTCACAGGGTACTGACAACATTAATCATCAATAAATTTAGTTTCATTGTAGTAGAAGGAAATTAAACTACATTACCATTAAGAAGTGTCAAAAAGAAATTATTGAATAAGTTGTTCGAAATGCTTGCCATTCACTGCCAGTATGTGGAGAATTCGTAACAGAAAAATGTAGAGTGCTAACTGAAACATGTGATCCAGAATTACATGAATTTCATGCTCAATGGCATGTCTAAGATGCAGCAGTGTTTGTTGGCCTGTCACGATACACTCTATATTTTAGATAGCTCTACAAGAAGAAATCCAATGGCTATAAATCAGGGCTATAAGAAGTCAAAGAGAGACCAGCAGAAAACTGCTGTGGGAAACATCTAGCAATGACTTGTGTCACATAGTGCTGCTAATTCAAATTTATAGTGCTGCTAATTCAAATTAAGGATGTCACCGGTTGTGTGTGGCAGTGCTCTGTCCTGTTGAAAAGTGTGGTTTGGGATCCAATTTTTTCAGTATGCAGCAGGAAAAAACCGGTTCTGCAGAAGCCATGATAGACAGCAGCGTTCACAGATGAATAAATGAAAAATGGACCAATAACATTGTCAGCACATATGGCACACCAAACAATTAGCCTCTGTGGATGGGGAGTGGCTTCTTGCTTCCCCACACGAGATAATTTTGACAGTTCATGTAACCATCTAACCAGAAATGTGCCTCATCACTGAAGACAATGGTTTTCACATCAGAGTTCTCTCCATCGATCATTGAACAAATTGAGTTGGCAAACTCCTCTCGCTGCAACATGGCTGCTTCATTCAAAGGCTGCTGCACCTGAATCTTGTAAGGAAACATCTGCAAATCGGATTTCGCAATGCGCCATGCCGAAGCTGGACTAACTTGCAGTTCCTCAGCAAGTTTCCTCATTGAAGTTCCAGGCCCTTTCTGCAGAATGTCGCAAGCAACTTCAGTGTTCTCTTGCGTCCGCACCATGTTCTATTTTGTGGCTATCGCTGCCATGTTATTATCCACAACACTCCAAGTTTGTTCAAATTTTTTTATCAAGGCATTTACTGTGGCACGAGACGGCTTGCGATGATTCTTAAATGCACTAATCCACTTTCTTAATATGTTAATCAGATTTTCGCTGCACATATACCAATTTTTGATGATAAAAACTCTGTCTGCAGTAATATTTCTCCATTTTCAAACTAACATGGCTGCAATCAAACCAGTTCTACAGGAATTCCTTTCACCTCACGATGATATCCTGACACCTCTGGCGCCATCTAGCGAAAGCTTCAAACGGTATTAAAAAAAAAAAAATGTTGTCAGTAGCCTGTGAAACACCACGTACATACATACAAGATTCCCACTCTACACACACACACACACACACACACACACACACACACACACACACAATATACATGTAAGCATGCATGTCATTTTTTACTGTTTTCCCACATAGCCATCTTTTAAGAAATCCTGAAAATAGCATCACCCTGGAGTTGGAATTTAACCTTCATCATCCAATTTCCATTTGGGCATACTACTGTTATACCACCCAAGACATCAAAGTTACAAGCATTCCCAAAAGGTAATTTAGAGGTGCAGGTTTGGCATTCCCAAAAAGTAATTTAGAGGTGCAGGTTTGGTTCCCACTCTATAGTGATGCAAGTTTTAAGTTTTCTGAAGAGATGGTTACATGGAAAAATAGTGAAAATATCGTGCTTATGTGCCTATAATTACTGTTTCATGTGCCTACTGTGTAATCGTAAAGAATTATTTCTTCAGTGGGATTTGTTTCCTATTAATATCAATGAGAATTTCTTCTTTTTGCTTTATGGTTGGAAACAGTTTTTTACTTTATTGTGTAATTCTGAAGCCACGTCTTTGCCGCCCCGGTGGCGCAGTGGTCTAAGCGATGGCCTCTGATCATTCGTCCGAACGGGGTCCGGGTTCGAATCCCGGTGAGGCATGGATGTTGTGTTTGTCTTTCGGCACTGGCTCTCTCCCTTTCCCTGGAACCAGTGACCCTAAATTAGGGACGGGCGACTGCTTATAGCCCATTGAGTTGCTCACGGTGGTCGTTAAACATCCGATCAAAAAAAAAAAAAAAAAAAAAGAAGCCAAGTCTTACGTGACTTTTTTTTTTATTAATCATCTAAAAATTTCCTAACAGTCTTTATAGTATGTAACTTTTATAATTAAGTAATTACCCACTTTCGACTTTTTCCTTTTTCTTAAAAAGATATCCATACACTCTTAAGTGTAACAGATTCTTCATAGCCATGGCAGGAATTGTTATTCCACTACAGAAATATGGGAAACATAGAATACACTGTGGATTGAAAATCCTAGTGAAATATTATTAAACATCTGTGTGAAGTTTTGAAACAAAAGGCTATTACGATAAGGCAAAATGTTTTTAGCAAGGTGGAGACAAATATTCTTAGGTAGTTTGGCGATGCTGAAAGAATGAGTGATGAGATGCTTACTAAGAGAATTTTTTCAGCTGCAGTGCAGGAAAGAAAGGTAAAGGAAGGCCAAGGAAATCATGGGAGAACCAAATTCAGGAATGTCTACTTGAGAAAAAGATAATGAGTATGAAGTACGAAAGGCCTTTTGTGAGATGTCCGATTCATGTCAGTCGAGCTCGAGTTGTGTGCCATGATCACTGTAAATGGAGATGTTTGATATATCAACAGCGAGTAAAATCTAGTTCCATCAGTTTTAAACTTTAATCTGGCAGATGAGCTTTCTTTGAGGAGCTAACCTCTATGAGTCTCAGAGAACAACTTAATGATATGTACAGTATGTATGTATATAAAATTTTTCATGTTTTCAAGATTGTGATTTGCATTTTGTATTTTTGTGATTGTTTCTCGAATGTTTTCAATATTATGACATTTCTTTGATGCTTTTTCAGTAATTTTTTGATATCTTAAACCCCTGATTGTAGTAGTCACTTCACGTACAAACAAACCCATCAAGCCGAGGGAGAAGCTGCTTTCGTTTTGTTTCCCTTGCACTAACCAATAAATGTATGTTGTAGCTTTCCCTAGAGATTTGTTGCCACATTTTTCTAGTGTATTCAGGTTATGGTAGCAGGCTTCATATCTATTGGGTTGGTGGAAATGAAATGTCCGTTGCGAACAAGCAGTGGAGACAGGCCCCGACAACAGCAGATTGGAACCACCCGCTGGTGTTGCGGGTATTATGTCACAGAGTTACTATAAATAGTTAGCACGTGTGTGAAGAACAAGCTTCAGATGTGGTTTGTTTGGACGAAACATGGCTTGCTTGCAAAGAAACCACGCAGATGCCGGATTTCAGAGTCATCTTCCTGTATGAATTTAAACTGGGCCATTTTGCCAGAATTGCTGCTCAAAGCTTTAGCAAAGCATTTGGGGAGGATGCAGCCAACAAACGAACCATTCGGTGATGGTTTGTGAAGTTTTGAAGCGGAGATACAGACCTGCAAAACGAAGCATGTTGTCACTGAACTGTTGCTGTTTCTGACGATGTTCTGTTACGTGTGGTTGAAGTGGACCCCGAAAAATGTGTCTTGATATAGTGGAAGAGGTAGGTTTCCACCACGCGACAGTTGTTCGGCGTCTGGCTGCGCTGGGTAAGACCAAAAAGCTGGACACGTGGGTGCCACATGAGTTGACAACTGCCAACAAGACTAGGCATTTGGAGATCTGCACGCTGCTGCTTGCCAGGAATGAACAGGAACCTCTACTGCATTAAATTGTCACCTGCAATGAGAAGTGGGTCCTTTATGATAATTGGAAACGATCTGCACAATGGTTAAGCAAGACACAGCCTGCTCGACGGCATCCTAAGCAACCCCTACACACCAAGAAGATGATGTTCCTTGTCTGGTGGTCCACAGTTGGAATAATTCATCGGAGTTTCTTGGCAAGAGGCCAAACCATCACTGCAGAATGTTATTGTGCTGAATTACACCAGATGCACCGGAAATTTCTGCAGAAACAACCGGCTTTGGTTAACAGATATGGTGTTCTTCTGCTCCAGGACAATGTCCGCCCTCATGTCCCACAGCGAGCGATGCTGTGAAGCACAGCCTCATCCTACCTATTTCCTGGACTTGTCTCTGGCAGACTATCCTCTGTTTCGTCGCCTGGATCACTTCCCGTCCAGGAAACAATTCACGACAGATAATGAGGTTCAACGTGCAGTTGATGACTTCTTCGGCTCCCAGCCACAAGACTGTTTTCATTCCGGGATCATAGCCTTGCCAGACAGATGGCAACTATGTGTCTATGTCGAGGGGGATTATTTTGCCCAGGTAAGTTGTCCTACTTTTCTGTTCTCGCCATCCACACGTGCTAGTCCTTTGCCGGACATTTAATTCGCACCAACCCACTATTTAGTTGGAAGTTTTGTGTTATTGTGAATGAAATAATGAATTCTTGAAAGCGAAATTCTTCATATCCTGTGGCACAGGACTTGAAAAAGTGCAAAGGCAATCAGAAGTTAAGACATGTATGCCATGTTTATTTCTTTATCTTCAGTCATTAAAAATTTCAGCTAATATGGTGTTTTGCACTTTCTATTCAAAGGATATAAATATTACCATTGGACGACAAGATGACTGCTGTCATTGTGATGTGTATTTGAAAAAAACACCAAGAATATGCCCAAGCAAATCAAAAGACAAAAGATGTTACATCATTACCTCCCAGTAAAGATACACACATATCGTTAAGCTTGTTCTCTGAGATTTAGAGGTTAGCTTCTCAAAGAAAGCTCATCTGTTAGATTAAAATTTAAAACTGATGGAACTAGATTTTACTCACTGTTGATATATCAAACATCTCTATTTACAGTGATCTCGGCACACAACTCGAGCTTCACTGACTTCAATCACACATCTCACAAAAGGCCTTTCGTACTTCATACTCATTATCTTTTTCTCTTGCAGACATTCCTGAATCTGGTCCTCCCATGATTTGTTTGGCCTTCCTCTACCTTTCTTTCCTGCCACTTAGGCTGAATAAATTCTCTTTCTTAATAATTCCCTTTTTCAAAAGATGATGCTGTAAATACCATTAGGGCTGGAAGTTTATTTGTTAAGTTTTTGATTGAGCACAATCTGCTGATATTGTGTGCAGATCATGCTAGATCTTTTTTGTTTCAGTAATATTCCCTGATCTAAAGATAGTGAAAGTGTAGTTATGGCCATACAAAATGCACAACTATTATCTATATAAGTATTGGAAGAAGTGTTCTCCTTAAATTTATCCTTTGTAGTTAGTTCTGATAGAAGCAATTACTGCAATGATATCAAACTATCTTCTGTTAATCATGTTTTCTTGAAAAGGTGAGCGGAGAAATAATTACTGTGATCAGTTGTCTTATTAGCATGCAGCAATAACATGGGCAAAATTTTTTTAAGATGCCAGCTCAATGCTTGGCAAGTTCTGGCTGATGCAGCATTTTTTGCAAAGCAACATCCATTAGTTGTCATTTTATAATATAGCAGTAAATAAAGCAAAATTGCAGTTAAAAGAGACCAGCAACCTAGATATGCTCTTTGTTGATAGTTTTTATTTTTTTAGAAAAAACGCTGTAAGAGGAAAACTCATTTTAAAATGTGCCAGCAAATTTGGGGACAAAATGGGAAATCCCAGAAAATTAAATTATACTAGTAGAGTATTTATTTTGTATGAATCTGAAAAATATTTAGATTACCTTATATATTGGACACCTGTCCAACACCCAAGGTTTAAGTTAACGTGCAAAACTGTAATAACAAATTTAGGGCAACTGACCATTCTCTGGTTTTTGCTCCAGATTTCACATTTCCAGCACGTGAGACTCACGTGCTGGAAATGTGACATATGGAGCAAAAACCAGAGAATGGTAAGTTGCCCCTAAATCTGTTATGAAAAATATTTGTAATCCAATATTGTATAGTTATGTGGTACAATAGCATTAATATCTTGAAAATGTCAATGTATTTTCATTAGACTATTCTGTTCTTCATGTTTAGTATTTTATTCAATACAAAGCAACTTGCCAAGTCCAGATTAAATCATGTGCCATAATAATGTTCCATGTAAGAAACAGGTTATGATCTGCTAAAAGACAGGTTATGATGTTATAAATAAGAGACAGGTTACAATCTGATAAAAGAATTTATAAAGTATTCCTACTTGCCTTATTTTCAAGAAGGGCTAATTTTACAAGGATTTTTGTGCATATTTCACTCTGCAGTCATTTCCATTCTAGAGAGGTGAGGGGTAAAAACTAGGTCACACACATAATTAAAAACATCTTTATTTTTCCTTCTTGAGATTAGCTAAAAATTGAGGATGAAGAAGGTTAAAAGTGGTGTGTTTATTAAGAGCAAGGGGCAGAAAGAAAGGGGAGGGTACAAAATACATATATGGTCACATCAGTTAGTGACTTGTTGTTCCAATAAAAATGATAGTTATGGTATTTCCCTTACTATCTGAAACACCTGGCAGGTGCGTCACATATGTTGTGTTCTAAACTCATCAAACATGAAATGTTACCATATGCATTTTTTATAAAAACACGTTGGTATTTTCAAGATATTTATATACTAGTACAAGATAGTTGTCTTTGGCTGACTGCATCGATCACATTTTAGAGCAATGGGAATCACTAACAATGTTTTTTTTTTTTTCATAAGATTTTCAGAATGTGAAAACAACTTTATAACTTCCTTAGCACCAAGTTGAATCTTTTGATTTTGAAGAATAATCTTCCCATTTTTACCAAAGTAAATGTTCTGTTGCAACAAGAATTTCCATATGTTCATGAATTACAGCAAGCTCTTGTAGAACTTTTCATGGAGCTTTTCTTAAGATTTATAAAGATAGCAGTAACATTACATAATTTCTCATGGAACTATTTGTAAAGTTTTGTAAAGCCAGCTGTAACATCGTATGATGAGACAGAAAAACATCTTTCTGATACCAATTTTCAGAAAAGGAAAAAGATGACAAAAATGTAGTTGTTGGTGTCAAAACAAGATTTTTCCAAAAAAGAAGGAAAATTAAGTCACACAGAAATTGTACAGTCTTAAACTTACATGTGAAACGTTTATGTTGCAGTATGCACCTGTTTTTTGGAAAAGTTTCTTTTGGAAGTTAGCATTTTGATGTAAGTGGAATTGTCAGATTTTACCATAAGCACTGAAGTTTCATTTTCCTCTGTGCTCCATGTTATTGAGTGTTTCCCAGTGTTAGTGTCTGAAAATGAGAGTGTGAACAGCTGGAAGCAGAGTTTGCTTAATACCAACCAGGCAATGATTTGTAGCAAAATGAACTAATTCTTTGAACTGACATTGCTTGGACAGAAGTATCAAAGCAAAAGGACTATAATGGTAGTGTTAAATACAAAGTTCTTCCCAAAGTAATGTTAGCCATTTTAGGAGTACCTCATTCAAATGCAGTAACTAAACAGATTTTTAGCATTGTGAGGTGGAAAATAAACACCAAGTTTGGGCCAAACCAGAGCACCAGAACACTCAGAACCCTCCTTGTTGAAAAGGTGAAGATGCATGCATTTGGAAAAGGATGCCATGATAAAATTTTACTAAAAAAGAGCTGACTGATGCAAATTAGGCTGTTAGAAATCTAAACCAAGTTTAGTGTTCTCAGTAGGCCACATGTGCTAATAATAGGATAAACCCATTATACAATTATGAAGCCTTATTTGAATTAATAATGACTGAATCAGAAACAGCTATTTTATTCCTCACTTTGATTAGAAATGAGCACATACACCAAGAAATGAAGAGAGAGAGAGAGAGAGAGAGTATCGGACCATTTATCCGGAATGCTCTGAAAACCAGTTATGTTCCAGCCCCGTAGCAGAATCACAGTGATGGTCGACGTACGTCATAGATTTTATTTGGGTCCTGTTGACAAAAATGGTATTCCCAGAACCTTTATGTTGATCCTACAGAAAAAAAATTCCTACATCCTCCAGAAAACTACAACCATTTTTTTATTCTCTCTTGCAGACTCTTGATCATGAGCATATAAGTTTTCCATCTGGGGATGAATTCCATCTTTCAAATTTTTCTGAAAACAGAAGTTTGATGAAGTGAAGATATATCCCATAATCATAGGGTTTTTTTTCTTGCACTGCTTGCTCTCTCTATCCACGTTATTGTTAAATATCATTTTATTGCATACATTGTTGAGTTTCAGTGTGATAATGGGGGCAACAATTTCCAAAAATGGGAGTTAGGTGGAAACTGTAATCTTAAATTTTTTTTCTTGTGATGCCTTCTCTGCCATGTACTGTTGTTAATTACTTTTTCCCAAATATTTCATTTCAGCTCAAAAATGGAGAAAAAATTTCCCAAAATGGAAGTTGGACAGAATGAAGATTTAACTTGTAATGATAACTTGTTTTTCCGTGACGTTCCCTCTGTCCTAATATTGTTGCTGAATATTATTTTTGTTGCAGAAATGTTTGTTTTTCAGCTTAAAAATGAAGGCAAATGTTTTCGACAAGGGAAGCTAAAAGGAAGTGATTTCCCTGTGAACATAATTTTTTTAGCAGTTTTCCCCTGTCCTACCTTGTTGTTAAATATCATTTATTTGCATAAAGGTTTGTCTTTAAGGCAGAAAACAGTGGAGAAATTTTTTCGAAAATGGAAGTTGAAAGAGCGAAGATTTCTCTTGTAATCATATTTGTTTTTCTCTCTTTCTCCCTTTTGCCGTTGTTTCCTCTGACCTGTATTGTTTTTAAAATTATTTTATTCCATAAATCTTTGTTTCAGCTTGAAAAAGAGGTCAAAAATTTCATACAATGGAGGTCTGACAGTGCAATAATTTCTCCCAAAAGCGTAATTTTTTTCTCGCGATGTTGTTAAACATTATTTTATTCCAGAAATGTTGGTATTTCAGCATGATAGTAAGTCAAAAGATCTTAATTTGCACTTAGACAGGGTGTCCACATTCTGGAAAGTCAGAAATGAAAATTGGTCAGGGAAATGCCTGAAATGTTGGTAAAAGTTAGGGAAAATCAGTGATATTTAAAAAAAAGTCAGGGAAATTTCAATCACAGTTAGACTACAACTAGTTTTAACCGGCGTCGGGGAGTGACGCCCTCATCACCCAACAGACTTGCACTTGGTGTTGCAGACAGTCACTAACTTCCCCTTCCTACTAATCTAACCTTGTATTTCCTACCTATTATTGTAAGTTGTGTTACATTACTTGTTAACATTTCTCTTTTTGTTTTAGGTCAAAGGAGTAGAAGAAAATTTGTGATATAAGTTATACCTTGTTAAAAGGCAATTAAGACTGCAGCAATGTCAAAGCGTTGTGTGTTTAATGAACAGTGGTTGGACGAACAATTAAATCCTGAGTTTTCTGGTTGGATAGCTGCTGTGAACGACGACAGTGAATCTGTATTTTGTAAAGTGTACTCTAAAACTTTCAAGCTTAGCAACATGGGGCGTCAGGCAGTCTCTAGCCATGGAAGTGGCCCTAATCATTTGAAAAACATCCATGCTAAAATGTCTCAGATCAGTCTTGCTTTTTTCACTTCCTCTGTGAAAAAGAACTCTCTTTGTAATAACGAACTCTTGCCATCAACAAGCTCAGGAAATGTGGATTCAGTACTTCTAGAAAATATTAAGTCTAATGACTCAAATACTTATGTTGTGAAAGATGATGTGAAGCCCAGTGACCTTAATGCTTATGTAGTGAAAGATGATGTAACAAAGTCTGAAATAATATGGGCCATGGAAGTGTTGTACAAGCAAATGTCTCTGAACTCTTGTACACAGATTAACAAAACAATTCAGTTAATGTTTCCTGACAGTGCGATAGCTTCAAAATTTACTTTAGGCAAAAGCAAAGCATCTTATGGGATAAACCATGGATTGGCACCACATTTCAAACAGTGTTTAATGGACGATCTGAAGCAGTGCACTGACTGTGTAATTTGTTTTGATGAATCACTAAACAAAATTGCTCAGCGTGGGCAAATGGATGTTTGTTCGTTGTTGGGACGTCAATCTGCAAAAAGTTTCCACTAGATACTTAAGTAGTGTGTTTTTGGGGCAACAGCTAATGACTTTTTGAGAAATCCATTAAAGGTGCACCTCTTCCCTTGGATAACATGCTACAAGTGTCAATGGATGGACCTAACGTTAATCTCAGCTTTCTTCAAAAGCTGAAAGATAAACTTAGAACTGAAAATCCAGATGGTAAATTATTAGTTGACATTGGAGCATGTGGTCTTCATGTGGTCAATGGAGCTATGAAAACTGGACTTGAAACAGTGAAATGGGATAATATACATCACTTTCTGCGTAACTTGTACTACCTTTTAAAAGATAATCCTGCTCGCCATGCAAATTGTACTATGATTACTGGATGTAAAGATTTCCTTTGAAATTTTGCGCTGTAAAGTGGTTGGAAAACATTAATTGTTTGGCTAGGGCATTGCTTGTCTATGATCATATCAAGAAATATGTTCAAGAATCATCGGTTTCCAGCAAATAGCACATGTTTCTTGCAGAATTAATGGAAAGTCCAATGTTGAAATGCAAATTGGCTGCATTTAGGACTATAGCTTCAGAGTGTGAATCTTTTTTGAGAAGGTTCCAGAGCCCAAAGCCTTTAATTCCTTTCTTACACACTGATTTGCTGGATCTGATAAAAAATTTGGTGGCACGAAGCTTGAAGCCTGACAAATTAAGTGAAGCTGATAGTGTCTCAAAACTGTTAACTTTAGATGTATCAAAAAGGGAAAATCTTCTCTCAATTGAGAAAGTTGATATTGGATTTAGTGCTAACAAGCTATTAAAAGAAGTGAAGTGCTCAGAAAGGGAGAAATTAGAGTTTAAGCTTGAATTTAGGAAACTTGTGACCAGTATGATTGAAAAACTTCGTGAGAAAAGCCCACTAAAATTTAAGTTTGTCCGTGGGGCAACTTGTTTCGACCCAAATATTATAGTGCAGCAGCCGAGTCTAGGCAAGAAGAGAGTGGAAATTCTGCTCAAAGTTTTACTTAGTGCAAACATGATTTCAGATGACTGTGCTGAAAAGCTAATAAACAGTACGCTTCATTGTGTGTAGAAGCTCAATCTGCTTTAAAGTCTCAGTTTGATGAATTTTTAGACAAGTCATGATGATTCCATTGGATTAGACAAATTTTACAGTGCTCTACTTGACAACCAAAAACAATTCGGTGAACTTTGGGATGTAATAAAAATTTGTCTCATTATGTCTCATGGAAATGCTTGAGTGGAAGGAGGATTTTCTGTCAATAAGTCTCTTCATGTGGAAAATCTCCTGGAAGAATCCCTGATTTGTCAGAGAACAGTTTTTGATGCCATTAAAAATGTGGGAGGAGTAGAACACATTGCCATCAATAGAAGGCTTCTTCTTTCTGTAAGAGCTTCCAGACAAAGATATCAGGATTATCTTGAGAAAAAAAGTGTTCTTCAAAATGAAGAAGAAAGAAAACTGAAGGAAAAAAAGAAAAATTGATCATGAAATAAAGGAATTGAAGGAAAAAAGACAAAGAGTACAGGAGGAACTAGAGTTGGAAGAAGCAGCATTGCAGGCGAAGATTTCAGATTGCAAAAAGAAGAAAAGTGGTGTGTAATATAAAAACAGTGACTGTGTTCCTACTGTAATATTTTTATAGTAGCTGTTCTGAATATTGTGTATGGGTTTGTTTGAGTGTTTCTTCAATAAATGTAAAACCATGAAAAAAAGAGTAAACTTAAAATTAAAAAGGTGTGAGTTGGATGGCTATGGGGAAAGTGGACGCCAATATATATAAAAAAAAAAAAATAAAATAAAAAAAATAATTAAATGAATCAGTTATTTGGGAAACTTTATACGTCAAATGGAAACACTTTTAAATAATATAAGTTTCTCAATTATTCAATTCAGTTTTATTTATTATCATGGCACATATATTGAAAAACTCAAATAAACCTATTTGTGTAAGGTCAGGGATTTCTTATATATTTGGTCAGGGAAATCAAGTTTGATAATTCTGTGGACACCCTGTTAGAGCTTTGAAAAGTGTACCAAAGAATGCATGTCTTATGCAATTAATGTTAAGTGTGACTTATTTGTAATTAATGTTAAGTGATTTGTAATTAACATTAGTGAACCAAACATATCTTTATTTTAAAGGCAGAATAGGTTTTTTTTTAAATTTTCTAACATTTTTATCCGATTTTAGGCTATGCGCTCTAAATAACAGAAAAACTCAAGTCCCAAGGGTTCTGGATAAAAGATCCCTTACTATTGGGTTGTCGGAAAAGTCATGACATATTTCAGCCATGTTTTGCAAAGATCATTTATTGATAGAAATAACAAAGATCAATCAATGATATAATACCCGTTTTGTTCGTTAACCTTTTGCCATCTTTCAATGCGCTGCAGAATGCCTCGTTCATAGAAGGACCTGTCTTTCGTGGCGAAAAATTGTACAAGGTGCTGATTTACAGCCTCACCTGGATTGAGCATTATACCATGCAAGGACTGTTGAAGAGAGCGAAACAAGTGGAAGTCTGACGGCGCAGGGTCAGGCGATTATGCTGGGCGTGGCAGCATATCCCACCTAAGCTCCAATAATTTTTGGCGCGAGATCAAACGTGTGTGATCTCGTGTTGTCATGATGGAACACAACACCTTTGCGATGAACGAGCTGTGGACGTTTCTGGATGATGAATTCATTCAAACTGTCCAATTGCCGACAGTACACATTCGAATTGATTGTTTGGTTCCATGGTAGGAGCTCGAAAAACACGACACCTTTAAAATCCCACCACACCGAGACCAGAATCTTCCGCTGATGAATGTCTGCTTTTGAATGTTGTTTGAGGCGAAGCAGCACGTTGGGACCAAGACCGTTTGTGCAGCAGATTGTTGTACACAATCCACATTTCGTCACCAGTTACCAGTCGCTTCAAAAAAGGATCATTTTCCTCACATTTAATGAGCATATTGCAAATGTTTATACGCACCGTCAATTGAGCTTCTTTCAGTTCATGAGGAACCCACACATCGAGCTTGCTTACATATCCCATCTTCTCAGGTGGTCGTGAACGTTTGAATGATGGATGTGCAATGTGTCTGAAATCTCTCGTGTAGTGTAACGTGGGTTTGACTTGATCAATGCCTTGATTTGGTCGTCATCAACCTCGGTGGGCCTTCCTGACCGAGGAGCATCGTTGAGGTAAAAATCACCAGCAAGAAATTTTGTGAACCACCGCTGGCACTGACGTTCTTGTAGAGCATTATCACCATACACTTTATGCAACTTTTCACAAGCTTGACGCGCGTTCTTCCTTTTACGGAAGTAAAACAGTAAAATATGGCGAAAATGCACAGTTTGGTCTTCTATTTTCAACTTGATGTCAAATCTCCGCAAATCAACCAAATCACTCACTATTTATTCCCTTTAGACTGCAGCTAAAACTGGCACCTGTCGAATGCCATAGTGATACCAGAGCTGCACATGCCTCTAGTACTTCCCAAACCACCCAACCCCCATCGGGTGCCAAAATACGTCATGACTTTTCCGACAACCCAATATATATATCATTAACATCATCATCCTTATTGTCAACCATTATAAATCCACTGCTGGATGATTGTCTTCTCAAGTTTCTTCCAGAACAGTCTGTCTTGAGCCAGTCTCCTCCATGTTACTCCTGCATGCTTTAGAATTTCATCCAATCATCTTCCATGGGTTCTTCTTCTGGGTCTTTTCCTGTCCCTTGGAATCCAGTCTAAGATTTTGGTTGGCCATCGGTGGTCTGTCCTTCTGGCAATATATCTAGCCCATTGCCGTTTCAGGGATTTTACTCTGCTGATATGCTCTTGTCATTTTCCTTATCCATGAGTTCCTGATCTTATATTTCTTGGTTACACCAAGCATTCATCTCCATGCTTCTTTCAGTTGTCTGCAGTCTTTGTATTTCTTTGTAAGTTAAGGTCCACATCTCTGCTCTGTACGTGAGCACTGGAAGGATGCATGTATTAAACACTTTACTTTTAAGGCATAATGGCGTATTGCTCTTAAAAATTGTACTATTTCTTCCAAAAGCTCTCCAACCAAGTTTTATACTCCGATTAATTTCGTCAATGTGACCTTTGCTTGATATACAACTCTTGTCCAAGGTAAAAAAAAAAAGAGAGCAAAAAAATTATATATGTATGTATGTATATACCCACATTGTATAGCAATGTAAACATTCTATAAACTATAGATAGATCTTCTAAATTAAAAGTTTATCAATACCAATCCAACAGTCATCAGAGAATAATCTGGGTTAGTTAATCAATCATTATACATGCATATAAAAAGTGCAGATTCACCAGTTATTAGCACTGAAAATGAAAAAAAAAAACAACTAAAGGCTTAAGGAAAGTTATGTCTCAATGAAAATCCTGCTGCAAAGATAATAACTGCCTTTCATTGTCTGAACTACTACTAACCTGTGAAGGTACTTACTGTATTTACTGCAGGATTCCCATAGGATAATGCATTTTTTTTTCTGGAGGAAAATTAGTTCCATCTAACACATATTTCACGACTTCTCACGAGAAAGTCTTCAATTTATGGACAGCTTTTTTAAAGCAGAAATTCACTTTTTTATGAATTTACAATGCTGTTTTGCTGCCCCCACAATTTGTTACAGAACAGTGTGCAATACAATTTTATTCATTACCACTTAAAAAAGCTAAAAACAACTGATTTTTCTTATGTTTGCTTGGTTTAAAACTCAGGCTTCACGTGACAATAACATATAAAACGGGCGAAACGCACAGAGTTACGTAGGTAAAAGGTTCATTTAGCGGTAGCTTTCAGTCATCCTACGACCTTGATCACCTGCGATAGACTAGATCCAGTTGATCGCGGGTGATCAAGGTCGTAGGATGACCGAAAGCTACCGCTAAATGAACCTTTTACCGTATGTGGCTCTGTGCGTTTTGCTCGTTTTATATGGTTATTATGTTTACTTCTGAAAGTTTCCAATGAGGGTTTGAATCCCTGGCTATCTGTAATTTTTAGGGAAGTATAACTGTTTTCCTCTATAGGATCACCTTTAATTTTTCCTTTTGTGAATGTTTTATATTGCCCAAAAAAATTTAATGTATTTATTTTTTCCTAAAATTTTGAGGCTATATTTGCTTTTATGCCTCTCAGTTTTGCACCCATGTTTCTCACACCTGTGCCCATAGGAACCAACTGCTAAGCAGATATCGTTCTGTATTGTGGTGAAAAAGTATTTTGAAACATATGCTAGATGAAGCAGTATTTTGTATTGACTTAAAAAAATTGCAAGCAGAATTTGCTTGCAAATTATTGATTACATTTTTATTTACGTTCTGTCCAACCAAAGATGAGCCACAGTTCTCATTGATATTAGTGGGATCTCTGGTTCTTCTTTAATTAAGATGCCCAATGCTGTCGTTGATTTAGGCTGTTTTCAGCTGTGTTGTATTTGATTTTAAAAAATGCAGGTAGAATTTGCTTGTTACGTATTGCATTTTTATTTATAGTCTGTCTTACTGAAGAGCAACTACAGATTTCTTCAGTGTTAGTGGAATCGGTGTTTCTTCTTTAGTTGGATGGTTTAAATTGTTGTTGATCTAGGCTGTTTTCAGTTATGTTTTATTTCATTACTATTCAGGTTGCGGATTACGAAAGGACGAATGCTGAAGACATTTTTGGAGGACTTGGTACTGCTGTGTCTTCTCTTTTACCCAAGTTTAGATTGTCTTCCTTGCTGAATAGTTCAAGGTAATGTAAAAGTAAATTAGTCTTCCTTAATACTATGCCAAAATTCCAATACAATACTAATAATCTTATATAAGTGACTAGTGGAGATACTCCGGCGTTGCCTTAGATAGACATAAAGTTTGTTTTCAAGTAACAATGTAAATCGTACTATAAAAAAAAAAAAATCCTACTATGATGAACAACGCTCAAGTCGGACCTCACGCTGTTCCAAGGTCTCTGCCGCCCTAGATACACTGGCTCTTTCCTGCTGATCCATAAGTCTTCGATCACGTTGTTCGGTTGTCTCACTCTCTCAAAGTAATTTGACTTTCTTTGCTTTCTTGAGCTGAACTTATCCGATGGGTTTGCGATTTTTTAGAGGCATTTCACCTCACTTGACAAAAATTTTATTATAAAAATCACAATATATAATGGCTGTTTTGAGCCCTAAAAACTCGAAATAGCAAACATGCACAATTAGGCACTTCCTGCACTCTGCATTCAGCTTTCTAGAGTGTAGATATACAACCTGATCACTTTCAATGTAAAAGAAAGTAGTTCACGATAATATAAGGAATTTTGTTTACTAATCTCAAAAACTAAATCGATCCGGATAATTCTTTCACCATTGGGAAGCTTTCCGGAGGACGTAGGCTATTTCGTTTATTTATTATTAATTTTTATTATTTTTGGCTGTAGTACCGAATAACATCGCTTTCAAGTAGTTTCCAATTTCCCATGTATCGTTTCGCTATGTTTAAATACAACCTGATCACACCCAACATGAAAGAAAGTAGTTCACGATAATATACAGAATTTTTTTTACTGTTCTCGAAAATTAAATCCATTTGGATAATTCTTTCACCGTTGGGAAGCTTACTTCTTTCCGGTAGACATAGGATATTTCTAATACCAATACAAATTTAAATAGCCACCCCGGTGGCGCAGTGGTCTAGCGATGGCCTCTGATCATTCGTACGTAAGGGGTCCGGGTTCGAATCCCTGCAAGGCATGGATGTTGTGTTTGTCTTACGGCACTGGCTCTTTCCCTTCCCTGGAACCAGTGACCCTAAATTAGGGACGTTCGACTGCTTATAGCCCATTGAGTTGCTCACGGTGGTCGTTAAACCTCCAATTAAAAAAAAAAAAAATTTAAATACAAGATTAGTATTGGTATACTAATACTAATCTTGTATTTAAATTTTATGTATGAAGGAGACCGTCTGTTTTAACTTCAACTTAACCTTGATGCTATTTGAGAGGACCACGCCTATTGGTGGGAATCTGTAGCTCCACTCATATTTGAGACTCCTGTGCCAATTGTTGGGAGTCTAATGAAACCTAATCCTTACAAAGAAAATGCCATGGTAACATAAACAAAAAAATACTTATGATAATATGTTCCGCCGGTGCGTTGTGTTTTCAAAAATCGGACTTTTCCCGGTATGCCTGAACCGCAGAAGCTTGCGAGGAGTGAAGCGTCACCTGACGAATGTTGCTCTGACATGCAGAGTAATACCGCAGCAGCCGACTTGCACCCGATCTATAGAGGGCCCTGTAAAAACACATTTGACTCCCTTAGGGATGGAATTTCTAAAAATCGTCCCGCCTTTTATTTAATCTGGGTGATGAAGGGTATGTATACCAATTTTGGTGCAAATCCATCAAACCGTTTAGGAACGTATGCGGAACAAACATACAAACTTTCACTTTCATATATGTAGAGATTAGCGGAAGTGTATCCAATGTTGCCTGGGTATAACACTTGAGGTGCAAAGTTTGTATTCTGCTTTTTACTGCAGCATACCTGCCAACATTGGGTAGAGACTTGTCAGTAGTAAGTAGCATTACCGCACGGCATACATACACACCTTTTTACAAAACGATCCACCTCTTTGTGCAAAGTAAATACACACCACAACAAAACGTTACAACAAACAAGGACAGCAATGAAACAAACTTAACATGTGGAAGCACAAAGTTGATTCCCCAGGTGAGGGCATGATCGGTAACATTGTGAGATTCAATTTCAAAACTCCCACCAGTAAAAATCTGTCTGATACGTTCAGAATTTCACACTTGACAGATGGGAAATCCAAGCAAGTGAACGCGCAGTGCGCAAACCTCCACTTACCATATAGTCATACTGCCTCTGACATTGCAATTTATGACAAGATGAGACCAAAGAAGGAAAAAAAAAGCTGAACATTTTAACTGGGTGAAAAATCAGTCAACAAAAGACAAACTAATAGAATGAAGACTACTGTCTGTTTGTCCTTTGTTGACTTTGTAGCTGCACAGCATCCATTGCTTAATTTTTCTTTCTGCTATCTTTCTCTTCCTATTTTTCCATTGTGGCTTTTCTTTCTATGCCCTCCGATAATAATTTCATCCATCATGCTGAAAGAACTTTCAGCCTAAGGATCATGAATGAGTGCATGATATCAAAGCTTTAATTTAACTATTTTAGACAAATGGTGTAACTTTGAGAATATTAATACTTTTGAACACCATGCATCAAGTTTTACAAATATTCCAACTTCGTCACTTCCGTTTGGGGGAATTTCCACCTCCCTTATCAAACTCTGTCCGACTTCCGGTTTTGAAAATTTCTCCCCTATTTTCAAGCTGAAATAAAAATATTTATGAAGTAAAATGTTATTTAACATTAATACTGGACAGAGGCAACATCGCGAGAAAAAAGAAATTACGATTACGAAAATCGACCTTCCGTTTACGAAATAAGTTTCGTAAAAATGTATTCCGCACCCCCCCCCCCCCCGACGAACACCCCCTCCCCGTCGCCACCAACTCCCCAAAAAATTCTGTTCACTTGTACATCGATCTCGCAAATGACCAAAATACGGTAATAACGAAAAAAGGCGGAATTCCTCAAATTCGCGAGAGAAGATAACTAGGAAATTTTCACGGCGTCTAACTTCCGTTTTCGCAAATTGTTGCCTACAGTTTCAAGATGAAATACAAATATTTATGCAACAAAATGATATTTAACAAGACTACTGGACACAAAGACAACATCGGGAGAAAAAAAAAAAAACGTTACGCAGCAAAATTTTTTACTCCGTTTAACTACCGTTTTCGGAAGTTTTGAAACACGAAATACCGTCAGCTGACGGAAAACGATTACTATCCCCAAATTCTCTTTAGTTTTACACTGATTTAAAATGACATTTAACAAGAATATGGGACACAAACGTAACATCTGGAGAAAAAACTAAGGTTACGGCAAAATATTTTACTCCATTTAACTACGATTTGCGAAAGTTTTGAAACACGAAATACTGTCCCCAGACGGTATTTTGTGTTATTTCGTAATAGCAAAAAAAAAAAAAAAAAAAAAAAAAAAGTGAAAATTCGTCGGTTCCGTAGTTTTGACAGAGAGTTCTGTAGTTTCGTAGTCAACATACATGAGATTCTTCCGCGAATTCGCGGAATTCCGCTTTTTTCGGCATCATTTTGGTCATTCTCTAGGTCATTGCAAAAATGAAGAGAAATTTTTCAGGATTTTTGGGGGGGGGGGGGGGTCGTCGTTCTATAGAAAAATAAAAAAAAAAGTGGAATTCCGCGATTCCGCTTTTGGGGAGTAAAAGAACTAAGCGCTTTCTAGCTGAAAGCGTTGTTTTTGGAGCAGACGCGGGGGCAAGAAGAAATGTTGGAGGGTGGAGTCAGGAGCTCAATTTGTTTAATGCTGTCAACAATGGATGGGTTGTCAGTCACTTACTTGAGCATCCCAGCGCAAAGGGTGGAAGCTCCGCCTACTTCGTGCGTTAGGGAAACTACCGCAGCCCTTTCCGGCTGGTCTCATGTATGAGTCAAACAACTGAATCTGTAGAAACTTCCGTAGTAGTTGGCAGGTATGCTGTAGTGAATGATTGTGTTTGTACCACCTCCTGTGAACCCCTTAATCACAAAAAATATTAATCTTTAATGTTATGCACTTTGTAGTGTGTAAATCTTGTTAGCAGTGCAGTAATAATATACTTGAAATACACTAGTGTGTAAAAAATTTCAGCTGTAAGCTCAAAATAAACTACCGTATATACTCGCGTATAAGTCGACCCACCCACTTTCAGAGGGAAAAATCGTAAGAAATCGGAAACTCGCGTATCAGTCGATCCCGTAATGAGAAAAAAAAATTTCAATGAATTTATTCAAAAACATTTGAAAACGAAAAAAATTATATATATAATACTAAATTTAATTTGCATACCCAAAAACTTCATCGGAACCCTTCAAAATCCGATTTCGAGTCAGACTCGCCAAACAGTTCAAAAAAGTCTTTCTCCGTCATCATAAACATCAGTATTCCCATCTATGCCTGTGTCATCAGAATCACTGTCATCATCACTCATAAAAATCTCATCATCCTCTGTGCCATCAAGTTTGTTACTAATGCAACATTTCTTGAATGATTTCATGACAGTTTCCGCAGGTATCGCATCCCAAGCATCCTTGACCCATCGCGCAATCAAAACGATATCCGGCTTCTTTAGATTTCCGCCCTTGGTTTCGGTCGGCAAATCGGAACTTATCCAATCTGCCCAATACCTCCGCACATTGTCCTTGAAGGGCTTATTAAGGCAGACATCTAGTGGTTGAAGAACAGATGTCAACCCACCTGGGATGACAGCAAGAGTTGTTTTTGAATTTTCTGCAGTTTTTTTTACTTCTGCACAAAAGTGTGCAACAAACATATCCCACAACAAAAGAGAAGGTTTCCTCAAAAGTGCGCCTGGCCTTTTGTTCCACACTTTCTTTAACCAGTCAATTGTTCCGGATTCGTTCATCCATCCTTTTTCATGGGCACGAACGAGCACACCAGACGGAAAGACAACGCTTTTCGGCAGAGTTTTGCGTTTGAAAATAATTACCAGAGGTAGCTTACTGCCGTCGGCCAAACAGGAAAGAACAACCGTGAAACTGGATTTTTCATGGCCAGTGGTTTTGATCAAGATATTTTTTTCGCCCTTTTGGTTCACCGTCTTATTTCCAGGAAGGTCGAAACACATGGCGGTTTCATCCATGTTGCCTATTTGGGAAAGTTCAAGAGCAGTCTCTTTTCTCTTTTGAATTACCATAATTTTCGGACTAAGAGCCGCAGGTGAGAATTTTTGCAATCTTGGAAGCAAAAGTTGCCGTGAGGGCCGCACCTGTGAAGTCGTGGTGCTGCTCAGAAAGCTAAATTATCTTCCTTATTTTCATGAATTAACTCACGCCCAACGTGATTATATGTATACTTCAAAGGCTAATTCTGCAATTCAGTGTCGATCTGCTTTACACACTTATTTTTTCATACTGGCAAACATTTTTATTTATACATTTTTTATTAATCATGCTAATGATGTTATTTGTTTGCCTTTATTAAATGCTCAGAACCATTTATATAATCAATATAAATCACAGTTAATCTTAAGACTTCCGTTAGAATATCGCATTGCTCGTAAAACCACACAATTGTCTAAATTCCATTCAATGTGGATGTCTGCTACAGGATGGTTCTCTGTTCACCACAATAGAATCCGTCTTTAAAGTAATTAACTTATAAATTATCGCTTGTTATGCTTTCGATTAATGTTTTCTTTAATAATATGTTCCTTCTATGTTATGCTTTTTTTCTCATGTAGAGACGTTTCCTTTTACCAGCTGCTTTGCACGTGTTCGCTGATCTGCCGTTAACACTTCGAAACGGCGGTGCGCTTTCCCTCTTTCAAGTGGTTTGACCTACTTTCATTTACTGCGCACTGAGCTGTTACCGCTGGGCGCGCTATCCACAGAAGCCTCGGACGTTATGCTACTCGTCTGTGTGCTTATGTCCCCATTCCGTCCCCCATGCAAAGGGCGTTTGAGTCAGGCATTCCTGTTCTCCCCCACTTTCCCTCCTAAACCAACATCAGGACAGCGGAGTTATTGTCTAACGTATGAGTAGAAAGGAGGAGGGGGGGGGACATGATCACAGTCGAGTTCGTGAACAAAAAAAGACGTGGTTTGAAAAAATTTACTAAGCATCTGCATGAAAAAAAAAAAAAAAAAAAAAAAGGGAGGGAGGGAAGAAAGTCTTATCAAATTGAAAACAAATTCGGCATAAGAGCCGCTTCGGCATAAGGGCCGCTCACCCGAAAAATTTCATTTTTAGTAACGTAAGAGCCGCGGCTCTTAGCCCAAAAATTACGGTACATACTTTTGAAATTCCATTATCTTTGCTTCGAGGTCACGAGGTAACTTTTGTGCAATTTTGGTGCGCTGGCGTAGACACAACCCATAGCGGTTCATGAACCTTGTGCACCAACCTGGTGAGGCACGAAAAGTGTTATTTGCGGCTGCAAACTTTTCATCTTTTGCGAGCTTCATTGCTCGCAAACGTATACCAGTTCGCGTTACAATGTAACCATTTTGTCTGCAGCCCACAATCCAATCATTCAAGACACTTTCCAGCTCTGGGAAAGATGTCGTTCCACGGCACAGTGCCTTTTGCGATTTTGGGATTTTCACTAAGTCCGTTTTTTACGCCAATCTCGAATCAATTTTTTGTTAATGCCAAATTGACGTGTAGCAGCACAGTTGTTAGTATTTTCTGCAAAAGAAACCACTTTCAACTTGAATCCTGCGTTATAGGACATCCGTTTCTTTACACAATCCGTGTCACCCATAATAGAAGCGAGACACGTGCGATTAAGAACAAGCAACAACTAACACTGGCTGTCGCATGGCTCTGTTACCAAAGAAAAACGCTTCGCGTGATATTCTTTGCCGTTACGTCGAAGATCAGTGCAATCAACTGGTAGTCGGAAGGGCGGAGCTTTCTATGACTGCGCTGTGGATACGCAAAGCCAGGAGAGAGGAGACTCTCTCCTCTCTCCTGGCTTTGCGTATCCGAAGGTTAACCACGAACATCGGTGGTAAAGTCGCCACGCTCCTGAGGATGCCCAGAGGATGGGCGAAAATTTCGAGTATAAAGAACGGTAAAAATTGATGTGTTTGGAATCCTAAGGCAAAGATCCAATGAGTATACCCAGCGAAAAGTGTGAGAAGTAAAGCCAGTCATCACATACAACGGACTTTAGGACAATAACATCAACAAAGACCGGAAAACACGTGTGTGAAATGTTCCCATCGCTAGAAAGGAATGCCAAGGTAAGCATTATCTGCTAGAATTGTGTACAAGTTACTTTGAAATATCACACGTAAAAGAGAATAGTAGAATGATTAGAGCTATAATAATAGTCAGAATTAGAACTACTAATTGGAATAAATCAGTTTGTAACATGAAATAGCATTAGGTACTGCATCAAACAATTTTGCAAACCGTTTGGTATCTGGATGCCTTTAAGTCAACCAACACTTTATTGATAATTTTAAAATATGTTACCATCTGCTTAGCTTCAAGTTGTTTTGGGTAGTTTAACTTCTTGTCCTTTCTGTGAAACCATGTCTTCAAGCTCTATAAAGCTTTGTTGCTCAATTTCTTTGTATGACTGTTCATCAATTCAATAAAGTCATTTTCTCTAATTTAATTCTAATTTCTAGTCATTTGCATGATGGTTCTAGATCCTCATGTCCTTTAGATCCTGAAGCATCTTGAACAAACTGGGGAAAGGGGATTCTTCTGGATAGCATTCATGGTGGATATTGTAATTTCACTACAGGCAGGATCAATGTTTTTAACAGCTTTGCAGAGCTGCAAGTGTCCCAGTTTATCTGGATTCCATCTGATTTCGAAAATAGTTTCCGGAAATCCAAATTTTCTACAAAAAATCCAGTTTTGTGGTTTACTTATTTTCTTTCTTTCTTTTTTTTTTTTTTATTTACTATGCATGGTATTTTTTTCCTCTCAATGATATGAGCCATAATTTTTCTCCAGCGTCAGCACTGGCTGTAGGAATTGGTAATGAATGGAGACAAATGTTTTTTTTTGTTAATCCATGGCACTTCAAGTGCAAAGGTTATAAGCCCTACAATGGTAACAAGACAGTCAGTGGCATGGAAAGTTTAAGTACTGGTTTATAATGTCGCATACATGGGGCTTGTGCGGTGCTTCCTTGCAGGGATGGGAATTCTGTGCCCAATGTGCACCAAAACAAAAATGTGCACCAAAACAAAAATCTCTTCTTATCACTGTAAATATATGTATTCTCATTACTTTTACTTCTCAGACATGTGAAGGGTTTATATTTTGCTTACAGCAAGTACTATATGTAAATTCACTAAGAAAATACAAGTGCTCAAGGTAGAAACAAACAAAATGGTGATGACATTGTCAGCTGTGCATCAGCTTACTAGGAATGCCATCTTATTATGTTCAAAGTGGTGCTTGACAGATAGCATTACTAGTCGAAGTGCCACAACCGTACAGCTACAAATTTGTTTAACTTGGATCTTTGTAAATCAAGGACCTACTGTATTCTTATTCCTTAAGATTTTTAGTTTTTTGCAAACATTTCAGGCTTTTTAACTGACTTTCAGGGACTATTGTCAATACTTTCACCTTCTTTTCTTGCATTTGATGATAACAAATGCCCTTTTGTAAATAGGCTTAATGGTGTGTAATGTGTATGCATTGAAGAGTGGTCTTGACTGTCACCTAAAATCCAGTAGCATCTGAGGGAGGAGAAATACTTGGAGAATAAATGAAATATTCAGTTATTCAACTGAATGGATTTGTTTTAACAAGCTATCTTGCATGTAATTTTGTTCCAAGTAATGTGATATGTGTTAGACGGAATTATGTAATAAAAAATATGTATTGTTTGTTCATGTTCATCTATTGACTTGTGGTTAAATTTATTTTGCTACAGAGTCATGCAACTGTATCTGTCAGAAAAAGGATATTCTCCAAATAGTTTGCAGAGGCAACCTGATAGTCAAATAGCATCTGAAGTGATAAAAGCTGCACTCACATATAATCCGGATTTTGAGGTTAGTTCTTATAGTTTTATAATTAAAAACAAAATGAAATAAAGAAAGAAAATTGAACTTTCGTTTTTATGTTTCATTTGAGTTGTGTCAGTGTGCTTGTTGAAGGTAAGATCTGCTAGAGTATGTAACTGAAGACTTTGCAGTTCTTAAGTGCCAATAGTCTGTCTATAACTGGAGAGAGAAATATAGTATTTCAGATTGCCAAACCAAGTGCAACATATAACATTTGAAGGAATGAACTTATTGATATATTTTTTGATAATGTGGCATGAACCAGCTTATTAAGAGAACTGTTTGTGCTTATGTTATTTTGACATAATCCAGTTATTATTCTTTTCACTTTGCCCTAGAAAAATGGATATTTGATGGGGCCTTTGTAGAAATCTAGGAAACTGGAGGGTTAGAACCTAAAGCCAGAAATCCTCAATTCCTAAGGTTAACATGTAACTCATCTTTATTTGTTTGGGAGTTTAACAACCACCACAAGCAGCCACTTGCCTCTAATTTAAGGTCACTGACTCCAGGGAAGGGAGACAGCCAGTGCCGTAAGACAACACACAACACATCCATGCCTCACCGGGATTCGAACTCATCTCGAATGAATGGTCGGAAGCCTCTGTGTCACCGGGATGGCACCCTGAAAGTTTCACCTTACGCATAGCATAACTTTGTGCTCAAATCGGCACCTTTTCAGGACTGGTTCTGGTGGCTTTTTGGGATCTGACCTTTGTTTTCTCATGGCAGGATTCCTGAAAAATATCCACTTTTCATTACGACATAATTCACCTAAAGGTCATCCTGGGGATTTTCCAGTAATTGGCGACACACATGCACGCATCGCTGAGCTTGAGCAGTTCATGAACAATTCAGCTGTAATGTGGCCAGTTGGAGTGGATGTATGCTGCTTTAAGCCATAAGTGCCGTACTCTGATGAACTGGAAACAAGTTGTCCTCTAACAGGATAATGTTGCTGCTCATCATAACCGGCCAACTAAGCAAAAATACAGGAACTGGAGGTTTTTGAGGGAAGCCCCCACTCTGCTTATAATTTGGATCTTGCGCCTTTGGACTACCACTTACTCCAGTTCATGACACATTTTCCGCGTGGGAAACCACCGAAACATCCACAATGTTGAACGTGAGGTCAAAGACATTTTTGGCTTGAAACCAAAGGAATTTTTTTGCAGGGATTCAAGACATAGCACGATGATGGTGTAGGATCATCGAGTATGATGGACCAGGGGCTGCTCCTGCTATGGGGCTGCAGCCCCCCCCACAGTAGTTTTTTTTTTCTTCTCATGCCGTACCAAGAGAGAGAAATTTTATGAGCACCGCTATAAGTTTTTCCAGCATAACACCACAACTGAAGTTTTCTGAGCTCAGCTAGAAGTTTTTCCTGCATAACATCACTGGGAGCGGAAGGAATGTTGGCGGGCTGCCCTGTTTGCAGCTCTGACGGCTATTGAAACTAACTCATGTGGGAAACTCTGCCTATTCCCACATCAGTTCGTTTCCTTTGAATAAAACTTCCCTGGGTACTGCATTGATGGCAGCTCTCGCCAGCAGGGTTGCTCGCGAATGCAGTCTCTCGTTGGGTGGGAATGCATCATCGGGCCTGTGTGCTTTGTTGATTAATACAGTTTTTGTGCTTCTGAATAAGAAATAAAGTAGGGGAATGAATTCAAAATAATGACGAATGTTGAAATAAAGTATTAAATAAAGTATGTTTGAATGTATTACTCAAACTGTTTTTTTTTCTCTTCCAATTTTTGGTTTGTTCCTGCTTTTATTCAACGTAATAATTCTAACAACAATGTTACTCCCATCGAACTGGAGATTACTTGTGTTTGATAATAACAAATACTCAGTTGCCGGAACTTTTGCAAAAAAAAGTTTTACTTATATTTTCTCTTCTGGTCTATATGGGCATGTGAACAAATTGCGATTAAGAATAAAGTTCAGTATTGGATGAAAAAAAAAAAGGAGAGACTAATTTCTGCAGCAAAATACTTGCACAAAATTGATTTCTTCACTTACCAAGTACAGCGAAATTTTCGCTTTTAAACTCATGTAAATTTTTATTCACAAAAAATTGTTGAAGTCACCCTACTGGGTACATTTTATTTTTCTGATGCACCCCCCTCCTCCAAAAATAAGCTGCGCATTTCAATTGAAATAGTGCCTTATACTTAATTACTTTGAAAAGAACATTTAATCGGATATCATTGTTTAGAAAATTTACGAAGTTGGTAAATTTTGGAAAACAAATTTTTCTACACTAAATTGTTATCATGGCTTCCAAATTAAAACTGGACTGAATATGTTTGCAATCTGTTTTTATTGAAGAGAATGCCGGTGTGTGAGTATCACAATAACAACTCATCGCAAAATTCTAGCAGACCCTTCAAAATTCCACAAAATGTTTTTCATCCACCATCCAAGTTCCAAAGGGAAATGGAAAAATATTTGTCATATTTCTAAAAAAAAAAAAAAAAATATTTTGTCATATTTTTAAATATTTATGTCATATTTCTAGGGGTCACAATGAGACACTTTAGAACGCGTACATGACCTTGAGTGTGTCTCCGCTGCCACTGGCACACGCATTAATTTTTTGTCCTTATCATCATCATCGTCAACCATTATCAATCCACTGCTGGACGAAGGTCTCCCCAAGTTTCCTCCACAACGGTCTGTCTTGTGCCAGTCTCCTCCCATGTCACCCCTGCATACTTTCGAATTTCATCCACCCATCTCCCATGTGGTCTTCTTCTGGATCTTTTCCTGTCCCTTGGAATCCAATCTAAAATTTCTGCTGTCCATCGATGATCTGTCCTTCTGGCAGTATGTCCAGCCCATTGCCATTTCAGGGATTTAACTCTGATCATGATGTCTTCCACTCTTGTCATTTTCGGATCCACGAGTTCCTCTTCTTATCTCTCCTGGTTACACCAAGTATGCACCTCTCCATGATTCTTTGAGTTGTCTGCAGCCTTTGTATGTCTCTTTTTAGTTAAGGTCCACGTCTCTGCACCATACGTAAGCACTGGAAGGATGCATTGATCAAACACTTTTCTTTTAAGACATAATGGCATATTGCTCTTGAAAATTATGCTGTTTCTTCCAAAAGCTCTCCAGGCAAGTTTTGTACGCCGATTAATTTCTTCATCAATGTGACCCTCACTTGATATCTGCTGTCCAAGATAAACGTACGTGTCCGTTATCTCCAGCTTTTCTCCATCAATCGATAAATCTTCATTTCTTGTAAAAGCATTGAACATCACTTTTGTCTTCTGAAAGTTCATTTTTAATCCCACTTCTTTACTCTTGTCAGCAAGTTCCTGGATCATACCCTGCAGCTCTGATGGGGTAGTTGCAAAAATGACTACGTCATCAGCAAAACGAAGGTGGGTTAGATAATCTCCATTAATCTTTATCCCCTTGTTTTCCCAGCTCAGCGACTGAAAAAACGCCCTCCAATGTGGCATTAAAGAGCTTCGGAGATATGGTGTCACCTTGTCTCACTCCCTTTCCAATTTTTACGTGTGTTGTACTTTCAAACAGCCTAATCTTTGCACTTGCATTTTCATAGATGTTATTAATAATATTAATGTATGCATCTTCAATACCGCAGGTTTTCAGAGCCATTGTAACTGCTGACGGTTTCACCGAATCAAAGGCTTTTTCATAATCGATAAAAGCCATGCACAATGGAAGTTCATATTCCCTCGCTCTTTCAATTAGTTCTCTCAGCACGTGGATATGATCTATTGTGCTGTAGCCACTCCTGAATCCAGCTTGTTCTCTCGGTTGAGCCATGTCCAGTGTTACCTTCAAGCGGTGTGAAAGAACTTTAGTGAAGATTTTATAAACTACTGATAGGAGGCTGATAGGTCTGTAGTTTCCGAGATCCTCAATGTCACCTTTCTTATGTAGCAGGATCATTGTAGCGGTGTTCCAATCCTCAGGAATCTTTCCTTCATTAAGGCATCGAGTGAAAATTTGGGCGAGTACTGTTCGATTTCTCCACTTTCTTCTTGTATGATGTCTACAGTAATTCCATCTTCTCCTGGAGCTTTTCCTCGCTTCATGTTCTTGATTGCATGTGCAACTTCTGCTGGAAGGACTGGAGGAACTCTGGTACTGGTATCTTTCATGATGTCTGGAGTGCATGTATCATCCCTTTCATATAATTTGGAGTAGAAATCTTTCACTCTTGTCAAAATTTCGCCTCTATTTCTTGTTACAGAACCATCTTCTTTTCTCAGTGCCATAATCTGTTTTCTTCCCTTACTGAGATGTCCCTTTGCTATCTTTAGGCTTTGGTTGTTTTCAATTGCTTTCCTCACTAGTTCACAGTTGAATTTCCTTACGTCTTCAGTGATACTTTTTCTTACTGTCTTGCATAGCTCTATATATTCCACTTTGGAAGTCACATCTTCTTTAGTTGTCCTCATCTCTCTTCTTTTTTGCATCAACATTTTGGTTTTTCTTGATAATTTGTCCACATGCAACTTGTTCTTAGACCCAGCTAATTTTGTTGCTGTTTCCATAATAGCTTTGGTTACTTTTCTGTTAACTTCAGAGATGTCCACTTCTTCCGATGTTAGGTCTTCTAAAGCAGAGAACCTGTTCTTCAGTTCTAACTTGAAGGTATTATGGTGTTTTTTAAGGTTGGTTATGTCAATAGATTTTGTTTGTCTTATGAGCTTGCCACGTTCAAGTTTAGTGTTGAGGTGCATCTTACATCTCACCAATCTATGGTCACTACCTGTGTTGAACTTGTTTAGCACACTAAGGAAATTCAACTGTGAACTATATATACATTCAACTTTGTCCTTATATATACATATATATAGGGCAACGGCAACAGAATGAAACTTCAGTAGGTAAATTCGGTCACAGCAACAGAAACCAGCATGTAAATACTCTCGTTTAGTTTGCAGAGGCAGAAGGGTTTTTCATCTTGAACTTCTTCTTCAAGAAAGAGCCACACAGGAAATGGACATGGAGACATCCAAATGGGATGACAAGTGAAATCGATTTTATTATGTGTAACAAAAAATTTGTCACAGAAGACTGCAGTGTGCTAAACAAGTTCAACACAGGTAGTGACCATAGATTGGTGAGATGTAAGATGAACCTCAACACTAAACTCGAACGTGGCAAGCTCATAAGACAAACAAAATGTATTAACATAACCAACCTTAAAAAACACCATAATACCTTCAAATTGGAACTGAAGAACAGATTCTCTGCTTTAGAAGGCCTAACATCGGAAAAAGTGGATATTTCTGAAGTTAACAGAAAAGTAACCAAAGCTTTTATGGAAACAGCAACAAAATTAGCTGGGTCTAAGAACAAGTTACATGTGAACAAATTATCAGGAAAAACCAAAATGTTGATGCAAAAAAGAAGAGAGATGAGGACAACTAAAGAAGATGTGACTTCCAAAGTGGAATACATAGAGCTATGCAAGACAGTACGAAAAAATATCACTGAAGACGTAAGGAAATTCAATTGTCAACTAGTGAGGAAAGCAATTGAAAACAACCAAAGCCTAAAGATAGCAAAGGGACATCTCAGTAAGGGAAGAAAACAGATTATGGCACTGAGAAAAGAAGATGGTTCTGTAACAAGAAATAGAGGCAAAATTTTGACAAGAGTGAAAGATTTCTGCTCCAAATTATATGAAAGGGATGATACATGTACTTCAGACATCATGAAAGGTACCAGTACTAGAGTTCTTCCAGTCCTCCCAGCAGAAGTTGCACATGCAATCAAGAACATGAAGCGAGAAAAAGCTCCAGGAGAAAATGGAATTACTGTAGACATCATACAAGAAGCAAGTGGAGAAATCGAAACAGTACTCGCCCAAATTTTCACTCGATACCTTAATGAAGGGAAGATTCCTGAGGATTGGAACAATGCTACAAAAATGATCCTGCTACATAAAAAAGGTGACATTGAGGATCTCAGGAACTACAGACCTATTAGCCTCCTATCAGTATCTTCACTAAAGTTTTTTCACACCGTTTGAAGGTAACACTGGACATGGCTCAACCGAGAGAACAAGCTGGATTCAGGAGTAGCTACAGCACAATAGATCATATCCACGCACTGAGAGAACTAATTGAAAGAGCGAGGGAATATGAACTTCCATTGTGCATGACTTTATCGATTATGAAAAAGCCTTTGATTCGGTGAAACCATCAGCAGTTACAACGCCTTTGAAATCCTGTGGTATTGAAGATGCATACATTAATATTATTAATAACATCTATGAAAATGCAAGTGCAAAGATTTGGCTGTTTGAAAATACAACACACATAAAAATTGGAAAGGGAGTGAGACAAGGTGACACCACATCTCCGAAGCTCTTTAATGCCACATTGGAAAATGTCTTTCAATCACTGAACTGGGAAAACAAAGGGATAAAGATTAATGGAGATTATCTAACCCACCTTCGTTTTGCTGATGACGTAATCATTTTTGCAACTACTCCATCAGAGCTGCAGAGTATTATCCAGGAACTTGCTGACAAGAGTAAAGAAGTGGGATTAAAAATGAACTTTCAGAAGACAAAAGTGATGTTCAATGCTTTTACAAGAAATGAAGATTTATCGATTGATGGAGAAAAGCTGGAGATAACAGACACGTACGTTTATCTTGGACCACAGATATCAAGTGAGGGTCACATTGATGAAGAAATTAATCGGCGTACAAAACTTGCCTGGAGAGCTTTTGGAAGAAACAGCATAATTTTCAAGAGCAATATGCCATTATTGTCTTAAAAGAAAAGTGTTTGATCAATGCATCCTTCCAGTGCTTACGTATGGGGCAGAGACGTGGACCTTAACTAAAAGAGACATACAAAGGCTGCAGACAACTCAAAGACGCATGGAGAGATGCATGCATGCTTGCTGTAAACAGGAGAGATAAGAAGAGGAACTCGTGGATCCGTAAAATGACAAGAGTGGAAGACATCATGATCAGAGTTAAATCCCTGAAATGGCGATGGGCTGGACATACTGCCAGAAAGACAGACCATCGATGGACAGGCGAAATTTTAGATTGGATTCCAAGGGACGGAAAAAGACACAGAAGAAGACCACATGGGAGATGTGTGGATGAAATTTGAAAGTATGCGGGAGTGACATGGAGGAGACTGGCACAAGACAGACCATGGAAACTTGGGTAGACCTTTGTCCAGCAGTGGATTGATAATGGTTGACAATGATGATGATGATGGTATATACACTGCCGGACAATTGCTAAGGACGGATGACAATAGCAATGATAGCAACCAGAAAATGGAAGGCAGGAAAATGTGGAAATTAGCATAAGTGCGGGATACAGTAAGACGTGTTGTGCGTATGCAAATTTTGAATTGCCGAACTTGTTCGTGACGTCATAGCGCTGATAAGAGGTATAAAGGATTTGACGCGTATTGACCGTTGTTGTTCAAACGCAAAGTTGAAAGGGAAAGAATCAATTGACAAACTTGCAATTTTCAGTATGTCTTCCCGACATCACTTAGATGATTTTACGTGTGGCCATATTATTGGCAAGATTGAAGAAGAGCAAAAAATAACAGATATTGCCAGGGAGTTCGACGTCAGCCACAGTGTTGTTTCAAGGCTTTGGAAATCATTTCAAACAAATGGAGAGTGTAGCAAACGTCATGGGGAAGATCGTGTTCGCAGTACGACACCTGCAGAAGATTGGTACATAGTGCTATCAACAAAAAGACACCGGCGCAGCACAGCTAGTGAGGTAGCAAATCAGTTTATGGCTGCTACTGGCAAGCCGATCTCCCGAAAAACTGTCGCCAGACGTTTGCATGAAGGAGGACTATACGCCTGCCGTCCTGTTGTGTGCATCCCATTGTCCAGACATCGCCATACCGCCCGTTTGCAATGGTGCCATCAACATCGCAATTGGACATATAACGACTGGTCTGCTGTCCTCTTCTCAGATGAGAGTAGATACAGTCTATCATCTGATTGTCGATGACAACTGATCTGGTGTGATAGTGGTACTGCATATTGTCCAGCAAACATACAGAAAAGTGACCGATATCCGACATGTAGTGTCATGGTGTGGGCTGGCATCATGATCAATGGCCATACGTCCCTCTATATGCTTCCAACTGGGACTATGACTGGCCAACGATACTTTAATGATGTTCTGCTACCTCATGTTCGCATGTTCCGTGGTGCTGTCGGTGATAGATTCATTTTCATGGACGACAACGCAACACGTCATTGAACAGTCGCTGTCCAGGAGTATCTTGAGAGCGAGGATATTCAATGCCTTGTATGGCCAGCACGTTCTCCAGATCTGAATCCCATTGAAAATTTGTGGGATGTTTTGGGGAGGAGTCTTGCTGGTTGCCAATGCCCTCCAATAAACAAGGACACCCTCATCTGTCCAGTGACAGAGGAATGGGATAAATTACCCCAACAGCTGCTTGATAATGTTGTGCAAAGCATGACATGAAGTGTGGAATCTTGCATCGCCCTCCATAGTGGCCATATCCCGTATTGACATCTTACGCTGGAACGCCTGCGGACGGTAATTGCATTTTTTTCACGTTTATGTATTCTGCACAAAATGGCCTGTTTGTCCCTTGAACACGTTCCAAAGCCTTCTGGATTTCAGAGCACAATAAATTGTCTTTGTTGTAATGTCCTGCCATTCTGACATTATTTTATTTCACTTGGCATCCAACCACACTAATTTTTTTATGCGCTATATAGCCGTTTATGATCCGTCTTTAGCAATTGTCCAGCAGTGTGTATATATATATATATATATATACACGGTCAAGTTACATTATTGTGACCACCAGCTAATATCCAGAGTAACCGCTGTGTGCAGCACGGACAGCAGCTACATGGGCTGGATGGGGTTCACAGGTATGTGGAACTATGCTGACTGCAGTGCATCTGATAGCTGCTGGAGGGTGCGACCCAGAAGAAGACCAAATGGGAGATGGGTGGATGAAATTTGAAAGTATGCGGGAGTGACATGGAGGAGACTGGCACAAGACAGACCATTGTGGAGGAAACTTAGGGAGACCTTCGTCCAGCAGTGGATTGATAATGGTTGACAATGATGATGGTATATATATATCATCATCATCATCATTGTCAACCATTATCAATCCACTGCTGGACGAAGGTCTCCCCAAGTTTCCTCCACAACGGTCTGTCTTGTGCCAGTCTCCTCCATGTCACTCCCGCATATTTACGAATTTCATCCACCCATCTCCCATGTGGTCTTTTTCTGGGTCTTTTCCTGTCCCTTGGAATCCAATCTAAAATTTCGGCTGTCCATCGATGATCTGTCCTTCTGGCAGTATGTCCAGCCCATTGCCATTTCAGGGATTTAACTCTGATCATGATGTCGTCCACTCTTGTCATTTTTCGGATCCACGTGTTCCTCTTCTTATCTCTCCTGGTTACACCAAGCATGCACCTCTCCATGCTGCTTTGAGTTGTCTGCAGCCTTTGTATGTCTCTTTTAGTTAAGGTCCACGTCTCTGCACCATACCTAAGCACTGGAAGGATGCACTGATCAAACACTTTTCTTTTAAGACATAATGGCATATTGCTCTTGAAAATTATGCTGTTTCTTCCAAAAGCTCTCCAGGCAAGTTTTGTACGCCGATTAATTTCTTCATCAATGTGACCCTCACTTGATATCTGCTGTCCAAGATAAACGTACGTGTCTGTTATCTCCAGCTTTTCTCCATCAATCGATAAATCTTCATTTCTTGTAAAAACATTGAACACCACTTTTGTCTTCTGAAAGTTCATTTTTAATCCCACTTCTTTACTCTTGTCAGCAAGTTCCTGGATCATACTCTGCAGCTCTGATGGGGTAGTTGCAAAAATGACTACGTCATCGGCAAAACGAAGGTGGGTTAGATAATCTCCATTAATCTTTATCCCCTTGTTTTCCCAGCTCAGCGACTGAAAAACACCCTCCAATGTGGCATTAAAGAGCTTCGGAGATATGGTGTCACCTTGTCTCACTCCCTTTCCAATTTTTACGTGTGTTGTATTTTCAAACAGCCTAATCTTTGCACTTGCATTTTCATAGATGTTATTAATAATATTAATGTATGCATCTTCAATACCGCAGGTTTTCAGAGCCATTGTAACTGCTGATGGTTTCACCGAATCAAAGGCTTTTTCATAATCGATAAAAGCCATGCACAATGGAAGTTCATATTCCCTCGCTCTTTCAATTAGTTCTCTGAGCACGTGGATATGATCTATTGTGCTGTAGCCACTCCTGAATCCAGCTTGTTCTCTCGGTTGAGCCATGTCCAGTGTTACCTTCAAGCGGTGTGAAAGAACTTTAGTGAAGATTTTATAAATTACTGATAGGAGGCTGATAGGTCTGTAGTTTCCGAGATCCTCAATGTCACCTTTCTTATGTAGCAGGATCATTGTAGCGGTGTTCCAATCCTCAGGAATCTTTCCTTCATTAAGGCATCGAGTGAAAATTTGGGCGAGTACTGTTTCGATTTCTCCACTTGCTTCTTGTATGATGTCTACAGTAATTCCATCTTCTCCTGGAGCTTTTCCTTGCTTCATGTTCTTGATTGCATGTGCAACTTCTGCTGGAAGGACTGGAGGAACTCTGGTACTGGTATCTTTCATGATGTCTGGAGTGCATATATCATCCCTTTCATATAATTTGGAGTAGAAATATTTCACTCTTGTCAAAATTTCGCCTCTATTTCTTGTTACAGAACCATCTTCTTTTCTCAGTGCCATAATCTGTTTTCTTCCTTACTGAGATGTCCCTTTGCTATCTAGGCTTTGGTTGTTTTCAATTGCTTTCCTCACTAGTTCACAGTTGAATTTCCTTACGTCTTCAGTGATACTTTTTCTTACTGTCTTGCATAGCTCTATATATTCCACTTTGGAAGTCACATCTTCTTTAGTTGTCCTCATCTCTCTTCTTTTTTGCATCAACATTTTGGTTTTTCCTGATAATTTGTTCACATGCAACTTGTTCTTAGACCCAGCTAATTTTGTTGCTGTTTCCATAAGAGCTTTGGTTACTTTTCTGTTAACTTCAGAGATGTCCACTTCTTCCGATGTTAGGCCTTCTAAAGCAGAGAACCTGTTCTTCAGTTCTAACTTGAAGGTATTATGGTGTTTTTTAAGGTTGGTTATGTCAATAGATTTTGTTTGTCTTATGAGCTTGCCACGTTCAAGTTTAGTGTTGAGGTGCATCTTACATCTCACCAATCTATGGTCACTACCTGTGTTGAACTTGTTTAGCACACTGCAGTCTTCTATGACGAATTTTTTGTTACACATAATAAAATCAATTTCACTTGTCGTCCCATTTGGATGTCTCCATGTCCATTTCCTGTGTGGCTTTTTCTTGAAGAAGGAGTTCAAGTTGAAAAACCCTTCTGCCTCTGCAAACTCAACGAGAGTATTTCCACGCTGGTTTCTGTTGCCATGACCGAATTTACCTACTGAAGTTTCATTCTGTTGCCGTTCCCTATTTTTGCATTGAAATCTCCCATAATTATTTTCAAGTACTGCTTACCTTTATTATTTAGATGACAAATTTCCTCATAAAATTCTTCAATTTCTTCTTCAGGATGACTTGTGGTGGGTGCATAAGTTTGAATAATCTGAGCCTGGTATCTTTTCGAGAGTTGGATAACAAGTCGTGCAGCTCTGTCAGAGGAACTTTCAACTTCTACAACTTTATCCTTCAGTTTCTTGTTTATTATAAATCCAACACCACTAGTTCTGCCAGTATCTGTCCCACGATAGTAGAAGAGATGTCCACTTTTCAGTTCCATGAGATCTTCTCCTTTTCTCCTTACCTCACTTAGCCCGACGATGTCCCACTTGATCCTTTGTAGTTCCTCTTCCAATTCAAGAAGCCTTGAATCAGAAGATAGGGAGCGTCCGTTGTAGGTAGCCAAGGTCAGCATCAAATGGCAGCCTAGTCCAGTCCTCCGGGGATTCTTAGCACCCTCTGCCTTCATGTCGCACTGGCCGCTGCCTTGGCCAGGTACATTCCAGCTGCCGGAGACTGAGGGCCAAGATTTAAGTTGTAGAGTCATTTTGGAGGTGTTTGGCCATAACTCACCACGCTGGCCAAGCGGGTTGGTGAGTGTGGGATAGCATTTCCTCTGATCCCGATGGTATAGTTATACCGCTATTGGCGGTCGTCAGAGCCCCTTTAGTGGGAACAGGATGCACCACGAGAAGGCGGGGTTGACATTTGTCAAGGAGATATATATATATATATATATATATACACGGTCAAGTTACGTTATTGTGACCACCAGCTAATATCCAGAGTAACCGCTGTGTGCAGCACGGACAGCAGCTATATGGGCTGGATGGGGTTCACAGGTATGTGGAACTATGCTGACTGCAGTGCATCTGACAGCTGCTGGAGGGTGCGTGGTGGAAGATCCATAGAGTGAACAACACTATTGAGGTGGTCCCACAGATGCTCAATTGGGTCTAAGTTTGGGAAATTAGGGGCCAGGGAAGTATTTTAAAGTCATTATCGTGCTCTTTCAACTACTCTCGGACATTTCTAGCTGTGTGACACGTTGTGTTGGAAGATCCCATCTGCCCCAGGGAAGACAATTGGCATGTGTGGGTGTACATGGTCTGCAAGGATGGATTCATAACAAATTCAGTTTATAGTGCCTTTCACAGGTATGAGTGGACCCAGAGAATGCCACGAAAACATTCTTCAGACCATAATGCTTGCCACCACCAGCTTGTATTCATCCAGAAGTGGTTGAAGAGTGTTTGCTCTCCGATGTTTCTCGCCTTATACCCCAACGTCCATCTGTTCGATGAAGCAGAAAACATGACTCATCGGAGAAGGCAATCATTGCCAATCAGCAGAGGTCCAATTCCGACACTGCAGTGCAAATGTAAGCCTTTTCTGCCGATGCACCTTCGTTAGTATAGGTTCAGTGACCATCTGCCTGCATCAGAGCCCCATACACAGCAGGGTTCGCTGAACTGTCATTTTAGACACACTTGCGATATTTCCCGGGTTCATTCGGCCAGTGAGTTGCTCCACTGTAGCGTATCGATCGGCCCTCACGCACCTTCGCAGCCGACGTTCACCTTTCACATCAATGGCACGTGGTGCTTTGCAGTTTCCACTTCGCTTATTTGCAATGCTGCCATTTCTCCAATCACGATAAACTTTAATCACAGCAGAACACAAACAGTCCACAAACTGCGCTGCTTCAGAAATACTGCCACCTTGGCCCGAAAGCCGATAATCATCCCTTTTTGCAAATCTGATAAATCACTCCTTTCATCCATGGCAGCAACGAGTTATGTTTTCAAAATGCCTACAGCACACCTCATATACCCTCCAAGCTCACGACACGTGCCTTCTTGCATTGGCTACACTCTGTTGACGTCGAAAGTTGGAGGTAGTCACAATAATGTGACTCGATTGTGTGTGTGTGTGTATGTAAATATACATTTGGTGTTTTAAGCCATTTTTAAAAAAATACAGTTGTAGCTTTACAACAGAAATGCTGCAAAGGTAAAATGAGAATGTTTGCAAGCTTTATGATGCAAATAATTTTAACTTGTCGCATATTGGCAAAAACAAACTCGGCCAATTTCAATCTCTTAATGCATTCCAATAAAAATACATTTTTGTTTGCATATAAATTACTGTCAGATTGTCAGCAGCATGTCTTTAGTTTTTCTCCAGAAATGAAGTAAACTTGTTTTGAATGCAGTTCTCTCTAAAAATATTTAAGACTCTCTCTATATATAAAACTTCGTAATTTGACACATTTCTGCTCTCTGTTATTTTTAATGTAGAAAAGAGTAGGGTCGTGCAAAAATGATGTAGGATAGTGAAATAATGGTGTGTACAAAAACCTTTTAAATATTAAAACTTTTATTGGTTTCGTTCAACACTATTGGGTTAACTTTTATTGGGTACCTCAATACCAAAAGATATGTTTGTTCAATTCAGTCTTTCAAAAGTCATGGAAAAGTTCTCCCTCTTGTAAAAAAGTGTAGGTATACATTTTGTAATCAATGCATATGGTATTAATTTGTAAGTGTGCTGTGTGTTCTGGGATGAAGGAAAATAAAATATGCATACATCTCTGATTTAAGAGTTAGTATTCTTGTTCTTTGAAGTGTTTTTATATGATTAATGCATTTGTGCAGGCAGTACAAAGTAATATATTTTTACTTTATTGCAGTCTAAGATGCCAGTTTACAGTGCTCTGGGGAAGAAAATTCTTGAAAAATCTATTACTTGTGTGGAAGAAAAAGTGAGAAAACGTGTTGTCTTTCAACGGCAATGGCCGTCAATGTTCCTAGGTATAGTCAATGATGCTTTAGAAGATTTTGCTGATCTTAGTCGTCATATGAAACTGTCTATGCAAAGCTTGCTGAAAAGATGTAAAACTTTAAGTGAAAATAGTCAGAAAGATTAATTCTGTGGTGGTAGTAGCATTGCTAATGTCGCTAAAGAGCAAAACTTTTGCATACATTTCACCTCAGTGACCTTTGCTATAGCTAATAATTGGGCTTTGTAAAAACGAAATAATGATTTTCCATTTTTGTCTTTTTCACACGACAATCATTGCTTTATGTCATAACAAATAAATTATTCATTGCATTACATTCCAAAGCTTTAAATCTTGTTATACTTGTTCTTTTTTAAATAAAATTACTATATATTTATCAAATGTGTCCTTGTTTTGCTTTGAAGGATATTGTTCTTTCAAAGAAGTCTTGTTACAGAAACCTCTGAAAGACTGACACTTTTTATCTTTCAAATAAGAGTTATTTTTGATAAAGTACCAGTGACCTCATGTTGCTCTTTGAGTTATGTCTGTGAAAAATGTGAAGCTCAAACAATAAATGCTGAAGCAAATATATTGGGTGATGTGGCATTATTTAGCACAATACTTATATTTATTAGCTGTCTACATCAGTGTACTAGTGCTTTAATCCAGTTTTCCTCTAAACAGAACCAAAGCAAAACAAAAACTAATAAAACCAAGTATTGTGATGAATAATATGTTGAGTGCAGTGTTCTACAGTTATCAAAACTGTGATCAATATCATTGTATTAAGGTAGAAAATTTTTTTAATGACCATTTCATAAACTTGTGGAATCCAACATCTGTGGTATGAAACACATAATTTTAAAATTAAGTTTATGTGCAGCATAAAGAAGATTTGTAGTTATAAATGTAAGGATTTTTTCAGCAGTAAAAGACAGCAACATTCTTTTCCTTGTCATATACTGCTTGAAACAGTAGTTTCAATGTTGTTTTAGCAATATTTTATGCTGAATTTGTATAGCTAATTTATGCACTCCAGAGTCCCAACCAGTGTGGCAACTTTATACTACACTGAATGATTGCATTTTCTGAGGTAAATTATTTATCCAAATAATTCTATATTTTCGGTTAATTTTGGGTCTGATTTCTTTTTTTTTCAACAGAGTAAATGATTCTAGGCATTTTACTATCTGGAATTTCGAAAATTACTTAAGCAAATAAAGGTATAAGATTCTTTTGTTTCTTTGTCAAAGAGTTGAAGGAATTCAACTTCTGGAATGAACACGTATTTAAATTGATAAATTTGGCACTTGATGGCATAAGTTCCTTTTACTTCTGTATGGTAGAAAAGTTGTGTCACTTTCTCTGTCATAGTTTTTCGAGAATTGGATGTTTCATAAACACAAATTTGTGAAAAGCTTTCCAGTGCTCTTGTTAAATATCATCATGCTGTATCTGATATGTTGATTGGCATTAGCCTGTCATTCAACAGATTAATACAGATGTTCCATTTATTTCTACATTTACTTGCAAACACTGTCAAGGAAGAGCTAAATAGAGTTTCTATTTGCTTATGAAATTGTATGATTTATTTAAATATTGTCTCCAAAATATCTGTAGTTTTTTTAGGTAAATTATAAGATTTGTACATAAATTAAAGTGTGGTTTTGCACAGTTTGTAAAGAATGTTGGAAGTTTTCACCTTGCAAGTAACAAATAAGGTGCTGTATGTAAAACATTCGAATTTTCTTGCTCATTCTTTGGTAACGAATCTACCAGTAAGTGTATAAGGGACCATCTAAGGTTGAAAAGATGCTGGTAATAGCAGAAAAACAAAATTATTTGAATGCTTGAGCTAAAAATACTCTCTTTTTTGACCATTATTTATGTATCTTTTCATTGACCATTACAGTGCACCTTAGTAGAATCCCAAATATTAATAGTAAATCGCATTGTGCGTAGCAAGTTAAATGCAAAATAATTCTGTGTAATGTTTTCAGTGCTACTGAGTACACAAAAGTTTGTAGTTCTTTCCCCCTTTTTTTAGCTATTGAATAGAGTTTCTTTTCTTCTTAAAGGTCTAAGTATCAGAAAACAGGAAAACTAAAGTTTTCTATCTCTAAAACATGCTAATTAGAAAAACTTAATTTCTGCTAGAGTTTTTCAAATTATTTTAGATTTGTTTTTGAAGTGACTGTCACTTGTTCATCAAATCTTCAACGATGTTTACTTCTGTGATGATTCAGATGAACAACACATGTCTACAATGAAATTGCTGTTTTGAATTTTGTCTCTATTTTATAATGATTTTTGCTCAGCAATTCCAAAAATATTGTTACTCTTGTTATACCACGTACAGATTTTTCAGAAATGGAAATTGGCTTACTATTTTGTATGTTTTGTTTTCCTTGCGTGACGTTTAGTTTTGCTACATGTTGAAGTGCATACAAGGCAAGCGGCAACACTGTACATACACATAGGTGATAGCATTGCATGAAGGTAACACAAAAATTAGCAATGAGCTAGCAGTCTTCATGCTAGTGGATTAGTTAACCATTTGTTGTTTAAAATAGTGTAACTATACTAGTACACTGCTGGCCACCCAAAATGCAACACCAAAAAGGACACTAGATAGCAAAGCCAAATTTACTGGACACACAACAACAGAGCTTACAGGCCCGCGCGACTTGCGGAACACGCAGATATCAATAGTTCGTGTGGCCCCCATGGCTGGCAATAATGACAGCTACACGCTGCAGCATCAAATGAAAGAGGCTTTGGATGTGGGCTTGAGGTATGTCGGTCCAGGCTGCTTCCACACGTTGCCACAGTTCATCATGCGTAGCCGCGGGTGGTGCTTGCCGATCAGCGACCAGACATGTTCAATGGGCGACATATCGGGAGAACAGGTGGGCCACGGCAGCAGTGACACCTGGTGGGCCATGAAGAATTGATGCATGATGCGTGCCATGTACGGGCGCATATTGTCGTGTTGAAACGTGGCTGCTGGCAGGTCCTGCAGGTAAGGGTGGACTACAGGCTCCAAAACATTGGAGATGTAGCAGTGGCTGTTGAGTGTACCGGCGATGCTTAACAGAGGGGTGCGGGTGTCATATCCAATTGCGCCCCAAACCATAACGCCAGGCGATGGACGGATATGGCGATGCATAATGCAAGCGTCATACAGTCTCTCGCCGCGGTGCTGCCACATGCGGATCCGACCATCGTGGTGTTGCAGGCAGAAGCGGGATTCGCCGGAGAAGGCAATGTCGTGCCATTCCGTAGTCCAGGTGCGGCGTTCAATGGCCCACTGCCGCCGCACTTGCAGGTGGTGTAATGTCAATGGTAATCGGAGCAATGGGTGTCATGTGATGTGGCGGTGCGAGCCGTCAATGCCCGCCGCACAACATGCCGCTGCTCTCGTTTGGTGGTGTGCAGTGGCTGCAGCAACTGTTCACGTCGGTCCGTCCGTCCGTCCGTCCCTCCCTCCTGCACCCACCGAATCCATACTCGCCTCACTGTGGCTGGATGTCGTCCGGCACGGGCGGCGATGTCTCGGTACAATAAACCGCCGTCGCAATAAGCCACTATTCGTCCTCTGTTGAACTCTGAAACGTGCTGGGATGTCTGCCGTATTTTGCGACGAGGCATTAGGAAGCTTCCCACGCACAGGTCCGGCAGCACAACAACACACTTCCACTATTTACACCCTGCCTTCTGTGCACCCTTATAGTGCTTCTCGGTGGCGTGCCGGGTGCACATGATTTGCATATGCCCTGCAGTGCTAATCATTTGCATGTCCTCTCGCGGACGATGCATGATGCGAATTTCAGGCCAATCAGATGCTTCCTTCTTGGTGTTGCATTTTGGGTGGCCAGCAGTGTAGTCCGAATTTCTTGGCGTAGAATAGAAATCAAAGTTTTCAAGCTTTCTCACATCAACCAGATGGCTTTTTCAAGGAAGGTACACAGCAAAGAGCAATGAAAGAGTCAAGCAAGAACAGTTTGCTGTCTACCTTCCTTGAAGAAACCATTTAGTTGATGTGGGTGGATCAGATTCAGGAGTGTCTGCATGAGAAAAAGATTATGAGTATGAAGTATAAAAGATCTTGTGTACGGCGTGTAATGGATATTAGTGAAGCACGAGTTGTATGTCAAAATCGCTGTAAATGGAGAAGTTTGATACGACAGCAATAAGTAAAAATATCTGGTAGTTTGTATTTCTTTTTGGAGCTAACCTCTGAATCTCAGAGAACAGCTTAGTGATATGTGTGTGTGTGTGTGTGTGTGCGCGCGCGCGAAAGCTTAGAAACTTTGATTTCTATTCTACGCCAAGAAATTCAGATTACTAGTATAGTTGTACTACTTTAAGTATAATTTTTGTACAGGTCCTTGTTCTTAATTAGTTTGTACATATGTTGTTGCAAAAACAATGGAAAGTAAAAGCTGTGTCCATAATCCAAATATTTTCTGTTATATCTGTGACAGTTTTGTTGTAAAGAACCAAAGGAAAGAGATAACCTAATTTGTGTAATGTTCACATTTTGCATATTTGGAATTTATCTTGCAGACTAGAAGAATTTGTGGGCACCTCACACAGACAGAGTTTTTGTAGAATTGGATGAAAAGAAAGAAGGCAGCATTATGATTTTCAGTACCAGGGGTTTGGCAAGAATTTAAAAACCAGGGAGATTATTAGTGTTTTTGTTCATGTAATGTAAAAAGACTATTGGAGAAAAAAAAAAAAAAAAAAAAAGGATTGTTTCCCCAATCTGCTTTAAGACCTGTGCCATGTATCCCTGAGCTACCAGTACTTGTCTCTCCAAAACAACTTAAAATATAAATCTGACTCAAGTAGTACTGAAAGAAGTGACTCTGATTTTTGCCCCAAAATATGTAATAAACCTGAACTTTTCACTTAAAGTGAATTAAATGATTTAGTAAGTGATCTGAACCTTCCCAAAGATGCTTGAGAACCTCTGGGAACAAAGCTTTCAGAACATCTTTGTGTAGATATTATGAAAAGGACTTCATCCAGTGTTTTACATGAGAAAAATATATGGTATATTGTAATGATATTTCAAGTGTTTTAAAAAATTTGGAGCTGTTAAATATGAAGCAAATAAATGGTGACCATGTATTGACTCCAGTAAGTGAAGTTTAAAGAGTGTTTTGCTTACTGCATGATAGCAACACTGCTCATTTCCAGTTGTCCATCCCATGAAGGAAATCTTTCAAAATCATGAATTACTTTCAGATAAAGTAAAGTATCAGGAACCCCATTGGACACTTTGTGGAGATTTAAAGGTGCTCCATATGCTGCTTGAGCAACAACATGAATGTGCAAAATTCCCATGTTACATCTGTGAATGAGAGAGTCAAACAAGGAATAGACCCTGGACACAAAAGCAATGGTCTTGAAGAACCAGCCTCATGCCAATCACCAAAAATGTACAGAGAACCAGCTTGGTTGACCCAGAAAGATTCTACATCTACCTCTCCATATAAAACCGCAGTTATTGAACCTGTAAAGGTTTAAGACCAAAAAAAAAAAAAAAACTGTTATAAATACTTGTCTGAACAAATTTGCAGCACTCTCTTTCCAAAGCCAAACCAAAGAAAGAAACCTTATATGGCCACAAATAGGAATGCTGGCTAAAGGTACACATGCCAATCCTGTGGTGCAGTTGTCTAAGCACTGGCTTATGACCATTCGTCTGAGAAGGGTACGAGTCCAAATCCTGGTGAGGCATGGATGTTGTGCTTGTCATATGTCACTGGCTGTCTCCCTCCCTCGAACCAGTGGCCCTAAATTAAGGAGACGGGGGACTTATAGCCCATTGAAATTGCTCACAGTGGTCGTTAAACCTTCAAACAAAAAAAAAAAAAAAAGCAAAAAAAGTACACAGTTTGTAAATTTTATGATTCCTGCTGAAAAATATGCATGGTCTGCATTAAAATTTAGGGAAGCAACAAATATCTAAACTATGAGCAACATGATAAAAAAAAAAAAAAAGTATAAGATTCTAGGATGTATGTAAAATGAGTCTCAGAGAATGTTTTCCTTTCTTGCATTTGGGCCAATTCTTAGGTAATCTTGCAGCAATTATCAAAGAGCAGGGTGAATGGTTTCACCAAGACATCAAAGAAATAGAAAGCCAATATTAAGGACAACGGCAGATTACTGCTGGATGTTGCATTATGTGGAACATCAGCACATTAAAGAAAATCAATTCAGCAGAGTTTTCTAAACAAAAAGCAAAGGTTTTACTCAAAAAAATAAATAAAACTAATGCAATTATACTGAATATGTATGTTTTCATTAATTTTTTGCTCATATTTTGAGTACTACTCTGGTGTGCAAAACTTAGGACAAGCCAAGTTTTAACCTGTAGCGTCACATAGGAGTGGCCTTGATATATGCAATTCAAACCATAGGAACTGTATTACTTATTGAAATGATGACAGAAACAACACCAACGTAACTGCAGATGCTAAAGGATATAGTGGAATTCATTAAGAATTGGCTACAGAGCACTGGGTGCCATGATATAGATGCATTACTGCCGAAGATGATACAAAGAAAAGAGGAGATCCTCAGGAGGGGATGCGATCATCGCTAACGTTGATGCATGATTTGCTTTAGGTTATTGATGAATTCTTGCGGTAACATCGCCCATTCTTCCGCCAGTGCTGTCTTCACTGTTAGACAGTTTCCGGTGTGTGTTGATATGCCACAATGCATCTCCCTAGAGAGTTTCATATGTTGTATGGGATTTAGCTTGGGGAATGTGCCAGCCAGTCCATCAGCCGAATGCCTTCACTTCCCAACAGCTCATGAACAGCCACTATATGATGGAATGCGGCATTTTCACTCATTAACATGAACTGTGGGGCAATGGCATCTTGAACCAGACTAACATGGGGAAGGATTACTTCATTACAGTAGCAGGAACCAGTTACAGTACCTCCTTCCAATGTCTGGAGCTCTGTACATCAATCAGTCAGAATGCTTCTACATATAAGAACACTGTGGCCACCATATCTATCCCTTTAATTGATGTTTTTTTAGGGTGGGTGGTACAGAGTGCCTGTCACACCAGATTAGTAGACATCCAGAATTGCTAGGGAGAACTATATCTACTCTTATCAGTAAAGAGTACTGTAAACAGCAGTTTTTAATGTAACGCAACACGCTGGTCATTGGGCAAATGGTCCACCTTTGTATAGTCGCTTGGCCACTGCAATATTGTACATCCTGTGTTCATATTCAGTTATTTTGCAAGGTTATTTGCTGTCAGGACTGCTATCTGCTCCTATAGGCCAAGAGAGATCTGTCAGGTGTCAATTCCTCTTGACCTATAGGAGCAGATAGCAGTCCTCACTCTGGGGATAGTTTTTGGTGGATGACCACCACTGGTATCTTGTACAGCTGTAATCCTGAAGGTAGACCATACACACAGTACAATGCTGTGGGCGATATCGAACTCTCGGGCCACACACATCATAGTTTGCCCCTCCTTGAGCCCTCCCAATTATTAGGACTGATCAGCGCATTTTGTTCTCATGTCACGCAAAACACATGTCATGCTCCATTATTATTACACATGTGCTGTTGCCCTTGTTTGCAGACATGGTCCTGAGTGAATTTGTATTTTGGTACTGCTACTATTTACAGCTTTTTTCTTAAGTTTTGCACACCAGTGAACATTCTCACGTAAGGTTTTGAAGTCAAAATTTTTAGTAGCGTTTTTATCGCCATATAAGACAAGACTTTTTTTTTGGATGTTGGGGCATCAACTCATTTATTGATTGGTCACTGAAATTTCTCAACACGAAATATATATATATATATCATCATCACCATCATTGTCAATCATTATCAATCCACTGCTGGACGAAGGTCTCCCCAAGTTTCCTCCACAACGGTCTGTCTTGTGCCAGTCTCCTCCATGTCACTCCTGCATACTTTCGAATTTCATCCACCCATCTCCCATGTGGTCTTCTTCTGGGTCTTTTCCTGTCCCTTGGAATCCAATCTAAAATTTTGGCTGTCCATCGATGATCTGTCCTTCTGGCAGTATGTCCAGCCAATTGCCATTTCAGGGATTTAACTCTGATCATGATGTCTTCCACTCTTGTCATTTTTTGGATCCACGAGTTCCTCTTCTTATCTCTCCTGGTTACACCAAGCATGCAAATCTCCATGCTGCTTTGAGTTGTCTGCAGCCTTTGTATGTCTCTTTTAGTTAAGGTCCACGTCTCTGCACCATACGTAAGCACTGGAAGGATGCATTGATCAAACACTTTTCTTTTAAGACATAATGGCATATTGCTCTTGAAAATTATGCTGTTTCTTCCAAAAGCTCTCCAGGCAAGTTTTGTACGCCGATTAATTTCTTCATCAATGTGACCCTCACTTGATATCTGCTGTCCAAGATAAACATACGTGTCTGTTATCTCCAGCTTTTCTCCATCAATCGATAAATCTTCATTTCTTGTAAAAGCATTGAACATCACTTTTGTCTTCTGAAAGTTCATTTTTAATCCCACTTCTTTACTCTTGTCAGCAAGTTCCTGGATCATACTCTGCAGCTCTGATGGGGTAGTTGCAAAAATGACTATGTCATCAGCAAAACGAAGGTGGGTTAGATAATCTCCATTAATCTTTATCCCTTTGTTTTCCCAGCTCAGCGACTGAAAAACACCCTCCAATGTGGCATTAAAGAGCTTCGGAGATATGGTGTCACCTTGTCTCACTCCTTTTCCAATTTTTATGTGTGTTGTATTTTCAAACAGCCGAATCTTTGCACTTGCATTTTCATAGATGTTATTAATAATATTAATGTATGCATCTTCAATACCGCAGGTTTTCAGAGCCATTGTAACTGCTGATGGTTTCACCGAATCAAAGGCTTTTTCATAATCGATAAAAGCTATGCACAATGGAAGTTCACATTCCCTCGCTCTTTCAGTTAGTTCTCTCAGCACGTGGATATGATCTATTGTGCTGTAGCCACTCCTGAATCCAGCTTGTTCTCTCGGTTGAGCCATGTCCAGTGTTACCTTCAAGCGGTGTGAAAGAACTTTAGTGAAGATTTTATAAACTACTGATAGGAGGCTGATAGGTCTGTAGTTTCCGAGATCCTCAATGTCACCTTTCTTATGTAGCAGGATCATTGTAGCGGTGTTCCAATCCTCAGGAATCTTTTCCTTCATTAAGGCATCGAGTGAAAATTTGGGCGAGTACTGTTTCGATTTCTCCACTTGCTTCTTGTATGATGTCTACAGTAATTCCATCTTCTCCTGGAGCTTTTCCCCGCTTCATGTTCTTGATTGCATGTGCAACTTCTGCTGGAAGGACTGGAGGAACTCTGGTACTGGTATCTTTCATGATGTCTGGAGTGCATGTATCATCCCTTTCATATAATTTGGAGTAGAAATCTTTCACTCTTGTCAAAATTTCGCCTCTATTTCTTGTTACAGAACCATCTTCTTTTCTCAGTGCCATAATCTGTTTTCTTCCCTTACTGAGATGTTCCTTTGCTATCTTTAGGCTTTGGTTGTTTTCAATTGCTTTCCTCACTAGTTCACAGTTGAATTTTCTTACGTCTTCAGTGATACTTTTTCTTACTGTCTTGCATAGCTCTATATATTCCACTTTGGAAGTCACATCTTCTTTAGTTGTCCTCATCTCTCTTCTTTTTTGCATCAACATTTTCGTTTTTCCTGATAATTTGTTTACATGCAACTTGTTCTTAGACCCAGCTAATTTTGTTGCTGTTTCTATAAGAGCTTTGATTACTTTTCTGTTAACTTCAGAGATGTCCACTTCTTCCGATGTTAGGCCTTCTAAAGCAGAGATGCCGCACCGGTGGCGCAGTGGTCTAAGGCGTTGGCCTCTGATCATTCGTCCGAAAGGGGTCCGGGTTCGAATCCCGGTGAGGCATGGATGTTGTGTTTGTCTTACGGCACTGGCTCTCTCCCTTCCCTGGAACCAGTGACCCTAAATTAGGGACGGGCGACTGCTTATAGCCCATTGAGTTGCTCACGGTGGTCGTTAAACCTCCAATCAAAAAAAAACAAAAAAACAGCAGAGAACCTGTTCTTCAGTTCCAACTTGAAGGTATTATGGTGTTTTTTAAGGTTGGTTATGTCAATAGATTTTGTTTGTCTTATGAGCTTGCCATGTTCAAGTTTAGTGTTGAAGTGCATCTTACATCTCACCAATCTATGGTCACTACCTGTGTTGAACTTGTTTAGCACACTGCAGTCTTCTATGACGAATTTTTTGTTACACATAATAAAATCAATTTCACTTGTCGTCCCATTTGGATGTCTCCATGTCCATTTCCTGTGTGGCTTTTTCTTGAAGAAGGAGTTTAAGATGAAAAACCCTTCTGCCTCTGCAAACTCAACGAGAGTATTTCCACGCTGGTTTCTGTTGCCGTGACCGAATTTACCTACTGAAGTTTCATTCTGTTGCCGTTGCCCTATTTTTGCATTGAAATCTCCCATAATTATTTTCAAGTGCTGCTTACCTTTATTATTTAGATGACAAATTTCCTCATAAAATTCTTCAATTTCTTCTTCAGGATGACTTGTGGTGGGTGCATAAGTTTGAATAATCTGAGCCTGGTATCTTTTCGAGAGTTGGATAACAAGTCGTTCAGCTCTGTCAGAGGAACTTTCAACTTCTACAACTTTATCCTTCAGTTTCTTGTTTATTATAAATCCAACACCACTAGTTCTGCCAGTATCTGTCCCACGATAGTAGAAGAGATGTCCACTTTTCAGTTCGATGAGATCTTCTCCTTTTCTCCTTACCTCACTTAGCCCCACGATGTCCCACTTGATCCTTTGTAGTTCCTCTTCCAATTCAAGAAGCCTTGAATCAGAAGATAGGGAGCGTCCATTATACGTAGCCAAGGTCAGCATCAGATGGCAGCCTAGTCCGGTCCTCCGGGGATTCTTAGCACCCTCTGCCTTCATGTCGCACTGGCCGCTGCCTTGGCCAGGTACATTCCAGCTGCCGGAGACTGAGGGCCAAGATTTAAGTTGTGGAATCATTTTGGAGGGGTTTGGCCATAACTCACCACGCTGGCCAAGCGGGTTGGTGAGTGTGGGATAGAATTTCCTCTAATCCCGATGGTATAGTTATACCGCTATTGGCGGTCGTCAGAGCCCCTTTAGTGGGAACAGGATGCACCACGAGAAGGCGGGGTTGACATTTGTCAAGGAGAGGTTGTGATGTTACGCATCACCTGACCTTACATCCCATATATATATATATATATACACACTATATTGTCAAAAGTCACCGAACACCTAGTAGAGAAACACAACATAGCATTTATTGACATACATTAATATGGTGATGGTCAGCTCACATCTGGCATTGGCCTCCTCCGCTGCGCCCCTTGTCGGTGAAGTCCCAACAGCCTTTGGCCTTAATGCATGCACTGACCCTTCGAGACATACTTTTGACAAGGTTTTGGAACACAGCGATAGGTATGCGCTTCCATTCAGTACATAATGCTGCCGCTAACTGTTGCTTAGTAGTAGGCCTTGGTTCCAAACTTCTTATGCAGGGCTCTGATTCATCCCATAGGTGCTCTATGGGATTAAGATCAGGGCTCTGTGCTGGCCAGTCCACACACGGTATGGAATTTTCATCAAACCACGCCGTAACAGTCCTTGCTTTATGACTCAGTGCATTATCCTGCTGGTGCCAACAAGGTTCGGTTCCATAGTATTGCCACGGAGTTGGTATGGCATAATTGTCCAGGATATCGAGACAGATATGCTGGTTAACAGGTTTGTCCATGATAACCAATGGGCTGGGACCATACCACGAAAAACACCCGCACACTAGTACACTGCCAGCTCCAAACTTGACCGTAGGAAACAGTACACTGTGGTAAATAACGTTCCTCCGGCTGCTGCCATACCCACACACGGCCATCAGACTGATGGATTGTGTATCTGGATTCATCAGTCTATAGGACCCGTTTCCATTGATCTACGGTCCACGATAAATGTTCTTTACACCATGCTAAACGACAAATAGCATTGCGAGTAGAGACGAAAGGCTTATAAGCAGCCGCATGACCATGATAACCCATAGAAGGAAGTTCTTTGTGAATGGGGCGTGTACAAATCGAGGTTCCAGGATTGTTACCTGTACACTAAGGTCTTGTGCAGTACTCCATCGATTAGCTGTAACGACTCTCTTGAGGCTTCAACATCCTCTATCACTGATTTTCTTTGGTCTGCCAGTACGTTTTGCTGCTCTTCTACTATCGTGGGACAAATACTGGCAGAACTAGTGGTGTTGGATTTATAATAAACAAGAAACTGAAGGATAAAGTTGTAGAAGTTGAAAGTTCCTCTGACAGAGCTGCACGACTTGTTATCCAACTCTCGAGAAGATACCAGGCTCAGACTATTCAAACTTATGCACCCACCACAAGTCATCCTGAAGAAGAAATTGAAGAATTTTATGAGGAAATTTGTCATCTAAATAATAAAGGTAAGCAGCACTTGAAAATAATTATGGGAGATTTCAATGCAAAAATAGGGAAACGGCAACAGCATGAAACTTCAGTAGGTAAATTCGGTCACGGCAACAGAAACCAGCGTGGAAATACTCTCGTTGAGTTTGCAGAGGCAGAAGGGTTTTTCATCTTGAACTCCTTCTTCAAGAAAAAGCCACACAGGAAATGGACATGGAGACATCCAAATGGGACGACAAGTGAAATTGATTTTATTATGTGTAACAAAAAATTCGTCATAGAAGACTGCAGTGTGCTAAACAAGTTCAACACAGGCAGTGACCATAGATTGGTGAGATGTAAGATGCACCTCAACACTAAACTCGAACGTAGCAAGCTCATAAGACAAACAAAATGTATTGACATAACCAACCTTAAAAAACACCATAATACCTTCAAATTGGAACTGAAGAACAGATTCTCTGCCTTAGAAGGCCTAACATCGGAAGAAGTGGATATTTCTGAAGTTAACAGAAAAGTAACCAAAGCTCTTATGGAAACAGCAACAAAATTAGCTGGGTCTAAGAACAAATTGCATGTGAACAAATTATCAGGAAAAACCAAAATGTTGATGCAAAAAGAAGAGTGATGAGGACAACTAAAGAAGATGTGACTTCCAAAGTGGAATACATAGAGCTATGCAAGACATTACGAAAAAGTATCACTGAAGACGTAAGGAAATTCAACTGTGAACTATTAAGGAAAGCAATTGAAAACAACGAAAGCCTAAAGATAGCAAAGGGACATCTCAGTAAGGGGAAAAAACAGATTATGGCACTGAGAAAAGAAGATGGTTCTGTAACAAGAAATAGAGGCGAAATTTTGACAAGAGTGAAAGATTTCTACTCCAAATTATATGAAAGGGATGATACATGTACTCCAGACATCATGAAAGGTACCAGTACCAGAGTTCTTCCAGTCCTTCCAGCAGAAGTTGCACATGCAATCAAGAACATGAAGCGGGGAAAAGCTCCAGGAGAAGATGGAATTACTGTAGACATCATACAAGAAGCAAGTGGAGAAATCGAAACAGTACTCGCCCAAATTTTCACTCGATGCCTTAATGAAGGAAAATTCCTGAGGATTGGAACAACGCACTACAATGATCTTGCTACATAAAACAGGTGACATTGAGGATCTCAGGAACTACAGACCTATCAGCCACCTATCAGTGGTTTATAAAATCTTCACTAAAGTTCTTTCACACCGCTTGAAGGTGGCACTGGACATGGCTCAACCGAGAGAACAAGCTGGATTCAGGAGTGGCTACAGCACAATAGATCATATCCACGTACTGAGAGAACTAATTGAAAGAGCGAGGGAATATGAACTTCCATTGTGCATGGCTTTTATCGATTATGAAAAAGCCTTTGATTCGGTGAAACCATCAGCAGTTGCAATGGCTCTGAAATCCTGCGGTATTGAAGATGCATACATTAATATTATTAATAACATCTATGAAAATGCAAGTGCAAAGATTCGGCTGTTTGAAAATACAACACCCATAAAAATTGGAAAGGAGTGAGACAAGGTGACATCATATCTCCGAAGCTCTTTAATGCCACATTGGAAAATGTCTTTCAATCACTGAACTGGGAAAACAAAGGGATAAAGATTAATGGAGATTATCTAACCCATCTTACTTTTGCTGATGACATAGTCATTTTTGCAACTAGCCCATCAGAACTACAGAGTATGATCCTGGAACTTGCTGACAAGAGTAAAGAAGTGGGATTAAAAATGAACTTTCAGAAGACAAAAGTGATGTACAATGCTTTTACAACAAATGAAGATTTATCGATTGATGGAGAAAAGCTGGAGATAACAGACACGTATGTTTATCTTGGACAGCAGATATCAAGTGAGGGTCACATTGATGAAGAAATTAATCGGCGTACAAAACTTGCCTGGAGAGCTTTTGGAAGAAACAGCATAATTTTCAAGAGCAATATGCCATTATGTCTTAAAAGAAAATTGTTTGATCAATACATCCTTCCAGTGCTTACGTATGGTGCAGAGACGTGGACCTTAGCTAAAAGAGACATTCAAAGGCTGCAGACAACTCAAAGAAGCATGGAGAGGTGCATGCTTGGTGTAACCAGGAGAGATAAGAAGAGGAACACGTGGATCCGAAAAATGACAAGAGTGGAAGACATCATGATCAGAGTTAAATCCCTGAAATGGCAATGGGCTGGACATACTGCCAGAAGGACAGATCATCGATGGACAGCTGAAATTTTAGAATGGATTCCAAGGGACAGGAAAAGACCCAGAAGAAGACCACATGGAAGATGGGTGGATGAAATTCGAAAGTATGCGGGAGTGACATGGAGCAGACTGGCACAAGACAGACCGTTGTGGAGGAAACTTGGGGAGACCTTCATCCAGCAGTGGATTGATAATGGTTGTTGATGATGATGGTCAACAACCATTATCAATCCACTGCTGGACGAAGGTCTCCCCAAGTTTCCTCCACAACGGTCTGTCTTGTGCCAGTCTCCTCCATGTCACTCCTGCATACTTTTGAATTTCATCCACCCATCTCCCATATGGTCTTCTTCTTGGTCTTTTCCTGTCCCTTGGAATCCAATCTAAAATTCGGCTGTCCATCGATGATCTGTCCTTCTGGCAGTATGTCCAGCCCATTGCCATTTCAGGGATTTAACTCTGATCATGATGTCTTCCACTCTTGTCATTTTTCGGATCCACGAGTTCCTCTTCTTATTTCTCCTGGTTACACCAAGCATGCACCTCTCCATGCTGCTTTGAGTTGTCTGCAGCCTTTGTATGTCTCTTTTAGTTAAGGTCCATGTCTCTGCACCAAACATAAGCACTGGAAGGATGCATTGATCAAACACTTTTCTTTTAAGACATAATGGCATATTGCTCTTGAAAATTATGCTGTTTCTTCTAAAAGCTCTCCAGGCAAGTTTTGTACGCCGATTAATTTCTTCATCAATGTGACCCTCACTTGATATCTGCTGTCCAAGATAAACGTACGTGTCTGTTATCTCCAGCTTTTCTCCATCAATCGATAAATCTTCATTTCTTGTAAAAGCATTGAACACCACTTTTGTCTTCTGAAAGTTCATTTTTAATCCCACTTCTTTACTCTTGTTGTCAGCAAGTTCCTGGATCATACTCTGTAGCTCTGATGGGGTAGTTGCAAAAATGACTATGTCATCAGCAAAACGAAGGTGGGTTAGATAATTTCCATTAATCTTTATCCCCTTGTTTTCCCAGCTCAATGACTGAAAGACACCCTCCAGTGTGGCATTAAAGAGCTTTGGAGATATGGTGTCACCTTGTCTCACTCCCTTTCCAATTTTTATCTCTGTTGTATTTTCAAACAGCTGAATCTTTGCACTTGCATTTTCATAGATGTTATTAATAATATTAATGTATGCATCTTCAATACTGCAGGATTTCAGAGCCATTGTAACTGCTGATGGTTTCACCGAATCAAAGGCTTTTTCATAATCGATAAAAGCCATGCACAATGGAAGTTCATATTCCCTCGCTCTTTCAATTAGTTCTCTCAGTACGTGGATATGATCTATTGTGCTGTAGCCACTCCTGAATCCAGCTTGTTCTCTCGGTTGAGCCATGTCCAGTGTTACCTTCAAGCGGTGTGAAAGAACTTTAGTGAAGATTTTATAAACTAGTGATAGGAGGCTGATAGGTCTGTAGTTCCCGAGATCCTCAATGTCACCTTTTTTATGTAGCAGGATCATTGTAGCATTGTTCCAATCCTCAGGAATCTTCCCTTCATTAAGGCATCGAATGAAAATTTGGGCGAGTAGTGTTTCGATTTCTCCACTTGCTTCTTGTATGATGTCTACAGAAATTCCATCTTCTCCTGGAGCTTTTCCCCGGTTCATGTTCTTGATTGCATGTGCAACTTCTGCTGGGAGGACTGGAGAAACTCTGGTACTGGTACCTTTCATGATGTCTGGAGTACATGTATCATCCCTTTTATATAATTTGGAGTAGAAATCTTTCACTTGTCAAAATTTCGCCTCTATTTCTTGTTACAGAACCATCTTCTTTTCTCAGTGCCATAATCTGTTTTCTTCCCTTACTGAGATGTCCCTTTGCTATCTTTAGGCTTTGGTTTGTTTTCAATTGCTTTCCTCACTAGTTGACAGTTGAATTTTCTTACGTCTTCAGTGATACTTTTTCTTACTGTCTTGCATAGCTCTATATATTCCACTTTGGAAGTCACGTCTTCTTTAGTTGTCCTCATCACTCTTCTTTTTTGCATCAACATTTTGGTTTTTCCTGATAATTTGTGCACATGCAACTTGTTCTTAGACCCAGCTAATTTTGTTCCTGTTTCCATAAGAGCTTTGGTTTTTTCTGTTAACTTCAGAAATATCCACTTCTTCCGATGTTAGGCCTTCTAAAGAAGAGAATCTGTTCTTCAGTTCCAACTTGAAGGTATTATGGTGTTTTTTAAGGTTGGTTATGTCAATAGATTTTGTTTGTCTTATGAGCTTGCCACGTTCAAGTTTAGTGTTGAGGTGCATATTACATCTCACCAATCTATGGTCACTACCAGTGTTGAACTTGTTTAGCACACTGCAGTCTTCTATGACAAATTTTTTGTTACACATAATAAAATCAATTTCACTTGTCGTCCCATTTGGATGTCTGCATGTCCATTTCCTGTGTGGCTTTTTCTTGAAAAAGGAGTTCAAGATGAAAAACCCTTCTGCCTCTGCAAACTCAACGAGAGTATTTCCACACTGGTTTCTGTTGCCGTGACCGAATTTACCTACTGAAGTTTCATTCTGTTTCCGTTGCCCTATTTTTGCATTGAAATCTCCCATAATTATCTTCAAGTGCTGCTTACCTTTATTATTTAGATGACGAATTTCCTCATAAAATTCTTCAATTTCTTCTTCAGGATGACTAGTGGTGGGTGCATAAGTTTGAATAATCTGAGCCTGGTATCTTCTTGAGAGTTGGATAACGAGTCTTGCAGCTCTGTCAGAGGAACTTTCAACTTCTACAACTTTATCCTTCAGTTTCTTGTTTACTATAAATCCAACACCACTAGTTCTGCCAGTATCTGCCCCACGATAGTAGAAGAGATGTCCACTTTTCAGTTCAATGAGATCTTCTCCTTACCTCACTTAGCCCGACGATGTCCCACTTGATCCTTTGTAGTTCCTCTTCCAATTCAAGAAGCCATATATATATATGAAACGTAATATTGCATCACTAAGAACTTGCTGAAAAGCTGCTTTATTGGATATTTCCTTTTTGTAGTGGCAGTTGATGTATGTTTATAGCTTCCTCCTCACAAATCCTCAAAGGTCACGTGGGCAGCATTCACCCCTAGTTTTGCAAACTGTCAGAACTACAATGGGTTCCCCCTGCATGTTTCTCGTGATGATTGAACCTCTGAAACATGTTGCTGCCACCATGGGTGTCACTGCCGAGTAGGAATTAGAGGGGACGCTAGTGTGCAGTAATAATAGCCAATAACTTTGTTTTTGCAATTATTTTGCAAAATTACAAAAACTGACAATTTTTATTTACATTTTTAGGTACAGACTCGCACATCGTGTATTGTATTTGTAGTGAAAAAAATGCAAAACATGAAGATGGTTGCAGTAAAAAATATGGAGTATCACAAATATTGGAGGGGGCAGATCTCCCCCGTCAGTGACACCCAAGCTGTCACTCAGTTGATTGGTTGGTGGCAGTCATTTCAACAGCAGGTGGCGCATGCAATTTTAGAACAGCTATTACCAGTGGGTAGCGAAGGCACAGTCTGTTTTCACTCTGTCAGTTTCTTAATTGTGTCTCTCAACTGAATTAAAATCAACTACTGGGTTTGTGTAAAGCTCTTTTGCTTTCTGATTTCAGTCAGACATCACTCGTATTTGGAACACCTTTTTTTTTTTTTTTTTTTTTTTGAGCGGCAGCTTCTCCTACAGATTGGTTGAAGGGAATGGATATGGTGGTGTCAGTTTGTAAGAAAAATAACCTTCCAAAATTCAATTTTTTGCTGAAAATTAGGAGGTTACCTCACTTTCTCTTCCTTTTTATGTTTACTGAAATATCAAAAATGTGGTTACAGAATTTCTGAATACTAAGTGTATTTGCCATAGCTTCGTCTTATAATTAGGATGGACTTATCTATGAATGAAAATAAAGAAATTTAGAAATTTTATCCATTCAATTTATACTGTATATCAACTTATAAGCTGAAAAATACAGTATATACTAAAAATTGTTATTGTGTATTTTTCTTTTTCCCTTCCTGATTTATAAAAAATCCTTACATGATGAATTATTAACATAGACATCTCTTAATTGTCTGTATTTACTGTTTCTCATGTAATACACAGTCGAGTCACATTATAGTGACCACCTCCTACTTTTGATGTCAATAGCACATAGCCAATGAAAGAAGGCACGTGTTGTGAGCTGGCTTGAAGGGTATATAAGGTGTGCTGTAGGCATTCTGAAAACATATCACTCATTGCTGTCATGGATAAAAGGAGCGATTTATCAGATTTGCAAAAAGGGATGATTATCGGCTTTCGGGCCGAGGGTGGTAGTGAGGGTGGTAGTATTTCTGAAACAGCGCAGTTTGTGAACTCCCCGCGTGCTGCTGTTGTTAAAGTGTATCGTGATTGGAGAAATGGCACCATTGTAAATAAGCGAAGTGGAAACTTCAAAGCACCACGTGCCATTGATGTGAGAGGTGAATGTTGGCTTTGAATGTGCGTGAGGGCTGATTGACATGCTATAGTGGAGCAACACACTGGCCGAATGAACCAGGGGAATATCGGAAGTGTGTCTAAAATGATAGTTCAGCGAACCCTGCTGCTTACGGGGATCCAATGCAGATAGATGGTCACTGCACCTATGCTAACGAAGGTGCATTGGCAGAAAAGGCTTGCATTTGCACAGCAGTATTGGAATTGGACCTTCGCTGATTGTCAAAGGATTGCCTTCTCCGATGAGTCATGTTTTCTGCTTTGTCGAATGGATGGACGTTGGCTTGTAAGGCGAGAAACATTGGAGAACAAACACTCTTCAATCATTGCTGGAAGAACACAAGCTGGTGGGGACAGCGTTATGGTCTGGGGAATGTTTTCATGGCATTCTCTGGGTCCACTCATACCTATGGAAGGCACTGTAGACCTAATTCACTATGAATCCATCCTTGCAGACCACCTACAACCATACATGCTGATTGTTTTCCCTGGGGTGGATGGGATCTTCTAGCACGGCAATGCGACGTGTCACACAGCTAGAAATGTCTGAGAGTGGTTGGTAGAGCACGATGAAGACTTCAAAGTACTTCCCTGGCCCCCTAATTTCCTAAACTTAAACCCAATTGAGCATCTGTGGGACCACCTCGATTGTGTTGTTCGCTCTATGGATCCTCCACCACGCACTCTCCAGCAGCTGTCAGATGCTCTGCAGTCAGCATGGCTCCTCCTACACCTTCCAGCACCTTATTGAGTCAAGGAATGACACAAATTGATCCAACTCTGAACTAATTCACGGCTGTCATTCTCTGAGGAAATCATTCACTGGAAATATCAAGAAACAAATAAGTTAAAATGAATTGTTTTAGTAAGTCAAATTGAAAGAATCTTTCCTCATTACCACCACACAACTTAGCATCCAATCCCCACCCAGAGTATCTGATGTTCTAAAATTTGAGTATAACTAGCTGTCTTAAACACAATAATTAAAATCTTGAATAGATAAAATATTTACTAGTTAAAATACAAACACAAGATCTTTCACAAGGGCAGATTAGTACTTTGGCTGCATTCCCTGGAAGACCTTCAAGAATTTAGATTAAGCCTGTCATTGGTATGCCCCACTATACAATTTACCATCGAATTGGAGAAAGAAGGGTCTCACCCCTACATTGATTTGAGCATCAACTCAATTTTCTGTGTATTGTTGTAAAGGTACAACTAGCTCTACTATGATCATCCCATGCAACTCTTACAATCCACACAGGTATAAAGCTGTGACTTTTATACAACTTTAACCAGCAATAATAGTGCACTATAAAGTATGTTGGTACTATGGAATACCAACCACAAATTTCACATATCTTGTACAACATCTGCAAGAAACACGGATTTTCATTGGGCGAGTCTTCTAGCAACCTCTTCCAGCTGAGACACGCAAGGACCGGAACGCCAAGTCTGAGAATGAGAAATGTGGCATATATTATATACCATTACAGGGTTTGAATCCGGAGTTCAATGACAGTTGGTATATAGGCTCGACCCTTCAGAGCCTAAGAATTTGAACAATTGAACACCAATACTCCACCCGAACAGGTTCTTCTAACACCGCTTTGGTCCACCTAGTCCAGGAGGGAACCCACACTCCATCATGGAATGATGCTTACATTGTATTACGCACCAAAGAAAAAAGATCTACTCTATTTGCAGAAGCGTTGCTTATCCAATATTATCGAAAACAGTGTTGTAACAACGACACTGCCACTTTTGTACCATACGTTTTTAAACAACTGTTTAATACAGTTTGTGTTAAAAAGGAAATTCAAGACTTAAAAACCCCATGGTTTTTCTGTAATTAAACTGTACTGTGTACAGTTTAAAATGTAGTCTTTCAGCTGATGATGCAAGGGCTTGTGAAAGATCTTGTGTTTCGTATTTTAACTTGTAAATATTTTATCTATTAAAGATTTTAACTATCGTGATCAAGACAGATAGTTATTCTCGACTTTTAGTTATTTTGTGCATGAAAAAATATATTGTTTATGTATCTGATGTTACGTGTCATAACCAGCAGGATACACAACATCCTTCGCAATGCCTGTGAACCTTCCGGAATTTTCTGTTTGTTATACATTGTTGGTGCACAAAACTAGTTTTGGATTTTAGAGAGTTTTAATTTTGAGATTTTTGTATAAGGGATGCTTAACCTACTCATGGATATGTTTTCTTTATCATTGATGTGTGTGTTGCCTGAGTCTTCTTTTTTAAGCTAATCCATAATCAAAGTTTATGCTGTAAAGTACTGGAAGCACACTTCAGCAAAGAATAATATTTATATTACACACTTCAATCGATAAGGAGTAACTTGCATCATATCAGCTTGGTTCATTAAGAAATAGTTTACCATATAGACCCAAAGCTCATCATGGACTAGACTAAAAACAACTGAAAAGAAAGACTGTCAGAACACAAATCAGCCATTAAAAAAAAAAAAAAAAAAAACTAAATAGGCTTGGATTGACATCTGAGACATTGGACATCAGATGAACTAAGAATCTCAAAAAGTTGTCAGTCATCAATCACAAATCATTAAAATGAAGTGAAAGTAAAACTGAAAACAAAGGAAAATTGGCTACATCATCAAAGATCACATGGATTAGTCACTCCCAGAACAGTGGATTTGTATAAATTTCTTAACCATAACCACACAGAAGTTAAAAATGTAAATGGTTTTAACCTCACCCATTACAAATATTGAAGTGAGAATTGATATCATTGAAGATGTGAAAAATGGTCTTTCTTTAAAAAATTGGTGTAAAGCAATTTAAAAATAATCTAGCGATACTTAAGTTTTTTTTTTTTTTGCACCAATTAATGTGTGAAACACTAGAGTAGCCATAGAGTCCTTCATTTCTATTCTGCCACCCTGGTAGCGCAGTAGTCTAAGTGCTGGCTTATGACCATTGGTACGAGGTGGGGCTGGGTTTGAATCCCAGTGAGGCATGGATGTTGTATTTGTCTTATGGCCCTGGCTTCCTCCCTTCCCTGGAGCCAGTGGCCCTACATTAACGATGGGCGACTACTTATAGCTAGGGCAGTAATTCTGTCGCAGCACGAATTTTAGGGGGTTTTTCTGTAATTTCATGAATATCAAATATATCCGCAAATTTCAGGTTTTATACCCATTTTTGCCTAATTTCTATTATAATTTTTTGACTGCTGTATTTTTCATAATTAAATAATTTTAATACTGCCTTTGTTAAAATTTGCGCGAAAAATATTCCGCAAAGTAATCCTACTTGAAAGTCCAAATGAGAGCTTTAAACCTTGAATTACCTCTCAAGATTGTTTGTTACCAAGATACTCTTTTTGAACAAGCTTGATGGGTAATTCAAGTCCACACGCACTCTGCTGCTGAAAAGTGCACACGTGGTCTTTCGTGACTTCCTCTCACTACTGTTAAATGACCTTTGCGACTTGCTGGACTAGTAAACCAGATTTCGTCTGTTGTGTTAGTAATTTTAGCTGGAAAAGCAGCTCACAGGAAAGAGAGTTTAGCAGACGCTTAGCTTAGAAAGTTATTGCTTTCATGTGAGGAGTTTATGAAGTTTTTAGATATTGTTTTTTAATTTTGAGAATGAGCCACATGAGTAAAATGAGTGCATCTGAAAGATGCAAGCAGTACAGCAAGGGAACGTTTCATGTGGACAGAAATGTATTGTTCTGTTCGTGTTGCAACATACCAGTAGATTTTTCAAGAAAGGACAATTGTGAAAAACCATTTAGCAAGCAAGCTGCATGAAAAAGGTGTGTCGGAACAGTGAACCGAAAATAATGCAGAAATGTGTTGATGAATTTAATTGAGAATAGAACTGCACAAGACAGCATCACTCAATGGAACTTTTGAAATTAACTGGTGCCTTTTTGTGCAGCTAACATTCCACTTTCCAAACTGGATAACCTACATTAAACAAATTCTTGGAAAATTCGTTGAAAGATATTGGTGTTATTCCAAATGCAAATTGGATGTGGAAATGTTATTTGCTGAAAATATATGATATTCACAAGCAACAACTGAAAGATTTTTTAAAAATCAGTATCTGGTGTAAGCATCATAGCAGACAAAACAACTGATTCAGAAGGTAGATACATTTTGAATATTCTTGCTGTTCCATCAGCTGAACCGAATGTTGAAAGCTGCAATGATGAAACCTCTTTGAATGCAATCTTCCTTGAGTGCATCACTTTGGAATCTGTAAATTTTAAAGCAGTCAGCGAGGGAATACTTCAGTGTGTTAATAAGTGTGAAATACCTTATGCATAACTGCTTTTTTGACAGACAATGTATCTTACATGTCCAAAGCGTGTAGAAAGAGCCTGGAAACCATATTTTTGAATGGTGCTCTTGTCACCTGCAACGCACATCTTTTAAATCTTTTGTGCGAAATTTCGCAGAATGGATTTGAAAATGTTAACTCTTTAGTAGTTGCTGTTAAATGTGCCTTCACAGCTGGTCCCTCCCGTAAAGGATGTTTTCGACTATTTTTGGAAGAGAAGGGCGAAATACCTTGCTAACCAACAGTACCTGTGCAGACTAGGTGGAACAATTGGTTTGAGGCCGTGCTTATTCACTGCAAATGTTTAGAAGACTACGCAGAGTTTTTTGAAAAAGAAAAGAAAAAGACAACATTAGCAGTTGTATTGTGGATAAAATCATTGGGTATTGTCAAGATAGGGATTTAAAAGAAAATCTGAAGCAGGTTGAGGTTCATGTGCCGTGAATTTAAGGACAGCTCACTTTATTTGAAAAACGGCGAATTTCGGCGCACAAAATATATAATAAAATGTCAGACATCGCCAACAATCTTCTTAGCAAGAGTCTTGACTCTTGCTAAGAAGACTGTTTTTGCTGCAAAAAGATCTCTGTGCAGACTAGGTAGAACAAATTCACTTGTTATGAACAAATTAAGCATTATTTTTTTGAAGATAAAAAGCATCTATTTTGTCAGCCAGCCCCAAATTTCTTCAAAGCATGTATGCTGTTTGATCCTGAACAGTTTAAGTCCTTGGATCTTTTAGACAACGAAGAAGGTTTGTTTGTTTTCAGCCACATTCCTATGTTCAAAGATGAGGACCAACTAAAATGTCAATTTCGTTCATATAAAGCGAGTGTAAAAGAATTTCGTGTCAGCGAAAGTTTGCTAGAGTTCTGGAATGCAAAAAGGTCGTTTTCCTAAGCTACATAAGGTCGCCATCTGTTGTCTGTCAGTACCCACAAACAGTGCCGATGCTGAACGTTTTTTTTTCTAAATTTAAAAACGTGTTGCAGGACAACAGACACAGCATTAAAGAAGAAAATCTGTGTGCGTTCAATATAATGTATCAAAATGCTGTCCACTTAAATGGAAATCTTGATCTCGTGTAACGGCGTTGATAACATTGCCAGAATTTGAATGGTTTATAAATGTAAGTATTAATTTATAAAGTTATAATGCTTATTAAGTTACATACTAGTCAATTGTATTACTGCCTCATAACTTGGTAGACTTTTTTTTTTAAAATGTTAGTGTATGTTATCGGCCGCGAAAGTTCATAATTTACCAATTTTTTCCCGCAATAAAATTACTGCCCTACCTATAGCCCATCAAGGTGCTCATGGTGGTCATTAAAGTTAATGCACCCCCCCCCCTGGAAAAAAATTATATTCTGGAAGACTGTGAATTCTTAGACAACAGTTTTTTAATGTCACAAAAGGACCAGAAAAATTCAGTGTGAAGTATGCTAAGCCAGAGCTGAATTCTAGAGCAAGGAGCAGGCAGTTCGAAGGTTGTTGCCACTCAGCCTGACTGTTTTATGTGTCTCAATGCTGTAACATATGGTCATGGTTGACTGTATGGTTTAATGGATTTTTTTTGCATGTAATCCACTTTTTCTTGCTACTTGTCAGGCTTGAACTATAGAATTCTACTGCTACTCTGTTGTATAGTAGCACCATTTGCTTCTCTGGCTGTAGCTGGATGTTGTGTTTTTATTGTTGGTAGCCAGTCCTCACTTTACTTTTTCTTTAGATTTCTTTTTGTTTGTGGTTCATGAGTGAAAGAGCAATGGGATATATTCAGAAGGACCACTTTGTATTACATCTCTGCAAAAGAACATTTAGCAGACAGAGTGTATTGTAATTACTCAAATATTACTTTGTTAGAACTGTTCTTAAGAAAGATTGAACCAGAACAAAATCTGCATAAAACATTGGGATTTGTCACTTTTCATGAATATAGGAATTTAAACATACTAAATTAGATTTTCTTTCTCACAAAGTCTGATCTGAAATTTAATTAAAATGAGGAAAAAAAGCAAAGGTTTTTCTGTTTGACAGCTTAGGTGGATATTTATTTAAAAGTTTACCTGAATTCAGAGAAGTAATCCTAAAGGCTTTGATATCAAAATTTTGAGCACCCATATTCTTGTAGTCTTATAACTGATGCTATAAATTCAACGTCTCATAAAACTGCTATTTAAAATTTTGCTATGACTAGTTGCATTTTTGCCCTTGCGCCATAAAAATTGAACAACCAACCAACCAACCAACCAACTAGTTGCATTTCTTTCTGAGGTATAATATGAGGATGCATTAGGGACATCCCATACAGTGTAAATTTCATAATTCACTTATGGTATACCAGCCTGTGATCACAGTATAGTGTATCACAGTAAAAATTTTGACCTACAGAAAGGAAAATAATTTCTCAATGCTAAATTTAATGGTTCATTTGTTATGGAATTTATTAGAGAAAATCTTTTCACTTGTGATTCTGTTTTCTGGAGTGAAGTCTTTCTTGTGAACAGAGTGGGTCTCCTAAGTAAAGATTGGTGTTCAATCCAGAAATTAGACAAGTACAGTCAAACTTCTGTATACTGAACTCCTATATAATGAATTTCTCCATTTAGCAAATATTATTGGGATACTTTCAAACTTGTAAAACAAAACAAAACAACAACAACAACAAAAAACGTTTTAAACTAACCTCCATTTAAGAAAGCCAATTTCTAATTTACAAAGTTTTTATTTCAGAATCTTCATGTAATGGCTAGTTTTCTCTGTGATTTGCAAATGACTTCCTCACTTCCCATTTTCTTATCCTATTTTTGTCCCTTTATTGACAGGTCCTCCATTCCCAACAGAAGTTTTGTTCTTCCACCACAATTGTTGAAGTCATCATGGGAGAGAAAATTTGCATTGGATGATCACAAACATTTTAAAAGCTAGTACAGCCACAAACAGAGCTGTCAAACAATAACTGGGGCTGTTGATGCTAGCTGGAAGGGGATGAAAAAGGCACTGGCCAAAGAGACAATTAAAAGCCTTGTTTCATGAATACTGTAAATTGAACTTTGATTTGTAACTGCCAGAGAGCCCAATGCTCCAGTACCAGGGCCAGGTTGGAGGGAGGGGAGAGCTTTGAGAGCTGAAGTCCCAATCTATGACCTGGGTAGGTGGATGGGGGAGGCTCCAATGATATTTTTAAATATAAATTTTATACCTTGCGGTTGCCTTGCTTGTGCTTACTTTTCAGTTCGGTCTGGTCTTCTATACAGAAGAATTCTTTGTTTTGTTTTCTTTCTCCTAGCAATTGCTACTAAAAAGCCATAAAACAACACTTGTGTTGTGTTTTTGGTTATGAATCAACATAACGCAATGATAGGAGTGGTTTTCTGGGCCCACACCTATCTCGTTGGAGCCTTCAAAACAAAATTATGCAAGAAAAGAAAAATCTTCAAAATGTTTTGAAATCAGAGGCATTTCTGCCACTTTATGGTAAATATGAATACTTTTACATTATAAGTTGAAAACTTGATTCACACCATGTGAAAGAAAACATTTTTCCTGAACTAAGAAAGGTGAATGTAATTCTCCTGAATATAATATACTGTTGTCTTCTTTTTATTTTAGTCGTTAGAAATATCTTTAGTTAAAAGCAATTGATTTAGGTAGTCCAACCGTGTAAAACAAATAAAAATGCAATTAATGTCCCAGCCATTAGTTAGGTAAAGCACAATGTGAATTTATAATAATTAAAATAATAACTATGATTTTTTAACTAATTATAGTGACACAATAATTTCTTTTTGATAACATTACCCCTCCCTAAAACAAAAGTACTCTTATAATGTTTCACAGAAATAATTGATGGCGAAATAGCGCCGCCCCGGTGGCGCAGTGGTCTAAGCGATGGCCTCTGATCATTCGTCCGAACGGGGTCCGGGTTCGAATCCCGGTGAGGCATGGATGTTGTGTTTGTCTTACGGCACTGGCTCTCTCCCTTCCCTGGAGCCAGTGACCCTAAATTAGGGACGGGCGACTGCTTATAGCCCATTGAGTTGCTCACGGTGGTCGTTAAACCTCCAATCAAAAAAAAAAAAAAAAAAAATGGCGAAATAGCCTATGGAAACAAAGTTTTCTGAAATGGGCAGCAATTGAATGCCCGCCAGCCAGTGGCGTAGCCATAAATTTCTAAAGTGGGTGGGATGGAGGGGGGGGTGATCCATGGATTTGGTTCATTGATGAAAGCCTCATATACATATACTGTACATACACTGGCGGAAAGTGAAAAAAGAACACCAAGAAGGAGACGTCTGATACCAACGAAATTTATGCAGTATGATAACGGAATACAGAGGATAACGTGATCAAAACATTATGGCAAAATACAGCTGTATTTGCTGGTAAACTGAAAAATAACATTTCCATGTAACATTATTAGTACGAGGTTGAACCGCCATGAACTGCGTCACACTGCAATTCTGGCATGGAGTCTGTCATACAGATGTTGGATGCAAGTTTGGGGTATTGAGTTCCAAGCATCCTCAACCTGGACGCGTAAATCGGGGATGGTCGTGGCTGGCCGTGGAGACTGGATAAGTCGTTGTCCCATAAAATCCCACACGTGCTCAATGGGGGACAAATCCGGTGAACGTGCAGGCCATGGAAGTTGTCTCACACCCTGAAGTGCATGTTGCGTTGCACGTGCCGTGCGTGGGCGTGCGTTATCTTGCTGGAAAACACCACGATGGACCGACCTTACAAATGGCACAACAACGGGCTGAATGATGTTGATGTAGGAGGTGCTGTTTAACGTACCCGGTACAAACACTAGTTGTGTACAGGAGTGATCGCTCGCCACACCAGGTGTAGGCCCTGTGTGTCGCTGGCGGATGCAAGAAGGGTGGAGACGCTCCCATCTGCGTCTGCGAACACGCATACGGCCATCGGAGGCTCCCAAGCAGAATCTGCTTCCATTGCTGAAAACGACAGATCGCCATTGCGTTCTCCAGTGCAGACGTTGGTGACACCACTGCAGCCGTTCCTGACGGTGGGCTGGAGTCAGAGGTACACATGCCAGATGCACACGTGCACGAAGACCTGCATCCAGTAGACGGTTGCGGATTGTTCGCACAGTCACCTCAGGTGCAACGGCAGCTCGGATTTGCGTCGCAGTGGATGTCTGCTTTACAACGCCGCTCTTCGTATGCGTCGATCGGTCCGCTTATCAGTCCGTCTGTGACTCCCGGCTCCACGTTTTCTCGTGTGGGAATATTCCTCGGACTATCTACGCCACCACCGATACTTCCCGTCCAATTCGCTCCGCAACACGACGATACGACCACCCGGCCTCGCGGAGTCCGACTAGACGACCTCGTCCGATAACTGCTGAAATCGTACATGTCTTCCATGTCCACGCATTGCAGCTTCTTCAGTATCTTCGCACCTGTTCGTACGCCGACGACTGATTACATTCACTTCGCGGTACTCCTTAAACACCAACGGCGATAATTTGCATATTATGCTGTGCTGTGGCGTAAGCGCTCACCGTTTGGTCCCGAAATTAACATCACACCTACGTAAACTCGACCCAATTAACATATGTAAATTTCATGATCGTCCGCCAATTCATTCTTGGTGTTCTTTTTCACTTTCCGCCAGTGTATATATTGCTTTAAATTCGTACTCAATCCACTCTCAAGGGGATCCGTACTGGAGGACCTTCCCTGGCTACGCCTCTGCAGCCACCCTCATGCCATTGCATGATGTAATCCAATTCTGTGCAGTACCCTAGGTTTCTGAGACTGACTAAAACCAAAAGATTAACAAATTTCCTGGAATTTGGGTATTACATATCTGGAGATACTGGGGAGTTTAACACGCTTTGGACTGCAATTTCATCAAAACCTCTAGACAGTTTATTCTCCCCTGAATGCAAAACTGACTGTGCAGGCTATGATAATCCACTTCAATATATCTGAATTTAAATAATTAAATAGTATCTTAATATACTACACTGCTGGCCACCCAAAATGCAACACCAAAAAGGAAGCATCCGATTGGCCTGAAATTCGCAGCATGCGTCGCCCGCGAGAGGACATGCAAACGATTAGCATTGCAGGGCATATGCAAATCATGTGCGCCCGGCACGCCACCGAGAAGCACTATAAGAAGGGTGCACAGAAGACGGAGTGGAAGTGTATTGTGCTGCCGGACCTGTGCGTGGGAAGCTTCCTGATGCCTCGTCGCAGAATACGGCAGTCATTCCAGCACGTTTCGGAGTTCGACAGAGGACGAACAGTGGCTTATCGCGACCGTGGTTTATCGTACCGAGATATCGGCGCCTGTGTGGGACGACATCCAGTCACAGTGAGGCGAGTATGGTTTCGGTTGGTGCAGGAGAGACGGACGGACCGACGTGAGCGATTGCTGCAGCCGCGGCACACCACCGAACGAGAGGATCGGCATGTTGTGCGGCGGGCATTGACGGCTCGCACCGCCACATCACGAACGTTAGCGCAGGAATTAGGGTGTGTTGCGCAACAACATATGTCAGCACGTACCGTTCGACGTCGTCTGCAGTAACGGGGACTTGTCACACGGCGCCCATTACTCCGATTACCATTGACGTTACACCACCGGCGAGTATGGCGGCAGTGGGCCGTTGAACGCCGCACCTGGACTACGCAATGACACGACATTGTCTTCTGAGACGAATCCCGCTTCTGCCTGCAACACCACGATGGTCGGATCCGCGTGTGGCGGCACCGCGGCGAGAGACTGTATGACGCCTGCATTATGCATCGCCATACCTGTCCGTTGCCTGGCGTTATGGTTTGGGGCGCGATTGGATATGACACCCGCACCCCTCTGGTACGCATCGCCGGTACCCTCAACAGCCACCGCTACATCTTCGACGTTTTGGAACCTGTAGTCCTCCCTTACCTGCAGGATCTGTCAGCGGCCACGTTTCAACAGGACAATGCGTACCCGCACGTGGCACGCATCGCGCAACAATTCTTCACGGCCCACCAGGTGTCACTGCTGCCGTGGCCCGCCTGTTCTCCCGATATGTCGCCCATCGAACACGTCTGGTCGCTGATCGGCAATCGAGTGGCCCGGCAAGCACCACCCGTGGCTACGCCTGTTGAACTGTGACAACGTGTGGAAGCAGCCTGGACCGACATACCCCAAGCCCACATCCAAATCTTCTTTCGTTCGATGTCGCGGCGTGTAGCTGCCGTTATTGCCAGCCATGGGGGCCACACGAACTATTGATGTCTGCGTGTTCCGCAAATCGCACGGTCCTGTAAGCTCAATCATTTCATTTTTGTATCTGTTGTTTTGTGTCCAGTAAATCTGGCTTTGCTATCTCGTGTCCTTCTTGGTGTTGCATTTTGGGTGGCCAGCAGTGTATGTACAAAAAGGACGGAACGGAGTCTGTACTGTACAGGTAATTTTCTGTTCAGCAAAATTTTCATGGTCTTGTGGCTTCGTTATGTGGAAGTTTGACGTAAGTAGAAATCAAAATCTTGCTGAATTGTTCTTGTGAGAAAACCATTTTATTTTAGTACCTCCTGCAATCTTTTCTGTTGTTAAAATAAAAGAAAACTATTAAACCTGAGCTAATGCAAAACTGATCTGTGCCTTAATAAATATGATAAAAGAAATATGATAAATAAATATGATAAAAGAAAGAGAGATTACACATTATACTGCAGATGTGCAATGTGGGACAAAGTGTTGTTAGTAAGGTGAAGGCTTTATTCTTTGGCGGTTTGGCCATGTTGAAAGAATGAGTGATGAGATGCTTACTTAGAGAATTTATTTAGCCTAAGTAGCAGAAAAGAAAGAGGAAAGCGAAGGAAATCATGGTTGGACCAGATTCAGGAATGTCTGCATGAGAAACAGATTATGAGTAAGAAGTACAAAACGGTTTGTGTGAGACATGATGGACGTCGGTGAAGCGCTTGTGCTGCATGCTGAGATCGCTGTAAATGGAGACATTTGATACATTAACAGTAAGTAAAATCTAGGTCCATCAATTTTAATGTTAATATGGCTGCAGGACTTTCTTTGAGGATATAACTCCCGGATCTCGGAGAACAGCTTAATGATACTTATGTACGTAAAGAAATGGTTTAGAAGTCGAATTTCCATTTTTTCCCCCTGTAGTTTTATACCTGACAACTAATCAGAGAAAAGGTGCTGAAGTTCTATACTTTTATTGGTCCCAGCATATGCATTCTCTGAGGAAAGTTTGTGGAAACAGGAATTTGTCGGTGGCGAAGATCGAACTCGCGTCTCCTCATTCCGGAGTGTGTTGCTCTAACCAAGTAAGCTACACCGACGGAATGTATCGCTGCAAATTTGTCGCCTTGACACTTGCTTCACCTTTGTAGTACGTCACATAATCTCCCTCCTAATTTTTTTTTTTTTTTTTTTTTTTTGAAGCGAGGATGGGACCTTTCATTAATTTCAGACGATGTGTGGAACAAGCATCACGTATTTTTCGAAGAATCCAACGGCCACTAGATCCATTTTTACGTTCGGGCACCGATGTGAAAACAGGAATTTGTTGGTGACGTAGATCGAATTTGCGTCTTTTCGCTCCGGAGTGAGTTGCTCTAACCAACTAAGCTACACCGTCGGAATGTATCGCTGCAGATTTGACGTCTTGACACGTGCTTCACCTCTGTAGTACGTCACAAGTTATTTTCTAATGCGCATGCTGAGACACAAGAAAAAGTCGCAAGGAACAACACTTTCTTTTTGAGGAATCAACTAATTTTTTCTTGATTTATCATGACCATAACTGCATGAATTAAATATTTATTTTAAAAATGGTTTTTGCAGTAAATCTGTTGGAGGTTGGATGCTTTCTGTTGATATACCTTTGGTTTAATTTCTGGTATTAAATTTATTTTTGAAAAAGAAAAACAATACAGACATTAGCAAATATAGATTAGGTATCCTGTGAGGTAACTACAGTTTTTTAAAAATAAAACTTGTGTCATGGAAGCGCTTTAGTGATTCATCATCATTTCTTGTAAAACTGTTATATGTGCGAAACCAACACTTGAATAATTCTTTTGGAAATAAGTGGCGTTTCTGTTTCAGGATCCACATCACACTTGTATGGCTGAGTCTGAGGTTTTACTCCTGATGATTTTGGGCATGCAACATCTTTCAGTAGCTCTCTTTTGGTGAATGTATGAAGCTTTATTCTGTGCTGCAAATAAATGAAACTTAAATGAACTGTTAAGTTTTCAGCATGAAGCAAATTCTATATTTTAGTGTAATGGAAATTAATAAAGCAAGAACGAACAAAAAGAAAATTGCTAAAGGCAAGCACAGTTTAATAACTGCAAAATCAGTTAAGGCTCATGACAGTGTTGTCAATTTTAGTTAGTGAACTATCCATCTGTTTAGCATATTGGAAAATGAGAAACAAATAAAAATCACAAAATTTACACAGCAGTATCTCGCTTCTTTAGCATCTATACAGGCAGGAGAAGTGTGTGGGGAATGATTTACTAGCAAGCACACTGTTGCCGTCTGATAGATTACTGTCAAAACACATTCAGCATTCTTTCATTCTTGCATTCTGCATTGAACATAACATAATGCATTATGCAAAATCAAGACTTATTGATTTACTCATGTAAGAACTAAAACCTTATTCTCTTTGGCACCCAGTTAAGTAATTGCCAGCCAGTGCAGAGATTATAGGTGCATGTGGAGTAATATGTGCATATACACCAAAAAGCCAAAATATTGTGTCTTTATGCAAATCGAAGTAACTGCAGGTAAACGACGGTCCATGTGAAGGTTTTAAAACGATATACACCGATGAGAGATTACATCATGACCACCCCCACCCTAGAAAAATGAGCGCGCCTAGAAACCGAACGGTGGCACAAGTGAGATTCACAGAACAGTATATATACAACCAGAGGACCGGCTTTCGGTTAATATTGTTCGGAGTCAGAATGGGAAAAACTGCCGATTTATCGGAGTTTGATAAAGGACAAATTGTGATGGCATGGCGCCTCGGAACTACGATCTCTGAAACGGCGCGGCTTGTGGGTTGTTCACGTGCCGCTGTAGTGAGTTCGTATCAAAAGTGGTGCACAGATGGCTCAGCGACGAACTGTCGTCCAGCCATGTGTCGTCCGCAGCACATTGATGTCAGAGGGGAGTAGAGACCACAGGGTCACAGTGCGACAAGTAACCCCCAGCTACAATCGTGGTGATCGAGCGATGTGTCACTTCACAGAGTTCATCGCAGCCTTCTGCGCATGGGCCTGCGTAACTAAAGACCCAGCCTTGTCCCCATGCTCACTGCCCGTCATCTCCAACAACGCATTAAATGGGATCAAGATAATTCAGATTGGACCGTGGATGATTAGAAGAAAGTGACCTGGTGTGACGAATCAAGATTCCTGGTGCATCACGTAGACGGCCGAGCACGGACATGTCGATTACCAAAGGAGGCGATGCCATCTGGATGCACTGTTGGGTGGAAACAGGCCGGCGGCGGCGGTGTTATGCTGTGGGCGATGTTTTCTTGGGATACTTTAGGCCCCATTATCCCAATAGCACAATCCCTGACAGCTGTCACGTATCTGAACATCGTTGCTGACCAAGTTCATCCATTCGTGGTAACTGTTCCCTGCTGATGATGGCCATTAACAACAGGATAATGCGTCATGTTACACTGCCAGAATTGTCAAGGGATGGTTCGAGGGACGTGTTGGTGACTTTCTGTTAATGCCCTGGCCTCCAAATTCACCTGACATGATCCCAATCAAACATTTGTGGTTCAACTTGGAAAAGCGGGTTCACACTAAATCATGTACGGGAACTGGAGGACCTGTTGTTGATCTTATGATACCAGATACCCCAGGATACCTATCGCCAACTCATCGAATCGACGCTTCGCCGAGTGGCCGCTGTTTTGCGTGCTAAATCGGGTCCTACAACTTATTAGATAGGTGGTCAAAATGTGATGGCTCATCTGCGTAAATTTCACCTGATACTAAGTTCTGTTAATCAGTGTTATTCGTGTTTTGCAGACGGGAAAGGAGACGACTGGGTCTGAGCATTTTCGGTGCTCATAGTCAGCTGTGTTTAGTAACTTCAAAAAGCGGTCGTAGGAGGGAAAAAAACCCACGAACCACCGGCAAGGTGTGAGCAGACCACGGCTCATCGATGCTGGAAGTGAGCGAAAGCTATCTCGTATAGTACGAGCCAACAGGAGAAATACTGTGACAACCCGTCGGTAATTTGAATGCTGATGACAAGAGTAATGTGTTACAACACACAGTACACGGAACCCTGCTGAAAATGAGGCTGCGTAGCCACAGAAAGCTCTGAGTGCCCATGTTAACCTCGGTTCACTGTTGACAGCGTCTACAATGGACACACGAGCATCAAAACTGGACTTTGAAAGAAGATCGTCTGGTCTGATGGATCTTGTTTCTTGCTGCACCATGCGGACGGCAGGGTACGTCTGCGTCGTGTACCTGGGGAAGTGTTGGCTCCAGGATGCACTGTGGGACAGAAACAAGCTGGTGAAGGAAGTGTAATGCTTTGGGTAATGCTCTGCTGGGAAACCTTGGGTCCAATCATCATTCATGAGCAGAAAACTATGACGTCTACCACATAATTAAACATCACTGCAGACCAGATACATTATTTCATGGCAACGGTATTCCCCTCTAGTAGTGTATTTTTTTAGAAGGATAATGCGCCATATGCCACACTGCTCAGATTGTTCGAGAATGGCTTGCGAAACATGAAGACTTCCAGGTGTAATCGCTGTCACAGATGTACCGCATTTTTACTGTTTCCATGTAGAAACTCTTTCAGAAAACTTGAAATTTACATTGCCCTGGAGCGGTAATCGAATCCGCTCCTCCCGATTTCGGTTCGAGCATGCTATCGGTTCCCCAACCCAGGACAAGGAAGTTCCAAAGAACTGGAGCTAAGCAGATGTGGCTTAGAAATCTGAGAACCGTTCAGATTTGCGCTAGAACATGAAGACTTCCAGGTACTGAATGTTTCGCGAAACACGAAGACTTCCAGGTGTAATCGTTGGCACAGATGTACCGCATTTTCACTGTTTCCATGTAGAAACTCTTTCAGAAAACTTGAAATTTACATTGCCCTGAAGCGGTAATCGAATCCGCTCCTCCCGATTTCGGTACGAGCATGCTATCGGTTCCACAATCCAGGACAAGGAAGTTCCAAGCAACTGGAGCTAAGCAGATGTGGCTTAGGAATCTTAGAACTGTTCAGATTTTTCAGTAGTCGAAGCTATTTCGTGCTTCCTCGCAGCTTCACCATGACATTTTCTGACCAGTGCTCCCACTTGGTCCCCTTTCCCCCTGAAATTCCTTTTTTTTTTTTTGACGCCAAGTACGTTTTGGTCCCTTTTTTGGCACTTTTGGCCCGTTTTTACGCAAGTTTAAAGAAGCAAAATATTTATTTATTTATTTGAAGCATCATCAAAGAGTCCTAACCAGAGCTGGTGCCAATAAGCAAGAAATTGCTTACATTAGGTAGTGCATCTAAAAGTTATAAACATCACCTTGAACAAGAGAGATGAAGAAAAGAAGCAGCTGGAAAAAAGATCAAGGAAGAAGAACGTAAAGCTGTTGAAGAGAAAATGATAAAGGAGCTGAGCGAAAACAAAAAAAGATATTGATAAATTTAAAGATGAGTTGAAAATTGCGAAAAAGAAGGGAAACATTCAAATTGAAGCTTCTGATAAACTTCTTGAAGAAGCTAATAGAAGATTGAAAAAAGATCTTGATAAAAGGCTTTTGTACTGAGGCAAAATAAGCACAAATCATGATAGAAGGTGTAGTAAAATCAAAATAAGAGTGCAAAGAAAGTCGTAAAGTTGTAGATTCCATTGAAAAGAAAATAGAAAAAAGAAAAGATTCCATCATGACAAGTTTTTTTGCAACAAAACCCAAGAACGAATTAATTTAAAAATATTTTTAAACTGTTATTTTGTATGCGCACAGAATGTTAACGATTGCATGTACTTCAAAGTTAAGTGCTAAAATTTGTGAATGTGGGATTTCATTTAGTATGAATATTCTCAAAGATTTCAATCTTTGCATGGAATTAAAATGCAAATCATGTTACACTTATACTAAATAGTTTTTGGTCACTTAAAAAATCATCCTTTTTTTAACCTTTTCTAGAGAAAAATATTTGAAAACACTGAACGTAAGATAAAGCTTAAAGAAAGTTTTTTTTCTAGTAAATAAATAAATATTCACAATCTTATGTTAAGTTCAAAACATGTAACTCTGCCATAGCGTTTTTTATTATCGTCATGGTTTTAAATTGTACAATAGTACCAAAATAAGGTTTTAGATTTTGGACCTGCAATAATGTTTATTTTTTAACGTAACAAACCAATTTGGAGAATGAAATATAATAATTTGACAGTTATTTTACTTATTCTATTATTTGGTATTTTAATTTTGAAGTTTTGTTCTCTATGCAAAAATTTTACCATTTCAGAACTCATTGCAGTCATGGAAAAATATTGGTGAATGAATAGATTAAACAGATGAAATTTTTAATCCTTTAACGGTTTAAACAGTAGTGGGCTGTTCTTAAAATGCTTCCTTTTATGGTCCCTTTTTTAAAAAAATAGTCCCTTTTTACCCTTTTCTACATACAAAATGTGGTGGGAGCCCTGTTTCTCACATCCGGGTCAGATGTAGGTCACAAGTTCCAGTGCTTTTGTAAACATCATATAAGTGGAAAACGAGGAAATAAACTGAGGAAATAATTCTTCACAAGTACATGGAAAACAATACAGATGTAATCGTTGGCAGAAATAGGCCGTATTTCCACTGTTTCCATGTAACGACTACTTCAGAAAACTTGAAAATTCCAGGTATTGAATGTTTCTCGGAGCATGAAAAACATTTCCCTGACCTCCAACTTCCCCAGACATCAATCCAATTGAGTATCTGTGATTTATGTTGCAACAGCAAATCCGATCTGCGGCAGCTCAACCACGTAAGTTACAGGAGTTAAATGATCAGATAAGGTATTGATACCAGATACCACAAGAAGCCTGTAGAAATCTTGTAGTATCGATGCCTCGCTGGGTAAGAATTGTTTTGGCTGCACACGGGGGACCAACATCAAACTAGGCAGGTGGTCATAATGTTTTGGCTTTTCGGTGTATATTTCAGATGCGTTTTTTAAGTAAAGAAAGATTTTCGTTTTTGGCAGCTGCTGCTTTTATAGTTCTTAAAAACCGTGAATGATCTGCTCTATCAATTAGCGTTGGGCATTTTTTTTTTGTGGTTGTGGATTGTTTTAGAGCTTCACTAAAATGACATTCAATTAACTGAAGAAAAGTTGCGAATCTGTTCTGTTTTTGCCGCGAGCATTTAATATATTCCCCTCTTTGGTAAGACACTTTACTAAATTATAAACTTTTTCTAGTCTATTACGTATGCAGGGATATTTTACGCATTAATTACCTTGATTTGTGTAGTTGTTTAAAGAGATTTCGTAAGTATTTATGTACGCATATCAGAACGTAACATTCAGGAGGAATTTCCATTGAGAATTAAATCTACAACCCCAGTAGTTCAGCATTTCTTCAGCAGACAGACTTTTTTTATTTACTTGTTCATCTGATGGCGTAGTTTAAGATGCAGAGCCTTCAAAGAGCTTAAGGGAGCTTCAAAAGTAATTATATATCTTTTTCTTAATTAATGAATTCGTGTATTTTTTTTTCAGGTAGTATTAAGGAACTTAATGCAAAAACGTTGGAAAACGGAAGCAAAGCTAAGAGCGGAATTTTCAAGTGAAATGCCGAAGCCTCTGTGTCTTACTGGAAATTAGATAGGAACTGCTTTCGAAAACCTGAAAGCAGAAGAAATGCAGAGAAATCACAGTAAAAATGTGAAACACGTGTAAAGTAACGAACATCACATTAGCAATGGCTTCCGTAAAAGACTACCCATCCATATCCCTTTTATCAGCGAGATGGAAAAGAAAAAAGAGAGAGAGAGAGAGAGAGAACGGAATGAGAAAAGAGAGAAGGGGGTGGGTGCGAGAGATGGTACTTTGGCAACAGGCTCTTTTCTTCTTTTCCGATGGCTCTGGAATCATCGCTATTCACCTCGAGTCCACCACAAGCACACTTCACTGGCATCTTAATGCATTTTGCAAGTTCTCTTTAGTAAACCATTTTGCTTGCTGTGCGTACTTTTCTTTGCAGTTTCCTTTCGTTTGACGGAATTTCGGCAGTATTCTCAAATTTGTTGCCGAGCTAGCCATTTTACCAATTTCTGCGCATTCTGTAGCGTCCCTAGGTGTCAGTCGCATATGCGAATGGCACTCTTCTTTTTCGGTGTTATCAGGTGGAAGACATGTTTACTCAGAATGTCGTCCTCTCCGAAAACTCGGGCTCCGAGGAAAGCAAACGCACATCACCCTATCGAATTGCAGTGGCAGGGAAATGCGTGAGAAAAATGACAAATACCCTTTCCAATTTTATGGCGCAGAATACGAAAGGAAAAATGCTTTCATAACACCCTGCGCACGAATGGCGGTTGGAGAAGCCAATAAATAAATAAACAAATACTCAATGAAGCTTTGAAATGAAATATCAAATACTGGGAGGGCTAAATTTCTGATGCGAAACATAGCGGAGCTGTGTCAACAACTACACTAAGGTAGACTAAGATAAACTTGTTGAGATGTATTTGAAGCATAAAGAAATGTGATGACGGGAATTTAAATAAAATCCTGGTCTTAATACAAGTTTCCTATTAACTCTTAGAAAGTAAAAGTAAATTTACCCACGAAATTCAACATAGAGTGGAACACCGTTTATACCTTTTTCAAGGGACCCAGTAAAATTTAACGTCATCCACTACCAAGAGTTTCCACTGCCAAGTGGATTTCCTCGACCATATAGCTCAGCCAGAGTCTTCTTCCACTTTTCTCTATCGAAGGCATCCAGTCCATTATTTTTTAAAAGAGTCTTCCTCCACTTCTCTCTATCACTTCATCTAGTCCATTATTTTTAGAACGCCTTTTGTAAAAAAAGATCGTGCTTATGTTATCGGTTTGTCCGTCCGTCCGTCCGTCCGTCTGTACCCTCGGTATCTCTGCAACTATTAGTCCGATTTGAAAAATTCTTTTTGCATTCGTAAGCTTAAAATATGCGAATGATGATCTTTCATTTCGTTTTTTTTTTTTACGATGCACAATTTCACCGTTAGAGGGCGTAAATGCAGATGATGTCGAATTCAAAAATACGTTTTATTCCACATATTTGCTTCTAAACATCCGATTGAAAAAAATCTTTTAATCTTTCGATTCCATTTATGTCGAAGAGTATTTTGGATATAGTTTCTTTTTCAAATTACGTATAGATTTTCCGCTAGGGGGCGTAAAAGTAAATTGCATTTTTCCCGATAACTCTTCTTCTAAAACTCCGATTTGAACATTTTTTTCTTCAGCGGATACATCTCCTGATGCACAATCTTTTCCATATAATTTCGAATTTTTGGTAAAGAATATTTTGGTCACCAGGGGCGTAAGTGTTAATTTTTGCTTCTGATGTATTTGCCATAAAATCTGAGCTTCTAAAATATCGATTGAAAAAATTCTTTCGTGGACTGATGCCACTCACATCGATAAACATTTTCGGAATATTTTCCTCCTAAAATATTCTACAGTTTCTCCGGCAGGGGGCGTAGATGTATATCTTATTTTTGTCAATATCTCGACTTCTAGGAGTCCGATTTGAAAATTTTCTTCTTTGTTGGATAGTGTTTCCCGTGTGACATGTTTTTCATATTATTTCAAAATTTTTGCGTAATTCATAGACTTTCCGCTAGGGGCGTAAAGGTAAATTGCGTTTCCCCCTATATCTCTGCTTCTAAATCTCCGATCTGAAAAAATCTTTCTGCACAGGATACAACTCCTGATGGGAAATCGTTTGCACATAATTTCTAATTTATGTAAAAAAATGGTTTGGACACCCGGGGGCCTAAACCTTAATTTCCGCTTCTGATGTATTTGCTGCAAAATATGAGCTTCTAAATTCTCGATTGAAAACAACATTGTTTGTAGACCGATACTACTCATATCGACAAACCTTTTAGAAACATTTTCTTCTTAAAATAGTGCACGGTTTCTACGCCAGGGGTCGTAGATGTATATCTTATTTTTGTCAATATCTCGACATCTAAGAGTCCGATTTAAAAAATTCCTTCCTTGTTGGATAGTGTTTCTAGTGTGACATGTTTTTCCTATAAATTCAAAATTTTCAAGTAATTCATAGACTTTCCGCTAGGGGGCGTAAAGGTAAATTGCGTTTTCCCCTATATCTCTGCTTTTAAATCTCCGATCTGAAAAATTCTTTCTGCACCGGATACAGCTCCTGATGGGAAATCGTTTGCACGTAATTTCAAATTTTTGTAAAAAATTGTTTGGCCACCAGGTGTCGTAAGTCTTAATTTCCGCTTCTGATGTATTTGCAGCAAAATATCAGCTTCTAAAATCTCGATTGAAAAACAGTCTTTTGTGGACCGATACTACTCATGTCGACAAACATTTTAGGAACATTTTCCTTCTTGAAATAATGCGTGGTTTCTACGCCAGGGGCGTAGATGTATATCTTATTTTTGTCAATATTTCTACTTCTAAAAGTCCGATTTGAAAAATTATTTCTTTGTTGGATAGTGTTTCCGATGCGAAATGTTTTTCCTATAAATTCAAAATTTTCAAGTAAATCATAGAGTTTCCGCTAGGGCGCAGAATGGTAAATTGCGTTTTCTGCTGCTAAAACTCCGATTTGAAAAATTCTTCCTGTATCGCATGCAAGACCTGACTGAAATTATTTATCACGTAATTTCTAATGTTTGGTAAAGAATGGTTTGGCTACTAGGGTTCATAAGTGTTAATTTCTACTTCTGATGTATTTGTAGCAAAATCTGGGCTCCTGAAAACTCGACTAACTTGTTTTTTTCTTGGACCGATACCGCTCATATGGATAAACCTTTTGTGAATACTTTCTTCCTAAAATAATGCATGGTTTTCCCACCAAGGGATGTAAAGTCACATGTTATTTTTGTCGATAACTCTGTTTCTAAGAGTTCGTAAGCTCACGATTCCGTTTACAGCAATGTCTGAGGGATTAAAAACCCGATTGAAAATCTTCTTTCTTTCGTCAGATCTATTGCTTTCCGTACCGGTTCCACTGACTTTGAATAGTTTGATAAATTTAATTTGCGTCAGAACGGATTTAAAAGACGTGCTTATTACACCCGAAAATTCGGTGTCATCTTTCTTATTTAAACTTAATTTAATCTCCTCCATCCTTTTTCTCCTTGGTCTTCCTCTTTCCCGGAGCCTCCCACTCCATCACAATTTTTGGAAGTCTTTCTGATGACATTCTCCTTACATGGCCGAACCATTGCGATCTCCGCATATCAATAGTTTGAATAATGTGCACTTTAACACTCATAATATCTCGAATTTTTGTATTACGCACTTTTTCACATCTGGATTTTTTAAAAATCGCACTTTTTCGTCTCCAGGGCATTGTTCTGTTGCAACGTATGTTTGGCGTAAGTGTTATTAGCGTTATCAGAGGCGTGTAACTATGGCGGGACAGACGCTGCCTAGGGCGCAGCTCAAGAGAGGGCGCAAATACCATTGCTTACAATCTAATTAAAATTGGAATTGAAACTTTTTCACCAGTTCTTGGAACACTTAAAATCCGAATTTCTTCCTCAAAATGTTCAGGAGATGCTAGTTGCTCACATTCAGAAATTAAGGAGGAGTTCTATAGTTCATTCAACTAAAGAAGAATCGTTGCCTTTATCGACAGCCAAGGGTTCCGCGCTTTTTTCTTTATTTCAATGGAAAAGGGTGTCGTTTTTCTTTAGTTGGATAGATAAGAGGAGGATGTCGTTCACATTGTTGAAGGTTCTCTGGGAGCTATTCGATCATTACTGTGACTGCGAGCCACGACTGTCAGCTGCATTCGGTCGGTCCGTTTGATGTATGTAGTACTGAAGGTCCGAACTCCGAAACAGTTACAAAAGGCTGTACAGTCACAGTTTAATTGTGTTTTCGGCACAGAGATAACATTGGGTTACGTCGAACATATATATACTGTATATATATATATATTATTGATTTAATATAATAGTTTTTTTATGTCTAAAAAAACTATTCTATTAAATGAGTAATGCATATATACGAGTATATATATAAATGTAAGGTCAGGTGATGCTCAACATACTACAGCCTCTCCTTGACAAATGTCAACCCCGCCTTCTCGTGGTGCATCATGTTCCCACTAAAGGGGCTCTGACGACCGCCCATAGTAGTACAACTATACCATCGGGATCAGAGGAAATGCTATACCACACCCACCAACCCGCTTGGCCAGCGTGGTGAGTTATGACCAAACCCCTCCAAAATGACTCCACAACTTAAATCTTGGCCCGCAGTCTCCGGCAGCTGGAATGTAACTGACCAAGGCAGCGGTCAGTGCAACATGAAAGCAGAGGCTGCTAAGAATCACCGGAGGACCGGACTAGGCTGCCATCTGATGCTGACCTTGGCTACGTATAATGAACGCTCCCTATCTTCTGATTCAAGGCTCCTTGAATTGGAAGAAGAACTACAAAGGATCAAGTGGGACATCGTTGGACTAAGTGAGGTAAAGAGAAAAGGAGAAGATCTCATTGAACTGAAAAGTGGACATATCTTCTCTTATCGTGAGACAGATACTGGCAGAACTAGTGGTGTTGGATTTATAATAAACAAGAAACTGAAGGATAAAGTTGTAGAAGTTGAAAGTTCCTCTGACAGAGCTGCACGACTTGTTATCTAACTCTCGAGAAGATACCAGGCTCAGATTATTCAAGCTTATGCACCCCCTACAAGTTATCCTGAAGAAGAGATTGAAGAATTTTACGAAGAAATTCGTCATCTAAATAATAAAGACAAGCAGCACTTGAAGATCATTATGGGAGATTTCAATGCGAAAATACGGCAATGGCAACAGAATGAAACTTCAGTAGATAAAGTCGGTCACGGCAACAGAAACCAGCGTGGAAATACTCTCGTAGAATTTGCAGAGGCAGAAGGGGTTTTTCATCATGAACTCCTTTTTCAAGAAAAAGCCGCAAAGGAAATGGACATGGAGGCATCCCAATGGATTGACTAGTAAAATTGATTTTATTATGTGTAGCAAGAAATTTGTCATGGAAGACTGCAGTGTGCTAAACAAGTTCAACACAGGTAGTGACCTGTGAAAGACAATAAAAATAAAAAGTGAACTCCGTTTATTAGGCGTAGAATGGTGAGATGTAAGATGCACCTCAATGCTAAACTCGAGCGTGGCTAGCTCATAAAACAAACAAAGTGTATTGACATGACCAACCTTCAAAAACATCATAATACCTTCAAATTGGAACTGAGGAACAGATTCTCTGCTCTAGAAGGTCTAACGTCGGAAGAAGTGGACATCTCTGAAGTTAACATAAAACTAACCAAGGCTCTTATGGAAACAGCAACAAAAATAGCTGGTACTAAGAACAAGTTGCATACGAACAAATTATTAGGAAAAACCAAAATTATGATGCAAAAAAGAATAGAGATGAGGACAACTAAAGGAGATGTGACTTCCAAAGTGGAATATATAGAGCTATGCAAGACAGTACAAAAAAGTATCACTGAAGATGTAAGGAAATTCAACTGTGAACTAGTGAGGAAAGCAATTGAAAACAACCAAAGCCTGAAGAGAGCAAAGGGACATCTGAGTAAGGGAAGAAAACAGATTATGTCTCTGAGAAAAGAAGATGGTTCTGTAACAAGAAATAGAGGTGAAATTTTGACAAGAGTGAAATATTTCTACTCAAAACTATATGAAAGGGATGATACATGTACTCCAGACATTACAAAAGGTACCAGAGTTCTTCCAGTCCTCCCAGCAGAAGTTGCACATGCAATCAAGAACATCAAACGAGGAAAAGCTCCAGGAGAAGATGGAATTACCGTAGACATCATACAAGCAAGTGAAGAAATTGAAATAGTACTCGCCCAAGTTTTCACTCGATGCCTTAATGAAGGAAAGATTCCTGAGGATTGGAACAATGCTACAATGATCCTGCTACATAAAAAAGGTAACATTAAGGATCTCAGTAACTACAGACCTATCAGTGGTTTATAAAATCTTCACTAAAGTTCTTTCACACCACTTGAAGGTGACACTGGACATGGCTCAACCGAGAGAACAAGCTGGGTTCAGGAGTATCTACAGCACTATAGATCATATCCACGTACTGAGAGAACTGGTTGAAAGAGCGAGGGAGTTTGAAATTCCATTATGCATGGCTTTTATCGATTATGAAAAAGCTTTTGATTAGGTGAAACCATCAGCAGTTACAATGTCTTTGAAATCCTGCGGTATTGAAGATGCATACATTAATATTATTCATAACATCCATGAAAATGTAAGTGCAAAGATTCGGCTATTTGAGAATACAGCCCCCATAAAAATTGGAAAGGGAGTGAGACAAGGTGACACCATATCTCCCAAGCTCTTTAATGCCACATTGGAAAATGCTTTTCAATCACTGAACTGGGAAAACAAAGGTATAACGATTAATGGAGATTATCTAACTCACCTTTGTTTTGCTGATGACGTAGTCATTTTTGCAACAACGCCATCAGAGCTGCAGAGTATGATCCAGGAACTTGCTGAATAGAGTAAAGAAGTGGAATTAAAAATGAACTTTCAGAAGACAAAAGTGATGTACAATGCTTTTACAAGGAATGAAGATTTGTCGATTGACGGAGAAAAGCTGGAGATAACAGATGCGTACGTTTATCTTAGACAGCAGCTATCAAGTGAGGGTCACATTGATGAAGAAATTAATCGGCGTATAAAACTTGCCCGGATAGCTTTTGGAAAAAACAGCATAATTTTCAAGAGCAATATGCCATTATGTCTTAAAAGAAAAGTGTTTGATCAATGCATCCTTCCAGTGCTTACATATGGTGCAGAGACGTGGACCTTAACTAAAAGAGACAAAACAAAGACTGCAGAGAACTCAAAGCAGCATGGAGAGATGCATGCTTGGTGTAACCAGGAGAGATAAGAAGAGGAACTCGTGGGTCAGAAAAATGACAAGAGTGGAAGACATCATGATCAGAGTAAAATCCTTGAAATGGCAATGAACTGGACATATTGCCAGAAGGACAGACCATCGATGGACAGCTGACATTTTAGACTGGATTCTAAGGGTCAGGAAAAAACCCAGAAAAAGACCACATGGGAGATGGGTGGATGAAATTCGAAAGTATGCGGGAGTGACATGGAGGAGACTGGCACAAGACAGACCGTTGTGGAAGAAACTTGGGGAGACCTTCGTTCAGCAGTGGATTGATAATTGTTAACAATGATGATGATATAAAAACAGATGGAGGCGCAGTATTTTGTGGTAAGTCCCGGCGCAGAAATCCCTAGTTACGCCTCTGAGTGCTATTATACTAAGAACACCGGACAAAATATTGGGCACCCCTGTCAGAACTTACCTAATAACGGGTGACGGCGCCTTTTCCCTTGATAACAGCATGGATCCGGTGAGGTAGAAACTCCACGAGGTTGTGGATGGATTGAACATCGATTTGCAACTACTCGTGCGTCAATTGGTCCGGAAGTTCCGCCAGAGTACGTGGGTGTCTATTCTGGCGTTTCACCTTCTGTTCCAAATGATCCCACAGATTTTCATAAGGATTTAAAACCGGGGATTTGGCGAGCCAGTCTAGGTGATACAAAGAGGCTAAAACTGTGTCTGAGTGGCACGATGAACAATCAGTGATGCTGATTGTTCATCGTGCCACTCAGACACAGTTTTAGCCCTGTGAATACGGCAATTATCGTCTTGGAAGACAGGACTGGCAATATGATGCTGCTGCTGGAGATGTAGGGCAAATGACAACACTTCGTCATTCAGAATGCGGAGGTACGCTTGCGGGTTCAAATTCACCGTCACCGCAACGAGAGGGGCCATTTCGTGGTACGAAAAACATCCCCAAAACATCATAGAAACCTCACCAGCTTGAAAAACACCTTCGACACAATCAGGATTAAAGGCTTCATTGGGCCTGCAATGCACTCGTCGCCTCCCATCATTGGAGTACAAACAAAAACGAGACTCATGAGACCAAATGACTCATTTCCAATCCTCCACAGTAAAGGTTTGGTACCTCTGAGCCCATTGATAACGTGCGACTTTGTGACTTGCTGTTAAAAGAGGCTTCTTCCGTGGTACTCTGCTCCAGATGTCCATCGCATGCAGTTCTCGTCGCAATGTCCTTTTGGAAATTGGTCGGAGTGGACTTTCATTGACTGTTTGGAGCAATTGTTGCCTGGTTTGAAAACCGATTTGCAGTTACTAGGCGTGAAACATGGCGGCGGTCCCTGTTGGTGAGAATCGTTTTCCGGCCACAGTTAGGTCGCCTATTTTCAATTGACTGCGAACTACACCACTGTTTGTAGACCCGCTGAACAATGCGCTTCGACACACCAACAAGCTGAGTGACTTCATTCACTTTGTGTCCATGGGCACGGTCAAACACGATGGCTCCTGTTTGCCACTCAGTAACGTCTGTCGTATGACCCATATTGCAGACTAAATTCAACACACACGTTACTCCTCACCACTGCAGGAGACAGAAATGATCCTGTAGACCACGTCAGTGATATGTATCTCCCAACAATGCTATCACGACGCCCTCTGTGCAACCGGTAACTTCCTACTGTCATTTCTGTTAGGGGTGACTAATTTTTTGTCCGGTGTGTTTAGGAACTAAGTAGTATGTAGTATTTGTTATGTTCAAGTGTATTAGTATTTTCAGTTATCCTTTTTTTCACACCTTGTTTTTTTAACTTTATTGATTTCAGTCACTCTGCATAAACTATAGCACTTGTAATTCTCGTGGTTTTAATTTCTAATTCACGACACTAACACCACAATTTAACGTATAAATGAGAAGAAAGTTAATTGGATTAAAGTATAATTGATAAAATTTAATGTTAAGTGCAATTAATAGTTTTTGGACCGGCGACATTTTACGTGTAAATGAGAAAAGCGTATAAGTGAGAAACATACGAACGGGGTTCTACCGTTTACATCTAAGGGCCAAAACATTATGAACACCTGCGTAATACAAATTTAATCCTCCACGTCCACCAAAACAGCTCTTACACGGTGAGGCATGGACTTTACAAGATGTATAAAGGTGTTATGTGGTATCTGATACTAACGCGTTACCACAAGATCCTTTAATTCTCGTAAGTCACGTGGTTGAGCTGCTGTAGATAGATCGGATTTGCTGTTGTAACACAAATAAGTGATGCTTGGTTGGATTGATGTGTGAAAATATTGGAGGTCAGGGCAATACCTGGAAATCTCCCTCATATTCCTCGAACAATCCGAGTAGTGTGGTATGGCTCATTATCCTTCTGCAAGAAGGCACTACTAGAAGGAAATATCGTTGCCATCAAAGGATGTGCCAGGCTTTATGTAGGTGTTAGACGTCGCAGTTTCCCTACACATGAATGACTGGACACAGGGTTTCCCAGCAGCATTGCCCAAAGCGTTACACTTCCTTCACCAGCTTGTTTCCGACCCACGGTGCATCCTGGAGCCAACACTTCCCCAGGTAAACGACGCAAACGTACCCGGCCGTCCACATGGTGCAGCAAGAAACGAGATCCATCGGACCAGACGATCTTCTTTCAGTCATTCAAGGCCCAGTTTTGATGCTTGTGTGTTCGTTGTAGACGCTGTCAACGGTGAGTGCAGGTTAGCATGGGCACTCAGATTTCTGTGGCTACGCAGCCCCATTTTCAGCAGGGTTCGACGCAGTATACTTTCAGGGTTCTACGCAGTATAGTTTCAGGGTTCTACGCAGCATACTTTCAGGGTTCTACACAGCTCCATTTTCAGCAGGGTTCTGTGTGTTGTGATACATTACTCTTGTCATCAGCATTCAAATTACCGATGAGTTGAGCCTCAGTATCCCTCCTGTTGGTTCGTATCATACGAGATAGCCTGGGATCACTCCAGCATCGATGAGCCGTGGTCTGCTTACACCTTGCCGACGGTTCGTGGTTTTTTCTTCCTCGTACTGCTTTTTGAAGATACTAATCACAGCTGACTGTGAGCACCACACTCGCCTTGCTGTCTCAGAAATGCTCAGTCCCAGTCGTCTGATCATTACGATTTGGCCTTTGCCAAACTGGCTTAAGTCCGCTGCCTTTTCCATCTGAAGAACAAGAATAACACTGATCAATAGAGCTCATTATCAGGTGTTATTTATACCGTTTCGCGATCTTCACACGCGCCGTCGTTTACCTGCAGTTGCTTCGATTTGCATAAAGATGAGTTAGTAATAATGTTGTGGGTCTTCGGTGTATATTACGACTATATGTTTCGTCTAGTCTTTTCTTCCTTTAACTTTCACCTCAGCTTTCAGAGAGAGAGAGAGAGAGAGAGAGAGAGAGAGAGACTGTAGTAAGAACGAAAGAATAAAGAGGTAGGGCGGTAACTTCAGATTTTGGACTCGTAGGCGGGAGCCTGAACTGTAGTCCCTCCGTTAACTTATTACGGTTGTAACTATTTTTCATGTAAGTTTTTTGAGAATGACAGGAAGGATTCTATTTTACAAAAATCGATTTCCATTAGCATTAAAATTGTCTAATGTCGTATTTTAGGCAAAAAAATAAAAAAAATATGCAGTTTTTTAGGCCAAAATACCTGACGAACCTATCATTGATCATAAAATTGATTTTTGTATCCCTGAAGTTTTGAACTTGTAACTCAACGGGTATTTTTAATCAATATGTTATATTAAATTGAAATTGATATAATATGGTATGTTATATTAAATTGAAATTGATATAATATGGTATGTTATATTGAATTGAAATTGATATGATATGGTATGTTATATAAAATGGAAGATATGAAATTTCCTGATTATTTATTAGATAGTGTCTCTGGTGAAGATATGAAATTATTGTCTTCTGATATCAGGTAATGTCGCTGATGAAACGATCATATTGAAAAATGTAATAAAACGACAGTCGATACCTATATATCAGTATTGACTTTCTTTTCCTGTCTAAATGATAGATGCTACGAATTCTTATTCAGTGATAATAAAAAGTTGTTTTACGAATATTTCTCTGTAACAGCATCAGGCACGAAACAATCATTCAGTAAAATAAAGTTAGTATGAAGGTATTTGTGTTTAATCATGTTTTGCACCAAAAGCAGTTAAATTTGTTAGATGTTTTATGAATCGAAATATACACTGAAGAGATACCTGTCTAGTAACGTGTAGCACCACCTTTCGCCCTGATGACGGCGGCGATTCGTCTTGGCATTGACTCGACAAGACACCGGAAGCGTTGGGAAGCCATACGGATCCACGACCCCTGAACAAGCTCCCACAATTCACGAAGATTTGATGGAGGAGGGTCAGAGCCTCGAACATCTCTCTCGATGGCATCCCAGATGTGCTTGATGGGATTGAGGTCAGGTGACCTAGCTGGCCAAGGAAGCGAGGTCACGTTGGTGGGAGTGTTCATCCAACCATTCTGATACAATTCGGGAGCGATGGCACGGTGCATTGTTTTCTTGCAGGATGAGGTCCCGAGTGGGATGTTGAAGACGCACGAACGGAAGCAAATGGTCGTCCAGGATATTCCGGTAACGTTGACCTGTGAGAGACGATGTGACACGTACCAGGGGTCCCATTTCAGTCCACGTAAACAGTCCCCAGACGAGAATGCCACCCCCTCCAGCTTGAAGAGTACCCTGCTGGCAAGAAGGATCCATCGCTTCATGTGGTTTGCGCCGCATTCGTATCCTACCATCCGCATGTACTAACGCGAATCTCCACTCATCAGTTCAGGCAACATTTCCCCACATGTCTAGGGTCCAGTGGCGATGTTCCCGCGCCCGTGCTAATCTTTGCACCCTGTGATGTGCGATCAGAAGCGGTGCCCTCGTGGGACGATGGCTTCTGTACCTCATAGCGAGGAGATGGTTCTGGATGGTGTGGCTGCTTACACGTTTTTGAGCACCAGCGTTAAATTGGGGAGTGATTTCTTGCACTGTGGCCCGTATATCCGCTGTTACAATGCGAGCTAGCCGACGATGACCCCGCTCATCCACACGCTGTTGTCCACTGCAGTTGGCCCTTGCAGGGATGGTTTTACCAGATTCGATGTACTCACGGTGCACCCGTGACACAGTGGCTCGTGAAAATCCCAGTGCCTGCACGACTTCCGAGATCGAGTGACCCATTCGTCGGGCCCGACAATTTGCCCACGATTAAATGCGCTTAGATCCTTCGCCTTACCCATACTGCGTCCGACTCTTACTGATTCCCGTCGCATCACTCCTTATATTGTCGGATCGGTGCATACGTCATGTCGTTTCCGTTTACAAGGCCGCCTACAGCGCCACATTTGCATAACGCCAGCTATCTCTAATTCAACTACTCTTCAGTGTATGTAGCAAAAGTGTGGTTTTGAAAATGTCATTGACGATTGGGGAACTAATGGTAGTTGGGCGGCTCCAGTGGCCCAGTGGGAGGAAGCGTTGGCTCGTCTTGAACGAATGAATCAGATTTGGCTGAGTCATTCATCCCAGATGGGTGTCAGGTTCAAATCCTTGGGAGACATGGATGTTGTGTTTGTCTTACGGCACTGGCTATCTCTCTTCCCTGGAACCAGTGGCCCAAAATTACACTGTTAAAATTTTGAGGTACCGTGCACCAAAAAGTGGTGCTACAACAGCTGTACCACTTTTGATGCAAGGCACAACAATCATTCAGTAACATAAAGTTAATATAAAGGTATTTGTGTTTAATCATGTTTTGAGCCAAAAGCAGTTAAATTCGTTAGATGTTTTATGAATCGAAATACACTGACGGAAAATCCCAACCCCAAGAAGGGGTTGTGTTAGATAAACGACAGTTGGTAGGCGGTGAGACTACATCTGTAAGATGACGTCTATATAAATTTCGCGCTCGGCGCATACGTGTGTCGCTAGTAGCGCCCCTCGGAACATTCAAAGGAGGTTTGCTGTAAATACGCGCTGTAACGTTCGTGAGCGTTAGTTATCGTTGAGATTCGACGTAGTGTGTTGATGTTAGTCAAGAATGCCCTTAAGAAGACGAAGAAGCCATTAGCAACAGCTCACGGAATTTGAACGAGGTCGTGTAATAGGGCTACGAGAAGGTGGAGTTTCTTTCCGCAATATTGCAGAACGGCTTGGCAGGAATGTAGACACTGTGCATGATTGTTGTCAGCGGTGGTCAAGGGAAGGTACTGCCTGACCACCGCTGACAACTGAGAGGGAAGACCGCCGTGTACGGCGTATGGCCGTGGCGCATCGTACTGCGTCTGCGGCAGCAATTCGAGCTGCAGTTGCCACCACAGTGACACAACAAACTGTTACAAATCGGTAACTTGAAGGACGGCTCCGAGCCAGACGCCCTGTAGCGTGCATTCCACTTACTCCAAACCACTGCCGTTTGCGACGGCAGTGGTGTCAAGCTAGAGCTCATTGGAGGACGGAGTGGAGATCTGTTGTGTTTCCTGATGAAAGCCGGTTCTGCCTGGGTGCCAGTGATGGTCGTGTGTTGGTTAGAAGGAGGCCAGGTGAGCGCCTGCAACCAACCTGTCTGCGGCCGAGACACACTGGACCTACACCTGGAGTTATGGTCTGAGGAGCAATTTCCTTTGACAGCAGGAGCACTCTCGTGGTTATCCCGAGCACCCTGACGGCACAGTTGTACGTCAGTCTGGTGATTCAACCAGTTGTGCTGCCATTCATGAACAGCATCCCACGGGGTGTTTTCCAACAGGATAACGCTCGCCCGCATACCGCTGTTGTAACCCAACATGCTCTACAGAGTGTCGACATGTTGCCGTGGCCTGCTAGATCACCAGATCTTTCACCAATCGAGCACGTATGGGACATCATTGGACGACAACTCCAGCGTCACCCCCAACCAGCATTAACCGTCCCTGTATTGACCGACCAAGTGCAACAGGCATGGAACTCCATCCCACAAACTGACATCCAGCACCTGTACGACACAATGCATGAACGTTTGCGTGCTTGCATTCAGCATTCTGGCGGTTACACCGGTTATTAATGTACCAGCATTTCACATTTAAAATGGCTCTTTTCGCGCTTACATTAAGCTGTGATCTTGAAACCTTAATCGATTAAATATGTTACCTATACAAATGTATTGCCGTCATTGGGAAGTTAGAAGAAGGTCGAAGTGCGACTAGTGTGGCCGAGGAGTTCGGGATCGCTCACAGCATCGTTTCACGAGCTTCGAGAGCATTTCAAACGAGAGGAACAGCTGTCCGAGAGTTTAGCAGTGGTTGTCCACGAGCAACCACGGCGGCGGACGACTGGTATATTGTCCTACAGGCGAGAAGAGACAGACGGCAGACAGCGGGAGAAATCGCAAGGCACATGCAACAGACAACTGAACGTCCGTTATCGCTTTTTTACCGTGGCCAGGAGGCTGCACAAAGGTGGTCTATTTGCACGACGACCAGTACGGTGTGTGCGATTAACGCCTGCTCATCGAAGACGGCGCTTTCTGTGGTGCCAGGAACAAAAGAACTGGACATATCAGTAATGGAGTCGAGTTTTAATTACGGATGAGAGCAGATTTAGTCTGACGAGCGATTCTGGACGTATACACATCTGGAGAAAGCAGGGAACCCGCAATCACACCTCCAACATCATCAAAAGGGACCGGGTTTGGAGGTGGCGGAGTTCTCGTTTGGGGCGGTGTCATGCTTGGTAGCCGTACTGACCTCCACATCTTCCAAGGAAGTTCAGTCACCGGTGTCCGCTATTGTACCGAGGTTCTCCTGCTTCACGTGCGTCTGTTTAGAAATGCTGTGGGTCCTGAGTTCCTCTTCATGGACGACAACGCTACACCTCATTGTACAGTGGCTGTCGCATAGCTGTTGGAGAGTGAAGATATTCAACGCATGGATTGGCCCGCAAGGTCCCCGGACCTAAATCCAATCGAACACGTGTGGGACCTTCTCGGGAGACGCTTGGCAGCACGTCACCAGCCGCCAGCAAAGATTCCGCAGCTGCGATTGGCGCTACAAGAGGAATGGGCCGCAATGCCTCAACAGCTCCTTGACAACCTTGTCCTCAGCATGGACAGACGCTGTAAATTCTGCAACGCAGTCAGGGGTGATCATATCCTCTACTAAAGACTGATTTTTCTTGGCAGCTGCCTGTCACATGGACGTTTCTGTCTTCTGTCCAGTTGTGCTCGAAGCTACCTTTTCAATAAAATGCCTTTGTATCCTTTGGATTCCTTGTTTGGACGGTTTTGCTAACTTGTCCCATATTCTTACATCTTGGGGATCTTATGGTATGATTTGAATCGATGTGGAGCACTTCTGCTCGACGTTACATTCGAAAAAACGTCTCGTCCTTAATTTTTGCACGCCAGTGTATATTGTTCTGTGAACTTCACCTGCGCTACCGTTCGGTCTCCAGGCGCGCTCCTTTGTCTAGGCTGGGGTGGTCATAATGTAATGGTTTATCAGTGTACGTTAGTTTCGAAACGTTCACGTAATTTATTGCATTTGCACAGTTCTGAATAAGGTAAGATTTTCTTACCAGAACATGTACCTCACCTAGATACAAAGGTGAAATTTTGATGTCTAGTTGTTGGAAATAGTGAGTTTCCGCAGTTCTTCACAGCCCGCTGAAAAAATAATATTAATAAATAAATAAAAATAAAATAACATTCACAATTATGCAAACAGCGACGTTGACGTATTACGTCACAAACAGTCATCAAGCCGCTATAAAGACGAGCCGTCTTCGGATAGAGGCAAAGTATTGCCAGGAGTATGTCTCGTTGTATAACCTGTGGAGTATGGACCTGAGGAGTCCGAGTCAGATGTCGAAAAAGTCTGATGTCGTCGGAGTTTGAAGGAATAATGAAGCAACTACGAGGATCTGCTATGGATATGCCTCAAGTGTTGATAAAGTGCATACTGCCTTCTTTTTGGATTATGACGACGGATCCAGCTCAAGTGTCTAGCGGAGTTTTTCTCGACAAGTAGCTGTCTGCCCGATGTCTCTAAGAACAGTAAGCCTAAAGTATCTTTTCAACAAAGTTGAATTTGAACTTTTTCTGATAGTGTGTTGTATACTATGTTTTATCAGTCAGTTCAACTGAACGTCCTTCTTATTTTAAGAGTTACAACATGGTAACAGAAATGTATAGCTTAGGTCAACTGTATATATGTTATATTCATTTAAGCTTCAGATAAAGCTCATTTTTGTTCTCATTAAGGCTCTACGAGACACGCCATCTTGTATTGTGCCTTCTCTTGTTAACCAACGGGCAAGCGTATTTTACAAATTGCTCGGGCAATTTTGCACATTTTGGAACACCGTTTGTGGCTAACGCAAGATATATGATAAATAAAGAGTTCCCTGGTTTCAGATTTTCATTTTGGACTCTAAGTATTTTTTATTAATTAATAAAACTATGGAAGACGCCTTGGTACGACTTTCGCTGCAGATAAAAAATGAAGGGAAAGGTCAATAAAAATTCTGAAACCAGGGAACTCTTTATTTATCATATATCTTGCGTTAGCCACAAACAGCGTTCCAAAATGTGCAAAATTGCCCGAGCAATTTGTGAAATACGCTTGCCCGTTGGTTAACAAGAGAAGGCACAATACAAGATGGCGGGTCTCGTAGAGCCTTAATGCGTCGTCATATTTAGCAGCTTGTGTTAAAATTTACTTAGTCAGCATTCCTTTATTGCTAAAAGCAACTGCGCCCTTCAAACAACACTAGTAAAGAGTAATTCTGACTTATTCATTCACGGAAGCGATTCTTCTTAGGAAAGAATAGTTCGCCAGTCACCCAGTTTGCTGATTCGTTCTTTTCGAACGAATCGTTCGCGAACGACACATCGCTAGTCCGGTGAAGTGTCGTTAGCAATGGGACTCTGGTCAGAGCCAACGGCTTCCATAATCTATTGCGGGTAGTGATCGCTTGATGGCATCGGTGGTGACGTTTCTGATGCTTCCGTCGTTGAGGTCGGCGGTGATTTTGTGGCACTGTTGCTCTTCCATTGATCGCAACTATGCGAGACAGACTTCGATTGCCACGTTCATTCACCACCTGTCATTACCCACAGCGCTGTCCACGAGGCGACGTTATTCCGGAAATGACGTATTCACAATACACTCTTCATACTCTCGAACGGGGATACTGTAACACCTCTGCGCTAGAGTGACTCATGCGTCGAACATCCACTATCAGCTCTCTTTCAGACTCTGTTTACTTACGACGTTTATCCATACACTGCAAAAAAACATTTCTGAAATTCACGAGCCACTTTCCACGATTCCTTTCGTGAATTAACGAAGAATAATTCTGATACAAACTTTTCCATGGAAAGGTTGTATCAGAAATATGAAATTTGGTTATTGTGGCACAGGGTATTTCTTCACCTCTCACGCATTTTGCGCACCAGCTATTATATGTATATCGTGTTATCGTAAGAAACCGGGTATTTAAGTTCAGGCGATTGCACGATGCCTATATACTGTATATGTATGTCTGTGGAATCCTTAAAAAAAGAAAGCTATTATAGCTATCAAGAGTAAATTTTATATTTCCAAGTTTTGTGAAATAATACTATAGAACGGTACATTTAACCTTTTCTTAAAGCTAATTGAAAGTTACTGTCAGTTAAAAAAAAAAAAAAACATCTCAAGTTCACAGGGCCGTAGCCTGGGGAGGGCCAGAACGGGCGGCGCCCGAGCTGCGTTTCCTTTTGCCCATCCTAGCGATTCACACTACAGTCGAGTGCCCGACCCCTTTTATAGAGATTAGAGATTATGTAGAGGATTTTAGGAAGGTAGGGTCTGCTCCCAGGTCTTAAACAACCCTTGAAAGTAGGAAGCTATTAGATTTGGGCTAAAGTGCCGGACAGGAAAGTCACACGGAAGCGAGGTAGAAAGGGAGGAGCCGCCTCGGTGGCGCAGTGGTGTAAGCGCTGACTTATGACCATTAGTCCGAGATGGGTCAGAGTTCGGATCCCGGTGAGGCATGGTTGTTGTGTTTGTCTAAAGGCACTGGCTCTCTCCCTTCCCTGGAACCAGTGACCCTAAATTAGGGACGGACGACTGCTTATATATAGCCCATCGAGGTGCTCACGGTAGTCGAAAAACCTTCAACCAAAATAAATAAAGAGGGAAAGATTCTTTATTTATAACGGGGCCAGTACTCGAGGTCCGACGGCTCAACGTACCCATCTGATGCACAGCGAATATTTAGATTTAGTGGTTGGAACGTTCGTACCTGGCTAGGATCGGTCCTGAGACTTTCGTGGCAGTCCCGAACGTTGACCACAGGGCCATCCGCAGCCCACCTCTTTAATATCTTTTGCCCGACCTCTTTATAACCTTCACCCGACCTCAATAATCAGCCGCCCCTACCAACTTCTCTGTCTGGCTACGGGCTTGCAAGTTCCAAAGCATCGTGTTGCTTCGAAACTTCTCGTTGAAAAAAAAAGTACTTAATTTGTGATAGTCCTCCTACAGAAAAAAATAAGATTGCCAACCTATTAAGAAAATAATAAGATCCAGCAAAAAATGAAATGACTAAAACACTCGCATTAAAGGAGAAGGAGAACAAGGAGAAGGAGGAGAAGGAGAACAAGGAGAAGAAGAAAGAAAACAATTCATCATCGCCTATTTAGACTAAAAAAAAAAAAGGTTTCATCATACCTATTTTACTTTGAACATGAGCCCGATTACTAAGACTTTCTAGCTCAGTGGCTAAAATTAACGGTCGGTATAGACCCAACCCAAACGACCTTAGTTTGATCACCGGCGCGACAGGATTCTCTGGCGTAAGGGCTGAAAAATTCAGTGACATCGATTTTACGAAATTTCCGTCTAAATCCGGAAAAACTTGAAACGGACTTTTCTGAAATAAAACGAAATTACTGAATACGGAAAATCCGTGAATATACGGAAGTTAAAATAAACGGGCGCTTTTAAAAACAAAAAGTTTATTAAAAGACGGACAGTTACCGGCAACTTTGCTGCACGTTATTTTCAGAAATTTTCCGTGAATTCACACCACTTTTTTTTTTTACAGTGTACTGATATTAAATTGCCATCTACCAGAATTTAGTGATCCTCCTATACTTATGTACCTGCCAAGCGATGGGTTCGTCCACTATAGTGAAAGAGGTGACAGCGCCGCGTTGACCAGAAACCAGGTGCCCAATAATTTCTGCCCTATTAGTGTAGATTGTCGTGTTAACTTGATACAAAGAGAGTGCAAAGTTCATATGTAAGTGCAGTTGCATATTATCTATATATATTAATTCTATAAAAATTTTTACGATGAGTCCTATTTTTGAGAGAACGACTGAACGTAAAGAAATCGTTGAGGTATCAAAATAAACAAAATAAAGGTGCCGCCCCGGTGGCGCAGTGGTCTAAAGCGCTGGCCTCTGATCATTCGTCCGTCTGGGGTCCGGGTTCGAATCCCGGTGAGGCATGGATGTTGTGTTTATTTTACGGCACTGGCTCTCTCCCTTCCCTGGAACCAGTGACCCTAAATTAGGGACGGGCGACTGCTTATAGCCCATTGAGTTGCTCACGGTGGTCGTTAAACCTCCAATCAAAAAAATATAAAAATAAAATAAAGGTCTTACCATGTAGATGTGCCAGTCGAAGGGAAAATGAGATTATAGCAACGGTTCTGGCGTTGTTGGCCGGCAAAGGTCCAATGTAAAGTCTGTGGGGGAAGCGTGCGGTTGACTCACGCGCTGTTGAAGGCAGAGGCATGGAGGGACTGAGATAGTCCAAAGTCCGAAGTCTTCTCTTTTCTGAGAGAACCGTTGCGCAAAACAACGCTAGAAGGCATTCGTATCAAAGTTCTCATCGGAACAGCGAACACTCTCGAAGACCTGCTTGCGTTATGCCGTTGGACTGTGTGATGTATATATACAATTTAATATTCATTCGATCCAGTTTATTCACGTAGGTAAGACGTTTCCCATTATGTAAAGATGTAAATAAACATTCCGTTTACCATTGTTAGTGAAAATATTTAGAATTTACAAATTGAGTTGCGCCATCTATATATTCATTCTAAAAGGTTTTTTATTGTGGGACCTATTTTGAGAGAACGTCTGAACGTAAAAGTATGGTTTAGCAGTTCAGGTATCAAAATAAAGGTCTTACCATGTAGATGTGCCAGTCGAAGAGAAAACTAAGATTGGAGCAACGGCTCGGGCGTGGCGCGCGGCAAAGTTCCTATGTAAAGTCTATGGGAGAAGCGTGCGGCTCTTATCTACATCAGGCGCACAGTTCAGTGTCAGACTTTGTGTGTGCATGGTGTTCTATGATCAGTCCTAAAGTAAGTAAATACGTTATTGCATACTTTTAAGAGAATATCTCTCCCGCATAAAAAAAGAAGAAAAAGAAAAACGTAAGAGCCTTACTGGAAGGTGTGAGCAATCAATGGGTCGCAACTACACTGGTGTGCAAATATTAAGGACGAAGAGGAGAAATTAGCATAACAGTGGAACGAGCAGGCAGAACGGACCGAAAGACCACTCAGGAGATAGGCTAGGGTCTGGTACGGTAGGGCATGCGCATATATGCAGCATGACGGGGGGGTCAGAAGGGTATAAAGCACACGGGCGGTGTACGCCGAGCAATTCGGTGAAAGCTATTGTTGCACGGTGTAGATCGGTTTGAACGACGTCGAATTGCTGCCACCGTTTGATATCAGTAGACAACATCTGGATGACTTTACCCGAGGTCGCGTCATTGGGAAGTTGGAAGAAAGTCGAAGTGTGACTAGTGTGGCCGAGGAGTTCGGGATCGCTCACAGCATCGTTTCACGAGCTTGGAGAGCATTTCAAACGAGAGGAACAGCTGTCCGAGAGTTTAGCAGTGGTCGTACACGAGCAACCACGGCGGCAGATGACCGGTATATTGTCCTACAAGCCAGAAGAGACAGACGGCAGACAGCGAGAGCAATCGCAAGGAACATGCAACAGACAACTGGACGTCCGTTATCGCGTTTTACCGTGGCCAGGAGGCTTCACAAAGGTGGTCTATTTGCACGACGACCAGTACGGTGTGTGCCATTAACGCCTGCTCATCGGAGACGGCGGTTTCCGTGGTGTCAGGAACACAAGAACTGGACACATCAGCAATGGGGTCGAGTTCTCTTTACGGATTAGAGCCGATTTAGTCTGACGAGCAATTCTGGACGTATACACATCTGGAGAGAGCAGGGAACACGAAATCACACCTCCAACATCATCAAAAGGGACCGGTTTTTTTTTATATTGGAGGTTAAACGACCACCGTGAGCAACTCAATGGCCTATAAGCAGTCGCCCGTCCCTAATTTAGGGTCACTGATTCCAGGGAAGGGAGAGAGCCAGTGCCGTAAGACAAACACAACATCCATGCCTCACCGGGATTCGAACCCGGACCCCTTTCGGACGAATGATCAGAGACCATCGCTTAGACCACTGCGCCACCGGGGCGGCGGGCCGGCTTGGAGGTGGCGGAGTTCTCGTTTGGGGCGGTATCATGCTTGGTGGTAGCCGTACTGACCTTCACATTTTTTTTTGATTGGAATTTTAACGACCACCGTGAGCAACTCAATGGGCTATAAGCAGTCGCCCGTCCCTAATTTAGGGTCACTGGTTCCAGGGAAGGGAGAGAGCCAGTGCCGTAAGACAAACACAACATCCATGCCTGACCGGTATTCGAACCCGGACCCCTTTACGGACGAATGATCAGAGGCCAGCGCCTTAGACCACTGCGCCACCGGGGCGGCTGACCTTCACATCTTCGAAGGAAGCTCAGTCACTGGTGTCCGCTATTGTACCGAGGTTCTCCTGGAACACGTGCGTCTGTTTAGAGGTGCTGTGGGTCTTGAGTTACTCTTCATGGACGACAACGCTACACCGCATCGTACAGTGGTTGTCGCAGAGCTGTTGGAGAGTGGTTGTCGCAGAGCTGTTGGATTGGCCCGCAAGGTCCCCGGACCTAAATTCAATCGATCACGTGTGGGACCTTCTAGGGAGACGCTTGGCAGCACGTCACCAGCCTCCAGCAACGATTCCGCAGCTGCGATTGGCGCTAAAAGAGGAATGAGCCGCGATGCCTCAACAGCTCCTTGAAAACCTCGTCCTCAGCATGGACAGACGTTGTAAATCCTGCAACGCAGTCAGGGATGATCATCCTAATAAAGACTGGATTTTTCTTGGCAGCCGCCTGTCACATGGACGTTTCTGTCTTCTGTTCAGTTGTGCTCGAAGCTGCCTTTTCAATAAAGTGCCTTTGTATCCTTTGGAATCCTTGTTTGAACGGTTTTGCTCACTTGTCCCATATTCTTACGTCTTGGGGATCTTATGGTATGATTTGAGTCGATGTGTAGCACTTCTGCACGACGTTACATTAGAAAAACCGTCTCGTCCTTCATTTTTGCACGCCAGTGTATATGTCTCAGACAAGAGAGAATGAAGAGTGTTCGCAACGCGAATCTCATTCTAACAACATTTACATACACAGTTGTAACTGAAGATGAGAGTGAAAGAGTGCGGTATCCAGTTGAATTTTTGCCCACGATCGAGATGAGTGGACTTTAGCCTCACATTTTACGACTGAAAAAGGGTACAGTCGTGATGCTTATCAAGAACCTGGCCGCTCTGGTGGCGCAGTGGTCTAAGCGCTGGCTTATGATGATTCGTTCGTGAAGGGTCCAGGTTCGAATCCCGGTTAGGCATGGATGTTGTGTTTGTCTTACGGCACTAGCGCTCTCCCTCCCTGGAACCAGTGACCCTAAATTATGGACGGGCGACTGCTTATAGTCCATTGAGTTGCTCACGGTGGTCGTTAAACCTTCAGTCAAAAAAAAAAAAAACCTCACGAACCTGGACTATTGTCTTTACTGAAGTGGTTGAATGAATTTGTCAATCAAATAAAGTTTACATTTGTTGTTTCATATGAGTTTATTCTTTAAAAAAAGAACAAAGAAAAAACTGACATTCTATTCCGACGGGTTTTGTCTAGTTGATGTTATCATCAAACTCTACAAACCTGTAACTTCGACAAGAGGAAGGAATAAAACTTACTTTGATTTTTACGTAAGTTACTAATTCATGCGAATCTGGCCGTATTGCTTTTTATTTAATGTTAAAGTGATTGCTTGATTTCAATTCACAATGTGCAAAAACAGATTTTAACTGAGAAATACATAGTGCAGCAATTGAGACTGAATTAAAAAAAATGGAAAAGCAAGAAAATTTACATATATTTTATTCGAAGTACGTTACTCCTGCGTTAATACAAAAAACTGCACGATCAGCCAACGAAAGGAAGGACCTGCAGAGGTCATGTTTTGGTATGGAGTAAAGAGATGGTGTCACAGTTCTGCGTGGGTCTCCCAATATCTTGAAAAACTTTTCATTCTAAAGACAGCTTGAATTTAGGGAATAGAAAGCAGTCGCACGGTGACAAATCTCAAGAATAGTGGGTATGGTTGAATACACACACTTGTTTCCGTGGAAGAAATTGATGTACACTTACTGCTCTGTGTGCGGGGACGTTATCGTGAAGAAGTAACCATTGCTCGTTTTTGTATTCTGGCCTAACACGAACTATGACGTCATAAGATCGTCCCCAGGTGGTTCCCTACCACATAATAAAATTTCAACGAAATCGAACCATTTTTACGCACGTTATGACGCATAAAGGCAATGGAATGCATTCTGCTCCTATGTCCTGAACTTTGACCCCACTTCACCCATTTTCAATAAAGTTGATTCCCAGGTGGTCCCCTACCACATACTAAAATTTAATCGGAATTGAACCTTCTTTACGTTAGTTATGACGCATAGGAACAGTGGACTGGATACCGCTCCTATGTCCTGACCTTTGACCCTATTTCGTTCACTTTCAATAGGGTTCCTTCCTAAGTGTTCCCCTACTATATACTAAAATTTCATCGAAATCGAATGATTTTTGAGCGAGTTATCTTGCGGACGAACATACGCACACAACGCGTGACGTAATGAGGCAGATGGGAATCGCGACCATCTGCTCGCAAGAGTGTGATGTCATAAAGCTTTAATAGGATCCACACACAACGCGTGACGTAATGAGACAGTGGCGTGACCGCGCGACAACATCTGAAAATGCGAGAGTATGACGTCATAAGATTTCTAAGCATTGATAACATTAATGGGACGACGCCATGACACTAAAAACTTGGTAATTCGGGGTGGTTATTTAACCCACTAAACGAATTTTCCTAAAGTCGAGATCAGGCTAAATCGATTTCTAGTACCAGAAAACGGTAGGTTAACGACTTTCATCAAAATCCTTAGAGCCGTTTTCAAATTAAAATTTACATACATACAAGAATTGCTCTTTTAAGGTGAACGTCAAGTAATTTTGCTTCCTGTACTTCGAATGGAAAAACTTCTGTACACATTTTCTTCCCAATTAATGCGTTCCCAAGGATGAAAATTTGAACATCGATTAAAATATCTTCATTTTATAACTTGGAATACTTAATATTTTCTAAAACATAACCATAATTATGCAATCCAACATTTGTTTGTCTACTGACGTCATCAAAGTACAGGTCGCGCCATCCTTTTTCTGGTTTCAACACCACCAAAGGAAAAGTTATTGATTTTTAATATAATTATGGTTATGTTTTAGAAAATATTAAGTATTCCAAGTTATAATATGAAATTATTTTAATCGATGTTCAAATCTTCATTCTTGGAAACACATTAATTGTGAAGGAAATGTGTACAAAAGTTTTTCCATTGGAAGTATAGGAAGCAAAATTACTTGACGTCCAACTTAATAATATGGGATAAGGGCGATGGAACGGATCCCAATGCTATGTCCTGATCTTTGACCCCATTTTGTCCATTTTCCATAGGGTTCGTCCTCAGGTGGTCCCCTACCACATACTAAAATTTAATCGAAATCGAACAATTTTTACGCACGTTATGACGCATAAGGGGAGTGGAATGCATCCCGCTCTTATGTCCTGACCTTTGACCCCACTTCAAATATTTTGAATAGGGTTCGTCCCCAGGTAGTCCCCTACTACATAGTAAAATTTCATTGAAATCGAACCATATTTACGCAAGTTATGACGCATAAGGGCAATGGAATGGATCCCGCTCCTACGTCGTGACCTTTAACCCCATTTGTCCCATTTTCAATAGGGTTCGTCCTCAGGTGGTCCCCTACCATATACTAAAATTTCATTGAAATCGAAACGTTTTTACGCCTGTTATCGTGTGGACAGACGGACGGAGTGAAAAAGCTGGAGCATATACGCTTCTTCAATCTACGGTTGGAAAGCCTAAAAAAGCGTATATGCTCCAGCTTTGTCCGTCTGTCTGTCCGCACGATAACTCTCGTAAAATTGGTTTGATTTTGATGAAATTTTAGTATGTGGTAGGACGAAATGGGGTCAAAGGTCAGGATATAGGTGCGGGATCCATTATGCGTCATAACTTACGAAAAAATGTTTCGATTGCGACAAACCCTTATGTTATTCCGGAGCTATACTCAACCGGTTCTGTTGAATATCATCGAAATGGGGTCAAAGGTTAGGGCACAGGAGCAAGATTTATTACACAGCCAATATCCTCATAACTTGACTAAAAATATTTATATTGCGACAAAACTTTAGTATGTTGTTCCGGAGATATACTAAACCAATTCTGCTTAATATCATCGAAATGGGGCCAAAGGTCGGGGCATAGGAACGAGATTTATTCCACAGCCATTACCCTCATAACTTGAGTAATGATTTCTGGTATGTTGGAAAGCGTATCATAATCAATACATTGCATGACTTTACTAACCTGTTAACACCGAGCTCACATTCCAGCATTCTCAAGGCCACACAAAGATCACTTTTTAACCTTTCGCGAACTTTCTCAACGAGTTCAGACGTGCGCACTGAAATCAGGCGTCAGGTCATCACCCCCTAATAGCTTAACAGGCCCGCGCACCGATTTGTGACGTCACTAGAGTAGTCCGTAGTCGCGGAGAGGAGCATTACGGCGATGTGCGAACGAACGCGTCTTTACGTACACCAACTAACCAGGTCGTGCGTTCTTTTAGAGTTTCACTGCATTTAAATAAGAACTTGTGTGTTAGTTTTTAAATAACTACAGAGTTAACAAGTTTGTTTAATAATCTTTTAAAATACAGAAGAAAAAGAAATTACAGCGTAAAATTTAGCGTAGCAATAACTTCGACTTGAAAGGGTAAGCAACACAGATTCGTCAACTTAATGAAAGCATCTCTGTCATTTCACTGGAAGTGATAAACCATTCCTATAATCGAAATTATAAACTGTTGTCGTAGTTTCACTTGAAGTTATAGTGTCTTTATAGTTAACCGAACGATTCCTGTACTTGTGAACAAATCGTTCTTGTACTTGAAAGATTAGTTTGAGGGTCCATTACGAAGTATCGCCGTCGTTTCAAAAGATGTCGATTGACATATTTAAGGAATCAGATTTTTCATTCATTGCAAACTTATGACTATGAAAATTTTAGTAATGAAATAATTCCTTTAGTGAAATGTATTTTCACATCAGACAGTAACTAGCAATTTATATGCAATCCGTGATCACTAATATATAAAAAAAGGTCAAGAAAAACTGAATTTTTTTCTGTGTTTTTTAATTATTACCAAAGGCTCAATAAAACAAGTTTTAACATACATACAGTGAATTGCTGCTTGATCCACTGATTACATCAAATAAATTAAGATTTCAAGAAAATTATGCAATTGCTACATTGTTAAACGTACAATAATGACATAACAAGTTTTCCTAATTTTAGTACCATCTAGTTACGTGTTTGGACAACTTCATTTTGATAAGCAAATATAAAGTTTATAATTTTTATCTTCCAGAGCACTATTTCAAAAAAGTTACCTTGTCAAAGTTCAACACATCTGAATTAAGTATATTAGTAGCATTAAGCAAAACTATTTGGATCCACAATATAAGCATTTCTTTTTATCTGGAAAAATACAAGTAACTTATTGGCAGAAATTTCCTGAAATTTGATTTTCAAGAAGTATTTAGGAAAACTGCCAATGTACATATAATTATGGTTGTGTAGTTCTTTGTGTATCACAAGCACAATTTGATTATGTGTCCGTTAGCTGTTCCTTGAAGAATTTCAAAGACACATTTCTAAGAAAATCTGAAATTTGTTCCAATAATTTCTTGAAGTATTTTTTCAGATAATTATTATATTTTTTGAGAACCTGACAAATGCACATGCAGTTATTGTACTGAATAAATCTAAGCGATTGTTTTGGTACTATAGGATGTATTTTAAAAGATGTACATGTTTCATTATAAATTGACTAACTTGATGTACCATTTTTTCAGAAACTATAAAAAGCAATGGTATAAAATTTTGCACAAATGTTTTGTCATTGCTAAAGCTATTGAAAAAGATTGTTTTTCCTTTTTTTTATGATTTTGGTTTCAAAATAAATTCTATGAAGGATTGAAGAAGTGTTTCCCCATACAAAAATTGACACCCACCCTCACGTTTGGAAGCACACTTTCCAGTAGTTATCGGAATATATGATATATATTAGTTCCAGTTATTATTGCTGTAGCTTGTGAAGACACAGTGCAGGAAGTCTGGAAACAGATAAGTCTAGATAAATGAATAAAAATTTGATCTCTCATTTTAAGCAAATGTTTTCAAAAAAAAAAAAAAAAAAAGAAAAAGCGAGTATATATTTCTACTTGTATTTTAGAAATCTTGTTTGTTTAGAACATAGTTTCCACAATATGTGGATTCATGTCGATCCACGTACTTTTTTTCTCTTAAAAATAACAATATCCAAGGCTTAAAAATACCATGCCCGAGATGCCCAGAGCATGTAAATCATTCCTCTGGGCAGGTAAATAAAACATCTAATTGCCTGTGCATGGTAACTAAATTTTAAAATAAAAAAGTTTGTAATAAAATTTCCTACTACACAAGAAAAAAAAGACAGTCATCACATGTCGTGTTTCATGTCATTGTTAATTAATGGAAATTGTATTATTGTTACGAAGTACCTAGGAAAGCGTAATATCACATCTTTAATTATGTTATGCTCTACGCCCAGAAATCGGAAACCTATTTTTGCTCCAAATTTTGTTTATAATCAACAACAGTATGCATGCCTCTGATGTAACTGGCCTCTCATGTTTAGTGACAAAGGGAGAAAACTTTAACAAAAGGAACATGGCATAATCACTAAATTTCCGAAACACCAGTTTCATCATCGTACCATTTCATACCAATTTTAGCATCAGCATCTTAAAAATTGATTGTGCATTGAACATTTGTAATACAGACCCTTAAAATGGAAGTGCAAACATGTTAAAACAGTTCATATTTTTAACTTAAAAAAAATAGGGTTCTTGTTTGTTATCTTAAAAGATACATTTTCCTGCGCATCCAGCTTTTACTACCTGGGCAAGTAAATAATTTCTTGCCCAGGTAGTACTGATATATTTCACCTAATTTTTAAGAAATTGAATGGTTCTGATAAATTCCCATCCTACCACAGATAGAGCATACACACTGCTCACACGAGAGTTCTTCAATGTGTTGGTTTGTAGAAAAATGCTTCAAAATCTTTAAACGGACATTTTAAAGGCAAACTTACTCCTGAACTATGTGTGAACTTCTGTTTTTGTGCATTCATATCTGATTTTTGCTGTCTATTCTTGATTCAGTGTTTGTGTTCCTTTAGTAATAAATATTAAAAATGATAATTCAATGCAATTCTCTATGTCTGCAAACACAAAAGATGTATTTCACATGGCAACAAGGCCTTAGCATTTATATAAAGGACATAGGCATGTTAGATGTGTACATGACATACATATATTTCGTATAGGATATAAGTATTTTACAAGCACTTGTGCCCAGAAATAGGGACCCCAAAAAAGTTAATCTGGCGCTGCCTAAACACTTAAATAACTAAGTACGAATGTATCAACATATTACTCTTGAGATCAAAAACATGCAACCCTTATTATTCTGTGTCCATAATAAAGTTTAAAATCCCTTCCTAAATATACATATTTTACTTTGAACTTATTTGATACATTGGCAAAAACATGTTATGGGTTACTATAACAACACAAGTAATCTATTCTTTCCATTACAAACATACATTTCATTTATCAAAAATCTTTTCAGTGCTTTGACTTCCCGCTGTGAGATGCATTAGATTATAAAATTAGCCAAATTTAAATTTTCTAGTTCAAAATTTTTATTTTACGAGTAGTTTAAAATAAGGTTAACAAAAGGTTTCCACGTACCTTAGAGTTGAAAATTTTCACGCTTTATTTCTGTAATCCATTTTTTGAGAACCTCCCCATTAGTAGGAAATTTGAATACTTTTAATATTCCTCTATGAAAATAAATTTAGTTGACAATTTGACAACAACAACCACGCACATCCGTAGTCACGCTTACACAGAGTGAGCAAGCTCATGCATGCTCGACCACCCACCACGGACATCAGCCTACTCTCCCCTACGTCACGCAGCTTCCGGCGTTCGGTGCGCGAGCCTGCTAAGCTATTAGGGGGTGATGGTCAGGTCCCCTTCGTCATTTTCCAAATCTTCCCGTCCATCCTTGAAACATGCATACGTCGATATATTTGTGCACCAGACAGGCCATTAGCCTCACACATCACGCAACGATTCAACTGTCTCAGATGCAGTTTTACCGATTTTTCAAACCGATATTTGCTCTCTGCTCCATGACAGAGCAGCAACAATGTTCTTCCACCGAACGACGTCATGCACAGCGTAAATAATCATCTGCGCAATTATCACGCAAATGCTGTTGCCACCGCATAGCTGATAAATGAGTTATAAAAAAAAACATGCCTTCCCGATTCGTGTGGTTTTACCGGGATTTAAAAAAAAAAAATCAGTTTCATTACTTAATTGTCGTACTGTGTATATTAGAAACTATTTAGAAGCGAACACAGAGAAGAGATCTCTCTATACCATTTCTCAAATATGAGCGAAAGTGTTTCGAGTACTTGCAAGGCACATGTTGGCTTCTGCTTTCTTTAAAGTCACTTGTCTTATGGGTAATAGGTCCAGTGGTCAAGAAACAGGATGCCCAAAAGAGCAAAAAGAATTAAACGTTTCCACTGATTTCCGATGGTAGAAATAATGCGGTTGTTTCTTTCTTTGATCCTGAACTATTTCAGTACTGCCATCGAAAATCAATCGTAATACTAGGGCCAAAGTTTGCGACTTCCAGTTATTTTCTCCTCCTTCCTTTTATTTCTTTTATTCCCTTTCAGCTGCAATAAGCACCCAAGACACGCAACGGAATCGGTCTATTTAACAAAGTGAAGTTTCCCAGCGTTGCAACAAGAAAGGAATGCTGAAGATTCATGCCTCAAATAAAGCACTGTTTAATCCCAAATCTTCCGTTTAAAAGCTCTTAACTGCTTCGATAAACCAACCTTTGTCTCAAAAAATCTACGGAATAAGAATGAGAATTAAGCAACAAGCTCTCTTGCGATGAATCGAATTTCAGGAGGAAGGAGGGGGGGGATCGATCTCCAGTTAGATGTGTAGTGGCACGTCGGGATAAACTCAGTCTCTTAATTTTCAGTTTCAAGGTATAAACACCTCTTTTTTTTTTTGATCCAGAGTTTCAATTTAAAGCTTGTTCACATGTTGCAAAAGGAATGTGAATTCCCATTTCAGTCATTAGGAGGAGCTGAAGATTTTTCTTTTTTTTTTCTATATCGAATTTATATATTTTTTTTTCCGGTGGCCTTCACGACTTCTTACAAATGCTGCGTTGTAATGAGCTGTACTTAACGAAAACTTCTAATGAATCATACAGATGTCCTTGTTTTTTTTCCTATTTTGTCTTTTCCTCTTTGTTTTTGTTCCTTTCAAAAGCGCAATGCTCATTTTTGTCTCCACATGTTTTTTGTCTAATGCCAATTTATTCTGGTGAAGCACCAAATTTCTGACGAAAGCAAACGCACTTGAAATACAAAAAAAAAAAAAAAAAAAAGCGCACACATTCTTTCGTTAAAAAGTGAGTTTTTTGTTTTCTAGAGAACCGGTATTTTCAAAGTTTTTTTTATGAAGCACGTTCCTTAATCAACTGAGAAATGAAATCACTCTTATTTAAGCTGATTAAAAAAAATATCACTACACGGTAATATTATGTTTGAACAAAAGTTTACTGAATTTTTTTTTTTTTTTTAATTTTTGCTGCAGAATATATACCGGATTGAAATCTCAACGTATTTCTACTAAAATGGAAAAGGGTGTTTGTTGAAGACTTGAAAATAACACGGCCATCCCGATGGCGCAATGGTCTAAGCGATGGGTTCTGATCTTTCGTCCGAAAGGGGTCCGGGTTAGAATCCCGGTGAGGCATGGATGTTGCGTTTGTCTTACGGCACTGGCTCTTTCTCTTCCCTGGTACCAGTGGCACTAAATTAGGGACGGGCGACTGCTTATAGCCCATTAAGTTGCTCACGGTGGTCGTTAAACCTCCAATAAAAAAAAATAACACGATATTTTTTTAATCCCGTGTTATTTTCAAGTGAATAGTATGGAATATCAAACGCGCCCAAATGAATTCTACTGTAATTTCGTCTTTGTTTCGGGGTTCAACCATGGACAACTCTTAGGGTTATAAACAGTCGCCCTTCTTAATTTAGAGCCACCACTCCGGTGGCCGCGTGGTCTGAAGCGCTGGTCATTCGTTAGAGATGAGGCTTGGATGAGGCGTTGTACTGTAAGTGTATTTATCTTACGCAGCTGACTCTCTCCCTTCTCTGGAACCAGTGGTCCCTAAATTAGGGGAGTTGCTCATGGTGGTCGTTAAACAGCGAAACAGAGCAAAAATTTAGGCCAGCGTCATAGAGCAAGCTCAAAACCATTCCCTTTCAGGGACTCAAACCCAAGCCCAGCTCGGACAACTAGCAAGAAACCTGCGTTTCAGGATACTGGAACATGAGGGCGGCCCTATTAAAAATGTTCAGTTCTGCATGGAAATTGCAATGGTGGGAGACTCTTGATATCACGTGTATTCATGCGCGACGGTCAGTGTGAGAGGCAATTCATTAAATCTGAATGGGAAATACGAAATTCTTTATACCATGGGAGCTACCATACAAATTCTCAATAAGAGATCGAGTAAATTTTTCCTAGCCACTATGTGCTTTGAAGTAGAACTACGCCCCCCCCTCGGCTGGATAGAGGGTAACATCGGGTGCACGGATGCATGCAACGAATATCATGTCACACTTTGAACGCTTATATCTTCGTAACTAATATTCGTAGAGTAATGAATACAGCGTAATACAACATTAGATAGTTTATAGAGTGCCATTTATAACGAAAAAAGTTTCAACCCTCCACCCCTTAACGCTTCGGTACAGTATAGCATTAGAAAGTTAAGCTAAATTTCACGTGATTTAGTTTCCCCGCACGCAGTTTTAAGGTTGGTAACTAGTGAATACAAAAGGATAGCGATGACCTCAGCCTCGGATTCCGTAGCTGACGGTCAGAGATAACGAACGTACGTGATAAACCGAAACAAAGTGGATTTAAAATTTATTTATTTTTTAGATTAAAAAAAAAAAATTGGTGACGAAAATTTAGAAATGCCGCGAAAATCCAGGAAAAATTACTATAAGAACCGACGAAAGTTGAAGAAACAGCTAGAGGAGAACGAGAGGAATCCGAAAAGGCCCGCTAAGTCATCAACCGAAAGGTCACGGGAATGAAGGGAGCGTCAAAAGTCCACGCGCCAGGATGCGTTTCACCCGAGTTCGACTCTAGAATCGCAACCATAGGCGCCGACTATAGGGGGCTCATTTAAGGTGCATAATAATTTTACTAGGGGGGGGTGCCCACCCAATATTTTTCGTACTGTTTAATTAAATAATCGCTTTGGCCCGGATAAAATGGACCTGCCACCCCGGTGGCGCAGTGGTCTAAGGCGCTGGCCTCTGATCATTCCTCCGTAATGGGTCCGGGTTCGAATCCCGGTTAGGCATGGATGTTGTTTGTCTTACGGCACTGGCTCTCTCCCTTCCCTGGAACCAGTGATCCTAAATTAGGGACGGGCGACTGCTTATAGCCCATTGTGTTGCTCACGGTGGTCGTTAAACCTCCAATCAAACAAACAAAAACATAAAATGGACCAAGCTCCACCTTATGAGGCCAAAGCGATTTACTTCCAAAAACTTAATAAATAACAAAATAAGTAAACTTTTTAGCATATTCAGCATTGCTCATTTGATAAGAAACTTGATTGCCAGCCCCATATTTTGTTCGACATGTTCTCGTGATGTTTAAAACAATTATCACAAATAAAATAAATAAAAATACACAAACGTACACACTGAAGAGCAATTGAATTAGAGACAGCTGGCGTTATGCAAATATGGCGCTGTGGGCGACCCTGTAAACGGAAACGACATGACGTATGCAGCGATCCGACAATATAAGAAGTGATGAGACAGGAATCAGTAAGAGTCGGACGCACACTGTTAGAAATCTGTGAAACGTTTTTGAGATTATTCGAATAAGTTCACACATTTTTTTTAAAAGTTCTGTGGAACACGGAAAAACTCTAGCCTTTGTGTAATATGTTTCGGAGTTTGGTGTAACATTCCACAATACCCGCAATTTATTCAATGCGCATGCGCAAATTTTACTGAGGTTGTGCAACGTTTCGCAGTTCCGTGTAACGTTTCGGAATTTAATTAAATGTACATGCGTATTTTTCTAAGAATTGTGTAATATTTTCAATATCGGTGTAATGTTTCGGAATTTTATCGCTGTTCGCTTGCTGCGTGACATCTGTCTCAGATTCAGGGCATGCGCCGTGAAATTCTAAAGCTGTGTTTGCTTTGCTTGTCATCGCAGCATGTTGTGGTTTGTGTCGACGTGGATGATGGCGGTCTCATGGGCGGTCTGGTCTGTTGTTGTGGCAAAGAATATCTAACTGGTTGTGGTGTGGTGTGTATGTCGTGCTCTCTAAAGAAATTTGAAAGAATAATTTGGAAGAAACCGACGACTTCATATGTGCATGGAAATGTCTGATATACGAGATCGACTGAGCAACTGGGGTTTCGGGAATGACGTTGTAGTACGATTTGAAGGTAAGTTCGAAATAAAAGTTGTTGGAAAGAGTGCGATGCGTCCGTACAAGTTCCACACAAAAGAACAGTTGCTGCGTTAAGAAAACCTATTGGAAAAAAGAAAGAAAAATCTCATTCTCACTAAAACGCAAGAAGTGAAGTGCTGACCTTCGACATGAGAAAAGACAAACTAAACTGTTCCCGTGAGAACCGAAAATAAAAAGATGTAGTTATGTGTGAACGTACTGCGTATGTGATGTTGTTCCAAAAACCAATTAAAATTGGATAGCTTGTGTTTTCAACCTACATTGTTCTTAGATGTTCAGTGTGATGTGATGTGAATATACTCATTTGACTAAAGAATAAAGGATTATCTATTTAAAGGGGGTAAGTACTATTTATGCTTTCAACCATTCGTTCTGTGAGTTCAATAATTCTCTTTCGTTTGTTGAATCCCTCATTTGAGATCAACGCGCGAACCTTTTAGAATTTCTAACAAAAGTAAACTATGGTGGCCACTGCCAGTTAGAAGACACCGTATCGTCAAACACTGATCCCACCAGTTCAATTGAAAATGAGGTGGGCTCTACCACCATCTTGTTTAAAGTAGTGTTCATGCCACCCAACTGCTTCACAGATTATTCGAATCGAAATTTCCTTCATACACTGTGTGATATGTGTGTGAAGAAGGAACATAAGTTCACGCCATCCAACTGCATGCACCCTATATGACTCAAATACAAATTTCCTTCACACACACACACACTGCTATTATGAATGTGTTATGATGTATGTGAGCTGGGCCGGCTGGACCATAGGTAGGGGCAACCGGGACCCCGCACTTTGCAAAACAAAAACAAAATTGTTTTTGCTAGAATTCTTATATTGTTATTTTTTTAAGTTTTGGGGCGCAAGACCCTCAAAAATTTATTTTTACGTTTTCCAACCGTAGGTTGAAAAAGCGTATATGCTCCAGCTTTGTCCGTCTGCTTGTCTACCCGATAACTCGCGTAAAAATTATTCAATTTCAATTAAATTTTAGTATGTGGTAGGGGACAACCTGGGGACGAACCCAATTGAAAATAAGCGAAATGGGATCAAAGGTCAGGACATAGGAGCGGGATCCATTCCATCGCTCTTATGCGTCATAACTTACGTAAAAATGCTTCGATTACGACAAAACTTTATCATGTTGTTTCGGAAGTAAACTGAACAGGTTTTGCTGAATGTCATCGAAATGGGATCAAAGGTCAGGGCACAGGAGCGAGATTTATTCCACAGCCATTATCCTCATAACTTGAGTAAAAATGCTTCTATCGCGACAAAACTTTAGTATGTTGGTCCAGTGGTATACTGAACCAATCATTTTTAATATAATAGAAATGGGATCAAAGGTCATGACACATGAGCGAGATGTATTTCACAGCCATTATCTTCATAACTTGAGTAAAAATGCTTCTATTGCGACAAAACTTTAGTATGTTGCTCCGGAGGTATACTGAACGAATCAATAGTCAGGGTTGGGAGGAGAGTTTGTCTGCGGGCGACTTCTGGTATGGTGGAAAGTGTATCATAATCAATGCATTGCATGATTTTACTAACCTGTTATAAATTTTTTTTCAGTTTATACCCCCCCCCCCCCAACTTATTTAAACCTTAAACTTTTCCATATTCATGAAATAAGAAATTATATTTCATCACATTTTGTGACTCCCTATTATATACTCAACAATTTGTGTGTAAACCTGGTACTGAAATAAAAAATAAAATAAAAAGAACAATATCAAAGTTGTATCTGGGCTATATATGAAGACCAATTATTCAGTGACTTTAAAAACAGTGTTAGAAAAAAAAAGGGCAATTTTTATACATGAGCGCGTATAAGAGGTGAATAAAGTAATTAATTTACCAGTTATTCCACTTTCCATCAAAAATCAATCACTAAAACATGTACTAGGAAAAAAATATATATATACGAATTTATTTAAGAGGGATCGTTATTATTCAATACGCAAAAATGTTTGCCATGGAAAAATTTTCGCTACGCAGATGAGTTAAGCTATCTTCTTTATCATTTTGCAGGAAAGTTTTTATTAAGGTAATAAAGAAACCTAAACTTCCTCCTCTCCAGAAAGAAAGTCGTAGATTTCAGCACTGTTTATTCTCTTCCTCTCTCTTTGTCTGTCTGTCTTTCCGCCCGTCTCTCTGTGTCTCTCTCACTCAATGTTTGTCTATCTGTCTGTCTGTATCTCTCTCACTCTGTCTCTCTGTCTGTCTGTCTCTCTCTCATTCAATGTCTGTGTGTCTATCTCTCTGTCTCTCTCTCATTGAATGTCTGTCTGTCTATCTCTGTCTCTCTCTCATTCAATGTCTGTCTGTCTGTCTGTCTATCTCTCTGTCTCTCTCACTCTTTGTCTATCTGTCTCTCTCCCACTCAATGTCTGTCTGTCTGTCTCCCTCTCACTCTGTTTGTCGGCCTGTTTTTCTCTCTCATACTCTACCTGTCTGTCTGTCTCTGAAAAATGGAAATACACGAATTTTATCATAAAGAAACTGTTTACTCTCTCTCTCTCTCTCTGAATTTTCAATCCATATGATGGTCTTTTTCTTAAGCTCACAATAATTTGAGATAATCATTTTCCTATATGATAATTTTTGTCTGTTTTCATTTTTCATACAATGATTTCATTAAACTATGAGATTCATTTCATAGGGCCCTCTATATGAAATTTCGCCCTGGGCCCCGCAAAAGTTCAATCCGACCCTGTATGTGAGCCTGACTTGTGGGGTCCTCTAACAATCAGTAATAGCAGCAGTACACTCACTGAATGAAAAATGAAGCATACAGCTTCCATTTGAAAACAATTCCTTGGGTATTGGGATTTCAGTCATTCTGAAGTACGGTGTGTGCAGTTTGATGCCAGAAGGTTCTGAACAGTGACTATATGAAGTGAGCATGCTACCAAATAAATGAACTACTCCCCTAAAATTATCAGGACATCTGTAAGAGAAGAAATGTCCAGGATCTAATAACTTGAAAAAAAAAGAAAGATTCTAATGATAAAATGTAATGAACCCCAGATGTAGTATCTTCCTTGCTGAAATACAATGAAGTAGACTGAAGCATGGAACTGTTTTCTAAAGCGGATATTTTTTTATTTTATTACACTAGATATCAGCTATGTACAGGTTGTATATGCCTGAATAGTACAAAATAAGTGTGGTGTTATTTTTTTTTCTGGCTTAACTGATTTTAATTAAACAGACTAAAACCGAGAACAGATCTTGTGTCTTTGAGCCTCCATTTTCTCTAAGTTTAAACAAGTACCTGATCCTAAATTTGTGTGCATTCAAATTTGGGATCACATTCTAAAGTGTTTATGCATCACATTTTAAAGTCTTCAGTGTTGACAGAAGCATCACTATCACAAGAAGGTGCTTCCTGTTTTCTGGCTTGAATGTTGGGCCGGGGGGGGGGGGGAAGGAAACCAAAAGTGACTTCCCACTCATGCAATGTCCATCAGTATCACAATTAATAAGTATAAGTTTTTTTTTTAGAATTCTTCTACTGAATATTCCTTCTCATCGAAACAGCTTATAGCTGTCCAGACAATAATTGGCAGATGGTGTATCCAGCAATTTCATAAGGTTTGTAGAAATTGTCTGTATGGAAACTGTTGAACTATATGTAATGTACTTTGGCCACTTTCCTTAGAAGGCAGACTGTGTAGTCAAATTCCAAATTTATAGATACTTTTAGAACAGTAATGTGCCCACTCCATCCTCTGATTTTGTTGTACTGCCCATGGAATTTTACAAACGAGCTGGCATTGTAGAGTTCTATAAATTTTTTGGGGTGATTGCAAATTTTTTAATTCAGCTGCTGAAAGCAGTTCATTTGCTAGAGAAATGTGTTGTTTGTGTGTAGGAAAAATTTAATTATTGTAGGATCCTAAAAAAAATATTTTTTAAAAAGATTCTAAAAACCTTTTCATTTTTTTTAATTTTGCAAACAATTTGATAGAGTGAAGGATGTGTATACATATGGAGGGGGAGGGATCGATTACACACACACACACACACACACACACATATATATATATATACATATATATATATATATCATCATCATCATCATCATTGTCAACCATTATCAATCCACTGCTGGACGAAGGTCTCCCCAAGTTTCCTCCACAACGGTCTGTCTTGTGCCAGTCTCCTCCAAGTCACCCCTGCATACTTTCGAATTTCATCCACCCATCTCCCATGTGGTCTTCTTCTGGGTCTTTTCCTGTCCCTTGGAATCCAATCTAAAATTTCGGCTGTCCATCGATGATCTGTCCTTCTGGCAGTATGTCCAGCCCATTGCCATTTCAGGGATTTAACTCTGATCATGATGTCTTCCACTCTTGTCATTTTTCGGATCCACGAGTTCCTCTTCTTATCTCTCCTGGTTACACCAAGTATGCACCTCTCCATGATTCTTTGAGTTGTCTGCAGCCTTTGTATGTCTCTTTTAGTTAAGCTTCACGTCTCTGCACCATACGTAAGCACTGAAAGGTTGCATTGATCAAACACTTTTCTTTTAAGACATAATGGCATATTGCTCTTGAAAATTATGCTGTTTCTTCCAAAAGCTCTCCAGGCAAGTTTTGTACGCCGATTAATTTCTTCATCAATGTGACCCTCACTTGATATCTGCTGTCCAAGATAAACGTACTTGTCTGTTATCTCCAGCTTTTCTCCATCAATCGATAAATCTTCATTTCTTGTAAAAGCATTGAACATCACTTTTGTCTTCTGAAAGTTCATTTTTAATCCCACTTCTTTACTCTTGTCAGCAAGTTCCTGGATCATACTCTGCAGCTCTGATGGGGTAGGTGCAAAAATGACTATGTCATCAGCAAAACGAAGGTGGGTTAGATAATCTCCATTAATCTTTATCCCCTTGTTTTCCCAGCTCAGCGACTGAAAAACACCCTCCAAAGTGGCATTAAAGAGCTTCGGAGATATGGTGTCACCTTGTCTCACTCCCTTTTCCAATTTTTACGTGTGTTGTATTTTCAAACAGCCGAATCTTTGCACTTGCATTTTCATAGATGTTATTAATAATATTAATGTATGCATCTTCAATACCGCAGGTTTTCAGAGCCATTGTAACTGCTGATGGTTTCACCGAATCAAAGGCTTTTTCATAATCGATAAAAGCCATGCACAATGGAAGTTCATATTCCCTCGCTCTTTCAATTAGTTCTCTCAGCACGTGGATACGATCTATTGTGCTGTAGCCACTCCCCTGAATCCAGCTTGTTCTCTCGGTTGAGCCATGTCCAGTGTTACCTTCAAGCGGTGTGAAAGAACTTTAGTGAATATTTTATAAACTACTGATAGGAGGCTGATAGGTCTGTAGTTTCCAAGATCCTCAATGTCACCTTTCTTATGTAGCAGGATCATTGTAGCGGTGTTCCAATCCTCAGGAATCTTTCCTTCATTAAGGCATCGAGTGAAAATTTGGGCGAGTACTGTTTCGATTTCTCCACTTGCTTCTTGTATGATGTCTACAGTAATTCCATCTTCTCCTGGAGCTTTTCCCCTGCTTCATGTTCTTGATTGCATGTGCAACTTCTGCTGGAAGGACTGGAGGAACTCTGGTACTGGTATCTTTCATGATGTCTGGAGTGCATGTATCATCCCTTTCATATAATTTGGAGTAGAAATCTTTCACTCTTGTCAAAATTTCGCCTCTATTTCTTGTTACAGAACCATCTTCTTTTCTCAGTGCCATAATCTGTTTTCTTCCCTAACTGAGATGTCCCTTTGCTATCTTTAGGCTTTGGTTGTTTTCAATTGCTTTCCTCACTAGTTGACAGTTGAATTTTCTTACGTCTTCAGTGATACTTTTTTCTTACTGTCTTGCATAGCTCTATATATTCCACTTTGGAAGTCACATCTTCTTTAGTTGTCCTCATCTCTCTTCTTTTTGCATCAACATTTTCGTTTTTCCTGATAATTTATTTACATGCAACTTGTTCTTAGACCCAGCTAATTTTGTTGCTGTTTCCATAACAGCTTTGGTTACTTTTCTGTTAACTTCAGAGATGTCCACTTCTTCCGATGTTAGGCCTTCTAAAGCAGAGAACCTGTTCTTCAGTTCCAACTTGAAGGTATTATGGTGTTTTTTAAGGTTGGTTATGTCAATAGATTTTGTTTGTCTTATGAGCTTGCCACGTTCAAGTTTAGTGTTGAGGTGCATCTTACATCTCACCAATCTATGGCCACTACCTGGGTTGAACTTGTTTAGCACACTGCAGTCTTCTATGACGAATTTTTTGTTACACATAATAAAATCAATTTCACTTGTCGTCCCATTTGGATGTCTCCATGTCCATTTCCTGTGTGGCTTTTTCTTGGAGAAGGAGTTCAAGATGAAAAACCCTTCTGCCTCTGCAAACTCAACGAGAGTATTTCCACGCTGATTTCTGTTGCCGTGACCGAATTTACCTACTGAAGTTTCATTCTGTTGCCGTTGCCCTATTTTTGCATTGAAATCTTCCATAATTATTTTCAAGTGCTGCTTACCTTTATTATTTAGATGACAAATTTCCTCATAAAATTCTTCAATTTCTTCTTCAGGATGACTTGTGGTGGGTGCATAAGTTTGAATAATCTGAGCCTGGTATCTTTTCGAGAGTTGGATAACAAGTCGTGCAGCTCTGTCAGAGGAACTTTCAACTTCTACAACTTTATACTTCAGTTTCTTGTTTATTATAAATCCAACACCACTAGTTCTGCCAGTATCTGTCCCACGATAGTAGAAGAGATGTCCACTTTTCAGTTCGATGAGATCTTCTCCTTTTCTCCTTACCTCACTTAGCCCCACGATGTCCCACTTGATCCTTTGTAGTTCCTCTTCCAATTCAAGAAGCCTTGAATCAGAAGATAGGGAGCGTCCATTGTACGTAGCCAAGGACAGCATCAGATGGCAGCCTAGTCCGGTCCTCCGGGGATTCTTAGCACCCTCTGCCTTCATGTCGCACTGGCCGCTGCCTTGGCCAGGGTACATTTCAGCTGCCGGAGACTGAGGGCCAAGATTTAAGTTGTGGAATCATTTTGGAGGGGTTTGGCCATAACTCACCACGCTGGCCAAGCGGGTTGGTGAGTGTGGGATAGAATTTCCTCTAATCCCGATGGTATAGTTATACCGCTATTGGCGGTCGTCAGAGCCCTTTAGTGGGAACAGGATGCACCACGAGAAGGCGGGGTTGACATTTGTCAAGGACTAAGGTGATTTAATACATGCAAAGATTATTAAATAAACTGCTCGTGTATTTTATAATATTTCTCATGTATTCTGGAGAGTTAATTCTGCTCATTCTGATCATACAGATCCACAGTCTTAAGTTTATATATTTTTTTCTCTGGTTAAAATCTCCGCGCGTTGGTTTCTTGCTGTATGAGGAGGCCATCAGCCCCACCCTCACTGCCCCCAGCGTCTAGGGAGTGGCGGAAGAGGTCAGCCATGTTCTCCTCTTGTGAGGAGAAAAGTTTTTGTAACACAAGAGGTAAGCTCTCTTCCTTGTTTTTTGGGTTCTAGGTTTTATAAGTTCAATGTTTGTACTTCATGTACCTTTTCTCTGTCGTTTTTTAGCTTTTCAGCTTTTAAGCATTGGTTTGTCTGTTAACATTTATGCGGGTTTTAACTCTTACTTTTCTTTGTAACTTTGAGCGTCTTTTGTGGTACCTAGGAACAGAAGATGGCTAAGCTTGTTCCTTTTCTATGCGCTGTCTATGCGCTGTTTTTTCAAAGTAGTTAAGTTCTTAATAATTAATTATGCACTTAAAGCTTTGCTGAAATACTTTGTACATATTGCAACTAACTGTTTAAGGTATATAACTTTCACAAAGTTTTCTTTAGTTAATTATTATCTTTAACTTATTCTCGTTTTCGTGCTGTTATAAGTTGTAGAGTAGGGGTTTTAGACTCAAGTTTTCTTTCAAAAATCTGTTCGTTATAAATTAACATTTCCTTTTTTAATTGCAATGTAAAATTTGTTTTTCAGGTTTAAATTCTCTCTCAAACGAACTTGGAATTTCGTTATAGCTGAAAATCATTTCTATTTATTATGTCACTCTCACAGCTTGAGTTCTCTTTAATCTTCTTCTCTCTGTTTAATAGTAACAGATGAAGAGCATGGGTCGGGCCATGAAGGTTAATGGATGCAAGCGAAATTGTTAACTAGTGCTAGGTCATGCTACTCTACGGAGGACATGACTTATATATATATTTTTTAAACTATTTTAGGTGGGAATGTTACTTGCATCTATGGCCTTGCAGAAACCCATTTCCAACTAGGTCTTTGTGGAAGTGAGAAAATGCAGAGTTTTGCTGGTCCTTGATAAAGCCAAGGTTCAGTATTCTCGACACCTTCTACATTCAGTTGTTTTATTTTATTTTTTTTTCTTTTCTCCTTTTACTCACACAGGTAGATACATAACCTTTTCTATGTTGTACTAGGTGTGAGTCAAAATTATATATGTATTTTTTTGCTTAGGTATCTTTATAGAATATATATATATATATATATATATATATATATATATATATATATATATATATATACAACCTATAGTGTATTAATTCCATGGCTGGTGGATATTCAACGTTATCACTAATTGCTTTATTTTTATAAATTTTATTGGTAACGAAATCCCTGTAGCGATTGCTGGAATTGTTGCATTACTCGTGAATCCACTGAAATATAAGGAAATTTTTGCAAAAAATGGTGATTGTTTGAGGACCCATAATTTTGGAATGATTATTTTTATGCTACTTTAACAAAGACTATCTGCTATATGCACAGAAAAATCAACGGAAATGTTGATTTGCCAGGATAGGAAATCAAGGAATAAATGGAATTTACAGTAAATTCCAACAAGGAAATCAAAATTACTATAGATTTGTGTTTGTAGCATTACATCTTGGGTGAAGTAGAAATTGAACATTGCAAAGAATTTTGCTCTGTAGCAGAAAATATTTGCTACAGTAATTTATTTGCTATTGCCAGCAAACCTTTTTGTTTGCTGGATCAGCAAACTGACATTGCTGGAGATCGGCATCTGTAGCAGAAATATTTCCTGAAGTAGCAAAGTTCGTTTGATAGACCAGCAAATTGACATTGCTGAAGATCGACGTCTCTAGCAGAAATATTTGCCGAAGAAGCAAAATTGATTTGCTGGACGAGCAAAGTGACGTTGCTGGAGATCGGCTTCTGTAGCAGAAATATTTGCTGAAGTAGCAAAGTTGGTTTGCTAGAAGAGCAATAAAAACTTGCAGCAGGAAACTGATATCTTGCTGCTGCAGCAAAGCAGAATTCATTAGTATTGCCAGCAAACCTTTTTCTGAGCCTATATTCACTGGCGAAATTTGCTGCAGTAGCAAGTTTTTGCTGTTGCAGCAATTTTTTTTTTCAGTGCGTACTCGTACTGAACAGCTAATGGCATTCTTTATGTGCATGTTTAAAACATATTGATTAGGTGGGGAAGCATGGTTACGTAATATTATAAATTTTGATGTATGGTAGATTTTCTTTTGATTGGGGGTTTAACGACCACCGTGAGCAACTCGATGGGCTATAAGCAGGTGCCCGTCCCTAATTTAGGGCCACTGACCCCAAAGAAGGGAGAGAGCCAGTGCCGTAAGACAAACAACATATCCATGCCTCACTGGGATTTGAACCCGCACCCATCTCGGACTAATGATCAGAAGCTATCGCTTAAACCCCTACGCCACCGCGGTCGCTGCTAGATGTTCAATGGAATATTTATTGCACAAGGTCATTGCACTGTTGTGTTGCTATGCCCAGTTTTAAAAAGCCCTTATAATATTTTTTGTCTTTCTCTCTCTCTCTCTCTCTCTCTCTCTCTCTCTCTCTCTCTCTCTCTCTTTCTTAGCGCTTACGTGTTTATAATCGAGTGAAACTTTTTCAAGTACTGATGTGCTGCTGGGAATTTTACTAGTTATTTTAGATTATCTCAGTTGCAATCAATCATCAATAGAGCAAAATTCAAACAATTCATGAGTCGCAACATAATAACTATATAAAAATTGATTATATTGAAACTTAGCTAGTCATATATACATAGCCCCATTTGGTTGAAGTACCATGCATCCATAAAAAAAAATTCTCTTCTCAAAAACTTCTAATGCTCCCTAATTTTTTCTCTCCAAGTTTTTACTACATTTTTTTTATCTGTTCCTAAGTGTACAAGTTCAAAACAGGAGGCGGGGGATGGACAAGTGGATATATGCACATAGCTTTGCTTTCGTATTTTCAGAAATAAGCTAACATTTAAAAAAAAAAATGAAGCCCGATTGAGGATAAAATGATAAAATTTTAAAGCTCAGTTTTCGTGCTGCTAAATTAGTCACGTTATCATTTTCTTGTGCTTGCTCTAAGTTTAAAAAATGAACAAATTTTGAATGTCCTATATTGTCTTTTATTGGGATATCTTCTTGGGGAAAGGGATCTTAGAAATTCGTGATGGCTTGATAAAAGTCACCTGGTGAATTCCTATGAAAGGCCATATCCGTGTTTTAGTATTCTATAATTTTCTAGTTATTTTGATAATTTCATGCTTTGCAAGGTGAATGTTGTGACTATTTCTCAACTAATATGAATTGTAAGCAGATATGCTGAGGCAAAGATTGGTTCTAATTTGTCAGTTTCAAATGGCTTTTTTTTTGGAGCTTGCTGAAAGTCTTTGCAGATATTCAGTTCAGAGCTTTACAGTGTTTTCATTTTCAGTGTACAATGTAAGAAAAAAATCAGCAATTAAGATATGCCAATGTTAGTGTGAACATGCTAAAAACTGAAAACAAATGACTGTATCTCTGTTTTTTTTTAATGATTGATTTTAGCGTTTAAAGAAATTTGCGATGGTTTGGTGAAAGGCACATGGTGAATTCGAATGTAATAGCCATATCCGTTTTCTAGCATTCTATATTTTTCTAGTTATTTTGAGAATTTAATGTTTTATGAGATGAATGTTGTAATTATTTTTCAACTAATGTGAATTGTAATCAAATATGCTAAGGCGAACTTTAGCTCTAATCTGCCAGATTCAAAAGTCTTTTTATCGAGTTTGCTGATAGTCTTTGCGGTCCATTAGTTCAAAGCCTGACAGTCTTTTCATTTTCAGTGTATTACGCGTATGTCAAAATTAAGACGTCAGTTTTAGTTTGTACCTTTCAGAAACTGAAAAAAATCAGGTATTTTGTATTAACCACGTTTCTGTTTCTTAATGATTGATATTATTGATAAAAGACACGACTTTCTTTGTAACCTAATGTGTTCCCATTAGTGCAGCTCTTTCCTTTGCAAAGGCATAGTTAAATTTATGGTTGAGGTGGCAGCGTATGAAGGTCATGTTTGTACACTGTCTCTTTTAGGTTCCACTCACAGGAAGAAATCTGAAGGAGAAAACAAGTGAATTCTGGATTATGTACAGTAGGATCTCCATGGATTCATTTGATGTGTGCCTAATTGCTTCATTAGCTGGCACCGACAGTAGTGTTCATCCTCATGCAGCAAAGCCACAAACTGGGTAATAATATTTGCGTTGATAGCTAAAGTCAAAGTAGACTCTTCAAAAAATGTGGTTCCACAGTTCTCTCTTTGGAAACAGCCTGGTGTGCTTCCCGACGATTTTCAAAAGCCGATGTTTTTTTTTTTTTTTTTTTTTTTTTTTTTTTTTAGAAGTTATGCTCCCATTTAAATGAAATCAGGCCTTTTCTGTAAGAAATGTGTACAGCACTATGACGCTGTTTTCATATAAACCTCATGAACCAATGGCAATAGTGATCATGTATGTCTACATCCAACGGTCACACCTCTTGCAGTATCCAGACTTTGTATGACTGTAATTTCTAACCTCTGGAAGCCCTGTGAATGGTTGAATAAGATGCTCTACTGGCTATACCAAGGACGTTTATCTCTAGCACTACTTTTTTTAATTGATATATTGCTTATTTGCTTTTGAATTGTCGGAACACATCTATACATTCATTACTTAATATTCCTCCCCCCTGCAAATGTGTCTTGATTCCATGTCATTTAAGTTTGATTAACGTATACTGAGTTTAGATACGTGATTCCCACAATTATATTTCAAAATTAAGTTGTGCTCCCCCATCCTCGAGTATAAACATTGCACATGAAATTAATGGTGGTGTAAGTTAAAACTAAGAAATGATTTGCAACGGTAACTATGCTCATAATCGACAGACTCCTGAAATAATTTATCGTTATTTATTCTTGAATAATCACACAACTAAAATGCTAAGGTAAGTTCACTGATAATACAAACATAGAATAAATGAGTTATTAAACAACGACTCCGCACTTCCTATTTAGTCTATTTTAAAAAGTCTTACCCTGAATTGCTATCCATTTGGTACTTAACACAAAACAGTTTATATTCCAGTGAAAATCCTTTTCGGTGATCGTAATGCATGTACTCTTTTCGAGCACCTTTTGTAAGAACAACAAAAAGCGAGTTCCGGCACATCACTGCGACGTCATTCCAACTAATCCAGGGTCGTGATCCTATAATTCTCTGTAACGAGCTGCTGGTTGTCGGCATCCAGGACGCAAGCACGAACCGAAACTCACAAATGCAAACTTGCAGCAGGTGTTCGACGAAAATAAAAGAAACAAGCAAAAGAAGCCATCATCCAACAATTAAGCTGATTACTGGGTATTTGTTAAAAATTGCTAAGTCATCACTTCTGATGATCACTGCAGGTAAATACGTTCTAGCTGGGTGTGAAAGGATACAGGATAAGTTATATAAGTTCTAACTGGGTGTAACACATGATACAGGGTAAGTTCTATCTTGTACCGTTTGTTCAGTGAGTAATTAACTTCTTAAAAAGGCACCATACTATATAAATTTAAAGTGTCTCGAATGTAAAAATCATTGATTTTTCAGTTAAGCTTGGGTAAACTGAAAATTGGTTTTGTATGTGCCATAGGTAGAATATCCTCGAATGCATTTGTTTGTACAGGTGCATTCGCTACAAAAGATGTAGTATCTATGTGTAACACACAATTAACATTTGTTAAGAACAGTGTTTCTTCATGAATATTTTATTCTTATAACTTCTCTTTTGAAATCTGAGAAAACTCATGAGTAAATTGTCCTTATCTTTCTTCATTCAGTAAGCATAAGTTTCAATACGGGCTGTTACTACATTACCCATGTTTATCAAGACTTAACTAGTACACCATGAATTGTCCTTAATGGAGTTCATTTTTGAAATGCTAAAAGTAATTTCTGGAAATGGTAAAAAATTATCTATCCTGGTGCAAATGAAATTTTCAGGAACATTTTTATAAAGAATTTTTTGTCAGATATATAATGCAAAACCTTGTTCAGATTTGTTCTGTTCCCTGAAGGCTTTAAATGTTTCTCGAACTTTTCTTTGTTTACTGTGGAACGTTCCTCAAAATCAGGTAGCCAGCCTGTTTCAAGAGTTTTCAGTAGCATGTGCAAAGTTCCTCAAAGTTGTTGAAAAGGTTCCACAGGACGCTTTTCGCTTTTGTGAAACGTTTTCAAGATTAATGTGGAACGTTCCTCAAAATCAGGCTGCCAGCCTGTTTCAAGATTTTTCAGTAGCATGTGTAAAGTTCCTCAAAGTTGTTGAAAAGGTTCCACAGGAGGCTTTCCGCTTTTGCGAAATGTTTTCAAGTTTATTGTGGAACGGTCCTCATAATGATGCAGAAACCCTGGGACGGAATGTTTCAATAATGTGTGGAAGGTTGATCACTTTTGTTGAAAAGGTTCCTCTACTTGTTGTGGAATGTTCCACAAAATCCTCCCGGGACAATGTTTCAGACTTCTTCAAAAATGTGTGGAACGTTTATCAGGATTTCTTGCATAACGTTTTCAAAAATGTTGAGGCAGCTAAGCTGCCCCTTTTTTTGTGTAACGTTCCACAGATTTTTTACAGTGCAGTAGGGGTAAGACGAAGGATCTAAGCGAATTTGATCGTGGGCAAATTGTCGGGGCCCGACGAATGGGTCACTCCGTCTCGGAAGTCGTGCAGGCACTGGGATTTTCACGAGCCACTGTGTCACGGGTGCACCGTGAGTACATCGAATCCGGTAAAACCATCCCTGCAAGGGCCAACTGCCGTGGACAACAGGGTTTGGATGAGCGGGGTCGTCGTCGGGTATAGCTCGCACTGTAACAGCGAATAGACGAGCCACAGTGCAAGAAATCACTCGGCTAATTAACGCTCGTGCACAAAAACGTGTAAACAGCCACACCATCTAGAACCATCTTCTTGCTATGGGGTACAGAAGCCATCGTCGCACGAGGGTACCGCTGCTGACCGCACATCACAGGGAGCAAATATTAGCATGGGCGCGGGAACATCGCCACTGGTCCCTAGACATGTGGAAAAATGTTGCCTGGACTGATGAGTCGAGATTCACTTTGGTACATGCGGATGGCAGGATACGAGTACGGCGCAAACCACATGAAGCGACGGATCCTTCTTGCCAGGAGGGTACTCTTCAAGCTGGTGGGGGTGGCATTCTCGTCTGAGGACTTTACGTTTAGTGAAATGGGACCCCTGGCACGTGTGACATCGTCTCTCACAGGTCAACGTTACCGGGATATCCTGGACGAGCATTTGCTCCCGTTTGTGCGTCTTCAACATCTCACTGGGGACCTCATCCTGCAACAAGACAGTGCAGCTCCCGAATTGTATCCGAATGGTTGGATGAACACTCCACCGACGTGACCTCGCTTCCTTGGCCGGCTAGGTCACCTGACCTCAATCCCATCGAGCACATCCGGGATGCCATCAAGAGAGATGTTCGAGGCTCTGACCCCCCCCCTCCATCAAATTTTCGTGAATTGTGGGAGCTTGTTCAAGGATCGGGATCCGTATGGCTTCCCAACGCTTCCGGTGTCTTGTCGAGTCCATGCCGAGACGAATCGCCGCCGTTATCAGGACGAAAGGGGTGTTACACGTTACTAGACAGGTATCTCTAATTCAGTTGCTCTTCAGTGTAATCTCTAGCGCCTTTATGTATCTGTTTATTTTTTGCACTTCTCGTTCTTTGAGTAACAGCGCTAATTTCGCATATTTTTTATAACGTTAGGAAATAAAATCTTTCGGGATATTTTTATTTTAAAATCGCAGGCTGAATTTCATTTTCGAAAATATTGATAATATTCGACAAAAGAATATTTATATTTTCTTGGTTATTTGCTGGTGAGCAACTACAATTGCGTTTTAAAATATACATCGAATCTTGTTGCCTATCGTTTTGCTCTCTCCCCCTTTTATTTCTTCTATTTCCTACCTGACAACGGAACAGACGTACTCCTCCCACGTCTGATCTTTTCACGCCTGCCCCCTCAATAACTTGGTGAAGTCGGTGCCCCTGATCACAACCTTCTACTTCCACTGCAGAAACTGAGCCTGAACAGCAGGAACAGATGGAGATTGATATCATCGATTATAAGTTTCACACCGAGCATGGACTACCAACGTACATCGCAAGTCTTCACAACTTAATGAATGTATTACGCCTCAAACCTTTACATCGCTTATGCATTCTGAATCTAGACAAGAACAAGAGTAACGACAAGAAGATTACATTAGGCCCGAGACGTATCGCCAAATTTATAACAAGGCAATTAACGAGTTTGAAACATTGTTTCTGAAAACGATTTCTTCAGAAACAATTTTAGCAGTAACTATACTGACAACGATGATACTCTACCCCTCCTATGTACTTCTACTAACATTAATTTATAATCAGCATACGTTACTACGAATTCTATACAGAGTGCATAGGAAAGTTCCTTTAGAATGAAATAACTTGCGAACGGAGAGAGGTACAGTTATGCAAGTGAGATAACGGTATAGTAAAGTGACTACGTCCGATCGAATGCAACCAATAGCAGCGCCCCTAGTGGCGAAATGCGAAGTTAGCCATTGCAAATCGAAAACGAAAAGAGATAGAGCAAAATTTCTAACTACAAAGTTGTAGAGCATCAACTAATTAGTACAAAACGACATTTGTTTCACACGGAAAAGATAAATTGTCGCCGGAATACCCTAAAATGTCTGAAATCGACGCGAGACGATTCGAATCTGCATATTCACATTTCGCAAATGTAGCCGTATGCAAATACAGATTGTGACGTTGTACCATACCTACGATATAAAAACCAGTAGCAGGATGTACCCTGATCAGAAGTTTAGGTCTACGTACGCTGTGTGCGAATGGCGAGCTTTTTCACTCACTCCCAATATTGCGAGATGGCGCTTATTTACGGCGAATACCAACGGACACAGATGCCTCCAACTATTACAGGATATCATTCCTGACTTTTTAGATGACATTTCCCTGTCCGCATTACGTTTCTTGTGTTTCCAACATGACGGTGCTCCTGCACACCAGCCAGCAGCAGTGCGAAGCTTTCTCACAGATTGTTTTGGGTAACGGATCATCGGGTATGGTGCTACTGTTGAATGGCATGCACGATCGTCGGACCTCACTCCGTTGGATTTCTTCCTCTGGGGTTACGTAAAAAATCAGGTATATGCAACAGCGCCTACAAGTCTGCTGGATCTACGTCGTCGCATTACAGATGCTTGCAATAGTGTGACACCTTCCATGCAGAGTTACTTTCACGAATACAAATGTGTATCGTGGGCGATGGCGAACTCTTCGAACATACTCGACATTAACTTTTTATCACTGTGCGCCAGTTTGCCTTTTTTGTTTTTGTTTTGTCTGACGTCATCAAACTCTATTGACATAAGTACGCATTTATGCAGTAAATTGTGTGTATTTGCTCATACCTATGCCTGTTCCCTTCAAACGTTCACACAAAAGGTCGCGCATCGATTTCGGTAATTTTAGGGTATTCAGGCGACAATTTATCTTATCAATGTGAAATAAATGTCGTTTTGTACTAATTAATTGATGCTCTACAACTTTGTAATTGGAAATTTTGCTCTATCTCTTTTCGTTAAGGCGGAAGTTAGCAATGGCTAACTTCCGCATTTCGCCACTAGGGGCGCTGCTATCGGTTGCATTCGATCGGTCGTAGTCGCTTTACTATACCGTTATCTCACTTGCATAACTGCATCTCTCTCCGTTTGCAAGTTATTTCAGGCTAAAGGGACTTTCCTATGCACCCTGTATAGTATAAATTGCTTTTAAGGAAATAAATAAACCATTTTTTTCGTTTTATTTCTTAAAAATTTTATATCTCAAAAACTAAAAGGGGCACAGTAGCAAATGTGCCGCAACCTACTACGTAGGACTACGTTAATTATTCGTAGCTAAATACGTACTTTAAGGCCGTAGAACTTGTGAGATAGTGCCATGAAATAGTGACACTTGTAGTAGTTATACGTTGTGTCACCGTTGCTACTGAGTACCTTTGATTTTTTTTATTGGTACATAATTACGCAACGCATTCTTGATGGCAATGCCAGTATGTATATGCAAATTAAACATCTATTATTTTATTGATTGAAGGTTTAACGACCACTGTGAACAACTCAATGAGCTATGAGCAATCACCGTCCGTAATTTAGGGCCACTGGTTGCAGGGAAAGGAGATAGCTAGTAAGGCAAACACAACATCTATGCCTGATCGGGATTCGAACCCGGACTCTTTCTTGGACGAATGGTCATAAGTCAGCGCTTATATCATTGCACCACCGGGGTGGCTCATTAAATATCTATGTGTTCTCTTGTAAACTTTCGTACTAGATATAACTGAAGTGACATCATCTACGTATTTATCGGAGGATCAGTAGTTAGGCACAATCTTTTGAGCTGTTGCCTGGTTTAAATTTACTTTTCAAGAGAACAAAAGAAGGTTGAGCTTTCGGTTACATTACATGATAACATCGCACTGTTTTATTAGTTACTTGATAACATTGTTTTTTTTTATATTTTTCGTGCATTGGTTTTCCTATTGAGTATTTCGTGTTCCTCCAACCACTCAGTAGTTATACGAGTCTGATGATACAGTGTGTTGTCCTGTTGAAAGATGGCACTGTTCTCCGAGTAAACCTCCTGCAGATATGAATGAAGATGGTCGGCTAACAGGCCCCTGCAGCGTTCTCCATCCAGCGTTTGTGGGACGCTAACCAACTGACCTGCCAGCAAAAAGCTCTCCAGAGCAGAACACCACCTTTACCGGCTTGTTGAACCCCCAACTGTGCAGCCAGGGGATAGGGCTTCATGCTGTTTACGCCATATGCTAACCCGGCCATCAATATGGTGCTGCAGGAAACGGGACTCATCACTCCAGACGACCTTCTTCCATCTATCGAGGGTCCATTACTGGCATTCCTTGGCCCATGCGAGGCGTTGCTTAGGATGACTGGGCGTCATCATGGGTACCCTCTTTGGTCACCGGCTGTGAAATTCCAGGCGAAACAAGGTACGGAGCGTAATGCATGTGGAAATAGGTCGAAATGCACCTCTGTTGTACTGGTGGGGGAACTGAGTGACGTTATTTATGAGATACCAGTCGTGACACCCGACGCTCACCTCTGGGATCCACCATGCGTGGCTGAACAATGTGAGTCATTCTGCTGGATGTTTGCGCATAGTGAATCCAGTCCTGGCACACCCTTGATACAGTCGCACGCAGCAGCCAACAAGTGCGGCTGTTTCCGAAACACTGGTATCTGCCTTCCGGACCCCAACTATCTGGCTGTGGTCAAATTGGATTAAGTAGATCTTCTTTTCATGTAGAGGATTTTAGGAAGGGAGTGTCTGACCCCAGGTCTTAAACAACCCTTAGAAATAGATAGCTAGGAGATTTGGGCTAGGGTACCCGATAGGAAAGGGACACGGAAGCGAGGTAGAAAGGGGGAGGAAGATGCCCTTATTTATTACCGGGGGTCAGTACCCGGGGTCCGACGGCTTAACGTGCCCATTCGACGCACGGTGGATATTTAGTGGTTTGAGCGTTCGTACCTGGGATCGAAAAATGAGGTTTCTCCGTGGCATTCACGAACGTTGACCATTAGGCCACCTGCGGGATTACGTACAGAGGATAGGTGTACACAATTTGTAGTAGCCGCACGTGACGGGGATATCCCGCGGTGCTTATGTAAAACGGGGGTGTTCCTAATTCAGTGCGTAAGTCAATGGATAGTAATAAAACGCCATTAAAATGATGTATTTTTTCTTACCATGCTACATTTTTTTTCTTTGAATTTTTCTTCCTAATTACTAAAGCTGAGAATCTCTTCTGCAGGGAATTGTTTTTTTCTTATGTAGCATTTCTCGTATTGCAGGTATTTCGGCATTTCTAAACACACATTTCCGTATTTTTATTTTCAGAAATTTTATTTTCCTTTAGAAAATTACATAAACATAGAAACCAATCACACGTATTTGGGTGATCTCTCTTCAATCAAGAAATCTGAAAATGGATAAAGAGAAATTTCAAGAGGCAGAAAGAGAGAGAGAGAGAGAGAGAGAGAGAGAGAGAGAGAGAGAGAGAGAGAGAATTAATAATTTATTACTTATATTTCGGATCGATACGGCGGTACACTTTTCCAACTAAAAGTGTATATTATGTAATCATAGAAAGAAATATTTTTCATTAGTTTCTTGAAAAATGTTATTTTCAATAGAGATGAGGAACAGTTCGGAAAGCCTGCCTTACAGCTGCAAGTTTCATTTAAATACATATTTTAATTCCTTTAAGTGTGGCGAGGAGTCTTTCAGTCAAGGAATTTGTAGCTGGGTACTTTGCAAATAATTAAGTTTTGAAGCTTCTGGGAATGCTTTCTGAAGCCCAGTGGTGGGCAAAATTAGTAAAGTCCACTATGACTACTCTGCACATGATCGGGATTCGCATACAGCACGGAGGGTTCTATTTTCAGTTTTATACAATTAAAAATCTCCGTCCGTAAGACTTTGTTCAGGATTCTAGCGCACTCTGGAAACTTGTCCGTGTGATTTTCAAAATTTACGTCCAGAAATGAAAGTAATTCAAGTTGATTGATTTCAGAAATGGAAAACGGTGTCTGCACTGCAACCATAGTTCCAAAATTTCTTTTTTTCTCATCATAATTTCTGGCGGAAAATGATAAATTCTAGCGTAAATGCAGAACTATTTTTTATCTGGTTGTTTGAAACACAGCTCGAAGACAGAAATAAATAAAAAAAAATCGAGAAAGTATTCTGCACGCTTTGCATGTAATTTGTGCTACGCATCTTTCGCATGCCAAGATCTTTGTGGGTGTGAACTAAAGCGAGTGATTCGAGAGTATACATTTATTAATATTTACGTACAATACATTGCATTTATTCGCGTCACTCAAGACCACACCGAACCACAGTCCGGTACATAATAAATGGAATTAAATCATAAAAACGAACAATGTAGTTTACTAATTCCTGACTTTGAGTGGTACTTAGGTGGATTAATGAATGTTATTGTCGTAAAAAGAATGGAAGAAGATATGTAATTCATAAAAGTTGATATTTAGTAAACTATGGCGGCAGTAATAGTAAGTATCTCGAATGTTAAGTTTTTTAAAAACAATATTATTATTATTATTATTATATATTATTCATATTTAGAAGAACAAAAGAGACGACCCGGGCATCAATGAAATGCGATGTAGCTACAAAAGTACATCTGCGCATGCGTAAGCTAAAATCTGACCTCAGGATAGAAAGCTAAATCACTAGGTTAGTTAAGGAGATTGGTACCTTTTGGTCTAGGATATCTACAGGTTACACCCCATCGTGTTATACATCATTTTAAAGCCCGCGTCAATAGCAGGTAATTTTTTTTTTTTTTTTTTTTTGATCGGATTTTTAACGACCACCGTGAGCAACTCAATGGGCTATAAGCAGTCGCCCGTCCCTAATTTAGGGTCGCTGGTTCCAGGGAAGGGAGAGAGCCAGTGCCGTAAGACAAACACAACATCCATGCCTGACCGGGATTCGAACCCGGACCCCGTTCGGACGAATGATCAGAGGCCATCGCTTAGACCACTGCGCCACCGGGGCGGCTAGCAGGTAATTGTGAAAACCAGATTTCAACAATGGCTTTGATTACTGCCTTTACCCATTTCCGTTACATCGAAATTTTATGCATGGAACTTACCTTACTGCTATCGAGAAAGATGCATAGCATTAAAAGAATCTCCTGAGTAATACTAAATCAGTTGTGCACCGGCGGTAGGTAGCTCGTACTACAAACGCAAGAAAAGCAATGAAAAGAAAAAACAAATTCATTACTCAAGATACATCAAGATATCCGAGAAATAATGACGAGAGTACCATAACGGTCTCGGCGGGGTTACAGTCTTTGCCCTCCCGTTGTCTCTGTCGCTTGGCGCACAAGCGCAGTCCACAGAACTCGCAGGGTTTTGTAACCATTTGCGCAAGTAAAAATCCGTGCCTTTGCCAATGGCTCCTTCACCAGGCAGGCCAGTTTGCTATAATATCTTTCGAAGGCAAACATGAAATGAGTGACTTCATAAACAATTGGCATTGCTTTACTGTTTCATAAACAGCATAATTTTCAAGAGCAATATGCCATTATGTCTTAAAAGAAAAGTGTTTGATCAATGCATCCTTCCAGTGCTTACGTATGGTGCAGAGACGTGGACCTTAGCTAAAAGAGACATACAAAGGCTGCAGACAACTCAAAGCGGCATGGAGAGGTGCATGCTTGGTGTAAACAGGAGAGATAAGAAGAGGAACACGTGGATCCGAAAAATGACAAGAGTGAAAGACATCATGATCAGAGTTAAATCCCTGAAATGGCAATGGGCTGGACATACTGCCAGAAGAACAGACCATCGATGGACAGCCGAAATTTTAGATTGGATTCCAAGGGACAGGAAAAGACCCAGAAGAAGACCACATGGAAGATGGGTGGATGAAATTCGAAAGTATGCGGGAGGGACATGGAGGAGACTGGCACAAGACAGACCGTTGTGGAGGAAACTTGGGGAGACCTTCGTCCAGCAGTGGATTGATAATGGTTGACAATGATGATGATGATATGAACAAATTATTTTTATTTGGAAGATGTGAATCCGTTTATTGGTGTAAATACACTGACGGAAAAAAATCCCAACACCAAGAATGGGTTGTGTTAGATAAACGACAGTTGGTAGGCGGTGAGAGTACATCTGTAAGATGACGTCTATGCAAATTTCGCGCTCGGCGCATACGTGTGGCGCTAGTAGCGCCCCTCGGAACATGCAAAGCAGGTTTGCTGTAAATAGGCGCTGTAACGTTCGTGAGCGTTAGTTATCGTTGAGATTCGACGTAGGGTGTTGATGTTAGTCAAGAATGCCTTTAAGAAGACGAAGAAGCCATTATCAACAGCTCACGGAGTTTGAACGAGGTTGTGTAAAAGGGCTACGAGAAGGTGAAGTTTCTTTCCGCAATATTGCAGAACGACTTGGCAGGAATGTAGCCACTGTGCATGATTGTTGGCAACGGTGGTCAAGGAAAGGTACTGCCTCAAGAAGGCCGGGTTCCGGCCGGCTACGTGACACTACTGAGAGGGAAGACCGCCGTATACGGCGTATGGCAGTGGCGCATCGTACCGTGTCTGCGGCAGCAATTCGAGCTGCAGTTGCCACCACAGTGATGCAACGGACTGTTACAAATCGGTTACGTGAAGGACAGCTCCGAGCCAGACGCCCTGTAGCGTGCATTCCACTTACTCCAAACCACTGCCGTTTTCGACGTCAGTGGTGTCAAGCTAGAGCTCATTCGAGGACGGAGTAGAGATCTGTTGTGCTTTCTGATGAAAGCCGGTTCTGCTTGGGTGCCAGTGATGGCCGTGTGTTGGTTAGAAGGAGGCCAGGTGAGCGCCTGCAACCAACCTGTCTGCGGCCGAGACACACTGGACCTACACCTGGAGTTATGGTATAGGGAGCAATTTCCTATGACAGCAGGAGCACTCTCGTGGTTATCCCACGCACCCTGACGGCACAGTTGTACGTCGGTCTGGTGATTCAACCTGTTGTGCTGCCATTCATGAACAGCAGTCCAGGGGGTGTTTTCCAATAGGATAACGCTCGCCCGCATACCACTGTTGTCACCCAACATGCTCTACAGAGTGTCGACATGTTGCCGTAGCCTGCTAGATCACCAGATCTTTCACCAATCGAGCACGTATGGAACATCATTGGACGACAACTCCAGCATCACCCCCAACCAGCATTAACCGTCCCTGTATTGACCGACCAAGTGCAACAGGCATAGAAATCCATCACACAAACTGACATCCAGCACCTGTACGACACAATGCATGAACGTTTGCGTGCTTGCATTCAGCATTCTGTTGCGTGCTTGGTTGGTTGGTTGGTTGGTTGGTAGGTAGATTTTAATGGCGCAAGGGCCATGGTTGGCCAAAGAGCGCCAAACAAAAGACATCAAAACAAAACATAATCAATAAAAAACGTACACAAGGTTAAAAACAGGCTGATGTGGTAAGAATGAAACATGAGAGTGAACAAGGTAAAATCTAGATGAGTTTAAAAAAGTAAATTTCTCGTAAAAACAAAAACACTGCTGTCATGTTGCAGGCTTCGCCAATAATAACTTGCAGCGTAGCTGCTCCTTCGTCCAACAGATAAGAGTGAAAATGACAAAAACGATGATTACAAAACTGAACACAAGTACACAAAACATGAAGGACAGTGAGACGACAGTGGCACGCCTCACACATCGGGACACTCTCGCCACACAGCAAAAAGCGGTGAGTAAAACGACAGGGCCCAATGCGGAGACGTGCAAGAACAACTTCCTCACGACGGTTCTTCCGCAAACTAGACGTCCATAGTCCGATCTGTGGTTTGATAGAATGCAGCTTATTGCTGCCCTGCTGAGACCACAGGGACTGCCACTCGTCCAGGAGAAATGTCCGGATCAAAGGTCTAAAATCGCGGAAAGACAGTGACAGCCGAGCTGGCGACATGGAGGAAACAGACCTGGCAGAGAGATCTGCCAGCTCGTTACCCCGGATCCCAACATGGCCAGGAACCCAACAGAATCGGACCAGGAAGCCATCACCTTCCAAAGTTCCAAGAAGACGACGGACATCACGGATGACAGGTGAGTCCGCGTCCTCCGGAGAAGATAAAACCTGGATGACGGACTGGGAATCAGAGCAAACCATAGCGCGACGATGTGATCGAGATTGTATGTGGCACAAAGCGAGGTGTACCGCACGCACGCATCTCTGCCGAAAAGACGGTGGATTCAGGCGGAAGCCTCTCAGCATGGGAGGCATCGCCACACACAAAAGCGGATAAAACGACATTCCCAGATTTCGAGCCATCGGTGAACACAGGCACGAAATCCGGGAAGGCAGCCAGTTTTTCAGCAAAGAGCTGCTGGTACACCAGAGCAGGAGTAGACGACTTTGGCCACACACAAAGAGAAAGGTCAGCCGTTGCTTGAACGGGCTGCCAAGGAGGTTGGTTAAAAAAGGTGGTCAAACCAATCCCAGACAAGTTTAGACCAGCATCGCGCACTATGGCAGACATCCGAATCCCGAACGTCGGAACACAGGAGGGGCGGTGGGAAAACAAGCGGACACAGTCCGGTTGGAAGATGGAACCATACAGCGGATGATTAGGAAGAGATTTCAGTTTTGTGTAAAACTGAAGAGACAGCTGCTTACGACGGATGCATAACGGCGGCTTATAAGCCTCCGCATACAGGCTATGCACGGGAGAGGTACGGAAAGCACCAGTACATAGCCGCAATGCCTGGTAATTGACGGGGTCCAAAGGCTTTAAAACCGATGGACGTGCTGAACCGTACGTAATGCATCCGAAGTCTAACTTTGACCGAATGAGAGAGTGGTAAATGCGAAGCATTGAGCACCTGTCAGCCCCCAAGATGTTCGAGAGAGGACCTTTAGGATACTCAATGACTTCGTGCACTTCACCTTCAAAGACTGAATGTGAGGCCGGAAGGTGAGCGCTCGGTCAAAAGTTAGCCCAAGGAACTTGGCTTCTGACACCACAGGGATGGTAGAACACCCCAGACGGAGGCTGGGGTCTGGGTGAAGACCCCGTTTGCGACAAAAATGCACGCAAACGGTCTTCTGCGTCGAGAAGCCAAGACCATTTTGGGAGGCCCAGTGAGAGATCTTGGTAATGGCAGACTGGAGCTGTCTCTCGATGGTGCGCATGTTAACTGAGGCGCAAGAGATATGCAGATCATCCACGTACATGGTACCACGAACCGTCGGAGGAAGCAGATTGAATATGTGATTCACACGAAGGATGAACAGAGTGACTGATAAAATGGAGCCTTGAGGTACACCCTGTTCTTGCGGGTACAACGCAGAGAGGGTCGACCCGACGCGCACACGGAAACTCCGGTCCTGGAGAAATCCGGCGATGAAAGATGGTAAGTTTCCCCGCAATCCGCACTCGTGCAGATCACGGAGAATGCCGTATCTCCAGGTACGGTCATAGGCTCTCCATGTCGAAGAAGACGGAGACCATGTGCTGACGCCGGACAAACGCCTCCCTGACAGATGTCTCAAGGCGAAGATGATGATCGGTGGTGGATCGAGATTTGCGAAATCCACTCTGATGAGGTGAAAAAATGTGATGAAACTCCAAATAAAAAATGAGACGAAAATTAATGATACGCTCAAGTACTTTGCAAAGGCAGCTCGTCATAGCAATTGGCCGGTAGTTCAACGGGTTGGTGGGATCTTTTCCAGGTTTGGGAACAGGAACGACAATGGCAGTGTGCCAAGATTCGGGAAAGACATGCTCTTGCCAAATCCTGTTAAACAGGATTAGCAGCATTCAAGAGAGGACGGAGAAAGGTGCTTCAGCATCTCGTAATGGATGTTATCTGGTCCGACAGATATCCGGCCGGACCTATTCAGAGCGGTCTTCAGCTCCACGGCAGTCAGCGGGCTGTTGTAATCTGTGGAAGAAAACGGTCCAAAAGAAATCTTGGACCTTTCAAGCCGCGGCTGTAACTGTCGGAACGAAGCAGGGTAATTGCTGCTGCTGGACACCGAAGAAAATACGGCGCCCAGACAGTCAGCAATACCCTGAGCGTCAGCAACCGTTCCTCCAGCACTATCAAGAATGGAGATTTCCCCAGATGGGTACTGCCCCCGAATCTTACGGATCCTGTCCCAAATGATCTTAGGGCTGGTAGTGGTGTTAATCCCGGATACATATTGTATCTAGGACTCCCGTTGACTACGCCTACGAACCAATCGTGCGTAGGACTTGGCTTTCTTGAAAGCAAGTAGGTTCGCGTCGGTGGGGTACTGACGAAACCTACCCCAAGCCCGATGTTGGGCCTGACGAGCTGCCTTGAAAGTGGAATTAAACCAAGGTCTCGGGCAACGTGGAAGTTTAGTCAACGTCCTGGGGATGGTAAGTTCTGCCGCTTGCACAATACATTCCGTTACCGCCGGAACAGCGTCATTGACCGTTCCCGAGGTCACCATAGCTGGAGTAATAATTGCTGAAGCCATGAATGTGTCCCACTTGGCTCGATCAATATTCCATCTAGCAGGGCGAGTAGGGTAACGGTACCCGCCACCCGCTAGACGGAGAAAGATGGGAAAGTGATCGCTGCCAAGGGGATCACCAGACACACTCCAGGACCAATCAGGATATAAAGATGGTGAACTCAGTGACAGATCAATGGCCGAGTACGAGCGGGTGGGTTAAATAAGTAGTAGCTCCGGTGTTGTGGAGACAGAGGGACGTGTTGGAGAGAAGGGACTCAACAACACGGCCCCTGGAGTCTCGAGAGGTAGAACCCCACAACGGATTGTGTGCGTTGAAATCCCCTAAGATGAAGAAAGGAGGCGGCAGTTGGTCGACCAAATCTTCCAGATCCGAAAGGCTCACAGCTTCATCTGGTGGTATGTAGACAGAACACACCGTGAACAGAGTGTTTACAGATAATCTCACTGCCACTGCCTGCAAAGTCGTCCGAATGGCAACTGCAGTGACAGGAACACCATGAGGAACAACGACGGCCACTCCTCCGCAGGCGATAACGCCATCCTGGTGATTCTTGCGGAAAAGGGAATGTCTCCGCAGCGAAGGAGTGTCCGTCGTGTGAAGCTTTGTCTCCTGGAGACAAACGCACACGGGTGTGTGCGAAGACAGTAAGCCTTTCAAATCATCAATGCGTGATCGCAGACCTCGGCAATTCCACTGAATGAGCGTGGCCATAATGAAAAATGAAATGAAATGACAGAATGAAGACAGACGACTAGTAAGTCTCCATGTCGTCAGTCACCTCCAATCCATCAGCAGTGTCTGGAGGTAACACAGGGCTGTGTTTACCCCCTGTGTTGAGAGGTGGTTTTTGCTTGCTCTGTTTCGGGGAGGATGATCCTGGTTTCAACTTCTCCGGCTTCTTCTTTGCAGTGCCCTGGGTCCCTGTGCTGGCAGAAGATGTTTTCGGCATAGAGGAAGGTTTAGGCGACGATGTTGATGTCGCCTTGGATGCAATGCGGCGAGACTTCAGTGCCTCCAATCCAGCAGCAACGATGTCCTCAAAATCATAAGGACACCGCGCTGGGATGGTCACCTCAGTCTGGACCGTCACTGAAGCCTTCTGCACCACAACTGAAGCATATGACCGCCGGCCTGGTTGTAAAGGGGCGATCCGCCGTCTAGCTTCGGGATACGAGAGATGCTCAGTTGTCTTCAGGCGTTGGATTGCCTGTTCCTCTATCCACTTTGGACACTGCTTAGAAGATGCAGGATGAGTCCCTTCGCAGTTGACACAATGATCAGACTCTGCTGAGCAATCTGCCAAAGAGTGTTCTGTGGAACCACAGCGACCACACTTAGCAACATTACGGCAAGACTGCTAGGAGTGACCGTAATGCTGGCACCTGAAACAACGCAAGGGGTTCGGGATATACGGCCGAACATCAAACCGTAAATAATCTGCCTTGATGGAAGTAGGCAGGGTGGGAGAGTCAAAAGTCAGGATGATGTTACGGGAGGGAATAGATTTCCCATCCTGCCTGAAAAGAATCCGTCGAACCCCAATGACATGCTGTTCACCAAGTTCCTCCAGCAATTCCTCATCGCTGCACTCAAGCAGGTCGCGGGAGTTGACAACACCGCGAGAGGAATTGAGGTAACCATGTGGAGAAACCTGGACAGGAATGCCAAGCAAAACGGTCGTCTCCAGCAAGGTGGCACTGTGGCGTGGATTAGAGGTTTCCACGAGAAGATACCCTGAAGGGAGCTTCTTGACACTCTTTGGAGAGCCAGCAACGGCCTGCAGAGCCTTGTTGATCCAGAAGGGACTCTTCGAACTGAGTGACTGTGAAGAGTCACCAGATTTTATTAAAAGAAACAGAGCATTGCATTGAGTTGAGACAAGTTTCTTTGTGGAGGAAGGTGTACCATCCTCCACAGGGCGCTTTAAAGTGATAGCATGGGAAACACTTTGTGTTGCCATGAAGCAGAGAAAAAATTCGTCCGCCGACCTCCCCACCCACTACCGAGCCCAACGAGGGAGAGCCGGAGGTCCGCAAGCCCAAGAGGACGCAGGACACGGCTCTAGGGATAGTCAGCGGATATAGCCAGTTGGTAGGGCAGACATACGCTCGGCATGCACCCAGACGTTCCTGTGCCTAGGGAACACCCCTTTGGCATGCCCACCCTAACCCCAAACTCACCCTGCCGAACAGAACGACAAGCCGCTAGAAGTCTGAGCGCCACTCGGCCACAGACTTCCTGACTAGGAGTGGGTTAGCTCCCAGCCTCCCGTTTAGGGTGAAGCAGAGGGCAAAGAGGAGTGTTGGCATCTGGAGACAACTACAACCCGGCCCCCAGATGCCGCAGCCTCCAGCATCCCCGTTTCCACCTGTACATGTCACCGCACACGGCAAACGTGCAGGTAGGTCTAAGCTAACCAGCTCCGGAAAAACAGAAAATATAACAGAAAAGAGAAAAGACAGGGGAGGGAACGAGGAACAAAACCCGGAGCTGGCGCCTCATCACAACCTCAGCAGCCTACAACTGAGTCGGGTACATGTCAATATATGAACTAAAGACGAAAAAAGCAAAACAATAAGAGAAAATCGGCTCGGGCCGTGGGGACGCCATCCCCCATCAGCTGGATGAACAGCTGTCCCTTCGGTGATGTTATCGTTCATGAGTAAACGAAAAGTACTCCGTCACAAGGTGAGCTCGGGCCGTGGAGGCACCGCTCCCCAAACAACTGGAAAACCAGTTATCCCCGTGCGGGGGTTTGCGTGCTTACATTCAACATTCTGGCGGTTACACCGGTTATTAATGTACCAGCATTTCACATTTAAAATGGCTCTTCTCGCGATTACAATAAACTGTGATCTTGAAACCTTAATCGATTAAATATGTTACCTATTCAAATGTATTGCCGCCATTTCATTCCTCTACAACTATTTTTTCGTGGTTTTGGGATTTTTTTTCCGTCAGTGTATGATGTTAAGTCATATTTACACCAATAAACGGATTCACATCTTCCAAATTTGTATTGTACAATGGTGTAAATCTCGTGTTTCATTCATTGTTATTATTGTTTGTTTAAAAGTGTTTCTTTCTTTCTTTTTTTTTTTTTTGATTGGAGGTTTAACGACCACCGTGAGCAATTCAAATGGGCTATAAGCAGTCGCCCGTCCCTAATTTTGGGCCACTGGTTCCAGGGAAGGGAAAGAGCCAGTGCCGTAAGACAAACACAACATCCATGCCTGACCGGGATTCGAACCCGGACCCCTCACGGACGAATGATCAGAGGCCAGCGCCTTAGACCACTGCGCCACCGGGGCGGCATTAAAAGTGTTTCCTGTGGTAACATTCGACACTAGCACGCTTCGCCCCTGAGCTTTATATATTAGGGATAAACTACTACTTTATATCTCAACAGCTTCATAGAAGTCGCAAAAAATTAATCTTCTACCGAAAGGAAAGGAAACTGCAATGCCATTCTTTTTGTTAGCACGTCTTTTGTAAAAAAAGATCGTGCTTATGTTATCGGTTTGTCCGTGCGTCTGTAGACACGATACTCTACAACTAATTGTCCAATTTGAAAAATTCTTTTTTGCATTAAGAAGCTTGAAATGTGCGAATAATGGCCCTTCATTTTGTTTCTTTTTTACGATGCACAATTTCTCCGCTAGAGGGCGTAAATGCAGATGATATCGAATTCAAAATACATTTTATTTCACATATTTGCTTCTAAGCATCCAATTCAAACATTTCTTTTGCCTTTCGATTCCACTCATGGCTATGATTATTTTAGGTATAGTCACTTTTTCAAGTTACGCATAGATTCTCCGCTAGGGGAGTACAAATAAATTATGTTTCCTCCGATATCTCTGCTTCTCAAACTTCGATTTGAAAAATTATTTCTGCAGCGGATACAAATCCTGATGGGAAATACTTTGCATATAATTTCTGATTTTTGGTATAAAACGGTTTGTCCTCAGTGGGCGTAAGTGCTATTTTCCGCGTCTGATGTATTTGCTGAAAAATACGAGCTTCTAGAATCTCGATTGAAAAAATTATTTCCTAGACCGATACTACTCACGTTGAAAAACATTTTCGGAATATTTTCTTCTTAAAATAATGCACGGTTTATCCGCCAGGGGCGTAGATGTATGTCTTATTTTTGTCAATATCTCTGCTTCTAAGGGTCGGATCTGAAAAAAAAATTTTCTTTGTTGGATAGAGTTTCCGGTGCGACATGTTTTTCGCATTACTTCGAAAATTTCAAGTAATTCATTGACTTTCCGCTATGGGAGAGTAGAGGTAAATTGCGCTTTCCCAGATATCTCTGATTCTAAAACTCCGATTTTTAAAAAATCTTCCTGCACCGGGTGGGAAATGTTTTGATTGTAATTTCTAATTTTTTATAAAATATGATTTGGCCAACAATGGGCCAAGTATCTGCTTTGCAGGTATTTCCAGCAAAATCTGAGCTTCTAAAAGCTCAATTGAAAAAGTCTTTCGTGGACAGATACCACTCACGTAGATAAATATTTGAGAATGTTTTCTTTCTTAAAATAACGCACGATTTCTCCGCTGGGGGGGGGGGGGCGTAGATGTATATCCTTTTTCTGTCAATATCTCTGCTCCTAAGAGTCAGATTTGAAAAATTCTTTTTTTGTTAGATAGCGTTTCCGTCAGGAAATGTTTTTCATATAATTTCAAATTTTTCTTAGCGCACAAGTTTGCCACCAGAAGACGTAAGTTCACGTTTCCCTTTACAGCAATATCTGCGGGACTAAAATCCCGATTGATAAACTTTTTTCTTCGGTCAAATACTATTAACTATGCAAACTATGTGCGTATTTTCTTTCCAAAATAGCGCTAAATTTCGCCGTTAGGGGCGCATATGCTTATTCTGTTTTTCTCAATATCACTGCTTTTACATGTGCTATTTAAAAAATTCTTTCAACACCGGATGCCATTTGCCTTGGCAAGCACGAGTCATTTTCTTGTAGGACTTCCGTCCACAGTGAGTAGATTTTAGGTCCCAGCCACCTACAGCGAGTTCGCCTTTTGGGCAGGACACAGAAACGGAAGTAATGAGAGCAAGTCTAGCGACTTTGACAGAACAGTTTGTAGTGAGATTAGAGTACAGTAGATGACGCCACCGTACAAGTACAATGTTGCACATAGATGGGGGAGAGAATTTCAGGGGGGAAGGCATAGGAAAGGATACCCATTTAACCAGTGGGTCCAACCTGAGGGCCGTCACTTAACATGCTCGTCCGATGCACGGCGAATATTCAGTGATTGTTAGCAAATCACACCACCTCCGCAAGATCAGCTCAGGAACGAACCTGAGGATCTTGCATTGGTAGTCTGAACTGCTAACCACTCAGCCATTCGCGGCTCGCCATTTACCTTGTAGAACACTTAAGGCTAATATATGAAGAATTCTGCAGTTCACAGTTCTGTCGGTAGGTGGTGTTTGTGTACTTCAGTTTGCAGCTGTATCGCCGTTTCTAAAAACGCTATTGAGAAATTTCTTCTTCACTTTACGCCATTCGCTACAACAGAGATGTGGAGCAATATCCTCGTTAAGAAACGCAAGGATTTCCCACTAGCTGTGTAAAGGTCGAACGCTTTTTCCATGAAGAATAATTTTCACCTATTTTCAACTTTTCCGTTATGCAAACTTTTTGCGCTTGCAGATGTAGACTTATATCATGTTTCCTTCTATATTTCTCCTTTTAACTGTTTGATTTGAAAATCTCTTTGTCTCTGGTAACTTCCTTGTAGTATGAGAAACGTTTTGTTCGCCATTTGTTAATTTTCGTAACATGTTCTTTAGCCGCTGGTGGAACTAAGTAGATGCTTCTATTTCTGGATGTTTCATCGATTGTTGGAACCGGTTGATTGTTTTCCAAATAGGATCTATTGACTTTGGATAGCTTTGATAAATTTAATTCGCCTTCGAATGGATTCAAAAGATGTGCTTATTACATCCGAAAATTCGGTGTCATCTTTTTTGTTGCTGCTGTTGGGGGTGAAACGGTTTAACAATCACATGGACATCTAATGACATAGCAGTAACCACTCTGTAATTTAGAACCAATGGTTTCAAGGTGAGGAGGGATTCAAGGCTGTAGAATAAGCACAAGAGCACCGCTCCAGAGCCCTGATCAACTTTAGGCGATAAGTCGGAAGCCTGGGCCTTTGACCACTCAAAGAAGCCTTTTCTCAAAAAAAAAAAAATAAATAAATAAATAAAATAAAAAAAAATAATAAAAAAAATAATAAAGAAAGATCATATTCCTTTAATTCTTTTTTTTTTAAATCTGTTTCTTGTAAAAACTTTTATTAGCCTGTTGTCAAAGGATTATTCTCCATCTCAAGTTTAGTGCTAGAATACCACAGTAGGAGGAAACAAATAAACATAAAATTCGTTAAGACACGGAGCCCACTCCTTAGTTCTCATTAATACTGTCATTTTAACGACATATAAAGAACATCCTAAACTAAGAATGAGTCATGCTGTCCATTTCTAATTTACAGTTATTGCACCGGCAAACAGTAAAGGGAAAAACAAGCACGACTTACCAAACTGGAACTTCGGGTACAAGTCCACGTTTAAATAGCCTTGTATTTCATTGAATGGCAATTCATTTTCTTGCACATTCGTGGTAAATCTTATGTACAGAGTATCATGTTCTTAGCGTCATCCGTCCCAGAACTAAAATTTTAATTCTGGAACGGATGGCGCAAAGAACATAAAAGCTCTGTTGGCCTCTCTAAGCCAGTTTAGTACTGAATCATCAGTTGAACTGCTGATTCAATACTTAAAAACAGAAGTTCAACTAAAAATTTAATTAAACGTTATCTAAATTTGATAGAATGCATATAAATTGGGAAGATTGCTTCCTTCACCTCTTTTGTTAAATTCAATGAATTTTAAGCCATGGTATAAAGTGAATGAATAATAGGATTTCGCAGTGTGGGAGGTCAAATGTAAGAATATTCTCAGTTAGTTAGCTAGTAATCTGTGCGGTGAATTCCGGCAAGTAGAACCGGATCAATCTGCCATGGAATGAATCGATGACATGTCAAGACACATTCTAATCAGCAGACTGGGGAGTATCCGTTAATGCAGGGTGGTAAGAATCGCCACTCCTAAGAGTTCGTTTTACTTATTCTGGAGTTCGGATGCCAAGATAAGGTACAAAAAACTATCGGAATGGAGTTCGGAGGCCAAACAGGGTATTCAAATCTGGAGTTCGGAGACCAAACAAGGTGTTCAAATCTGGAGTTCGGAGGCCAAGCAGAGTATTCCAATCTGGAACTCGGAGGCCAAGCAGGGTATTCAAAAATGGAGTTCAAAAGCCAAACGGGGCATTCAAATCTGGAGTTCAGAGGCCAAGCAGGGGATTCAAACCTAGAATTCGGAGGCCAAGCACGGTATTCAAATTTGGAGGTTGGAGGCCAAGCAGGAGATTCAGATATGTAGTTCGGAAGCAAAGTAAAAGATTCAAATCTGGAGTTCAGAGGCCAAGATAAGGCCCCAGCACTGCAGGAAAGGGGTTCGAAGGCCAATCAGGGGTTTCAAACCTGGTGTTCGGAGGCCAAGAGAGGGCAGAAAAACAGCCGGAATGATCATCCATCCACAACTTGAAATACTTTGCACGATAAAAGGGTGCATTGTCTTGCAAGAACATACTTTCGCAGGCTGGACGATGCCAAGGAATGATCCGTAATTATGTCGGGATTGCCTCAACATTCAGGCGTCCTTCGATATGCTCTCGAGGACAAACGGAAGACTTCTTATACGATAACGTGACTGACTTGCTTAGAAGGAATGAAATGTGTATCAAGGTACGGTATTTTCGTTGTGCCTTCAGAAAATGCGGAGCTTGATGTTATCGTGACTCAGCAGTAATCTGGATTCCTCACACCGACAAACATTTTGCCATCCATGAACTTCCCAGTGCGGTATTCTAAACTCAAAACCATCAGCAGTTGTTTGTATCCAGCAGTGACAACAAACTGTCTCTACCTCAACCGCTATAGAGTAAGACTCAGTGACCAAGCAGAAACTGATTGCTGAGCCCAAATTCTAGTGAAAAGCCTTGTCTTTCATCTTCGTTTACCTATCTTCATGCATGAATTATTATACTTTCCCCTCACCCTTTGCGGTCCAGCTCTGCTATTTTCCCTTCAAATTTCAGAAGCCCCTATTTCTTCTCAAAGAGTAGGCAGTATTTTCTTTTTCATACCCCGTTATAGGAAAGTACTTTTATGGTTCAAAAATCGCACTCCTCCGTTTTTTGACACAAACTTATTAAAAATGTGAAAACTAAGTAAATACCCAAGAGCCAATGGCAGTAAATATCAAGTAAAACTTAAAAGTTATGTGAACGCGGACAATAAAGCACTCCGCTGAAATGCAGAATGAAAAACAAAACCAGCGCATAGAGAATGAGCAAAATATAGTGAACGTAGCAATTGGAAGATACTTTCGGGATAGGACTTGGAGAAATTCCGTTCAAGGTTAAACGCTCAGAGGGACTTCTGCAACATGACTAATTAAATCTCCATCCCTAAGGCGTATTCAGAAAGGCCACGGAAGTTAGGCATTTCCGCGTATTCTTTAATATGCCTCTCTCAGCTACTTTGGACAATTCCTTTCGTGCATATGACGCTCACACACTTAACAGAGTAAGCTGGTTGTCTTGTACCCTGGTAAGCTGTGTGGAAAACTGTATGCAGCTAACTAAAAAAAGAGAATACTTATGTGAATAACTTTACTTTTGAACTTCAGTTCTCAGTAAATTTATTCCCGTGTCTTATATTTCCATTTTTTACTCCCCCTCCCACAGTAGGAATTTGCGCTCCTGGTATGACTATTCTGGAAGCAACCGCCCCCTTTCCCTCCGGTAGCTAAGGTCCTGCCCTCCCCAATAGAGGAATTTGCATAAACTATTCGTGTGTTGCGCTGCTTTTCCTTCAAAATTTCACTCCCTGAATATCTCCGACATTGTGCCGAAATGTACGCACTGAACGATTATTCCGCTTTGATATTCCTTCAGATTGCAGTTGTTCTAGTTCTGGGTAAGAAGGTGGTGCTTTAGTATTCAATGCTATGGCACTAGAAACCATCTTACATGGAAAGAGAGCCCCTCAAATTTGGGACGGACGACTTCTCCAATCCTTGGATGCTTGTGGCCCTTTTTATAAAAGAAAAAATTGTACGATGAAAATTGTTCTTGGCACTGAGAAGATCCTAAATGTGAAATCTAAATGGAGAGACAAAAGATGTTAGCATTTTATTCCGTGTTACTTATACAGGGTGTACGAAAAATAACTGTGCAATGAAATAACACTTACCATGCCGAACTGTTTTCTACAGGAGGTGTTGGAAATGGGTCCCACTAACGTTCAGACATGTCTGCACACCCTTCTACATGTTGGTGAAGACCATTCTCAGGGTATGTGGCGTGATTTGTTGGATGTGGGCACTTTCTTAAATTCATGGAGATTTTCAGTACCCCACAGACGAGTGTTGAATATATTTCAAATGCGTGGAGATAATGCTAGACGATGACATCGCTCTGTTCACGTTATTTTATAAACAACGCATAGCAACTGAAAAATTGTTCTTCTGACACCGCTGGGATCGAACCCCAGACATCTCGATAACTAGCCGAGTGCGTTCGCTTTACGCTACGGTGCCAACAATTCACAGCGCTATGTGTGGTCTAACAGTCAGCATCTGACTATCCAAATCCTTATTGATGGGCTCAGCAACTGTTATGTCGCCATTTGGTGGCATTCAAAACCACAGTTTCGTGTGGCATTTCTCCACGCATTTGAAATATATTCACCTTTTCTATCGCCCTTTGGATTTATCAGCTGTAATTAAATAGCTTGCTGTGTTGAAAGGCACCAGATGGCGACACATCAGTTGCTGAGCCCACCAATAAGGATTTGTGTAGTCGGATGCTGACTGATAAACCACGCATAGCGCGGTGAATTGTTGGCATCGTAGGGTAAGGCGAACGCACTCGGCTAGTTATCAAGAGATCTGGTGTTCGATCCCAGAGGTGTCAGAAGAACAATTTTTCAGTTGCTAAGCGGTGTTTATAAAATATAAAATAACGTGGACGAGCGATGTTTTGTCTGTTGATGTACCCGGACAGGTGGAATCATGCCTCATCTGTAAAAAAGTCACGCCCCGATTGACGTCCCCTTCTTCAGACAGGAACTCTTGGAACCACCTGCAGTACCAAACACGGGTCACGTGGTCTCTTTCTTTCAGCTGATACACGACAGACATTGTGTACAGGTGGAAACGCAACTTCTTTTTCAGAATATCGTGGGCTGTACTCTTTGGCATATTAGCTTGTTTTGACAGTCTCCTCACGGACTTGTGTGGACTCCTCTGTATCCTTTCCTGGATATCCTGTACGTTCTCGTCTGCGATGGATGGCCTACCGGGGCAAGGGCATCCAGAACATCGCCAGTTTTCCGTCACTTTGCTTGGAGCTGGCGTACCGCATTACGGTGGGGGACGTCTCTATCACGAAATTTCCTAGTTAACTGTTTTTGCACTTCGTCCGTGTTCTTGTCGTCATGGCGAAAAACATGTTGCACCAAAAACACTCTCTGTTAAACCGTCAATACCATTGTTCTTGTGCCGAGATCAGTAATTGATCGACATGTCTACCTCCGTCGACCAAGTGCTCGGGCATGACCTTCGCTCCAAATGACAGCTGCGTGCACCTCGGGGTGGGGAGACATGGTTACCAGACATAGAACACTTCCACGTGGCAGGTAACTTCTACTGTAATTCCATTCAAAATTTCTTTATTATTACATAACTGCAATTCGTGCATTCAGTGCACAGTCACTATTCGGACACCCTGTAGATGGTGCTGTAAAATACAAATAGTTTTATATACTCTCCTTTCCCCACTCAAAATGTTTCAGATGTAAAAGTGCGCTTTAGATAAAATAATCAATAAATACGCGCGCACACACACACAAATGCAAATTAAGTAAACTGCTTTTGCAGGAACCGTTTCCTGTGCTTAGAAATAAACACAGGACAATAAACTCGACGCGACTTTTTTCGTGCTTAAACTTCTTTACAATTTGAACTTCAGTTAGAGTAAGTAAAATACAACACTTGCATTTCAATTGAGTCAGTATAATTCCTGCGAACAACATTAGATAAGTCTACAACTTGGAAAAACAAGTCTTACGACGCACACAGGCATTCAATTCTAACAGCCACTACCTTCAGAGAAATAAGACGATGCTGTAAATCTCATCGAGTTTGATTTTCCTAAATTAGATTTTTATTTTTATGCACGCAGTTTCTCGGAGTATACTTGAACGCTATCTCTGTGCTTTCAACCTAATATGCATTCAGAAGACGCAATAACATATATTTTTAAATGTCGTAATGAAAAAAAATATGTGTAGATGTACAAATGTTAGCCGCATGATACTATTATTAGGGGTGGGAGAATGTTCATTGTAAAGCTCATTTCTCATGCTGAGTGGTGATCTTAAAACCCCACTCATTGATCGATATGAAAGTTCACCACACAACTGTATATAAAATAAATGACTCTTCAGTTAAATCACTCTGATCATTTAAATAAAAACGCAACGGACACAGATAAAACTTAACGGTGTTTTAATGATGGAGATTACTTTCTGCAGAACGAGATAAATTCCTTCCCTCCCGTGTTTCTGATTTGCTTTATGTGACCTTCGTGATAATTCATGCAGCTGGGCAAGAATCTACTCGATGTATCTAAACCAAAAAGGAGCACGGAAGATATTTTTTTTTCTTTTTTATCTTTATCTGGGGAGATGGGAGGTTTAGTGATGAGAAAATTTAACCTTCGTCCATTATTAAATTCTATTTGCATCCTGGTTAAAACCCAATTAACACATCATCATTGTGAATTCATGAGTAGGAATAGGAACTACTACGATGCAGCAGTTCACAAAAACACGCTTCTAAAATTTAGAATATTTTATGGACAGTATTTTTTGTTTGGAGGTTTAACGGTGAGCAACTCAATGGGCTATAAGCAGTCGCCCGTCCCTAATTTAGGGCCACTGGTTCCAGGGAAGGTAGAGAGCCAGCGCCGTAAGACAAACACAGCATCCATGTCTCACCGGGATTCGAACCCGGACCCTTCTCGGACGAATGGTCATAAGCCAGCGTTTGGTCATTGCCGCCCCACTGGCGCAGTGGGGCGGCAATGAACAGTTGACACGATAAACAAAATCATACATTTCATCAGAAACGTCACTTAAATGACTCTGCGGCTAACAGAACTGGTCGAGTTTTGAGAGCTTCTTCGCGTGCCGTCCTTCTTTTTCCTTTCGCCGATACTGTGCACCACTTGGACGCCGCTTTTGTGATACTTTACAAATGGATATCGTTCATTTGTATATTAAAATTTCCACACAGTGAATGAGAGAGACATACTTACTATAAAGAAGAGCTTACCATGAGTATAGCAACGTGTAACAATTTTTTCCCAAATTAAAATAAATCAGCCGCCCCGGTGGCGCAGTGGTCTAAGCGATGACTTTTGATCATTCGCCCGAGATGTGTACGGGCTCGAATCCCGGTGAGGCATGGATGTTGTGTTTGTCTTACGGCCCTGCCTCTCTCCCTTCCCTGGAACCAGTTGCTCTAAATTAGGGACGGGTGACAGCTTATAGTCCACTGAGTTGCTCACGGTGGCCGTTAAACCACTAATAAAAAGAACAAGTTAGTAAAATCATGCAATGCATTGATTATGATACGCTTTCCAACATACCATAAATTATTACTCAAGTTATTAGGATAATGGCTGTGGAATAAATCTCGTTCCTGTGTACTGACCTTTGACCCCATTTCGATGATATTCAACAGAACCGGTTCAGTATACCTCAAGAATAACATACTAAAGTTTTGTCGCAATAGAAGCAGTTTTACGCAAGTTATGAGAATAACGGCTGTGGAATAAATCTTGCTTTTGTGCAATGACCTTGGACCCCATTTCGTTGATATTCAACAAAACCGGTTCACTGTACCTCCGGAACAACATGATAACGTTTTGTCGCAATCGAAACATTTTTAGGTAAGTTATGATGCTATGATGCGCAAGAGCAATGGAATGGATCCCACTCCAGTGTCCTGACCTTTGACCCCATTCGCCCATTTCCAATAGGGTTCGTCTCAGTGGCTCCCTACCACATGCTAAAATTTCATCGAAATCGAACCATATTTACGCATGTTATGACGCATAAAGGCAATGAAATGGATCCCGCTCCTACGTCGTGACCTTTAACCCCATTTGTCCCATTTTCAATAGGGTTCGTCCTCAGGTGGTCCCCTACCATATACTAAAATTTCATTGAAATCGAAACATTTTTACGCCTGTTATCGTGCGGACAGACGGACGGAGTGAAAAAGCTGGAGCATATACGCTTCTTCAATCTACGGTTGGAAAGCCTAAAAAAGCGTATATGCTCCAGCTTTGTCCGTCTGTCTGTCCGCACGATAACTCTCGTAAAATTGGTTTGATTTTGATGAAATTTTAGTATGTGGTAGGACGAAATGGGGTCAAAGGTCAGGATATAGGTGCGGGATCCATTATGCGTCATAACTTACGAAAAAATGTTTCGATTGCGACAAACCCTTATGTTATTCCGGAGCTATACTCAACCGGTTCTGTTGAATATCATCGAAATGGGGTCAAAGGTTAGGGCACAGGAGCAAGATTTATTACACAGCCAATATCCTCATAACTTGACTAAAAATATTTATATTGCGACAAAACTTTAGTATGTTGTTCCGGAGATATACTAAACCAATTCTGCTTAATATCATCGAAATGGGGCCAAAGGTCGGGGCATAGGAACGAGATTTATTCCACAGCCATTACCCTCATAACTTGAGTAATGATTTCTGGTATGTTGGAAAGCGTATCATAATCAATACATTGCATGACTTTACTAACCTGTTAACACCGAGCTCACATTCCAGCATGTATTCGTGCGTGTTCGATTTTTTCATGAGACTATAACTGACCGCTGTAACACGCCCCTTCGTTACTTGCGCCTCTTCCTACTTGAAGCTGCGGGAGTGGCAGTTACGCCACTAGGTTTCAAACTAGAATAGGAGGCTTTTACATCATCGCCAACCTCCCTTTTTTTCCTATACCTTTTAGTCTCAAGTATAGACTTATCACAGGTAACATTTTTTTGTTTTAAGACAGAGGTGTGGATGATTGACAAGTAAATTAGCCATCTTTAAAAAAATAAGACTTGAAATTTGTACGAATTAATTTTCTATGCATGAAATAGTAAAACTATATTAGTAATCAGATTTATTGGAGTAAAAATATAATTACTGTATACGTTTTCGAAGCTTTCGCACATCAACCATATGGCTTTTTCAAGGAAGATAGACAGAAAACACTTGCAAAGAAGGTAGATAGAAAACTTTATCAAGGAAGGTAGACAGTTTTCTGCCTATCTTTCTCGGAAATACCATTTGGTTAATGTGCGAAAACGTAGAAACCTCTATTTATTCTTTTACGCCAATAAATCGGATAGTATAGTTTTGCTATTTTGTGTACAATTCATCGCTATTAATTTAATGTTCATGTTTGACGACACGAGCTCTCATATACAAAGACACTTGACAGTTTCCACTTTTTGTGCGAAAACATATTAATCTTCAAATTCTAACTTCGAGATGGGTATTTATACTCGGTGTTCCTGTCTGATAATAACATATCAACCAGTGACTTACTATTCAGAGGAAGGTGCGCATCTTGGCTTTGAATGAACTGCACGTTTGATTTTAACTGCCGAAAGAATGTAAACTGGCATAGTAATGGGATGATTCTTCCCATGGTAAAAGTGTAAAAGTGAATGAATCTTAAATAATTAAACTAAATTTTTCATAAAAAAACAGAAAAAACTTGAAACACTGTAATTTGTCAGGGCTGCGGGTGGCCTAGTGGGCAACGTTCGTGGCTGCCACGGAAAGGACCTCAGGTTCGATCCCAGGCAGGTACGAACGCTCGATCCACTGAATATCCGCCGTGCGTCGGATGGGCACGTTAAGCCGTCAGACCCCGGGTACTGGCCCTCCGGTAATAAATAAAGGCGTCATACCCCCCTTTCTACTTCGCTTCAGTGTCACTTTCCTATCAGGCGCTCTAGCCCAAATTTCCATAGCTTCCTATTTCTAAGTGTTGTTTAAGACCTGGGGTCAGACACTCCCTTCCTAAAATCCTCTATATATAAAATAAAAAAAAAAAGTCACTATTTGTGGGCCACGGGTAGCCTAGTGGGCAACGTTCGTGACTGCCACGGAAAGGACCGCAGGTTCGATCCCAGCCAGGTACGAACGCTCGATCCACTTAAGTGCCTATCCGCCGTGCGCGGATGGGCACTTTAAGCCATCCGACCCTAGGTACTGGCCCCCGGTAATAAATAAGGGCGTCTTCCTCCCCCTTTGTACTTTGCTTCGGTGTCACTTTCCTATGGGGCACCCTAGCCCAAATCTCCTAGCTTCCTATTTCTAAGGGTTGTTTAAGACCTGGGGTCAGACATTTCCTTCCTAAAATCTTCTACATCTGATCTGATCTGATCTGATCTGAGTCACAACTTGCCAAGGCGTTGCCCACTTAAGGTTTAGACGAACAGCAGAGATGACAACAGGCCATCAAGAAGTCCAGAAAGAGAGGAAGAGATGACAGCAGGCCTCTCAGAGGTCGAGAGAGAGAGACCTGGGCCGTTTCCATTATTTGAGTCCCATGATGTACTCCGTTAAATTTTTTGTTGTAGGTTGCACCCAAAAGTGGAGCTACAACAGCTGTACTACTTTATGAGAAAAGATACACCATTGTGTGGTGCAAACGAAACCCCAAAATATGGTGTAACTTTTCGTCACGTTATGTACCAGGTTGTACAGACATCATTTATGGTACAAAGTTGTACGATAATATGGCGCAAAGTTGCACCATATTTTGAGGTTTCGTTTGCACCACACATTGGTGTATCTTTTCTCATAAAGTGGTACAGATGTTGTAGCTCCACTTTTGGGTGCAACCTACCACACAATTTTTAACAGCGTATTTGAAAATGAAGAAAGATAATATCAAAAGTCTAAATTTGAGGCCTTCCTTGAATGCAAGGTCCGGACCAAATGGCTCCCGTGATAGGTCCTGGATGACTGAATGTACACTGCTGCCCAAAACTTTATAGCAAGGTACATTTTGACCAGTCAACATGAAAGAAAGGTGAATGACAGCTGTAAGTCGCACCGATGGTAATGGCAACAGTAAAAGGAAACGCACGACAGCAAAGATCATGAGTCGTAGATTTCGAAACAGAACAAAATGCCACGAAAGAGGCACAGGATCATCTATCGTCCAGTAGCATTTTTTCCTTAGCACTGCTAAATAGACTACAGGGCGAAGTCCTCATTAGGGGAAACGCTCACCTCACACCGCAATATATGCTTGGCATCAAGTGATTCAGAAGTTCATGGACTATGTTGTACCGCGCCTGAAAGCTTGAATTCTTTTGAGAACGCATTGAGAGACGGATTGCAGCTTTTTGTGTCATACGATGGGCAAACCAAGAATCTGCAGCGGAGGATTTACAGGGAAAGCCCCACGAAGCCCAGGCGCAGGACATCGCGATGTGGGAGAGACCCCAACTTAACAAATTTTACTTTCTTTTTTCCGTTTTGCCTCTAAAATGAAGAAGGAAAAAAATCCCAGTGTGTTCTGGGAGCATGTTTCCCCTCAAACTCGAAGTATAAATTTACTAGCTTAAATACAGGCTGGCTAAAAATCATATTTTGACAGCAATATAGCTTAATACTAAACTACAACTGAGCTCAGAGGTAGGAGTGCTATTTCTGGCAGATTTGTTTAAAGTCATAACTATCTTGGTATCATTATTCAGCACGATTTAAAATCAAATTCACATGTTGACTACCTTTCTAATAAGATCTCAAGAAATATAGGGGTTATTAGTAGCGCAGTGGCCAATTCAACCCCAAAATTAATGATTTTATAATACTACACTTTAATTCAATCTCATCTAATCTATTGTATATCTGTTTGGGGATCGACTACTTTATACAATATGAAAAAACTTAAGTCATTACAAAATAGATTCATAAGACTACTACAATTTAAACTACAAAATACTCAATTTTCAAATACAGTCTTTCAGGCTAGACTCAGTCCAAACGATTTTAATATACTAACTATTCAACAATTGCATATCTATAGTATAGGTAAACTAATGTTTTTGAGAATTAAAAATGGTTATTACCAAGATTTAATTACAATAAGTACTCACAGTCATGATTATTCCACGAGACATAAAACAACATTAATCCCCATGTTTCCACCAACAGAACGATTTAGATCATTTATTAATTACATTGGTCCTGCATTATGGAATACATTTCCTACTGATATTATATCACTTAATAATATTAATACATTTAAAGGAAAACTCAGGAATTTCTTACTGACCAAAAGCTCATAATGTACTGTTACCTTTAGTAATTGATAGCACCACCCTAGCTGTGTTTGATATATGTGGACTTGACTTGTTTATGTTTTTTGCTTTTTTTTTAATTTCATGAAAATTTTGATGCTGTGGGAGAAGAGGCCTATCATGCCTTTTCCCTCCTCATTCCCTGTTGTTACAAAAATACATTATTTGTGTTATATATTTATGATTATGTAATAATGTCTGTAACAACTAAAATGCAATAAATGAAATGAAATGAAATGAAATTGTAATGAACCTGTTACTTCTTTTAATTCGTTATCTATTGGGCGTGTGCAAAAGTTCTACCCGTTTTTGTAATAGATGCAAATTGCGGTCGGAGTAGTTACGTCACAGATGACCATACGATGCCGAATTTTCGGCCAATAAAGCGTGAAGTAGTAGATCATATAGAGGCACTAGGTTTGTCCGAGTAAGTCATTTGTAACGGAAATCACGGACGGTGTATCGTGACATGCGATTTTTTTTTTTTGATTGGAGGTTTAACGACCTGCGTGAGCAACTCAATGGGCTATAAGCAGTCGCCCGTCCCTAATTTAGGGCCACTGGTTCCAGGGAAGGGAGAGAGCCAGTGCCGTAAGACAAACACAACATCCATGCCTGACCGGGATTCGAACCCGGACCCCTTACGGACGAATGATCAGAGGCCAGCGCCTTAGACCACTGCGCCACCGAGGCGGCCATGACATGCGATAAGGAGCAAATTAGACATTGTTTACTGTACGAATTCGCCAAGTGTATGTGGAGGATGCAGTTGATGATAGCACATGTCGCCGTTGGTTTCGGAAATTCCGGGACGGAGACAGAAGCTGTTAAGATCAACCACGTCCTAGACTTCCATCAGTGGTTTCTGACGAGCATGTGGACAAAGCCATAAGAAATGACCAACAGCCAACCGCTCAGGAATTAGCGGAAGCGTTGCTGATACACAGAAGAACAGTCGAAAGGCAGATGCATGCGCTTGGGTTCATCACCAAATTCGATAACTGGGTTTAGCTTCAGCTTTCTGCAAAGCAACGAGAGGAGAGAATCCGAACCTGTGTTTCTTTGCTTTCTCGTTGCAGAAATGAACCGTTTTTTGGGACGAATTGTAAAAGGTGACGAGAAATTGGTACTGTACCGTAATGTAAAGTGGCGACGAACTGTGTGCCAGTTCGTCGCCACTTTACATTACGGTACAGTATTGACCTCCATTCACCTCAAAAGGAGGACTGCATCCCAAAAAGGTTTTGTTGAGTGTTTAGTGAGATGTCCAGGGAATAATCCACCTAAGCGAACGATAAATTCTGACCTCTACTGCCAACGGTTGGAAAGATTGCGAGAACAATTGACACTGAAGCGGCCAGCACTACTCAATCGCAAAGGCGTGATACTTTATCATCATAACGTCAGACCTCATGCTGCTTTAATCACTGGGCAAAAATTACTGGACTTTGGTTGGGAAGTGTTACCTCACCTGGCGTATTCCCCTGACTTGGCAACTACGGACTACCGCCTTTTTCGATCGTTACACAACGCCTTCGTTCTCCAAATCTTTGATGACGTGGGCGATGTGAAAACGGTATTACATGACTTTTTACTCTAAAACACAGGGTTTTTTGCGGCGTGGGATTCAGCTACTCAATCTTAAATTTCTATCATCCTTCGAAAAAACATTAAAGTGTCCTCGCTGAAGTGGCAATTTTTCAAGCACTGACAACTCTGATTACTTCCGCAATAAAAACCTAATTCCACAAAGTGTAGATGTTTGCACTTCAATACATCATATTTTGGAAGCTGGCATTCAGCTTTATTTCAGTCTTCTGGATGTCCACTTTCCATGTATACGGTTAAGCTTAGTGTAGTTAACGTGACGTTAGTGCTACCGATATAACAAAATGTTTGCAACCTAATTTTTTACAATAGCAAATATTATAAAATTTACCCATAAAAAGTTTTTTTTTCTGGCGGAGGATGGTTTACACTCTGTGGAAAAACAAACAAACAAAAAACCAAAAAAACAAACAAAAAAAAACGGGGTACCTCAAACTGACATCCAAACGGTTAGTTTTTTTTTACTACTATGTGCTAATCTAAAGGAGATGAAACCAAACGACAGGGGAATGGTTTACACCATACGTTCTCAGGTAACACTGTAATGATTAATATTCAGAAACAGGCTTGTATTAGGGAGAGGACATTTTTAGCACTCCTAAGGGCCGCGGGTGGCCTAGTGGTCGGCGTTCGTGACTGCCATGGATATGACCTCAGGTTTGATCCTGGGCAGGTACAAACGCTCGAACTATTAAATACCCGCCGTGCGTCGGATGGGCACGTTAAGCCGTCGGACCCCGGTAATAAATAAGGGCGTCTTCCTCCCCTTTTCTACCTCGCTTCCGTGTGACTTTCCTATCAGACATTCTAGCCCAAATCTCCTAGCTTCCTATTTCTAAGGGTTGTTTAAGACCTGGGGTCAGACACTCCCTTCCTAAAAATCCTCTAAGTATGATCTATGATGTTTACCACTCCTAATGTTTTAGGGGAGGGGGATTTTCTCCGGCACAGCCTTATCTTACTAGCATCTTCAATATTTTACACCACCACAAGGTGAAATCCGTGATGTATTACTGAATTAAAGCAAAGGTTCTTTAAATCCCTTGTATGTGTAGATTACTTGGAATCTATATTTGCGATATACGAGCATAAAATTTTTTCTATCCTCTATTTGAAACTTTTATATACACTGCCTGACAATTGCTAAGGACGGATGACAATAGCAACGATAGCAACCATAAAATGGAAGGCAGAAAAATGCGGAAATTAGCATAAGTGCGGGATACAGTAAGACGTGTTGTGCGTATGCAAATTTTGGATTGCCGAACTTGTTCGTGACGTCATAGCGCTGATAAGAGATATAAAGGATTTGACGCGTATTGACCGTTGTTGTTCAAACGCAAAGTTGAAAGGGAAAGAATCAAATGACGAACTTGCAATTTTTAGTATGTCTTCCCGACATCACCTAGATGATTTTACGCGTGGCCGTATTATTGGCAAGATTGAAGAAGAGCGAAAAATAACAGATGCTGCCAGGGAGTTCGACGTCAGCCACAGTGTTGTTTCAAGGCTTTGGAAATCATTTCAAACAAATGGAGAGTGTAGCAAACGTCACGGGGGAGGTCGTGTTCGCAGTACGACACCTGCATAAGATCGGTACATAGTGCTATCAACAAAAAGACACTGGCGCAGCACAGCTAGTGAGGTAACAAATCAGTTTATGGCTGCTACTGGCAAGCGGATCTCCCGAAAAACTGTCGCCAGACGTTTGCATGAAGGAGGACTATACGCCCGCCGTCCTGTTGTATACATCCCGTTGTCCAGACGTCACCGTACCGCCCGTTTGTAATGGTGCCATCAACATCGCAATTGGACTGATAACGACTGGTCTGCTGTCCTCTTCTCAGATGAGAGTAGATACAGTCTATCGTCTGATTGTCGACGAAAACTAATCTGGCGTGATAGTGGTATTGCATATTGTCCAGCAAACATAGAGGAAAGGGACCGATATCCGACATGTAGTGTCCTGGTATGGGCTGGCATCATGATCAATGGCCGTACGTCCCTCTATGTGCTTCCAACTGGGACTATGACTGGCCAACGATACATTAATGATGTTCTGCTACCTCATGTTCGCATGTTCCGTGGTGCTGTCGGTGATAGATTCATTTTCATGGACGACAACGCAACATGTCATCGAACAGTCGCTGTCAAGGAGTGTCTTGAGAGCGAGAATATTCAACGCCTCGTATGGCCAGCACGTTCTCCAGATCTGAATCCCATTGAAAATGTGTGGGATGCTTTGGGGAGGAGTCTTGCTGGTCGCCAATGCCCTCCAATAAACAAGGACATTCTCATCCGTGCACTGATAGAGGAATGGGATAAATTACCCCAACAGCTGCTTGATAATGTTGTGCAAAGCATGACACGACGTGTGGAATCTTGCATCGCCCTCCATGGTGGCCATATCCCGTATTGACATCTTACGCCGGAACGCCTGCGGACGGTAATTGCATTTTTTTCACGTTTATGTATTCTGCACAAAATGGCCTGTTTGTCCCTTGAACACGTTCCAAAGCCTTCTGGATTTCAGAGCACAATAAATTGTCTTTCTTGTAATGTCCTGGCATTCTGACATTATTTTATTTCACTTGGCATCCAACCACACTTACTTTTTTATGCGCTATATAGCCGTTTATGATCCGTCCTTAGCAATTGTCCAGCAGTGTATATTATAAATAACAAAATTGTGTTTATATGTATGTAATCAGTCAACAAGTTTCAGCCTCTTCAAAATTTGTAATCCCTCTTCCTCCCCGGAAAAACTCTCTGAATGCAGCACTGCCCAAAAGGGGATAGCAGCTTGGATTGGAAACTTAAAAGGAAGAGTGGGGCATATATCAGTGCTTCACTTGGCTACACAAAAATGTGTTCCCGATGGGTGCCACGCATATTGACCCCAGGAAACAAACAGAAGCGTCTTGAGTGTTGTAAAAAACGTTTGAAGCGTTATCGTGAAGACGGCGATCAATTTCTGTTGAATATTGTTTTCTGAGGATTAGTCGTGGATCCATCATTTTGACCCTGAAGAAAAACGACACAGTATGGAAAGCCGACACGCTTCCTTTATTCGTCAACCAAAAAACTCGAAACCTGCCGTCTGCTAGCAAGGTTCCTTTGACTGATTTATTGGGACTCACAAAGTTTATATGACAGAATGTTTGAAAACTGGGAATGCTGTAAATTCAGCAGGTTACATTGGAACAATAAAGAACCTACGCTAGACAGTGTGTCGAGTTAGGAAGTCAAGTGCATCGATTTTGTTGCTGTATGACTACGCAAGATCGCACACTTCTTGCTCATCACTTGATGCTCTCCAGAGGCTGAAATTTGAGGTTTTATCTCCTACCCTTCCCCCAAAAGCCCAGACTTGGCACCGAGAGATTTTCATTTCTTTCAAAATCTGAAAAAAATCTGAAAGGGACTCGTTTTACCTTAGATGATGAAGTGAAGCGCGATATCACATCGTCGATCAGACAAAGAAGCCATGAACTCTGCATTGACAGCATGCGTAAACTTGTCTTACGTAGAGGAAAATGTATTGAACGACAAGGCGACTACGAAGAAAAATAGGTATGTCGATTTGTACCAACCATTAATACACACAATTGACGTGATTTAGGAACATCCAAGAGAAGTCATCGCTCTTTCCACGTTTATGAGTGAGTCTCGGCGGCCGATGAGAATTTTCCTGTGACTCTCATAAATGTGGAAAAAGCGATGACTTCTGTTTGATGTACTAACCAAATTGTGTTTCATTTCGGTTTTTATTTGTGCAAATACATTGTTTTTTTGAATGAAATACGGGATTACACCATTGTACATTACAAATTTTGAAGATCTGAATCCGTGTATTGCTGTAAATATGACATGAATAATATGATAATATGCGAAAACTGGAAAATTTCGTCATCCTCGAGCAGGAATCGAACCCGAGTCTCTCGGATAGCGCCCGAGTAGCTATCGCGGATTCAATTTCCGCTCCAGGACGACGGAATTTCGAAGTTTTCGGATATTATCTGACTTAACACCCATGTCATATTTACACCAATAAACGGATTCACATCTTCTAAATTTACATTGTTTCTTTTCTGTGGATATTTGACTGTGTGCGTTACTTATCAACCAGCCCACTTGGCTTTCCAATCATTAAACATGCGCCTCAATGCCTGTTAAATGCGCCTCAATGACCATCCTTATAGAAGTTCCGACTCATTTTATTCAACAAAGGCTTTCCCATCCTGGGCCGGTCTTTGGAGCTCCAGGCCACAGACTGACTACGTTTAATAAAGACGTATGAAGTGAAGGCGAATTTCTAAGTTCCACTATTTCCCCTCATCCCACCCCATCAGGGTATCGCAAACTCCCTGAATATTAAATTTCATCTTAGCAAATAGTTCTTGAGTTATAGTGGAAACAAACCACACGCTCACCAGACACCACAGTAAACATAGTAAAATTATTTTCGTGAGAACCCAAAATGTGTATTTCTGTTGAAATCTCGGTGTCGATTTTTTTTGCGATTACATGCACTACTTTCTCATACGTTAGCATAGGAAAGCAGCGGCGCACCCAGGAATTCCTGTGTGTGTATGTGGGATGGGGGGCTATATATATATCATCATCATTGTCAACCATTATCAATCCACTGCTGGACGAAAGTCTCCCTAAGATTCCTCCACATCGGTCTGTTTTGTGCCAGTCTCCTTCATGTCACTCCCGCATACTTGCGAATTTCATCCACCCATATTCCATGTGGTCTTCTTCTGGGTCTTTTCCTGTCCCTTGGAATTCAACCTAAAATTTCGGCTGTCCATCGATGGTCTGTCCTTCTGGCAGTATGTCCAGCCCATTGCCATTTCAGGGATTTAACTCTGATCATGATGTCTTCCACTCTTGTCATTTTTCGGATCCACAAGTTCCTCTTCTTATCTCTCCTGGTTACACCAAGCATGCACCTCTCCATGCTGCTTTGAGATGTCTGCAGCCTTTGTATGTCTCTTTTAGTTAAGGTCCACGTCTCTGCACCATACGTAAGCACTGGAAGGATGCATTGATCAAACACTTTTCTTTTAAGACATAATAGCATATTGCTCTTGAAAATTATGCTGTTTCTTCTAAAAGCACTCCAGGCAAGTTTTGTACGCCGATTAATTTCTTCATCAATGTGACCCTCACTTGATATCTGCTGTCAAAGATAAACGTACGTGTCTGTTATCTCCAGCTTTTCTCCATCAATCGATAAATCTTCATTTCTTGTAAAAGCATTGAACATCACTTTTATCTTCTGAAAGTTCATTTTTAATTCCACTTCTTTACTTTTGTCAGCAAGTTCCGGGATCATACTCTGCAGCTCTGATGGGGTAGTTGCAAAAATGACTACGTCATCAGCAAAACGAAGGTGGTTTAGATAATCTCCAATAATCTTTATCCTTTTGTTTTCCCAGTTCAGTGATTGAAAGACATTCTCCAATTTGGCATTAAAGAGCTTCGGAGATATGGTGTCACCTTGTCTCACTCCTTTTCCAACTTTTATGTGTGTTGTATATTCAAACAGCCGAATCTTTGCACTTGCATTTTCATAGATGTTATTAATAATATTAATGTACGCATCTTCAATACCGCCGGATTTCAGAGCCATTGTAACTGCTGATGGTTTCACCGAATCAAAGGCTTTTTCATAATCGATAAAAGCCATGCACAATGGAAGTTCATATTCCCTCGCTCTTTCAATTAGTTCTCTCAGTACGTGGATATGATCTATTGTGCTGTAGCCACTCCTGAATCCAGCTTGTTCTCTCGGTTGAGCCATGTCCAGTGTCACCTTCAAGCGGGGTGAAAGAACTTTAGTGAAGATTTTATAGACCACTGATAGGAGGCTGATAGGTCTGTAGTTCTTGATATCCTCAATGTGACCTTTTTTATGTAGCAGGATCATTGTGGCATTGTTCCAATCCTCAGGAATCTTCCCTTCATTAAGGCATCTAGTGAAAATTTGGGCGAGTACTGTTCCGATTTCTCTATTTGCTTCTTGTATGATGTCTACAGTAATTCCATCTTCTCCTGGAGCTTTTCCCCGCTTCATGTTCTTGATTGCATGTACAACTTCTGCTGGGAGGACTGGAAGAACTCTGGTACTGGTACCTTTCATGATGTCTGGAGTACATGTATCATCCCTTTCATATAATTTGGAGTAGAAATCTTTCACTCTTGTCAAAATTTCGCCTCTATTTCTTGTTACAGAACCATCTTCTTTTCTCAGTGCCATAATCTGCTTCCTTCCCTTACTGAGATGTCCCTTTGCTATCTTTAGGCTTTGGTTATTTTCAATTGCTTTCCTTACTAGTTCACAGTTGAATTTCCTTATGTCTTCAGTGACATTTTTTCGTACTGTCTTGCATAGCTCTATATATTCCACTTTGGAAGTCACATCTTCTTTAGTTGTCCTCATCTCTCTTCTTTTTTGCATCAACATTTTGGGTTTTCCTGATAATTTGTTCACATGCAACTTGTTCTTAGACCCAGCTAATTTTGTTGCTGTTTCCGTAAGAGTTTTGGTTACTTTTCTGTTAACTTCAGAAATATCCAGTTCTTCCGATGTTAGGCCTTCTAAAGCAGAGAATCTGTTCTTCAGTTCCAACTTGAAGGTATTATGGTGTTTTTTAAGGTTGGTTATGTCAATACATCCAGTTTGTCTTATGAGCTTGCCACGTTTGAGTTTGTTGAGGTGCATCTTACATCTGACCAATCTATGGTCACTACCTGTGTTGAACTTGTTTAGCACACTGCAGTCTTCTATGACGAATTTTTTGTTACACATGTTATATATATATATATATATATAGAGATAGAGAGAGAGAGAGAGAGAGAAGAATGCGTACATAAAGTGATGTGTGAGTGTGTATAGTATAGGCACATAGTGTACACTGGAGTGCCAGAAAAACTGGTACAGCAGTCTAATACTTGGTAGGTCCCCCACGAGAGCGCAGGACTGCAGAAATACGACGGGAAACGGACTCCACTAGCTTCTAGAAATATGCTGTAGGCAATGCACACCATACTTCCTGCCGGGCGTTCCACAATTCGGGTGTATTCCTAGGTCTCGGATTCCTGTGTTTGATAGCGCGTTGCATGGCATCCCAAATGTGTTCTATCACGTTCAGATCTGGGGACTTGGGTGGGAATGGCAACACCCCAAACTCATATGAATACTCCTCTAACCATAATGCGGCGTTACGACACTTGTGTGGAGGTGCATTGTCTGTTGGAGCAGACCCAACCCATCAGCATGGACATGAACTGGTGTACCTCGTCTGAAAGGATGCGCACATAGCGTTGGCCGGTCACAGATGTTTGTAGACGCACCAGGAGTCGCAGTGAAGTCCAGCTAAACACACCCCATACCATTACGGACCCCCCACCAGCCGGTACAGTTCCCTGTTTACAGGTGGGATCTATGGCTTCATGGGGTTTGCGCCTCACACGAATCCTTCCATCTGCCCGATACAGTTGGAAATGCGATTCGTCAGACCAGGTACTTGTTTCCAGTCATCAAGTGTCCAGTGGCGGTGTTGCCGTGCCCAAGCAAGGCGCATAGCTGTGTGTCGTGCACCCGTCAAGGGGACTCGAGTTGGGCGTCAGCTCCCAAAGCCCATATCGTGCAGAGTACGTTGCACAGTCCGGACGCTGATGCTTGTTGAGGCTCCAGCATTGAATTCCGATGATAACTGCGAGAGTGTTTGCACGCCTACTACGTGAAACGATTCTTGACAGCCGACGATGGCCACGTTCACCCAATGTCTTTTTACGGCCACACTGGTATCGTAAATTGGAGGTTTTGCCGGAATTCTTGTAGTCACGGTACACCCTTGCAATGGTCGTCCGTGAAAATCCGAACTTTGTTTCTATCTCCGAAATACTATGGCCATCTCACGAACGCCAAGTATGACAACACTTTGGAAATCGCTTAAATTTTTATTACTTGTCATTCTCATGCCGAAAACAGCTCTGACAGCTGGCAAGGATGTCTATCGCTTTATATACGTACTGGCGGACGCAAACGAGTACGCGCATAGGTGACGTTGCTATGTATTTTGCATAAGCTCGTCTGTACCAGTTTTTGTGGCACCTCAGTGTATATGCATGTATGCAGTATACGTTACAGAGTGTGTGCTTATGCATGTATGCAGTATACGTTACATAGTGTGTGCTGTATATATAATATACGTACATAGTGTATGTGTATGCATGTATATAGTATACGCACATAGCGCATACATTAGATAGATAGATAGATAGATGGTCAGATATTGATATATACGTAGGGTGTCCGAAAAGTTCTTGGCCTGACTATGAAGGAAAAATCGTAGGTATAGGACGGAAAAAATAACTAGTAGATACTATGTAATTTTTTGAACTTGGAAAATAATATTTTGGAATATTTAATTTGTGACGTACGTCAATCTTAATCTTTTGGAGATATAACTAAAAGACACTATGTAATTTTTTGAACATGTAAAACAACCTTTTTGAATGTTTAATTTGTTGCATACGTCGAACCTGATCTCCTGGGGGGCTTAAGCCCCTAAAGACCCCCTTCCGTGGGTGCGCCAGTGTAAGAAAGGTAAGAAAGTATTGTAATCGCAAGAAAACAAAACTATTCTTCACAAGGATGGCGGACACAGTGATGGGGCCCCTAAAATTTATGCTGTGCCCAGGGCACCGGTATCTCTAAATCCGCCACTGAGAATTTACACAATGCGACAGAGAAACAAAGCATTAAAGACAGAAATTTGAATGAGTGTCTCTCTGCTTAGAGAATAGCAAAAGATTTCACTTGGTGTTGATGAGCTGGAAGACGTAAAAATCTTCCACTGCTAAAGATATTTGGACGCTGAATATAGAGCTAAGGTTGAGAAATGGCTTGCATTTGGAGGAGATAAATATATCTTGGCAAGTTCGCAGAAAATTTATGGAAAATGTAACCATTAGGCCTGGTGTTTGTAAGTGCATAGACGACGGATTTATTCCTAGATTGACTACGTTTAACAGAGATGTATGAAGTGAAAGCGAATGCTGGAATGTTGTAACAAATTATGGCTTTAAACAGCTTATCAGCGTTTTGATTAATGGGTTTCACATCCGAATTACCGTTTAAGAATTCATAATGTACAAACTGTGATATCCGATTCAAGCTTGACAGGTTAGGTAGCAATGAAAGTCTCCTTTTCGTCAATTCTACCCTACGAATTTTAAGAAGAAAGGCGAGAAATTAGTGAAAACGTAAATAACATGCAAGCGTTTGAACGCGTAATAACCACGGCGCAATTTTACAAAGCAAACATCTCAACGGTCTGCATTTTAGCGGCTATCAATTGGCAGGAAATACGTCGTAATTTAACTGGGAAGCTGAATTCGTGCTGCCTTAAATCATGTGCTCACAAAAGACGAATGGGTTTCGTTGTAGCAGTGCCGGAAGTTTGACAAGCATCTTAGCAGCGGACATAATGCTCATCGGACTACAACGAATTTAGTTGGATTAATTAACAGAGATAGATGAATCATCCTACCACTAATTATATTGATATATTCAGCGGCCATTGCCAACGTAGTTGGTTAACGGTCTTGTATTTTTTTATATCACATCTTTTGAAAACCAGAACGTGCTTACAGTATCACTAAGTCAGTCCTCTTGTGAACGCCATATCTCTCCACCTATTCGTCTAACTCGAAAAACTCTTTTGGCATTGGGAAACCAGAATTGTGACAGTGATGACTTTTTGCCTTCTTCCAATGTATAACTGGTACAAAAATACAAATCCTATTGAATTCAAACTCCGTATTTCATTCCACATCATCTCTTCTAAAATTCCAATTGAAAAATTTGTTTCTTTCGACAGTTTTTATCAGAAAGACCATTTTGAGTGCAGTTTCCATTCCAAATAATTCATAGTTTTTCTGCTAGGGTCGTCAAAATATATCAAATTTCTTCCCAAATATCTGCTTCGAAGAGTCTGATTCTAAAAATGCTTTTTTCCCCACGTATAGCGTTCACGATGAAAAGATTTTTCAATCGTGAAAACTTCTAACTATCATTATCAGCTACCCCATAACTGTTTGTAACTTATTTACGGCCTCCCTGGCATATTTAATCAATAGGGCTAGGTGAATGCATTGTATTTTAGCCTCGATATTCTTGCAATTTGAGGAAACTGTCGCTAGATCAGGATGCTTTGGGGTGTTTTACCAACTGAGACTTTTCCGAAGAGAATTTTTTTAATCATAAAATTAAGCGAATTTTATATACTTTCTTGCGAGCGATACTGGTGGCTATTTTCATTTGTTTTTTTTATTTTTTCTTCCTGTCCAAAGACGACAGCTAATCAAAATTAAATTCACATCGCCGACAAATGGTAAGGAACTAGAAGGTAAAACGTGTCCCCCTTAAAGTCGGCTAATTTTCGTCGCATGTTGAATTTAATCACTTTAGAAAGTATGGAACAACTCTCTGCATATTGCATTTTGCGAGATAAAAAGGAAAGTCGATTTTCAAGACTTATCATCTGAAGCGTAGATAAAATTCACACAAGGCAATATGTTTAGTGTCTTACCCATTTAGTGCAAGGTAAATGAATGCTGACTATTATTCAGTGAAAACAAACCAATCTAATAGCTGTAACGTTAAACACACAGTTGACGCGGACCAGGAACATCAAATAGAAGTCATCACTCTTTCCACGTTTATAAGTGAGTCACGGAAAAATTCTCATCGGCCCACAGAATTTTTCCGTGATTCACTTATAAATGTGGAAAGAGCGATGACTTCTATTTGATGAGCTGTAACGTTATTCTCATTCAATGAAATTCTTATTATTCAGTGAAATCAAACAAATCTAGTAGCTGTAAGGTATGAAAAATCCATTTATTGGCGTAAATACAACGCAAGCTTTCGCGCCCCAGACGGTTGGCTTCATCAGGAAGTCACTCACTCTAAAGTTCATGAGAAAGTTCTAACTAGAAACTCAAACCTTAAATTATATAAAAGATGATAGATATATACCTAGATTAAATCTCCCACAGGCTACATCCATTCTAGATTTAAGAGCGCTGTACACTCAGAAGCGCGTGTCAAACAGTAGGAAGGTCGGTAGAAATGTCCTCGTTGCAAACCTTCGGGTTGGCAAGAATCTCAACTTTTCCCTATATGCAGTGGCCCTTGCATTTGTATAATACATGGAGCGATCTTCTTAATTCCATTCCATTTAGGGTTAGCAGCGTGGATCTTGTCCTGCTAAAACCGTGGTTAGTTCACCTTGCTTCACATAACGCTTGTGCGCAACAAGTCTTAAAATACCGCTTTTGGTCATATCAATATAATCTAATTACTGTGTTTTGTCCTACGCATGCATATCACACTTGTGGATATACTGATTTGGTGATCACCAGAGCTCGGACAAATGTGTTATATCAATGCCCTTGACTCTGGAACGGGTTGCCGATTTATATTAGTTTCTTTGTTAACTATGCTTCATTTAAAAGAGAGTTAAAGGAATACTTGATATATAATTAATTCGTTTCGGATTTGACTATCTACATTTGTGATTATGTACACTGAAGAGCAATTGAATTAGAGATATCTGTCTAGTAACGTGTAGCACCACCTTTCGCCCTGATGACGGCGGCGATTCGTGTCGGCGTGGACTCGACAAGACACCGGAAGCGTTGGGAAGCCATACGGATCCACGACCCATGAACAAGCTTCCACAGTTCACGAAGATTTGATGAAGGGTCGGACATCTCTCTCGATGGCATCCCAGATGTGCTCGATGGGATTGAGGTCAGGTGACCTAGCCAACCAGGGAAACGAGGTCACGTCGGTGGAGTGTTCATCCAACCATTCGGATACGATTCGAGAGCGATGGCACGGTGCATTGTCTTGTTGCAGGATGAGGTTCCCAGTGGGATGTTGAAGACGCACAAACGGGAGCAAATGATCGTCCAGGATATCCCGGTAACGTTGACCTGTGAGGAACAATGTCACACGTACCAGGGGTCCCGTTTCAGTCCACCTAAACAGTCCCCAGACGAGAATGCCACCCACATCAGCTTAAAGAGTACCCTGCTGGCAAGAAGGATCCATCACTTCATGTGGTTTGCGCCGTACTCGTATCCTGCCATCCGCATGTACCAACGTGAATCTCGACTCATCAGTCCAGGCAACATTTTACCACATGTCTAGGGTCCAGTGGCGATGTTCCCGCGCCCATACTAATCTTTGCACCCTCTGATGTGCAGTCAGCAGCGGTACTCTCGTGGGACGATGGCTTCTATACCCCATAGCGAGGAGATGGTTCTAGATGGTGTGGCTGCTTACACGTATTTGTGCACCAGCGTTAAATTGGCGAGTGATTTCTTGCACTGTGGCCCGTATATCCGCAGTTACAATGCGAGCTAGCCGACGATGATCCCGCTCATCCACACGCTGTTGTCCACGGCAGTTGGCCCTTGCAGGGATGGTTTTACCGGATTCGATGTACTCACGGTGCACCCGTGACAATCCCAGTGCCTGCACGACTTCCGAGATGAAGTGACCCATTCGTCGGGCCCCGACAATTTTCCCACGATCAAATGCGCGTAGATCCTTTGTCTTACCCATACTGCGTCCGACTCTTACTGATTCCCGTCGCATCACTCCTTATATTGTCGGATCGCTGCATACGTTATGTCGTTTCCGTTTACAGGCCCGCCCACAGCGCCACATTTGCATAACGCCAGCTGTCTCTAATTCAATTGCTCTTCAGTGTAAATTGCAGTTCTATAGAAGGATAATTTCATGACTTGGCACTTCTGCTTTTTATTAGGTGACCAAGGGCTCGTCAGGCTTATACTAGCCTTTTTTCCTGGCTCCCTGCTATGTTGTACCACAGATGTTTGTATAAGTGTTTGGTACTATACGTAGTTCTGTTCGTATTGTCATATGTGTTTTTATATTACTATTACTTCATTTGTACTTTGTTATATATGTATATTATTATTGTATAATATTTGTATTTGCTTGTGTAATGGTTTATGAATCTGTATTAGTTGTATTTTTATTTATATTTTCATTTTTGTATTGTATTTATGTATTTCTTACATATATGTATTGTATTTCTTTTGTATTTGTATATGGTGCGATATGTATTTGGTTAATCTTTTTTGTACAGAAATCGTATGTGCGAGTTGATTGTATGTTAGATACCATAACATGGCAAAATTCAATTCAATTCAAAGTCACTTTATAGACCCATCAGAGTAATCCAAAGAGAAGGATACGCACCAGTGTTTGGAGACAATGGCGGCGGTCTCAATTTACGGTGAGCAAAGTCGATATTGACCTTGGCGTCCTTATTCTGATGCCAAAGCCACATCTCTTAAGCAAACAGTAAAAGCCAGGAACGTAGGGGGAGATGCCAAATGTACCGGAAAGAACGATTTGAGGTGGCAGGGGTGTGATTACTATCGGCTGCCTCAGCTGTCCTGATGATATTGTTGATCGCTTGCATATCGAATCCAGCGGAGGAGGCCAGAAATCTTAAACTAATCAATCTCAGATTCACGGGCAAGTTGGTCAGAGGTAAGGGTAAAAGCTCGTTTGGCTCTATATTTGAAGGAAGAATATTTGTAGGCGTCCGGGAAGGCAGACGTAGGGTGAATAACATTTGACACAGAGGTTGGCTTATCTTAAGTGTGAAGAGGACTTGAGTGTGAAGAGCTCCAATGTGTGTTTTTTACAAACGCCCAGTGGAGCTTTTAGTACTTCTTACAAGACAATTCACCCTGAGGATAGCGTGGATTAGTTTTCTATAGCCCACGCCAGGATGCTTAAAGCAGAAGATTGGAATCGGGCATCTCTGCTGATTCGTTATACGATATTACAAAACAGAATACTTCCTGTCTTTATTTGCTTCTCTGTAGGAAAAAATAATAAAAAAATAAAAATCTTAAATATCACAGTGGCATTTTTCTGTTCCTATAGTGAAACAATCATTCGCCCGAGATGTGTACTGGTTCGAATCCCGGTGAGGCATGGATGTTGTGTTTGTCTTACGGCCCTGCCTCTCTCCCTTCCCTGGAACCAGTGGCTCTAAATTAGGGACGGGTGACAGCTTATAGTCCACTGAGTTGCTCACGGTGGCCGTTAAACCTCTAATAAAAAGAACAAGTTAGTAAAATCATGCAATGCATTGATTATAATACGCTTTCCAACATTACAGAAATCATTACTCAACTTATCACTCAAGTTATGAGTATATTGTCTGTGGAATAAATCTCGGTCATGTGCCCTGACCTTTGATCCCATTACGATGATATTCAACAGAACCGGTTTGGTATACCTCCGAAATAACATGATAAAGTTTTGTCGCAATTGAAGCATTTTTACGTAAGTTATGATGCATAAGGGCTATGGAAAAGATCCCGCTCCTGTGTCCTAACCTTTGACCCCATTTTGCCCATTTTCAATAAGGTTTGTCGCCAGGTGGTCCCTCACCACATACTAAAATTTCATTGAAATCGAACCTTTTTTACGTTAGTTATGGCGCATAAAAGCAGTGGAATGGATCCCTATCCTATGTACTGACCTTTGACCCCATTTCGTTCACTTTAAATAGGGTTCCTTCCCAGGTGATCCCCTACCAGATACTAAAATTTCATCGAAATCGACCCTCTGCCCGCCGCAAGAGTGTGACGTCATAAATCTTTAATAGGATCCACACACAACGCGTAACGTAAAGAGACAGATGGCGTGACCGCGCGCGAACATTCTCAAACGCGAGTTGTGACGTCATAAGATTTCTAATCATTGGTAACATTAATGGAACAACGCCATCACTAAAAACTTGGTAATTCGGGGTGGTTATTTAACCCACCAAACGAATTCTTCTAAAGTCGAGATCAAGCTAAATCGATTTCTAGTACCAGAAAACTGTAGGTTAACGACTTTCATCGAAATTCTTAGAGCCGTTTTCAAAATAAAATGTACATACATACATACATACAAGAATTGCTATTTTAAGGTGGACGTCAAGTAACTTTGCTTCTTTTTTTTTTTTTTTGATTGGAGGTTTAACGACCACCGTGAGCAACTCAATGGGCTATAAGCAGTCGCCCGTCCCTAATTTAGGGTCACTGGTTCCAGGGAAGAGAGAGCCAGTGCCGTAAGACAAACACAACATCCATGCCTCACCGGGATTCGAACCCGGACCCCAGACGGACGAATCATCAGAGGCCAACGCCTTAGACCACTGCGCCACCGGGGCGGCTAACTTTGCTTATTATACTTCCAATGGAAAAACTTTTGTACACATTTTCTTCACAATTAATGCGTTCCCAAGGATGAAAATTTGAACATCGATTAAAATGTCTTCATTTTATAACTTGCAAAGCTTAATATTTTCTAAAACATAACCATAACTATGCAATTCAACATTTGTTTGTCTACTGACGTCATGAAAATACAGGTCGCGCCATCTTTTTTCTGGACAATTAATGCGTTCATAAGGATGAAAATATTGAACATCGATTAAAATAGCTTCATTTCATAACTTGGAATACTTAATATTTTCTAAACCATAACCGTAATTATGCAATCCAGCATTTTTTGGTCCACTGACGTCATCAAAGTACAGGTCGCGCCATCTTTTCTCAGGTTTCAACACCACCAAAGGAAAAATTATTGATTTTTAATATAATTATGGTTATGTTTTAGAAAATATTAAGTTTTACAGGTTATAATATGAAGTTATTTTAATCGATGTTCAAATTTTCATCCTTGGGAACACATTAATTGTGAAGGAAATGTGTACAAAAGTTTTTCCATTGAAAGTATAGGAAGCAAAATTACTTGACCAATCCTATGTCCTGACCTTTGACCACATTTCGTCCATTTTCAATAGGGTTCGTCCCCAGGTAGTCCCCTACTACATACTGAAATTTTATTGAAATCGAACCATTTTTATGCACGTTATGACGCATAAGGGCAATGGAATGCATCCCGATCTTATGTCCTGACCTTTGATCCCACTTCGCCCATTTCATTTTGAATAGGGTTCGTCCCCAGGCGGTCTCCTACCACATAGTAAACTTTCATTGAAATCGAACCATATTTACGCAAGTTATGACGCATAAGGGTAATGGAATGATCCCACTCCTACGTCGTGACCTTTGACCCCATTTGTCCCATTTTCAATAGGGTTTGTCCCTAGGTGGTCTCCTACCACATAGTAAACGTTCATTGAAATCGAACCATATTTATGCAAGTTATGACACATAAGGGCAATGGAATGATCCCGCTCCTACGTCGTTACCTTTGACCCCATTTGTCCCATTTCAATAGGGTTCGTCCCCGGGTGGTCCCCTACCACATACTAAAATTTCATCGAAATCGACCCATTTTTATGCCAGTTATCGTGCGGACAGACGGACAAAGCTGGAGCATATACGCTTCTTCAACCTACGGTTGGAAAGCGTAAAAAAGCAAAATATGTAATGCCGTGAAAAAAATGTGATGAAATCCGAATTTAAAAGGTGCTTCAAATGAGCACTATCGATAATGGTGAATTGATCTAGAGATAAACAACCTACTCTGAACAGGATTTACTCCCAGTCTCCTTAGTAAAATATCTCCTTTTTCATAAATTCGTGTTTAATAAATTTTTGATACGCTGGACCTGCATAAACTTCCAGTACAACTGCAAAAACTTAAGAGAAGAGCATAAACAAAAGTACCTGTTTTCCTTGTACTTCCTGAAAGAGTATTGGTAGATCTCCATTTTATCAAGTAGAGTATTAAGACGCAAAGTCCAATAACGAGTGGGATCCCTACAAGTACGCCAATGACAGAAGTAAAGAATGGATCAAATTTCCCTTTTGTTTCTTGATAGTCTGAGGTATCTGAAAAGCAATACCAATTCAGTCTACATGAAGTACACGTTTCAAATAATTTCTTTAATCTGTACCACAATTTCATTGTAATAAATCAGGTTTTTCAGCTTTAATTAGTTAAAATAATTTTAATTACTGAAAGCACACAATTCGACATTTAAAACATATAATTTGTTCTTACATCAAACGAGTTTTTGACCATTTATTGTAAAACCTGTCCTTTTTTTTTCAAAACTGAGTTTCTTACACTTCTATTTATGTATTTCTTATGGAGTTTGTGAATCATCTAGCAGTAGTCTCCCATCGCTATTTTAGTGGCCTATCTTTGCACATTATAAGAGCAAAAGTAACAGTCATGACTGTGATTGTTTGATTACCTCTAGATCATTGGCACATCAAAACGAATGGAATTCTGCTGATCTTTTTTTTTCTCTGCCACTGCTATATTGAAGAACCGTGGCAGAGAAGTTGAAGAACAGACCTTATGCAAACCAGTGATTTGTGGTCTGAGGTTACACTCCAAAGCATGCTTTTTCCATAAGGTTTGTAATGCTCATCTGTTGCTTTTTAATGACAAACTCTCCACAAATAGAACAGAAATTGTTCAGATGGTTAACCTGTACTTTCGGAGAGAGTATTAGTAGATCTGCATTTTACCAAGTAGAGTATTAGTCATTGCCATAAAAATTGCATAGCCATTGCTACAAAAACGGCTAATTACTATATTAAAAGCAAACACAAATACAGTATTCAACAAATAGACAGCTGCTAAGTGCAGAGACACAACTTCAACTGGCCGCTTTCAGTCTTGTGGAGAAGCGGAGATGAACTCAAGTGTAAGCTCAGACGGGTTTGAACCTGTTTCTACATGTTTAGCTTGCATGTTACCCATGAGCACCCGCAAGAAGGGTACAGGAGGATCAAGTGACCCACCTAGAAATTGTAAACCCCAAGATGAAATAAAAATAAAAAAAATAAAAATAAAGGCAGAATAGAGAAGAGATGAATTTCGATTTTTTTAAAACCAGAGGCTGCACCCCTAGTCTTGCTCACTACGGCAAACCATGCTCCATCACAGTGGACATATCACCCCCAAAATCCGTTATCTCATCCCCCTCCAACGTGGCCAAACAAGAGCATAGATCAAAGGTATCATCAAATTCAGCGAAATAATATTACCTTCCATCTCCCTGCACTTCGTATTTGGATTCTTTGATAACTTCCTTGGAAAAAAAGATTCTCGAAAGAAAAGGAACCTTAATTTTTTTCTTCTTAATTTATTTCCCCAAAATATTAGTAAACTTGATGAGGTTAAATTTAATTTGTCGATCAAAGACATTTCGGCAACGTACGACATGTATCTTGATAATTTGGACGCAGAATCAAGGTCGTGGTGCCACTTTTGGAAAGACAATCGGAAGCGGGAACAGAGAAGTTTTCTCTTTCAGAAAGTGTGCAGGAAGTAGAGCAATTTTACCCGAAAATTTCAAGGGCCTTTCAAATCGCAGCCAAATTCCGCGCAACAACGTGTATCATTGAAAGATCTTTCAGTACCCTGGGTAGGGTGAAGTCTTGGATGAGATCAACCATGGCCGAGGAGAGACTAAGTGGTCTGTGTACAATGAGTGTTCATCCAAACAATATGTACCATTGAAAGATCTTTCAGTACCCTGCGTAGGGTAAAGTCTTGCTGGAGATCAATCTAGACCGAGGAGAGATTAAGAGGTGTGTGCATAATGAGTGTCCATCCAAACAAAACGTAGCATTGAAAGATCTTACAGCACCCTGCGTAGGGTGAAGTCTTGGGTAAGATGAATTATGACCGAATAGAGACTTAAGTGGTGTGTGCATAACGAGTGTCCATCCAAACAAAACGTAGCATTGAAAGATCTTACAGCACCCTGCGTAGGGTGAAGGCCTGGGGTGAGATCAACCATGATGTAGAAGAGACTAGGTGGTCTGTGTAGAATGACTGCAATTTTTATTTTTTCCCACCAGAAGTGACACAATCATAATCGAGCTTAATTATTGTAAGAAGTTGTTCTTTGCTAGCTGAATAGGTTTAATAGCATTTATTCAATTATGTTTTATTTAAATTGTCGTTAAAAACTCTGTAAAATTTTTTTATCTCTTTGTCTTAAGAAATAAATCTTTCCCTTTACGCTGCGAGACTGAGACTATATTTCTCTTATCCACCTTGAATGACTCAGAGCTCAGAGATGTTTTTATGTGCTGGAACTTTGCTTTTTCTCTTCCTGTAAAAAAATCCTGTCAACGCCCAGGATGTTACCCTCGCCTCCGTCAGTACTTCTTCCTCCCTTCCCCAAGTATTGCCAGAATCATATTCAGATCTGTTACACAACACATTTGAGTGGCAACATTATTTTGCTTCAGCATCAATTATTTATAAAAACTTTATTTTTTGCCCAAGTCCATGGTTTGAAAAATTCTTTGCTGTAAAAACTTTGTGGCATGCGAATTCGAGCATCAGTGTTTTTTAATTGGGGGCTATTACGACCACCGTGAGCAACTCGACGCGCTATAAGCAGTCGCTCGTCCCTAAGTTAAGGCCACTGACTCCAGGGAGAGGAGAGGTCCAGTTGCGTAAGACAAACACAACATCCATGCCTCACCGGGACACGGACACCCTCGGACGAATTATCAGAAGCCATCGCTTAGACCACTTCGCCACCGTGGCGGCAATCAGTTTTGAAATCGAAACATTTTGAGCGTAGTATGTGACTACATAATTATGACTTGTTTAGGAACTGCAGTAGCAAAAAATTTTCCTTGAAAGAAGAAATTCTTCCTATAATTTCTCCTGGAGTTTTGTAAATGCAAGAAGTTTGGTTTCGTTTACTGCTGGATGAAGACCTCCCCCACTTCTGCGCAATTGTCTCTGTGTGCTTTCCTTTTTATCTCCATTCTCTTCCCACAGTTCTTTTCATCTCATCCAACCACCTGTGTTTAGGTCTTCTGCTTTTTCGATGTATCAGTTCAGGGGACTACATATCCATTCTACTGGACTATCTTCAATCTTTTTTCCATCTGAGTGATCATCGTCTGTTTTGTTTTGTCTTGCCTTACCCAGGTATTTCTTTTTTCGGTCCTTCATTATTATACCCAACGCTATTCTTCCCACCTCTCATTGGGCAGCTTGTATTTCCTTTGGACTGCTTTAAATATAGTGTCCTTGTCTCTCCAGCACACGTTAAGAATTTCACTGATTGCAAGTCTGCCTTTTGAAAGAAATGGAAGTGTTTTTTTTATGAATATATATATATATATATCATCATCATCATCATTGTCAACCATTATCAATCCACTGCTGGACGAAGGTATCCCCAAGTTTCCTCCACAACGGTCTGTCTTGTGCCAGTCTCCTCCAGGTCACTCCCGCATACTTTCGAATTTCATCCACCCATCTTCCATGTGGTCTTCTTCTGGGTCTTTTCCTGTCCCTTGGAATCCAATCTAAAATTTCGGCTGTCCATCGATGATTTGTCCTTCTGGCAGTATGTCCAGCCCATTGCCATTTCAGGGATTTAACTCTGATCATATATATATATATATATATATATATATATATACAGATACTGGCAGAACTAGTGGTGTTGGATTTATAATAAACAAGAAACTGAAGGATAAAGTTGTAGAAGTTGAAAGTTCCTCTGACAGAGCTGCACGACTCGTTATCCAACTCTCGAGAAGATACCAGGCTCAGATTATTCAAACTTATGCACCCACCACAAGTCATCCTGAAGAAGAAATTGAAGAATTTTATGAGGAAATTCGTCATCTAAATAATAAAGGTAAGCAGCACTTGAAGATAATTATGGGAGATTTCAATGCAAAAATAGGGCAACGGCAACAGAATGAAACTTCAGTAGGTAAATTCGGTCACGGCAACAGAAACCAGCGTGGAAATACTCTCGTTGAGTTTGCAGAGTCAGAAGGATTTTTCATCTTGAACTCCTTTTTCAAGAAAAAGCCACACAGGAAATGGACATGGAGACATCCAATTGGAACGACAAGTGAAATTGATTTTATTATGTGTAACAAAAAATTCGTCATCGAAGACTGCAGTGTGCTGAACAAGTTCAACACAGGTAGTGACCATAGATTGGTGAGATGTAAGATGCACCTCAACACTAAACTGGAACGTGGCAAGCTCATAAGACAAACAAAATGTATTGACATAACCAACCTTAAAAAACACCATTATACTTTCAAGTTAGAACTGAAGAACAGATTCTCTGCTTTAGAAGGCCTAACATCGGAAGAAGTGGATATTTCTGAAGTTAACAGAAAAGTAACCAAAGCTCTAATGGAAACAGCAACAAAATTAGCTGGGTCTAAGAACAAGTTGCATGTGAACAAATTATCAGGAAAAACCAAAATGTTGATGCAAAAAAGAAGAGAGATGAGGACAACTAAAGAAGATGTGACTTCCAAAGTGGAATATATAGAGCTATGCAAGACAACACGAAAAAGTATCACTGAAGACGTAAGGAAATTCAACTGTGAGCTAGTGAGGAAAGCAATTGAAAACAACCAAAGCCTTAAGATAGCAAAGGGACATCTCAGTAAGGGAAGAAAACAGATTATGGCTCTGAGAAAAGAAGATGGTTCTATAACAAGAAATAGAGGCGAAATTTTGACAAGAGTGAAAGATTTCTACTCCAAATTATATGAAAGGGATGATACATGTACTCCAGACATCATGAAAGGTACCAGAGTTCTTCCAGTCCTCCCAGCAGAAGTTGCTCATGCAATCAAGAACATGAAGCGGGGGAAAGCTCCAGGAGAAGATGGAATTACTATAGACATCATACAAGAAGCAAGTGGAGAAATCGAAACAGTACTCGCCCAAATTTTCACTCGATGCCTTAATGAAGGGAAGATTCCTGAGGATTGGAACAATGCTACAATGATCCTGCTACATAAAAAAGGTGACATTGAGGATCTCAGGAACTACAGACCTATCAGCCTCCTATCAGTGGTTTATAAAATCTTCACTAAAGTTCTTTCACACCGCTTGAAGGTAACACTGGACACGGCTCAACCGAGAGAACAAGCTGGATTCAGGAGTGGCTACAGCACAATAGATCATATCCACGTACTGAGAGAACTAATTGAAAGAGCGAGGGAATATGAACTTCCATTGTGCATGGCTTTTATCGACTATGAAAAAGCCTTTGATTCGGTGAAACCATCAGCAGTTACCACGGCTCTGAAATCCTGCGGTATTGAAGATGCATACATTAATATTATTAATAACATCTATGAAAATGCAAGTGCAAAGATTCGGCTGTTTGAAAATACAACACACATAAAAATTGGAAAAGGGAGTGAGACAAGGTGACACCATATCTCCGAAGCTCTTTAATGCCACATTGGAAAATGTCTTTCAATCACTGAACTGGGAAAACAAAGGGATAAAGATTAATGGAGATTATCTAACCCACCTTCGTTTTGCTGATGACGTAGTCATTTTTGCAACTACCCCATCAGAGCTGCAGAGTATGATCCAGGAACTTGCTGACAAGAGTAAAGAAGTGGGATTAAAAATGAACTTTCAGAAGACAAAAGTGATGTTCAATGCTTTTACAAGAAATGAAGATTTATCGATTGATGGAGAAAAACTGGAGATAACAGATACGTATGCTTATCTTGGACAGCAGATATCAAGTGAGGGTCACATTGATGAAGAAATTAATCGGCGTACAAAACTTGCCTGGAGAGCTTTTGGAAGAAACAGCATAATTTTCAAGAGCAATATGCCATTATGTCTTAAAAGAAAAGTGTTTGATCAATGCATCCTTCCAGTGCTTACGTATGGTGCAGAGACGTGGACCTTAACTAAAAGAGACATACAAAGGCTGCAGACAACTCAAAGAAGCATGGAGAGGTGCATGCTTGGTATAACCAGGAGAGATAAGAAGAGAAACTCGTGGATCCGAAAAATGACGAGAGTGGAAGACATCATGATCAGGGTTAAATCCCTGAAATGGCAATGGGCTGGACATACTGCCAGAAGGACAGACCATAGATGGACAGCCGAAATTTTAGATTGGATTCAAGGGACAGGAAAAGACCCAGAAAAAGACCACATGGGAGATGGGTGGATGAAATTCGTAAATATGCGGGAGTGACATGGAGGAGACTGGCACAAGACAGACCGTTGTGGAGGAAACTTGGGGAGACCTTCGTCCAGCAGTGGATTGATAATGGTTGACAATGATGATGATGATGATGATATATGGAGAAATTGAAACAGTACTCGCCCAAATTTTCACTCGATGCCTTAAGGAAGGGAAGATTCCTGAGGATTGGAACAATGCTACAATGATCCTGCTACATAAAAAAGGTGACATTGAGGATCTCAGGAACTACAGACCTATCAGCCTCCTATCAGTGGTTTATAAAATCTTCACTAAAGTTCTTTCACACCGCTTGAAGGTAACACTGGACATGGCTCAACCGAGAGAACAAGCTGGATTCAGGAGTGGCTACAGCACAATAGATCATATCCACGTACTGAGAGAACTAATTGAAAGAGCGAGGGAATATGAACTTCCATTGTGCATGGCTTTTATCGATTATGAAAAAGCCTTTGATTCGGTGAAACCATCAGCAGTTACCACGGCTCTGAAATCCTGCGGTATTGAAGATGCATACATTAATATTATTAATAACATCTATGAAAATGCAAGTGCAAAGATTCGGCTGTTTGAAAATACAACACACATAAAAATTGGAAAGGGAGTGAGACAAGGTGACACCATATCTCCGAAACTTTTTAATGCCACATTGGAAAATGTCTTTCAATCACTGAACTGGGAAAACAAAGGGATAAAGATTAATGGAGATTATCTAACCCACCTTCGTTTTGCTGATGACGTAGTCATTTTTGCAACTACCCCATCAGAGCTGCAGAGTATGATCCAGGAACTTGCTGACAAGAGTAAAGAAGTGGGATTAAAAATGAACTTTCAGAAGACAAAAGTGATGTTCAATGCTTTTACAAGAAATGAAGATTTATCGATTGATGGAGAAAAACTGGAGATAACAGATACGTATGTTTATCTTGGACAGCAGATATCAAGTGAGGGTCACATTGATGAAGAAATTAATCGGCGTACAAAACTTGCCTGGAGAGCTTTTGGAAGAAACAGCATAATTTTCAAGAGCAATATGCCATTATGTCTTAAAAGAAAAGTGTTTGATCAATGCATCCTTTCAGTGCTTACGTATGGTGCAGAGACGTGGACCTTAACTAAAAGAGACATACAAAGGCTGCAGACAACTCAAAGTAGCATGGAGAGGTGCATGCTTGGTATAACCAGGAGAGATAAGAAGAGGAACTCGTGGATCCGAAAAATGACGAGAGTGGAAGACATCATGATCAGAGTTAAATCCCTGAAATGGCAATGGGCTGGACATACTGCCAGAAGGACAGACCATAGATGGACAGCCGAAATTTTAGATTGGATTCCAAGGGACAGGAAAAGACCCAGAAAAAGACCACATGGGAGATGGGTGGATGAAATTCGTAAATATGCGGGAGTGACATGGAGGAGACTGGCACAAGACAGACCGTTGTGGAGGAAACTTGGGGAGATCTTCGTCCAGCAGTGGATTGATAATGGTTGACAATGATGATGATGATGATATATAATGTTTTTTGTGCATCCGAAAACCCAGAGGAACTTTGGAAAAGTATTCTACGGCGAATAGTGGTGAAAAAAAGTTTCTATGAACAATGGAACAGAAACGCTTCCCTTCTAGTTTGAGAGTAAAAATAAGAAAGTCTATGATGATCATTGGTTTTTATTTCACTTACTGCAGCGCACTGTAAGCGTTCGATGAAAATAATTATATAAGTCTACAAGAGAGCAAATGTCCGAAATAGCCTCCTTGAGCAGGAAACACATGCCTCACAGACAGCGTTTTTCCACCGACTGTCGAACACATTTGAATAATCTGAATTTATCCACGATTTTTTCACGAAGAGCTTTTGGGAACCAGGATATTATAAACATCAGCCTTGGTGTGTCCTCATACGGAGAATTACAGTGGATTCAAACTGAAGAGCATACAGAACGCGCAGTTATCTCACCGCCACAAATCCAACGGGAAGAATACGCACGTCTGACATGTTCTCAAGTAGTAAGGCTAAAATGTGCTAGAACACCATCATGTACAAATCAGATCCTATGGCATGTTGCTAAAAGAACGTCTTCCAGCAGAGAAGGCAGTTCCTCTTTTTCTGGGTATTGTACATATTGGTAGCAGGAAATATGGGCAAATCAAGTAGTTATCAAAGATGTTAGCCAAAACATTCGCATAAAACCTCTGCTAATATCGTGACTGGGTAAATCGATGCTAATATCGTGACAGTGAAGAGCTTACCGTGCCCAGTTGTGAAAGTTGGCTGCATACGCGACCGAAATCATTTTTTGCTACAGGAAATAATTACTTCTCATGTGAATTGCAATTCATCTGCTTACAATGGTGAAAACCAGGTGCAATACATTGTGCTGAAGACATTGCTACAAGGGAGAGTTAAATGAAAACCTTAATTTTTTTCTCACAGTTTATTGAACAAAAGTGGTACATACTGTATCATTTTTCAATGTAATTTCAATTTTGTGCAGTACAAGTCCTTCAGCACTTACAGAGTGCATAGATTCCTGTAAAAAAATTATTTCGGGAGCGTGTGCAGCCAACCATGCACCACTTGCTGCACCTCTTCATCGGACCTGAAAGTCTTTCCTCCCATCACATCTTTCAGTGGTCCAAAGATGTGGTAATCACTTGCGGCAAGAGTCCTGGTAAATACGGCGGATGTGGAAGACACTCGAAGTGCAGGTCTTGTATGGTTGCAGCCGTTGCACGGGCAGTATGGGGCCGAACGTTGTCATGTTGCAAAAGACAGCACACAAGACCTTACTTGAATAACTGGTTCCAAATTCGTGGCAACTCCAGAGAGACGCTATCATTGCGAGCGTCACTATTGGTGATGAACTCCAAGGTTTCTCGAATGGCTGCAATCTTGGAGATTATGAAACCTTGGAGATCATCACCAACGGTGACCCTTGCAATGATAGCGTCTCTCTGGAGTTGCAACGAATTTGGAACCAGTTCTTCAAGTAACGCCATTTTCCTAGCAGGGTACCGCGTTCACAACCAACGTGATGCCTCGTGTCTTTAAATGAATATCACGTCGTATCTATTTGTTGTCAAGTCAAGTCACTGCGTTCAAATTGTTGAAGCGTTCTATTTTTCAGATTGCAGCTTCTGCCCATCTTCCTTGAAAAAGCCGTTTGGTCGATGTGCGAAAGCTTGGAAACATTTATTGATATAACCTTATCCCGGTCCTTAAGGATCCAGTTTTGGTGCTGCATTGCCCACAGCAGACGAAGTCGTTGGTGTTTGGCAGAGACGAGTGCTACACGAAGGTGACATCTACTATAGCCCATTCACGCCAGTATGTGGCAGGCGGTGTACGTTGAAAATTTTTCTCGATACTACTGTTGTACAGCGTGATTGCTAGATGTAATGAAGTTCGCTACCTCGTACAATCATCTCCAGATGTCGTTGCCGTTGAACATCGACCTGTCGTTTCCTCCAGCAGAAAGACTGCCGACTGTTTGTTTTGATAAAGATGTTCATCCATTCATTGTATACCCTTGGTAAAGATGTTCTTATAAAGCCGAGAAAGTTTGCCGTTTCTGAGCTTGCACATGCTCATTTAGGCGCCTACTTTTATTCCCTTTCAGAGACGCTTAAAACGCGAGACATTCCCATACTGCTGCTATCTACGCATCGTGCACGTCTGAATCCTTTGTAGTGAGTTGTTTGTAAAGCCATCTCAACATCATAGTTGCATACGTAAAGGAGAATGGCACGTATCTGATTACTTTTGGGTATTCCTAATAATTTAGTAAGTAAGCGTAACTCAGAAAGAAAGTGTTTCTGCCACAAATTTAATAGGAACTTTTGTCATCACTATGTTCAGTAGAACACCTTTCCCAAGTTTAGACCTTTCGGAAACACTCTCTATATCAGTGTTTCTCAAACTTTCTTAGTTCGTGGCACATTGTTTCGCCGTGTGAGATATTTTGGCACACCCTTACAGTAGACGACAGTACTGCGCTGGAGGCTCTACCCTTACGGAGGTCGATTAGGGAAACCGCATTTCGAGAAATGCTTCAAACGTTCCCGAGATGAGTGTTTCAGTTACGCTGAACTCGAAACAATGAGTCATTTAATAGTGAAGGTGTGTTTCTCTACTCAGCAGTTCGTTGTTTATCCAGTCGCATTCTGTTGCCGTAATTTTTTTTTTTCCGTTTTTTTGTTTGTTTAATATGAAGAAGTTTTTGTTCAAACTTCAAAGATCAAGCAGCCCAAAGTGAAGTGAAGATGCTCATTGTGAAAATACACGAAGTTTCCCCTAACTAAATAATAGTGTCAAGGTCTCTTCCAAGACCAATTCATTGTCTGGTAGTGTGCGTAAGTATCACGATGTTTTTAAGTTATGGATTTACCTAAACTGGATCTGAAAATCCTCCTCTTTTTGAGTGTGGAATGCGGCGAAATATTGAACAACGTAAGTATGGTTCCCAGCAAACTGAAGAGACTTAAATACTAAACACAGTCATTTAATATAGGTCGACTGTACATAACGTCGAAAATATTGATTCCTATTTTATATTTTCTCTTATTTTCGCGTTTTAATAAAAATACTTTTTTTTTTATTGCGGCACACCCTTTGAGAAGCTGCTGTATATAATTTAAACTCCCAAAAAGTAACCCGGAATTACTTAACTCTGAGTCCTATCTCCTTTTCCAAGTACCCCGTTATTTAAATTATTTCATCTTGTTACCTTGAGCGGTTATTTACAGAGTATTTATATTTATAACCATAAAAATGTATAATTTCTGAAAAGTTTTATTGTACTGGAGAAGTTAAATCATGAGCAATGTTGTTCATGAGCAATGCACAATTGTTAAAATGTTTTAAGCTTTTCCAATGGTGGTGGATTTTTATTAAATGACCACCAAAAAAGACTGTACTTACATAGACTTCTTTCACTGTTGGCCTCCCTTGTGGTTAACCGTAACGAAGTCCATTCACTCCTGCCTTGAGAATTAGAAGAATAAAAGAGCAGCAAGAAGTCGGAGCTCTTCTTTTCCAAATCCTTAAATAAGAAGAAGGGTCTTTCAACGGAGGTTTCGTTTTTAACTAGAGTCATGCTTTCCGCGTCGTAAACCTCCATGTGAAATAGCTGAGGCATTCCACCACCGTAGCCTGCGTCACACATGACTGCTGCACTTTGGGCCGTCTGATTAATGATGTGACAGTTTCTCAAACGTTCCGGGGCCGCTGTAAGGAGACACATGAAAGGTATATGTGTGTACATATATATATTTTCAAGAACAGTATTGTTAACTACGCTATTTCCTCTGAAATAAAGCCTTAGAAGAGTAACTTGCGATTTTTTTCGTCGTCAATTCCCTATATACGGTAGCGGGGTATTATTTCTATCTGAGAAAATAATACCCTCCGTAAGTGCAGTGGGAAAACACCAATAGCTTTTTAGCCCAACACCATATTTACCAAATCCTTTCTTTTTTTAATACTTCAAAGGAAAGCTCAGTTTATGTCATTCATTCAAAAACTTAAGTTCTCCAGTGCATGAAAAGTTCAGACAACTGCAATCATTTGCAGATCCAGGTTTGTCCGGTAACTGCGCAGTCAGAATATTGCAAACTCGCGCTGAGGGTTTGAAAAGAAATACTTTGTTTTTGTTCTTTGGTTCCCTGTTAAATCAATAACCTTAAGGAAGGAAGCTACACTTCTACACTACTGTTTGTGAAAATTGCAACACCAAGAAAAAATCGCGCTACACAAATGGAATTTACATGAGGGATTCATGCTACAGGAGATAATTAATTACATTTGTAGAGCTATATAAGATTTCTTCGCTTCAAAACGCAGTATCACGAGAAGCCACCTCAAGCAAAAACAACAGCTTCTACACGGCGTGGCACTGAATGGAAGAGGTTTTTGATATCTTCCTGGGGAATAGTCTGCCATGCTGCTTCTATGTCAGAGTAGAGTACATTTGTGGTGGCTGGCGGAAGCGCTTGATGGGCCAGTCGGTTAGACATGTTCGATTGCGGACATATCCGGAGAACGTCCATGCCAGGGAAGAAGCGGTATCTGTCGTTCATGGAAAAGGTCTTGGATATACCGTGCCACATGTGGCAGAGCATTATCCTACTTGAAAATAGCGACTCTGAAGGAAGAGCATCACCTCTGCCTCTAAAACATCCCTGATGTGCTTCTGGCTGTTGAGGGTTCCCCCAATTCATATCAGGCGAGATAGCGAATTAAACCCAATGATGCTTGGAGTCGGGCTGGTATGACGCAGCAAAATGCACGCTGCAAGGTACCGTTCACCACGACGTCTTCGAACACGAATGCACCCATCATGGTGCATTAAATTGAATCGTGACTCGTCAGTAAACACGACCTGTTGCCAATCAGCGCACCAATGTCGGTGTTTGAGGCCCCATTGCAGCTTGAGGAGTCTGTGGTTGAGGGCCTAAGGTATGCGCAGCAATGATCTGCCAGAGAACAGTCCTCTGTTGAGCAGACGACTTCGAATTGTGCTGGAGGGCAAAATGACAGACAGTGCTCTATAGCTGCACTAACATCGTGGATGTCGCTGTGCGATCGGTCACGGCAATGTGGTGGAAGTCTTGAGATTTTGCTGTCCATTTCACGAATTTCTGTTCATCCGAGCTTGATCTGTCAACGGACACCTCGTTTGCATCACTGTAATGGCGTTTCGACCTGTACGAGCGGCAATTTCGCTGCAGAAAAATCCAGCTTCTCTCATCCCAACAATCTTTCCTCGCTCAAAGTCCGTCAGGTGTTCATTATGCGACATTCGAGGGCGACGGGACATAGTAAGACACAAGAAACACCCTCTCGACTCAATGTATACCTTTCACAGTTCAAAGGACGCTGTTCCGAAATAACACGCGCATTTTCACTGACATTTTAATCATTTGTATGTTCCAACCTGTTGTACATTTCCTGTAAGTTTCAAGCTAATACCAGCAGTCCTTCATGGTGCTGCAATTTTCACAAACAGTAGTGTAATTAGCGGCGATACACCTGAGTGTTATCAAGCAACGAAAATTTGAAAAATGAAATAATGTTTATGGTAATTTCAAATTCGAATTCTCAAAATATATCTTCCAAAAATTAAATACTTGCTAATTTTTCTCCAAAACATTTTAAAATTTCAGCTATTTAAATTGATTTTAACATTTGTTTAAAGATTTCTTCTCATGTCTCTAAAAGCTTCACTGTGTGAAATTCAAGCTCCACTCTGTGATAACGAAATAGCAGCACACTGCAGGACATATATCCAGCACATACACAGGACATTTAGAGTAACAAGAGCCAGCAAGGTAAGGAGCACATGAAAAAAACTGCACATAAACACATATTGAACACAAAACTATGCTTATCACAGACAGATCAATATGATGCAAAACCACGAGAGCATTGAACTTGCGTATCGAAATGGATTCTTACTGTAGTCGAACAGCCTCCTGTGGTATTTTCTACAAGGAACAGCCGTGGCTCGTACTAAATCCGTAGGCTCTGTAGATGGCGTCCAAAATTATATGCCACACGTGCCCGGTTGGAGAGAAATCCGGAGACCTGCCTGTCCAAAGCACGTGGACACCACGAAGCTATTCAGAAGAAACCCTTACAGTACATGCATTCGAGCGTTATCAAGCAGAAGAAATCAAGGCGTCGGGCACCTTCAGTAAGAAAGAGAAGAGGGGTTTCAGACACTAGGCAACCTGGCGGGAGGCAGCTGGATTGCGATTAAAAAACACTAAGGATGAACGATGATCATTACTAAGCCGCCCCGGTGGCGCAGTGGTTTAAGTGCTGGCTTATGACCATTAGTTCGAGAAGGGTCCGGGTTCGAATCCCGGTGAGGCATGGATGTCGTGTTTGTCTTACGGCACTGGTTCTCCCCTTCCCTGGAACCAGTGACCCCAAATTAGGGACGGGCGACTGCTTATAGCCCATTCAGTTGCTCACGGTGGTCGATAAACCTTCAATAATAAAAAAAGATCATAACTAATTGCTCCAGACACCATAACACCCACATGGCGTGCAGTATGGCGTTATATGTAGTGTTCCCATAACGACTTTAAGTTCATTGCGTTCACCATTGTGTGTGCCGATCATCGAGGCCAACCAGAAGCGCAATTCATCGCTGAAAACCACTTGATGCCATTCTTTATCCCAGGCGGACTAACCGCTGTCCATCTTCAACACACAGACGGTGTTGAAGATGGTCACTGGTAATCGACGTAATGACTGGTATCCACAGAGACTCTCCCGTCTCCGCTAGTCAGCGTGCAACGGCTTGATGAGCGATGGGGTAGTTACAGGCCGAAATCACTATTCATTGAATGGCCGATGTATCTGCAGTATGAACCTGGCGACGGAGAAGACGATCCACCCATTCTGTATTCGTATGCCATAATCTACCACGAATTCGACGAGTATTTTGACCTTCCTGCAGCTACTTTTAAAAGCATCGGGGTGCTGTCTTATTGCTGCGACCAACACGTTCTGCTGCACAACGAAGCGACCATCCCACCACCTGAAGGTGGGATGGTTGCTTCGTACCTTCAGGTGGTGGGACGGTCGCTTCGTTGTGCAGCAGAACGTGTTGGTCGCAGCAATAAGACAGCACCCCGATGCTTTCAAAAGTAGCTGCAGGAAGGTCAAAATACTCGTCGAATTCGTGGTAGATTATGGCATACGAATACAGAATGGGAGGATCGTCTTGATCGTCTTCATCATTCCCCCTCTATCGACTGTCATTCGCCCTCTGCCGGTCATTCGCCTTCTATCGAGCTTCTGATGTTGTTTTCGAACGTGACGACTTAGCATTCCTGTTAATCTCCTTGCACTCTGATTTCAATTCAGTCTTTATGTCTTGGTGATATCCGTATGTGCAGATTGCTGTATTCTGATGACACTGTCCTGTTGGCAGAGAGCAAAAGTGATTTCAAGAGTATGTTGTCCCGGATGTAAGAAGTTTGCATGAAATTCAAACTAAGTATAAATAAGGGAAAACCAAAGTTAGGGTCTTTGAGAGAGGAACTGGTAGCATTGAATGTAATGTAAGTATAAATGGCACTGTGATTGACCAGGTGAGTGAGTTTGTGTATTTAGGAAGCATGTTCGAAAGAGCACAAATTGGATGGCGTAATTAGTAGGCGAGTGAATTCTTCATTGAAAGTCATAGCTGCTCTGGGAGGTTTTCACAGGAATGATGGGTTCTTAAGAGAGTCCCGCATGGCTGTGCATGAAAGTGTAACTGTTCCTACTCCGATGTATGGCAGTGAAACCTGAGCACTACAGAAGAAACATAGAAGTCGTTTGTGTGCTGGAGAAATGCATTACTTGTGGCAAGACACGGTCTGATTATGTGAGGAATGATGTGTCGCAGTTGTGTAATGTGAAGCAAAATGTTGTTGGCAAGATGGAGACTAATATGCTTCGGTGATTTAGCCATGCTGAAAGAATGAGTGATGAGATGCTTACTAAGAAATTTTTTTAGCCCAAGTGGCAGGAAGGAAAGGAAGAGGAAGTACAAAGAAGACATGGGTGGATCAGATTCAGAAGTGTCTGCATGAGAAAAGGATTATGAATGTGAAGTATAAAAGATCTTGTGTACGGCGTGTAATGGATATCAGTGAAGCCCGAAGTGTAAGTCAAGATCGCTGTAAATGGAGAAGTTTGATACGACATTAGTAAGCAAAAATGTCGGGCAGTTTGTATTTCTTTTTGAAGCTAACCTCTGAATCTCAGCGAACAGCTTAGTGATATGTACTCTGCGGGACACAAGCCTGCTAATTGCCTCACACTCCCTTTGATTTGAACTCCACATCTCGTATTTAACTCATTTGCATATCAAAACTGAAATGTCCGTCTGCCGATTTGCATGCACTTCCGGTCACTTCAGGCCCAGCAAATAATCACACTCCTGGGTGCTACAATTTCAATGCAACTCAATGGGCTTTAAGCCGTCGCCCGTCCATAATTTACGGTTACTGGCTCCAGGGAAATTAGAAAGCCAGTGCCATAAGACAAATACAATATCCATGCCTCACCGGGATTCGAACCCGGACTCATCTCGAATGAATGGTCAGAAGCCATTGCTTAGACCACTGCGCCTCCGGAGAGGCCCAGCATATAATATAATATATATATATATATATATATATATATATATATATGCTATGCGCCTCCGGAGAGGCCCAGCACAACAAGCGTTTCTTCTCACCGTTAGTCCGTTCTCTACTCCATCTTCTATATCACCAGTTTCAAAGTAGTCACACGACATTCAAAGTAGTCTTTATTTTCTTGTGATTTTCTGTTAGCGTTTCGAAAATGTACTAGCTGTTCGGGGAAGTAATGTGCTGATCAGTGAGAAAATCTAACCCGAGAAGTAACAAAATTTGCATAAGAACACAAAAACTTCAAAGGAAGTCTGCCCTATTTATTGGCGTAGGAATATATAAATAAGCTTTTCGAAGCTTTCGCACATCAACCAGATGACTTTTTCAAGGAAGTCAGACAAAAACTGCAACCTGAATAACAGAACGCTTAAACAATTTGCCAAATTGTTAAAGCGTTTTATTAACCAAGAAAGATTTGCAAAATTGTTAAAACAAATTGCCAAATTGTCAAGATTGTTAAAGCGTTTTTTAGACAATTCTCCAAATTGTTAAAGCGTTCTATTATTCAGATTGCAGTTTTTGTATGATTTCCTTGAAAAATCCATCTGGTTGATGTGCAAAAGTAGGAGCGCGAAAAGGTCATTCGCCGCCGGGGTGCAAGCACAGATTTATCGCCCCTTGTACGAGAATATTTTTCAATTTTTATTCATTTTTACATGAAATAATTACCTTTAGTAACATCATTTTCTTTTTTCCGTAAAATAAGAATTTTCATAATATAATACGATAGTTAAGCAGACGTCCGTCATGTTCAATAAGGGACGTCTGTTTAACTATTCTAACCGAGTAACCAAAAAATCTCTTATATAGGTGCATATACAAATAAGTTGTTTAAAACTAAAAATAGAACACGAAATAACTGGTTTTAATATTTTTTTCCTTATATACCTTATAACGTAAATGTCTTTACATACTTCTACATTATTTTTAAAAACATAATCATACGATGAAATAGTTCCTAAATTAAACCCTAACGGCCAGACGAAACATTTAAAACAGAAGTCAAACTTACGGAAATGATGCTTTATTTCTCCAGCACAGTTTATAGCACTTCAGGATAGTATAGAAATCACATAACACAAATCAACACTCCACATTCCACATTCCATTACGCTCCACCACACAAGCAACTGTTGTATCATAGTTTACATCTCTCGTTCTTATCTCACAACAGGCATACGTCACATTCATTCAACCTCAATTGTGTTGCCAACAGTATTCGTGTGAGAGAAAATATATCACGTAAAGTATGAAGTATAACTGAGAACAAACTCAAGATTAACATAGGGAAAGAAACTAAAAAGGAAAGTTAATTTAGAATATACGTCACAAGCTCGATACCTTTTTGCATCGATTTCCCACCTTATTTCAAAGCACGGTTTTACGGTGAACGCTGGAAGCTCTTTCTTTAAAATTTTCCAAAGGTAATAATGTAATTAAGAAAAGAAAACATACATTTCTTGAATAATGCTGAAAATTTCGAGAGAAATTTTTTCGTCGTTATTTACGATCAGATTTTATTAAAGTTTGAGCCACTCAAAGTACATGCAATGAATCAGGGTTTTAGATCGAAAAATTACATTTTTTAAAGTGTTTTCCCTTCATATTGACCCCATTGTCATAGCACTGGACACGCATATCATGATACTGAAATCAAATAGAAACAAAAATTGTTAGTCCTTTGCCCGCGGTATCCGTTACTCAACAAAACAATAAACATTATTCTCTGATTTCAAGTCGTTTCCTATTGAATTACATAATGAATATTTTTACTAGAAAAATAAACGTGGCATATATATTACGATTTCTCACAGTAAAACGTTTTCTTAACTTCTTCCACGTCCCTAACATTAATTTGTGAACTGTTAAATTTGATTGAAGAGTCCTGCCGCTCCAGAAAGCTGGCGCCCGGGTGCTTCGCACTCATTGAACCCCCGCTTGGCTCGTCCCTGTGCGAAAGATTCGAAACGCTTATTTATACACTATCTACCGACAAGTAATTATACACCCCTGCAATCGACGATATCTGCGGTCCTGATACACGTCGCGGCCGCCGCCGTTAAATATCGTGTGGGAAACAACAACGCAACCAATCGCATGCAAGATGCCAAGCAGTTCGGAGCTCTCTGATTTCGAGAAAGGTGTAATCGTCGGATATCACAGAAATGGTCGATCCATACATGACATATCCAGCTAGTTGAAGTACCCAAAATCGACAGTGGCCTACGTGATTGGCAAGTGGAAGATGAGAGGTGACTGTCGGAATGTTCCCCGACACGGCAGACCCACAAAACTGGGAGATACAGACCGACGGGTGCTGGCCAGAGAAATTCGGAAGAACCGCACCAAATCAATGGACCACATCTGCGAGGAGTTTCAACAGGCATCCGGGAGTGTTCTTTCAATGAATACCATCCGTAAGGAAGCCCATCTGCTCGGTTATCATGGACGTGCTGCCGCCCACAAGCCTTTGATCACCAAGTCCAATAGCGCTGCTCGGCTAACGTGGTGCAAAGAACGTCGACAGTGGACCGTTGAACAGTGAAAATAGGTTCCCTGGAGCGACGAATCAACGTTTACCCTCTACCGTTCGGATGGTAGGGTCTGGGTTTTGGCGTCTGCCTGGAGAACGCCTCCTGCCGGAATGTATTGTGCCAACTGTGAAGTTCGGCGGCGGTAGAATTATGCTATGGGGGTGTTTCTTCTGGTATGGCACGTGACCCTTGGTCGCAATTCCTGGTAAACTCAACGCCGAGAACCACTGTACCATTTTGGATGACCATGCGCTTCCTACGTTGTGGCAGTTTTACGGGGTGGACCCATGTTACTTTCAGGATGACAATGCCATCTGTCATGTTGCGAGGTCCACCATGGCTTGGTATGGTGACAATTTGGTTAATTGAATGGATTGGCCTGCGCAGAGCCCGGACCTTAACCCAATCGAGCGCCTCTGGGACGTGTTGGAGCGTCGACTTAAAGGGTGCCCCCACCGTCCGAAATCAGTGAAGGAAATGACCTGTCTTCTCCAAGCAGAGTGGAAGAAAATACCGCTAGACGTCGTACAACGCCTGGTTGAGAGTATGCCCCGGAGGGTCGCAGCTGTAATCACTGCTCGTGGAGGCTCCACCAACTATTGAAGGTGAATAAACTTCATTTTCCTTTGCTATCACAGGTGTCCAAGTACTTGTTGGTAAATAGTGTATATTCCTACACCAATAAATCGGATTACTATAGGTAGTATAGTTTTACTATTTATTACATAATTGGTGTACAGTTCGTCGTTGTTAATATTGCATGACTACGTCTATAAATATATCATATGTTTCTGGCAAATATAACTTTTTAAAACGTTCCTTGAAGAGAGATATCGCAACAGATAGATATGTACTTCTTCGCTGCCAAATGGGAGAGATCGTGTCCTAGGAAATTCAGAAAATACCTGGAAAATCTTCACTATGCTAGTCTTATCCAGTACAGAAATAATTTATATTTTACCTTCAAGAAACGAAGGTGCGCGGCGAAATATTGACAGATCAAACAATGATCAAAGCATTATTTCTTAATGAACATGTATGCGAGGGAACGTGATGGAAATGGGAAATGTCATCTTAATTACGAATTGGAAACGATAGAATGAAGTCTACGATTCAAAACTTATCCCATATTATTAAATATCACAGATTATCAAATTGAAGTAGGGGAAAATGCTTGGTTACAGAGATGTACAGAAATACAAAAATTGTTGACAATTGAGAAGTTAGGTGAAGAAAACAAAATCATATTTAGTCAGAAGAACACGATGATTATGATAGATGCTTCAAATGCTCAAAGCTCTACTTATTTTATGAAAAAAAATGGCATCTTTTGCTATCACACACTACCACGAAACCAAAACTCTCGATTTCTTGGGGAACTCTGACTAGAAAAGTATGCTTTTTAACTTTTAATTAAATGTCTGATTTTGCTTTTCAACAAGCAATAGCCTGGTGGACGATATTTGAACTAAAGGTTTCCAACTTTTTACTCGTTGTTCTTAAGTACGCCAGTTTTATATCTGTCATATCGGTATCAGTAGAAATTCATATTTCCTGAGTAGAAATATTTTACGTACCGGAAATTATGCGGAATTTTATCATTAACTGAACAAATACATTTTCCGAGTTCAGTGGCGAACGAGAAAGAAGATGCATACATTGTATGTCGAATGACAGACTTAATAAGATGGCAAATTCTATTTTGCTGACGTCAATCATAATGCCAGGTAGGAACAATTAGAGTTTAAGCTTTAAATCTGGCTCTACATCCATCAAGTTTGGAATTTTAATTTTAACTGAACAAACGGGAAAATCCACTTTCACAAGCATTTATTTTGACAAAAGGCATTAGGCACTTCTTTTCGTCGGATAATTCTGGAATCAACTCGCTGCCATAAGTAAATGAAGTACTTTCACTAGCTTTAATACATTTCCACTATAAGTTCTGTTAGGCTATTTCGATGCCGGATTTGTAAGTTCGTCGTTATTCGTGTTCATGAAGGTGATCCTAATATACGTAGTACGATCAAAAAGTTTTTTTTTTTTTTTTTTTTGATTGGTGGTTTAACGACCACCGTGAGCAACTCAATGGGCTATAAGCAGTCGCCCGTCCCTAATTTAGGGTCACTGGTTCCAGGGAAGGGAGAGAACCAGTGCCGTAAGACAAACACAACATCCATGCCTCACCGGGATTCGAACCCGGACCCCAGACGGACGAATGATCAGAGGCCAGCGCCTTAGACCACTGCGCCACCGGGGCGGCATCAAAAAGTTCGAAGACTAGTTACGTAAGCACGCCAAAAGATGACAGTACGCAGATGCGCGAGCAGCAGTCGAAGGCAGTGACCTTCATGAGTCATTGTACCGAGTGGCGTCGTTCTGTGAACATCGGGAGCTGTGCTACACGATATTTGGTGACCACGTGCTCAACACAGCTGCGATGTCGGTATGGACTGCAACTCTGTCAAGATCTTCGTCAGAAGGTGCTGAATGAACCAACGTTCCTATCGCGGGTTATCACTGGGAACGAGACTTGGGTATACGGTTACTACCAGGAAACCAAACGACAATCGTCGCAGTGGAAGAGCCCGGTATCTCCATGACCGAAGACGGCCCGACACGTCCGGAGTGCAACCAAAAGCATGCTCATCGTGTTGTTCGACATTCGTGGGGTTGTGCACCGTGAATTCGTCCCACAGGGACAGACTGTCACCGCTGCGGCGTCTTAGGGAGGACATTCTCCGCAAACGACCTGAAATGTGGGGCAGGGATAATTTTTTGCTCTATAACGACAATGCAGCAGCTCACAGAGCGTTAGCAACACGCCAGTTTTGCAGCCACAACAGCATGAATACCTTTCCTCACCCGCCTTACTCGCCAGATTTGGCCTCCTACGACTTCTTTCTGTTCCCGAAGATGAAGCTGAAGCTCAAGGGTCGCCGTTTTGAAACCGTGGACGAGATCCAGCGCGAATCGCAGACTGTGCTTGACTCGATTCGCGAACAGGACTTCCAGGGAGCGTTCCAACAGTGGCAAAAACGCTAGCAGCGGTGTATCGCTGCCCAAGGAAACTATACTTTGAGGAAGAATACATCCAGACTTAAGTAACGTAAGTACTTTGTTGTATATCGGCCTAGTCTCGGAACTTTTTGATCGGACCTAGCATTTGTTTCTAAAAACGGTGACAGAGAATCGATTACGTTGCTGCGAGTTGAGACTTAGCAAGTTATATTTTAAGAGATTCTTGTAAAGTTAATAACGAATCTCTGATGTGACTAAATAATGGGTCACAAAAGGTTAGGGACATTGCTGTTTCGAAGAGAAAGCGTGGTGATATGCAAATTTAGCGACTACCGGAGATAAGTTATCAGCATGAATAGCTAGTAAAATAGCATCACAAAAACGCAGCACGTGGCGCACGAGCGCCGATGTAAGTATCCTGCGAAAAGTGGAAAACGGGCCTTTTCGCGGCTTGATCTACACCTATGAGCCATTACATGATGACCACCTACCGAATAAGCTGTAGGACCCCCTTTAGCCCGCAAAACAGCGGCCACTCGGAGAGGCATCGATTCGATGAGGTGGCGATAGGTATTTTATTTATTTATTTTTATTTTTTTGATTGGAGGTTTAACGACCACCGTGAGCAACTCAATGGGCTATAAGCAGTCGCCCGTCCCTAATTTGGGGTCACTGGTTCCAGGGAAGGGAGAGAGCCAGTGCCGTAAGACAAAAACAACATCCATGCCTGACCGGGATTCGAACCCGGACCCCTTACGGACGAATGATCAGCGCCTTAGACCACTGCGCCAACGGGGCGGCGGCGATAGGTATCCCGGGGTATCTGGTACCATAATGTCAACAGCAAGTCCTCCCGTGCTCGGCATCAGCTCCGATATTTTCGAGTCTAAAGTTCAGTTTATAGTGCCCTCCCAGTTCTAATTTTGTGTTTTTCGTGTAACTAAAGGTCTAGTGCATCCTTTTGTTCTACTTTCCGATTCGTAAGTACGATATTTTCTTCATTCCAAGCTTTGTTTACCTTCTGGTCGAGCTGGCCAGAAGAACTGCTGGGCGCCACCATTAGTAATGACGGCTTCCAGTGGAGATGTCATGTACGGTAGTGCCGCCCCCCGGTGGCGCAGTGGTCTAAGGCTCTGGCCTCTGATCATTCGTCCGTAAGGGGTCCGGGTTCGAATCCCAGTCAGGCATGGATGTTGTGTTTATCTTACGGCACTGGCTCTCTCCCTTCCCTGGAACCAGTGACCCTAAATTAGGGACGGGCGACTGCTTATAGCCCATTGAGTTGCTCACGGTGGTCGTTAAACCTCCAACCAAAAAAAAAATACTCACGATGACGTCACTCCTCCACCTTCCACAGCAGCTCGATTGCCATCGTCTTATTCTGCTGTAGCGACCTCTGCATCTGATCGCCAATCCTCGATTGCGTTACAGCTAGTCGATGCTTTGAAACCTCATGTTCGTCGCACCGGCAACTCTATTCATCTTCATATTCCGGCGTCATCTGTTCAAGCTCAAAAGTTCTCCTCGCATATGGCTTTAGGAGTTTTTTTTATAGCCCTTCCCGATACCAAGTTTAAAGTTTATGCTACAGCTGTTAAGAAACTTTTATCTCCATCTGCTATTACTCATCTCTATCGTCGGACTCGGACTATTGTTCTTTATCTTTCTCAACCTGACTATGTGACCTCTCTTTTGCAGAAAGGTATTACTATTAATAATAACCTCTTGATGCCCAAACCTGTGATACAGCGCCCGGTTAACATGTCGTTTTACCCGATGCCACCTGAAGTCACAAATGTCGTGCTCCTTTCAGTTATCTCATCTCTTGGTGGCGTTGCCGGGAACGTCGTAACCTACTCGGCAGCGCCCAACGACTTTGAGGATCGCCATGTTTATGGTGCTCGTCGCATGGTGCCTGTCATTTTTTCTTCTCAGGACGATATTGCAACTTTACCTACACAACTTACGGTCCATTGTCACGGTCAACGGAGACACATCGATCTCTTAACTGAGTTTCACTGCAGTAAGTGTAAAGGCCTAGGGCATTTTTATAAAGAGTGTCCTGGACCTTCCTCTTCTTCTGGACCCTCTTCTGGATTGTTGTCTACATCAGTGCCTGTTGATACGCCCCGTCTGGTTCTCGTGCAGAGCCTGACATGCGTGCTCCTGATTTTACTGAAGCTCACTTTCCTCCTCTCCTTGGTTCTTCAACTTCACCTGCACCGTTTTCACCTCCTTGCTCGATTTCTGATCAGGACGCTTCTGCTCAGGTGGTGCTTTCTACTTCTCCTGGTGAGGCTCCCTCTAAGGAGGTGGCCATGGTTACCACTGATTCATCGGCAACTGACTTTGATGATTACCTCAATGCTTTAACAACTGCTCCGGACACTCCTGGACTGTTTCATCTTCCTATTACTCCTACTGCAGATCCCACCAGTGTGGATGACTTGGCCATTCCTGATGAGACTGTTGTTGATTCCAGTGGCCGACACGCAAAATGCACCGTCTTCAAAGCTCCTAGCGCTCCAACTAAACGTGGATGTCCACGGGTGTATCGCTCTCGCTCATCTTCTAGTACTCGTTCTCCTCCAGCGTCCTCCAGGGGGTGTAGCCTTACGGAAAATCCAGAGGAACTCGCAGAGGTTGCGCTCCAAGCGCAATTTGAACAGTTTTGTCAAGATACCGTTGTGCTCACTCGCCCCTTTACCCATAGACAACTGTTTCGCCTATTTTCGCTCTTCCGGGATCCATCGTTTGATATTGCCTCTTACCTTTCTCACTCCACTTTTCCTCCGGATGATGTTTATCGTTGGCTGACGTGTATAAGAGCTGACCTTGAGGCTCTTTGCAAGACTGACTGTACGTTCCTTTCTTGTTATAGACGGCTCTATGAAACTGAGGACACCGCTCAACTTTCTGCTTCATTTCTTCGTCATTCCCCTGCTGATGAGTAGGACTTTTCCTGACTTATTACTTGCTCCTGGACTAGTCCAGTGTTTTTATAGCTTCTCTGGACTTTCCTTTCCTTCCTTATCGGACTTTATAGTATGTCATTGTATGTAATTTATCCCGGATTGTCTCCGGCCCATTTTTGTACGTATATCATTTTCTGTTCTATATCTGCACCAGTGGTTTTATATTGTTACATGCATTCATCTGTAGATATTGTCATTTATTGTTCTTTTTTATGTTTTCATCGCCTGAGGTGCGCTTGTATCATCACTTTATGAATAAAATTATTGAACTCCTCCAGTTCTCGTACATTTCGGGGTGGTGGTGATTTAGCGCGAACCTGCTTTTCCAAGTCGAATCACAAATGTTCGATTGAGTTCATGTCAGGTGAATTAGGAGGCCAGGGCATTAACAGAAAGTCACCAGCATGTTTCTTGAACCACTCCTTGACGATTCTGGCAGTGTGACATGACGTATTACCCTGTTGATAATGGCCTTCACCAGCAGGGAGCACAGTTGCCATGAATGGGTTAACTTGGTCCGCAACGATGCTCAGATACCTGGCAGCAGTCAGGGATTGTGCTATTGCGATAAAGTGTCCCAAGAAAATATCTCCCACAGAATTACACCACCGCCGCCGGCCTGTTTCGGCTCATCAGTGCATCCAAGTGCCATAGCCTCCGTTGGTAATCGACGTATGCGCGCTCGGCCGTTAACGTGACACACCAGGGATCTAGATTCTTCAGACCAGGCCGAAATCATCCACGGTCCAATCTCGATGACCTTGGGCCCATTTCAGGCATTGTTGGCGATGACGTGCAGTGAGCACGGGAACGCGGGTGGGTCTTCGACTACGCAGACCCATGCGCAGAATGCTGCGATGAACTGTGTGCTGGGACACATTGCCCTGATGACCATTGTTGCGGCTGCGGGTGATTTGTCATACTGTGGCCATGTGGTCGCTGTGAACAATGCGTGACAGTCTCCACTCCCCTCTGGCATCAACGAGCTGCGGACGACACACTGCTGGACGACGGTTCGTCGTTTGGCCATCTGTGCACCACTTTTGATACGTACTCACTACAGCGGCACGTGAACAACCTGCAAGCAGCGCCGTTTCCGAGATCGTAGTTCCGAGGCGTCGTACCATCACAATTTGTCCTTCATCAAACTGCGATAAATCGGCAGCTTTTTCCATTCGGACTCCGAACACTCTAGAAACCGAAAGCCGACCCTCGGGTTGTACATATATTCTTCTGAGAACTTCACCTGCGCCATCGTTCGGTCTCCAGAGGCGCCCATTTCTCTAGGCTGGGGGTGGTCACAATGTAATGACTCAACGGTGTAGAAGTTTGCTGAATGTATTGCCTTCGGTGTGGGATTAACTTGAAATGATGTCCAAACGATGTTTGAGCATTGGCAACTGAAATAGGGCTATTGGCATATTACAGGCAGGTGTATGGCAGATCGATGTAACTGCTGCTGTAGGAGTTTCGCAAAGTTTAGTAAGTCGGAAACAAAGAAGATTTCTGCGTCATGAAGTGTTGCAGATCGACTCAGGAGCAAGACCATAGCAAGCTTTTCTTATCTGGGAGGGCAAGACTTCAAATTACACTTCCTTGAGTTCCACTCAATTAACACATGGTTTTTACTTTCTCACACAAATTTCCAAAGTTATTATCGATTTTTGAACAATAATAACTTTGGCAAAGTTATTATCCTTCGAAAATCGCACTTCAGGTTTTTGACATAATTTTATTAAAAATGTAAAAACTAGATAAATACCCAAGAACCACAGGTTTTAATTCCAAGTAAAGTGTAAACGTTATGAGAACGCCGATAATTCCCACGACCACTCCACAGAAATGGAGAACGAGATACAAACCAGTGCAAAACGAATGAGTATTATATAGGGAACGTAACGGTAGGAAGATTGGGGTAGGGCTTGGAAAAATTCCGTTCAAGGTTCAACGCACAGAAAATTTTCTGCGACAGAGCACAAGTGATTAATTAGCTCTTCATCCCAACGACATGTTCGGAAAGGTCATGGAGGTTAGGCATATTAGCATATTGTTTTCTGTCTTTATTCACTGTTTTGGAAAATTCTCTTTATTGTTATGAGATGTTCACACCTCGTAGTTTATGTTACTCTGTAGCCTGGTTAACTGCACGGGATACTGTATGAGATTAACTAAAGGTTTTGAAAAGAAAATACTGAAGGGCGTAACTTTCTTTTTTTAGTTACCATTTCTATTTTTTACATTCCACAGAGCATGAATTTACGTCCCTGGCATGACCATTGTGGGAAGGCAACCGCCCTCCCTGCCCTTCCGGCAGCTACGGCCCCGATCAGGAGTGATTGCCCGAGGATAACTACGAGATGGCAAGACCTCTACTTGACAGTAAGTGCTCTGAGCAGCATGGACGCCTGCAGGAAATTTTTCAAAGGCGGTCAAGTGTAATTAATTAAGGTTTGGCTAATATGTAGAAAACAGTAATTCGTGAAAATGAAAGATTACTACTATTACTACTACTTACTTACTACAGTAGAACGCTACTACTACTACTATTACGTGCATTATCATTATTAATTGATGCTGCTCTTGAAGAAAGTGTGTGTCAGTAATAGTCATGTGTTATCATGTACATTGGTAACTGTTTTCAAAATAATGAACAGTGTGGAGCAGGGCCACGCCAAGCATTTTAAGTTCAGTACACACCACCCTGAGCGGAACCGTGTTGTCTTACTTCTGTACGTGCCATTTCCGTACAACTGAATTTTTGTCCCATTTCCGTACAACTGAATTTTTGTCCCATTTCCGTAATACATCTAGATCAGCCAGTGCCATTTCCGTACACAGATGTGAGGATTTGTAAGCAGTGAGATATGCGTGAAGGAAGACAGAGGATCAGGAGCTTACTGATAGCCACGTCTATGAGATCCTCTAGCTTCAGGAAATTTTTTTTACAAAGTCTTTTGTGGAAACTTCATGCGAAACTGGTTAAAGAAATAACCAGGAATTTTTGACGGCAGCTTTGAACGAAATATTAGAATGAAAAGCGATTTTTTTTTCGTGGCTTTGAAATTAAGCATTTGCGGCGAGTGCTGAAGACCGTAAAGATGTCATTAATGGACAGCCTGTTTGCCCTTCAGTTTTTATTGCTGTTTCCGCTTACCCTACCATGAGCGCCTGTTGGTTGACAAAAACAATGAATGGTGATCTCTGTGACGTCGGAGGAATTCGACAGGGGGTCAGAATTTACTTTCTCTTTCTCCCTTAGCATTCCCCAAGTCAGATACCAGGCGCGGTGAAACTGTACGGAAATGGCACTAACCGATCTTCTATGTACGGAAATGGAACAAAATTCCTTTTGTACGGAAAAGGCACGTACGAAAGGGGGAAACAATCGAGCGGAACTTGTTTGGGCGTACTACCTTACGGTTCGCTAGGTTTTGCGCTTTCACGTTATCGTTTTCCAATTCCAATTTCTAATAAAATTGGGATACTAAATTAAACGCCCCAAACTCCATCTTTCCTTGTGGTCCAGTTCTGTGAGTGTAAAAAAAAAGTAATAAATAAAATAAAATAAAATAAAGGGAAAAATATTTCTACAGGGCGGGTCAAGTGACCCCACTGTCGGCGCCCATGCCGAGGAGGCCAAGTATCACCAATAGGCAACTTCGGGAATCACTTCGAGTTGCTTCTGGTGTCACAGTATATACACAAGCAGTACGAAATCATCTTCTCGAGTATGGACTCAGAGCAAGGAAGCCGCTGTGATGTATATAGCACTGACATCAGCTCACCGTCGTTAAATATGTACCTGGGCCAACAACACCTCACCGTCGTCCAACAGTACATGTCATGGAATACAAAGTGGCACCACGTACTTTTCACAGACGAATCCCATTTTGCTCTTTATCTTGATACACGACGAGGACACGCGTGGAGGAGATGCGGCACGCGAATGAAACCATACTATGTGCAGTACATCCACCCTTATCAGCGGCACTCAGTTTTGGTCTGGGCAGGAGTGTATTTTAATGGCCATACTTCCTTGTATCTTTGGTCAAGGCAACATGAATGCCTCAGTGTACCGAAACGAGACCATTGTACATATTGTGACACTATTTCACGCTCTATTGGACATGCATCCCGTTTTCTCGATAACAATTCAACCAGTCCCCATGTCTGTAGCGTGCTTCAGAAGCTGGAAGATCATGGGATTCAATCGTTACAGCTACCTCAGAGGTCTCGTGACTTTAGTCCTATTGAGAACATTTGAGACGCTGTACAACGCCGTCTGGACAACCACGTCCCATACCCCAGTACGATGACAGATCTCCGTAGCGTGTTGCTTGTAATATTGGACAAACTGCCCAAGACACCCACCAATAATATCATAGCAAGTATTCCTCTTTGGTGTCAAGACGTTCTTCGACACAGAGGTGGTACAACCGGGTACTGAAATCCAGAGTTACGGACATTCTCCGAATTTATCATTTTGTGTGTCTTACAGAGCTACTTTGTTGTGTGCAGGAATCGCACAATAAATTGTTTTTGTAAACGCACTCTTTATCGTTTGTGTTACTAACCTCAATGATGTTACTGGTGATACTTGAATCAGATATATACATCCTTTAGTTAATGCAATATTCCTAACTTTCTGTCACCAGTGTATCTGAAAGGCTTAGAATCAGCAGATACTCGATCAATGAAGTCTGTTTGCCGCCCCGGTGGCGCAGTGGTCTAAGCAATGGCTTCTGATCATTCGTCCGTAAGGGGTCCGGGTTCGAATCCCGGTGAGGCTTGGAGGTTGTGTTTGTCATACGGCACTGGCTATCTCCCTTCCCTGGAACCAGTGACCCTAAATTAGGGATGGGTGACTGCTTATAGCCCATTAGGTTGCTCACGGTGGTCGTTAAACCTCCGATCAAAAAAAAAAAAAGTCTCTTTGGCCGCACGTGCAGTTTCTTGATCTGACCAGAACTCTGAAACTGCGTTTGTAAGTTCATGTTAACTTCATTTTTGAAAGCAAAATAAAAATATTTTTCAGCGTACTTTAATCAGGCATATCATACCGTTCAGGTGGACGTCAAGTAATTTTGCTTCCTATACTTCCAATGGAAGAACTTCTGTGCACATTTTTTTCAATGCGTTCCCAAGGATGAAAATTTGAACATCGATTAAAATAGCTTCATTTTATAACTTGGAATACTTAATATTTTCTAAAACATAACCATAATTATATTAAACATCAATAACTTTTCCTTTGGTGGTGTTGAAACCAGAAAAAAAAATGGCGCGAACTGTACTTTGATGACGTTAGTAGACATATAAATGTTGGATTGCATAATTATGGTTATGTTTTAGAAAATATTAAGTACTCTAAGTTATAAAATGAAGCTATTTTAATCGATATTCAAATTTTGATCATTGGGAACGCATTAATTGTGAAGAAAATGTGTAGAGAAGTTTTTCCATAGGAAGTATGGGAAGCAAATTTACTTTACGTCCACCTTAAGGTTGACCTTCAAGCTTGTACTCAAGAACATAACGGATGAGCTAAAAGCTTTGAATATTGGTGAAACTATATAAGGTCAGGTGATGCGTAACATCACAGCCTCTCCTTGACAAATGTCAACCCCGCCTTCTCGTGGTGCATCCTGTTCCCACTAAAGGGGCTCTGACGACCGCTAATAGCGGTATAACTATACCATCGGGATCAGAGGAAATTCTATCCCACACTCACCAACTCGCTTGGCCAGCGTGGTGAGTTATGGCCAAACCCCTCCAAAATGACTCCACAACTTAAATCTTGGCCCTCAGTCTCCGGCAGCTGGAATGTACCTGGCCAAGGCAGCGGCCAGTGCGACATGAAGGCAGAGGGTGCTAAGAATCCCCGGAGGACCGGACTAGGCTGCCATCTGATGCTGACCTTGGCAACGTACAATGGACGCTCCCTATCTTCTGATTCAAGGCTTCTTGAATTGGAAGAGGAACTACAAAGGATCAAGTGGGACATCGTCGGGCTAAGTGAGGTAAGGAGAAAAGGAGAAGATCTCATCGAACTGAAAAGTGGACATCTCTTCTACTATCGTGGGACAAATACTGGCAGAACTAGTGGTGTTGGATTTATAATAAACAAGAAACTGAAAGATAAAGTGGTAGAAGTTGAAAGTTCCTCTGACAGAGCTGCACGACTCGTTATCCAACTATCGAGAAGATACCAGGCTCAGATTATTCAAACTTATGCACCCACCACAAGTCATCCTGAAGAAGAAATTGAAGAATTTTATGAGGAAATTTGTCATCTAAATAATAAAGGTAAGCAGCACTTGAAAATAATTATGGGAGATTTCAATGCAAAAATAGGACAACGGCAACAGAATGAAACTTCAGTAGGTAAATTCGGTCACGGCAACAGAAACCAGCGTGGAAATACTCTCGTTGAGTTTGCAGAGGCAGAAGGGTTTTTCATCTTGAACTCCTTCTTCAAGAAAAAGCCACACAGGAAATGGACATGGAGACATACAAATGGGACGACAAGTGAAATTGATTTTATTATGTGTAACAAAAAATTCGTCATAGAAGACTGCAGTGTGCTAAACAAGTTCAACACAGGTAGTGACCATAGATTGGTGAGATGTAAGATGCACCTCAACACTAAACTTGAACGTGGCAAGCTCATAAGACAAACAAAATCTATTGACATAACCAACCTTAAAAAACACCATAATACCTTCAAGTTGGAACTGAAGAACAGGTTCTCTGCTTTAGAAGGCCTAACATCGGAAGAAGTGGACATCTCTGAAGTTAACAGAAAAGTAACCAAAGCTCTTATGGAAACAGCAACAAAATTAGCTGGGTCTAAGAACAAGTTGCATGTAAATAAATTATCAGGAAAAACGAAAATGTTGATGCAAAAAAGAAGAAAGATGAGGAGGACTAAAGAAGATGTGACTTCCAAAGTGGAATATATAGAGCTATGCAAGACAATGCGAAAAAGTATCACTGAAGACGTAAGAAAATTCAACTGTGAACTAGTGAGGAAAGCAATTGAAAACAACCAAAGCCTAAAGATAGCAAAAGGACATCTCAGTAAGGGAAGAAAACAGATTATGGCACTGAGAAAAGAAGATGGTTCTGTAACAAGAAATAGAGGCGAAATTTTGACAAGAGTGAAAGATTTCTACTCCAAATTATATGAAAGGGATGATACATGCACTCCAGACATCATGAAAGATACCAGTACCAGAGTTCCTCCAGTCCTTCCAGCAGAAGTTGCACATGCAATCAAGAACATGAAGCGGGGAAAAGCTCCAGGAGAAGATGGAATTACTGTAGACATCATACAAGAAGCAAGTGGAGAAATCGAAACAGTACTCGCCCAAATTTTCACTCGATGCCTTAATGAAGGAAAGATTCCTGAGGATTGGAACACCGCTACAATGATCCTGCTACATAAGAAAGGTGACATTGAGGATCTCGGAAACTACAGACCTATCAGCCTCCTATCAGTAGTTTATAAAATCTTCACTAAAGTTCTTTCACACCGCTTGAAGGTAACACTGGACATGGCTCAACCGAGAGAACAAGCTGGATTCAGAAGTGGCTACAGCACAATAGATCATATCCATGTGCTGAGAGAACTAATTGAAAGAGCGAGGGAATATGAACTTCCATTGTGCATGGCTTTTATCGATTATGAAAAAGCCTTTGATTCGGTGAAACCATCAGCAGTTACAATGGCTCTGAAAACCTGCGGTATTGAAGATGCATACATTAATATTATTAATAACATCTATGAAAATGCAAGTGCAAAGATTAGGCTGTTTGAAAATACAACACACATAAAAATTGGAAAGGGAGTGAGACAAGGTGACACCATATCTCCGAAGCTCTTTAATGCCACATTGTAGGGTGTTTTTCAGTCACTGAGCTGGGAAAACAAGGGGATAAAGATTAATGGAGATTATCTAACCCACCTTCGTTTTGCTGATGACGTAGTCATTTTTGCAACTAGCCCATCAGAGCTGCAGAGTATGATCCAGGAACTTGCTGACAAGAGTAAAGAAGTGGGATTAAAAATGAACTTTCAGAAGACAAAAGTGATGTTCAATGCTTTTACAAGAAATGAAGATTTATCGATTGATGGAGAAAAGCTGGAGATAACAGATAAGTACGTTTATCTTGGACAGCAGATATCAAGTGAGGGTCACATTGATGAAGAAATTAATCGGCGTACAAAACTTGCCTGGAGAGCTTTTGGAAGAAACAGCATAATTTTCAAGAGCAATATGCCATTATGTCTTAAAAGAAAAGTGTTTGATCAATGCATCCTTCCAGTGCTTACGTATGGTGCAGAGACGTGGACCTTAACTAAAAAAGACATACAAAGGCTGCAGACAACTCAAAGCAGCATGGAGAGGTGCATACTTGGTGTAACCAGGAGAGATAAGAAGAGGAACTCGTGGATCCGAAAAATGACAAGAGTGGAAGACATCATGATCAGAGTTAAATCCCTGAAATGGCAATGGGCTGGACATACTGCCAGAAGGACAGATCATCGATGGACAGCCGAAATTTTAGATTGGATTCCAAGGGACAGGAAAAGACCCAGAAGAAGACCACATGGGAGATGGGTGGATGAAATTCGAAAGTATGCAGGGGTGACATTGAGGAGACTGGCACAAGACAGACCGTTGTGGAGGAAACTTGGGGAGACCTTCGTCCAGCAGTGGATTGATAATGGTTGACAATGATGATGATGATGATGATAAGAAATTCACAAAAGTTGAAGGTATGACGTATAAACCGCGAAAAATCAGGGTATCTATAGGTGCAATAATAATAATAATAATTGTAATTTAACGGTATGTGGCGCCATCTACATTCTGAAAATGTGTTAGGAAGAAAATAAAATGTAAAACTAAACGTTCAGCAAATACAGTGCTACCTCCTTTAAGCAACACCTCCGAAAAAAGAACACCTCTTTTTAAGGGACACCTCTATTTAAGGGATAATTCTCCTAGTCGATAATTCTCCTAAATGTGTTAGGAAGAAAATAAAATGTAAAACTAAACGTTCAGCAAATACAGTGCTACCTCCTTTAAGCAACACCTCCGAAAAAAGAACACCTCTTTTTAAGGGACACCTCTATTTAAGGGATAATTCTCCTAGTCCCACGCCCTTAGTATAGTGATCTTAATGTACTTTCCTCCGAATAAGGGAACTCTATTTTAGGGAAATTTAAAGAAGCCAAAAATTTCTTTAAAAAGAAATTGCTCCACTAAAAAATCAGAAAATGCGTTTTCAGAGCAACCTTTAGCAGCAAGCAAGTGCTTGAAGGTCAGAATTGCGATTAGGGAACAACGGACAGAGGAACAGGTCAGTCACTCCTTTTCAAAGTATGGAGGGGGGCTTAGGGTAATCTTGGGCTAGTGACAATGAGCCTGCAGTAAGAAAGCAGGTGTTAAATATGTTTTAGGTTTGTAAATCCTGTTGAACTGATACTGAAAAGACGTATACGTATATAGTATTTCAGATTAAGGAAGTTAGATGTAACAAGCAAAAGGAGCAAGCTGTTTTGCCAGGTGCATATCTTTTTTCAGTATTAAAGCCATGGTTTGAAAGAGGAAAAGGTTTTCGTTGAAAGAAAAAGGTAAAGAAATTGAAGAAGAAGCGACTGAAAAACTTTTTTTACGAGTGTTAGCTGAAAACGTGTAATCAGCAAAACTGAAGTAAGTAATGTGTTCAAGGACGAAAAGGAAATTAAAAAAAAAAATTGCCTCCCAGGTGGCGCAGTGGTCTAAGCGGATAGCCTCTGATAATTCGTCTGAAAGGAGTCCGAGTTCGAATCCCGGTGAGGCATGGATGTTGTATTTGTCTTACGACACTGGCTCTTTTCCTTCCCTGGAACCAGTGACCCTAAATTAGGGACGGGCGACTGCTTATAGCCCATTGAGTTGCTCACGGTGGTCGTTAAACCTCCAATTAAAAAAAAAATGTGGAGTAGTAATTCTAATGAAAATTCCAAGACTGCAAAATTTAGAAAAAGCTGAAGCGTTTGAAATTGATTCAGTCGTGTTTAACTGGATTTGCTCTGTAAGTGCAAAATAATAATAAAAAACAGAAAAAAAATGTTAGTGGATAATTGCTGAAAGTTTAGGAGTTACGAATTTTAAGGCATCAAACCGCTGGCTGATAAAGTTCAAATGGAGGCTTATACGCTGGCGGAAAGTGAAAAAAGAACACCAAGAAGGAGACGTCTGATACCAACGAAATTTATACAGCATAATAACGGAATACAGAGGATAACGTGATCAAAACATTATGGAAAAATACAGCTGTATTTGCTGGTAAACTGAAAAATAACATTTCCATGTAACATGGTTAGTACGAGGTTGTACCGCCATGAACTGCGTCACACTGTGCAATTCTATCATGGAGTCTGTCGTACAGATGTTGGATGTAAGTTTGGAGTATTGAGTTCCAAGCATCCTCAACCTGGACGCGTAAATCGGGGATGGTCGTGGCTGACCGTGGAGACCGGATAAGTCGTTGTCCCATAAAATCCTACACGTGCTCAATGAAGGACAAATGCGGTGAACGTGAATGAAGGCCATGGAAGTTGTCTCGCACCCTGAAGTGCATGTTGCGTTGAACGTGCCGTGCGTGGGCGTGCGTTATCTTGCTGGAAAACACCACGATGGACCGACCTTACAAATGGCACAACAACGGGCTGAATGATGTTGTTGATGTAGGAGGTGCTGTTTAACGTACCCGGTACAAACACTAGTTGTGTACGGGAGTGATAGCTGATCGCTCCCTACACCAGGAGACCAGGTGTAGGCCTTGTGTGTCGCTGGCGGATGCAAGAAGGGTGGAGACGCTCCCCTGTGCGTCTGCGAACACGCATACGGCTATCGGAGGCTCCCAAACAGAATCTGCTTTCATCGCTGAACACGACAGATCGCCATTGCGTTCTCCAGTGCAGACGTTGGCGACACCACTGCACCGTTCCTGACGGTGGGCTGGAGTCAGAGGTACACATGCCAGAGGCACACGTGCACGTAGTCTTGCATCCAGTAGACGGTTGCGGATTGTTCGCACAGTCACCTCAGGTGCAACGGCAGCTCTGATTTGCGTCGCAGTGGATGTTCTGCTTGACAACGCCGCTCTTCGTATGCGTCGATCGGTCCGGTCATCCGTCCGTCTGTGACTCCAGGCTCCACGTCTTCTCGTGTGGGAATGTTCCTCGGACCATCTACGCCACCATCGTACCACCACCAATACTTCCCGTCCAATTCGCTCCGCAATACGACGATACGACCACCTGGCCTCGCGGAGTCCGACTAGACGACCTCCCTCAAAGTCCGATAACTGCTGAAATCGTACACGTCTTCCATGTCCAGGCATTGCAGTTTCTTCAGGGTCTTCGCACGTGACCGTACGCCGACGACTGATTACATGCACGTCGCCGTACTCCTTAAATACCACCGACGATAATTTGCATATTATGCCGTGCTGTGGCGTAAGCGCTCACCGGTTGGTCCCGAAATTAACATCACACCTACGTAAACTCGACCCAATTAACATATGTAAATTTCGTGATCGTCCGCTAATTCCTTCTTGGTGTTCTTTTTTCACTTTCCGCCAGTGTATTTCCTTCAAGGCAGTTTGTGGTGAGGCAACATGCGTGGACTTGCAACAAGTTAGAGGTAGGATGAAAAAACTGAATGAAATTTATGAAAGTTACAAAGCTAATGACATGTATAATGTGGATAAAACTGCACTGTTTTTTAGTGTTTCAACCAATAAAGCATTATGCGTCAGAGGCGAAAAATGAAGTGGTGGCAAGGTTTCTAAAGAGCGTTTTATTGTTTTACTATGCTGTAACACGGAAAGAGATAAGTGCCACTAGTTGATGGGAAAGATTAACAAAAAAAAAAAAAAAAACGAAGATGTTTCAAGAGCATTAATCTAAAAGCACTAAAAGCATTAACAGTGCAGTGGGAATCAAACAAAAAAGCCTGGATGACTCTATACCGATGAGCCATTATATTATGACCACCCCCAGCCTAGAGAAATGAGTGCGCCTGGATACCGAACGGTGGTGCAGGTGAAGTTCACAGAGCAGTATACATACAAACCGAGGATCGGCTTTCGGTTAGAAGAGTGTTCCGAGTCAGAATGGGAAAAACTGCCGATTTAACGGAGTTTGATAAAGGACAAATTGTGATAGCACTGCCCCCCGGAACTACGATTTTGGAAACGGCGTGGCTTGTTCACGTGCAGCTGTAGTGAATACTTTTCAAAAGTGGTGCACAGATGGCCAAACGACGAACCGTCGTCCAGTCGTGTGTCGTCCGCAGCTCATTGATGCCAGAGGGGAGCAGAGGCTGTCGCGCAATGTTCACAGCGACCGCAGGGCCACAGTGTGACACATCACCCGTAGCTACAACTGCGGTGATCAAGGCAATGTGTCACAGCACACAATTCATCGCAGCCTTCTGCGCATGGGCCTGCGTAGCCGAAGACCCAGCCGGGTTCCTATGTTCACTGCACGTCATCGCCCAAGATTATCCCACGAAATGGGCCCAAGGTCATCCAGATTGAACCGTGGATGATTGGAAGAAAATCGCCTGGTCTGACGAATCAAGATTTTTGGTGAAGCACGTAGACGGCAGAGCGCGGATACACCGATTACCATTACCAACGGTGGCTATGGCACCTGGATGCACTGTTGGGCGAAAACAGGTCGGTGGCGGGGGTGTTATGCCTTGGGCGATGTTTTCTTGGGACACTTTAGGCCCTATTATCGCAATAGCGCAATCCCTGACAGTTGTGAGGTATCTCAACATCGTTGCGGACCAAGTTAATCCATTCTAGGCAACTGTGTTCCATGCTGGTGATGGCCTTTACCAACAGGATAATGCGTCATGCTACACTATCAGAACCGTCAATTAGTGGTTCGAGGAACACGCTGGTGACTTTCTCTTGATGCCCTGGCCTCCAAATTGACCTGACATGAATCCAATCTAACAGTTGTGGTTCGACTTGGATAAACTGGTTCGCGCTAAATCACCACCATCCCGAAATGTACGGGAACTGGAGGACCTGTTGTTGACATTATGGTACCAGATACCCCAGGATACTTATCGCCACCTCATCGAATCGATGCCTCGCCGAATGGCCGCTGTTTTGCGCTCTAAAGGGGGTTCTAGAATTTATTAGGTAATTGGTCATAATGTAAGGGCTCATCCGTGTAAGTGTTATGTCTGATTGGTTGATTGCTTTAGACGAAATAATGTGGGGAAAAAACCCAGAAAGATTTCGCTTTTTACGGACAATGCAACAGCCCTCTCGCAAGATTTGAAACTAAAATATGTGAAATTGGTGTTCTTTCCACCTAATACAACATTAGTGTTCTTTCCACCTAATACAACAATGGTGTTTTTTCCACCTAATACAACATTGGTGTTCTTTCCACCTAATACAACAATGATGTTTTTCCACCTAATACAACATTGGTGTTCTTTCCACCTAATACAACAATGATGTTTTTCCACCTAATACAACATTGGTGTTCTTTCCACCTAATACATATTGCAGCCTGTAGACCAAGGAATCATCAGACGCTTCAAAACTACATATAAAAGAACTTTCTCAAAGTTCTTTTAAAAACAGCTTGCCGAGTCCGTCAATGTATTGAATGAAATACAGTCGATAACTACGGCTGTAAAATCTATACCTCTTAGTTGTGTTAAACAATCTCTTAAAAACAGCAGGTTTCACTATTTCAGTTTCCAATGTAAGTGAACTGAGTGAGTACACTGAAGAAAATACAGAATTGTGTGAACTTATCAAAGACAATGGCAGTAATGTTGCGATAGAGGAACACATATCGCGATCGATGAACAGCTGCGTAGTGATGATACTAATGAAGATATCACAGCTTTTATTCTTGTAGTTAATGAAGCGTAACAGAAAAGTGCTTGGAGGATTCGAAAAGTGATGAGGAAGAAAAGGAGGAAAGCTGTGGTATCAAAAACTTTAAGGAAGCCTTATAATACGACGGGCAGTTGCTTAAGTTCTTTTTAAATGTCGGTGACGATGAAGGACTCAATTTAATTAGTAAACTTAATATTCGTATGAAGGAAAATGCCTGTAAATTGAAAGCTTCAAAACAAACCCTTTGTCGGTTTATTTCAAATAAATACGCACTGCACATATCTTGCACTGTTTCATATACAGATATTGTACTTTTATACATGTAATGTATTTCTGAATTATACATATGTATTTTATATTTTCATCGTATTTAAGATTTACTGTCATTTACATTTAAAATTTGCATTCCTCATTAAATTAAAATGCCTATTACGTATTGATTTAATATGTATTTTGTTAGGAACCTCTTAATAAGGGACACCTCTGTTTAAGGAACAAAACGTCCGGGCTCATGGGTGTCACTAATTGCGAGATACTAATGCATTTACTATCATAGGTCATTGAACAACTGTTTTTCTACAGCCCACTGTAATTCCTAATATTCCATGACCTAAAAGTTTACGATAATGCGAAATTTCAAAGTTCTTCTATTGGTTCTTTGGGGTTGCTAAAAATCTAGATTTCTTTTGACAACACCAGATGACATTACTTTTTGTTTGTTTCCGTTATGGTAATGAGTATTTCCTGGACGTTTCTTTTTATATTTTTTCTACCCAACGAATATTTAAAATGTAGATGGCACCACATAATATTACATTAACATTATTATTACACATAATTATAAATATCCTGATTTTTCGCGGTTTCTACGCTACATATTCAATTATAGTGCATTTCTTTACCTTGTCACCAATATTCAAAGCTTTCAGTTCATTCATTATATTCTTGAGTATAAGCTTGAAAGTCAGCCTTAACGGTAAGAAATATTTCTGCACAAATATGTGTAGAAATATAGTGTCCACAGGCGGCGGGACGGCTGTAGTGATATCATTAGTATGTCCCTTTTTTATTTTTCAAGTCTTTTATTTATACAAGAGAACGAGTCAAAAGTTCGTCTCGTTTCGAACAACACATAATGCTGAGCGTCAATCACCGTGCGAAACGCTTGCCAGCGTCGAGTGGGTACCGCGATGACGTGGAGCACACGGTACTGAGGACGTGCATTTGACATGAAGCTGCATTGTGCTATAAAGTGAGCAGACGGATTTAGGTCGATAAACGTCCTGTTCGGGTGCTCCTACGTTATTTAAAAAGCGTTAAACGCGGCTATCGGTAGCAATAAAGGAGACTTATGTAGTCGAAGGCGAGGAAACAGTGGGCAGCAGCAATGTACGAAAATGGTTCTGGCGTCTCAAAGCTGGGGACTCTAGTCTCGAAGCCAAGGTTAGGACGTCCAAGGACCACAAACAGTGATATCCCGGTCGAAGCTATGACAGCGAACCGCAATACCAGTACACGACAACTGGTAGCTGAAGTAGGATGTTCCTAATCCACAATCGTTCGTCACCTGAACCAGCTTGCTTTCTTCTCTAGGCAACATCGAATGGTTATCCATGAATCGACACCCCCGCAAGCGCGACAACGTGTCGCTTTTCGGATCCAGATTGCTCTCAAATTCACAGGACGGTAGGTTTTGGCGTCGCATCGTTACAGGTGATAAAAAGTGGATATTCCTACTCTATCCTACTTCTGGGAGCTAGTTGGTGAGGTCACGCAAGGAAGTGCAGCCTAAGAGGAAAGTCATGTTCGAGAAGAAAGTCATGCTGCGCATTTGGTGGAATTGTGAGAGTCCTGTGCACTGGGAACTCGTTCCAAATGGTCAGTTTGTGGACAGGAACTTCTATGTCCAACAAGCGTACAGGGACCATGTTGCTCTGCGCCAACGGTATCCAGAGTTCATCAATAGAAAGCAGGCTTTTCAACAAGTGGATAATGCCTCAAATCACATCTTCAGACTGGTCCGCCGAAAACTACAGGAATTGGAAAGGATTGAGATCCTATAACATCCTCCGTACAGTCTGGATCTTAACCTATCTGACTACCAGCTGTTTTGCTTCATGGCCCATTTCCTATGGAGGATGTTCACACATTTTTACACGATTTTACAACAACGTAATTAATGTTTAAAATACAATTATTTCTTTCTTAAATGTTCCACCTGATAGCCCTTTCTCTGGATATGAACCGACATCTAGATTTCCAAGATAACAAGGCATTCAAATTGGTAGTGGTATTTTATTTCACTCCTCTTCCACTGCGTTCCATAGTGCAAGCATTGTTTTAGGTCTGCGTTTAGAAAGCGCTTTTTAGCAGTCGGAAGGCTCAATAGTCCATTGGTGACGCATCAGAGAGACTTTGAAAGAATATGAGCAAAACGTATAGATTTGATAGGTGTCTTTTTTTCCATTTTTTCGAGAAATAGAGTGGTAGATTTGGATATATGACTGGTAGCTTTATCCTGATGGAGTTCTACTCTTTGAAGGCTATGTGGATAAAAAAATGGTATTTCCTTTTTAAATATAGGATTTAAAACATCATTTTAGTAATACGTAGAGTAGAATTGATTTGAAAATTCTTTTCAACTTTTCTTAACTTTAATTTCCCGTTGTACGAGGAACCAGCAACCATCATGAATACTTTAATGAAACTTTCTTTGGATACTTGGAACCAAGTTTGTAAGTCTTTTTTTATTGCAGCAAATAGACCTTTTTTTCATTACAGTCGTTTAGGTCGATCCATGATTCATCAATAGTCACAATAAATTTCCATCTGTCTCCGGCTAAGTGATTTTTATAAAGAAGTCTTCTGCTCTCAGCCACGTGTCCAGGCAAAAGACGGTGAACATCATTTTTTTTTTTTTTTTTTTTCTAGATTCAAATCTTTGTTTATTACCTTGCTTACAGTTGATGCAAAGGTTTTTAACGACTTAGCGATTGCTCTTTGAGTAGGTGGGTTTTCTTTTAAGACCAGAGAAAAACCTAAATTTGGAAATAGTCGTAAAAGTATGTACCTTCTTTGGATATTCTTTCATTTTTTTTTGATTGGAGGTTTAACGACGACCGTGAGTAACTCAATAGGCTATAAAAGTCGCCCGTCCCTAATTTAAGGTCACTGGTTCCAGGAAAGGGAGAGAGCCAGTGCCGTAAGACAAACACAACATCCACGCCTCACCGGGATTCGAACCCGTACCTCTTTCGGACAAATGATCAGAGGCCATCACTTAGACCACTGCGTCACCGGGGGGGGGGGGGCTCTTTGGATATTCGTTTAGTGTTCTTTTTAATGTTAAAAGCAATGCTTGACGATTTTTCTCACTATTTTTAATAATATTTCTTATTTTGCATTTAAAAAAGCTAATTCCATGATTTTCACATCGTTTTATTAATTACAGAATACCAATAATTTTTTTCGTAAAGAGAAAAAACATAACCTTCTTTCCACAGCTTGTTTACGTTCGCCATTTTATTAGAAGTCGATATTTAACTTCGGCAGGTGTTTGTTTCCTCGTACTCATTTAACACGCTGTTGCCAATTTCAATTGTTTTATTTTCTGCAATTTTTATCCAAAAATATTATAAAAAAATGTGTGAACATCCTCTGTGTAAGGAGGGCACTTCGCGACAGTGGTGGATGTGGAATCTGGCATCAGAGAGTTTCCGTCCTCGAAACTTGCCGAGTAGTATCATTGTGGGACCCTGGCTCTGGTGGGTACGTTGGCAAAGTACTACAGAAGACAACGGCCTGTACTTTGCAGAATGAAGTAAGGCTGTATGGCTTTCACGCATCATTAAACGTTGTAACTTCAAACTGGATGAACGTATGACTCCCCCTGGCATACACTCATGCCGCAACGTTATGACCACGTGACTGTCGTGATGGATTGCTTACTCAGGCGGCAGCTAACAACCGTGCCCGTTTCAAACTCCGCTAGTTCAGAACCGCACGACAGAATCGCTTTTTTTTTTGATTGGAGGTTTAACGACCACCGTGAGCAACTCAATGGGCTATAAGCAGTCGCCCGTCCCTAATTTAAGGTCACTGGTTCCAGGGAAGGGAGAGAGCCAGTGCCGTAAGACAAACACAACATCCATGCCTCACCGGGATTCGAACCCGGACCCTGTTCGGACGAATGATCAGAGGCCATCGCTTAGACCACTGCGCCACCGGGGCGGCCAGAATCGCTTCTAATGCTGTCTGACGTTACATACAGCACCAAACCCGTACGCGCCTGCCAATTCTGATTCTGCAAATGTACTCTTATTTGCATATGTGGAGGTGCTAGAATACTTCCGTTTGCACAGTACCAGGACCGCAGCAAGCTATTCTTATCTGGGAGGGCAACCGTCCTCCCTGCCCTCCCAGTTACGACCCTGATGCAGAGATATTTTGCGCAGACAGACGGATGGACACAGTCTCATTATAAGCATGGACTTTTTTCTGCTTTTGTTATGTTTTCAGAACAACAATTACAAACCCTATTGTTTTCAAAATCCGTTAAAGAGTAGCCATAAACCGTGCACGAATCCAAATTTGAATTTTTTTACTTTGCTGTAATGATCATTATTCAATGTTTTACGTCTCAGTTAAGGTGGTTCCACCTAAAAACTATGCCTTTTGTTTCCAATGGTAAAACGTCTGTACATATTTTCTTCGCAATTAATGTATTTCCAAGGACGAAAATTTGCACATCGATAAAACTAACTCTGAGTTATAGCATGGGATACTTAATACTTGCTGAAACATAATCACAATTATATTAAAAATCAATCATTCTTCTTTCAGTAATGTTCAGACTTGTTAATAGATGGCGCGACTTGCACATTGATGACGTCAGTAGACAAAAAAATGTTGGATTGCTTAGTTATGGTTATGTTTTAGCAAGCATTAAGTATCCCATGCTATAACTTCAAGTTAGTTTTATCGATATGCACATTTTCATCCTTGGAAACACACTAAATGCGAAAAAAATATGTACAGAAGTTTTACCATTGGAAACATAAGGCAGAGACTTTAGGTGGAACCACCTTAACCCGAAATACTTCTGAGAACCGAGGTCTTCGAACGCAACTAGCCTGTGACAGCGAGATATTTGATTAAGTAATCAGAATGTTTAATATTCTATCTTTCACATGTTTTCATGTAGCTGAAGATTCAAAACCACATTACCACAGTCCTAGAAAGACAGAATGCAAATGATGAATGCTCTAAAAATTCTGAACGTCATGTACGTGTCCTTTAACACTTGCAGCAGAAGGCTTTATTCTGTCTTTTTTCTTCGATGAAGATGCAGCTTCCTTCCCGCTAGAATCCCCAGTTTTCTTTTCGGCCGACATTCACCTTCGGAACGCATATATAAAAACTATAATATTCTTAAAAGTACAGAGCAATTGGAAATTTTAGCAAACAATTTAACTTTTTTTGACACCACACTCAGCTACAGGTACGAAATTCGCAGTAATGTGCTTGTTATATTCTCAAGTTTCTTTTGGTATGACTGTTTCGTGCGTTGACCACGCGGTGGCAGCACATTAATGGAGCAGGCAAAATGGCGTATTTCAGCGGGGAGAGAAGATACAGTACGTGTTGTGATTTAACAAATCATGGTCGGTGACTGGAGTTCGGTGTAAATTTCGAACAAAATTTAACAAGGAACTAATCGTAAGGCTATGCTATGTTATGCACTGACTAGTCACCCAACAGCGTTGCTGAGTTTAAAACCCGAATTTCAGAAGCCATGTTGAAAAGTGGCAAGGCAGCGCTGAACAGAATTTAGCCAGAGCCTGATTACAGCACGGGCCGGTAGGACCTTGGCCCTTGCCCCCCTCTTTGCAGGACCTACTTTAAAAAAAAAATGTTTCTAGAAATGACTTAATCGGTATTGAACTCCTTTTCGCCGCCCCGGTGGCGCAGTGGTCTAAGAGATGACTTCTGATCATTCGTTCGGAAGGGGTCCGGGTTCGAATCCCGGTGAGGCATGGATGTTGTGTTTGTCTTACGGCACTGGCTCTCCCCCTTCCCTGGAACCAGTGACCCTAAATTAGGGACGGGCGACTGCTTATAGCCCATTGAGTTGCTCACGGTGGTCGTTAAACCTCCAATAAAAAAAAAAAAAAAAAGAACTCCTTTTCATTTTTATTCCATTGGAGGTTTAGCAACTCAATGGGCAGTCGCCTGTCCCTAATTTAGGGTCACTGGTTCCAGGGCAGGGAGGGAGCCAGTGCCGTAAGACAAACACGACATCCATGCCTCATCAAGATTCGAACCCGGACCTTTCGGACGAATGATCAGAGACCATCGCTTAGACCACTGCGCCACTGGGGCGACATTATTATTATTGTAAAAGCAATATTTTATGTGGGACTTCCTTGCGTTCTCTTATCAATCAATCTCAAATGCTTTCATTAAAGGAATAGTTTCAATTTTCACAACACCCTTTATTACTATTATCTGACATTGCTATCTCACTTTAAGAAAGCAATCAATTTTGCTTTAGAATTTAAAGTTTTTGATTATTACATTACTAAAAATTAATATCACAAATTTATAGATTATTAATGAAATTGTACGACTTTCAAACTATTATACCATCAAATTTGCTACATAGGATGAAATATGAAATAGCTATCACATTTAATGCAAAGGTAAAATAGAAGGAAATAGGGTGTTTATAAATGGTGGGAACACTTTAAATGATTTATTGCACAAAGACTAGGCCAGATATCAGTGTCATATACATACCTTGTGAAAGAGAAAATGTTCAAGTTATTCTTTACATCACATCACCAATATGGAAACCACGTGTGATACCGCAAATGTCGACTCGGTGGGATACCCTGTCCAACATATCCTGTGTGACCGTGGTGGTACCTTCTTCAATTCTCTGCTTTAGTTCCTGGACGTCACATGACAAAGGTGGTACATAAACGAGGTCCTTTATGTAACCCACAAGAAGAAATCACACGGAGTTAAGTTCGGTGATCTCGGCGGCCATTTCAAGAAATATTCGTCCTTTGTACAGTATGTCCGATTCAGCGCATGTGTAGATTGAGGTTAGTCCCAAACGCCATGATGGAAGTGGGGATGGGCCCCATCTTGATGGTAAATAAAGTCCTCACTATCTGCGTGACGAGGCGCAGAAAACATTAACATTCGGCGAATCATTATCAATTATCTCTGCAAGTTTCTGGGTGTCCCAGATTCGACAATTGCATTGGTTGATCTTCTCATCTGTGTGAAATGCGGTCTCATCGCTGAATACTATTCAATTAAAGAAGTTGTCATGTTCTTCTATTAGTCCTTGCAGTTCACAACAAAATTGGAAACGCTTCTCTTTGTCGTCTTCTTTTAACATATGCACCAACTGCAATTTATAGGGCTTCATAGAAAGTTTTTTACGAAGAATCTTCCACATTGTCATGGCTGGCGTTTGCAGATCACGTGATGCACGATGCACATATTTATTGAGTCTCCTTGTGAATGTCTCTCATTCGTTCTACATTCTCAACAGTAACACTAGGCCTGCCACTGCTCCCTCTCGAACACAAGTAACCAGCGTTTACAAATTGCTGATGTCACTTGTTAATTGCCTTCCTAGTTAGTGGCTTTTTACCATACGCAATTCAAAATTTCCTTTGAACGTCTGTTGCACACTTGTTGTTATCAAACAGTAGCACTCAAAATACCTTCTCGGGACCAGAAGCCGCCACCGTTTAACAAGCCTATACGTGTTGTAGGGGTACGACAGGTAACGCCAACTGGCGGTGAATGATGGAAATACACGCCTCGGCAGTAACAACAGGGAAACTTTCATGTTTCCTCTTTCATATAGAATAGATAAGTAAATTATATCTCTCTTACTCCATGTGCAATAAATTATTGAAAGTGTTCCTATCATTTTTCAGCAAGCTGTATATGTTTACATACAGTATGTACATCGTGGCATGCGTCTCACGTGACATTGACACTGGTAAAAGATTTCGTTTCGATGGGAGGAGGGGGTGGGGCCGTGCATGTGTCAGAAACTGGATTATTGATGAGGTATATGCCGTATTACTAAGGAAACGCACTTTGAACTCACGAAGAAACTATGTACAGTAGAATTCGCTTATAATGAAGAGCTCAAGATCAATGAAAACTCTCGTTAAATCAGGGCGCCCGTTAAATCCGCGTCTGGGTGAAAACTCGGAGCACCTGAAAATATGCGTGCGTGATAATATGCATATAAGTTTATATTATATATCCACAACAATGGTATTTACTTGAAATAGTTAATTAATTAACTACATTAGTACTATAGTTGATTTAATCTTCCTAGTATATTCAACTTGACGGTCATGTGAGACTGACCGCTGTTTAACTACACAACAGGCATGAAGCAAAAGCAAGATGGATCTTTCTAGAGCAACGCTCACTTGGAGGGAGAAATGGGAATAGACACAATTCCAGGAATTATTACCTCCCGTTTTACTTGCGGCGACATCCCCGTTCCATTACTTACTCACCCCTCCCTGCATTTGTCTCCCAGAAAAAACACGCTAACATGTGCGTAAGCTCGCGGCATTCTTTTTCTGCCTAGGAAGAGGTGGCCTGTTTTCAACTCTGCTGAGCCGTTACACTCAAGGCACAGCCTCCTTGGAGTGGGCGGTGGAAAGAGCCTCTTGCACAATTCTCTCGTTGAGTATTTGATGTACTCCTTCCCCATTGCTTTTCTATCAACATTCTTCCACTAGCACACAAGAATTCTCCTGCGGTGTTACAATTTCGTCTTTCACACCACCATTTTTATTCCTTCATTCCAGGACAGGGAGCAGCAGATTTATTCTGTCTCGGTAAATATGGGATTCCCTTACAGTTTTGCTACCTTATTTGTTAAAAGTGATCATTTTACATTTTTCTGTCTTTCGTTAAATCCGGGGGACTTCATTAAATTTTGTTCGTCAGGAGTGATAAAATTTTACTTTGAGTTAATGTTATACCATAGAAAAGGTCTTGTTTTACTCGTTAAATCAGAGATCTCGCTAAAAGTGGGCTCGTTATATGCCGAGTTCTACTATTAGGTGGGCAACTTAATTCTCGGCCACAGGCACGACACGTTGACAGCAAATTATAGCAAATCGAATACGTACTTAATCAGGGAAATAATCATCGTCGTGTTGGATGCATTTGAGCCATCGGTCCGGAAGCTTCCGAATGCCACTGCTGAAGAAAGAGGGCTGTTTCGAGTTGATAAAGTCATTAATACTTGCGCGGTCCTCCTCGACAGAAGTGAAGTGCGTATCACTCAGGTGATGTTGCAGGGAGCGAAATAGGTGATAATCCGACGGGGCGAAGTCTGGAAAATACGCCGGGTGGGACAAAACCTCCCATCCCAGGTCGGTGATCGTGCTTAAAGTCGTTTTCGCGGTGTGAGGACGCGCGTTACCCTGAAGCAACAGGACCGACCTTCTGCTCTTGCCGGTGTATGGCCTTTTCGCCTCCATTGCGCCACTCATACGAACGAGTTGCTGACTAACGCACAGCATTGACCGTTTCACCAGGTTTGAGCAGCTCATAGTGTACGACAACGCGCTGATCCCACCATATACACAGCAACAACTTCCTGACATGAATATTCGGTTTGGCGGTAATGGTGATAGGCAGACATGGATAAACCCACGATTTGCGCAGCTTAGGATCATCGTAGAGGATCCACTTCTCATCACAGGTCAAAATCTTGTGTAGGAAATCTTTCTTCTTGAATCTGGAGAGCAAGGACACAGCAACATCGTATGGCCTGGACTTGTTTGCAGCTGTGAGTTGGTGGGGCACCCAACGGCCCTCCTTGTGAATCCGTCCAAGCTTGTGCAGACGCTTTGCAATGGCTTGCCGTGTTACTCCGAGTTCCTGGGCGAGCTCTGACTGTGTGCAACTGGGATCCGCGTCCAACAGTTGTTCCAGTTCCTCATCGTCAACTTTCTGTGGCTGTCCCGGACGTTCTGCATCACGGAGATCGAAATTTCCGTGCTTAAACTTGGAACCACTTCTTACATGTACTGTAGGACACAGCAGCCTCACCCAAAGCAGCGCAGATCATCTGCTGGGATTCTGCGGCACTTTTGTTTTAGCTGAAAGGCGAACAGGAGGCAGTGCCTCAAATGTTGCTTTTCGAATTCACCGTCAACTTTCGTCCCTTCTGTCACTACAGCTGTGAGCGGTTATGGTTGCCTGGAAAGCCGTTGTATGGCGCTGCAATCAGCCATTATTGCACACAGCTATTTGCATTTGCTGAAGTTCTATGATCGCTTGCGGTTAGGGGTCGAGAATTAAGTTGCACATCTACTATACTTCGGTACCGACTCTGAATTCCTTGTATGAAATGTTAGACACTTCGGATCCCAGCATTTCAGATATATGGAATTTCGGATTTTTTCAGTGTTTGGAGTATTTGCTAACAGTATGCCTTTATTAATGCGATAGCTTAGGGATGGGAACAAATCTATACATTAAATCCTCTTCTATTTCAAACAATTAAAAGGATTTCAATATTTCAAGAACTTAAAGTCGTTTACGAACGATTCATTTCACAAGAACGAGAAAGCAAGCTCAGTAGTTTGCGGAAAGAATCGATTCTGCAAAAAGAGCCAGTTCCCTCAAATTATCGCTCAGAATTACTTTCAGCAGACAGCAAATGTTCACCAGGGTGTTTCGATGAAAGAGGTTCATGTTCTGGTCGGAAAACGTAACCTTATTCAGAAGTGTTAAAAATACAATGGGAACGTTTCGAAACCCACTTACTTAAAAACTAAGAAAACACTATTTATGTGTAAGACGTAAAATAAATTTAAACTGAAAAATCGTTTTTTCTTTTTTTGATTGTTGGCCGTGTGCAACTCAATGGGCTCTACGCAGTCACTCACTCGTCCCTAATTTAGGGCCACTGGTTCCAGGGAAGGGAGAGAGAGCCATTGCCGTAACACAAACACAACATTCATGCCGTTTAGATGTGTTTAAGAACTGTAGTCGCGGTGTGACGCAATTGTGCCTCCTTGCAACATTTGTCTTAATTTTCCTTCACTAACCACCACCCATCTGACTGGGGCATCCTTAAAAAAGGTTTGTCCAGGTGTTAACTGTGATCAGATCCGGAGGGTGAAATTAAAAAAATTTGGTGCTCGATTCTAAGGATATGCAAACACATACTGATTCATATAATTTGGGACATACATCCTTAAATTGCAAGTTACTTTAAGCCTGAAGTCACTTCTACCGTACTTGAACAGTTTCCGTTCCTTTGTGGCTAGTTGCACCATTAGATATATTCTGAGAAGAAATAACATGACACACTCCAGTAACTCTAACTGTTCGGGCACCGATGATGCCTCATGGTAGGGAGCGAGGGAACTCTGGGGTCCACACCTCACTGAATTGGACTCCTCCAAGTTCCCTCCCTCCCTCCTTCAACACGGGGGCGAGTCCAAGGTGTCTTATAACGCTTTTTGTTTTTATTTTTTTTTATTTGAGGTTTAACGACCACCGTGAGCAACTCAATGGGCTATAAGCAGTCGTCGCTTGTCCTAATTTAGGGCCACTGGTTCCCGGGAAGGGAGTGAGCCAGTGCCGTAAGACAAACACAGCATCGTTATAATGCTTGCCTCCGTGATATCTTAACAGAAGGCCAATATTTAGAAACAGAAATAGAAAAAGCCTAACCTTACTAAGAGTTGCTACATAATACATTACTATTCTGATTTTTTTTCGATCTGGAAATATGTATGTGTTGCTGTGTAAGAAACATCCATGCCTCACCGGGAGTCGAACCCGAACCCATTTCGGACCGATGGTGACGAGCCAACGCTCAGACCAGGGTACCACTGGGGCGGCAAAAACCGTTCAATGAACCGGTGGAGTCGTAAAAAAACCGTGGTTCCCGATTTGACCGTGTCTGTCCGCATTGTTTACGTGCAACCTGATCACAACCAACGTGAAGGCGTGAAAGAAAGTAGTTCATGATAAGTTTTAGGCATTTCTTTTTCAGAATGTTTCGTCATAAATTTTATGCGTTCGTTTTTTAGAATTTGGTATAATAGACGCCTTAATGAGCTTAGATTTTGCAATAGCTTCGCTCAAAATTTGCCAAATGTACCCGAGTTATCGGTTACCGTTGGCGGCTTGTCCTAGTTATTTGTTGTTATGATTTAATTCAACTTAGTATGTATCTGAATGTGGTGCGGTATGGTAGTGAGTTACTCAAATAAATGCAATGTGTTGTGCGTTCATAAATGTATACTATTCTCTCGCGAATCACTCATTTTACTTCACACCCACAAAGATCTTGCCAGGCGAAGGACGCATAGGATAAATTATCTTCAAAGAGTACCAGGGTACTCTCTCGATTTTTAAAAAAAAAGTGTCCTATACTAAAATTTGCAAAACGAGGACGGGATTTACAAGAGTTCCTACGAAGGGATTTCGAAATGGAAATTAGTTAAGTCCTCCTATGTAGTATTTGCTACAGAGCGAAATTATCGATTGAATGCTTAAGATTTCATTCATTTCATGAAAGTATCCTCTTTTTAAATAAAACTTTTAGAGAATGGTACAATGAGATTATGAGAAAACTTGCCAAAATCGTAATGTTAGCGAGAGCATTTTCTTCATTGGGATCTTCTTTAAAATAAAGCAGTTCATGCAGATAATTATTGCAGAAGTTATGTCTGTATAGGATTAACGCCAGATTGTTTGCCCAGTTTCGAAAATACCGGACTTAGAGCACCTAAGCGCGCGCGCACACACACACACACACACACACACTGTTTTCTTGTACTTTAGTAAGAAATTCGAGCTGGCTGTTACGCGTCCGTGAGCAGACGACGTCAGTTTATATAACAAATGGCATCATTATATCCGTGCATTAAATGTTATTCCTTTCTAAGCTGTTTTTGCGGAATTCTGTCATTCGGTGGAGGCGAAGAACATTCCAGTAATGGCTGCTTGTCGTGATGCGAACAATGCTGCGACATTCGGAAATTTCAGGTCCCGGTCAATGCATCACTTGGCAGCCGCCATTACCCCTCCATCTTCCTCATCAATCCATGGGAAGAGCGGCAATTGATGTGACTTTAATTGCCGACCAACATTACCAGAGAAGGGGGAAAGTCTTCTCCTTAATGAGCGAAGAACTAAGAAATTACGTTCCAGTGGTAACAAATAAACGCTGTGATTACAGCCCTCTGTGTGTGCGTCATTCTCTCGCTCTCTCTAGCTCGCTCGACTTGATTCGGAGCAATGCGTATTAAATATCCCCACGGGGGCGGTTGGAACCAATTTGGGGCAGCATTTACACAGAGTCGAGAACCACGCAAAATAATCTGATTGATGCTTATTATAGTACCACTAATCCCGCTGTAACGCAAATGCACAATTGTAATGATCCCAGGACTAATAATGTTCCATTTTGGATTCCAAATATGCTGGCCGTCAGAATTTAATCACCTCAGGATTTTCCTAAGTGAGTGGTCAGTTCTTAAACATTCTGGGAGAGAAAGTTTCTAAGAAACACCATAACTGATATAACAGAAATTTCCAGTGTTGTGAATACCAAAATTTAGAATGTTTTGCAACACCCCCCAATGACTACAGTAGAACCCCCTAATAACGAGCCCGTATTAAACGAGATCCCGGATTTAACAAGCAAAACAGGCACTTTTGTTTGGCATAATGCTAATTAAAAGTTAATTTGATAGTTTTTAACGAACAGAATTTAACGAATGTCTCAGATTTAAGGAGAGAGAGAGAGAGAGAGAGGAAAATTAAGATGATCTAAGATGATTACTTTTAACAAGCAAAGTAACAAATTTAATGCCGCCCCGGTGGCGCAGTGGTCTAAGCGATGGCTTCTGATCATTGGTCCGTGAAGAGTCCGGGTTCGGTTTCCGGTGAGGCATGGATGTTGTGTTTGTCTTACGGCACTGGCTGTCTCCTTTCCCTGTAACCAGTGGCCCTAAATTAGGGACGGGCGACTGCTTATAGCCTATTGAGTTGCTCACGATGGTCGTTAAACCTCCAATAAAAACAACAACAAATTTAATGAAATTCCATATTTAACGGGATAGAGAATAGCTGCTACGCACTGTTCTGAAATGGTGGCACACAGAACAAAAGTACAACAGCGTAATAGAATCTTGGTGTTCCAATGGAAGAATGTTGATAGGAAGACTTGGAAATACTGTGTCAGCAAAGTTTAAAAAAGAGGATAAGTTGAGTTCATGGACATATATTAAGTGGATATCTGGGCGATGATTGCAGAGAAGAATAGGGTAGTAATGGAATATGGAAGTTGCCCTGCGGGAAAGCCAGGTGATAAAAATGCCTGTAATTGTGCTCATTGTCTCTTTTATCCTCCAAGTGAACGTTGCATTGGGAAGATCGCACATCTTTTGCTTCGTGTGTGTCGTTAAACAGCAGTCAAACTGATGCACCCGTCAAGTACGAAATTCTGAACTGCTATAAGTAACAAAATGTCAAAGAGAAAAGTATTACCCGTAAAGGACAGGGTAGCCATAATCAGAGAGCTAGAAAATGGTGAAAAAGTGTTGCCATATCTTGTGATACCGATGAGACATCGCATTATGACAACTCCCAGCCTAAAGAAATAAGCGCGCCTGGAGGCCGAACGGTGGTGGTGGTGAAGTTCACAGAGCAGTATATATATACAACCCGAGGACTGGCTTTTCGTTAGTAGTGTTCGGAGTCAGAATGGGAAAAACTGTCGATTTATCGGAGTTTGATAAAGGAAAAATTGTGATGTGACGGGACCTCGGAAACTGTGCGGCTTGTGGTTTGTTCACGTGCCGATGTAGTGAGTACGTATCAAAAGCGGTGCACAGATGTCCAAACGAGGAACCGTCGTCCAGCCGCGTGTCGTCCGTAGCTCATTAATGCCAGAGGGGAGCGGAGACTGTCACGCATTGTTCACAGGGACAGCAGGACCATGGTGTGACTAATCATCCGCAGCTAAAACGGTGGTGATCAGGGCAATGTGACACAGCACACAGTTCATCGCAGCCTTCTGCGCATGGGCCTGCGTAGCCGAAGACCCATTCGTGTCACCATGCTCACTGCGCGTCATCGCCAACAACGCATGAAATGGGACCAAGATCATCGAGATTGAACCGTGGATGATTGGGAGAAAGTGGCCTGGTCTGACCAATTAAGATTCCTAGTGCATCACGAAGACGGCCGAGCGCGGATACACCGATTACCAAGGGAGGCTATGGCACCTGGATGCACTGTTGGGAGGAAACAGGCCGGCGGCGTCGGTGTTATGCTGTGGGCGATGTTTTCTTGGGACACTTTAGGCCCCCATTATCCCAATAGCAGAATCCCTGACAGCTGTCAAGTATCTGAACATCTTTGCGAGCCAAGTTCACCCATTCATGGCAATGTTCCCTGCTGGTGATGGCCATTACCAACAGGATAATGTACCTTGCCACACCTCCAGAATCGTCAAGGAGTGCTTCGAGGAACATGGTGATGACTTTCTGTTAATGTCCTGGCCTCCAAATTCACCTGACATGAACCAAATCGAACATTTGTGGTTCGACTTGGAAAAGTGGGTTCGCGCTAAATCATCACCCGCCCGAAATGTACGAGAACTGGAGGACCTGCTGTTCACATTATGGTACCAGATATCCCAGAATACCTATCGCCACCTCATCGAATCGATGATTCGCAGTGTGAACGCTGCTTTGCGGGATGATGAGGGTGTTACAGCTTATTACGTAGGTGGTCATAATGTAATGGCTCATCAATGCATAATATAAACGCATTTGCATATTGTCACGTATGCAGATTTTTGCACGGTGGGAATTTTCATCGCAAAACGGATTTAGCGAAGGGCCCGGATTTAACATTGATTTCTTCAGGTCAAGAGCTTCTCGTTATAAACGGGATCTACTGTATTGTGTTCACACACACACACACACACACACACACAAATATGGATTGATTTCTTAATAAATGCACTCTAAGCTATATAACATATAACCTGCTTGCCTGTGGGGATTTTCGAACTCACGTCTTCCTACTCCGGAGATGCTATTCTCTCATTTGAACCACGCCAGCAGATTGGTGCAACGTTGCCGATCTGACTCATACGTCACAGCAGTAATACGTCATCTACGTTATGTGACGTAATAAATAACATCATCCTCCCCTTGAGAACGGGGTGGGAACAAAATAACAGGTTTCGTGTCAGCAAACAACCATACCTGAAGGACCAACTCATGCAGAAGAAGACATTTTTTTATTTATTCCGTACGTTGTGTGGAAGAATCATCTCAGAAACTTTAGAACCTCACGGCCAGGGTATTTATTTGGGTTCGGGCACCAATGTGGGATAATAGCTGTTTTACTGAATATGTTTATGTTTCAAACTATTATCCTGACGCGAAACTTCACTGTCATGACCGTCTCACCGAAGTAAAGTTGCTTCACTGTAAAGCTTGCAGAATTACTTTAGACCAATCCCGGGTAGCTTCACTTCGTTGCAACTCTCGCTATCATTCGCATATCACACCACCATTCGTCAACCTAGAGAACCTCGATGCCCCTGAAAAGTCACGTACGGAGAGATTGCTTATGTGATACCTCATTATCAATCGGCGGTGGAAATCAGTTAATTCTGTCGATCGAGGCATCTTGAATCCACAGTCTTATATCACTGCCCTACTAGTATATTTATAGTAGAGTCTGTGACGTGATGCTTGAGTAAGATCGAGTTCACTAGGAATAGAGCAGTGTCCTGACATTAATGCTAGGGCGGTGTGCAAATGAATTAATTCGTGCCCCTTCCTTCTTGAATCATCCCTAAGAAAGAGACGACCATTTACATCATTACAGCGGTAATCGCGATTTTGGACAGCAAGTAGTTCCAGAAATTTCTTGGCTACCTGCAAAACGTTCACACGTGCTTTTTCCCGAAATCTCAGTGAGCTGATTTTTTAGCACGTCTTTTGTAAAAAAAAAGATCTGTAACGTACCATGAGATGTGACGTACCTGCCAGCAGGACGCACACGACATAGAGGCAGATAGGAATCAGAATAAAAGTCCGCGTAGCTCAATTGGTAGAGTGACTTATTCCGGAATGAGGGGATCCGGGTTCGAATCTCTGGCGCGGATAAAAATGACGGAGAAATTTACTTCGTTGTACATCGTGCTTATGTTATGGGTTTGTCCGTCAGTCCGTTTGTCTGTACCCACGATATCTCTGCAAATTAGTCCGATTTGAAAAATTCTTTTTGCATTGGGAAGCTTGAAATATGCGAATGATGACCCTTCATTTCATTATTTTTACGATGTACAATTTCGCCGCTAGAGGGCGTAAATGCAGATGATGTCGAACTGAAAAATACGTTTTAATCCACATATTTCCTTCTAAACATCCGATTGAAAAAAATCTTTTATATTTCGATTCCATTTATGTCGCAGAGTATTTTAGATATAGTTACTTTTACAAATTACGCATAGATTTTCCGCAAGGGGGCGTAAAATAAATTACATTTTTCCCGATAACTCTTCTTCTAAAACTCCGATTTGAAAATTTTTTTCTTCAGCGGATACACCTCCTGATAGAAAATCTTTTGCATATATTTTTTGGTAAAAAATACTTTTGGCCACCAGGGGGCGTAAGAGTTAATTTTTGCTTCTGATATATTTACCATAAAATCTAAACTTCTAAAATATCGATTGAAAAAATTCTTTCGTGGATTGTTGCCACTCACATCGATAAACCTTTTCGGAATATTTTCTTTTAAAAATATTTCACAGTTTCTCCGCCAGGGGGCATAGAAGATGCATATCTTATTTTCGTCAATATCTCTACTTCTAAAAGTCCGATTTGAAAAAAAATTCCTCTTTGTTGGATAGTGTTTTCCGTGTGACATGTTTTTCATGTAATTTCAAAATTTTCAAGTAATTCATAGACTTTCCGCTAGGGGGTGTAGAGGAAAATTGCGTTTCCCCCTATATCTCTGCTTCTAAATCTCCGATTTGAAAAATTCTTTCTGCACCGGATACAGCTCCTGATGGGAAATCGTTTGCACATAATTTCAAATTTTTGTGAAAAATAGTTTGGCCACCAAGGGGCGTAAATCTTAATTTCCGCTTCTAAGGAATTTGCAGCAAAATATGAGCTTCTAAAATCCGATTGAAAAAAACGTCGTTTGTAGACCGATAGTAATCATGTCGATAAACCGTTTAGAAACATTTTCTTCTTTAAATAATGCATGGTTTCTACGCCCTCTGGCGTAGACATATATCTTATTTTTGTCAATATATCTACTTCTAGGAGTCCGATTTGAAAAATTCCTTCTTTGTTGGATAGTGTTTCTAGTGTGACATGTTTTTCATATAATTTGAAAAATTTCAAGTAATTCATAGACTTTCCGCTAGAGGGCGTAAAGGTAAGCTGCTTTCCCCCCTATATATCTGCTTCTAAATTTTCGATTTGAAAAAAAATCTTTCTGCACCGGATACAGCTCCTGATGGAAAATCGTTTGCACATAATTTCAAATTTTTGTAAAAAATGGTTTGGCCACCAGCTGGCGTAAGTATTAGTTTACGCTTCTGATGTATTTGCAGCAAAATATGAGCTTCTAAAATCTCGATTGAAAAAAAGTCGTTTGTTGACTGACACTACTCATGTAGGGAAACCTTTTAGGAACATTTTCTTCTTGAAATAATGCATGATTTCTTCGCCAGGGGCGTAGATGTATATCTTATTTTTGTCAATATCTCTACTTCTAGGAGTTCGATTTGGAAAATTCCTTCTTTGTTGGATGGTGTTTCCGATGCGAAATGTTTTTCCTAAAAATTCAAAATTTTCAAGTAAATCATAGACTTTCCACTAGGGGGCACAAGAGCAAATTGCGTTTTATGCGTTATTTCTGCTGAGACTCCGATTTAAAAAAATCTTCCTGTATCGCATACAAGACCTGATGGAAAATATTGTTTCACATACTTTCTAATGTTTGGTTAAAAATGCGTAGGCCACCAGGGGACATAAGTGTTAGTTTCTGCTTCTGATGTATTTGTAGCAAAATCTAGGCTCCTGAAAACTCGACTAATTTTTTTTCTTGGACCGATACCGCTCATATGGAACATTCTTTTGAGAATACTTTCTTCCTAAAATAATGCATGGTTTTCCCACCAGGGGACCAAACGTCACATCTCATTTTTGTCGATATATCTGTTTCTAATTTGAAAAATTCTTTCTGTGTTGGAGAGCGTTTCCGGTGCGAAATGTTTCTCATATAAATTCATGTTTTTCTTAACACATAAGTCTGCAACCAGAGGGCGTAAGCCCACCATTGCGTTTACAGCCACATCTGAGGGATTAAAATCCCGACTGAAAAACTTCTTTCTTAAATTTAATACTATTGTTTTCCATACCGGCTCCATTGACTTTGAATAGATTTGATAAATTTAATTTGCATCAGAACGGATTCAAAAGACGTGCTTATTACACCCGAAAATTCGGTGTCACCTTTCTTTTTTCCCTTTTAAGCACATTAGTAAAAAAGTAAAGCATAGCACATTGGTGAGGTTTAAGCTTATTTTAACCCCTTAACCGACTGGAACGAATTAACTCGAGGTTAGAAAAATGGTCTAAAATCAGCACCAAATATATTTGCTGTCTAAGAAGTGGACCGCACCCGGGTAGAACAAGTGCGCTTGCGCGTCGTAAACAGTTGCTTTGCCCTGCCACTTAGTCATTCAAAGTGGTGATCTATGGAAACGATTGACGCTAATATGTTTGATTGATTACTCGCTAAAAAGGCTATGGCGATTATCCTAAGGAAGAAGCAAGAATATGTATGAGTCACTTATTTCTGTCCAATGGCATAATCCCTTACCAAGAGGGCAAGCCCTTCCCCATCATGTCTTGGGTCGTGGAAGCGAGAATAAGCCGCCCCCGGTGGATCAGTGGTCTGAGTTCTGGCTTCTGACCATTCGTTGGAGTTTGGTATCCGGGTTCGAATCCCGGCGAGGCATGACTGCTGTGTTACTATTACGACACTGGCTCCCTCCAGTCCCTGGAACCAGTGGTTCTAAATTAGGGACGGACGACTGCCGTCCGTCGAGTCGAGTTGATCATGGTGGTTGTTAAAACTTTTACAACAACAAAAACATCGGCCGCTTAAAGGGTTAAAGAGAGCAGCGAAGGATGCTCTTTTTATTAATTAAATTGTTTAATTCAGTTGTGAAGGTATGAATGAGTGACTCATTGACAGAGCTGAATTTGAGGTTTCATAATGTGGCGACCAGATACGGACCCGCAGTATCATGCACGGACGAATGTGAGAAAGACCGTTCAGAAACATTATTTAGGCTACTCAGTGCAAATTGGCGGTGTGTTAGTTATATGCGAAACACAGTATGCGTTCATCTACGTCCTGTAGCTGTTTCGAAAAACGGCAATGCAGTCATATCATTCAATAAAATTCCGTTAAATACATTAATTTCTTCAATAAAATGTGTAATTCAAGGCTGATTTCACTTTGTAGGTTTGTTTACGGCTTAAGGCTCTGATATTTAGATTCATATTCACAGAGCTTATTTAAATTTTTTTACACTTCTTTTTGAACTTGAACTGAAATGTAATGCGTTAATTGTATAACACAGGTGACACAATCATAGATGTCCTATGGTAGAGTGATCACAAGCGTATGCATCAGCACAATAGCTCAAGATTTGTGTACTGGGAAAGGTTTTTGTGGTAATAACAACATTGCTAATAACAGTGCCATTGCTGTGTTACATGTTGTATCGCATAAATCATCGCAGAATTCTTTTAACAGGCTTAAACATTGCCCGACCATAGCAAATTCGGTCAACTCGAACACCATAGACCTGACTATAACTATGCACCTACGGCTGTGATGAGACAATAGCACGATTCTGAATGCAAGATGCCTCTATCAACAGAGTTGACTGATTTCCTGCACGGATTGATGCTAAGATGCCACATAAGCAACCGCTCCGTACGCGACATTTAATCGGCATTGAAGATCTCTAGAACAACCGTGGTATTGTGATACGAAGAAGGGAGAGTACTGGAGCTAAATCTTCCAAGAAATGACCCAGCAAACCCTCGAAGCTAACGTGGCAGGTAAGCTCCGCGAAGGACTGTTTGCTCAGAAACACAAAAAACGTTATTTCAAATCCCTCAAACTCTTGTGACGTGCCTACATCAGAGGTAACGCGCATGTCAAAACAGTAAGTTGCAACGATAAGCCTTCGTCGGTGTAGTTCAAGCGGCAGAATATCCGACTCCGGAGAAATAAGATTCGAATTCCTTCACCGGCAGAAGAGGGCTGTTTCGCTGTATCCTACGTAAGACAACTAGAACTAATGTCAGCTTTAGTACAGTGCGCAGGATACTGTACGACATGGGTTACCATGGTTACGCAGCCATTCTCAAGCCGCTAATCACTTCGATTAATGCTAAACATTAATTAGCGTGGCATAAAGAACGTCGATTTCGGATTGTAGCTAAATGGAAAATTGTGCTTCAGATAGTCGAGTCACAATACATGGTCTGTCAGTCTGATGATTGTTCCTGCGTGTGGACGCTACCGGGAGAAAAATAGCTTCCGGAGTGTATGTTCCCGTAAAGAAGTTTGGTGGAGATGGTATATGTGGTTGGGCCACTGTTCCCTTTTTGTGCAGAGCCATCAATGCTGAGCTATACCTAGACGTACTGGACAATTATGCGCTACAAACATTGTGGCGATACAGGTAGGCCTCGGTTTATGTCTGCTTCACCTTTGTGCCTCTCATAGAATACGATTATATGGGGTGATGAGTCATAACTGTTTCCGACTTCCTAGATACAGATGGCCCCGACATTGTAATAAAACTACATATAATGACAAATGATTAAAAACTACGGCCTAAATTTTGAATAATTAAACAGAAAATGGAATATAAATGAGACAAGAAAAAGCATTCATTAACCATGGACTAAGAACTGCAAATGAACTGACAAGCATACATTGGTGTCTAGACAACTTACAGACAGCCCTCAAGGAGATTTATGAGGCTATTCAAGTGTCCGGTAATGCGAGGCTGAAAGACTACTGGAAGTCATACGATATCGTGATGGGTCACCAACATTTCAGCGGCATGGTGCAAGCTTTACCTTGACTGCATTCTGGATTCATAAGACACTACCTTTGCATTGATAACAGAAAATGTGACATAAATCTCAAAGAAAATAGGACGAGATGATATAGAAGTTGGTAACATAAATTAACTCCTTGGGAGTCATAGTGAAAAGCTTTCAACGGAGGATTTAGAAGAGCTATTTCTAAATCTGCCCAAAGAAGACACATAGGAAAATGAAGCTGCCTCTGCAACGCTGGTCAGGACATTAACAATGAAATCAATATAAGTGGCTATTGTTCTCATTAATAAGGATTGTGAGATCTTATGTAGCAACGACCTCAACTGAGAGAGGAGCTCAATCATTAAGAGAGGAATTGAGACAGTTCTAGAGCCATGCTGTAACTTATTAAAGAAAAGAAGAAAACTGAAGAGACACCTATTTTACCGTTCTTAAAGCAGTAAGTTTTCTTTCTTTTTCTAAATTATCTTAAATATTGTACAACTTTCAATAAGTAAATTTCATGAAATAAAGCATTTTTCAAGTATCTTGTGTTAATTACTGCAAATATTGGAAAGAAACCTGATGAATTACATATGCTCCCATTATATTTTTGGTTCAATTTTAATTTGTCTAAGAGAATCTCCGGGACGAATTGCATCGTCGGGTGCGCGGAAGAAGAGATCCCCCCCCCGAAAGAAATGCTGAACTGGTCATTGCTTTAAAGGCTGAATGGTGGATCATATCTGAGGACATTTACATAAAGCTGGTGGAGAATATTTCACGAAGACGAGAAGCCGTCACAAGTGTCAAGGGTTTCAGAACACAATATTTCATTTTCTGTAAATAAAGCTTATTTGTAGTCGTGCAGGTATCCCGATATTAATGGAAGGTCAGGTAAATCAATGTTCAATCGTAGAAAAATGAATATTGAAATTTTTACCTAATATTTATTGGTTATTCTGCACTCATATCCGTTGCTATGGATCTTTCAGTCCCCACCAGATTGTAGGAATCAGGCTTTATCTTCAAATGCAAAATAACGGCTTTCTCTAGTGATAGCACAGAGAGAGAGAGAGAGAGAGAGAGAGAGAGAGAGAGAAAGGAGAGAGAGAGAGAGAAAGGAGAGGAGAGAGAGACAGACATACAGAGACAGAGAGAGAGATCATTCTATCATGGACTCATAAGGAACACCACCGGGGTCGAAAGAACAAAACCGCACCAAGCGTCCGTTACAAGTCATTTACGTACCTCCGAATTCAATGGAGATATTCGTTTTTCTGTAAAACTCGGCAGTTGTTCACTAGAGGACAACGTTGAGTCAACCGTCGCTGGCCGGCTGCTACGTCAGTTGAGAGTGTGCAGGTGCTTGTATCACATGCCTTGTTTGTCTGGGTACGCAGCGAGACGACAAAATGGTTCAACGTTCCATCCACTTAACGTACTGAGGTTGGTTGAGCTGAAAGTACGACGTAAAGTGCGCCATGAAGATGGTAGTGGTCTGGAAGATGAGTCGTTCGCGTGTTTTCTTGCGTCCGTGATTATGAACGAATATGAAAACCTGTTAGACAGTAATAGTGTCGTAACGCTAGATTGCAGTTACGTTAATGGTGATGAAGGTAATGATGAGCTATGTATTGAAAACAGTGGTTGCTCTTCAAGTCCGAAGAGAGAAAATGGAAGCAACCACAGTGATTGGGAACTTTCACCTGTAAAAAAGGGTCAAAGTCTAAGTGTAGTCACAATGTTCGATGATAAAACATTATACAATATTTTTGACGATTTGTATGTCCGAGGGTATAACACATATGGGAAGCCAATGAAGAGATACCCCAAACTAAAGACGAAAAGTAATATTAAAGTCGTGTTGGACTATGTAGTGAAGTAAAGGGAAGATGTAACCTTTTTAAAGGAAATCGCACACTACAAGTAAATGCCGTTAAACAACATAAAATGGCCAAGTTTGACGAGGCAAGAGAACTGAGATATAGCGTTCATTACTGGCGTTTACAAAATTGGACAATTGAAGCAGCCAGAAATATTGGGCTTATAAACTTCAAGGCTTCCGTACATTTCATTGATAATTTGAAAAGAGACTTTGGAATAATGTCTCGCCACACCAGTAAGCTCCAAGCAAAGAACGTTACCCAGGACGACAAAGAAGTAATCAAACGAGCAGACTCTGAAGTTAATGAACATATTGAAACGGAAAATATTCTAATGGGGTGTATCTAGAACTGTGATCAGGGACAGTTTAACTAAGACATTTCATGCGAAAGAACATTGTCCAAAAAGGGAGAGAAAGATACCAAAGCGATTACTTCATAGGGCAACACACAGCTACACGATAGACGTTGCAATGTCATGGATGGCCGTTTAGCAAACACACTTTATGTATGCTTCTAAGAACGGTCTTTATGCTTCGACGTGGCACCTGTTTTCAGAGACCTCTACTGGTCAACTGCGGAGTTTTACAGAAAAACGAATATCACCATTGCATTCAGAGGTACGTAAATGCCCTATAACGGAAGTTTGGTGATATTTTGTTTGTTCGACACCGCGGGTGTTCCTTGTCAGTAACACGAAAATGAGTCTTCTTTCTTTCGAAACTTTTTTCACCCGAACTCTTTGTAGCTATGATGATGGATACTAAATTAACTGATTTATAAGTTTCTTCAAAAGTCTTAGTTATATTGTCATCAAACGATTGCAGTATCTCGCGAGGAGAATTTGTTTTCGAGATATTCTGAACCATAAAAAAAGTTGATTCGTATTTTAATAAAGTGCAATCTAAAATACCATGATAATTCTAAATCAGTTTATGTAGAGATGCTCTTCTGGAAAGGCACCACTAAATATGTGTATGTCAAAATTTTCACAATTGAGAAAGTGAACGACCCAGTTTTTAATGCGTGAGTAAAAACTGCGAAATTATTGATGAGGTTATCAATCATTTCTTCAAAACGGGTTCTGTATTTCACCTCTGAAGAACTGACTCCGCCGTCGTTGCTTTGGGTTTCTTTACATCATTTGACAACTTTCACCTAAGTGCAAACTTTGTATCTCGTTCAGTTTGAAGGTGACTCCGAAATTCCTTTATTTTAGTAACACAAAAAATAATGTTTAAGTAGAAAAACTGCTTCAGATTTCTTTAAAATTTCTTAAATAAAAATGCTGTCATTTTGTAATTTAAACTTCATTCCTTCTGATTCTTAGTACTTCCAAAATAGTCTAAGATCAAGATTCTACGAGAACTTTACCAAATCAGAACTGAAGAAATATCTCTTAACAGTTAAAGAAGGTACGTGTATTTTTCATTTCAGATATTCCTTTAAGGCACAAGTTTTGTTTGTTGAATGTGATTCAAAGGTCGAAATCTCATTTAAGCTAGAAAAGATATTCTGCATTTTTTAATGTTGCTAAAGCTGTAAGGAAGAACAAGGTTCAATACATGGGTATCGCAAAGTAAGCGAAGAACATGTAGATATGCATCCAATACATTCTGTTGCAGACCATTGAAGTACCCACTCATAATTGACGCCCAATTGCATATATGAACTACAAGCTTAGATTTCAAATTGAACTTTGAAACTATATTTTGCACACGATTAAGAACATCATCAGAACAAATGCATGCAATACTCACATAATTTTTTTAGAATTTAACGATTGCTAACGTACCCCTCAACACTGTGGATAACTATGAAACCATTTGAATATCAGAAGTCTCACCCAACATAATGGAAACAAAGAGTGCTTCTGGATTTGTAGTGTTTTTAAGTACTTGAAGTAGCTTTTAGTAGTTGAAAGTTGAATAACTTGGCTTAACTAGTTGAATATTGTTGAAATAGCTAGATAGTATCCTTATCTAACTCGCTGATGAATGAATAGATTAATGTCCTTAATGAATCATTACTTAACTAACTGAGCAAATATAAATATCACACTAGAAATAACTATTATAAGTTGAACCAAACGGCGGGAGAAAATCATCAACAGTACTTACGTAACAACTGGTTATTTATTCAGTCCACAAGAACTAACGCACGGAACGTTTAGTCTTCATATACTTCAGTCAGATATTCTCAGATCTTAATTCATCAAATAATTCATAATAGCAATCGTGATATATATAAATATAATTATCCACCATTTTTTTGTGTTTGTAGGATTAACGACTACCGTAAGCAACTCGATGGGCTATAATCAGTCACCCGTCCGTAATTTACGGTAAATGGTTCCAGGAAAGGGAGAGAGCCAGTGACGTAAGACAAACACAACATCCATGCCTCACTGGGATTCGAACCCGGGCCCATCTCAGACGAATGAACAGAAGCTTGCGCTTAGACCACTGCGCCAGCGGAGAGACTCGGCATATAATCACACACAAAAAGCTTTTAATCTCACCGTTAGTCCGCTACTCTACTCCATCTTCTACACTGCTGGCCACAAAAAATGCAACACCAAGAAGGACCCGAGATAGCAAAGCCAGATTTACTGGACACATAACAACAGATACAAAGATGAAACGATTCAGCTTACAGGCCCGTGCGATTTGCGGAAAACGCAGACATCAATAGTTCATGTGGCCCCATGGCTGGCAATAACTGCCGCTACATGCCGCGGCATCGAACGGCCACGGTAGCAGTGACACCTGGTGAGCAGTGAAGAATTGTTGCACGATGCGTGTCACGTGCGGGTGCGCATTGTTGTGTTGAAACGTGGCCGCTTGCAGGTCCTGCAGGTAAGGGAGGACTACAGGCTCCAAAAAGTCGGTTATGTAGCGGTGGCTGTTGAGTGTACCCGCGATGCGTACCGGAGGGGTGCGGGTGGCATATACAATTTCGCCCCAAACCATATCGCCAGGCGACGGACCGGTATGGCGATGCATAATGCAGGCGTCATACAGTCTCTCGCCGCGGTGCCGCCACACGCGAATCCGACCATCGTGGTGTTGCAGGCAGAAGCGGGATTCGTCGGAGAAGACAATGTCGTGCCATTCCGTAGTCCAGGTGCGGCGTTCAACGGCTCACTGCCGCCGTACTCTCCGGTGGTGTAACGTCAATGGTAATCAGTGCAATGGGCGCCGTGCGACAAGTCCCCACTCCTGCAGACGACGTCGAACGGTACGTGTTGACACAGGTTGTTGCGCAACACACCCTAATTCCAGCGTTAACGTTCGTGATGTGGCGGTGCGAGCCGTCAATGCCCGCCGCACAACATGCCGGTCCTCTCGTTCGGTGGTGTGCCGCGACTGCAGCAATCGCTCACGTCGTCCGTCCGTCCCTCCTGCACCCACCGAATCTATACTCGCCTCACTGTGGCTGGATGTCGTCGTACACGGGCGCCAATGTCTCGGTACGATAAACCGGTGTCGCGATAAGCCACCATTCTTCCTCTGTGGAACTCCGAAGCGTGCTGGAATGACTGCCGTATTCTGCGACGAGGCATCAAGAAGCTTCCAGCGCACAGGTCCGACAGCACAACACACTTCCACTACTTACACCCCGCCTTCCGTGCACCCTTATAGTGCAGCATGCTGCGAATTTCAGGCAAATCGGATGTTGCATTTTGGGTGGCCAGCAGTGTGTATCACCAATTTCACTCACACGACATCCAAAGTAGTCTTTATTTTCTTGTCATTTTCTGTTAGCGTTTCGAAAATGTTCAAGCTGTTCGGGGAAGTAATATTCTGTTCAGTGAGAAAATCTAACCCGAGAAGTAACAAAATTTGCTTAAGAACACAAAAACTCAAAAGGAAGTTTAATTAGAGGTATATACGTTACAAAATTTAAAATAAACACGGTCGCATCAGAATAATATGACCACCCTCGGAATGACAGTGTACCCGCCCGGACGCGTCATAGAGGACACTTGACAAGGTCGACCACACGGAGATACAAGGCGCCGACCAAGATAGATGAGCCATAATACTTAATGTGAGCACAATGGGCGCCGACCAGGATAGATGAGCCATAATACTTAATGTGAGCACAATGGGTGCCGACCAGGATAGATGAGCCATAATATTTAATGTGAGCACAATGGGCGCCGACCAGGATAGATGTGCCATAATACTTAATGTGAGCACAATGGGCGCCGACCAGGACAGATGAGCCATAATACTTAATGTGAGCACAATAGGCGCCGACCAGGATAGATGAGCCATAATACTTAATGTGAACACAATGGGCGCCGACCAGGATAGATGAGCCATAATACTTAATAATGTGAGCACAATGGGCGCCGACCAGGATAGATGAGCCATAATACTTAATAATGTGAGCACAGTGGACGCCGACCAGGATAGATGAGCCATAATACTTAATGTGAGCACAGTGGGCGCCGACCAGGATAGATGAGCCATAATACTTAATGTGAGCACAATGGGCGCCGACCAGGATAGATGAGCCATAATACTTAATGTGAGCACAATGGGTGCCGACCAGGATAGATGAGCCATAATACTTAATGTGAGCACAATGGGCGCCGACCAGGATAGATGAGCCATAATACTTAATGTGAGCACAATGAGCGCCGACCAGGATAGATGAGCCATAATACTTAATGTGAGCACAATGGGCGCAGACCAGGATAGATGAGCCATAATACTTAATATGTGAGCACAATGGGCGCCGACCAGGATAGATGAGCCATAATACTTAATGTGAGCACAGTGGGCAGAGGCAATGATTTGACAGACGTTAAAAAAGGAATGATCATCGGCTACCGCTCCAAAGGTGGAAACATCTCAGAAACAGAAGACTTCAAAGGCTGTTCGCGAGGTGCTGTAGCAAAGGTATACCAAGAATGGACCACTGACATACCGAGTACCACCCGACGTCATAACTGTGGGGCCGCAAATGCCATCTATCCTAGAACAGGACGTTCGCCTACGTTGATTGGTAAAGGGCAATCGACGCGCAACAGTGCAGCTATTGACCACACAAATGAACGCTTGGGCACCCAGGTACGTGTCCTCGATAACTGTAGAGCGAACACTGTTACGCATGGGTCTCGGGAGTCAACGCTGCATCAAGGTGCTCATGTTAACCCAGGTTCATCGGCAACGACGCCTGCAGTTCGCATGGGACTACCGTCATTGGACAGTGGAAGAGTGGGAAAAGGTTGCCTTCTCCGACGAATCGAGGTTTCTACTCCACAGAAGGGACAGACACACGAGAATCAACACCTGGACACGCTTGTCGGGCAAGTACAGGCCGACGGTGGCAGTGCGCATGTCTGGGGGATGTTTTCCTGGTATCACCTGGGACAACTAATGCCACTGGATGGGTCCCTGAACTTCAATGACTACTTGTCCATCCTCGCTGATCACATGCATCCCTTCATGATGGACATTTACCCTGGTGGTGATGGTGTCTACCAACAAAACAATGCGCCCTACCACGTCGCTAAGGTGATGCGTGACTGGTTCCAGGAACACGACATCGACGCCTCCTTTCTCCCTTGGCCGGCGAAATTGGTCGATCTCAATCCCATAGAGCACTTGTGGGACTATTTCGATCGATAGGTTCGACGTGCCGACCCACAACAATGTCATCATCCGGGACCTTCGTGCTCCGCTGCTGTCCGAATGGGCACGTGTACCTCGGGCAACCTTCTAGGGCCTCATTGCTTCCATGCCACACCGTCTCACCTCTGTCATTCGGGCCAAGGGTTGTTATATCCCATTATGTGGTCATATTATTCTGATACGACTGTACACGTTTGGATAAGCTAACGCACATTGACCTCTATATTTTGCATTAGCATTTGCAACAATAGGTGCTGTTCTAGGTTTAATCCGCTTACTACTGTGAATGAATTTTCCGAATAGTCAAACATAAGCAACGAAATGGAAGCAGCAGAAAACAAAAATACTGAATGTTTTTTAGTCCACAATCATACGAAAATTTATGTGCTAGGAAACAAACTTCTTATTAAAAGGAAGTGACATCAATGGACGGTTAACTTTTGTTCAAAACACAAGAAATGCCATCTTATTTCATTTTAAAAAAGCACCCTTTCTTGTTTTTTCCCCTGGTGCTCTGACTACGTTCTTACAGACATTGTGAGCCTCAGAAAAGCAGCTACCGATTCAAACGTCAAGCCTGTTTTCCATTCTCGGAAAGATATGTTTTCTTGAGATTGAGGCCGGGAACACGTTTTATTAAATCCATTGTTGATCCCCATCATTATTGTTTGAAACTACGAAAGACACAACCAACATCCCTTCCAAAACAATGTCAGTACTTTTGGAGTAAAAGCTACAAAGCTCAGGCAACCGTAAAAAAATATAGCAATGCAAAAAGATAAAACTTTAACCATGGGAGTATTGTATTCAGCATGACATGAAGAATGTGCCCCATCACATAGCATTTTACTTTTTGTAACGAAATAAATCTGCTTTGCGCTACTTAATTCTAACTTTTATAGTTTGAAAGATTTTCTCACCCCACGGAGCAAATTAATCATGCAACACGCACTACTGGTAAACAGAAAGCTGTTCTGAAGTTGAAGAATCTGTGAAAGAAAGACACGACTCTGGCAAGTAAATCCTTTATAAAAACCATATTAGCTGACAGATTTGTTCATTATCCCAGAATAAATACATTGCCTGGCCGATTATTTAGGGACACTTAAATAATATTTCGTTTAAATCAACTTAGTCGGATACGAGAACCGATACGCAGCATGACATGATGTCCTCATTCCTTTTAAGCGCGTTTGGATATCACACACTCCATTTGCCTATTAAGGAAGCTCACACGAATGTCGTCAAAAGAGAGTGGGTTTATATAAAACACTTAATCCGATTCCAATGATTTTGTTCAGATTTAGGGTAGGCAATTGGAAAGGCTAGAAAAAATGCAGCAGGAGGTCTGCTTGTCTTCAAAACTAATGCGCGATACTCCACCGCAACTAATGGTAGGTAGTGTTGCGACGGTCCAACCTACACTAATTCTTTCATCCAATCCGGCTAGATTAAACTCCCGCAGTAGGGACTGTCTTAACTAAGTTGACATGCTAAATTAAAACAAATATCGACACTGCTCAGAAAACTTTACATCACAATTTCAATTTTCAAACTATTTAATTTCACAAGAAAATGTTTGCTTTAAAATTAAATATCACATTTATTTACCTTGAGATTCTCTACACCGCAGAAGAGGTACAAAGAACTCTTGACCAAACGGTAAAGTATTAAACAAAAGAGTGCAATAATTATCAACCCCTGCAGAATCTGGGCTCATATACCACTCCTTTGCATGGGCGCTCACCAGCAGGCATATGAGAATCAACTACAAAACTAAGCGGACAGCATAGGCAGGAGGCCATCGAACAAGTCAGTCCGATACAAGGAAAGTATCAGTTCCAGCAGCAATTCAGCACACATCATACTCCTCTGCATGGACGCTCACCGGCCGACAGCTGAGAACTGCCACACAAAGCAACAGCATAGGAAGGCAGGTGAGAGCAAAAATTCACTTAAGTATCATTGGATAGGTATCTGCTCTTCCATTGATGGCTCCTACAGAGCTCACCAAATCCCCAACAATGGAAAAGAAACAGACGAGCAGGAGAGCCATGAGCCACACAACAGGCAAGAAAACAAAGAGCAACAGCAACTGTAGTAGCAGCCAACCATGAATCCATAGCAGGTGTTCTTTTATCTTACTTCACAACAAAGAGCCTAGTCACACGAATTCCAAATATATGCAGATGCACACACACACACACACACACACACACACACACACAAAAAGAGACAATGAACCGAAGAAGAAGCACCCAACAAAAATGTTTCGAAGATTTTAGATTTTATCAGATACCATTATCGGATTACCCGTAACGTGACAGTGTTCTCATTTTGGAACACGAGAAAAGCCGTAGAGCGACATTGAAGAGTCGTCAGTTGGTCGTCGAACTATTGGGAAGTGTGTGGTATCTGTGTAGGGCAAAGACATTGGAGTAGCGCAGACTCGCAAACATAATTCCAGCGGTTCTGAAATGACGGAGACCAGTTGAACGTGCAGCACCATCTATGAACGAGGGAGCAGGTGAGAGCAAGATGCCTATTGGAAAGCAAGAATGTTTGATTAAATTCTTTTTTTTTTTTTTTTTTTGATTGGAGGTTTAACGACCACCGTGAGCAACTCAATGGGCAATAAGCAGTCGCCCGTCCCTAATTTAGGGTCACTGGTTCCAGGGAAGGGAGAGAGCCAGTGCCGTAAGACAAACACAACATCCATGCCTCACCGGGATTTGAACCCGGAGCCCTTTCGGATGAATGATCAGAGGCCATCGCTTAGACCACTGCGCCACTTGATTAAATTCATAATATACTGCAGAAATTACATAGAAGAAAGTTCGCGTACAACCCGAGAACCTTCAAGAACAAATTGTAATTAGCAAGTGCTCACATCCGGAAAAACAAACAAAAAAAAAAAAAGAACACTAACAAGACTAGTAAGCTGGAAAACACGAGGCTATACCGCGGCCGGACAGAGCAGAAAAATATAAGAGAAAGAAAAATATTAAACAGGAAAAATTCGCGTCACATTCACTTAAATTTTAAAGATACATCAAAATTACAACTGAAATACTCGCACAAACACATCAACACACTAGTTACTACTGCTGCTCCGGTGGCGCAGTGGTCTGGGCGATGGCCTCTGATCATTCGTCAGAAAGGGGTCCGGGTTCGAATCCCGGTTAGGCATGGATGTTGTGTTTGTCTTACGGCACTGGCTCTCTCCCTTCCCTGGAACCAGTGGCCCTAAATTAGGGATGGGCGACTGCTTATAGCCCATTGAGTTGCTCACGATGGTCGTTAAACCTCCAATAAAAAAAAAAAAAAAAAAAAAAAAAACACTAGTTTACTCCCAACAATGGCGGGCTTCTACCTGTGCCTGAGGTTGCATGCTCTTTACCAGTCTATTCTCCTCCAATGTCTTTAGTGTAGGGACTTTGGTGTAGGACTTAAATGCTTATATTTCAGCCATTTAAACGTATCTCCGACAATCCCTTTGCGTTCACAACCATAACAATGGGAAATACACACGATGAGTATACGGTTACGACGGGTTGAGACCATGCTCCCCAACGCCGGAGTGTGGTATCTGCACATAAAAGACTACGCAACACACTTCAAGGTCACTGTTGTATTTGTCACGAAAATACAAGAGAGACCTAGAAATGTTGGTTGTTAGAGGAGACGATGAGTTCTGCAAATGATCGCACGCTGGTACAAAACTGCGTCAGGCTCAGTTCCTTACATGTGATTTTGTTCATATGGCTGCACTGAGACGCCAGGACTCAATTCCTAGAATGTGGTACTTGCTGATATGACTACATCAGAGCATTCGGCATTCAGTCCTTACACGTGGTATTTGCTAATACACTCATTGTCATAAAAATCCGCATACCAAGAAGGAGGCGTCTGATTGAAATGAGATTTTAGTAGTGAGATGGTACATATCAAAGACAGAAGTTATTACAGTATCACAGCGGAAGGACGATTTCCCGCGGACATACAGCACATATTCGGGGTCAGCGTTAGTACCGAGTCGGAAAGCCTCGAGCTCGGATACATGCGGTGATACGGTCCAGCATGGAGTCAAAAAGACGCCGTATGTTATCTTGGGACAGATCGGCCCACACTTCTTGCAACTGATGCTCTAAATCACGAACACTCGTACACGGAGAAAGCTATCGTCCCATCTGCTCCCAAACGTGCTCGATGGGCTGGAGATCACGTTATCGGGCAGGCCACGGAAGTATCGTATCATGACGCAGACAGTCCTGTGAAACCCGAGCCGTGTGCAGACGGGCGTTATCTTGTTGGAAAATGACCCCTGCCCGCCCAGCCAGGAAAAGCAGCACATGGGGACACATGATCTCCTGTAAGTATCGCTGGGCTGTCAATGTCCCTTGGATCATTGCGAGGCAAGTCCGGCTGTCATACCCCATGGCTTCTCAGACAGTGGCACACGCCCCGTTTGCAGTTCGGGACGTGTGCCACTGTACAGTGAGTTTGGGATTGTAGCGCTCATCTGCGGTCCTCGGCACCCTGACACGGTGGTCGTCCATTCCCATATAGAAGTGGGATTCGTCGCTGAACACTATGCGTTGCCATTCCGTAGTATTCCACGTTGCTCGCTGCTGACGACACTGCAATCAACGCCGACGAGGGTCAAGTGTTAATGGAAGAAAACGTAAGGGCCTTCGAGAATGCAGATTAGCCTCTGCGAGGCGTCTGGAAATGGTTCTGGCGGACACAGGAGTCTCTTCTACAGCCGCCACATGTCTCTGGATATTGAACAAGGACGTCGTTGCATCTGTGCGTACCGCTCTCATGATCCCACGGTCCTCTCTGATGGTGGTGTGTCTGGAGTCCACCGTGTCTGGGTGCCTTCCAGCGTCCATTGCTCCTAACACGATCCCACCGTACTGTTCGACAGGACCAAATAGCGCCGATCCTGCGCGTTGGCCACCTCGCCTCTCTCATCAAGACGATACCGCCTCGTTCTAACTCCGTCAGTTGCCCATACGCACATCTACGGCAGCTCCTCGGCATGTCTATCGATCAGGGATTTCACCTGACTCTTATCTTGCACTTCGGCATGAATGTTGCTGCGCAGGTCTTGGACGCGCGGGTATGCGGAATCGCACGGTTTTATCTTGGTGCGCGGATTTTTATGACAATGAGTGTATGTACGCACTATAACGTCCAGTACTCAGTTCTTTGCACTCTCATGTGGTTTCTGTTGATCTATCTGCACCGTAACATCTAGTTCTGCTCATTTGATGTGGTGTTAGGTGATCTAGCTGCACCAGAATTCCCAGTACTTAATTAATTACATGTAGTTTTTGTTGATATGGTTGCACCAAAATATCTGGCACTGCATTCCTTGAACATGATTATTGTTGATTTAACTACACCGGATCATGTAGTATTTAGTTCCTCGCACTTGGCTGTTCTTGATACGGTTGAACCGAAACATCCGATAATCAGTTTTTTGCACGTAGTTTTTGTTGATATAGCTACACCGGAGCATCTGATATTTAATTCCTTGAACTTTGTGTTTATGATATGATTGCAAGGCAACGTCTGTTACTGAGTCTTTTGCATTTGGTTCTTGTTAATTTGGCTGAACGAGAAAATCCTGTTCTCGGTTCCTCGCACGTTGTCCTTGTAGATTTGCCTGCATTGTTACATGCAGCACTCAGTTCCTTGCATGTGTCTCTGGTTGATCGGACTCCACCAAAACACACAGTATCTAGTCTTTTACACCTTGAGTTTGCTCAGATGTCGGCATCGCAACATTTAGCATAACGTTTTTGCTCGTGGCTCTTGTTGATGTGGTTCAATCGAAATGTCGTACACTTATGTTCACAAGATAAATATTCTATGCTTATCCTGGTCCCCTAATATTTTCTTCTTTTCGTATGAATAGTGTCAATATGGGGGTACTGGCGCAGTTTATTCCCCATAGATGTGATGTTAATTTTGGAGTAGCGCCTTTTTTCCTATTTTGCTCTATTCGTCTCCATTTTGGCTAAATTAGTTACTGGGGGTTAAGGGAAATATTTTTTCCATATATTTATATGCAACCCAGTTCTGATAATATTTTTTAGTTTGTTACTTGAGAGATCATGCAGCTTGATTCTTCGGTAACAGAAGTCATGGACTCTTAATTTACCGAAGAATCAAATGGAAAGGAAACCTTTTGTTAAGGTCTTCCTTATGTTCGTTACCAAAGTAGACCTTTTGTTCGGTCTTCCGTATGTTTGTTAGAAAGTAGACCTTCTGTTAAGGTTTTCCGTATGTTCGTTGCCAAAGTGCTCATATAGACCTTCGTAATGGAAACTTCCATCAGCTGAGTTCCACAGATGATATGTATACACTGAGTGGTCACTTTATTATGACCACCTCCTCAGTACTTCGTTGGGCCACCTTTTGCCTTTAATACTGGGTCGATTCTTCGTGGCATGGACTCCACGAGATATTGATAGGTGGTTTGTGGAATCTGAGACCATGCTTGATGAATAGCACTTTCCAGGAGTGTGAGATTGCAGGGTTGTTGATCCAGCTGTCTGATGGCTCGTTCAACTTCATCCCATAAATTCTCAATGTGGTTGAGATCTGGAGATTGTGGGGGCCACTTAAGCAAAGTAAACTCATCGGCATGTTCCCGAAACTAATCCGGTACAATACGAGCACTATGGCAGGACGCATTATCTTGTTGAAAGTTGCCATCGCCATTGGGATAAACCATCCACATGACAGGATGCACTTGGTTCGCAACGATGTTTAGATATAACGTGCCAGTCAGACGTTGATCAACATGAATTAAAAGACCCAAAGCATGCAAGGAAAACATTCCCCAAACCATAACGTTGCCTCCACCAGCTTGAAGGGTTGTAGAAATGCATTTGGGGTCCATGCTTTCTTGCGGTTTCCGCCAAATTCTCACTCGGCCATCGGCATGGTGCAACTGAAAACGTGATTCATCGGATCACATAATTTGTTTCCAATTATCGACTGTCCAATCCTTGTGCTCCTGTGCGAACTGGAGACGTTTTCTCTTGTTAACTGCAGACAGCAAAGGCGTTTGAACAGATTTTCGGCTGCCATATCCCATCCGATGTAGTGTACGGCGAACAGTGCGCGCAGAGATCACTTGAGGGCATCATTGATTAAGATGGTCTGTAACTTGCTGCACTGTTGCCCTTCTGTTGTCTATTACCAGTCTGGACACTCTCCGTTTCGCCCGAGCAGTCACTAGTAGATGACGACCACACGTTGCAAGTAGAGACCCAGTTTTTTGGCTGACAGTCCAGTTTTTAAACACTTTAACGACAGCTGCTCTGGAACATTTCACTAATGCGGCGATTTCGGTGATACTCGCTCCATGGCTCCGAGCTCCTACAATCATCCCACGTTAAAAGTCCGTCAAATCGCATTTTTTACTCACCTCGTCACCCAAAAATCACTTCTACTACTGTCGCAAGCACTAAATTTTCCCTTTTTATACTAGCCTCGCCCTCTGGCAGAACAGCGTGCAGCCATAGCTCATTTGCTTAAAACTGTCAGGTGGTCATAATAAAGTGGCCACTCAGTGTATATGACTTCAGAAATGCACAATAATAGAAGGAACTGCCTGTTAAACAAGATGAATGCCCTAACGTTTACAATAAACGTACTCAACGTAAGACGCAAGAAGATTTAATGACGAAAACCTTTATGCATATTTATGAACTTTCGTATGGTAGGCAGCTGATTTATTCATAGGCATATTGTTAATGAACTCACAAATAATGGAAAATGTTTCAATATATGCACGCATTGTCAAAAATCCGCGCACCAAGGAAAAAACCGTGCGATTAACGTGAAACTCGACGAACAGCTACAGAGAGGGCAGACATGCAAATTACTAAAGCTTCGTGCGATTCCGCGTGCCCGCGCGTCCAAGACCTTGGGCTGCAATCGTAATCCGTGGGCTTATAAGGAGCCGCGCAGGGGACTCTACATTCGTGCCGAAGTGCACGATAAGTGGCAGGTGAGATCCCTGAGCGATAGACATGCCGAGGAGCCGCCTTATATGTGGCTATCGACGTAGTTTTAACGAGGCCGTACCAAAGGGATGAGAGAAGTAGGGTGGCCGGCGCACCGAACCGGCGCCGTTTGGGCCGGTTGAACAGTACGGTGCGATCGTGTTGGGAGCAATGGACACGGGAAGCCACCCACACACGGAGGACTGGCTCTGGACGACCCAGACATACCACCAGCACAGAGAACCGTGATATCGCGAGAGAGGCATGCACAGATACAACGACGTCCGGGTCGAATATCCAGAGACATGTGGCGGCTGTACAAGGGACTCCTGTGTCCGCCAGAACCATTTTCGACGGCCCTTACGTTTTCTTCTGTTAACACTTGACCATCGTCGGCGACGATTGCAATGGTGTCAGCAGCGAGCAATGTGGAATACTACGGACTGGCAACATATAGTGTTCAGCGACGAATCTCGCTTCTGTATGGGAACGGACTACCGCCGTGTCAGAGTGTGGAGGACCGCAGATGAGCGCTACAATCCCAACCTCATTGCACAGCGGCACACGTCTCGAACTGCAGGCATGATGGTCTGGAGAGCCATTGGGTATGACAGCTGGACTTACCTCGTACTGATCCGAGGGACGTTGACTGACCAGCGCTGCGTGCAGTAGGTCCTGCGGTCCCATGTGCTGCCTTTCCTGGCGGGTCGGCCCGCAGGAGGAGGATTGTATAGTAAATGCTGCAGAAATGGTCCTGCATAGGAGGCGGCACATTATGTGTAGTTAAAACGAATTTTAATATGCAAAAGGTTACCTGGATGAAAAGAAAACCGTACATCAGTGAAGCTAATAGGCAACAAGTTAATAAAATCATGCAATGCATTGATTATGATACACTTTCCAACATACCAGAAACCACTACTTAAGTTATAAAGATAATGGCTGTGGAATAAATCTCTTTCCCGTGCCCTGACCTTTGACCCCATTTCGATGATATTCAACAGAACCGGTTCAGTATACCTTCAGAGCAACATACTAAAGTCTTGTCGCAATAGAAGCATTTTTAGTCAAGTTATGAGGATAATGGCTCTGGAATAAATCTCACTCCTATGCCCTGACCTTTGACCCCATTTCAATGATATTAAACAGAATTGGTTCAGTATACCGTCGGAATAACATACTAAAGTTTTTCGCAATCGAAATATTTGCACGTAATTTATGACGCATAAGGGCGACGGAATGTATCCCGCTCCTATGTCCTGACTTTTGACCCCATTTCGTCCATTTTCAATAGGGTTCCTTCCCAGGTTATCCCCTACCACATACGAAAATTTCATCGAAATTGAACCATTTTTACGCGAGTTATCGTGCGGACGGACAAAGCTGGAGCTCATACACTTCTTCAGCCTACGGTTGGAAAGCGTAAAAATGGAGTAACTTTTGCTTGACGGATATAGTACAAATCCTGCATATTTTTGGAATAAGGTCTTATTTCCCATTAGAAAATTTCATGTCTCCGAGGCTGATGAAGGAAGTTTAAGAGGTTCTCCAATTAAGTAATTTCATTCCCACCATAATGGATAGGGCTTGTGTGCAATGGTTTGGGGTTTTATAGAAAAGACTGGATAAAAGTTCAGTTTCTAACGACAGGATAGTAGGGTGTTTTCCAAACTTGAATTTCTTGAAAGAAAATTTAATAGGTAATGTTCAAAAATCACTGCTTGGAAAATCAAGAGTCTTTCAACAAGAGTGTAGGGCTGAGCCTATCGCCCGTGTGCTAAATCCCGCCTCCACTGAGGAGGGCGTCAGCTTATTTTATTAGCACCTGCCCCTACACCAGCAAATTTAATGAGGTTTGTCCATACATAACTTTCGTATGTAAAAATAAAGCCCAGGCGCTCTCTTCCTCAGCTTTACTTGGGTTATCTGCTAATCGAGGAAGGGAGGGAAGGTTTTAAATAAGGCATTAGATCCTAGATGCAGTAATCACTCCGTGGTAGAGAATCAATAAACTTATTAAAGCAAATTCAAAGTCTTAGAGTATGATTTCTCAGGAAGAGCCGTTTCGTTGAAATAATACCTATGGTTTATTCCGTTCGACACATTATTACTCGAACCTGCTTTCATCTAATCGTCCTATCTCTTTTAGACGTCTACATTCGGAATCTATCCGATTCTCTTGACACGTTCTCTGTGCCTTTCCTACTGCTCCTGTCAGGAAACTTTGGTGTATCGTCACACCGATCGATCGTACACACTTTACCGCAACTCCGAGTCTTCACTCATGAAGCACTCGTCTTCCTTCCTACTCTCAACATTCGATTCGGGAGCTCCTGCCCCCACGTCTTAACGCTCCAGAAACACACTTCACACTCCTTTTCTCTTCTTCTGTTGCTCACGTGACCTCCTTCCTCCTCTTGGGAGAATACCCATCATCCCTCTGGGTTCGCTGCCACCTGACTTTGCAAATTCCTGATCCCTCCTAACTTACTCCCTTAGGCTACCATGGCTTCCAACTCGGATGACTATTCCAGACTGCCTCCCCATCACGCGCACCTATCGTTCTTATCGCATGTCGAAATCACCACGTGGCATTTCCATTCCCGCTGCTTCCGATTGAAATCAGACTCTCTACAGGTACATTAACACAATGCAAACATTAGCTACACACTATCAGTATAAATGAAGATTACACTCTACCAGACCTACTGGCGACCTTTGACATCGAGCTTCGTACAGCTCTACTTAGAAAACCTCTAAATGAAGGATTTCCAGTAGCCACTAAAGGCTCTCCGGAATCCCGTATTTCCGTTGCGATTGTTTGCCTTGTAATCCCTTGGCGCCATTAGAACCACACCAGACATTTGTAGTTTTTAACAATGGCGTAGAGATAAAGAAAGTTAATTCCTCCGTGGGAGAGAGAAGTCCTTCCCCGTGGTGAAATTCCGTTTCTCATAGGCGAACACGTGGCATAGTTTTTTCACGAATATGCATAAATTAAAATAATTGCATACATTATCGAATATACTTTGAATTATTAATTTTCACTCTTACAAACACAAAGCATGCAGCACTGATTGTAAAGTAGTGCATGCATGCTGTACAGTTTTTTTGGTTTTGGTAAAGTTGTTTACTTAATTAACTAATGAATGAATATTTTTGGATAGCTTCTGTGAACATAAATCTCACTTTTGTAATAACTAAGGTAATAATAATAATAATAATAATAATAATAATAATAATAATAATAACCTATACGTTCTTTGGTATGCTTCAGGCCCAACGCTTTGAACGCAAAGAAATTAAAGACAATCTAGTCGCCAAATACAACAAAAGGCTGAAAAGGCTAATAAAAACCAAGCCTAACGCTCGCAACATCACCAGGGCCATAAGCACATACGCAATTCCAGTACTCACGTATTCCTTCGGGATCATCACGTGGACCACCACAGAGCTAGAGGAAATAACGAGATATTCCAGGAAAACCCTCATTAAACATTGCCAGTATCACCCGAAGTCACCAGTAGAAAGGCTGACCATTGGACGGGCAGAAGGAGGACGGGGAATAATTTATCTCCTGGAACACCCAGACAATGAGATCAGCAGCCTCAGAAAATATTTCCATTAGACCATAGTGTACTTTCTCCAAGAGACAAACCAGAGTGATCAGAAGTACACAGCCTTAGACTTCTCTACCCAGAACATCGACATTAGAGCTACGAAGCCAAAAGAAGAAGCTTGGGGTAAGAAAGTTCTACACGGATGGCACTACAACCACCTTCAATCCGATCACGTGGATAAGACTGCCTCCAATGCATGGCTAATGGAAGTATATCCTGAAAGACACGTCAGTGAAAAGCGGCAATGCCATCAAGCGCCAACAACCATCCAAAATATCACAGCAGGGTGCAGAGTCCTCACACAACAGACACAACCAATTCGCCAAGATCCTCTGTCAGAAATTGGCAAGAAAGCACCACCTCATTAGAATTGAGCCTGTCCGCTGCTAAAAGTCCTCGAGAAGAACACCCACAAGATGTATTGGGATTGATCAAAACGGAGAGGACCATCCCCTACAATCGCCTGGACATTGTACTGGTTCATAAGGAGGACTCAACATACCTCATTGACATGACCGTGCCGATCACATGCAACATCCAGAAAACGCCCGGGAAGAACCTGTCAAAGTATAACAAAAGAATGTGGCATATGGAGAAGGTCATTCCTGTCCCCATAGTAATAGCTGCCACACGAGTTGTACGTGACATTCATATACGCAAAATACCTTCAACATAAAAAAAAAATGTGGCATATGGAGAACGTCACCACTGCCCCCATACTAATAGCAGCCACACGAGTTGTACGTGACATTCATACACTGAAGAGCAATTGAATTAGAGACAGCTGGTGTTATGCTAATTTGGCGCTGTGGGCGGCCTCGTAAACGAAAACGACATGACTTATGCAGCGATCCGACAATATAAGGAGTGATGCGACGGGAATCAGTAAGAGTAGGACGCAGTATGGTAAGACGAAGGATCTAAGAAACTTTGATAGTGGGCAAATTGTTGGGGCAGGACGAATGAGTCACTCCTTCTCGGTAGTCGTGCAGGCACTGGGATTTTCACCAGCCACTGTGTCACGGGTGCACCGTGAAAACATCGTATCCGGTAAAACCATCCCTGCAAGGGCCAACTGACGTGGACAACAGCGTGTGGATAAGCGGAGTCGTTGTCAGCTAGCCCGCATTGTAACAGCGGATAGACGGGCCACAGTTCAAGAAATCACTCGGCAATTTAACGCTGGTGCACAAAAACGTCTAAGCAGCCACACCATCCAGAACCATCTCCTCACTATGGGCTACAGAAGCCATCGTCCCACGAGAGTACCGCTGCTGACCGCACATCACAGGTTGCAGAGATTAGCGTGGGCGCGGAAATATCGCCACTGGACCCTAGACATGTGGAAAAATGTTGCCTGAACTGATGAGTCGAGATTCACGTTGGTACATGCGGGTGGCAGGATACGAGTACGGCGCAAACCACATGAAGCGATGGATCCTTCTTGCTAGCAGGGTGCTCTTCAAGCTGGTGGGGGTGGCATTCTCGTCTGGGGACTGTTTATGTGGACTAAAATGGGACCCCTGGTACGTGTGACATCGTTCCTCGAAGGTCAACGTTACCGGGTTATCCTGGACGACCATTTGCTCTCGTTTGTGTGTCTTCAACATCCCACTGGAGATCTCATCCTGCAATAAGACAATGCATCATGCCATAGCTCCCGAATTGTATCCGAATGGTTGGATGAACACTCCACCGACGTGACCTCGCTTCCTTGGCCAGCTAGGACACCTGACCTCAATCCCATCGAGCACATCTCGGATGCAATCGAGAGAGATGTCCGACCCTCCATCAAATCTTCGTGAACTGTGGGAGCTTGTTCAGGGGTCGTGGATCCGTATGGCTTCCCAACGCTTCCGGTGTCTTGTCGAGTCCATGCTGAGACCAATCGCCGCCGTCATCAGGGTGAAAGGTGGTGCTACACGTTACTAGACAGGTATCTCTAATTCAATTGCTCTTCAGTGTATACACAATATACCTTCAATTCTAAATCACATGGAACAACAGTTAGGCATCTATCCTGAACACTTATAGATTGGTATGGAAGTTCCTAGACAACTAAAAGAAATACCACTTCTCCGACTTGATACATCATACCCGTCCCGGAAAGAAGAGAAAAACATATCCCCAGATAAAGGTGGAATCATCTTCTTTTTTCAATATATAATAATGACGACCAGGGTAAAAGGATCAGCATTTACGTGAAACGACAACTTGTTCCTGTATTGGTTCTACTCATCGGAAGTTCAGATATTTAATCATCACTTTCTAATTTATCCACTGACAACAAATATATCTTGTATCAAAGTAGACTTTAATCGTATAAGAAAAATACGTATTCGTCTGTTCATATAGATGCGAGTATATAACAGGCTTCAATGTCCTTCACTACATGAATTCTCCGAAATCTACTCGTAATCTAAATTTACGCTATTCACTCGACGTCGTCATTTATTTTACTTTGACTCACTGTAAGCGTTGCCAAAATGTACAAGCTGTTCGAGAAAGTAATGTGCCGAGCAGTGAGAAAATGTTTGATGAAGAAGTAAAATTTACATAAGAAAACAGAAACTCAAAAGGACGATTACGTAGAGGTATACTCCACCGTACCTGAATAAATGCAGTACTACTACAATTACTGTACTTGAATCGTACACAGCATTTATAGAATAAATTTGGAAGAGAGATTAAAAAGTCAAACAAAAAGGAAGAAATTGTCTGAAATACATTTTGCAGGAATTGTTAAAAATTTATGGTATTTGGTCTTTGCATAAGTTTCCGGTGCTCCACGTAGTGGGCTGTGAACGCGAAGCGATTTAATTTTTGTCAGACTTTAGTGCTGTGGAGTGCAACGCTGTGTCGAATGACATGAGTTGGCGGACATCCTACACGTGCGGTTTGTTGAGCTAGGACATGTCGACCGACAAGGTGCATATCCGTCACTGTCTGTTGTCCACGTGTTTCTGCAGCTGTATTTGTTTGGCATACAGCAATAAAGCTGTAGGCCAAAAACGTACATGCCGTGAGTGGTTTGGGAAGTTCAGAAGTGGAGATTACAGCGTGGAGGACAAGCAACCTAGCAAGCGGCCGAAGGAGATGCAGAGCTCAGATTTGTATCTCCATAGGCCGTGAAGAGTGCAAACATTCTTTAATGATGATAAAATACCTCCTTATATAAGCAGGACATCTATTCGAGCATAAAACATTGGAAACTTATCCGTAGATCTAGCAGTTGATGGAAGACATATCATTCTAAGTGTGTAGTAGGTTCCAAATGGTTGCTCAGTCAGAAAATCGAACAACTGCTTACGGATTTTCCGTATCTATGCTCAAATTCTCGGCGTACTGTAACGTACCAGGAGATGTGACGTACCTGCCCGAAGGACGCACACGACATAAAGGCAGATAGGAATCAGAATAAAACGTCCGCGTAGCTCAATTGGTAGAGCGACTTATTCCGGAATGAGGGAATCCGGGTTCGAATCCTGGCGTGGACAGGAAATGACGGAGAAATTTACTTCGTTATAATGGCGCCCAAACTATCCGGATGACCCGACAGTTCAAAATCTCGCATTGGTGTGATATTATTTCCACACCGCTAGATAGGAAAAATAAGAGAATCCTTTCTCCAGCACTTCGAAAAAAAAAATAAAAATAAGGGGGAGATGATGTAACGTATCAGAAGATGTGACGTACCTGCCCGAAGGACGCACACGACATAAAGGCAGATAGGAATCAGAATAAAACGTCCGCGTAGCTCAATTGGTAGAGCGACTTATTCCGGAATGAGGGGATCTGGGTTCGAATCCTGGTGTGGACAGAAAATGACGGAGAAATTTACTTCGTTATAGTACCCATTAGGAAAACTATCCTCTCACATTCTTTTTCTGATATTCTGATTATCTGTTACACAACCGTTCAAAAGATTTTGTTGTTTTCAGCAAATAATTATCTTAATTATTTAGTTCAGGAGCTTATGAAGTTTTTACTGCTTTTTTACATTTGTTTCTAAAAATGTCTGCCTGCAAATTGAGCTCATGACGGGAAAGTTTGATGGATGACCTTTTATCGATATCTCAAGCTGTTTTGTTAACGTTCCACTTACAAAGCTCTGAAAAAAATTGGACATTACCGTAGTGAATGGGAAAACTTTGAAACTGAATGAACAAAAACAGCATCATTGTTCGCCTCTTTATTATAAGTGTCTTCTTTATTTTTGTAAGTGCAAAGCGTTCAGTTTTTAGCAAAATATCTTGGTGATTTAATGTCTGCGTTAATACGTAGTAGCACAAGAACTTAAAGGAATTACATCATTCTACTTGGCGTTAATGCTTTATTAGGATTAGACAAAAAACTGAAAAATAAATACCGTTTAAATTAACGCGTAGGCAGAGCTTGCTCTGCTACACATCTGGAACAATTTTTACTATTTTTAAACCGCAAGTTACGCTAAAGAGGCAATTTGTTTCTGTAATATTTCTTTGAGTGAGCAAACCTGAAAATCCGTTTCGCATACACAAAATAATAGGGCAACCAACACCCACAGCACGATGTATTAAATCCAACTGACATAAAAGCACACACTTAATTCGGGCATATTTTTATTATGCCTGTATATATATAAGTTCAAAATGATGGAAGTTTAAGAGCATTCTATATCATCATCATCATCATCATCATCTTTTTTTTTTTTTTTTGGATTGGAGGTTTAACGACCACCGTGAGCAACTCAATGGGCTATAAGCAGTCGCCCGTCCCTAATTTAGGGCCACTGGTTCCAGGGAAGGGAGAGAGCCAGTGCCGTAAGACAAACACAACGTCCATGCCTCACCGGGATTCGAACACGGACCCCTTTCGGACGAATGATCAGAGGCCATCGCTTAGAACACGGAAGGGCGGCTATCATCATTTTCAACCATTATCAATCCACTGCTGGACGAAGGTCTCTCCAAGCCTCTTCCACAACGGTCTGTCTTGTGCCAGTCTCCTCTATGTTACTCCCGTATACATTTGAATTTCATCCACCCATCTCCATTCTATATATATAGGTTGAAATGACGAAGGTTTAAAAAAGCACGAGACCTTTCGGGCCCACTGTGACCCCATCCTCAGATGAATGAAACGACAACGAAGGAGAGAATCAGATAAATATACAAGTGTAATAGACACGTGACTTAACGCATGTGCAAATGGGACTGCGTCATAGACACGTTGGACAGACTGGTAATTAGCAGAAATGACATTTTTATATAATATACAAGAAGTGAGGTTAGTGTTCCACATTCCAGTCTTAAATCGGCTAAATAAGACTGTTACGAACATATGCATTATACAAGGTAAAAGAGTAAAGCAGTAATTTGTGTTCATAAAAATAACTTCTCATAAGCTAAACTGGTAATTAATATCCAACTGCAAATAAGTAGTACATAAAGGCTACAGCGTCGGACGTTAAGTGCAAAATCACTTCAAATGTAATAGTTCAATAGGGCAAAGGTCCCGTAGCATACACATAGTTAGCAATATGCAATGTAACATAATTGTAAATTATAATATTTAAATTTTATTTTTTTATTTTTTATTTTAACTTTTAATTCCTCAGAGCACTTGGGTTGTTTGATTTAATTCCGCAGAGCCGTTGTTCGATCTTTAGTATGAATCACAGGAAAATTATGTTTTTCGTTTTTTGTTATGATGTCATTTCTTAAAAAGGCTTAGCAAGGAATGGCGTAATTAATACATCTCAACGTTTCCATCGGCGTCACCCGATGCTTCGTTACAATGTTCATGAGTAACTGTAGACAGCAACCCCTTCCACGGTAAGGGAATCTACAGTGGAGGATCGTCATTGCAGCACTTTTGGCCGCATTTATGTCTATCTTTGATGCATTTTTTTAAGCCTTCGTCGTTTTAATTTGTATATATAAAATGTTTTTAAACCTCCATCATTTTAAACTTGTATATACACAGTGCGTCAAAGAATTTTTAAGACTGGCGCTAGATTTCAGCCTAAGGTGGCGCCACCAGTGTAATCGCGAATTCGTTGTAAACCTTGACCATCTGCTTGCTTTCTGCCAAAAGTATTGCGCAGTTGTTAAAGTAACTCAACGAAACGGCCGTTCATTAGAGAAGTAAAATTTCTTTCATGTTGAATTATTAAGATAGAACAAAGGGCTGTTATTAAATTTAACGCAAAACTTGGTAAAAGTGCCTCGGAAACGTACCAAATGATGAAACAAGTTTACGGTGAGTTTTGTTTAAGTAGATCAAATGTTTTCCTGTGGCACAAATGTTTTTTGGACGGAAGAGATACGCTAGAAGATGATAAGCATACCGGAAGACCAAGTTCATCTAGGACACCTCAGATTATTGAAAAAGTGTGTGATTTCGTGGCAAACAATCGTTGTGCGCCACTAAAAATGATGGAAGAGTCTTTAAACATCAACAAAGAAACGATTCGAACCATCCTGCATGAAGATTTGTGCAAAACAAAAGTCTGTGCTAAATTTGTTCCACAAACGTTAACCAATGAACAAAAATCAAGGAGAAGTGCACATTGCAGAGACATCATTTCAGCCGCTGAAAATGATCCAAACTTCTTAAAATCGATTGTTACTGGTGATGAAACATGGTGCTTTCAATATGATCCTAAAACAAAGCGACAAAGTGCGGAATGGAAGTCAAAAAACTTGCCACAAGCAAAGAAAAAAAAAAAAAACAAGAAAAGTTCCATCGAAAATCAGAACAATGCTCATTACGTTCTTCGATAGTAAGGGTATTATCCACAAAGAATTTGTTCCAAGTGGACAAACAATTACTGGCGAGTTTTATTTAAATGTTTTGAGGCGTTTGATGGGCAGAATTCGTCGCATTCGTCAAGAATATCGAGATGAAAACAGTCGGTGTTTGTTGCACGATAATGCACCCAGTCACACCTCACTTGTTGTTCGTAGATTTTTGGCGAAAAATAAGGTCTGCGTGTTAAATCATCCACCGTATTCGCCTGATTTAGCACCCTGCGACATTTCTTTGTTCCCAAAACTTAAAATGACGTTGAAAGGGTGTTATTTTGATGATATTTTGACCATACAAACAGCTTCGACGCGTGCTTTGGAGGCAATTCCGCAAAGTGAACTGGAACAGGCATTCGAATCATTATTAAATCGCTGTAACAAGTGTATTGAAGCCGGAGGGACTTACTTTGAATAACAAACCAAAACAAATTATAATTTCTTGTTTCTATTTCATTTTACAGACCCAGTATTAAAAATTCTTTGACGCACTGTGTAATACAGGCATACGAAAAATATGCCCGAATTAAGTGTGTGCTTTTATGCCAGTTGGATTTAATACATCGTGCTGTGGGTGTTGGCTGCCCTATTATCTCGTGTATTCTTGTCTGCGCGAATATTTAGTGACACTAGCATCTGTTTTGCATACATGCGATGTTATTCATAGTAGAAGTGAATCACTTGTCCAATGTCCTTATTTATTTATATTCACAGATAAGCTGAAACAATATCTAGCAGACGCAGGTACATTATAACTTCACAGACGCTTTTATACATGATTTCCATATAAATACAAAAGTCTCGGGTTACATTGTAAATAATTATACTCAATGTACTGCTGCAGATTTGTCCTCTTGACACGTGATTCCCCTCTCTGGTACGTCACATCATCTTCCTCTAAACATTTTTTTTTTGAAACGAAGTAGGAATTTTTCATAAATTCCAGACGATGTGTGGAACAAACATCACACAATTTTCAAAAACCCAACGGTCAGTAGATCCATTTTTACATTCGGGCGCCAATGTGAAAACACAAGTTTGTCCGCGCCCCTATCACTCCGGAGTAAATTGCTCTCCCAACTAAGATACACGAACGAAATGTACCGGTGCAGATTTGTCTTTTTGTCACGTAATATACCTCTGTAGTACGTCATAGCCTGGCACATATCATAGCCAAAAATGAATAGTAGAACAGGGCTAACGGTAAAGTTCAATGACTTTCGTCGTGGAACCGTCATAGGACGACATCTTAGCAACAAGTCAGTTGGGGAAATTTCTGCCCTTCTACAGCTGCCGCGATCAACCGTAAGTAATGCTGTTGTGAAGTGGAAATGCCTTGGATCAACAACAGCGCACTAGTAGAATTCACTCAATGATTGAGCGGAGCTCTCTTTACCAGACTTGAGACAATTAGTTGTTCGGGCACAAGTACGAGATGACTCATACGATCACCGTGAGCTTGTGCATGAGATTGGACATCGTCCATGGTTAGGTTCTGACGCCTTCCGATTCCCGAAATTCCGTGTCATTAAGGAATAGTCGTTCAAACACTTGCATTTTTATGGGGTTTCCCGGGTTTTGAGAAGGGGTCATTTGTTACCTATCTCCTTCGAAGATCTTTTTTTATTTTTTTTATTGGAGGTTTAACGACAACAGTGAGCAACTCAATGGTCTATAAGCAGTCGCCCGTCCCTAATTTAGGGTCACTGGTTCCAGGGAAGGGATTGAGCCAGTGCCGCAAGACAAACATAACATCCATGCCTCACCGGGATTGGAACCCGGAAGCTTTCGTACAAATGATCAGAGGCCATTGCTTAGACCACTGCTCCACCGGGCCGACCTAAAGATCTTCAGCCGATCGCGGTGACACTAGCCACAGAGAAAGGGAAAGGACATGGTGGCATGGAGTTGGTATCATGGTGATTGGTCGTGTCGTATAAAAATTATGACCATTAAAAAACTCAACAATTTTAATAATATTCGAAAAAATCCGCTCTCTATAGCAGACTCGGGACAATTAGTTGTTCGGCCATACCTACGACATGACCCATCAGATCAGCGTGATTTTTGGCATGCGATTGGACATCGTCCGTGGCTGATCATGGACGATGTCGACGCCTTCCGATTCCCGAAATTCTGTGTCATTGAGGAACTTCAATTAAAACGAGATGGCCTTTTACTTGAACCCTTTCTCAAAAGTCGGCTCACTAACATTAATTAAAAAAAAATCGTTTGAATTGAAAAACGAAGAAATGGAAAGACTCCGTCTTTTAGCTCAACAGTTGCTTAATCTATATTAACAAGTTAGTAAAATCATGCAATGCATTGATTATGATACGCTTTCCAACATACTAGAAATCATTACTCAAGCTATTACTCAAGTTATGAGGAAAATGGCTATGGAATAAATCTCACTCCTGTGAGCTGACCTTTGATCCCATTTCGATAATATTCAACAGAATTGTTTCAGTGAACCTCCGAAATAACATGATAAAGTTTTGTCGCAATCGAAGCAATTTTACATAAGTTATGATGCATAAGGGCTATGGAATAGATCCCGCTTCTGTGTCCTAACCCTTGACCCCATTTCGCCCATTTTCAATAGGATTCGTCCCCACGCAGGTCCCTGCAACATACTAACCTTTCATCCAAATCGAAACAATTTTACGTAAGTTATGATGCATAATGACGATGGAAGTGATTCCGCTCCTATGTCCTGACTTTTAAATCCGATTTCGCCAATTTTCAATAGGGTTTGTCCCCAGGTGTTCCCCTACCACATACTGAAATTTCACCGAAATCGAACGATTTTTACTCGAGTTATCGTGCGGACGAACATATGCACAAAATGCGTGACGTAATGAGGCAGACGGGAATCGCGACCATCTGCTCGCAAGAGTGTGACGTCATACAACTTTAATAGGATCCACACACAACGCGTGACGCAATGAGACAGATGGCGCGACCGCGCGCCAACATCTAATGGCTTGACACAATGACACTACACTAAAAACGTGGTAATTCGGGGTGGTTATTTAACAAACTAAACGAATTTTCCTAAAGTCGAGATCAAGCTAAATCGATTTCTAGTACCAGAAAACGGTAGGTTAACGACTTTAATCAAAATTCTTAGAGCCGTTTTCAAAATAAAATGTACATACATACATACAAGAATTGCTATTTTAAGGTGAACGTCAAGTAATTTTGCTTCCTGTACTTCGAATGGAAAAATTTCTTTACACATTTTCTTCACAATTAATGCGTTCCCAAGGATAAAAATTTGAACATCGATTAAAATATCTTCATTTTATAACTTGCAATACTTAATATTTTCTAAAACATAAAAATAATTCTGCAATCCAACATTTTTTTGTCTATTGACGTCATGAAAATACAGGTTGCGCCATCTTTTTTCTGGACAAATAATGCGTTCACAAGGATGAAAATTTAAACATCGATTAAAAATAGCTTCATTTTAGAACTTGAAATACCTAATATTTTCTAAAACATAACCATAATTATGCAATCCAACATTTGTTTGTGTACTGACGTCATCAAAGTACAGGTCGCGCCATGCTTTTTCTGGTTTCGACACCACCAAAGGAAAAGTTATTGATTTTTAATAAAATTACGGTTATGTTTTAGAAAAAATTAAGTATTCCAAGTAATAATATGAAGTTATTTTAATCGATGTTCAAATTTTCATTCTTCGGAACACATTAATTGTGAAGGAAATGTGTACAAAAGTTTTTCCATTGGAAGTATAGGAAGCAAAATTACTTGACGTCCACCTGAATAATATAGGACAAGGGCGATGGCATGAATTGCAATTATATGTCCTGACCTTTGACCCCATTTCATCCATTTTCAATAGGGTTCTTCCCCAGGTGGTCCCCTACCACATAGTAAAATTTCATCGAAATCGAACCATTTTTACGCACGTTATGACGCATAAGGGTAATGGAATGCATCCCGCTCTTATGTCCTGATCTTTGACCCCAATTCACCCATTTTTAATAGGGTTCGTCCACATGCGGTCCCCTACCACATAGTAAAATTTCATTGAAATCGAACCATATTTACGCACGTTATGACGCATAAGTGCAATGAAATGGATCCCGCTCCTACGTCGTGACCTTTGACCTCATTTGTCCCATTTTCAATAGGGTTTCTCCCCAGGTGGTCCCGTACCACATACTAAAATTTAATCGAAATCGAACCATTTTTACGCCAGTTATCGTGCGGACAGACGGACGGACAAAGCTGGAGTATATACGCTTCTTCAACCTACGGTTGGAAAGCATAAATAAAAGGAAGTTTGTGTATGTGTGTGTGCGTCTGTCTTTCGCGATACAAAATGAAAAACGTGGTTCCCGATCTGAGTGAGTCTTTCCGCTTTGTTTACATGCTACCTGATCACAACCAACGTGAAAGCGTGAAGGAGAGTATTTCATGATACATTTTAGGCATTTCTTTTTTAGAATGTTTCGTACTTTTGTTCTGGAAGTCATAAATTTTACGCGTTCGCTTTTTAAAATTTGCTATAATAGACGCCGTTTTTAGAATTTGTTATAATAGACGCCATTTTTCGAATTTGTTATAATAGACGCAATTTTTAAAATTTGTTATAATAGACGCCATTTTTCGAATTTGTTATAATAGACGCAATTTTTAAAATTTGTTATAATAGACGCCATTTTTCGAATTTGTTACAATAGATGCCGTTTTTAGAATTTGTTATAATAGACGCCATTTTTCAAATTTGTTATAATAGACGCCGTTTTTAGAATTTGTTATACTAGACGCCATTTTTCGAATTTGTTATAATAACGCCGTTTTTAGAATTTGTTATAATAGACGCCATTTTTCGAATTTGTTATAATAGACGCCGTTTTTAGAATTTGTTATAATAGACGCCGTTTTTAGAATTTGTTATAATAGACGCCGTTTTTAGAATTTGTTATAATAGACGCCATTTTTAGAATTTGTTATAATAGACGCCGTTTTTAGAATTTGTTATAATAGACGCCGTTTTTAGAATTTGTTATAATAGACGCCGTTTTTAGAATTTGTTATAATAGACGCCATTTTTAGAATTTGTTATAATAGACGCCGTTTTTAGAATTTGTTATAATAGACGCCTTAATGAGCTTATATTTTGCAATAGTTCGCTCAAAATTTGCCAACTGTATCCGAGTTATCGGTTACCGTTTGCGGCTTGTCCTAGATAAGTACAACACACCACCTACCTAATGTGATGTCGGTCCTCCACAAGACGCGGCATAAGTTCTTACCTGGCGAGGCATAGACGTTACAAGATTTCCAAAGGTGCATTGTGCTATCTGGTACCACGACGTTACCAGCAGATCCTTTAACCCTTGTAAGTTGAGTCACTGCAGATCGCGTTTGCTGTTCCAACACAAGGCACAGATGCTCGATTGGATTGATGTCTGGGAAATTCGGATGCCAAGGCAATATCTGAAACTCTTACTCATGTTTCGAGAACCGTTTTCGAACAATCCGGGCAGTGTGGCATGGCGCGTCCTCCTGCTGAAAGACGGCACTACTGGAGGGAAATACCGTTGCCATGAAAGGATATACCTGGTCTGCAATGATGTTTAGGTAGGTGATTAGACGTCATAGTTTCCCGCACGTGAATGGCTGGTCCCAGGGTTTTTCAACAGAACATGTAGCAGCCCAAAGTGCCAATGCTAACCTCAATTCACACTTCCTCCACCGGCTTGTTTTCCTCCCACGGAGCATCCTGGTTCCAACACTTCCGCATGTAAACCACGCACACGCACCTGGCCGTCCATATGGTGCAACAGGAAACGAGATTCATCCAATCCAAAGTCCAGTTTTGATACCCGCGAGCCCATTGAAGGCGCTTTTGGAAGAGAATCTAGGTCAACATTGGCACTTGGTGCTGCGCGCGACTACTCAGCCGCATTTTCAGCAGTTCTACGTACTGTATGTTATGACGCATTACTCCCGTCATCAGCATTCAAATTACTGACTAGTTGCGCCACAGTATTGCTTTTGTTGGGCCGTACCATAAGGGATATTCTTAGCTCACCTGTAGCATCTATGAGCCGTGGTCGGCCCCCCACCTTGCTGGCAGTTCGTAGTTTGTTTTCCATCCTCGTACCACTTTTTTAAAGGTACTAACCACGGCTGACCATGAGCACTCCACAAGCCTTGCCGTCTCGGAAATGCTCTCACCTAGTTATCTGTCCATAACAATTTGGGTTTTGTTAAACTGGCTTACGTCTGCTGCCTTTCCTGTGTACAGATCATTGATTAATAGAGCTCAGTACCAGGAGCTATTTATGCAGCTTCATGACCATTACACACGCCGTTGTTTACGTGAAGTTTTGTCGATTTGCATAAAGACACGCTGGTCATAATATTTTGGCTGTTCGGTGTAGCAATGTACATATAATTCGCTCTTACAACCTCCACATTGAATATCGCTCTTTACATCTGCCTCTCTCAACATCACCTATCTTCCCATTACATCAACTCTTATTTACCTTGATTGCACTTTTAATCACTGTCATGTTGGCAACTTCAAGCTCGTCGGGAGAACTTTCTGGCGTTAAGTCCGAAATCATTTAACCAAGTTTACATCAGAAGGCAGGTTAAATTAAGTGTATACGTTACAACTATTAGTTGTCATTTTAAGTGTTAGTGTTAAGGATTTAGTATTTAAGTCACTACGTTACAAACAACAAAGCACAACCTGCAAAAATACAATCTTAATCATTGTAAACATTTCAAACCTGTGGGAGAGATCCTATAGTATTACCGCGTTCTTAACTAAAGCTTCTGCAAACCACAACTACGTTTTATACGCCAAAGTTAGTGGTATTAAATAAAGCATAAAAAACGTTGTAAAGAAACCATACCCAAATTTCGCCTAATGGTGCTAACGATGAGGTTGGCTCCCTATTCCAAGGTCTTCAAACTCAAGGTTGACATAAGTGCATTCCGTTGTGTTTCATATGAGCCAGCTATGGGTTCGCCATGCCCTTCCATGTGCCGCTTTAGAAATTAATAACAGGAAAGATGACACCGAATTTTCGGTTGTAATGAGCACGTACGTCTTTGGAATCCGTTCTGACGCGCATTAAATTTATCAAAGCTATTGAAAGTTAATTAAACCGGTATGAAAAACGGTAGTACCTGATCGAAGAAAGAAGTTTTTCAGTTGGGTTTTTAGTCCTGCAGATAATGCGTAAACGAAAACGTGAAGTTATGTACTCTGGTAACAGACTTGTGCGTACAGAACAATTTGAAATCATATAAGAAACATTTCGCAGCGGAAACGCTCTCCAACAAAGAAATAATTTTTCAAATCGGTCTCTTAGAAGCACAGATATCGACAAAAATACAATAAGATATGCATTTTCGCCCTCTGGCAGGAAAAACATGCATTATTTTAAATGTTAAGTATTCTCAAAAAGTTTTTCGATGTGAGCGGTATCGGTCAAAGAAAGAAGTTTTTTAATCGAGTTTTCAGGAGCTCATATTTTACTGCAAATACATCAGAAACAGAAATTAACGCTTACGCTCCAAGGTGGCCAAATCATTATTTACCAAATATTAATTGTATTAGAAATTATATGCAAAACATTTCCAATCAAGAGTCGTATGCGATACAGGAAGAACTTTTCAAATCGGAGATTTAGAAGCAGAAATATCGGGAAAACCCAATTTACCTTCACGTCCCCTAGCGGAAAGTCTATGAATCACTTAAAAAGTTTCGAAATTATATAAAAACCATGTCGCACGGGAAACTTTGTCCTACAGAGAATGAATTTTTCAAATTGGACCATTAGAAGCAGATATATTGGCAAAAATAAGATATAAATCTACGCCCTCTAGCGGAGAAACCATGCATTATTTTAAGAAGAAAATATTCCGAAAAGGTTTATCAACGTGAGAGGTATCGGTCTAAGAACGAATTTTTTCAATCGATATTTTAGAAACTCAGATTTTACTGCAAATACATCAGAAGCAAATGAGCACTTACGTCCCCTGGTGGCCAAACCATTTTTTACCAAAAATTCAAAATTTTATGCAAAAGATTTATCATCAGAAGATGTAGCCACTGCAGAAACAATTTTTCCGTTCGGAGTTTGAGAAGTAGAGGCATCGGAGAAAACGCAATTTACTTTTACGTCCTCTAGCGGAAAATCTATGCGTAACTTGATAAAGTCACTATACCTAAAATAGTCTTCCACATAAATGGAATCGAAAGGTAAAAAAATCAATCAAATGCTCAGAAGCAAATATATGGAATAAAACGTATTTTGAATTCGATATCATCTGCATTTGCGCCCTCTAGCGGCGAATATTGCATCGTAAAAAAATGAAGGAACATCATTCGCACAATTTAGGCTTCTCAACGCAAACAGAACTTTTCAAATCGGACTAATAGCTGCAGAGATATAGTGTCCACAGACGGACAAACCGATAACATAAGCACATTCATTTTTAGAAAAGACGTGCTAAAAAAGAAGAAGAAAACCTGCAAACACTAAGCATCGTAAGTAAACAACCGTCAATAAAACCAAACCGTCGATACACGATTAAACTCATAATTACAGTAAAAACTCCCTACGAGTACATGACAAACTTTACTAAAAGCTAAAAGAAGTATATACAAGTTAAAAACCGTATATACTTCTTTTAGCTTTTAGTAAAGTTTGTCATGTACTCGTAGGGAGTTTTTACTGTAATTATGAGTTTATTCGTGTATCGACGGTTTGGTTTTATTGACGTTTATTTTCTACACGTAATCATCGTTTTGAGTAAACAACCTTAAAAACTGCTTTAAAATTATTTTTGCATTAACTGAGTGGCAGGTAAATTTTCAAACATAAAATATTTCTTTGTAATAATTTTTCTTAAGACACATGAGTGCCGGTGGAATTTTACTTTTAGCAACACATCTACAGGTCTTAATCTTTACTAAATCTAGTGAAAAATTAACATAATTTGCTCTGTTGTTACGAAACTCGTAGGTGCGCCAGACAAAGCACTTTGATCGCTGAGATAACTGGAAATTCGGCCTTGCATAGCACATACATAGCTATGAGGTAGAAAACATCTTACTCTCTCTCTTTCTCTTCCAGCGTCCTTCTTACGCAACGAAGATTGAAAAATGAGGATGGCCTACCTTTTCTTGTCCAGTATTCCTCTATATTTTTTTTGTCCTGATTGGAGGAAACGAAATTGCCCAAGGTTAGCGCCTGGCATACCATTGGTCACTCGCCACCCTGCTCGATACGGGATACGTAAGCTCCCGAAATTCTCTGTTGGGATTCGCGATGGCCACAACTGAAAATTCTAAAAGCCTGTACTAAAAAGATGGGGCTTTAACTTCTCAACAACTCTCCGTTTTAAATTTCTCTCTTTTGTTGCTTAAGAACTTTAAACTTTAACGAAAACTTCCCGGTTGTCACGTTTGAAATTCCTTCACAAGGTTATCGCCAGGTTTCCCTCTTTGACCGTTGGTCAGGCAATGCTTTCCGAATGTGCTGCGTTATTGGAACGAACGCACAGGAAAAGTTTTATGACTTTCCATTCTTTTGAAAAATGCCTGGGAGTTGAGTAAAAAAATACAGCTATAGACTTGTTGCTGCCTTTCCTGGCTTTGTGAGTTTAGGAAATTTTAGAAATCAAAGGTTTTAGGAACAATGCTCGCTCTCGGTGGACTTGCAGTTGTAGGACAGAGGAAAGAAAAAAAGAAAGAAATAATTTATAACTATGACTTACCTTTAACCCTGTTATAAAATGTGGGAACAAAGAAAAAATTCCTGCACATCTGTAAATTATGAATTTTAATTAAAGAGGATAAATTAAAGTCGAAATTTGCATATTGCCTACTTTAATTATCCTCAACAGAAATTTTCAATATTAGCGGAAATACGAAGAATTTTGGGGTAACACTAGCAGAAAACGACAACTGGAGCAGACGATATAAAGCCCATGTTAAGTTCAGACATAATAGACGAATTTCAACATTTCAGGTATTGCCCCTCCGGTAATTAAAAAGAGTGCCTTCCTCCCCCTTTCTACTTCGCTTCCGTGTCACTTTCCTATCGGGCGCTCTAGCCCAAATCTCCTAGTTTCCGGTTTCCAAGGGTTGTTTAAGACCTGGGGTCAGACACTCCCTTCCTAAAATCCTCTACATATGATCATGATCAGACATATGGGATTTGCAAATAAGAACATGTATGCTGTTTTATTTTCAAGATTCTAGAGTGTTCCACAAATCTGTTGATGCATAACTTACGGAATGAAATATCTGGAAGTGTAAGGAAAGTTTAATCAGTAACATTCATATTTTATGTCTTGATATTCACATATACACTATACTATCAAAAGTATTCGGACACTAACAAATATTTGCATACGTAGAAAGAAAGGTTGCGCAGGAACGTGCGCTGTGAATGGTGAGGTACGTATATGAAGCTCGTAATTTCTTGCATTTCTCTCTCTTATGCTCGCTAAAATCTCTCAGTACACCACCAACATAAACGTCACGACAACCGAGCTCGCTAAAATCTCTCAGTACACCACCAACATAAACGTCACGACAACCCAGCTCGCTAAAATCTCTCAGTACACCACCAACATAAACGTCACGACAACCCAGCTCGCTAAAATCTCTCAGTACACCACCAACATAAACGTCACGACAACTCAGCTCGCTAAAATCTCTCAGTACACCACCAACATAAACGTCACGACAACCCAGCTCGCTAAAATCTCTCAGTACACCACCAACATAAACGTCACGACAACCCAGCTCGCTAAAATCTCTCAGTACACCACCAACATAAACGTCACGACAACCCAGCTCGCTAAAATCTCTCAGTACACCACCAACATAAACGTCACGACAACCGAGCTCGCTAAAATCTCTCAGTACACCACCAACATAAACGTCACGACAACCGAGCTCGCTAAAATCTCTCAGTACACCACCAACATAAACGTCACGACAACCCAGCTCGCTAAAATCTCTCAGTACACCACCAACATAAAGGTCACGACAACTCAGCTCGCTAAAATCTCTCAGTACACCACCAACATAAACGTCACGACAACCGAGCTCGCTAAAATCTCTCAGTACACCACCAACATAAACGTCACGACAACCCAGCTCGCTAAAATCTCTCAGTACACCACCAACATAAACGTCACGACAACCCAGCTCGCTAAAATCTCTCAGTACACCACCAACATAAACGTCACGACAACACAACTCGCTAAAATCTCTCAGTACACCACCAACATAAACGTCACGACAACCCAGCTCGCTAAAATCTCTCAGTACACCACCAACATAAACGTCACGACAACCCAGCTCGCTAAAATCTCTCAGTACACCACCAACATAAACGTCACGACAACCCAGCTCGCTAAAATCTCTCAGTACACCACCAACATAAACGTCACGACAACCCAGCTCGCTAAAATCTCTCAGTACACCACCAACATAAACGTCACGACAACCCAGCTCGCTAAAATCTCTCAGTACACCACCAACATAAACGTCACGACAACCCAGCTCGCTAAAATCTCTCAGTACACCACCAACATAAACGTCACGACAACCCAGCTTCCTAGGAATTACCATAGGAATAAATCGTACTCATCGGCTACGCTTCATCATCGTCGGCTATTGAAGATCGGTGCCTGAAACTAACTGTATTATCGTTACTAACACCCAAATAAAAAAATTTTTATGGTTCATCTTCACCTGCTAAATTTGGTCCTTAGCCTTGCCACCTACTTCTGCAGCCAGCATTAGTCCCAGTAAAATTATTTTTTATTTATCATAGGGCATCAGTAGGATACTCCTTACAGCGGCAATCTTTTTTCTTAACTATCAAGGGTGCCACATGTTTCGCGTTTACTCTCAATAGTATACAGTCAAACCCCGATTTAACGAACTTCAAGGGACCAACAGTCTTGTACGTACAATCGCGGAATTCGTTAAATCGATGAAGCCTTTTGAATGAAACATTCAAATTAAGCTAGTGTTCATAACATAATTTGTAAGCAGTTAAATTCTCTTTCTTTCAGTGAAATTCAAATTATGTATAGTACTTTTAATTATGAATTTATTTTGAAAAATGTTATAATAGGCACACATTTACTCTGCATATTAAATACACAATTTGTAGATATTAGACTTCAGTATGTAGCATCAAAATTTAAGCGTACTTTAAAATTGCGAGAAAAATACGATAGTTGATTTTTTCCCCGAGCATTTAGCTTCTTAAATAATGATTTCAGTATCCTAAACTGCACAAAACAGAACATCAGTTAGTACTAATTAACTTGTAAAAACAGAATATGTGTTGATTACCTTTTTAGAATGTAGAAAAGAAATGCTTTGGAGAAGATTGCTTGGGTTTTTTCTGAACGTTTAGCTTTATAAATTGCAGCTTCAATTTTATGAAGTGTATGAAAAATGCCATCATTAATATCGAAGGGCATCAAGTAGTTTTCAGCACATTCTATACCGTTAGCAGCATCACTAAAGCAGCTAACTTTCAGTTCTGCTTCATCTTCTTCATCAGCATCTTATGCATTTAGTCCGATCTGTTTATCCAAAACATCATTAAGGGATTGCATTTGGGCTAACTTTTAACGCGAAAATGCTGGCTAACATAGTTTTGTGGTTTAAAAAATAAAAAATGTTCGTTAAATTGACGAAATGTGTTCATTAAAACGGGAAACGTCTAGCATTAATTTCAATGTGGTTCCATCGGGACCGTTAAAAATGTACGCAAAATAGCGCAATTCGTTAAATCGCAGTCCTTTAAATAGGGGTTTGACTGTACTTCTAAAACTCCAAACTTCTCTATTCTCCTATAAAACACTTTCCAATTAGGGGACTCTACCCCGAACGTATTACTTCATTTTTCGGACCATACAACTGAATGTGAATTGGCCCTAAACCTTGGAAATTATTTATTTATTTTCGTGTTATCAGTAACTTTGAAGCGGATAGGCCGCATGGACGTGAACTTTTCCGAGTACCAGCTTGAGCTGGTCATATGATGTCATTTGAGTAACTTTTCCATAAAGAGCTTTGCAGCTAAACTAAACATACCAAAATCAACAGTCGGTGATGTCGTTAAGACATGGGACAACTACAGCAAAGAAACGTTAAGGATGGCACAACTGCAGCAAAGAAACGTTCAGGAAGGTGCACAAAATGACGGAATGTGACAGAAATGGTAAGAAATGTTAAGAAATCTCCTTCTTCCTCTGCTGTTTCCATCGTTGCTGAAGTAGAAAATACTTGTAATGGCTCAATTTGTATCATAACAATCCACAGAGAGTCGCACAGTGTGAGTTATTATGGTAGAACAGCAGCACACAAGCCTTAAAATGAATTTCCAAACGACGCTTCGCATTTAAACCACTACTGTGAATGCGAAGCGTCGCTTGGAGTGATGCGTCCCCCGCCGTTCCTGGACTGTGGACGACTAGAAAGCTGTTCTTTGTGGAGTGATGAGTCACGTTTATCCAGGACTGTGGGCGACTGGAAAGCTGTTCGTTGGAGTGATGAGTCACGTTTATCCTGGACTGTGGGCGACTGGAAAGCTGTTCGTTGGAGTGATGAGTCACGTTTATCACTCTTCCAATCTGATGGGGTTGTTTATGTTTCGCGACAGCCCGGCGAACGATTTTCGTCGGACTGTGTTCTTCCAACTGCTAAGTTCGGCAGATGCTTCATCACACTATGGAGTTGTTTTTCGGGTATGAAACTCTGCCCTTTCGTTATTATACCACAAACCAAGAACTCTGAAGTGTACCTTAACGTTCTGGATAATACTGCCCTACCAATAATGCGGCAGTATTATGGTAATGACTGCTGTCTCTCCCAACACGAACGAGCTCCGTGCCACACTCCACGGAATGTGCAGGACTGACTGGTTTCTTGAAAAGGAAGCGGAATTGTTAGACTGGCCTACTCAGAGTTGCGATTTCAATCCCATAGAACGCCTCTGAGATGAACTGGAGCGACGGGTAAAAAATCAACTACAACGACCGTCTTCACTCTCCACTCTGGCAGTATCTTTGCAGGACGAAAGGTGAGCAATTCCTGTACAGACCAACCGGAAATTGGTTAATAGTATACCTCGATGAGTTGCCGCTGTCATACAAGCAAATAGTGAACCTACTAGCTACTAATTGCGATAATGAAGCCATTTGTTCCAAAACATTACGGTGTTTTAATACTTTTGACATTATTGTGTACATCATTTTTATTTCTTCGCTGAAAAACAAAGCATGAAACACAGGCGGTTTTAACATAAAAAAGGCAGCGCAAGCGCATCGGAAAAATATCTGACTTAAGAATGAATGAAAGTAATCAGGTAACAAATTGAATATTATTACTATGCACAGTGATTTTTTACATATAGTTATTAGCTACTTTTTATTTATTTATTGTGCTTAGCTGGTTATATTTATGGTAGCTCAGCTGGTATTTATTTATTGATGGATTTTTTTGAATAATTCAATCTATCAATTTCAGCTGCGGAACCGAGATGTTTTCAGTAATAGAGACGTCAGTTCTTATTATAGCACTATCTTGAACTTCTCCTGACGCGCGAGGAAAGAAGGGCTTTCAGCTCTGGAGGAAGATATCCTCTTCAAGCTTCAAAGCAACATTTTACAGCTTCTATAGCTCTGTAATTAGATCACTTGGGAAATTCTTGATTTATTGAAAATTCGGCTTTTCGGAGATCATGGATTTCGAAAAAGTTGAAACAAAAAGAGCCGCTCTTGTTTAGAAGTTGAAATATTAGGAGTTTGAAGCAAGTACAAAAATAATCTCTTTTACTTTTTTTTCTGTTCCTCCGGCTTATCTTGTGTTCTAAGTAGTGAGCTAGCTGTCTGAGCGGAGTTTTGCTATGGATGCGCCTCATAAAGCATCAACTGACCAACAGTTTTTCGATTTATCTTCCAAGAACTGTTTTTTCAGCTGCCGATGAAATTGTTTCTGACAGCTTGAAGTCTGTCATTTTATTTTGATCGAATGCTCGATATCTTGGACCACCGGCCATAACCGAGCCAAATATAAACAGGATTGTTCATAAAAAAACCCTCACGAATAATAAAAAAATATTAATAAAATATTAAGAATGTTTAAAAAATAAATACGTGAAGTGTTGCCAACCTTTTGAAAAAAGTTCAGAAATATGTTTAGCCACAACGTAAATGTGTGGAAAATTGTCATAACAAATACTCTCGACTGAAAAGAAAAGGAAGCAATTCACCTGGAAGCAAAAAAGATAATGCGATATTGGCATTGTGTATGGAATGACTGAGTAAGTACCAGAGTTGGAAATGGGTCAAAAATTTTACATACCAAAGGCTATCCGCAGTGGGTATCGTAGGTTATATAGATATCATACAAATGCACACTATATTGACAAAAGTCACCGGACACCTAGAAGAGAAACACAACATAGCATTTATCGACATACATTAGTACGTTGTCGGTCCATCTTTGGCCTTAATGCATGCAGTGACCTTTCGAGATATGCTTTCGACAAGGTTTTAGAGCACATCATTCAGTACATAATGCTGCCGCTAACTATTGCTTAGTAGTAGTCCTTGGTTCCAAACTGCTTATGCAGCACTCTGATTCATCCCATAGGTGCTCTATGGGATTAAGATCAGGGCTCTGTGCTGGCCAGTCCACACACGATAAGGAATTATCGTCAAACCACGCCATAACAGCCCCTTGCTTTATGGCTCGGTGCATCATCCTGCTGGTAACAACAAGGCTCGGTTCCATAGTATTGCCACAGAGTTGGTAGGGCATAATTGTCCAGAATAGCGAGGTAGACGTGCTGGTTAACAAGTTTGCCCACGAAAACCAATGGGCCGGGACCATACCACGAAAAACACCCCCACACGAGTACATCGCCAACTACAAACTTGACCGTAGGATCAGTACACTGTGGTAAATACCGTTCGCCCGGATGACGGTCATCAGACTGATGGATCGTGTATCTGAGTTCATCAGTGCATAGGATCCGTTTCCATTGATCTACGGTCCGCGACAAATGTTCTTTACATTATGCTAAATGACGAGTAGCATTCCGAGTGGAGATCAAAGACTTATGAGTAGCCGCACTACCACGGTAACGCTAGGAATGAAGTTCTCTGCGAATGATACGTGTACACACCTAAGTTCCAGCATTTGTACTCACCTGTACACTGAGGTACAGGTGAGTAAAATTTGTGCAGTACTTCGTCGATTAGCTGTAACGACTCTCCTGAGGCTTTGACGTCCTCTATCACTGATTTTCTTTGGTCTGCCGGTACGTTTTGCTGCTTCAGGCACGCCATGTGTCTTCCACTTATTCAGTACATCCAAAACAGTTGACTTGAGTATGTTTAAACGCCTCTCGGTTTCTCTTATGGACAACCCACTAATATAACACCCAACAATCTTCCCTTTCTCAAACTCAGTTCTCTCTTGCCGCGACATTTTCACTTAACCTCACAGTGCGATATGATCGCGGTCAGATGCAGGCTTGTTTTTATGTCATTTGCAGCTGTACCGCGCATCTTAACAACGCAGCGGATCTGTTCATTTGCTTTTGAAGGGGTGACCGGTGACTTTTGTCAAAATAGTACATTAGGGGAACGTTTAATTTTCTTACATACTTACAGAGAGTGTTGAATCTGTCGTATTTCATGTAACCTGACTGTTTTACACACGTTTTCAAACACATCTGAGAGTGTCAAAAAAAGTCCCTCCGCAGAAATGTTAAGGCTTTTCCACTTAATTTTATGGCGCTACAGTCAAAATTTCTGCATTAAGTAACTGATTATACAGTATGTTTAATTTCAGAGTTTGCTGTTTTTCTTGATAACATATCAAGTTTCAGAATATGTTTCGCAGCAACACAAATTTTCATAAACTTCTGATGATTTGAAAGTTTCGAAAAAGGTGGATGTTAATTTTATCATTGCCCTTCAGAAGGAACGAACACTCATGAAATCAACATTCACATTTTGGAAATTTCAACTCATCACAAGCTTGTGAAAATTGGTGTAGCTGTGAAACACATTTTGGTTTCTTTATGAGGCGAAACAACTTCCAGCATTCACTCTTCCCCTTTTTGTTTAAGAAAAAACAACGTATTTCTTGGCCTCGACGCCATTTTCCATCTTCTTAATATTAATTTCATCCATATTAAAAAATAAGCCATTAATTCCGACACTACATGCAATGGAACGGGTGTTAGCACAAACAAAAACCTCTGAATGCTCAAGGCAAAAGATGCGATGTGAAAAGTAACTCTCAGTCTTACAATGTGACACGCGGGGTGTGAGAGAGTGAATCACCAGAGAACCAGGTGACAGGCGTTTGCCTGTATCTTGCTCCGGGCAATCGCACTGAAAACAAGCACGAAGAAAGCATCGTTTATGATATGGTATCGATTAGTCTAGCGTCTGCTCCGTATCGTCGGTCGGTGGAAATCTTCGTTGCTTTAGGAAAGAGAAGGAAATATTTTTGTATGATGACTCATTTTTAGCGCGTCTTTTGTAAAAAAAGATCGCGCTTCTGTTATCGGTTTGTCCGTCCGACCGTCTGTACCCACGATATCTCAGCAACTATTCGTCCGATTTGAAAAATTCTTTCTGCATTGGGAAGCTTGAGATATACAAATGATGATCCTTTATATCGTTTTTTTTTACGATGTACAATTTCGCCGGTAGAGGGCGTAAATGCAGATGATGTAGAATTCAAAAATACGTTTTATTGCACATATTTGCTTCTAAACATCCGATTGAAAAAAAAATTATATCTTTCGATTCCATTTGTGCCGAAGAGTATTTTAGATATAGTTACTTTTTCAAATTACGTATAGATTTTCCGCTAGGGGGCGTAAAAGTAAATTACATTTTCCCCGATAACTCTTCTTCTAAAACTCCGATTTGAAAAAACATTCTTCAGCGGATACATCTCCTGATGGAAAATCTTCTGCATATAATTTCAAATTTTTGGTAAAGAATACTTTGGCCACCAGGGAGCATAAGTGTTAATTTCTGCTTCTGATGTATTTGCCATAAAATCGTAGCTTCTAAAATATCGAATAAAAAATTATTTCGTGGACTGATGCCACTCACATCGATAAACATTTTCGGAATATTTTCTTCTTAAAATATTCCACAGTTTCTCCGCCAGGGGGCGTAGATGTACATCTTATTTTTGTCAATATCTCTACTTCTAGGAGTCCGATTTGAAAAATGTCTTCTTTGCTGCATAGTGTTTTCCGTGTGACATGTTTTTCATATAATTTCAAAATTTTCAAGTAATTCATAGACTTTCCGCTTGGGGGCGTAGCGGTAAATTGCGTTTCCCCTATACCTGTGCTTCTAAATCTCCGATTTGAAAAATTCTTTCTGCACCGGATACAGCTCCTGATGGGAAATCGTTTGCACATAATTTCTGATTTTTGTAAAAAAATAGTTTGGCCACCATGGGGCGTAAATCTTAATTTCCGCTTCTGTTGTATTTGCAGCAAAATATGAGCTTCTAATTTCTCGATTGAAAAAAACGTCGTTTGTTGACCTATACTACTCATGTCGACAAACCTTTTAGGAAAATTTTCTTCTTGAAAAATGCATGATTTCTACGCCAGGGGGTGTAGATGTTTATCTTGTTTTTGTCAATATCTCTACTTCTAAGAGTACGATTTGAAAAATTCCTGCTTTTTTAGATAGTGTTTCCGATGCGAAATGTTTTTCCTATAAATTCAAAATTTTCAAGCAAATCACACACTTTTCGCTAGGGGGCGCAAAGGTAAATTGCGGTTTTTGCGTTATTTCTGCTCCTAAAGCTCTGATTTGAAAAATTCTTCCTGTATCGCATACAAGACCTGATGGAAAATATTTTTCACATAATTTCTTATGTTTGGTAAAGAATGGTTTAGCCACCAGGGGTCATATGTGTTCATTTCTGCTTCTGAAGTATTTGTTGCTAAATCTGGGTTCCTGAAAACTCGACTATTTTTTTTTTCTTCTACCGATACTGCTTATATAGATAAACCATTTGAGAATACTTTCTTCCTAAAATAATGCATGGTTTTCCCACCAGGGGATGTAAAGTCACATCTTATTTTTGTCGATATCTCTGTTTCTAAGAGTTCGTAAGTTCACGATTCTGTTCACAGCAATATCTGAGGGATTAAAAACCCGATTGAAAATTTTCTTTCTTTAGTCAGATCTATTGTTTTCCATACCGGTTCCATTGACTTTGAATAGCTTTGATAAATTTAATTTGCGTCAGAACGGATTCAAAAGACGTGCTTATTACACCCGAAAATTCGGTGTCAACTTTCTTGTTCACTCTGTTGGCGAGCAAAGGTACGCATTTTTCTTTGAAACGTTTTTTTCCTTTCAAAAATGAAACAAAAATAATGCCAGATCAAAATCGAGTCAGAAACACCTTGACCAGACCCGTTTGACCCGGAAGAAATTGTCAACCCGTTGACCCGCGACAATTTCATCTCCATTTTTGGTAAGTACAGGTTTCCTCTGTTATCCGAAAGCGAAGCGTTCCTAGAAACATTTCGTAAACCGAAATGGCGTAAAGCGAAGAAGCAATTGCCATTAATTTATATGGGAAAAACTTTTGAGCATTCCTAGCCTAAAAATAAAATCACCTACTAAATCATACCAAATGACTCGTAAAAACAAAATAACACTAATATATGGTAAAAACAGGAATGATATGAAAAATACACATTTTATCCATTACTGGATGCTGACTGAAGTAAACCATTTTGCTACTAGCAGAACCAGTAGTAATTTGGGCAGCTTTTAAGATTCTTTCTCTCTGCGCGTAAATGGTACGAATGGTGGACTCAAATAAGTCTAACGCATGTCTCTATTTCTTTCACCACAATCGAAACGATTAATTACGTCCAGTTTAACGCTAAGCGTAAAACCCTTACGAACTCTCTTAGGCTTTTCTAATACCTTTGGACATATCTTGCTAACGGGTGCTCAAAATAAATCGAGATAACGCGCAGATGTTCACAGACACAGTTTAAAGCTACGGCGGCTTGATGCTGAGTGTAGTTCCAGGGGAAGGAACATGGCACCGCAACTCTCGCTGCTTGGGGTGCGAGCTTCCTCTACAACGGCTCGCCTCAAAACAGACACTGAATGCTATTTTCGTTTTCCTCCTTTTTTCGTAAAAGCGAAAATCCTCTGGGGATTTCTTTCCGTTAGCAAAACAGGCACTACCTTGGGTGTTTCATAAAAGTGAAGTGGCGAAAGTGAACGTTCGGAAAGTGGAGAATAATTGTATTAGCATTTCAGTTTTGTTATATCTTTATTTTTCTACGTAGAATTCTGCAGTATTATATGGTGGGTTGCCAATTTATTAGGGCCAACAGACGATATTTTTTCAAATAGACGTCATCGGTTGTCGTTACGTCACTATGCCACTAAAGTGAGCTTGCCCAGTAGAAGTACGGAATATCTTTCTTTAGTGCTAGTATGAAAGACACGTAATCTAACGGATTTTGGAGTTCAATGAATAGTGGGACCTCATAAGAGTGGTGTGTGTATTAACAAAGCTGACGCACTTGTGGAATATATAACACACAGTACTAAGAGTATGAAAAAAAACAGTTGACGCAGCAACAAAAAAAAAAAAAAAAAAAAAAAAGAAAGAGAACCGGCAGTCAATGAAGGATTTAATGTGAGAAAATGTTAGTCAGCGCCTGAGGTGACAGAAGGATAATCAGCTTTGTACAGGCTATCAGACGACCAGCAATGAGTCATATAAAGCGCATTTGTATCACGGACAATGTCAAATGGCCACCCAGTGCCGGTACGATATATATTGTCCCAATTGCATTTTAACAACAGAAGCCGTGCCAGTACCGTTGGAGAGAACAAGATAAAGCGTACTAACTCCAGTGCTCCCAAGCACCGGACTTTGACTCTAAATAATGGGAAAGAGATAGCATGGTCTGAAGAAGAATGCTTTCAACTTCTTCACTCCGATGTGAAAGCAAAAAATTTCGCACGCTTGCAACCGCACCAAGTACCGATGGAAAAGCGAAAATTTGAAGATAATTTCAAGTACCGATGGAAAGGCGAAAATATTGAGACATCTTAAACTGAACCCAGTGGCGGATCCAGCGGGATACGACCGGGGCGATCGCCCCCCCCATTACCTTAACGAAGTTTTTACGTTTAAAGTATCGAAGATAGTAAATGATTAACATTGCATATTTTGTTTTCAGTTTTTCTAAAAAAAATAACAATTAAACTTAGTACGGGAGATTTAAAATACATATTACATTGATTTAGGTTCAGTAAAAAAGAAAGAGAAGGGAATAGAATAGAATAGAATAGAGAGAGAGAGAGAGAGAGAGAGAGAGAGAGAGAGAGAGAGAGAGAGAGAGAGAGATAAAGGAAAAACAGGAACAGCGGGGGTAAAAAACATGGAGATATTCTTTGTTAGTTCTTTGCTATTGTCATATTGTCTGGCACCCGTAACGTCTCGAAAGAGGGTAAGGCAGAGCTTGGTACTGAAATCAGAGTAGGTGGGAGAAACTGTGAATAATAATCTGATCTATGCTGATCTATGTACGTATCTTAATTGGGTCATAAAGAAAATTCGTACAAATGTCCCCACCGCTTCCTCTCAGATGGTCAGGACTTCTTTCTTTTTCTTATTTTTCCTACTACCTCACCCCCTCACGGGCGCTTTCCGTTGTTCCACACACTCCGAAGTCAATCCCCACTTGGGTGGGTGGGCTGGGAGGAGGCAGCGTGACTAATATGGAGTAATTTTTGGCATCTTCTGCTATTAACATTATATATATATGCGGGAGTAACATGGAGGAGACTGGCACAAGACAGACCATTGTGGAAAAAACTTGGAGAGACCTTCATCGAGCAGTGGATTGATAATGGTTGACAATGATGATGAGATATTTATATACTAATGTCATGTAAAAACAAAAACATTTCGTAATGGTTTCTGGCCCCTTTTTGTACCCAAAATACCGCCCCCACCTAGAGTAAACTTGTGGATCCACCCTTGACTGAACCACGTAGACAGAAAAGCGAAATGTGAAGACCCTTTCAACTCCACTATGTCGGCGGAAATTTGGAGAAGCTTTCAACTGCACGACGCCGAGGGAAATGCGAACATTTAGAGACAAAGGCATGAGAGCCTGGATCATTCTTAAATGGTCACGGTTGTCTAACAAGGCGTGGGCTATTGTTTTTCATTAACGACTTGATTTGAGTAGATTCACGCCCGAATGTCCAGTCGTATTTGGATCTGCTGCTAAATTTTATCTAACCTTCATCACTCTCAATCCTCGCGGTGATGGATACTTCCAGCTGTAAAATTTACCACGTCATTATACCCGCATTATTTCGAAGGAGTTTTAGGGACACAAGAGAGACTATTTTCTGCTTCACTGGTTACCTCAGATCTCCCTCCCCCAAGATCTGAGTTCCTTGGGACATTTGTATAATGAAGTTGAAAGGGATATTAGAAGTTTGGATTCACTGCCATCCATTCTTTACTTGAATTGTAAGACACAATTGGACATGCATAGTGAAATGCGTTTTTGTAATTCGTTCGGTATTTAATAACAACAATGAGTAATTCTAAGGGCTACAAGAAGTCTATTGTCCCTAATTTTGAACCTTTTGCACTAGGAAATGTAGAGAGCGCCAGCGCCGTTAGACCAGCACATCACCCATGTCTCATTCGGGAATCAAATCCAGGTTCAACTCGGACGACTTGCCCGAAATCTACACCTCTGACCACTCGGCTTCCAGGGTCCAATGTTTCACAAGAATGTCAAACCACTCTTATCTATTTGTCCAATATAATGTATGTGGTCCAACGTTATCATTGATTAACCAGTAATTACTGATAAATCTAATCAGTGTCGAGGCAAATTATTAGGTGATGGTAACTAAAGGTGATCCAACACAATATCTGGTAGGTTGTCCTTGCAAATTAGCCACGTATTGTATAGGACTGGTTGTGTTTTGTTTTCGTTTTTCCAAAGCATATAACTGTTGCAATGCACTTTCTTCTCTCTTGATTCAAACTACTTAAAATTGTTATATTCTCAGAGGGAAATGTATGTTAACCACTAAAAAATTCCGAACTTTTGATGTAGCATTAATGAAATCGTTGGCAAAGACATGGTGATATGCTTAACTGAAGACTAATTGGAGTTGAGTGACTACGTTTTTTGTTGTATGCACTGTAAAAACACAAGTTTGTCTACGACGAGCATCGAATCCGTGTTCCCTCACTCCGGAGTAAGTCGCTCTCCCAACTGACAAGAAAACGGACATGTGGTTGTTGCTGATTGCAAAACCAAAGTATGTTGTTCAGATAGAGGATCATAAGATATGTTTATATCCAAACTTTGAGCTGCTATGGACAACAGGGGGAGCCGCTAGAGCCTTGTTGATGAGCATTATACTGTATTATGTAATGTATGTGTATTATGAATCTCATATTAGAACTTCTTACAATTATTTTCTATAAAAATGAGTGTAAGAAGTCCGTATAAAAATATGGTTAAATTCATAACGGACACTGTGTTGGTAACATCAGACATGAACTTTTGGCACAGAGACCACTTTCTCCGTCTGCAGTCTTTTGTTCACTATCAGTTTTCAGCGCCTCGATTTCAAAACCTAATCCGCTTTGCCTTTTTTAAGTGTGGTTATGTCACTACTTATCCTGGGTACTTCCAAACACCTCTCCAGTATTATTTTGAATCGGACCTAATTGAGGAATGTGGTAGAGAAGATTGCGAGAAAACAGCATTCATGAAATGTGCTCACTGTGAAAACTACTTTTCTTTAAATCATTCCATAATTAAAGATCTTCATATTTTTTGTCGTACATGAAAGGTGAGTGCAATGTATATCTCTTACTGAACATGCTATGCTGTATATCCATTCATAAATACTTGTAATGTATACCATTGCTTAAAACAACAAAAACAGTTCTGATGCGGGCCACAAGAGTAATGGAGATTCCATAATATTGTCTCTGCCAGTGTTCTTCGATGTTCTATAACTTCATCATTTATAATCTATAGCACATAAAAGTTTCAAATAGAAGTCATCGCTCTTTCCACGTTAATAAGTGAGTCACGGGAAAATTCTCATCGGCCGCCACCGGGAATCGAACCCAGGGTCTTCCAGTTACGCGCCGGACATGCTTCCACTGCACCACAGCGGCCTCGAAATTCTCCGGACTCACATACGACAAACTGCCAAACACCCGGCAGGTTGCTTTCTTTGGAGCTCCGCACAATGCTGGGGATTCACCAAAGATGAACAGTAGCAACTAAGCAAATAACTAGAAGGCGAATCAATAATAAATACAGGGTTGACGTGAATTAGGAACATGAAATCGAAGTCATCGCTCTTTCCACGTTAAAAATGAGCCTACCAGGTGTTTGGCAGTTTGTCGTATGTGAGTCTGGATAATTTCGAGGTCGCTGTGGGGCAGTGGAAGCATGTCCGGCGCGTAACTGGAAGACCCTGGGTTCGATTCCCGGTGGGGGCCGATGAGAATTTTTCCGTGACTCATTAATGAGCGTGGAAAGAGGGATGACTTCTATTTCATGTTCCTAATCCATGTCAACTGCGTATTTATTTCCTAAAAGTTTGTCATGATCCATTACCCCTTCAGTACTGTCGAATGATATAACAAGCACTGTGCATCTAGCGACAACGGTCCGGACCGTTCCCTTGTGAGCTACGCAGATTGAATATCTCGCTACAGATTTGTCGTCTTGACACATGTTTTCACTTCTGTAGTACGTCACAGCATGCTTTCCGACAGCAGTAACGTAAATCCCATGCAAAAATTAGGATGTAACGAAAATGGGTAACGGAAGTAGACAAAACCATTGTTGAAATCTGATTTTTGAATACTGTCCCATGAAGTGACGTTACAATAGTTAATTTCATTGTTACTTCACAATACATTTTACCAAACTATCGTCGAACGTTATTTCACCACGTTGTGCATGAACATAACAATATCTCATTGCAATCTGCGTAAATTACGAGAACCTCGAGCTAAATTTGACGAAACTCATTACAAAAACACGTTTTGATGCCATGCCGCTTTCCCGACAGTAATAAATTACGCGTCTAGCACAGTTTGGCTTCCTCTCGATCCAACAAGGATTGAAGGGTAAACTGCTATTGATGAGATCTTTAAAAATGATGTATGATACGATGGGGTGTAACCCGTAAATATCTTAGACAAAAGTTACCAATTCCGCTCACTAACACACTTGAGATTCAGCTTTTCTTTCTCTCTTGAGGTCAGTTTTTAGCTTGCGCATGCGCAGATGGACTTTTGTGGCTACATCGCATTTCATCGGTGTCAGGGACGTTCCTTACGTTCGTCTAAATCTTAATAATAATGAAATAAATATTTTTTTGAAAAGCTAAACAATCGAAATACTCTTGCTGCCGCCATAGTTTAGTAAATATTTACTTTTATGCCTCACATATCTTCTTTCATTGGTTTTATGATAATGACATTCATTAATCCACCTACTTAAGTACCGCGCAATATCAGGAATTAGTAAACCTTATTGTTGTTGTTATGATTTAATTCCACTTACTATGTACCGGACTGACATGGTGTGGGCGCTAATGACGCAAATAAATGCAATGTGTTGTTCGTAAATGAATGTATACTATTCAATCACTCGTTTTAGTTTAATATCCACAAAGATATTGGTATGCGAAAGATGCATAGCATATCTACAAAGACTACCAGGGGTACTCTTTCGTTTTGCTTTCTAGTTCGGTGGGAAATCATCAGGAAGTGGAACATACCTTGAGAGCAACGCATCTGTTTCTCTTCTGGTGTGCATAAAAGACAGAGCTTCCACTGGCTACCCATGGAGAAGAACTTTGATGTTAGAATAAGTTCAACTTTCCATGATTTAGAACGCCTTTTGAAGACAGCCACGACAAGCACCTCACCTTACACAGAAGGAACGATTTTGAGCTTGTGCAGGCTAATAGAAAACTTTTAATGCATACAAAACCTTTTTGCAAACTTTGATCATCAGATTATTTCCAATCAGGTGAAGAGGTAGAGTGTGTGGCAACAGTTACTTCAGAAATCATTAAAATTTTAGTTGGGCATACAGCAAACTTCTTGACTTTGTCTACACACCAGTCATAAGAATCAATCAGCTTGTGGAAGAAATGAAGACGACGCTCACTGAATACATCTGAGGAACTATGTAACACTTTCCAAAATGTGGTAATACAGTAGAACTTGCAACGAAAAAATATTCCTTGCAAATACGCTATTCTGACAAAAGTCATCGGACACCCCTTCAAAAGCAAATGAACGGATCCGCTGCATTGTTAAAATGCGCGGTACAACTGCAAACGGTATAAAAACAAGTTTGCAGCTGAACGCGATCATATCACACTGAGAGGTTGAGTGAAAATATCGCGGCGGGAGAGAACTGACTTTGAGAAAGGAAATATTGTTGGGTGTTATATTAGTGGGCTGTCCATAAAAGAAACCGAGAGGCGTTTAAACATGCCCAAGTCAACTGTTTTGGATGTGCTGAATAAGTAGAAGACACATGGCGTGCCTGAAGCAGCAAAATGTACCAGCAGACCAAAGAAAATCAGTGATAGAGGACGTCAAAGCCTCAGGAGAGTCGTTACAGCTAATACACGGAGTACTGTACAAGACCTCAGGGTACAGGTGAGTAAAAATGCTGGAACCTTGGTATGTACACGTCCATTCGCAGAGAACTTCATTCAATGGGTTACCGTGCTCATGCGGCTGCTTATAAGCCTTTCATGTTCACTCGGAATGCTACGCATCGTTTAGCATGGTGAAAAGAACATTTATCGTGGAACGTAGATCAATGGAAACGGGTCCTAAGGGCTGATGAATCTAGATACATGATTCATCAGTCTGATGGCCGTGTGTGGGTATGGCGGCAGCCGGGGGAACGCTATTTACCACAGTGTACTGTTCCTACGGTCAAGTTTGGAGCTGACAGTGCACTCGTGTTGGGGTGTTTTTCTTGGTATGATCCCGCCCCATTGGGTATCGTGGACAAGCCTGTTAACCATCACGTCTACCTCGATATTCTGGATACTTATGTTCTACCAACTCTGTGGCAATACTATGGAACCGAGCTTTGTTGGTACCAGCAGGATAATGCACCGAGCCATAAAGCAAAGACTGTTACGGCGTGGTTTGACGATAATTCCGTTTCGTGTGTGGACTGACCTGCGCAGAGCCCTGATCGTAATCCCATAGAGCACCTATGGGATGAATTAGAGCGCCGCATAAGAAGTTTTGAATCAAGGCCTACTACTAAGCAACAGTTAGCGACAGAAATGTAGTAATGTAGTAAAATATTCGTGCTGTAAATCAAACAAGGTACAAATATTCTGCCGTAGGTGCACGATTAAAAAGGTTCAAGCTTGCAGGAGAAAATAAAGTGCTTATTAATAATCTATAGTTAAAAACACCATGGGATCTTTCATGGCTTTACAGCCACATCATCAGAAGAAAAGACCGGAGTCCTCGAAATCTGACAGTTAAATACACATACAAAGCCGGTCGTTGCCATTCAATACGAATAAATACCCGATAACAAAAAATAACGCCACCACAGTAAGATTTTTTTTTTTTTTGATTGGAGGTTTAACGACCACCGTGAGCAACTCAATGGGCTATAAGCAGTTGCCCGTCCCTAATTTAGGGTCACTGGTTCCAGGGAAGGGAGAGAGAGCCAGTGCTGTAAGACAAACACAACATCCATGCCTGACTGGGATTCGAACCCGGACCCCTTACGGACGAATGATCAGAGGCCAACGCCTTAGACCACTGCGCCACCGGGGCGGCCCACAGTAAGATTACAAGTATACATAACTTAAAGTTCAATGACTTCTGTTGTTAAACAATAATTTCCGGCATTGTGTACTGAATGGAGGCGCACACCTATCGCTGTGTTCCAGAACCTTGTCGAAAGCATGTCTGGAAGGGTCAGTGCATGCATTAAGGCCAGAAGAGGTGGACTGACACCGTACTAATGTATGTCAATAAATGCTATGTTGCCTTTCTCTTCTAGGTATCCGGTGAGTTTTGTCAACATAGTGTATATCCTATGGATGTAAAGGAATCAGAATCTTGCAAATCAATTACACTGGCGGAAAGTGAAAAAAGAACACCAAGAAGGAGACGTCTGATACCAACGAAATTTATACAGCATAATAAATGAATACAGAGGATAACGTGATCAAAACACTATGGCAAAATACAGCTGTATTTGCTGGTAAACTGAAAAATAACATTTCCATGTAACATGGTTAGTACGAGGTTGAACCGCCATGAACTGCGTCACACTGGGCAATTCTGGCATGCAGTCTGTCGTACAGATGTTGGATGTAAGTTTGGGGTATCGAGTTCCAAGCATCCTCAACCTGGACGCATAAATCGGGGATGATCGTGGCTGGCCGTGGAGATCAGATAAGTCGTTGTCCCATAAAATCCCACACGTGCTCAATGGGGGACAAATCCGGTGAACGTGCAGGCCATGGAAGTTGTCTCACACCCTGAAGTGCATGTTGCGTTGCACGTGCCGTGTGTGGGCGTGCGTTATCTTGCTGGAAAATACCACGATGGACCGACCTTACAAATGGCACAACAACGGGCTGAATGATGTTGTTGATGTAGGAGGTGCTGTTTAACGTACCCGGTACAAACACTAGCTGTGTACGGGGGTGATAGCTGATAGCTTTCCACATCAGGAGATCAGGTGTAGGCGCTGTATGTCGCTGGCGGATGCAAGAAGGGTGGAGACGCTCCCCTGTGCGTCTGCGAACACGCATACGGCCATCGGAGGCTCCCAAGCAGAATCGGCTTTCATCGCTGAACACGACAGATCGCCATTGCGTTCTCCAGTGCAGACGTTGGCGACACCACTGCAGCCGTTCCTGACGGTGGGCTGGAGTCAGAAGTACACATGCCAGACGCACACGTGCACGTAGTCCTGCATCCAGTAGACGGTTGCGGATTGTTCGCACAGTCACCTCAGGTGCAACGGCAGCTCGGATTTGCGTCGCAGTGGATGTTCTGCTTGACAACGCCGCTCTTCTTATGCGTCGATCGGTCCGCTCATCAGTCCGTCTGTGACTCCCGGTTCCACGTCTTCTCGTGTGGGAATGTTCCTCGGATCATCTACGCCACCATCATACCTCCACCGATACTTCCCGTTCAATTCGCTCCGCAATACGACCACCCGGCCTCGCGGAGTCCGACTAGACGACCTCGCTCAAAGTCCGATCACTGCTGAAATTGTACAAGTCTTCCATGTCCAGGTATTGCAGCTTCTTTAGGGTCTTCGCACGTGTCCGTACGCCGACGACTGATTACATTCACTTCGCCGTACTCCTTAAATACCACCGACGATAATTTGCATATTATGCCGTGCGGTGGCGTAAGCGCTCACCGGTTAGTCCCAAAATTAAAACCACACCTACGTAAACTCGACCCCATTAACATATGTAAATTTGGTGATCGTCCGCCAATTCCTTCTTGGTGTTCTTTTTTCACTTTCCGCCAGTGTATATACGTGCAATACTTTAGTCGGTCTTCTCGTTTGGTCATCATAAACTGTAGCAACAAAGTTTAAAAAACAAACACGCTTTTTTACGCTTTCCAACCGTAGGTTGAAGAAACGTATATGCTCCAGCTTTGTCCTTCCGCCCGTCCGCACGATAACTGGCGTAAAAATGGTTCGATTTCGATGAAATTCTAGTATGTGGTAGCGGACCACCTGGGGACGAACCCTATTGAAAATGGGACAAATGGGGTCAAAGGTCACGACGTAGGAGCGGAATCATTCCATTGGCCTTATGCGTCATAACTAGCGTAAATATGGTTCGATTTCAATGAAAGTGTACTTTGTGGTAAGGGACCACCTGAGGACGAATCCTATTGGAAATGGAACAAATGAGGTCAAAGGTCACGATGTAGGAGCGGGATCATTCCATTGCCCTTATGCGTCCTAACTTGCGTAAATATGGTTCGATTTCAATGAAAATTTACTATGTGGTAGAACACCGCCTGGGGACAAACCCTATTCAAAATGGGTGAAGTGGGGTCAAAGGTCAGGACATAATATCGGGATGCATTCCATTGCCTTTATGCGTCATAACGTGCGTAAAAATGGCTCGATTTTGATGAAAGTTCAGTATGTAGTAGGGGACCACCTGGGGACGAACCCTATTGAAAATGGACGAAATGTGGTCAAAGGTCAGGACATAGGATTGCGATCCATTCCATCGCTCTTATCCCAAACTATTAAGGTGGACCGTCAAGTAATTTTGCTTCCTATACTTCCAATGGAAAAACTTTCGAACACATTTCTTTCACAATTAATGTGTCCCCAAGGATGAAAATTTGAACATCGATTAATATAACTTCTTATTATCACTTGGAAAACTTAATATTTTCTAAAACATTACCATAATTATATTAAAAGTCAATAACTTTTCCTTTGGTGGTGTTGAAACCAGAAAAAAGATGGCGCGACCTGTACTTTGATGACGTCAGTAGACAAATAAATGTTGGATTGCATAATTACGGTTATGGTTTAGAAAATATTAAGTATTCCAAGTTATGAAAGGAAGCTATTTTAATCGATGTTCAAATTTTCATCCTTGGGAACGCATTAATTGTGAAGAAAATGTGTACAGCAGTTTTTCCATTGGAAGAATAGGAAGCAAAATTACTTTATGTCCACCTTAAAGTTGCAATTCTTGTATGTATGTATATACATTTTATTTTGAAAACGGCTCAAAGAAGTTTGATGAAAGTCGTAAACCTACCGTTTTCTGGTACTAGAAATCGATTTAGCTTGATCTCGACCCTAGGAGAATTCGTTTAATGGGTTAAATAACCACCCCGAATTATAACATTTTCAGTGTCATGGCGTTGTTCTATTAATGTTACCAATGCTTAGAAATCTTATGACGTCACAATCTCGCGTTTGAGAATGTTGGCGCGTGGTCACACCATCTGTCTCATTACGTCACGCGTTGTGTACGTATGTCCGTCCGCACGATAACTCGCGTACCAATCGTTCGATTTCGATGAAATTTTAGTATCTGGTAGGGGATCACCTGGGAAGGAATCCTATTTAAAGTGAACGAAATGGGGTCAAAGTTCAGTACATAGGAGCGGAATCCATTCCACTGCTGTTATGCGTCATAAGTAACGTAAAAAAGGTTCGATTTCGATGAAATTTTAGTATGTGGTAGGGGTTGGTTGGTTGGTTGGTTGTTCGATTTTTATGGCGCAAGGGCCATGTCTGGCCAAAGAGCGCCAGAAACAAGACAAACAAATAGTATTAAAAATGTGGTAAAAAGCTTAAAATCTGACTGTTCATGTAAAACGGAAAAATGAGAACGATGGAAGGGCTAAAAAAGATAATGGAACAAACAGTATTAAAAACATGATACAATGATTAAAATCTAGCTGATTCATTAAAACTGAGAAATGAGGATGATGATAAGGCTAAAATCTAGATACGTTTAAAATTGTCAATTTCTTTAAAAAATGAAAACACGGCAACAGTATCACAGTGGTCATTGAGGAGCCGCTGCAGTGTAGCGGCGTCCTCGGTCAACATATGAGAATGAAAGAAATGAAAACGTACATCACGAAAACGAACACAGGTAATGTGGTAGGGGACCACCTGGCGACAAACCCTATTGAAAATGGGCGAAATGGGGTCAAAGGTTAGGACACAGGACCGAGATTTATTCCACAGCCATTATTCTCATAAATTGAGTGATAACTTGGGTAATGATTTCTGGTATGGTTTTTTTTTTTTTTTTTTTTTTGGAGGTTTAACGACCACCGTGAGCAACTCAATGGGCTATAAGCAGTCGCCCGTCCCTAATTTAGGGTCACTGGTTCCAGGGAAGGGAGAGAGCCAGTGCCGTAAGACAAACGCAACATCCATGCCTCACCGGGATTCGAACCCGGACCCCTTTCGGACGAATGATCAGAGGGCAGCGCCTTAGACCACTGCGCCACCGGGGCGGCCTGGTATGTTGGAAAGCGTATTATAATAAATGCATTGCATGTTTTTACAAACTTGTTTGTTAGTTAAGATGCCACCAAGTCTTAAACAGTTTATTAGAAATTCATGTTATCTTACCAGTTTTGACAAGTTCGAAGTTGCAAGGTTCCTTCTGCATTCCTATAAGATTAATACCCCAGCACATCAGCATCATTCCAAGCATGTCCGAATCAGATGGGAGTTGAACCAATGAATATCTACGAGTTGTTATCCAGGTTTTTTGAGGTTCCGACTTCATGGGAGCCCAAATCGACCATCGGAATGTTAGAACTGTTGGCTCAGCATCAACATCGCACGTCAGGTTGGCCATTTCACCCCTTCCTATCCTGTAGGTTCGATGTTCTGTATTTCTACACGCCGGGAGATCTGAAATTATGTAGTGAAGCAGTGCTTATTAAACAAAATCAATAAGATATTCTTCATTTAGAGGAACATCTTTGCACTGAAAACATAAGATAGACGCATATGAATTACGAATAAAATTCTACATTGGTATAGAAATGTGCACAATTAAGCCAAAAGTATTACGAATCTCGGGCATTCACGAATATTGTTCATTATACGGGTTTGCCTATATGTAAATACATTATATTATCAAAGGTATTCGAACACCACAATGTTTTGGAACAAATGGCTTTATTATCTCAATTAGCGGTTAGTCGGTCAACCTTTTGCTTGTATGACAGCGGAAACACGTCGAGTCACAGTTCCAACCAATATCCGGTAGGACTTGACAGTGGCTCGCCAGTCGTCCTGTAAAGCTGCTGCCAGAGGTGAGAGAGAAAATGGTCGTTGTGGTCGATTTCGTATCCATCTCTCCAGTTCATCCCTGAGGTATTTTATGGGATTAAGATCAAGACTATGAGCAGGCCATTCTAATAATTCCACCTCATTTTTAAGAAACCAGTCCTGCACACGCCGTGCAGTGTGGCAGGGGGATTAATCGTACTGGAAGAAACAACGGTCATTTCCATAATACTGCCACATTGTTGGTAGGGCAGAATTATCCAGAACGTCGAGGTACACGTGAGAGTTCATGGTTTGTGGTATAATAACCAACGGGGCGAGTATCATCAACGAAAAACAACTCCATACCTTGATGGAACCTTCGCCGAACTTAACAGTTCAAATAACACAGTCCGACGAAAATCGTTCACCGGGCTGTCACCAAACTCAAACACGCCCATCAGATTGAAAGAGTGAAAAGTGACTCATCACTCCAAATAACAACTTTCCAGTCGCCCACAGTCCAGGAACAACGGAAGACACACCAGTCCAAACGGCGCTTCGCATTCACAGTAGGCTTGTGTGTCGCTGCTCTACCTTAATAACCCACACTGTGCAACTCTCTACGGAAAGTTATGGTACTAACCGAGCCATTACAAGCATTTCCTACTTCAGGAGCGATGGAAACGGCAGAGTAAGGAGCGGATTTCTTAACATTTCTTAAAATGGCTGTTACGTCACGTTCCATCAGTTTGTGCGTCTGTCTGAAAGTTTTTTTTTGCTGTATTTGCACCGTCTTCTGGACGACATCACTTACAGTCGATTTTGGTATGTTTGGTTTAGCTGCGTATGGGAATGTTACTCAAAGGTCATTATATGACCAGCTCACGCTGGAACTCGGAAAGTTCACGCCCACGCGGCATATCGGCTTCAAAGTTACTGATAACACGACAGTACATCTCAGTTTTATATACGTACCTCCTTGCTCAGAGCGCAACTTCCTGCGCAACCGTTCTTTGCACTTATGCAAATATTTGTTAGTGTACGAACACTTTTGATAACATAGTGAATTTCTGAATGACGATTTCATGACTTTTCGAGCTGATCATCATTCAGAAATACACTACATTATCAAGTCTATTTGTACGTAAATTTAAGTCATATTTTTATTTCCTTTATCTTGTAAGTTTTCTGGATTCGTCCCTGGATGCGATCGTACGTGTTGTTTGCTTTCGTTTCCAACAGACTATTACGATGCTCGTGCTAAAAATATCCTGTTTCGGAAATGGTTACCCTTGAAACTTCGTGCTTTTAGTTGATTTACTGTATGCAACAAATATTCAGCTGAAAGAAGTCCTATTCGTTATTGATCTTTTATTGATCAGAAAAAGGCCTCTGATTCCGTGAAACCGCCAGCAGCCCTTGAAATCATGTGGTATAAGAGATGCATATATTAATATTACTAATATCATAGTTGAAAATGCAACGTTTCGGTTGTTTGAAATTGGAAAGAAAGTGAAACAAGGTGACACCATACCTCCCAAATTCTTGAATGCCCCATTTCAGAATATTTTTCAATCATAGAACTGGAAAAAGAAGGGCCTGAAGATTAAAGAAGATTATTTAGCTCACCTTTGTTTTGCTGATGCCGTAGTTTTTCTTTACCAACCCTTCAGAGCTGCAGGATATGGTACAGGAACTTCGTGACAAGAGTAAAGAAGTGAGCTTAAGAATGAATTTTCGAAAAACAAAACTGATGTACAATGCTTTTACAAGAAATGAAGATTTTGCGATTGATGCGAAAAATATGGAGGTAAATGATACCTAAATTTACCTTGGACAACGGACACCAAGCGAGGACCACATTGATGAAGAAATTAATTGGCGTATAAACTGTGGCTGGAGAGCATTTGCAAGAAACAATGCAGTTTTTAAGAGAAATATACCATTATGTCTTACAAGAAAAGCGAGTAGTCAATGCATCATTCTAGTTATTACATATGAAACAGAGACATGGACCTTAACCAGAAAAGACATTGCATACAAAGGCTGCAGACAACTGAAAAAAGGAAAGATAAAAAGAGGAACTCGTGGATCAAGAAAATGACAAGACTGGAAGACATCATGATCAAAGTAAAACCCATGAAATGTCAATGGGCTGGACATATTGCCAGAAGAACGTATCACCGATGTACAACTGAAATATTAGACTGGCTACTAAGGGGTAGAAAAAGAGCCAAAAGAAGAACATACGGGAGATGAAATTCAAAAACATGCTGAATAGACATGGAGGAAACTGGATCAAGACAAAAAATTGTGAAAGAAACTTTGGAAGACCTTCATCCATCAGTGAACTGATAATGGCTGGCAATAAGAAGTTAAATATATACATAGAAGAATTTAATTGGCGCATAAAAATTGACCGAGTGCATTTGGAACAAACAGTTTATTTTACAAGAGCTATTACTCATTATGCTTCAAGAAGAGCTTATGGAGCTGGTCAAAGAACGGTTAAACATAGTCACGTGCAAGCAGGGAAACGCATGCACTCAAGCGATTTGCTTTCCGCTGAACTGTGAGTTGATGGGTACGCAAGCTCTCATCTTGTGCACCTTCCTAAGTGGACGCAGGTGCGTGATAATGCTCGTGTGGGTGGTCCCCAGTTGTTCGGCCACTCCGGCGTGGTTACACGTCCGTCGGTCTCCACCAAGGTCTCCAGCATGTCCATATCCCCTTGTTGCTAGTTTTCCGACTTTGGGTCGGTTTGACAGGTTAAAAGTTTCCTCTCGAAACCATTCTAACCATCGGTAGCGCTGACGATGTGATATGACATTGGGGTACACACTGGTAATGTTCTTTACAGCACTTACGCGGTGCTACCGCGATGAAACTCATACAACATGCCATAGCGGATGTTTTCCTTGACTTCCGACTTTGGGTCGGTCTGACAGGTTAAAATTTTTCTCTCGAAACCGTTCTAACCATCGGTAGCACTGACGATGTGATATGACATTGGGGTACTCACTGGTAATGTTCTTTACAGGACTTACGCGGTGCGACCGCGATGAAACTCATACAACATGCCACATCCGATGCGTTCCTTGTACACTTCTATGTTGACTGGCGCTTATACTCCACTAAGGTCTTCAGCATGTCCATATCCACTTGTTGCTGGTCTTCCGACTTTGGTTCGGTCTTATAGGTTAAAAGATTCCTCTCAAAACCGTTCTAACCATCGGTAGTGCTGATGATGTGATATTCCACTGGAGTACACACTGGTAATGTTCTTTACAGCACTTACGCGGTGCTACCGCGATGAAACTCATACAACATGCCATAGCGGAAGCGTTCCTTGTCCACTTCTATGTTGACTGGCGCTTATACTCTTCGCTTTCTGACGGCTAATTACCACTCACTTAAGCCACTTGCCTGCTGATGTCATGCTGATATGCTGCGGAATTTTAGTGGGCAATGTTCGCCGTGGCCGGGGCTTCGACTTTGGATATCTCGTCATAGGACCAACCAAATGTAAGCCCGCCTATAAATCATAATAATCGGGGGTTATTTTATTAGAGGATTCCATCACTCACCGGCCAATGAAGGAGGCCGGTAGGGATTAATATTATTAACCAAATTTGCAACCTTAGTTTCAGACCTATATATTTTTCAACTTTCACCCTGAGAGGATAACCAGTCTTCCTCTCCCCCGATGGTCCGCGATGAGTAAAGGAATGTTTAAAGTGGTTCATGAGCGACCAGAATTCGAGAAACACTGATCTAGGAAAAGCTCAGTAGCTCGAGAAATAAAATTCATAAGTAGAAAAAAGCTGTCGAGCTCGACAACATTCAAAAGACCGAAAATACAAATACTTATGAAACTAAGGGAAATAAGATTATGTGGTATTTATCTTTCCTATTATATTGCTAAATGTGTTTTAAATGGCAAATAAACAAACAATTGTAAACTGTCACATTCAAAAGTTTTCGGATAACTTCGCGAAGTTTTACAACTTTGCTCAGAACATTGTTTTTATTCCACAAATTATTGATCCCTGTAAAAGCTTCCAGTGAACGAAAAATAGAAAGGAACGCAGCTTTTGTTCATATGCGTGTGGTAATTCAGAGCTCTAGCGTAAACTTGAAATCGAAGAGATTGATCGACTTTGACTTCAGCAGTGAATGCATCATTGCGAATAGAAACTGGAAAAGTATAATTAGCAACGTTGTTACTTGGAAAACCCTGTGGAAATCCATAGTGCATTTACCAAATTTTCGTAATTAACTACGTTGTCATTACGAAATGCGGTCAGAGCCACTTCTCCGTGTATTTGAAATGGGCTGTGATTAATATTTTGAAGTAGTAATTCTTGAAATGGATTTCCAGGCAGTAATGACGTGCTTTCGGACACAAATAAATAGCAGCATACATTTGTAAAGCTAAAGGTCCTGTGCTAAGCCAAGAAATATAATTGAAAACAGGGAGAACATTTGCATGTTAAAATTGAAGAAATCACTGCATTCCCTTAATTCTCACAGAATTTTCTATAATGCGGTAAATGAAAAAGAAGCATTGAGTGAATTTATTTTATGCCCAAGAGATCAATTCCCCATCCAAAACAGATAACTGCTTCAAAAGAAAAGAACTGTTTCATTTGGATCTTTATTTTTGTTTGTTCACCAGAGTGCACAAGCGAAAATAAGTATGTCTATAAACTGCTTCATTGTTTGATTTCTTTCCACACAAAGAACGTCGGAGTTTCTTATTGGAAATTGCCGTGTCCACATTGGTAATTACAAGAAATTCGCTTGAGTAACCTTCATCAAATCCCATACCTAGGCCCGGTATGTCAAACTGCAAAAAACCCCTAAGGATTTAGATTCATTTCTTCTTTGCTCAAACGCAGTTGTCTCGGCAGAGAGATCTTCAAAACATCCATACAGTTTTTTGATCTTTGACAAAAATTTCAATTGTCTGTTTCAGGTTTGGTTTGATTGAAAACATGTTTCATCCAAAGACAGAACTGCTTTTGAACTCGGAGCGCGACGTGACTTTTAAACAATTTATCAATATTTTATAGGGTGTTCGTAAAAGAGTAGTAAGGTTTCACAGACACGAATTTTCGGTATTTCCTACCTTACACAATCATGACATCTCTGAATCGGAAGTTCAACTGTTCAAGTTTGACGTACGTCACTCAATATCTTTCAACGTGATCACCTTTTGTCTCCCGGCACACATCGAAATAGTAATCTGCCAGGCGCGTTCGAGCATGTCCGGTGTGATGGCCTCCACAGCACGGGTGATGCTTTCCTGGGTTACCGGAGGGATTGGGGCGCTGGGGGTTCTTAAACTGTGTCTTTCACGTAACCCCACTGGAAGAAGTCACATGGAGTCAGTCCCGGGATGGCTACCGAATAAGTCACGTGGAGTCAGTTCCGGGATGGCTACCGAAGAAGTCACATGAAGTCAGTTCCGGGGTGGCATGGTAGTTGTTCGCATTTGCAGCATGTCCAATCCAGCGCTGTGGAAGAACACGATTGATGAGCCGTCTCATATCATGATAGAAATGGAGGGTGAGCGCCGTCCTGTTGAAAAATCACTGTCCGGTTGTGGAAACAACAAGATTTCCAACATGTCCTGGTAGGTGGAACCAGTCACTGTTGCTTCGGCAAAGAAAAGAGGTCCAATAACTTTCCCGTGCGAGACAGCACAAAAGACGTTGACCTTTGAAAAGTCACTCTCGTACTCAATCGCAGCACGTGGAGGTTTTGTCTCCCAGATTTGGACGTTGTGCCTATTGACCTTTCAACTCAGATGGAAAGTGGCATCGTCGCTGAAAATGAGACGTTCCAAGAAAACATCTTCTTACACTTCTCATGTATGCCCTGGGCAGCAACCGCAACTTGTACGGCTTCATTGTACATGTAAATCAGTGTACATCTTCTCATGTTTTTGTAGAAACCGCAACTTGTACTGCTTCATTGAGAACTGGCGAACACCGTTCTCAGCGTGTGTAGCAACCGCACCTTGTACGGTTTCATTGTTAACCGCTTATGCAACACCTTCCACAATGTCGTTTTCGGCATTAGCAATTCTCTGCTTCCTGTTGCAAGGGACTTCCTCGGACTTCGCTGATACGTCTTCCTCATTTTGTCAACGTCAGCATCGGACACGCTTGGACAGCCTGAACTGTTGCCTTTACACAGGCATCTGGTTTTCACAAACTGCATGTACCACCTACGAATATTATCCTCATGTGGTGCGTCCTTTTGGAAACCTAAACAAAACTCACGTCCTGTCACGATAGATTTAGACACTCCTAATCGAAACACACAGAAATACTTTTCATCCTGGCTCGTTATTTTCGGAGTCACCGCCCCCAGCGCTGCCAAGTGAGAATCTTCAGGGTCAGCGCCACGAAGCTGACATAAAGAAATTGGACATTATATTTCGTCACCTTAAACTAACGGAGTTACACGTCTTTGAAACCCCAACATTCTTTCATGGACCCCCTGCATTTACATTGTCACTCGTAAACAGAAAATTGTATCCGGCGTAGCATACACCGATGCAGCAAACGTCTTAAATATCAGTATAAGATTTATTTACAAAACGCCTTCTCCTTATGGCCAAAAGTTCTGAGGCACCAGCTTCTGACCAATTGTGTGAGATTCTCACGGTTGTCATTAAATTCCGGATAATAATAATAAAAAAAAATCCAAGACTGAGATTTTTCAATAAAGGATTTTTATGAACGTGCAGTTTTCAATTTGTTTTTGTTTCCTTTTCAGATACTTACGAAAAGACTCCGCTATAGAACGTTCCTTTTCAGAGTAATTGAAGGATCACAAAGAAAATTCCAAGGTAACAGCGATACCATGCTTACAGACAAATGATATCGTGCCCTATTTTCATTCGTGCTCTTACTGGTTCCACAGTTATTGTACACTAAGACCGAAAATTCTGAAAATTATGCTCCATGTAGTCACATGGTGCCAGAAGAATCGTTTGGTACAATGTAGTGAAACACAGCGAAAGTGTGTGGCGGACAAGACAATTGAATTGTGACTAAACGTTGATTTCTTCTCTTAATGAGCTGGAAAGAGGGTAATGTCCTATGACGAGGTACCCGAAGTCGAAGCTCTGGCCGCAGCGCACATTGGCCACTGAGACTGCGCTCCTTGAAGTCAGTGGCATGACATCAGCAGGTAGGTGGCTTAAATCAGTGAGAGTTAGCCGTCAAAAGACGAAGAGTGTAAGCGCCACTCAACATCAAAGTGGACAAAGAGCACATCCGCCATTATATGCTATATGAGTGTTGTCGCTGTAGCATATCACATCGTCAGTGCTGTCTTTAGTTCGAACGGTTTCGAGAGGGAAATTATGACCTGCCAGACCGTCCCAAAACCGGGAGACCCGCTACAGTGGATATGGACACGCTGAAAACCTTAATAGAGACCTACCCACGTGTGATCACGCGGAAGTTTGCCGAAAAGCTAGGAATTACCCACACGAACATGATCACTTACCTGCATCAACTTGGGAAGGTGCACAAGAGGAGAGTTTGAGTTCCTCATCAACTGACTTTTGAGCGGAAAGCAAATTACACGAGCTCATGTGTTTCCGTGCTACACGTGACCACGTTGAACCGCTCTGGGACCACATTGTGGCAGGTGACGAGAAATGGGTCCCGTATGGCAATGCCAGCACTCGGAAACAGTGCTTAGACCCAACAACAGAAGCCATGCGGACCATCAAATCCGGCTTACACCCACGTAAGGTCCTGCTGCCTGTTTGGTGAGATATGCAGGGTGTTGTATTTTTGAGCTGCTGCTGCTGGGCAACACCACTACCACTGATGAACCGCAATGTTGTCCTCTTACAGCAGGATGGAGCGAGACCTCACACAGCACAGGTAACCTACCACAAGATCAGGGACCTGTACTGAGAGCTGCTGCCTCATCCGGACATTGCCTAAAGCGACTACCACCTTTTCCGGTCGTTGCAGCATTTCCTGGCCGGACAGCGGTTCATCAACCGGTACGATTGTCGAACGCGCACTTTCTCACTTCTTTGCGTCCAAGTCACCACAATTCTACAGGCATGGATGGTATCCAACAACTGCTGAGACGATGGAAGCAGATCGTAGCAGACGATGGCGATTCCATTTTGGATAGATTTGCACTTGTATATACGGTCATTAGCACTTCTCTGTTGCCTTGCATTTGCAGACAATTACTGTCTTTCCAACGCAATATAAAGTATTGTATTCTGTGATTTATAATATTGCTACTGTATACTTATCTCCGCCGCCCTACGTAACAAAGGTATTGTGCTAGATATTAAACACATCCACGCAAACTTACCAACAAAATATATTCTTGAGTCGTGTTTATAAAGCGATTTAAGAGTATATGTGAAAGAATGAAATTTTGAGTGAAGGGATCGGCCAATTCAACTTAAATATGCGCAAACCATTCTTAATTTAAGAAGCTATTTGAACAACTGCTTTCATCTTACAAGGAACTTCAAGAACAGAGAAACGATCCTTGAAGTCAGTGGCTATGCATAATGTTATCACCACTCAGGAGAAGAATCCTATTGACGTAGACGAAGCCACGATTTCACTTATAGATTTTCTGCGTAAAGTAATAAAGGTTTCTTTTATTATTATGTCATAAAGTGTCATTATATGTAACTACTATCTGAACTATGCTTGGCACACTCCGGTTGTAACTTTTAAGATGCAATCTGTGTACTATGATTTTTAATGCAACGAATGACTGTGTTGTGAATATCACCTTCTGAACCTCCTCCACTAAATTTTGTTAGAAGTGCAGCAACAGTATCTTTGGAATATGCAAATACGAAAACAAACTCATTAAAATTATTATTTTGCAAAAAAAAAAATAAAAAAAATAAACTCAGTTGTTATAATAAAACTTTCTCTTTTACTAGAAATTAAAGAGAAAATTAATTTAAAGAATAAAGAACTGTACACACCTGCAACACTATTGTGGTTTCTGAACCTGCTTTTCACATAACAATTTGTCAATGTTGGGGTGTTATTCTCGATGTACTTAAAAAGAAGCATATCACCAAGGTGTGCATCTGTGATAGTTGAACGAAATTTACTTTTTACAACATTCATGGATGAAAATGTTTGTTCACAAATGTATGTGGATCCGAATCTGCAAATAAACCTCAGAGCAAAGCCATGAAGCTCGGGAAGCTGTTCTGTAGGGACGTATTTCCAGAACTCAATCAAATTAGGAGCAGTTGGCGATTCACGCTGTTCTTTAAACATAACACGAAGTCCTGAGTAGCTTTAGATTTCTAATATTTCGATTTGCCTTGATGTGGAATATTTATGTATATCAGACTCTGAAATACGAAATGGAGTTATGAATAAGTCAATGTTACTCCTTTCAGATTCAAAAGCAGAAAATCGAGTTAAGAATGACTCGTACAAAGATGTAACAGCTGATTTGAATTTTAAATGATCCACGGTAAAATTACTGTACTTACCTAAGATTTGCTGAATGATTGAGAAATGATCAAGTTTGCCCTGCTCTGAATTGTTACAAAACAATTTCAACTTTAATTTAAAACTGTTGACTTCATTATGTAAAAATAAAATGAATCCAGAATAAAATAAAATAAAAATAATTAATATTGTCAGTAAGAGTTAAATTAGAAAAACAAAGTTAGTGCTTGTGCTACTGGGGGGCTATTTAAAATGTCCTGGAGCCAGCAGGCCTAGGGTTGGCCGACCCTATTGTAGACGAAAGCATATGTCACCGCTGGTTTCAGAAATTTCGGGGAGACAAAAGCTGCAGAGATAAAATACATTCTGGACTCCCATCAGAGTTTTCTGAAGAGGATCTCAACCAAACCATATAGAATGACCAACATCTAACAGTTGAAGAATTATCAGAAACGTTTTCCGTACAACTGTAGAAAGAAGGATGCATGCCCTTGGATTTATCACAAAGTTCGACCAGTGGGGTACCACATGACCTATCCACAAGAAATCGATGGGACAGAATGGCCACCTGTGCTTCTTTGCTTGCACTTCACAAAAATAACCCTTTATTGGAAATTATGAACCTTCTCGGGGAATGAAAAGTGGGTCCTTTACAGAAATGTAAAGCGTCAAAGGACTGTATGCAGAGTTGGAGAGCCTACTCCATAGACTTCAAGAGGAAGACTGCATCCAATAAAGATCTTGTTAAGCTCATAGTTGGATGTCAAAGAGGTAATTCACAAGGAGCTGCTTTGCACCGAACCAAATGATAAATGTTGACTTGTACTGCTAACAGTTGGAAAGGCTGAAAGAAAATTGCAATCTAAACGTCTAGCACTGGTTGATCGCAAGGCGTCATTTTGCAACATTACAACGTAAGACCCCACCCATACAGATTTAGCCACTCAGAGAAAATTAGTTGACATTGGATAGGAAGTGTTACCTCACTTCTCGTATTTCCCAGACCTTGGACCTACTGACTTCCACTTTTTTCGATCTCTTAAGAACAACTTCGCTGGAAAAACCTTCGATGAAACTGAAGATGCCAAAACTGGATTACAAGAGTTTTTTAACTCCAAACTGTAGGAGTTCTATAGAAGGGGAATTCAGTTACTATCAGAAAGATTGTAAAAGAGGTCATAGCTAATAATGGCAATTATGTAAAAGGATAAAGGTATTATTTATTAAAGAAAATCGTTTTCTTTACTGAAAGAACGGGTAGACCCTTTGCGCACACATAATACAACTTCCAGGTGTCATGGAAACTCAAACCCTAGAATCTTGATCATTTGCCCAATGATAAGATTTTATTGGAACCATGTTTTTAGGTACAGTCAGTAACTCTTCTCTGAATTGATGATGGCTAATTCTAGATTAATCATGTCCAATTTTTTCTTGCTTCCGGTTTTAACGACCGCCCTGATCAACTCTTAGAACTATAATCCGTCATCCGTCCATAATTTAGGATCACCTGTTTCAGGATAAGGAGGAAGCGAGCGTGCGAGCGCTGCTGGAAAGGTATACCACCCATGCCTTATCCAGGGCTCCAGGCTCTGGGTAACTTTAACGGGTAGTCACAAACCAGCTTCTCTGAACACTCGGCCAGAAGGGAGGCAGGCTCACCTTTTGTTCACTTTTTTATTCGAAGAAGGAGGCTGTCAATAGTTCATTAAAGAAACACATTCGTAATACATATGATTCAAGTTGTGCAGATATTACTAAACAAAATTGAAAATTTGTCCTTCTCAAGATTCAAGAAGGATAGGAATGGAATCATTTCTATACCTTCCGCATTCGTTTTAGTTTCTGAGTTTAGCGACTTCCCTTCGTAAATATCAGGCTACTCAAAGTCCTGCTCTCCTAATTTAAGTGCATTGCCAGGGCCAAAGGACAAATTCACAGCTCATGCCTCAACGAGACTCCAATCACACGGGCCGAACTCCGACGATTAGCCAGAAGCCAGCAATTCTGACTACTCTGCCAATACTTTGGCATTCAGTAAAAACAGAAACAGAGCACAGTCAAGACTGAATTTAAATTTTCACTGTAAATCTAAGAATAACATACACATAATTGTTATAGAAATTGAATTGCTCACAGTCTGCCCATGAATGTTAGAGGATGAGCACTGGAATTTTCCGGAGTGATTCCTGTCAGCAGGTTGAATGCGGAGTATCGTGTTATTAATCGTAATAGAAGCTGAGTGGTTGTCGAATAAAGGCTTGTCATCAAAATACCAGAGGATTTCCTTTGGTACAGGATTTGCTGTAATGTTGCAGACGAATAAGATTTCTTTGCCTTCCGTTAAAGGCGTGTTGGAACTTTGGTCTTTCAAACTCAGTGACAGTCGGGGCTTATCTGAAACATGAAGAAACACAAGAGTTAGCTACGCTAGCAGCAGTAAGGTAAACTTTCTTCAAGGAAATTAATGGCGTTTTAAAAATCCTAATAAGATTGGGATCTTATAACAATAAAAACAACAATAAGAACAACTATAAGAACAACAATAACAGCAACAATAGTAATCCTACTCATGGCAATATCACGTAGAAACTGCATAAACATCTGGTACAGTAACTACGATATGACAGCTTTCATATCGTACCCCAGCAAAGTACCTGTCATGGTAACAGGAAAGTTTATTGTAATAGTCAAGTAGCGTACAGCAACTAAACAGTAAGCCATAGAGAGTTCGTCGTGAGCTCGATCAGATGAAGCGCCGATTCTGTAGATGATGTAATTGGTCTCATCAGCGGTTATAGGACATCATTGTGTAACAATATTGGGATTACATTGCTCGCACCACGCCATGAAGGGTTGCACGAGATGATAAATAAAACTTACCACACATGTAGATATTAGAGATATGCAAAAGTTTCCGCCGTTTTAAGGAGAAAGGAGACGAGAACAATCAGGAGACCAGTACACATTTATCCAAAAAAATATTGGTCGTTAGCACCAATGACTTTTTGCCATTTTTCAGGCAACAAATGAATGCCCCTGTGATAGAAGGACTTGGGTTTTGAGCTGAAGAACGCAGTGACGAAATTTTCCACCTCTGGAACTGTGGTAAACTGCCGTTGGGCTAAGGCATGTTGCATAGAGCGAAACAGATGAAAGTCTGAGGGTCAATGTCCGGGGAGTAAGCCGTGTGCGGTAAAACCTACCAGTGTAACTGTTCAAGGGTTCATTTCGTGGGAACACCGACATGTGGTCTGGCATTATCGTGTAACAAGACGACTGGGAGGCGTCATTTACCTGTTTATGGGCGTTTTTACTCGATTCCGAGTTTCAGTTTGATCAACTGATCGCTATACCGTTGTGCAGTGATTGTTTCGCCCTGTTTCAAAAGTTTGAAGTGCAGCACTCCATGCATATCCCACCACACACACACAAAATAGCACATTTTCCCCATGGATATCCTATTTTGCAATGGATGTTGATGACTGGCCTAGGTCGACACAGGATCGCTTGCGTACGGGGTTGTCGCAATAGACCCATTTTTCATCCCCATTAAAAACTTTCGACAAGAAATTCTTCCCTTGAAATCTTTACAGCAACGATATGCAGATGCCCAATTGTTGACCAATATTACGCTCCGTTTAAGTATGCCGAACCCACTTACCATTCTTCTGAATCTTTCCCAAGGCCTGTAGACGCCGCATCACCGTCGATTGAGCCACTTTATAACGTTTCAACAGTTGCGTCGTCGATCGTGTAGCATCCTCTTGCAACAGCGATTCCACCTCCTCGTCTGCGAGTTACTACGGTCTGCTTGCACGTGGCTTGTCTTCCAAGCTTAGATAACCTTTCTTAAACCTGGCAAACCATTCTCGACACCTCCGCTGACCCATAACCGTTTCGCCACACGCCTGACATATTGAACCGTATGCTTCACTCGCACGTTTCCCTACATTAAACATGAATAAGAAACAGTGCCGCAAACTAACTTTATCGACCGCCATGCTTGGCTTCATGTACGAACTGACAGCACCGGTCGCCGGCCGGTTAGATCCCTACAGCGCCTGCTAGCGGGGACGGCGAAAACTTTTGTATACCCCTAATATTTAATTTCTGAGGGATTACATAAATGTGATGGTAGAGGAGGTAGTAGTGTACAATGTCGCCTGAGTCAATAGGTTGTATAACCGCTATGCTGGGCTATACATTTGGCAACACGGCGTGCCATCTTGTGGAAAGATCCCCGGACGATGGTCTGAGGTATTATAGACCATGTGTTGTTAACCTTTGTTCACAATTCACCGAAACTGCGAAGGGATCGTGCATGGACGTTAAGTCGTCTGCTAATGACTCTCCCATATGTTCTCTATCGAGACGTATTGTAGACACTGTCAGCTGGGCGGCAGAAAATAATAAATGAATATAAACTTCAACTTTCAAAATACCTATAGGTAGGCATGAAGAACGTTAGTCTATTTTGACTCTGGTCTGAAATCATATTCCAAGTTTAATCAAGTTTGAAATCACATTTTTACAAAATATAACAGCACGATGCAAGAGTTTACCACCTGTTAATTCTTAACTTCAATATGAAATAAGTATTATATTACATGTCCTTTTGCTTTTAATCAAACTCCTCTCAGAGTCTTTTAAAATACCGTCACGAAGAGTGAACAATTTGGAATTTTCGTGCTCGTTGTGCTGTATATACACTGAAAGGACAAATTATTAAGTACACCCCGGTGAAAATACATAAAGCAGCAGGACCGTAGCAAATCGCGGTGTGAAGGATAACCGATTGGGGCTATAAATAGAATGGATCTGTATGTACAGGAATACATTCTGTCAAGTGCCAGCATGGGTCGAGGACGAGACTTAAGTGAGTTTGACCGAGGTCAAGTCGTGTAAGCTAGGAATGCCGGTTGTTCCTCGACAAACGGTAGCAAGTGTGTACCAAAAGTACGTGAAATCCGGCAAAACCGCTAACAGTCGGATGAAATGTGGCCGTAACAGTGCATTGGATGCTCGAGAGCACCAACGATTGGTCCGCATCGTACAGAAGAATCGGAAGGCTTGTTTGCAGCAAATCGCGTCACAATGTAACGAAGGAGCATCCACAAGCCTATGTTCAAAGACAAGCCATCGACACATGGCACAACTCTGCTGGGGAAGTCGACGACCACATCGTGTCCCGATGTTAACGGTACAGCATTACATGATTTGGCTGCAGTTTGCGAAGGCCCATCGAAACCGGGCAATGGATGGTTGGAAACGCTTTGTATGGTCTAACGAATCCCGTTTCACACTGTATCGCGCCGACGGCATGCAGCTTGTGGGGCGTAAACCATGCCAAGTTGGGGTACTACAGGCCGGTGAAGGCGGTGAAACTACTTGGAAAGCTTTCACATGGTCCAGCCTGTGTCCCTTTGTACCTCTTGGGTCTTCCGTCACTGGTTCAAGCTATATGCAGCTCCTAGCCGACCATCTCCACCCTTTCGTTACGTGTCTCTGTCCGAACCAAGTTCCGATCTTTCAACAAAACAACGCTCCACCCCATCTGTCCTGGCTAGCGACCGACTGGCTCCAGGAGCACTAGCATACTCGCATGGTCACCTCGCTCACCGGACATCAACCCCAGAGAGAATTTATTTGACATATTAGGACGAGCTGTCCGTGATCAACTGTCCCCACCTACATCTCTGCCTGATTTACGCCAAGCACTCTTAGATTGTTGGTCAGAGTTACCCGAGTCTATGTTGTGGAACCTCATTGCGTCCGTACCACGACGTTTGGATTCGGTCCTGCATGTAAAAGGTTGTGCCACATGCTTTTAGGTGGGTGTATGTAATAATTTGTCCTTTCAGTGCATGCTTAGGTTGGTAGAAAATACACAACCCATATTAAAATTTTTATTACCATTGAAAACCAAATCATGGCAGTTGGATTCATAAGATTATACATTCCCATGACTTTGCTTTGGTGTTTAAGGACCTTCATCAGAATCGAAGATTATAAAGAGCCACCCTCCCTATTTAAGACCACTGGTTCTTAGTAAAGGAAACTCAAGTTGGATCTGCTGACAGGATACATATCTTGCCCGCGATTTTGACCCAGAAGTATGAGAAGCCAAAACACTCGGTCTCTACATAATTCGATCAATGAACAACCCTGTTATAATTTTTTTTCATTTCGGGATTTCATGGCACTCTCGAGTATCTAGGGCTTTTAAGGTATCGCCTGTTTCCTTTTTCGGAGGCAAATGCTATAATTGATATGGGCAAATCCAGCGCTGAAAGACGAGCGCAACCACATGCGTTGTCCGAGACTCGAGACGATTCATCCGAGATCCAGTTGATTAACCATAAGCCTACGCTTCTGACCATTATCTCCCAGACCACAACCCATTTATGATCCAACATTATGGCGTTTGATTTTCCTAAAATTCGTTACTTTAGAAAACACATAGGGAGGAACCAGTTTGATATTGCTCTCGTAATTCATATACTATATTTCCGAATAGTACACTGCCTGACAGAGAAAATGCCACACCACGAAGACGTGAATGCAGCTCCATGTAAATTGCAGAGTGGGTGCACACGTACAAGTTATGTAAATGATTGCATTTGCAGGCCAATAGCACGAACGACGCTCGGGATATAAGCGGACAAACAGCACGTGAGGCCCGTCGTCACTGCCACGAGAACTGTGTGGTTCTACCGTAGCCGTGTCTGAAGAACGAACAAGGGGTACCAGTGCCGTTAAGACGTGGTCGTACGCGATTTCGTCAAACAGTTGAGCTCACGAGAGGAGTCATCGTAGGCCTTCGTACCGCCGGTTGGTCCATGCATCGTATTGCAGAAGAAACGCAACGTGATGCCACACATTTGGAGACAGTCCCAGGAAGAATTGGTGCAACGTCGTAGGACCTCCGGAGCACGGAGACGGACGTCCGAGCGCCCCTATCGTCGTATCCGACGTTATGCCGTAGTAGACCCAAAGGCCACAACGGGCGACATTTTACGGAATGTACGGGGATGTTTGGATGTTCCGATATCGACGCGGACAGTGTCGCGCGATTGGCTGCGTCTGATTTGCTGTCCAGCCCTCCGTTGCGAAGGCTACCCTTAACAGCGAGCCATCGTCGTCACCGCTTGGCGTGGTGTCGCTCCAGAGCTGCGTGGGGTACCGAATGGAACAGTGTGGTGTTCAGCGACGAATCGCGGTTCTGTAGTTTTGTCTCACCACAGATAATCGCCGTGTGAGAATCTGGAGGCGACATGGCTAACGGGCGGGTTCCTCCGCCATTGTGGAGCCCCACACCTCCCGGCAACGTGAAATCATGGTGTGTGGTGCTATCAGCGCCAACACAACAGCCGCTCACCGCTGGTACATATTACGGGCAAATTAATGGCACGCCGCTATGTTGACGAGGGGATGCGGCCCGTGGCACTACCGTATTCGCAGGGTATCCCAAACGCCATTTTTGCAACAGGATAACGCCCGGCCGCATACCGCTCTGATCAGCCTGAATACTTTACACGGTATGAAGATGCATCCATGGCCAGCACGATCTCCCGACTTCTCGCCCATCGAGCATCTGTAGGACATGATTGGACGTCGTTGAGTACCTTCCCACCTCCGCAAAATAAAGATGAACTGTGAACTCAGATCAACACCACATGATCCACGGTACCCCAGGATTCTATTTGGACTCTCATCGCTTCGATGCCACGTCGGATTCAACTCTGTATCGCGCAATATGGGGGCCACACTTCTTATTGATCATCCTGTATATTCAGCTACTGGAGCCTAGTCTGTATATGACAATTAAATCATTTGTTCAGGACCTACTTAGCTATCTGTGTGTGCAGTTTGGTCTGTTTTCGAGCTTTCTTTTTCATGGTGTGACGTTTTCTCTGTCAGGCAGTGTATTTTGTCTCTTGATATTCAAATTATAGTTTCATGCGGTCGCTTGCATCGTGTGGTTACATATCAAAACATTCCGAAAAGAATAACCCGCGTCAAAATATCCCAGTAAAAATAATACGGCGTCAAAATTACCCAACGTCAATAACCCGTTAGCAAAATAACCTGGGGCAAAAATAACCCGACGTCAAAACAACCCTTAGTTAAAAATCTGGAAAAACTCGTTTTTTATTTTGTTTCTCCTAATAGCAACGAAATGCAAAATGAATTTGTTTTCCACTTGAGGCGTTTCTTTTCTACTTTAGTATTCGACTAAATTCCAAATCCTCAGGAAAAAACATCTTATCAACCCAAGAAGAGAATACCGGTTAAAATAGTTACTTAAGGCACATGGCAAAGTGAGTGAAGAAAGCATTTCTTTGCATTAAATAAGGTCCCGATTTTTAAAGTTTTCTGAATTTAGCGATTAAAATATGAAGAAAAGAACGGAAAAGAATTTGAAAATATATAATTTTAACTTTTCTATTAAGCGATTAATTGCAAATAATAACGGAGCATTTAATAGAATTAATATCCAGCTTTTTAATTAAGCGAGTTCCTGGAATGTTGCTGACGTTTTGATTTGTTCGGCATAAAGAGATTTCTTTATGAGGTGCTTCTAACATAATATTATGGTGTTTTTTCTTTCTCTCGAATTTATTTAAAGAAGAAAATGCCACAGTTGCATATAATTAAATTTAAAAGCTATGATCACTATCCTTGCACTTTTCCTTAATGACAGTCAATATCCTGTTTAAATTAAATACATTTAAAAAAAAGTATACTTATTTTCATAAAAATCTAGGTTTAAATTTTTCCTGCGTGTGTTGTTGACGCTGTTTTTTTTTGTTTTGTTTTTTGCAGTCCATCTTGGATGTCAGTTTTCAAATTCAAGGCGTATTTGAATTTAAAATTGTTTACAACACTTCTCCCGCAAGTGCTTCAGTTGTATCGACCAAGTATCGACGGTCTACCGGTCCTTTACAGTGGCGTCACTACGTAAAGGACCGATACTTCCGCTGCGAGGTAGGTAGGATGAGCAAACATTTCTGTCTATTAATCTTGCTTGTGGTTGTCTAAATTTCCGGGTGCATCGGGCGTTGTAGTCGCGAAAGGGTTAACAGAAAAAGTTGGATTCATCGCTGTCGCAAGTTTTCCGAAACCTTGTAATCGTATCGAATTCAGTAGAGTTGCCTCTCATCCCATGCAGTAGAGTTGCCTATCATCCTATGCAGTAGATTTGCCTATCATCCTATGCAGTAGAGTTGCCTATCACCCCATGCGGTACAGGTATGCAGTAGATTTGCCTATCATCCCATGCAGTAGAGTTGCCTGTCACAATATGCATTAGAGGTACGTATGATCCCATGCTGTACAGGTGGCTATCGTCTCATGCGTTACAGGTGCCTATTATCCCATGCATAGAGGTGCCTATCATCCCATGCATAGAAGTGCCTATCATCCCATGCATAGAAGGGCCTATCATCCGATGTAATAGAGGTGCCTATCATCCCATGCATAGAAGTGCCTATCATCCGACGCAGTAGAGGTGCGTATCATCCCATGCAATAGAGGTGCCTATCATACCATGCAGTAGAGGTGCCAATCATCCCATGCAGTAGAGGTGCCTATCATCCCATGCAGCAGAGTTGCCAATCATCCCATGCCGCAGAGTTGCCAATCATCCCATGCAGCAGAGTTGCCTATCATCCCATGCAGTAGAGGAGCCTATCATTCCATGCGGTACAGGTACCAATCATCCCATGCAGCAGAGGTTCCTATCATCCCATGCAGATGAGGTAGTTGCCTACCATTCCATGCAGTAGAGGTTCCTATCATCCCATGCAGTAGAGTTGCCTATCCTCCAATGCAGTAGAGTTGCCGATCATCCTATGCAGTACAGTTGCCTATCATCCCATGCAGTAGAATTGCCGATCATCCTATGCAGTAGATTTGATTATCATCCTATGCAGTAGATTTGATTATCAACCTATGCGGTAGAGTTGCCTATCACCCCATGCGGTACAGGTATGCAGTAGAGGTGCCAATCATCCCATGCAGTAGAGGTGCCTATTATCACATGCAGTAGAGGTGCCTATTATCACATGCAGTAGAGGTGCCTATCTTCCCATGCAGTAGAGGTGCCTGTCATCCCATGCAGTAGAGGTGCCTATCAACCCATGCAGTAGAGGTGCCTACCATCCCATGCGGTACAGGTGCCTATCATCCGATATAGTAGAGGTGCATATCATCCCATGCAGGAGAGATGCCTATCATCCGATGCGGTAGTGGTGCCATGCGTTTCATCATTCCATGCGGTTCAGGTACCTATCATCCCATGCAGCAGAGGTGCCAACCATTCCATGCATTAGAGGTTCGTATGATCCCATGCGGTACAGGTGCCTATCATCTCATGCGTTACATGTGCCTATCATCCTATGCATACAGGTGCCTATGATCCCATGCATAGAAGTGCCTATCATTCCAAGCAGTAGAGTTGCCTATCGTCCAATGCAGTAGATTTGCCCATCATCCTATGCAGTAGAGTTGCCTATCACCCCATGCGGTACAGGTGCCTATCATCCCATGCATTAGAGGTACCTATCATCCCAGTCAGTAGAGGTGCCCATCATCTCATGCGTTACAGGTGCCTGTCATCCCATGCATAGAGGTGCCTATCATCCCATGCAGTAGAGGTGCCTATCATCCCATGCAGTAGAGGTGCCTATAATCCTATGCAGTAGAGGTGATTATCATCCCATGCAGTGCAGGTGCCTGTCAACACATGCGGTATAGGTGCCTATTATGCCATGCGGTAGAGGTGCCTACATCACATGCAGTAGAGATGCATATCATCACATGCAGTAGAGGTGCCTATTATCACATTTAGTAGAGAAGCCTATTATCACATGCAGTAGAGGTGCCAATCATCCCATGCAGTAGAGGTGCCTATTATCACATGCAGTAGAGGTGCCTATCATCCCATGCAGTAGAGGTGCCAACCATTCCATGCAGTAGAGGTTCCTGTCACCCCATGCAGTAGAGTTGCCTATGACCCCATGCATTAGAGGTTCGTATGATCCCATGCGGTACAGGTATCCCATGCATAGAGGTGCCTATCATCCCATGCATAGAAGTGCCTATCATCCGATGCAATAGAGATGCCTATCATCCCATGTAGTAGAGGTGCCTATCATTCCATGCAGTAGAGGTACATACCATCCAATGCGGTACAGGTGCCTATCATCCCATGCAGTAGAGGTGCCTAACATCCCATGCAGTAGAGGTGCCTATCATACGATATAGTAGAGGTGCCTATCATCCCATGAAAGGGAAATGCCTATCATCCGATGCAGGAAAGGTGCCTATCATCCCATGCAGGAGAGGTGCCTATCATTCCATGCGGTACAGGTACCTATCATTCCATGCGGTACAGGTACCTATCATCCCATGCAGCAGAGGTTCCTACCATCCCATGCAGCAGAGGTTCTTATCATCCCATACCGCAGAGTTTCCTATCATCCCATGCAGCAGAGGTGCCTACCATTCCATGGAGTAGAGTTGCCTGTCGTGCGATGCAGTACATTTGCCTATCATCGTATGCAGTACATTTGCATATCATCCCATGTAGTAGATTTGCCTATCATCCCATGCAGTAGAGTTGCCTATCACCATATGCATTAGAGGTACGTATGATCCCATGCGGTACAGGTGCCTATCATCTCATGTGTTACAGGTGCCTATCATCCCATGCATAGAGGTGCCTATCATCCCATGCATAGAGGTGCCTATCATCCCATGCGTTACAGGTGCCTATCATCCCATTCATAGAGGTGCCTATCATCCCATGCATAGAGGTGCCTGTCATCCCATGCAGTAGAGGTGCCTATCAACCCATGCAGTATAGGTGCCTACAATCCCATGCGGTACAGGTGCCTATGATCCCATGCAATAGAGGTGCCTACCATCCCATGCGGTACAGGTACCTATGATCCCATGCAGCAGAGGTTCCTATCTACCCATGCAGCAGAGGTTCCTATCATCCCATGCAGCAGAGGTTTTTATCATCCCATACAGCGGAGGTTCCTATTATCGCATGCAGCAGAGTGCCTACAATTCCATGCAGTAGAGTTGCCTGTCGTCCGATTCAGTACATTTGCCTATCATCGTAAGCAGTACATTTGCCTATCATCCCATGTAGTAGATTTGCCTATCATACCATGCAGTAGAGTTGCCTATCACCATATGCATTAGAGGTACGTATGATCCCATGCGGTACAGGTGCCTATCATCTCATGCGTTACAGGTGCCTATCATCTCATGCGTTACAGGTGCCTATCATCCCATGCATAGAGGTGCCTATCATCCCATGCATAGAGGTGCCTATCATCCCATGCATAGAAGTGCTTATCATCCGATGCAATAGAGGTGCCTATCATCCCATGCATAGAAGTGCCTATCATCCGATGCAAAAGAGGTGCCTACCATCCCATGCAATAGAGGTGCCTATTACCCCGTGTGGTACAGGAGCTTATCATCCCATGCAGTAGAGGTGCCTATCATCCTATGCAATAGAGGTGCGTATCATCCCATGCAGTAGAGGTGCCAATCATCCTATGCAGTAGAGGTTACAACTAACCTATGCAGTAGAGGTGCCTATCATCCCATGCAACAGAGTTGCCTATCATCCCATGCAGTAGAGGTGCCTATCATAACATGAAGTACAGGTGTCTATAATTCCATGCGGTACAGGTACCTATCATCCCATGCAGCAGAGGTTCCTATCATCCCATGCAGCGGAGGTAGGTGCCTACCATTCCATGCAGTAGAGGTTCCTATCATCCCACGCAGTAGATTTGCCTATCATCCCATGCAGTAGATTTGCCTATCATCCCATGTAGTAGAGTTGCCTATCACAATATGCATTAGAGGTACGTATGATCCCATGCTGTACAGGCGGCTATCGTCTCATGCGTTACAGGTGTCTAATCATTCCATGCATAGAGGTTCCTATCATCCCATGCATAGAAGTGCCTATGATCCCATGCACAGAAGGGCCTATCATCCGATGTAATAGAGGTGCCTATCATCCAATGCAATAGAGGTGCCTATCATCCCATGCAATAGAGGTGCCTATCATCCCATGCGGTACAGGTGCCTATCATCCCGTGCGGTACAGGTGCCTATCATCCCATGCGGTACAGGAACCTATCATCCCATGCAGTAGAGGTGCGTATCATCCCATGCAATACTAGTGCCTATCATCCCATGGAATAGAGGTGCCTATCATTCCATGAAGTATAGGTGCCAATCATCCCATGCAGCAGAGGTGCCTGTCATCCCATGCAGCAGAGTTGCCTATCATCCCATGCCGCAGAGTTGCCAATCATCCCATGCAGCAGAGTTGCCTATCATCCCATGCATTAGAGGAGCCTATCATCCCATGCAGTACAGGTGCCTATCATTCCATGCGGTACAGGTACCAATCATCCCATGCAGCAGAGGTTCCTATCATCCCATGCAGCAGAGGTTCCTATCATCCCATGCAGCAGAGGTAGGTGCCTACCATTCCATGCAGTAGAGGTTCCTATCATCCCCTGCAGTAGAGTTACCTATCATCCCATGCAGTGTATGTGCCTATCAACACATGCGGTATAGGTGCCCATCATGCCATGCCGTACAGGTGCCTATGATCGCATGCGGTACAGGTGCATATCATCCCCTGCAGTACAGGTGCCTATCATCACATGCAGTAGAGGTGCCTATCATCCCATGCAGTAGAGGTGCCTGTCATCCCATGCAGTAGAGGTGCCTATCATCCCATGCAGGAGAGGTGCCTACCATCCCATGCGGTACAGGTGCCTATCATCCCATGCAGTAGAGGTTCATATCATCACATGCAATAGAGGTGCCTATCATCCCATGCAGCAGAGGTGCCTATCATCCCATGCAGCAGAGGTGCCAACCATTCCATGCAGTAGAGGTTCCTATCATGCCATGCAGTAGAATTGCCTATTATCTCGTGCAGTAGATTTGCCTATCATCCCATGCAGTAGAGTTGCCTATCACCTCATGCGGTACAGGTGCCTATCATCCCATGCATTAGAGGTACCTATCATCCCATGCAGTAGAGGTGCCTATCATCTCATTCGTTACAGGTGCCTGTCATCCCATGCATAGAGGTGCCTATCATCCCATGCAGTAGAGGTGCCTATCATCCCAAGGAGTAGAGGTGATTATCATCCCATGCAGTGTGGGGGCCGATCATCCCATGCGACACAGGTGCATATCATCCCATGCGGAACAGGTGCATATCATCTCATGCGGTACAGGTGCATATCAACCCAATCGGTACATCCCAATCGCAGGGCATCCCAAACGCCATTTTTGCAACAGGATAACGCCCGGCCGCATACCGCTCTGATCAGCCTGAATACTTTACACGGTATGAAGATGCATCCATGGCCAGCACGATCTCCCGACTTCTCGCCCATCGAGCATCTGTAGGACATGATTGGACGTCGTTGAGTACCTTTCCACCTCCGCAAAATAAAGATGAACTGTGAACTCAAATCAACACCACATGATCCACTGTTCCCCAGGATTCTATTTGGACTCTCATCGCTTCGATGCCACGTCGGATTCAACTCTGTATCGCGCAATATGGGGGCCACACTTCTTATTGATCATCCTGTATATTCGGCTACTTTAGCCTAGTCTGTATATGACAATTAAATCATTTGTTCAGGACCTACTTAGCTATCTGAGTGTGCAGTTTGGTCTGTTTTCTAGCATTCTTTTTCATGGTGTGACGTTTTCTCTGTCAGGCAGTGTATTTTGTCTCTTGATATTCAAATTATAGTTTCATGCGGACGCTTGCATCGTGTGGTTACATATCAAAACATTACGGAAAGAATAACCCGCGTCAAAATATCCCAGTAAAAATAATACGGCGTCAAAATTACCCAACGTCAATAACCCGTTAGCAAAATAACCTGGGGCAAAAATAACCCGACGTCAAAACAACCCTTAGTTAAAATCTGGAAAAACTCGTTTTTTATTTTGTTTCTCCTAATAGCAACGAAATGCAAAATGAATTTGTTTTCCACTTGAGGCGTTTCTTTTCTACTTTAGTATTCGACTAAATTCCAAATCCTCAGGAAAAAACATCTTATCAACCCAAGAAGAGAATACCGGTTAAAATAGTTACTTAAGGCACATGGCAAAGTGAGTGAAGAAAGCATTTCTTTGCATTAAATAAGGTCCCGATTTTTAAAGTTTTCTGAATTTAGCGATTAAAATATGAAGAAAAGAACGGAAAAGAATTTGAAAATATATAATTTTAACTTTTCTATTAAGCGATTAATTGCAAATAATAACGGAGCATTTAATAGAATTAATATCCAGCTTTTTAATTAAGCGAGTTCCTGGAATGTTGCTGACGTTTTGATTTGTTCGGCATAAAGAGATTTCTTTATGAGGTGCTTCTAACATAATATTATGGTGTTTTTTCTTTCTCTCGAATTTATTTAAAGAAGAAAATGCCACAGTTGCATATAATTAAATTTAAAAGCTATGATCACTATCCTTGCACTTTTCCTTAATGACAGTCAATATCCTGTTTAAATTAAATACATTTAAAAAAAAAGTATACTTATTTTCATAAAAATCTAGGTTTAAATTTTTCCTGCGTGTGTTGTTGACGCTGTTTTTTTTTGTTTTGTTTTTTGCAGTCCATCTTGGATGTCAGTTTTCAAATTCAAGGCGTATTTGAATTTAAAATTGTTTACAACACTTCTCCCGCAAGTGCTTCAGTTGTATCGACCAAGTATCGACGGTCTACCGGTCCTTTACAGTGGCGTCACTACGTAAAGGACCGATACTTCCGCTGCGAGGTAGGTAGGATGAGCAAACATTTCTGTCTATTAATCTTGCTTGTGGTTGTCTGAATTTCCGGGTGCATCGGGCGTTGTAGTCGCGAAAGGGTTAACAGAAAAAAGTTGGATTCATCGCTGTCGCAAGTTTTCCGAAACCTTGTAATCGTATCGAATTCTGAAATAATGGCGAGGAGAGCATGAGCTTTATACAAATTAATAATCGATATCTAAAATATATATGTTTGCACCAGTCTTTTTTTTTTCCTAATTAGCACAACTAGGATATGCCAATTAAGGCCACATTTACCCAAATAACAGCTACATATTGTTAGGTGTACAAATACGTTTTAAAGCGTTTTAAGACAACGCAACATGTAATATGCGAGAAAACAACAATACCTATACGAATAAAAATATGCGCCGTCATTATCTATCACCTTCCGCCATCGGTCGGGCAGCTGACGGATTCCCACGATGAATACTTCGTCATGTGATTCCGCCATCTGTCGGGCAGCTGATGGAAACCACGAAGAATACTTCGTCATGTGACGCAATGAAGTCGTCAACACATTTTTGCGCTTCGTCACATGTCCGGAATCGTATAGCAGGCAAACCATGTTGCGTCGATCGGAACAAATAATAGTCTGAAGGGACTATGTCGGGACTATACGCCGGGTGCTCCAAAACTTTCCAGCTAAGCGTCAATAACGTTTCCTTGACCGATTTCGCGACATGCGGCCTAGCATTGTCATGCAGTAATTTCACGGGACGCAATTCTTTGCCTGTGAATGGGCAAACGTCTATTCACAGGCAAGTTTACGACAGATTTCTTGGTTCATCAGCAGCAATTATTGCTTGCAGCGATCAGCAGTAACAGTTTGACCCTGTTCCAATAGTTCATAATAGAGCACACCCTTCATATCCACCAGATGCACAGCAGAACTTTCTTGGAGTGAGTATTGCATTTCGGTATCAAAGTTGTTGCTTCGCCGGGACCTACCCAGTGTTTTTTTTTATTTTTTTTTTTTTGCTTTTGGAATTGTCGTACCATATCCCCTTTTCATCACCTGTAACGATTTTCCACAGAAAAGACTTTCTGTGTTGTTTATTCAACAGATTCAAACACTTCATAACACTCTCATCCTTGTTCCTCTGGCTCAGGTCATGTGGCACATATTTTGCTTCCTTCTGAATCTTTCCCATTGCGCGTAAACGATTGGAAATGGTTTGTTGAGTTACCCCCAGTTGTTCAGTTAGTTCTTTTTGCGTTTGAGACGAATCTTCGTCCAGCAATTCTGGCAGTTCCTCATATGCAACCTTCTGCGGGGCGCCGTTACGTTCTCGATCGCTAACATCAAAATCTCCTGCTTTAAACAGTCTAAACCAAAACCCACACGTGCTTTTCGATACAATATTCTCCCCCAGAACAGAACAGATCGTTGCACATACTTTTGCAGAACATTTTTCTTGATGAAATTCGCAACGAATGTAGTATCGCTTGCCATCTTTCACCTACCAATGTGCAAGTGCATTTGAATGTTGGGCAAACGTTTCTCTGTGTCAAATTTTATACTCTGGACCAGTCACATGACAACAACGCAGGGGAATGTCGGATATGTAAATTAGCGGTATACGTCACACAAAAACGCTTTAAAACTTATTTGTAATAATTCGCGCACTAAAGCAGATTCGTGAATCCACTCTTGCTGATATCAATATAAATACAAATTTTACGATGCCAAAATTATATGCATTCATTATATTCTTAAGCAAATGAAATAAAACTTTTCAATTGAAGTTATCAATTTCAAACTATTAAAAATTTAATTTCAGACACTTTTGACTAAAGCTTTCAAAGAAGTTGGATGCGCTTTCAAAAGTCCTTTTATTGAGCACAATAAAAGTACATACAATTACTGAACGATGTCTGATTAGGTTAGACGCACTTAAAAAGAATCAAGACTAAAATTGTCACGAATTGTTACAACAACATGCGTTGACAGTCTGTAAATGGATGCAAACAAATGTAATTTTCCTCCATTTTCCTCACTTTCCTCCAGTTTTCTTGCGCGAACTCCTGAAAAACGGGATCGCTGATGGACCTCTCCTGATTCCATTTGTCTGTTATTTTTTATGTTATTAGTAATTTAATTGGCAACGAACATGGTATCAGGCAAAAGTAAAATAAGGGAAGAAGTGTATCTTAAATATTAAAAACAAATATTTCATATTTGCCACAAAATTTCGTATCGTCACTTCAATTAGAGCTACCGATACCAATAAGACACACAGTCACACGTTTTTGAAGTTTCTTTCTCTACCTCCTATCTGTATATGTGGGGGAGGGAAGTTAAATCATACATTTGATCAGTTTAAGTATGCATATAAATTTGGGACCGGATACTCCAATCCTACCTGCAGAATACTGCATACAGTCTTAATCCTGAGGGGACTTCGACAAGATACAAACAAATGGTGCCAAGAAATTTATTTTTCCCTGGGAGGGGGGGGATTGTAATTCCACCAGCACTCCAAACTATGATGTTTTTCTTTTGAATAATTTGAAAACTAAGATGGTTCAAACAAAATGAAATCTACGCAATACGGCCTACTTCGATTTTGGAAAGATGACTGTTCCCCGGCCCTTCTCCATTTCGACTCGAGAAGTGAGATTCCTGGGTTATTTTGACGCTGGTCATAAAGTCGTGGGTTATTGTGACGCGGGTTATTTTGACGTACCATAATTGTGACCTGGGGCTGTTATGACGCAGGGTTATTTTGTAAAGGAGTTTTTTTCACGCTGGGTTGTTTTGACGCCGGGCTATTACGACGAGGGTTATTTTGACGGTACACCGCATCGTGTCGTCCCCGTGGAAGGTCTTTGTTAAAAGTGTGCGTCTGCTGATGAAGTGGCATTGCATTAGAAATCAATTTGCCACGTACAACGGAATTTGTAGATTTCCTATAAGGGATGGTGGTAGCATGTCACATTTGTAATTATTCTGTAGGCGATTCCGTCTTTATAGAACAAAATATACTATACCCGATGTAATTCGAAGATGAAAGAACGACGGTGATACTACAAGGATAAAATTATCGCACTATGAGAGTGCTGATATTCAAGGATCGGGCCCGAAGAACTCTGTTAGAAAACAATGCGAGAATAAACTGCAACGGACTTTTATTCTGCGCTTGAAAAGGTTGTAGAAACACCTCTTGTAACGTATACTCTATATTCACTTTCCTTTTGATTTTACTATCTCTGGTTATTTTATTTTACTATGTAAATTATCTTCTTACTGAACGAGATGTTATTTCACCCGCTGAATGAGATCTGGCAATGAGTGTAAGTCATGACGTGGTGGTAGCCAGTATAAATAGGCGCGTTCAACGATACGTAAGGAGAGAGTTTGTTGTTGTATGGAGAGCGTTGGTTTATGTGAAGGAGAGCGTTTGTTGTTGTATAGCCAAAGCGTTTGTTGTTGGATAGGGAGAGCTTCGTTCTATGTGATTAGGTTGATTCTTCATTATTGTGATACGATTAGTGTGTGTGCGTTGGATGATTCAAGAGTTATCTAATAAAAGAATTTGTTGTAAGTACGTTTTTCTCAGTTCATAGTTTTTTTCAGATCTCTGTCTGGCTGTTAGGTTTAGTTCATTTAGTGTTATTAGTAACAACCAGCGTAAGACTTTATTCATCTTAATACTACTACAACATTACTACCAGTTATAAGCTTGTTCATTATTATTACTACACTACTAGCAGGAAAGTTTATTCATGATTTAATTAACAAACAACAACCATTAGAAGAAGCATTAGCTTAGTTAAAAGCTTTATTCGTTATAATGGCGCCCGAACTATCCGGATGACCCGACCGTTCAAAATCTCGCATTGGTGTGATGTTATTTCCACACCGCGAGATAGGAAAAATAAGAGAATCCCTTCTGCAGCACTTCGAAAAAAATAAAAAAAAAATAAGGGGAGGTGATGTAACGTACAAGGAGATGTGACGTACCTGCCAGAAGGACGCCCACGACATAAAGGCAGATAGGAATCAGAATAAAACGTCCGTGTAGCTCAATTCGTAGAGTGACTTATTCCGGAATGAGGGGATCCGGGTTTGAGCCCCGGCGCGGATAAAAATGACGGAGAAATTTACTTCGTTATACTCTTTGTACTTACTTCTTTGGTCTCCATATACGGCAGTTGTACAGAATCCTAATATGTCTCTCCTTTAAAGGCCCAACGCTGCTTGTACTAGTGTCGTTCTCGATTTTCTTACACCATGGAAGAGGGTTGTGTGGAGCGATGAATAACGCTGCATTCTGTTTCGCACCAAAGGAATGCTTAGATCTTGCGATTACTGGCAGAATGGTCCTCTCAGTGCATAATGGTTACAACTTCCAATTTGGTGACAGTTCTGTAATGGTTTGGGGAGGTTTTAGTTAGATGAGATTTGGACCATTGGTTATTGTACGTAAAAATATGAAGCCCAACTTCTTCCTCGACATTCTTGACGATTCCGCGATCTTATTTGTAGATATACTTCGAAAAGGACTTTATTTTTCTTTCACACGACTACTCTCCATGATATAACGCACGGCGTATACAAGACTTGTTTGAGCAAAACAATGTACAAATGTTCGTCTGACCAGCTCCTAGTCTGGACCTCAACCCAGCCTAGTACGACACATCTGGGACGCATTGAGACGTCTAATCAGAACTCGATCAGAGCGATTCATACAAATCAGCTTTGCAGGAAGGCTGGAGGATTATTTCCGTTGAAATTTACCAGAATTAAGTAGAAAGTATGCTCAAATAAGTTGGACGCTCCACTAGCCGACTGAACAGAGGCGGGGCTTTCTGGCTACTGCTTTAGGTTCAGTTCGGGTTCGAGTCCCAGATTAGGCATGGGTGGTGTGCTTCGGGGCTGACTTTCCCCCTCCTGGGAATATCTCCAACTCCTGGAAGCCAGAACCAGCTCCTCTGAGCGCTCAGAATTTTAAATAAAAGCGTTTGTTGCAACTACAGGCAGGTGTCCAAATACTTTTGCCAAAATAGTGTACATAATTAGTTGATGGATAACGGGGGGGGGATCCAAGTTGTTATTGAATTTCCTTAAAATTTGCTGAAGTTTTTATGCTCTTGTGATAGTGTGCATGGTCGTAAGCGCGTGAGTTTAATGAGTAAAATCACATTTTAATTAGAATTTAAAAGAGGAACAAAAGTTACTTCTGCCCTTTGAAAGATTATTTTTATCAAAACTAAGTTTTTCATCAGAAACTTGAGCTTTAAGGGAGCAACGAGATCTACATCATACGTTTCAAGCAGATTTATTGACGTCGCTATATTGTTAGTCTTATACATCAAAAGGATTTTTGTTTCTTGCAACTGATCTCACAAGAAATTTAATCATATTAAACGAACAACCTTCCTAACTAGCTGGCACAGGCCTATAAAGAAGCAAATGCACTTTCCTCGCTGTTGAACAGTGAAGAAATATATTTTCCCTGAACTAATTCGATAGACTTCTGATAACATTTTCAGCGTCGGATAAGAAATTTGCTTTAGAAAGATTTATGAAGTATGTCAGACTTGACAAAAAGAAATCATAATTTTTTATTTCTGAATACTTGAATAAATCTGTAACAATATGTATTTCATGAGAGCATTTCAAATTTTGTTATCTTAAACGCAATAAATTCTGATGAAATAATGAATAATCTCAAGAGTCAACTTTTAAATTTACACAGAACACAAAAGAATAGAACTTTGTCCTTCTTAAGAGGATACCAGGTAAATTCTTATTTTTAGGATAAAACGGGAAAAATCAAGAACGTTCCTAAACCGATTAGATTTTTATTTTTCAAATGAATAATTCTTTTTGAGGAAAACGACAAATTTTTTAATAATAAATAATTCATTTATAATATTCGGCATATTAAATAATACGAATTCAGCGTATTAAATAATGCATTTTATGTGATAGAAAAGCTGAAGTAATAAGATGGATGGATGAATGCGTGAGTGAACAGGAATGTCAGATTAATCCAGTAAGCCTGCATATCAGTAAGTTACTTTTAACTGTAATTTAGCTTACGTTATTTATTGTTTAAAGCAGTCTCGTTGCTGTAAAAATATTCTGATCTGATTCCACATTTTGGACTTACATGTTGCCATTCGCAGTTTTTTTTTTTTTTTGATTGGAGGTTTAACGACCACCATGAGCAACTCAATGGGCTATAAGCAGTCGCCCGTCCCTAATTTAGGGTCACTGGTTCCAGGGAAGGGAGAGAACCAGTGCCTTAAGACAAACACAACATCCATGCCTCTTTTTTTTTTTTTTTTTTTTTTTTTTAATTGGAGTTTTAACGACCACCGTGAGCAACTCAATGGGCTATAAGCAGTCGCCCGTCCCTAATTTAGGGTCAGTGGTTCCAGGGAAGGGAGAGAGCCAGTGCAGTAAGACAAACACAACATCCATGCCTCACCGGGATTCGAACCCGGACCCCTTTCGGACAAATGATCAGAGGCCATCGCCTTAGACCACTGCGCCACCGGGGCGGCCATCCATGCCTCATCGGGATTCAAACCCGGACCCCGTTCAGACGAATGATCAGAGGCCATTGCTTAGACCACTGCGCCACCGGGGCGGCACCATTCGCAGTTTTGATGGAGCAGTGGATTCCTCTACTAATATATGTGTTATGGATCTTCTTCTTCTTCTTCTTCTTCTTATTTTAGATTGAAGGTTTAACGACCACCGTGTGCAACTCAGTGGGCTATAAGCAGTCACCTATCCCTAATGTTGGGCCACTGGTTCCAGGGAAGGGAGATAGCCAGCGCCGTCAGACAAACACAACATCCATGACTCACCGGAATTCGAACTCGGACCCATCTCAGACGAATGATCAGAAGTTATGGATCTTATGCTGATAAACGAGGGTTGCTCGATCTCATAAATCGTAAATGCTTGTCATTAATTTTTAAAATGCCGCGCGTTTAAATAAGTAGCGATTCGTGGAAAAACAGAAATGCCGCCCTGGTGGCGCAGTGATTTAAGCGCTGGCTCTGACCATTCGTCCGAGAAGGGTCCGGGTTCAAATCTTGGTGAGACATGGATGTATTGTGTTTGTTTTAAGGCACTGGATCTCTCCCTTCTCTGCAACCAGTGATCCTAAATTAGGGACGGGCGACTACTTATAACCCATCGAGTTGCTCACGGTGGTTGTTAAACTTTCATTAAAAAAATACGGACATATTAATAGTTGCAGTAATGAGAATGCCACAGAATAGTGGAAATTTTACAAAAAATGGCTAATACTGTAATACTAAAATGTTATTTGCATTTTTTACTCTCATTCGAGTGTACAGTGGAGTTTTTCAGAGGCTACATGACGTGTAATGACGTCATCGCTCTGACGGCTGATTGTGCTCTATTTTTTTTATTTTTTGACTGGAGGTTTAACGACCACCGTGAGCAACATAATGGACTACAAGCAGTCGCCCGTCCGAAATTTAGGATCACTGGTTCCTGGGAAGGGAGAGAGCCAGTGCCGTAAGACAAACACAACATACATGCCTCACCGACTCGAACTCCTTTCGGACGAATGATCAGAAGCCGTCGCTTAGACCACTGCGCCACCGGGGCGGCATTGTATTCGTGTACGTTCTTTGTGTTTCATAGAATTTTCTGTGGCAGAAGGTTCAGGGTATAAATATATGCGTTTTCTGATATCAACTCAGTTTGTTCTAAGTACTTCTACTGTTCTCTTACTAGATCAAGAAAGACAAATTAATTTTAATGTAACAGAGTAAAAAAAGTTCATTTCGCGTGGTTTCATATTTTACATTGCAAATTAAGCTTTAAGAAATAACCACTTATCAAGTTTTGGTGTAGTAACAAAGCAGAATATCCCTAATTACCTTAAAAGACTAATAAAATGCTCCTCCCTTTTCCAACAACACTACTGTCTGTGAAAATTGTAACACTGAAACAGAATCGCGCTATTCAAATAAAACTTATATCACAGATTCTCCAAGTTACAGGAAATAAGCGAGAGCATTTTTTGAGCTATACAATATTTTTTTCGCTTCAAAACTCGGTATCGTGTAAAACCACTTCGAGCAACAATAACAGCCTGTGCACGGCGTGGTATTGAATTCAAAAAGGTTTTTAATGTCCTCCTGCGAAATAGCCTATCAGGCAGCTTTTATGCGAGCCCAGAGTTCATTTGTGGTGACTAGCGGAGGCTCTTGATTGGCCAGTCGCTTAGCTACCATGTCCCAGACATGTTCGATCGGGAACATATCCAGCGAATGTGCAAGCCAGGGAAGAAGCGGTATCTGTTGTCCATGGAAGAGGTCTTGGACATTCCGGGCTACATGTGACCGAGCATTGTCCTGCTGGAATATAGTGACCGGAAAACTCTGACAGAAGGGTATCACCTCTGCTTCTTTGGTTGTTCAAGGCTCCCCCAATTTGTGTCAGGCGAGATCGCGTGTTGAATCCAAGGAGGCCCCAACCCATGAAGATTGGCGTTGGGTCGATATGACGCTGCAAGATGCCGTTCACAACCATGTCTTCGAACAATTATGCGAACCTCAAGATGCATCAATTTAAATCGTGACTTGTTAGAAAGCATGACCTGTTGCCACAGCGAACTAGTGTGTATGTTAAAGACCCTAATGCATCCTGAGGAGTCTCTGGTTGAGGGTCAAAGGAATGCGTAGCAATGGGCTGCTAGCGACCAGTGCTCTTACGCAGACGATGTCGAACTGAGCTGTAGGAAAAAGTCTGACTTCTGATAGTGTTCCACTGCTGCTCTAACACCGTGGATGTCGCTGTGCCAGCAATGACTGCCATGCGGTACAGCTGAATATCATCCCATGCAGTAGAGGTGGCTATCATCCCATGCAGTAAAGGTGCCTAAGATTCCATGCGGTGCATGTGCCTATCATCCCATGCAGTAGAGGTGCCTATCAACCCATCCAGTAGAAGGGCCTATCATTCCATGCAGTAGAGGTGCCTATCATCCCATGCAGCAGAGGTGCCTATCATCCCATGCAGTAGAGGAGCCTATCATCCCATGCAGTAGAGGTGCCTATCATCCGATGCAATAGGTGCCTATCATCCGATGCAATAGGTGCCTATCATCCGATGCAATAGGTGCCTATCATCCCATGCAATAGAGGTGCCTATCATCCTATGCAATTGAGGCGCCTATGATCCCATGCAATAGAGGTGCATATCATGCCATGCGGTACAGGTGCCTATTATCCCATGCAGAGGAGGTGCTTATCATCCGATGCAGTAGAGGTGCCTATCATCCCATGCAGCAGAGTTGCCTATCATCCCACGCAGTAGAGGTGCTATCATCATATGCAGTAGAGGTGCCTATCATCCCATGCAGTAGAGGTGCCTATCATCCCATGCAGTAGAGGTGCCTATCGTCCCATGCCGTAAAGGTGCCTATCATCCCATGCACTAGAGGTGCCTATCATCCCATGCAGCAGAGTTGCCTATCATACCATGCAGCAGAGGTGCCTATCATCCCATGCAGCAGAGGTGCCTATCATCGCACGCAGTAGAGGTGCCTATCATCCCATGCAGTAGAGGTGCCTATCATCCGCTGAAGTAGAGGTGCCTACCATCCCATGTAGTAGAGATGCCTATCATTCCATGCGGTACAGGTACATATCATCCCATGCAGCAGAGGTTCCTATCATCCCATGCAGCAGAGGTGCCTACCATTCCCTGCAGCAGAGCTTCCTATCATCCCATGAAGTAGAGTTGCCTATCATCCTATGCAGTAGATTTGCCTATCATCCCATGCAGTAGAGTTGCCCATAACCCCATGCATTAGAGGTACCTATGATCCCACGCGGTCAGGTGCCTATCATCTCATGCGTTACAGGTGCCTATCATCCCATGCATAGAGGTGCCTATCATCCCATATATAAAGGAGCTAATCATCCCATGAAGTAGTGGTGCCTATCATCCCATGCGGTACAGGTGCTTATCATTCCATTCAGTAGAGGTGCCTATCATCACATGCAGTAGAGGGGCCTATCATCCCATGCAGCAGAGTTGCCTATCATCCCATGCACTAGAGGTGCCTATCATCCCATGCAGTAGAGTTGCCTATCATCCCATGCAATAGAGGTGCCTATCATCCCATGCAACAGAGGTGCCAATCATCCCATGCAGCAGAGTTGCCAATCATCCCATGCAGCAGAGGTTCCTATCATCCCATGCAGTAGAGTTGCCTATCATCCTATGCAGCAGATTTGCCTATCATCCCATGCAGTAGAGTTGCCTATCACCCCATGCGATACAGGTGCCTATCATCCCATGCATTAGAGGTACCTATCATACAATGCAGTAGAGGTGCCCATCACCTCACGCGTTAAAGGTGCTTATAACCTCACGCGTTAAAGGTGCTTATCATCCCATGCGGTACAGGTGCCTATCATCCCATGGGGTACAGGTGCATATCATCCCATGCGGTACAGGTGCATATCATCCCGTGCGGTACAGGTGCTTATCATCACATGCATTAGAGGTGCCTATCATCCCATGCAGTAGAGGTGCCTATCATCACAACAGTAGAGGTGCCTTTCATCGCATGCAGTAGAGGTACCTGTTATCATATGCAGTAAACGTGCCTATCATCCCATGCAGTAGAGGTGCCTATAATCCCATGCAGTAGAGGTGCCTATCATCATATACGATACAGGTGCCTATCATCTCTTGCAGTAGAGGTGCCTACCATCCCCTGCGGTACAGGTGCCTATGATCCCATGCGGTACAGGTGCCTATCATCATATGCAGTAGAAGTGCCTATCATCCCATGCAGTAGAGATGCCTATCATCCGATGCAGTAGGGGTGCATATCATCCCATGCAGGAGAGGTGCCGATCATTCCATGCGGTATAGGTACCTATCATCCCATGCAGCAGAGGTTCCTATCATCCCATGCAGCAGAGGTGCCTACCATTCCATGCAGTAGAGTTGCCTGTCATTCGATGCAGTAGATTTACCTGTCATCCCATGCAGTAGATTTGCCTATCATCCCATGCAGTAGAGTTGCATATCACCCCATGAATTAGAGGTACCTATGATCCCATGCGGTACAGGTGCCTATCATCTCATGCGTTACAGGTGCCTATCATCCCATGCAGTAGATGTGCCTATCATCTCATGCAGTAGAGGTGCATAACATTCCATGCAGTAGAGGTGCCTATCATCCGATATAGTAGAGGTGCCTATCATCCCATGCAATAGAGATGCCTATCATCCCATGCGGTACAAGTGCCTATCATCCCATGCGGCACAGGTGCCTATCATCCCATGCAATAGAGGTGCCTATCATCTCTTGCAGTAGAGGTGCCAACCATCCCCTGCGGTACAGGTGCCTATGATCCCATGCGGTACAGGTGCCTATCATCCCATGCAGTAGAAGTGCCTATCATCCCATGCAGTAGAGATGCCTATCATCCGATGCAGTAGGGGTTCCTATCATCCCATGCAGGAGAGGTGCCGATCATTCCATGCGGTATAGGTACCTATCATCCCATGCAGCAGAGGTTCCTATCATCCCATGCAGCAGAGGTTTCTATCATCATATGCAGCAGAGGTTTCTATCATCATATGCAGCAGAGGCTTCTATCATCCCATGCAGCAGAGGTTCCTATCATCCCATGCAGCAGAGGTTCCTATCATCCCATGCAGCAGAGGTGCCTACCATTCCATGCAGTAGAGTTGCCTGTCATTCGATGCAGTAGATTTACCTATCATCCCATGCAGTAGATTTGCCTATCATCCCATGCAGTAGAGTTGCATATCATCCCATGCAGTAGAGTTGCATATCACCCCATGAATTAGAGGTACCTATGATCCCATGCGGTACAGGTGCCTATCATCTCATGCGTTACAGGTGCCTATCATCCCATGTATAGAGGTGCCTATCATTCCATGCAAAGAAGTGCCTATCATCCGATGCAATAGAGGTGCCTATCATCCCATGCAATAGAGGTGCCCATCATCCCATGCAATAGAGATGCCTATCATCCCATGCGGTACAAGTGCCTATCATCCCATGCGGCACAGGTGCCTATCATCTCATGCAGTAGAAGTGCCTATCATCCCATGCGGCACAGGTGCCTATCATCCCATGCAATAGTGGTGCCTATCATCCCATGCAATAGAGGTGCCTATCATCCCATGCAGTAGAGGTGCCAATCATCCCATGCAGTAGAGGTGCCTATCATCCCATGCAGTAGAGGCGCCTATCATCCCATGCTTTAGAGGTACCTATCAACCCATGCAGTAGAGGTACCTATCATCTCATGCGTTACAGGTGCCTATCATCCCATGCAGTAGAGGTGATTATCATCCTATGCAGTGTAGGTGCCTATCAACACATGCGGTATAGGTGCCGATCATACCGTGAGGTACAGGTGCCGATCATCCCATGAGGTACAAGTGCCTATCATCCCATGCGGCACAAGTGCCTATCATCCCATGCAATAGAGGTGCCTATCTTCCCATGCAGTAGAGGTGCCTATCATCCCATGCGGTAGAGGTGCATATCATCCCGTGCGGTACAGGTGCCTATCATCACATGCAGTAGAGGTGCCTATCATCACACGCTGTAGTGCCTATCATCACACGCTGTAGTGCCTATCATCACATGCAGTAGAGGTGCCTACCATCCCATGCAGTAGAGGTGCCCATCATTCCATGCTGTAGAGGTGCCTACCATCCCATGCGGTAGAGGTGAATATCATCTTATGCAGTAGAGGTGCCTACCATCCAATGCGGTTCAGGTGCATATCATCCCATGCAGTAGAGGAGAATACCATCCAATGCGGTACAGGTGCCTATGATCACATGCGGTACAGGTGTCTATCATCCCATGCAGTAGATGTGCCTATCATCTCATGCAGTAGAGGTGCATAACATTCCATGCAGTAGAGGTGCCTATCATCCGATATAGTAGAGGTGCCTATCATCCCATGCAATAGAGATGCCTATCATCCCATGCGGTACAAGTGCCTATCATCCCATGCGGCACAAGTGCCTATCATCCCATGCAATAGAGGTGCCTATCTTCCCATGCAGTAGAGGTGCCAATCATCCCATGCAGTAGAGGCGCCTATCATCCCATGCAGTAGAGGCGCCTATCATCCCGTGCAGCAGAGTTGCCTCTCATCCCATGCAGCAGAGGTGCCTATCATCCCATGCAATAGAGGTGCCTATCATCCCATGCAATAGAGGTGCCTATCATCCCATGCGGTACAGCTGCCTATCATCCCATGCTTTAGAGGTACCTATCAACCCATGCAGTAGAGGTACCTATCATCTCATGCGTTACAGGTGCCTATCATCCCATGCAGTAGAGGTGATTATCATCCTATGCAGGGTAGGTGCCTATCAACACATGCGGTATAGGTGCCGATCATCCCATGAGGTACAGGTGGCTGTCATCCCATGCGGTACAGCTGCCTAATATCCCATGCAGTAGGGGGCCTATCATTTCATGCATTAGAGGTGACTATCATCACATGCATTAGAGGTGCCTATCATCCCATGCGGTACAGTTTCCTATCATCCCATGCAGTAGAGGTGTCAATCATCCCATGCAATGGAGGTGCCTATCACACCATGCAGTACAGATTCCTATCATCCCATGCAGTAAACGTGCCTATAATCCCATACGATACAGGTGCCTATCATCCCATGCAGTAGAGGTGCCAACCATCCCCTGCGGTACAGGTGCCTATGATCCCATGCGGTACAGGTGCCTATCATCCCATGCAGTAGAAGTGCCTATCATCCCATGCAGTAGAGATGCCTATCATCCGATGCAGTAGGGGTTCCTATCATCCCATGCAGGAGAGGTGCCGATCATTCCATGCGGTATAGGTACCTATCATCCCATGCAGCAGAGATTCCTATCATCCCATGCAGCAGAGGTTTCTATCATCATATGCAGCAGAGGCTTCTATCATCCCATGCAGCAGAGGTTCCTATCATCCCATGCAGCAGAGGTGCCTACCATTCCATGCAGTAGAGTTGCCTGTCATTCGATGCAGTAGATTTACCTATCATCCCATGCAGTAGAGTTGCATATTATCCCATGCAGTAGAGTTGCATATCACCCCATGAATTAGAGGTACCTATGATCCCATGCGGTACAGGTGCCTATCATCTCATGCGTTACAGGTGCCTATCATCCCATGTATAGAGGTGCCTATCATTCCATGCAAAGAAGTGCCTATCATCCGATGCAATAGAGGTGCCTATCATCCCAGGCAATAGAGGTGCCCATCATCCCATGCAATAGAGATGCCTATCATCCCATGCGGTACAAGTGCCTATCATCCCATGCGGCACAGGTGCCTATCATCCATGCAGTAGAAGTGCCTATCATCCCATGCGGCACAGGTGCCTATCATCCCATGCAGTAGAAGTGCCTATCATCCCATGCAGTAGAGGCGCCTATCATCCCATGCAATAGTGGTGCCTATCATCCCATGCAATAGAGGTGCCTATCATCCCATGCAGTAGAGGTGCCAATCATCCCATGCAGTAGAGGTGCTTATCATCCCATGCAGTAGAGGCGCCTATCATCCCGTGCAGCAGAGTTGCCTCTCATCCCATGCAGCAGAGGTGCTTATCATCCCATGCTTTAGAGGTACCTATCAACCCATGCAGTAGAGGTACCTATCATCTCATGCGTTACAGGTGCCTATCATCCCATGCAGTAGAGGTGATTATCATCCTATGCAGTGTAGGTGCCTATAAACACATGCGGTATAGGTGCCGATCATACCGTGAGGTACAGGTGCCGATCATCCCATGAGGTACAGGTGCCTATCATCCCATGCGGTACAGGTGCCTAATATCCCATGCAGTAGGGGGGCCTATCATTTCATGCATTAGAGGTGACTATCATCACATGCATTAGAGGTGCCTATCACCTCATGCGGTACAGGTTCCTATCATCCCATGCAGTAGAAGTGCCAATCATCCCATGCAGTAGAGTTGCCACTCATCCCATGTAACAGAGTTGCCACTCATCCCATGCAGCAGAGTTGCCTATCATCCCATGCAGCAGAGGTTCCTATCATCCCATGCAGCAGAGGTGGGTACCATTCCATGCAGTAGAGTTGCCTATCATTCTATGCAGCAGATTTGCTTATCAGCCCATGCAGTAGAGTTGCCTATCACCCCATGCGGTACAGGTGCCAATCATCCCATGCATTAGAGGTACCTATCATCCCATGCAGTAGAGGTGCCAATCATTTCATGCGTTACAGGTGCATATCACCCCATGCGGTACAGGTGCCTATCATCCCATGCAGTAAAGGTGTCTTTTATCCCATGCGGCGCAGGTGCCAATCATCCCATACGGTACAGGTGCATATCATCCGATGCGGTACAGGTGCATATCATCCCGTGTGGTACAGGTGCCTATCATCCCATGCAGTAGAGGTGCCTATCATCCCATGCAGTAGAGGTGCCTATCATCCCATGCAGTAGAGGTGGCTATCATTCCATGCAGTAGGAGTGCCTACCATCTCATGCGGTACAGGTGCGTATCATCCCATGCAGTAGAGGTGCCTACCATCCAATGCGGTACATGTGTCTATGATCCCATGCGGTACAAATGCCTATCATCCCATGCAGTAGATGTACCTATCATCCCATGCAGTAGAGGTGCCTAACATCCGATATAGTAGAGGTGCCTATCATCCCATGAAAGAGAGATGCCGATCATCGGATGGAGTAAAGCTGCCTATCATACCATGCAGGAGAGGTGCCTATCATTCCATGCCGCAGAGGCTCCTATCATCCCATGCAGCAAGGTTCCTATTATCCCATGCAGCAGTGGAGCCTATCATCCCATACAGCAGAGGTTCCTATCATCCCATGAAGCAGAGGTGCCTACCATTCCATGCAGTAGAGTTGCCAGACGTCCGATGCAGTACATTTGCCTATCATCCCATGCAGTAGATTTGCCTATCATCCCATGCAGTAGAGTTGCCTATCACCATATGCATTAGAGGTACGTATGATCCCATGCGGTACAGGTGCCTATCATCTCATGCGTTACAGGTGCCTATCATCCCATGCATAGAGGTGCCTGTCATCCCATGCATAGAAGTGCCTATCATCCCATGCAGTAGAGGTAATTATCATCCCATGCAGTAGAGGTGCCTATCATTCCATGCAGTAGAGGTGCCTACCATCCCATGCGGTACAGGTGCCTATCATCCCATGCCGTAGAGGTGCCTATCATCCCATGCGGTACAGGTGCCTATCATCCCATGCGGTAGAGGTGCATATCATCCCGTGCGGTACAGGTGGCTATCATCACATGCAGTAGAGGTGCCTATCATCACATGCAGTAGAGGTGCCTATCATCACACGCTGTAGTGCCTATCATCACATGCAGTAGAGGTGCCTACCATCCCATGCAGTAGAGGTGCCCATCATTCCATGCTGTAGAGGTGCCTACCATCCCATGCGGTAGAGGTGAATATCATCTTATGCAGTAGAGGTGCCTACCATCCAATGCGGTTCAGGTGCATATCATCCCATGCAGTAGAGGAGAATACCATCCAATGCGGTACAGGTGCCTATGATCACATGCGGTACAGGTGTCTATCATCCCATGCAGTAGATGTGCCTATCATCTCATGCAGTAGAGGTGCATAACATTCCATGCAGTAGAGGTGCCTATCATCCGATATAGTAGAGGTGCCTATCATCCCATGAATGAGAAATTCCCATCATCCGATGCAGTAAAGGTGCCTATCATCCCATGCAGGAGAGGTGTCTATAATTCCAAGCAGCAGAGGTTCCTATCATCCCATGCAGCAGAGGTTCCAATCATCCCATACAGCAGAGGTTCCTATAATCCCATGCAGCAGAGGTGCCTACCATTCCATGCAGCAGAGGTGCCTACCATTCCATGCAGTAGAGTTGCCTGTCGTCCGATGCAGTAGATTTGACTATCATCCCATGCAGTAGAGTTGCCTATGACCCCATGCATTAGAGGTTCGTATGATCCCATGCGGTGCAGGTGCCTATCATCTCATGCGTTACAGGTGCCTATCATCCCATGCCTATCATCCCATTCATAGAAGTGCCTATCATCCGATGCCATAGAGGTGCCTATCATTCCATGCAGTAGAGGTGCCTACCATCCCATGCGGTACATGTGCCTATCATCCCATGCAGTAGAGGTGCCTATCATACGATATAGTAGAGGTGCCTATCATCCCATGAATGGGAGATGCCTATCGTCCGATGCAGTAAAGCTGCCTATCATCTCATGCAGGAGAGGTGCCTATCATTCCATGCCATACAGGTACCTGTCATCCCATGCAGCAGAGGTTCCTATCATCCCATGCAGCAGAGGTTCTTATCATCCCATACAGCAGAGGTTCCTATCATCCCATGCAGCAGAGGTGCCTACCATTCCATGCAGTAGAGTTGCCTGTCGTCCGATGCAGTACATTTACCTATCATCGTATGCAGTAGATTTGCCTATCATCCCATGTAGCAGATTTGCCTATCATCCCATGCAGTAGAGTTGCCTATCACCATATGCATTAGAGGTACGTATGATCCCATGCGGTACAGGTGCCTATCATCTCATGCGTTACAGGTGCCTATCATCCCATGCATAGAGGTGCCTATCATCCCCAGCATAGAAGTGCCTATCATCCCATGCAGTAGAGGTGATTATCATCCCATGTAGTAGAGGTGTCCATGCAGTAGAGGTGCCTTCCATCCCATGCCGTAGAGGTGCCTATCATCCCATGCGTTACAGGTGCCTATCATTCCATGCATAGAGGTGCCTATCATCCCATGCATAGAGGTGCCTATCATCCCATGCATAGAAGTGCCTATCATCCGATGCAATAAAGGTGCCTATCGTCCCATGCAATAGAGGTGCCTATCATCCCATTCGGTACAGGTGCCTATCATCCCGTGCGGTACAGGAGCCTATCATTCCATGCAGTAGAGGTGCCTATCATCCTATGCAATAGGGATGCGTATCATCCCATGCAGTAGAGGTACATATCATACCATGCACTAGAGGTGCCAATCATCCCATGCAGTAATGGTGCCATTCATCCTATGCAGTAGAGGTGCCTATCATCCCATGCAGCAGAGTTGCCAATCATATCATGCTGCAGTGTTGCCAATCATCCCATGCAGCAGAGTTGCCTATCATCCCATGCAGTAGAGGTGCCTATCATCCCATGCAGTACAGGTGTCTATCATTCCATGCGGTACAGGTACCTATCATCCCATGCAGCAGAGGTTCCTATCATCCCATGCAGCAGAGGAAGGTGCCTACCATTCCATGCAGTAGAGGTTCATATCATCCCATGCAGTAGATTTGCCTATCATCCCATGCAGTAGATTTGCTTATCATCCCATGCAGTAGATTTGCCTATCATCCCATGCTGTACAGGTGGCTATCGTCTCATGAGTTACAGGTGCCTATCATCCCATGCATAGAGGTGTCTATCATCCCATGCATAGAGGTGCCTATCATCCCATGCATAGAAGGGCCTTTCATCCGATGTAATAGAGGTGCCTATCATCCCATGCACAGAAGTACCTATCATCCAATACAATAGAGGTGCCTATCATCCCATGCGGTACAGATGCCTATCATCCCGTGCGGTACAGGAACCTATCATCTCATGCAGTAGAGGTACGTATCATCCCATGCAATAGAGGTCCCTATCATCCCATGCAGTAGAGGTGCCTATCATCCCATGCAGTAGAGGTGCCAATCATCCCATGCAGTAGAGGTTCCTTTCATCCCATGCAGCAGAGTTGCCAATCATCCCATGCAGCAGAGTTGCCTATCATCCCATGCAGTAGAGGAGCATATCATTCCATGCAGTACAGGTCATTCCATGCGGTACAGGTACCAATCATCCCATGCAGCAGAGGTTCCTATCATCCCATGCAGCAGAGGTAGGTTCCTACCATTCCATGCAGTAGAGGTTCATATCATCCCATGCAGTAGAGTTGCCTATCGTCCTATGCAGTAGATTTGCCTATCATCCCATTCAGTAGAGGTGCCTATCATCTCACGCAGTAGAGGTGATTATCATCCCATGCAGTGTAGGTGCCTATCAACACATGCGGTATAGGTGCCTATCATGACATAGGGTAGAGGTGCCCATTATCACATGCAGTAGAGGTGCATATCATCACATGCAGTAGAGGTGCCTATTATCACATGCAGTAGAGAAGCCTATTATCAGATGCAGTAGAGGTGCCTATCATCCCATGCAGTAGAGGTGCTTATCATCCCATGCAGTAGAGGTGCCTATCATCCCATGCAGTAGAGGTGCCTATCATCCCATGCAGTAGAGGTGCCTACCATCCCATGCGGTACAGGTGCCTATGATCCCATGCAATAGAGGTGCCTATGTTCCCATGCGGTACAGGTGCCAATCATCCCATGCAGTAGAGGTGCAGATCATCCCATGCAGGAGAGATGCCTATCATCCGATGCGGTAGAGGTGCCTATCATTCCATGCGCTACAGGTACCTATGATCCCATGCAGCAGGTGCCAACCATTCCATGCAGTAGAGGTTCCTGTCATCCCATGCAGTAGAGTTGCCTATGTATCCATGCATTAGAGGTTCGTATGATCCCATGCGGTACAGGTGCCTATCATCCCAAGCATAGAGGTGCCTATCATCCCATGCATAGAGGTGCCTATCATCCGATGCAATAGAGGTGCCTATCATCCCATGCAGTAGAGGTGCCTATCATTCCATGCAGTAGAGGTACCTACCATCTCATGCGGTACAGGTGCCTATCATACGATATAGTAGAGGTGCCTATCATTCCATGAAAGGGAGATGCCTATCATCCGATGCACTAAAGGTGCCTATCATCCCATGCAGGAGAGGTTCCTATCATCCCATGCAGCAGAGGTTCTTATCATCCCATACAGCAGAGGTTCCTATCATCTCATGCAGCAGAGGTGCCTACCATTCCATGCAGTAGGTTGCCTGTCGTCCGATGCAGTACATTTGCCTATCATCGTATGCAGTAGATTTGCATATCATCCCATGTAGTAGATTTGCCTATCATCCCATGCAGTAGGGTTGCCTATCACCATATGCATTAGAGGTACGTATGATCCCATGTGGTACAGGTGCCTATTATCCCATGCAAAGAGGTGCCTATCATCCCATGCATAGCGGTGCCTATCATCCCATGCATAGAGGTGCCTTTCATCCCATGCATAGAAGTGTATATCATCCGATGCAATAGAGGTGCCTATCATCCCATGCAATAGAGGTGCCTATCATCCCATGCGGTACAGGTGCCTATCATCCCGTGCGGTACAGGAGCCTATCATCCCACGCAGTAGAGGTGCCTATCATCCTATGCAATAGAGGTGCGTATCATCCCATGCAGTAGAGGTACCTATCATCCCATGCAGTAGAGGTGCCAATCATCCCATGCAATAGAGGTGCCAATCATCCTTTGCAGTAGAGGTGCCTATCATCCCATGAAGCAGAGTTGCCAATCGTCCCATGCCGCAGTGTTGCCAATCATCCCATGCAGCAGAGTTGCCTATCATCCCACGCGGTAGAGGTGCCTATCATCCCATGCAGTACAGGTGTATATAATTCCTGGCGGTACAGGTACCTATCATCCCATGCAGCAGAGGTTCCTATCATCCCATGCTGCAGAGGTAGGTGCCTACCATTCCATGCAGTAGAGGTTCCTATCATCCCATGCAGTAGAGTTGCCTATCATACCATGTATTAGAGTTGCCCATCATCCTATGCAGTAGATTTGCCTATCATCCTATGCAGTAGAGTTGCCTATCACCTTATGCGGTACAGGTATGCGGTAGATTTGCCTATCATCCCATGCAGTAGAGTTGCCTATCACAATATGCATTAGAGGTACGTATTATCCCATGCTGTACAGGTGGCTATCGTCTCATGCGTTACAATTGCCTCTTATCCCATGCATAGAGGTGTCTATCATCCCATGCATAGAAGTGCCTATCATCCCATGTAAAGAAGTGCCTATTATCCCATGCATAGAAGGGCCTATCATCCGATGTAATAGAGGTGCCTATCATCCCTTGCATAGAAGGGCCTATCATCCGATGCAATAGAGGTGCCTATCATCCAATGCAATAGAGGTGCCTATCATCCCATGCGGTACGATCCCGTGCGGTACAGGAACCTATCATCCCATGCAGTAGAGTTGCGTATCATCCCATGCAATAGAGGTGCCTATCATACCATGCAGTAGAGGTGCCTTCCATACCATGCGGTACAGGTACCAATCATCCCATGCAGCAGAGGTTCCTATCATCCCATGCAGATGAGGTAGGTGCGTACCATTCCATGAAGTAGAGGTTCCTATCATCCCATGCAGTAGATTTGCCTATCATCCTATGCAGTAGAGTTGCCGATCATCCTATGCAGTAGAGTTGCCTATCATCCCATGCAAGAGAGTTGCCGATCATCCTATGCAGTAGATTTGATTATCATCCTATGCAGTAGAGTTGCCTATCACCCCATGCGGTACAGGTGCCCCATGCGGTACAGGTATGCAGTAGAGGTGTCTATTATCACATGCAGTAGAGGTGCCTATCATCCCATGCAGTAGAGATGCCTATTATCACATGCAGTAGAGGTGCCTATCATCCCATGCAGTAGAGGTGCCTGTCATCCCATGCAGTAGAGGTGCCTATCAACCCATGCAGTAGAGGTGCCTACCATCCCATGCGGTACAGGTGCCTATGATCCCATGCAATAGAGGTGCCTATGTTCCCTTGCGGTACAGGTGCCTATCTCCCATGCAGTAGAGGTGCATATCATCACATGCAATAGAGGTGCCTATTATCACATGCAGTAGAGGTGCCTATCATCCCACGCAGTAGAGGTGCCTAACATCCCATGCAGTAGAGGTGCCTATCATCCGATGCGGTACAGGTGTCTATCATGCCATGCGGTACAGGTGTCTATCATGCCATGCGGTACAGGTGCCTATCATCCTATGCAGTACAGGTGCTTATCATCCCATGCAGAAGAGATGCCTATCATCCCGTGCAGTAGAGGGGCATATCATCCCATGCGGTACAGGTACCTATCATCACATGCAGCAGAGGTGCCAACCATTCCATGCAGTAGAGGTTCCTATCATCCCATGCAGTACAGTTGCCTATGACCCCATGCATTAGAGGTTCGTATGATCCCATGCGGTACAGGTGCCTATCATCTCATGTGGTACAGGTGCCTATCATCCCATGCAGTAGAGGTGCCTATCATCCCATGCAGTAGAGGTGGCTATCATTCCATGCAGTAGGAGTTCCTACCATCCCATGCAGTACAGGTGCGTATCATTCCATGCAGTAGAGGTGCCTATCACCCCATGCGGTACATGTGTCTATGATCCCATGCGGTACAAATGCCTATCATCCCATGCAGCACAGGTACCTATCATCCCATGCAGTAGAGGTGCCTATCATACGTTATAGTAGAGGTGCCTATCATCCCATGAAAGAGAGATGCCTATCATCCGATGCAGGAAAGGTGCCTATCATCCCATGCAGGAGAGGTGCCTATCATTCCATGCCGCAGAGGTTCCTATCATCCCATGCAGCACAGGTTCCTATTATCCCATGCAGCAGTGGTTCCTATCATCCCATACAGCAGAGGTTCCTATCATCCCATGAAGCAGAGGTGCCTACCATTCCATGCAGTAGAGTTGCCTGTCGTCCGATTCAGTACATTTGCCTATCATCGTAAGCAGTAGCTTTGCCTATCATCCCATGTAGTAGATTTGCCTATCATCCCATGCAGTAGAGTTGCCTATCACCATATGCATTAGAGGTTCTTATGATCCCATGCGGTACAGGTGCCAATCATCTCATGCGTTACAGGTGCCTATCATCCGATGCATAGAGGTGCCTATCATTCCATGCATAGAAGTGCCTATCATCCCATGCAGTAGAGGTAATTATCATCCCATGAAGTAGAGGTGCCTATCATCCCATGCAGTAGAGGTGCCTATCATCCCATGCAGTACAGGTGCCTATCATCCCATGCAATAGAGGTGCCTACCATCCCATGCAGTACAGGTGCCTATCATCCCATGCGGTAGAGGTGCATATCATCCCGTGCGGTACAGGTGCCTATCATCACATGCAGTAGAGGTGCCTATCATCACACGCTGTAGTGCCTATCATCACATGCAGTAGAGGTGCCTATCATCCCACGCAGTAGATTTGCCTATCATCACATGCAGTAGAGGTGCCTACCATCCCATGCAGTAGAGGTGCCCATCATTCCATGCTGTAGAGGTGCCTACCATCCCATGCGGTAGAGGTGAATATCATCTTATGCAGTAGAGGTGCCTACCATCCCATGCGGTTCAGGTGCATATCATCCCATGCAGTAGAGGAGAATACCATCCAATGCGGTACAGGTGCCTATGATCACATGCGGTACAGGTGTCTATCATCCCATGCAGTAGATGTGCCTATCATCTCATGCAGTAGAGGTGCATAACATTCCATGCAGTAGAGGTGCCTATCATCCGATATAGTAGAGGTGCCTATCATCCCATGCAATAGAGATGCCTATCATCCCATGCGGTACAAGTGCCTATCATCCCATGCGGCACAAGTGCCTATCATCCCATGCAGTAGAGGCACCTATCATCCCGTGCAGCAGAGTTGCTTCTCATCCCATGCAGCAGAGGTGCCTATCATCCCATGCAATAGAGGTGCCTATCATCCCATGCAGTACAGCTGCCTATCATCCCATGCTTTAGAGGTACCTATCATCCCATGCAGTAGAGGTACCTATCATCTCATGCGTTACAGGTGCCTATCATCCCATGCAGTAGAGGTGATTATCATCCTATGCAGGGTAGGTGCCTATCAACACATGCGGTATAGGTGCCGATCATCCCATGAGGTACAGGTGCCTGTCATCCCATGCGGTACAGGTGCCTAATCATCCCATGCAGTAGGGGGTGCCTATCATTTCATGCATTAGAGGTGACTATCATCACATGCATTAGAGGTGCCTATCATCCCATGCAGTACAGTTTCCTATCATCCCATGCAGTAGAGGTGTCAATCATCCCATGCAATGGAGGTGCCTATCACCCCATGCAGTACAGGTTCCTATCATCCCATGCAGTAAACGTGCCTATCATCCCATGCAGTAGAGGTGCCTATAATCCCATGCAGTAGAGGTGCCTATAATCCCATACGATTCAGGTGCCTATCATCCCATGCAGTAGAGGTGCCAACCATCCCCTGCGGTACAGGTGCCTATGATCCCATGCAGTACAGGTGCCTATCATCCCATGCAGTAGAAGTGCCTATCATCCCATGCAGTAGTAATGCCTATCATCCGATGCAGTAGGGGTTCCTATCATCCCATGCAGGAGAGGTGCCGATCATTCCATGCGGTATAGGTACCTATCATCCCATGCAGCAGAGGTTCCTATCATCCCATGCAGCAGAGGTTTCTATCATCATATGCAGCAGAGGCTTCTATCATCCCATGCAGCAGAGGTTCCTATCATCCCATGCAGCAGAGGTGCCTACCATTCCATGCAGTAGAGTTGCCTGTCATTCGATGCAGTAGATTTACCTATCATCCCATGCAGTAGATTTGCCTATCATCCCATGCAGTAGAGTTGCATATCATCCCATGCAGTAGAGTTGCATATCACCCCATGAATTAGAGGTACCTATGATCCCATGCGGTACAGGTGCCTATCATCTCATGCGTTACAGGTGCCTATCATCCCATGTATAGAGGTGCCTATCATTCCATGCAAAGAAGTGCCTATCATCCGATGCAATAGAGGTGCCTATCATCCCATGCAATAGAGGTGCCCATCATCCCATGCAATAGAGATGCCTATCATCCCATGCAATAGAGATGCCTATCATCCCATGCGGCACAGGTGCCTATCATCCATGCAGTAGAAGTGCCTATCATCCCATGCGGCACAGGTGCCTATCATCCCATGCAGTAGAAGTGCCTATCATCCCATGCAGTAGAGGCGCCTATCATCCCATGCAATAGTGGTGCCTATCATCCCATGCAATAGAGGTGCCAATCATCCCATGCAGTAGAGGTGCCAATCATCCCATGCAGTAGAGGTGCCTATCATCCCATGCAGTAGAGGCGCCTATCATCCCGTGCAGCAGAGTTGCCTCTCATCCCATGCAGCAGAGGTGCTTATCATCCCATGATTTAGAGGTACCTATCAACCCATGCAGTAGAGGTACCTATCATCTCATGCGTTACAGGTGCCTATCATCCCATGCAGTAGAGGTGATTATCATCCTATGCAGTGTAGGTGCCTATCAACACATGCGGTATAGGTGCCGATCATACCATGAGGTACAGGTGCCGATCATCCCATGAGGTACAGGTGCCTATCATCCCATGCGGTACAGGTGCCTAATATCCCATGCAGTAGGGGGGCCTATCATTTCATGCATTAGAGGTGACTATCATCACATGCATTAGAGGTGCCTATCACCTCATGCGGTACAGGTTCCTATCATCCCATGCAGTAGAAGTGCCAATCATCCCATGCAGTAGAGGTGCCTATCATCCCATGCAGCAGAGTTGCCAATCATCCCATGCAGCAGAGTTGCCACTCATCCCATGTAACAGAGTTGCCACTCATCCCATGCAGCAGAGTTGCCTATCATCCCATGCAGCAGAGGTTCCTATCATCCCATGCAGCAGAGGTGGGTACCATTCCATGCAGTAGAGTTGCCTATCATTCTATGCAGCAGATTTGCTTATCAGCCCATGCAGTAGAGTTGCCTATCACCCCATGCGGTACAGGTGCCAATCATCCCATGCATTAGAGGTACCTATCATCCCATGCAGTAGAGGTGCCAATCATTTCATGCGTTACAGGTGCATATCATCCCATGCGGTACAGGTGCCTATCATCCCATGCAGTAAAGGTGTCTTTTATCCCATGCGGCGCAGGTGCCAATCATCCCATACGGTACAGGTGCATATCATCCGATGCGGTACAGGTGCATATCATCCCGTGTGGTACAGGTGCCTATCATCCCATGCAGTAGAGGTGCCTATCATCCCATGCAGTAGAGGTGGCTATCATTCCATGCAGTAGGAGTGCCTACCATCTCATGCGGTACAGGTGCGTATCATCCCATGCAGTAGAGGTGCCTACCATCCAATGCGGTACATGTGTCTATGATCCCATGCGGTACAAATGCCTATCATCGCATGCAGTAGATGTACCTATCATCCCATGCAGTAGAGGTGCCTAACATCCGATATGGTAGAGGTGCCTATCATCCCATGAAAGAGAGATGCCGATCATCGGATGGAGTAAAGCTGCCTATCATCCCATGCAGGAGAGGTGCCTATCATTCCATGCCGCAGAGGCTCCTATCATCCCATGCAGCAAGGTTCCTATTATCCCATGCAGCAGTGGAGCCTATCATCCCATACAGCAGAGGTTCCTATCATCCCATGAAGCAGAGGTGCCTACCATTCCATGCAGTAGAGTTGCCTGACGTCCGATGCAGTACATTTGCCTATCATCCCATGCAGTAGATTTGCCTATCATCCCATGCAGTAGAGTTGCCTATCACCATATGCATTAGAGGTACGTATGATCCCATGCGGTACAGGTGCCTATCATCTCATGCGTTACAGGTGCCTATCATCCCATGCATAGAGGTGCCTGTCATCCCATGCATAGAAGTGCCTATCATCCCATGCAGTAGAGGTAATTATCATCCCATGCCGTAGAGGTGCCTATCATTCCATGCAGTAGAGGTGCCTACCATCCCATGTGGTACAGGTGCCTATCATCCCATGCCGTAGAGGTGCCTATCATCCCATGCGGTACAGGTGCCTATCATCCCATGCGGTAGAGGTGCATATCATCCCGTGCGGTACAGGTGGCTATCATCACATGCAGTAGAGGTGCCTATCATCACATGCAGTAGAGGTGCCTATCATCACACGCTGTAGTGCCTATCATCACATGCAGTAGAGGTGCCTACCATCCCATGCAGTAGAGGTGCCCATCATTCCATGCTGTAGAGGTGCCTACCATCCCATGCGGTAGAGGTGAATATCATCTTATGCAGTAGAGGTGCCTACCATCCAATGCGGTTCAGGTGCATATCATCCCATGCAGTAGAGGAGAATACCATCCAATGCGGTACAGGTGCCTATGATCACATGCGGTACAGGTGTCTATCATCCCATGCAGTAGATGTGCCTATCATCTCATGCAGTAGAGGTGCATAACATTCCATGCAGTAGAGGTGCCTATCATCCGATATAGTAGAGGTGCCTATCATCCCATGAATGAGAAATTCCCATCATCCGATGCAGTAAAGGTGCCTATCATCCCATGCAGGAGAGGTGTCTATAATTCCAAGCAGCAGAGGTTCCTATCATCCCATGCAGCAGAGGTTCCAATCATCCCATACAGCAGAGGTTCCTATAATCCCATGCAGCAGAGGTGCCTACCATTCCATGCAGCAGAGGTGCCTACCATTCCATGCAGTAGAGTTGCCTGTCGTCCGATGCAGTAGATTTGCCTATCATCCCATGCAGTAGAGTTGCCTATGACCCCATGCATTAGAGGTTCGTATGATCCAATGCGGTGCAGGTGCCTATCATCTCATGCGTTACAGGTGCCTATCATCCCATGCCTATCATCCCATTCATAGAAGTGCCTATCATCCGATGCCATAGAGGTGCCTATCATTCCATGCAGTAGAGGTGCCTACCATCCCATGCAGTACATGTGCCTATCATCCCATGCAGTAGAGGTGCCTATCATACGATATAGTAGAGGTGCCTATCATCCCATGAATGGGAGATGCCTATCGTCCGATGCAGTAAAGCTGCCTATCATCTCATGCAGGAGAGGTGCCTATCATTCCATGCCATACAGGTACCTGTCATCCCATGCAGCAGAGGTTCCTATCATCCCATGCAGCAGAGGTTCTTATCATCCCATACAGCAGAGGTTCCTATCATCCCATGCAGCAGAGGTGCCTACCATTCCATGCAGTAGAGTTGCCTGTCGTCCGATGCAGTACATTTACCTATCATCGTATGCAGTAGATTTGCCTATCATCCCATGTAGCAGATTTGCCTATCATCCCATGCAGTAGAGTTGCCTATCATCCATATGCATTAGAGGTACGTATGATCCCATGCGGTACAGGTGCCTATCATCTCATGCGTTACAGGTGCCTATCATCCCATGCATAGAGGTGCCTATCATCCCCAGCAGTAGAAGTGCCTATCATCCCATTGCAGTAGAGGTGATTATCATCCCATGTAGTAGAGGTGTCTATCATTCCATGCAGTAGAGGTGCCTACCATCCCATGCCGTACAGGTGCCTATCATCCCATGCGTTACAGGTGCCTATCATTCCATGCAGTAGAGGTGCCTATCATCCCATGCAGTAGATTTGCCTATCATCCCATGCAGTAGAAGTGCCTATCATCCGATGCAATAAAGGTGCCTATCGTCCCATGCAATAGAGGTGCCTATCATCCCATGCGGTACAGGTGCCTATCATCCCGTGCGGTACAGGAGGCTATCATCCCATGAGTTACAGGTGCCTATCATCCCATGCAGTAGAGGTGCCTATCATCCCATGCAGTAGAGGTGCCTATCATCCCATGCATAGAAGGGCCTTTCATCCGATGTAATAGAGGTGCCTATCATCCCATGCGGTACTTGTGCCTATCATCCAATACAATAGAGGTGCCTATCATCCCATGCGGTACAGGTGCCTATCATCCCATGCGGTACAGGAACCTATCATCTCATGCAGTAGAGGTACGTATCATCCCATGCAGTAGTGTTGCCTATCATCCCGTGCAGTAGAGGTGCCTATCATCCTATGCAGTAGAGGTCATTATCATCCCATGCAGTGTAGGTGCCTATCAACACATGCGATATAGGTGCGTAACATGCCATGCGGTGCAGTTGCCTATCATCACATGCGGTACAGGTGCCTATCATCCCATGCAGTAAAGACGCCTATGATCCCATTTGGTACAGGTGCCTATGATCCCATGCGGTAGAGATGCCTATGATCCCATGCAGTAGAGTTAACTATCATCTCATGCAGTAGAGGTGCCTATCATCCCATGCAATAGAGGTGTCTATCCTCCCATACAGTAGAGGTGCCTATCATCCCATGCAGTAGAAGGGCCAATCATCCGATGCAGTAGAGGTGCCTATCATCCCATGCAGTAGAAGTGCCTATCATCCCAGGCAGCAGAGCTGCCGATCATCCCATACTGCATGGGATGATAGGCACCTCTACTGCATGAGAGGTGCCTATCATCTCATGCAGTAGTGGTGCCTATCATCCCATGCAAAAGAGGTGCTTATCATCCCATGCAATAGAGGTGCCTATCATCCCATGCAGCAGAGGTATCAATCATCCCATGCAGTACAGGTACCTATCATCCCATGCGGTACAGGTGCCTATCATCCCATGCGTGTACAGGTGCCTCTCATTCCATGCAGTAGAGGTGCCTATGATCCTATGCAGTAGAGGCGCCTATGATCCCATGCAGTAGAGGCGCCTATGATCCCATGCAGTAGAGGCGCCTATGATCCCATGCAGTAGACGTGCCTATGATCCCATGCAGTAGAGGCGCCTATCATCCCATGCAGTTCAGGTGCCTATTGTTCATGTTTCCGTAAAAAAATCCATTAGTGCATTTTAGGGTCGTGGGAGCTGAGCTTTGGTCACGTGACGACATCGTTGATTTCAGCTGAAAAATGAAGTTACAGGTTAAGAAAGAATGTTCTTGGGCCAGTGAGATGAAACATGGTGGTTTTGTGACGGCGTCAAAATGTGCTGGTGTGGTACAAATACCTCTATGTACGTATTTTTGAAACACAGAATGAATAACACTTACACAATTTGTAAAGGTAAGCAGATCATTTATGTTGGAAACATCTGAGATGATTACGTGTTAAGAAAAGACTTCTTTTTTTTTTGCAGAGCCCAGTTGTAGTCTGCAGCGCAAAGGAAAATGCTTGCTTTCTGAACTCAGCAGCTAGGGAAAATCAGATATACTGATTTACGCGCGCGTTGTTTCACTTTCTTTATTTAACGTAATTGTGCTGTACCTTCTGGTATCAAACTGGTATTTTGGTGATGAAATGTTGCTGTCATTTGTTCAGTTTGATTCTCTCCAGAAAAAATTTTAAACGTTCGCAGCATTGTATTCTTTACTGCTCTCTGATGTAAAGGTCGAATTCGACGATTCCAGTTTCATCCTGTGCGCGGCGTTTCGAATCTGATTAGGGGTGGAAGCCTCCAGCTACGTAACAATATACACCCCCCCCCAAAAAAAAAAACCCAGCAAAAAAACCCGAAGGATCCAGAACAAACAACAACAACCCCGAAGAACCCATAATGAATCGTCCAATCGAGATGAAAATAAGTATGTGCAATGTATATGTATAGGAAAGGAAATTATTGCAATTCCAGAGCAGTTGGGCTATTCACTCGGGTAAAACAGCTACACGAGTGAAACAAATCAGTGCGTTGTAGCGCCACCTCTGGCTCGGATACAAGCGGTCACCCGGCATGGCGTAGACGGATACAGTTCACGGATACTGTCCTGAGGTATAGAATGCGAGACGGTGCCCAAATTGTAGGCTACTTCGACGACATTCCGAAATGGGTGTAGGTGGCGTCGTATCATGTTCAATCGGCGAGAGGTCGGACGATCGGGCTGGCCATGGAAGAGTATTGACATTGCGGAGGAAGGCCTGGAAGAGCCGTGTCGTGTGTGGCTAGGCATTATCTTGTCGAAAAATTGCTCAGTGATACTGCTACAAGAATGGTAGAAATGTCGTCGACGTACCGTTGAGCCATGAGGGTGGTGCTGGGGACCGCACTCATCCCTCAAGGGTGTCCGGCTATAGTAGGAAATAGCTCTCCAGACGGTCACATCCTGTGACCGAGGTGTGCTGTACCACAGTAAAGGCAAGTTCCGTGCGCTGGCCGTCTTATCTCCAAACGCGTATGTGCTGGTCATCAGCGCCAAGTGCAAACCGTGGCTCATCACTGAAGACAACACGACGCCACTGGACACTATCTCACGTATCGAGTCCAGTGGCGTCGTGTTGTCACTTGCCGGCGATGCTCGCTGATCAGTGATAGACGGCGGAGTGGCCTCTTCGAATGTAGTCCCCGTGCCGCAAGTCGTCTGGCAAAGGTCCGGATGCCCACGTTCGTACCTGTAGACGATGCAACGTGGTCAAAGAAGCTTGAGAGCGACGAATTCGGTTCTGTTCGTGCGGCTCTCACCATCGCTCGATTCTCGCAATATGCCGTTGCCCTCGACTGTCCACTGCTCACGTACCGCTGGGTTGTGCCCTCCTCGACTCATTGGTGCCAACATCGTCCGATTGCCGCGTTGCTCCGACCCAAATGCCTGGCTATCTCCGACCCAAATGCCTGGCTATACGTCGACTTGATCAACCGGCCTCTCTTAGCACAATTATACGTCCTCTTTCGGACTCGCTCAACTGCTCGTATTGTGCACGGATCTGACGTCGACGCATCAACATTGGTAATGGAGATTAATGCAAACCGCAGTCCGCTGTCACAATTGTTTCTGCTTGCGAGCTTTCCTCTTGATATACCCTCGTCGATGCGTGGTTCCAACGCGTTGTGGCGGACCACTATTTAGTCATTCGTCATTATTTTATAATCATTTGCATATTTTTTTTTGATTGGGGGTTTAACGACCACCGTAAGCATCTCAGTGGGCTATTAGCAGTCGCCCTTCCCTAATTTAGGATAACTGGTTCCAGGGAAGTTAGACAAACATAACACCCATGCCTCACCGGGATTCGAACCAGGACCCATATCGGACGAATGGTCATAAGCCATCGCTTAGACCACAGAGCCTCCGGGGCAGCTTTCCATATTCGGCCCTGAGATGCTTGCACGTGGAGTTACATCAGGATCGAGTGAATTTCTCAGGGTGCTTTTTTTTGCGATTAGTGTATTTACAAACTTACATTTCTTGCTGAAGAATACTCAGATGTTCTCAAAATAGGTATAACTACCCTGTTGTTCCCGTCGTTGACGGGCTAGTGATAATATAAAGTAAAAGCTATATCAGCAATTAAACTAAGACTGGTAAATTAAGGTTTATACAACTTTGTAGTACAACTTCCCGGAATAGAATATTAGGATAAAAAATGTATTTGAATTATTTAGTAGTTGTCACGTCCAATGTAAATAATTCAAAAAGTCTGAAAGCAGAAGGCTTATGCAATGAAATTGATTGAGATGAAAAGTACCTTATTCTTGTAGAGCCTCGGGATAAACAATAGTAACAGTCCTTCCATTCGGAGCAAAGATGTAAAGATTTTCCCCATTTCCGACTCTGGAACAACCAACGTACAGTTGACCATGGAAAAAAACATGGACTTTGTAGATCCAGTCCAACAACTTTTAGATACTGCCCTTGTGCCTTATTGATGCTCATGGCGAAACTCAAACGAATCGGGAAATGAAGACGTTTAAATTGAAACGGGACATCTGATGGGATGATCGGGATCCTTGGAATAAAAACGTTTTTGCCAGCTGCATAGTGAGTCGATTATGCTGAAGCCGTGTGTCTCGTTGTTGGAGTGTTTCCTGTGCCCTCGATTGTGCCGTAGAAGTCCTATTGTGTTCTAGTCTTCTTTCTCGCTGCTGGTATGATTCCTGTGCCCTTGATTGTGCTCTGGAAATCCTATCTTGTTTCAGCCTTCTTTCTCGTTCTTCTGCTGTTTCTTGTTCTCTTCTCCTTCTTTGATTTTCTCTATCCATTTTTCTTCTTCTTACACATTGTTTCTTTCTGGGAGGTTGAGGCATAATATGACGACCTTCTGACGTACGACACTTTTGAATTAATAACGGATATTGAAAAACAACGTTCTATTTTCTTTTTTTTTACTTCTCCGCCCTCAAGGTCATAATACAATTGGCAAACAACGCTTAACAAAAAACATGTGCTTTTCTGCTTTCTTTACATGCAACCTGACCACACCCAACGCGAAGGCGTGAAGATAAGTAGTTCACGATAAATTTGAGCGATTTCTTTTTTAGAATTTTGTTAAACCAACGTTCTATTTCTAGCTCACAACGTCGTCACAGTATGATGACCTTCTGACGCATGACACTTTTGAATTAATAACGCAGATTGAAAAACTACGTTCTATTTTCTTTTTTTCTTCTCCGTCCCTCAAGGTCATAATACAATCGGCAAACAACGCTTACAAAAAAGGGCGTAATAAATGTATCTACGAATGAAAATAGTCGTGACGGAATTCTAAAAAAGAAACGTCTAAAAGTTATGGTGAACTACTTTTCTGCACGCCTTAACGTTCGGTGTGATCAGGTTGATGTCAACAAAGCGGGTAGACACACTCAGATTGAGTAGAAACGCGTAACATTAAATAACTAAAAATCAAATTCAAATAAAAAAATCGCTTCGAGGTGTACCAGAAGATGTCTACAGGTACCTTCATAACAAATTTCGTCGCTCTAGGTCGCCTAATTCTATGTAAAATCCGACCGACAGACGCTTTATTTACCGCTTTCTTTACATGCAACCTGATTACACCCAACGCGAAGGCGCGAAGATAAGTAGTTCACGATAAATTTGAGCCATTTCTTTTTTAGAATTTCGTTAAAACAACGTTCTATTTTCTAGCTCACAACGTCGTCACTGTATGATGACCTTCTGACGTATGACACTTTTGAATTAATAACGCAGATTGAAAAACAACGTTCTATTTTCTTTTTTTTTTCTTATCCACCCTCAAGGTCATAATAAAATCTGCAAACAACGCTTACAAAAAAGAGCGTAATAAATATATTTACGAATGAAAATAGTCATAACGGAATTCTAAAAAAGAAACGCCTAAAATTTATGGTGAACTAATTTTCTGCATGCCTTAACGTTCGGGTGATCAGGATGATGTCAACAAAGCGGAAAGACACATTCAGATCGGGTAGAAACGCGTAACGTTAAATAACTAAAAATCAAATTCAAATTAAAAAAAAAAAACCCTCCAAGGTGCAACAGAAGATATTTACAGATACCTTCATAACAAATTTCGCCGCTCTAGGTCGCCTAATTCTATGTGAAATCCGACCGAGAGACACACACGCACAATCTGTTTTATATATATAGAGATAATCGTTGCACTCGAAAATAATATCATTAACACAAATATCTAACTATGGACATTTTTGTAATATTTTGGGAATTAGCAAAATACTAAAGGGAATCTTTTGAATGACAGATTAATTAGCTATCTAGATTAAAAACAATCATAATGACCAGCATGGACTTGGAAAAAAATATTTAGGTAGGGGGTGTTGTAAAAATATTTCTCCTCGGACAATTGCTGGTTTGAGTATTATCAATTGGATCAGTAGACAGTGAATAAGGAAATGATGCAAACCTAGTCCTTGAGACAGTAAGCATGTCCTTGAGGATTGCTAAAAAAATCACAAAGGTAATAACGTACTCTCTTTTCAATGTTTTCTTCCGTGGCCATCTAGTGACCCTCTCCCCTTGGCATCTGGATGCATGACATTTGCCAGTATGGTGAATACGGCGGACTGGAAGACACTCGAAATGCAGGTTTTGTATGGTTGCAACTTTTGCACGAGCGTTGTCATGTTGCAACAAGGCACCAGTACTTGGAAGTTCACGTCGTTTGGATTTGATGGCAGGTCGGAGATGATTTCTGATAAGATCTGCATACGTGTCACTAGTTACAGTGTTCCCACCCTCCCTGGGCATATAGTGCTCCAAACTTACGCCTCGTTCATTCCAGAGGATATTCAGCAAAGCCTTTCGTGTAGTTGGCTGAGTGCGGAACTCGGGTTTGGTGGTGGGGGATGGCGTCATTCTTACTAGCTCTCTTGGTTTCTGGCTGATAATAGTGAACCCAGGTTTCATCTCCAGTAATAATTCCCTGTAGGAAGCCATCACCTTCTGCTTCAAAGCGTAGCAAAAGTTCTTGACATGCATCAACACGTCGTTGTTTCAATTCTGGAGTTAGCTGGTGTGGCACCCACCTTGTAGACACTTTGTTGAACTGAAGCACATCATGGATGATGTGGTCCGCTGAGCCATGACTGATGTTCAAAAGTGCGGCTATTTCACCCACCGTCACTCGAATTTTCCCATCACAATGCCTTCAACTGCTTTAATGGATCATCTGGTGTTACTACTCTGTCTGCCTGACCCTGTCGAGGAAAATCTCTCACAGAACTCACGCTGTTTCGGAATTCTCTAGTCCATTCGCACATTTGCTGGAGCGACAGACATTCATCACCATACTACAAATTCATTGGACGATGAATTTCAATAGGTTTCACGTATTCACTACTGAAAACACGGATAGCAGAATGTTGCTCCTCTTTGGTACATATCTGAAGTGGGGCGGCCATCTTTACACTGCTACTATGACGTCACTAAGCTTATCTGCACCGTGCTGCTACCTGTAAGAAAATATTTTAATCATTGGTAACAATATTGCCAAGTTATAGGACAATGACACTGTATTTTGAATTTTTTAACGCAGTTTTATGATTTTCATTTGACTCATGTGATGAATCACAAAACCCACGTGAGAGATGGGTGGATGAAATCGGAATTGTTCAAGGAGTTACAGACTTGGGGAGACCTTCATCTAGCAATAGATTTAGAATAGTTGATGATATTGATACACTTGATAAAAGAACTGTGCGTAATGGCCTTAAAGTGGAAAAGTACGTACTGTTTGAAGGACGATATGCTCGAAACTAAATTTCTTTTCGCGATTTGAAAAAGAGTCTTTGGGCTAAAGAAGGTGGTACTGATTTTCCTATATACCGTGTTCTTTAATGATTTGATGCGGCTGTTTGTTTTATGTTTTACTAACTGAAAAAAAAAGAGGAAAAAAATCCGCAGGACTGTAAGATAGTGATTATTTCCAAACATGAATGAAGCAACCAGTAGATTATTTTTTCATTTTATGATTCCTAAAATTCTAATTTGTGTAGGTTGTACAAAACGTTTTAATCTGTTAACAACTCGGCCCATCTGTTGAGGACAGATCCCGAATTTTAGAATCTGTAAAACTGTTTCGGTTTGACACGAAAATGGAAAAACGTTATTAAAAAAAAAAAGAAAGATCGTGTGAGAATTTTGTTCCAGTCTGAACTGTAGAGACAAGAAAAATATTTTGCCTGCACATTTCGCTCCTGTATTAATTCGCATCCCATTCATTAGAAAGAGAACTAAACTATAAAAATTGCTCTAGGAGAACTGTGGAAAGTTTCTGATGCCCTAACAAGAAATCAGACACACTAGCAGATTTCTTCAGTAAATCAGGACGAAGTAATGGGTTTCCTCGGGAAATCTAATAGACCACGTGCACTGAATCAACAAGGAGGAAAGATCTACTATACTAGAGCAAACTAATATGTCACGTGCTGCGAAATCAAACAAAGAGACAGTGAGAGCAGCTGTGAGTTGCCACAGTGTCGATAAAAAGAAAGCTATAATTACGATAGATGCGACACTTCAAGGGAGCTGAACTCAATAACATCAACGAACGCCTAATCTTTTATCTCTTAAACAAGGAACAAAATACAAAGAGCAGGAGTACAGCACAAAAGCTGCCGCTTCATTTGAATCCATGGAAAGTTTTGTTACACTGTATTTAGCTAAACACGCGAAAACGCGTAGAGGAAGGATATTTGATTAACAAATCCTTAGGGAATTGCCATCCACTAATTATTACATTCCCATCACGGAAGAGTACCTTTAATTTTATGCATTTATTACTTGCATCTTAGACTACTTCTATTATCGACCATTAATTTTATTCATCTCAAAAGGAATCGGCATAATATGTTGAATTTTTGTTTCAAAACTTTCATCCTATGCAGAATGACAAAGGAAATAATACAAATTAAATTTGTCTCTAAAATTGGAAAGAAGGCATGGTATCAAGTACTTGCTACCTAACCGTGTATTAAATGAGAAAAACTCTACATTACCATAAAATGTGGAAAATAATAATATGCTGCGCAGAAATAAAAGAACTTTCAAATTAGAAAAACAGATTTACAGACTGGTGTGCAAAATTAAAGTAGGAGAGTAGTTAATTTCGCTGAGTGAACTGCAATGTTAGTTAACTAACGTATTAGATGGAACACGAGAAGTCCATTTCAACATCAGAATTTGCGCATTGTAAAGAAAAAGCTATACAGCATGCAAATAAAGTTATATACTTAAATCTATTTTTGGAACGAAATCATCATTTCTCGTCTGCAGAGCGTCTAAGAAGCATTTCTTTCGGCGAAAATTCATTTCCAATGTCTCGTACCTATTTGCGGGTCTTTGTAAGGTGGAAAGCCATAGAAGGGCTAGAAGCAGGCCAGTCTCAAGCTCATATAGCAAGAGATTTGAATATCCATCCCAAGAGTGGTTTCGAGATTCATTCATTCCCGATGTTCCAAACACATTCATTTGACTCAGCTTTCTGGAGCGCCATAGGAAGACTAGCAGAAGGACAGCCTCAACCCCATATAGCAAGAGGTTAGAATATCCACCCAAGTGTGGTTTCGAGATTGATTCATACCTGATGCCCCATACACTTTCATTTGACTCAGCGTTCTGGAGCGCCATAGGAAGATTAGAAGCAGGACAGTCTCAACCCCATATAGCAAGAGATTTGAATATCCACCCAAGACTGGTTTCGAGATTCATTCATTCCCGATGTCCCATACACCTTCATTTGACTCAGCATTCTGGAGCGTCATAGGAAGACTAGAAGCAGGCCAGTCTCAACTCCATATGGTAAGAGCTTTGAATATCCACCCAAGTGTGGTTTCGAAATTCATTCATTCCACATGTCCCATACACCTTCATATGACTCAGTATTGTGGAGCAACATAGGAAGACTGGAAGCAGGACAGTCTCAACCCCATATGGCAAGAGATTTGAACATCCACCTAATGGGGGTTTCAAGATTATGGCAGTGATTTGATGACGCCGGCTCCGTATCAGGAAAGCCTGGACGTGTCCAGAGGATTAACACAACTCCCGATGACAGTTTTCTTTCTTCAATGGCGAGATGTCACGGGGTGTATACCGCCACGTAACTTTCTCGAGGGCTATTCGCAGTCACAGGGATACTTATGCTAATGCAAATCATATATCGACGGCTTAGTGGCTGTGCCCATTGTGCAAGAAGACACATGGTATATGTTCCTCTCACCCTATCTCAAAGGACAGTTCTTTTGAATTGGTGCAGGTAACATTGTTCTAGGAGCCAAGAACAATGGGCTAGTGTCCTTTTTACCGATGAGTCGATATTCAGTTTACCAACTCATTCTCAGCGTCATTTCCTGTGCAGGAAACCAGACCCCCCTTTCGTAATTATCTCTCTAACATAAACAACGAGACACTCTTTGTGGCGCTGGTTTACTACTCTAAGGTGAAATATTTCGGAGAAGGCGTAGGTCACTCTACGGCATTTTTTTTTTGGAGATTTAACGACCACCGTGAGCAACTCAATGGGCTATAAGCAGTCGCCCGTCCCTAATTTAGGGTCACTGGTTCCAGGGAAGGGAAAGAACCAGTGCCGTAAGACAAACACAACATCCATGCCTCACCGGGATTCAAACCCGGACCCCGTTCGGACGAATGATCAGAGGCCATCGCTTAGACCACTGCGCCACCGGGGCGGTGCTCTACGGCAATCTCACTGGTCAGCGATACAGGGACGAGATCAGCGAATTCTATGTTAGACTTTTCCAGGATACAGTTGCTTCTTAATTTGTTTTTTATGTTAACCACAACCACAGGAACAACAACAACAACAATAATAATGAAAATAAAATGCTTCAGTTGTGCACTCACAGCACAATTATGATTCACGTGACACGCGTGCACAAAGACATGGTCAAATGGAGATTCCACAACAGGACGATTAGATGTGGAGTAAAAGTCAGGAGTTATGATTATGTAATCAAAAGAATTAGTGATATACACTGAAGTGCCGAAAATACTGGAATACCTCTGTAATACAGCACTGGTACTCCTCGCGATCGGATAACGAGTGTAACACGACGGGCATAGACCAACTGACTCTCTGTAGTACTATGGCGACAAAGGTCACCCTACTTCCTGAAGAGCGGCCCACAATTCCGTAATATTCCCAGGTGGAGGATTACTGGCACTGCCGGAACGTTGAACAGCATCTCAAATGTATACGATGGCGTTTAAATTCGACAAACGAGGGGACTAAGTCAGGATTTCAGGACGTGTGCACTGTCGTGTTGAAAGAGTTCGCACCTGTTGGAGTGGTTACATGATATCAACGGGTGTAAATGATCCCCAAGGATGGTTATCTAGACTCCACCGGCAAGAGTGGTCTGCAGACGTATGAGGGGTCCTAATGCGTGACAGCTAAAAACATCCCACACCACAACAGAACCACCACCGGCCTGTAGTGTCCCTTGCAGGCATGTGGGATCCATTGCCTCGTGGAATAGTTGCCACACTTGGAGTCGGCCATCTGCCCAAAAGAGTTGGTACCGCGATTTGTCGGACCAGGCTACACGTGCGTCTAATGGCGATGTTTTGAAGCCCAGGCGAGACGCACAGCCTTGTGTAGTAGGGTCAGCAATGGCACCCGAGTGGGACATCGATTCCGAAACCCTATAAAACTTAGAGAACGTTGCACTGTCCGAACGCTGACACTGCTACTGGCAGCAGCATTGAATTGCCTTGTGATTTGCGGCAATGTCGTACACCGGGCGGATGTTACGATGCGTGCCAGATGCTGCTATCCATGGTCGTTGAGGGCTCTTCTACAGCAACACCGGTCTCCAACTCTGGTTGTTTTCCCTGAGTTGTGTAGTCCAAGTACGCCCTTGAGATTTCTACCATGTAAATCTAAATTTCGTGGTAATTTTTGAGATGAAGTGACTCATCCCTCGGGCGCCGACTGTCATATTGCGTTCGAAATCGCTTAAGTCCTAATAGCAAGTTGCCATCTGAACTGAGAATGCTACTACTTGAGCTTGCGGAGATATCTACGTCTATATATGTGTCGTTTGCGGACGATACCATTTATCGCATGGGTGTGGGGGCATATAATGGAAACGTTAGCGCTCTTCCCAGGTTTTTTTGGCACCTCAATTCCGCTTATTACCACACGTGAGTCAGAGACAGGTATTCTGGTTCGTTTAGTGAGGATGGTCATCAACAGGAGATTCTTCAAAAAACTTGTTTCATCCTGGAGTGAAATCGCACCAGCAATTCTCGATTTCCATTCTAGCATGCTACCATTAAACAATGAACACTTTAGTCCCGATAACTTGAAGCCTATGATGTAGGATTCTGAAGTTTAGATCATTTTTGCACAGGTTTCTGCAGAGCGGCCGATATCTTATCTGAGTCTCGGTTCAGGTTACAGAATCTTACATGTGAGGAGGAAAGTTCCACGATGCTTACTGTAGGAATTCATGAAGATTCCTAAACAGTGTGTTTCTTTGGAAAAGGGTGACTTGGGTACTGAAAAATAAAATACTCTGACGGAAATCAGCAGAGGCGTTTAAGATTCATACTCTAGTAGGACGCAATTTTCAAGCTTGTTTAAGAGCTAGTCACATAAATGAAAAAAAATTCATTCACGCATCTCTATGACGTAAAATAAGTATTTTGCATTTTTAGTCTACCTACAGCCACTTGCTGGAAAATTTTATTTATTTTTAATCTTAAGGGGTAGGAAACTGAACATACTACAGGGTAATTCAAAACGATTGCCCCGATTACAAATGACAATAACGTGTTTATGAAGATAAATAGACAGCTGATATCCCTACAGAAGAAAGAAGGAAGTTTAGAATTTTATTGGAACCTACTGCTGTGTTGCTATGGTGATGTAGCAAAGTGAGCTGCCCGTGCGCCAAAGCCAGTGGGAAGAAATGACGACCGCAGCAGAAAAGACGTTTTCGAAGGTCTTTTTCAAGGAGTAAGGTGCCTCAGGTCTCCGAATCTTACTCCTTGGGATGAAGGTATGTCGAAGACCACTTTACCTTTTGCCGAGAACACTGCAAGAACTAAAGATGCGCATTCAGCTTGTACTGGCATCAGTGACTACGGACATGCTTCATAATGTATGGAGTGGGATTACCCTTTAGAAGTTGTCTTCGTGACCCATGGGAGTCACATACAACATTTCTAAGGTATGGAAACAAAATTCTAAACTTCCTTCTTTATTGTGCAACAATGCGATCTCTGTTTCTATGTTCGTAAACCAGGTATTGTCATTTGTAATTGGGGCAATCATTTTGAATTACCCTGTATTAGTTTTTCTTTCCTTTTTAAATGACTGATCATTATACTCAAGGTTTTTGTGACACTGTTAACCTTACGAACATTCTTAGAATCAGCTCAGTGCTGTTGGGACATAACTGAGACACGATAGTATAAATTATTCAGATGAAACCAATGACATGTTACACCTATGTAGAACACCGTGAAAGCGAGATGCTAACGTGCGAGTAAAAGCAGAGTTTCGCGTTGGTAGGTAATAAGTGCTCCAACTTTACGCGATACTCCTGGGTATTCCTCCGCACTACTTGCACTTAAAGAATCTAAATTCCTCGGAAATTTTATTATGGTTGTCATGGAAGATTTTACGTAAAGCTACATTTATGTAAATCGAGTTTTCGATAAACCACAGAGTACTCTTATTTCGGAGTGCACACACACACACACACACACACACACCGCTTATTTTCATATCTTCATATGCGTGCGTGCGTGCGCGTGTGTATCTATATGAGTAAATCTCAACCAAGTGCGGATTTTATACTGATGCGTATGTATAGGCACGCACTTATGACCTCCTCAGACCTGCGATGAAGTTAAACACTTGCTTTTTAAAACAGGTTTGAAATTTGATGCTTACTGCATTGCAAACCGATAAAAAAATATATAATTTCTCATGGAAAGGAGGGGGAAGACGGAATGTGCTACGGAAATTGTATCACATGTGATATTTCAGGACCGAGATGCTTTAATTGTAATATTTAAGAATTCGAAAATTACTGGTTTAATTAATCGACTTTCAAGTTATGTATTATGCAATAATATAATACACTGCCAGACAATTGCTAAGGACGGATGACAATAGCAACGATAGCAACCATAAAATGGAAGGCAGGAAAATGTGGAAATTAGCATAAGTGCGGGATACAGTAAGACGTGTTGTGCGTATGCAAATTTTGGATTGCCGAACTTGTTCGTGACGTCAAAGCGCTGATAAGAGATATAAAGGATTTGACGCGTATTAACCGTTGTTGTTCAAACGCAAAGTTGAAAGGGAAAGAATCAACTGACGAACTTGCAATTTTCAGTATGTCTTCCCGACAACACTTACATGATTTTACGCGTGGCCGTATTATTGGCAAGATTGAAGAAGGGCGAAAAATAACAGATGTTGCCAGGGAGTTCGACGTCAGCCACAGTGTTGTTTCAAGGCTTTGGAAATCATTTCAAACAAATGGAAAGTGTAGCAAACGTCACGGGGAAGGTCGTGTTCGCCGTACGACACCAGCAGAAGATCGGTACATAGTTCTATCAACAAAAAGACACCGGCGCAGCACAGCTAGTGAGGTAGCAAATCAGTTTATGGCTGCTACTGGCAAGCGGATCTCCCGAAAAACTGTCGCCAGACGTTTGCATGAAGGAGGAGTATACGCCCGCCGTCCTGTTGTGTGCATCCCATTGTCCAGACGTCACCATACCGCCCGTTTGCAATGGTGCCATCAACATCGCAATTGGACTGATAACGACTGTTCTGCTGTCCTCTTCTCAGATGAGAGTAGATACAGTCTATCGTCTGATTGTCAACGACAACGGATCTGGCGTGATAGTGGTACTGCATATTGTCCAGCAAACATACAGGAAAGGGACCGATATCCGACATGTAGTGTCATGGTATGGGCTGGCACCATGATCAATGGCCGTACGTCCCTCTATGTGCTTCCAACTGGGACTATGACTGGCCAACGATACATTAATGATGTTCTGCTACCTCATGTTCGCATGTTCCGTGGTGCTGTCGGTGATAGCTTCCTTTTCATGGACAACAACGCAACATGTCATCGAACAGTCGCTGTCCAGGAGTGTCTTGAGAGCGAGGATATTCAACGCCTCGTATGGCCAGCACGTTCTCCAGATCTGAATCCCATTGAAAATGTGTGGAATGCTTTGTGGAGGAGTCTTGCTGGTCGCCAATGCCCTCCAATAAACAAGGACACCATCATCCGTGCACTGACAAAGGAATGGGATAAATTACCCCAACAGCTGCTTGATAATGTTGTGCAAAGCATGACACGACGTGTGGAATCTTGCATCGCCCTCCATGGTGGCCATATCCCGTATTGACATCTTACGCCGGAACGCCTGCTGACGGTAATTGCATTTTTTTCACGTTTACGTATTCTGCACAAAATGGCCTGTATGTCCCTTGAACACGTTCCAAAGCCTTCTGGATTTCAGAGCAAAATAAATTGTCTTTCTTGTAATGTCCTGGCATTCGGACATTATTTTATTTCACTTGGCATCCAACCACATCTTCGTTTTTATGCGCTATATAGCCGTTTATGATCCGTCCTTAGCAATTGTCCAGCAGTGTATATCATAATTTATTTTTCATGGAACAATTTAAAAGAATTTCTGGATGCATTGAAACACATGAACATCATACAGTCTGAACATCGTACTGTATTTAACTCTTGCACTTTGAATTTCGGGATCTCCTTCTGTGGGCACTGTCTCCAGTTATCTCAGGTATGTGTCTTACATGCTTATTTTGTGTTCAATCATGTGGCATAGATGTAGGAATAATCCTACGTTTAGGGAGTGGTTTGTTATCATCTGAGGATTCGTCAGAAAAAACGAATAATATTATTATAAGTGAAAATTTCAAGTAATGACTTTAACATCATTACTTGAAATTTTCTCTTAAATTATATTTGTTAAATATTACGTAGATTGTAGAAATATTTAGTAAATGCAAGTGTAAACACCCACTAAAAATAACTCAAAAGGTTTTTCCGACAGGATTGGAAACCATTTATCACAAGTGATACAAAAATGCTTAAGAAGTTACTACTATCTTATATGTTGATGAAATTAAACTTATTTACTTTAAATAAGTTTAATTTCGTCAACATGTTAGTTACTTTAAATAAATAACTTATACTACCAAAATGGATTCTATATACTTAAATAGATATAACTCTTTAAATTAAGTAGTTATAAAACTACTTATTTAAAAAAGTTATATCTATAACTTTTTAGTCTAAATAGATATAACTTTTTTAATTAAGTAGTTATACCAGGACCATGTGAAGACATCGTGTTTTACTTACCAGACGCCTCTACAAGTCACGAAAGCTGACCCGTGCTGCCATTTATTGACGATAAGAGAAAATTTAACAAAGTATTCTACATAGTTTCACATGTGATACAACCGGTTCTGGAAGATTTTCTGCCATTAGGCATTTAAAAAAAATTGTGAAACCATTGTATCACATGTGATACACGGGAACCGAGGAGGATAAATACACTCAGTATACAAAACATAACAGAAAGGGCGATGGGCAGTTAATGTGGGAATCCCCCCGCGCAGAGTGGAACAGACCCAAACCGAACACAGGCGATAGATAGGCGGACAGCAGGGCTTTACAACAGTGTATCGCAAACAAGGAATATGAGCAAAGCTGTGATTTGAGCGAATTCGATTGTGGACGTACTGTCGGCGCAAGACAGATGGGTCATCCTACCGCACAAGAGGTAAGAACCCCAAGGTTCCCAAGGGCAACCGTATCAAGGCTGTACCACTAGTATATTATCAACGGACGTACTAGCGCCTAGAGAGCAAAAAATGGCGGACCACACGCCGTTAATGACTAGTGTCGACGTAGATTATCCGGGATCGTACAGATCGATCACTTGGAAACGGCGGCGCAAATCGCAGCCAAGTTAAATGTCGGAGGTTCAAGCAGCGTCAACGAGCGAATGGTATGACGCACGCAGCATATCCAGGGATATGGGCGCCGACGCCATTCTCCTGTGCCACTGTTGACTGCTCGTCATCGGACATTACGCCTCGCCTGGCGCCGAGAACATCAAAATTGGACATCTACAGAGTAGCGGCATGCCGTATGGTCCAGATGAACCAAGTTTTCAGCTGTACGGAGCTGAAGTGAGGATGCTGGTGTGGTGTCGACACCATGAAGACATGGCTCCATCACTCCAAGTTGGCTCTGTTCAAAGCGGAAGTTGTTTTCGTGATGGTTTCGGGAGTCTTCTCATGGGATACATTAGGGCTCTTAGTGTGTCTGCGAGGTCCTTTACCGCTGCACGCTTCCAGCATGGACCAATCACCTACGTGCTTTCATATTCTTCCCGCATCTTGTGGGCGATTGTCTGCTTCAGCAGAACATTGCACCGCCTTACCGTGCAGCAACCACCGAGGCACGGCTCGAGGAAGACTAATCTGAATCCTGAATATGAAGATTTCGTACTTGATAGATGAAAATGGGGAACACAAGTTTGCTGTCTGTAGTACGATAAGTTAAAACAAATCCCTAAAACTGCCGAATAAAACTCAATTTATTTACAATTTTAAAAACCTATTTACATAGCTAGCACTTTCGGGGCTCACATGGCCCCATTTTCAAGCCTAAAAGTCCTGGAACACAGAGGCAACGACTATATACTATAGATATTCGTGACTAAGCTGATATACGTCATAAAAATAATACAGGTGATGCCATTTACATTAAGGAAAAAGAGAAAATTAAAGTCCAAAAACAAATACAGAACATGTTCAAGTAAGAGTCTCACCTTCTAGGTGTGCCCTGGGGAGAGCGATCATCTGTCTCCTAGGTCTTGGGACTGAAGTCGGAAAGTCCGTATTACAGCAGACGTCGTAATATTTAAGAATAAACAGGCTTTCCGAGAGAAAAATTGGTATTCTTGTTAACAGAGGAGTTTAAAACTTTAGCATTTTGCCAGTCCGGTTTGTAGCCTTCCTGGGGGGCGTAAGTGATAATTTTTCCTTCTGATGCATTTGCCATAAAATCTGAGCTTATAAAATATCGATTGAAAATATTCTTTCATGGACTGATGCCACTCACATCGATAAACCTTTTCGTAATATTTTCTTCCAAAAATATCTCACAGTTTCTCCGCCAGGGGGCGTAGATGTATATCTTATTTTTGTCAATATCTGTACTTCTAAGAGTCCGATTTGAAAAATTCCTTCTTTGTTGGATAGTGTTTTTGGTGTGACATATTTTTCATATAATTTCAAAATTTTCAAGTAATTCATAGACTTTCCGCTAGGGGGCGTAAAGGTAAATTGCGTTTCGCCCTTAATCGCTGCTTCTAAATCTCCGATTTGAAAAATTTATTCTGCACCGCATACAGCTCCTAATGGGAAATCGTTTGCACATAATTTTTAATTTTTGTAAAAAAATTGTTTGGCCACCAGGGGGCGTAAATCTTAATTTCCGCTTCTGATGTATTTGCAGCAAAATATGAGCTTCTAAATTCTCGATTAAAAAAAAACGTCGTTTGTAGACCGATACTACTCATGTCGACAAACCTTTTAAGAACATTTTGTTCTTAAAATAGTGCATGGTTTTTACGCCAGGGGGCGTAGATGTATGTCTTATCTTTGTCAATATCTCTACTTCTAGGGGTTCGATTTGAAAAATTCCTTTTTTGTTAGATAGTGTTTCCAGCATGTCATGTGTTTCCTATAATTTCAAAATTTTCAAGTTTTTCATAGACTTTCCGCTAGGGGGCGTAATGCTAAATTGCGTTTCTCCCTATATCTCTGCTATTAAATCTCCGAGTTGAAAAATTCTTTCTGCACCGGATACAGCTCCTGATGGGAAACCGTTTGCAAATAATTTCTAATTTTCGTAAAAAAAATAAAAATGGTTTGGCCACCATGGGGGCGTAAACCTTAATTTCCGCTTCTGATGTATTTGCAGCAAAATATGAGCTTCTAAAATCTCGATGGAAAAAAAAGTATTTTGTTGACCGATGCTACTCGTGTCGACAAACCTTTTAGAAACATTTTTTTTTTGAGGTTTAACGACCACCGTGAGCAACTCAGTGGGCTATAAGCAGTCGCCCATCCCTAATTGTGGGTCACTGGTTCCAGGGAAGGGAGAGAACCAGTACCGTAAGACAAACACAACATCCATGCCTCACCGGGATTCGAACCCGGACCTCTTATGGACGAATGATCAGAGGCCATCGCTTAGACCACTGCTCCACCGGGGCGGCCATTTTCTTTTTAAAATAGTGCATGGTTTCTGCGCCAGGGGGCGTAGACATATATCTTATTTTTGTCAATATCTCGACTTCTAGGAGTCCGATTTAAAAAAAACCTTCTTTGTTGGATAGTGTTTCTAGTGTGACATGTTTTTCCTAAAAATTCAAAATTTTCAAGTAATTCATAGATTTTCCGCTAGGGGGCGTAAAGGTAAATTGCGTTTCCCACTAGTTCTCTGCTTCTAAACCTCCCATTCGAAAAATTCTCTCTGCACCGGATACAGCTCCTGATGGGAAATCCTTTGTACATGATTTCTAATTTTCGTAAAAAAATGGTATGTCCATCAGGTGGCGTAAGTCTTAATTTCCACTTCTGATGTAATTGCAGCAAAATATGAGCTTCTAAAATCTCGATTGAAAAAAAAGTATTTTGTTGACCGGTGCTACTCATGTCGACAAACCTTTTTGGAACGCTTTCTTCTTGAAATAATGCATGGTTTCTACGCCAGGGGCGTAGATGTATATCTTATTTTTGTCAATATCTCTACTTCTAAAAGTTCAATTTGAAAAATTCCTTCGTTGTTGGATAGTGTTTCCGATGCGAAATGTTTTTCCTATAAATTCAAAATTTTCACGTAAATCATTTAAGACTATCCGATGGGGCGCATAAAGGTACATTACGTTTTCTGCTCCTAAAACTTCGATTTGAAAAATTCTTCCTGTATCGCATACAAGACCTTGATGGAAAATATTTTTCACCTAATTTCCAATGTTTTGTAAAGACTGTTTTGGCCACCAGGGGTCATAAGTGTTAATATCTGATTCTGATGTATTTGTTGCAAAATCTGGGCTCCTGAAAACTCGACTAAAGTTTTTTTCTTGGACCGATACAGCTCATATGGATAAACCCTTTAAGAATACTTTCTTCCTGAAATAATGCATGGCTTTCCCACCAAGGGACGTAAAGTCACATATTATTTTTGTCGATAACTCTGTTTCTAAGAGGTCGTAAGCTCAAGATTCCGTTTACACCAATATCTGAGGAATTAAAGACCCGATTGAAAATCTTCTTTCTTCCGTCAGATACTATTGTTTTCCATACCGGTTCCATTGACTTTGAATAGCTTTGATAAATTTAATTTGCGTCAGAACGGATTCAAAAGACGTGCTTATTACACCCGAAAATTCGGTGTCATCTTTCTTGTTTCTTAATGTAAATGGCATCACCTGTATTATTTTCATGACGTATATCAGCTTAGTCACGAATAACTACAGTATATAGTCGTTGCCTCTGTGTTCCGGGGCTTTTGGGCTTGAGAATGGGGCCATGTGAGCCCCGAAAGTGCTAACTATGTAAATAGGTTTTTAAAATTGTAAATAAATTGAGTTTTATTCGGCAGTTTTAGGGATTTGTTTTAACGTATCGTACTACAGACAGCAAACATGTGTTCCTCATTTTCACTAATCCGAATGTAGAATGATCCAGTGGCATCCCCAGATTTAACCCTGTGGAAACTCTCTATGGTGCCATGGAACGCAACATCAGATCCATGGATCCTGGACCGAAGTATCGGACGAAGTTGTTGCCATTGTTAACCCTTTAACTGGCTAGAACGAATTAACTCGGGGCTAGCAAAATGAGCTGAAATCATAATAACCACTTTCACAATGCTGTCGTTACACAATTTAAAAAAGCAGGTCTCAGTTGCAATTAAAAAATTAACTTTATTTACATCTAAAACCATCACAGGAAACATGCTAGTACTTTCGGACCCCCACTGGTTCCATCATCGGGCAACATATTGGGCCAAACTCCTGTTTATAAGGAGGTGGTTTGTCACCTAAAGTCACTGGTTGGAAGACGCAGTTCCATTTAACGCAAGCCCACTTCAGCATGATATACACATACACAAATAAAAACCACTACAGGTTAATATGATGGTATGAATTATGATAAAATGTACAACGATGAAAAATGAAATGTCTCCATGACGATGGTAATATACATGGTGAGTCATCGTTACAGCATTGGTTGTAGAATAAGTTGATAAAAATGCTCTCCATAAATAGTAAATCAGTTTTGTTGGATGCTGTTGCTAAGTATTTAACATTGTTCCAATCCGGTATATGGCAGCCCTGATTAACCAATCGAGATAATGCTGTAGCGCACGAGCCCTTCTTTACATTGTAGGCATGTTCAGAAATCCTAGTCGAAATATTTCGAAGGGTGGATCCTATATATCTGGAGTCATGCACGTAACCTTTAGAGGTATAGAGTACACTCCGTGTCTATGTAAAGGGTTGGCTTTGTCACGATCTCTTTTGACCAAAGAAAGTAATTTTTGAGTCTGAATTCCAATATCCATATTTTGCTTGGCACACGCTTTTTTCAGGATCTGTACAACATCGGGGATGTAATCAATGGAGCCTACATAGGTATTAGCTTCACCAATTCTTTGTAACGTAGAGAGTTTAGAACGTTGGCATTTATGCAGTTGTTTTAACACGTAATGGCGAGGATAGCCAAACTGGTTCGCCAAATCAAAAATATATTGAATTTCACGGGTTCTTATGGTGGCAGAAAATCAGTGAGTATAAACTCGGTTAAACAGGAATGAAAAAGCTGCATTCTTGTGTTGTGATGGACCCAGTGTGGGCCCGAAAGTACTAGCATGTTTTCTGTGATGGTTTTAGATGTAAATAAAGTTCATGTTTTAATTGAAACTGAGACCTGCTTTTTTAAATCGTGTAACAACAGCATTGTGAAGGTGGTTATTATAATTTATTGACACGAATCTCCACGAATTTTGGAGCGGAAATCAGTTTGAACGAACACATTCGCTGTCTGAGAACTGGACTGAACGTTACTGAAACGAGTAAACCTGCGCACCAGAAAGCGTTCCTATCCATTTAGCTTTGTTATGACCACTTTAGCAAATAAAAATGACCACTTTAACAAATTTGTCATTTATGGGGATGAGTGGCAATGATCCTTCCTGATGGATTACCTACTAATAGGTCACAACAATATCGACGAACCTAAGAAAGGAAAGAGAAGATACTTGTGTCACTTGTTTCCACCCAGTGGCATGATGTCCGTGTCAGAAGGATTATTCTTTCCCCAGTATGCCTTGGATCATAAAGCAAAGAATAGACTGACTATAAGTAAGCCCTTATCACTTGTGACAGGTTTATAATCGGTACTGCTCAGATGAGAAGGACAAAGTAATTGTTTTTCCGTAGCTTTCGTAAAACCTGGTCTCTATGTGAACGTTTCTATTTGGGGAGCGCAGAAAAGTTTGGTCATCATTTGGTTCAGGCACATCGGTAGCTTAAAGGGTTTTAAGCAGGCATGGCTGGCATTATCTCCTGAAATCCTCCGGCATTTGGTGGAGCCGATGGTTTGGCTCGTACAGGCTGTCATTTGCGCAAGACACGCTATTAAGTATCTCTAATGGTTTGCCCATTGAGTGTATACACCATGTAGAGAGTAGTATTGGGACACCTCCAAATATGCAAATAAACGTGCATTGCCTGAACCAGACCCCCACGAGGGTGTATATTGGCTGCCGTACATGTACAGAAGAGTTGGCACACTACTCAGGCCTTACTGGATGTCACTGTGCTGCGCTGAGGTGAACAGACGGACTATGAAAGGGACACTGTGGTAGGTGAACTGACGGACTATGAAAGGGACACTGTGGTTGGATGCCATCTGTGTAGGCAACAAGTGAGTAGCATTGATGTCTTCTGGGATTCTCCAAATCCGTTGTCGCAGATTTTTCAAATGAGTGATCGTGCCAAACGAAGCTTACTGTGGAATGTGAGGATCATATTCACGTCCTTCGCAACGTCCACTGGAACAAATATGTTCACCAGAACAGTCCGTCGAGAACTGCTTGTCCATGTTTACAATGAAAAAGCCAGCTGCACACAAGCTCTGTATTACTCCAGGCGACACCAATTGATGCTTCGCTCGCTATTCGTGGAGAACAGAAGAGTGGAAGAGTATCGTGTTTAGTGATGACACTCTTCCACTCGTCCGTTTGGATGGACGCCGGGATAACGCTGTCAGGCGGAATGCATTCTCCCTACAATCAAGTTTAGAAGGGGATCTCTGATAGTGTGACACTGTTTCTGCTGGAAATGACTCCGTTCTTTGATTATGGTGCCCTCCAATCTAACAGCTGCTAGGTACGAAGGCATCCCAAACAATTCTGCACTACCTACTCTGTTGTAGTACTTTGGCAAAGATCCCTGCCTATTTCAGCAAGATCGAACGCGACACGCTGCAAGATCTGACCAGGCCTAGTTTGTGTTGAAATGGTAACACCGAATTCTCAATCTAAAGCCAACAGAATATCTGAGACGGGCTGGAACGCCGAATCCGATATCCGCTGGTAAGAGCTTCTTCTACTGTATCTATGGCAAAAACTTTGCTGAAGGAATGGAAGAAAATTCTGGTGCAGACCTGTCGGTATCTCTTGGAAAGCATGGCTAGAAGAGTCGCTGCAGTCATAACGTCCATAGCTGGGCAGACAATGTACTGACTTCAGCAGATAAATGCTCCAGTTTTCATTCAAAATAGGCGTCAGAATACTTTTGTCTACGTAGTGTATATGTATTTATAAGAAATAGTTTTTGTGCTCATTGGTCAGGTCATTATACGACCACCCTCGTCTATACAAGTACATCATCCCACAGTAGAAATAATTAATGTAACCAACCGGCGTAGAATATATGTTGACGGTGCAGAGAGGGTGCATCGGTTTACCTAGTGTGAAGCCTGTGCAATTGGGAAAAGGGGAAAACTTGTTGGAGTTTAGAAAGGGAATGCTTATCACAGGTGTTATCATCTCAGTAGGGAAGATCTAGTGGGATTGGTCCGAATAGAAATACATATTCCCCAATGTGCTGAAAAGGAGAGTGGTTGACAGTCACGTGGTGTCCGGGCACCAGACGACTCACGATCTATAAATTAAAGCTGCAAAAATAATTTGTATTGAAATGCAAAATGAAAAAAAAAAAAAAAAAAAAAAAAAACCCACACACACATACACACAAAAAGTGAGTAATTAATGATATTGTTAAAGGTGCCAGGCGCAGCAGAAATTTTTGTTAGCCTTAAAAGATAACCGATCAGATCACCTTTAGTTGATTCGAGAATCATAAAAATAATTTATTACACAGAATATTTAGTAGCCGTAAGGTGACTCAGAAGTATACTTTGAACATTTTGAGAAATAATTTCTGTTTGGCAATACTCTGTCAGGAACTACAATAATTATGCAAGAAGAGCTTTCTTGAACCTAACATTTCGTGGTCTCTAAATAAACTTTAGACTAATGTGAGTCAAAATCTTAAATATTTCGCACGTGTGATGTGGGAAGACAACATCTCGGAAAGGATTGTTTTGTTGGGATAAGGGAAGGGACAAAGTAGAACACTCAAACTAAAATCCCGATGGAGTGATACTTTTAAGGCGGATACTAGATTTATTTTGAAGGAACTGACGCTCACTGTCTTGTACAGCGAAAAATGGAGATTTGTGGTCCAACGGGAGTTTTCAAGGGTCAAACATTACTGAATGGATGATGATGCTGATGATGAATGCGATTTGCATGCCAACATTTTGATACATTATGCTTGTTTAAATTTATATACACTGAAGTAACAAATTATTAGAAACACCCACTAGCAATAAGACACGTGCCATTCTCACTTACGTACGGAACCATAACGGTGAGATGGCTTTGTAAACAGGCCACAGCAAAGAATTCAGACGTGTACCAAGCGTCGATAGTAGCAACATAGGAAAGACTGATTTAAGCGACTTTGAAAGAGACATGATCGTATTAGGAATAAACCCTGACCGAACGCGGTTAGCGACAGGCGCCAAGCAACGTGCCATGTTCTAAACACGCGAGTTTGTGACGTCAGACGGCTGAGCGCAGAGAAGACAGCAGAACTTTTGTAGTTGTTGTCATAAAGGAAATATCTATAGAGTGGACACAGACATAGGAGCCGATGGAAATTCCTCACATAGAAAGTGGCGCCCCCACGGACTTAAAACAGAAGTAAAATGTGACGTAACCCAGTAACGTCGGCAATAGTTGCTACGGCAACCCAGCGCTCGGAGATGATCAGATGAACAACAGACACGTAAAAACCCAAAAGTTATGAATTCTGTAAGGAAAAGTATATGATCAGTAAGTAATAAGCAAAATGATACCACTTATTAGAACGCTAGAGGAATTGAAAATCAAAAAGAATCTTAAAATTAATAAAGTATTGCGTGTATTCGTCTTAAACACTGCCGGATAGCAAGCCAAAGTCAAAAGCCAAAGTAAAAACATTCGTTCGGACAAAAATCACGTGGTTCTTGGGTGTTTCCTGGGAAACCAGCTGTCAATCAACTGTAGTTCTGATAGAATAATAATAACAACAATTCGCACAATAAAATGTTTATTAAACATCGATTATAGTTTCGCAGAGCTTTGGCTCGGCTTCCTCAGGACAAATAGAGCGTAAACATTCAAATCATTGTGACATCATCAGAATTCTGACGGTCACGGGTTTTAGCGAGTTGTTTCCACGCGCTTGAAAGAAATGGAGTCGACGTCATGTCGTTAACAAGCCGTGACGAGTTCCGGTATATGTGGGAAAGCTTCTAATATATTAAGCTTGAAAGTCGAGTCCGGTTTATCAATAAATGTAGCGTTTCCAAACAAAAAGTTATGGTTATTTTCGTGACAATGTTGAGCTATAGACGACTTCTTCAGTTCATAGTTCCGTACATATGTCTTGTGTTCCTTCACATGGAAGCTTAAAGCCCTGCGGGTCTGTCCTATATATGAAAGTCCACATTCACAAGGTATCTGATAAATTCCCCAGGAGTTTAAGTCTTCGATGTAGTCTTTTGATCCGTAAAAATTCATCTTGTTTATGGGTTTGAAAATAACTTTGAAATTAAAACTTTTAAGGATTTTTGAAATCGCGAAGCAAATCTGAGGAGCAAATGGGATAACTGCCCAATTCTTTTGTATTGGGAGGTCTATAGGCATGAGCGTGCAGACTGGCTTTGGTTTCCTAAATTTTTGGACAGCTTTGTCTATAATGGAAGGGCTGTATCCTCTGTGTGCTGCAATTCGTTTAAGAAAATCAAGCTCTTTCTGTAAGGAATCCTCAGTTGAGCAGATATGTATTGCACGATATACGTATGTAAAGAAGGCAGATATCTTTTGTTTCCATGGATGATTTGATTTTGTATGAGGGGGTAAGGAAACAGCAAATGGTTTTCGATAAACTGTTGTACTAAAGGATCCTTGAGAGCGTGACACAAGGACATCGAGGAATGGTAAGCAGCCATTATTCTCAGTCTCATATGTGAACTGTATATGAGGATCAATTGAATTGATAAGTTCAACTAATTTAGGTATTTCCGAGTTCATGCCATTCCAGAGAACAAAAGTATCATCTACATATCGAATCCACAGGTCAAATGTAACAAGCTGAAATAGTTGGTCTTCAAAGTGACGCATGTAGACTTCGCATAAAATAGGTGACAGTGGGCTACCCATTGCAAGGCCTTCGGTCTGTTGGAAAAATCTTCCACGAAAAAGGAAACTGTTTTGTCTTATACAAATTTCCACTAGCCTCAAAAACTCTTCTATTTCTGGTTGGCTGAAATGATGTTCTTTGAGACTTAATTTTAATGCTTGGAGAGCTCCATTCACTGGGATACTTGTGAACATGGATTTCACATCCAAGGATAACATGAACTGATCGTTGAATGGATGTCGCTTTAGCCGATTGACGAAATTTCAAAAATCCTTAAAAGTTTTAATTTCAAAATTATTTTCAAACCCATAAACAAGATGAATTTTTACGGATCAAAAGACTACATCGAAGACTTAAACTCCTGGGGAATTTATCAGTACCTTGTGAATGTGGACTTTCATATGTAGGACAGACCCGCAGGGCTTTAAGCTTCCGTGTGAAGGATATAATGAATATATCGCTTCTGCTACTGAATTATAATGAATTCAGCTTCTTCTAAGCTAATGCTTCTTCTAATGCTTGTTGTTTGTTAATTATATCATGAATAAACTTTCCTGCTAGTAGTGTAGTAATAATAATGAACAAGCTTTTATTTGCTAGTAATGTTGTAGTAGTAATTAAGATGAATAAAATCTTATGCTGGTTGTTAATAATAATCAACTAATGAAATTAACCTAACAGCCAGACAGAGATCTGACAAAACTATGAACTGAGAAAGACGTACTTACTAAGACAATCTTTTATTTGGTAAACTTCTGGCTCTCACATAAACGAAGCTCTCTTTACACACGAAACAAAGCTCTCACGCACATAAACAACCGTTCTCTCTATACAACAACAGCTCTCTGACACATAAACAACAGCTCACTTCGTACAACAACAGCTCTCCTAGGTATCGTTGAACGCGCCTATTTATACTGGCTACCACCACGTCATGACTTACACTCATTGCCAGATCTCATTCAGCGGGAGAAATAACATCTCGTTCAGTAAGAAGATAATTTACATAGTAAAATAAAATAACCAGTGATAGTAAAAATCAAAAGGAAAGTGAATCTAGAGTATACGTTACAAGGAATACAAGACATATGTACGGAACTATGAACTGAAGAAGTCGTCTATAGCTCAACATTGTCACGAAAATAACCAGAACTTTTTGTTTGGAAACGCTACGCTTATTGATAAACCGGACTCGACTTTCAAGCTTAATATATTAGAAGCTTTCCACATATACCGGAACTCGTCACGGCTTGTTAACGACATGACGTCGACTCCAATTCTTTCAAGCGCGTGGAAACAACTCGCTGAAACCCGTGACCGTCAGAATTCTGATGATGTCACAATGATTTGAATGTTTACGCTCCATTCGTCCTGAGGAAGCCGAGCCAAAGCTCTGCGAAACTATAGTCGATGTATAATAAACATTTTATTGTGCGAAACGTTGTTATTATTATTCTATCTTAACACCGCAAGCTTCGTAGTCATAAATTATATATAACTGTAGTTCTTTTTTAGGTCGCTGGTGCGCTGCAGTCGACTTCATGATGTCATGAGTTTCAGCTTTATACAGCCAGTGTCTCTCTCCTCTCTATATATCCTTCCTTTATGGTTGTTGTTATTGTGAGTTGAATGGACCCATATAGTCTTTGACCTATGACTGCCTGTACGCCGTCACTACAGAATGTTTTAGTAATTGAAGTTATGTTTCAATTGGATCAAAGTCTATATATCAGGTTATATGACTATTCAATAAATGCTCCAGTTGTTTGAAATAAGAGTATAAGGTGAGTAATTCTTTCGAATCTTCTTGTTTGTGTTCTATTTAGAAGTTCTGCGCTGGTCCTCGTTACGAAGGAATATACAACATAATTTAGATTATGTGACTGAAAAACTGAATTTTGAATGGAACTTTCATAAATAAACAATGGCTACTCAACTAAGTATAGCAAAGTTAAATTCGAATAATTATTCGTCGTGGAAATTCAAGATGCAAATGTTCCTAATTAAAGAAAATCTCTGGGATTTGATCTCAGAAGTTAAAGATGATATATGGATAAAAAGAGACAGTGTTTGCAAAGCTAATATATGTCTTTTAATAGAAGACGATCAAATCGTGCATGTCATAAATTGCACTTATTCCAAAGATATATGGCTCGCATTGAAAAGCCTATATGAAAGAGAAAGCTTAACGAGTAAACTTTATTTGTTACATAAATTATACAGTTTCCGTTTTATCGAAACTAGTAGCACTATGCAAGAGCATATTAATCGCTTTTTGGAAGTTGTAATAAAGCTGAGGTCAATCGGCGAAATTACTGACTCACACCTGGCAGCTATGTTATTGTGTAGCCTCCCCACTAGTTATGACACACTGGTTACTGCTTTGGAAGCAAGGCCTAACACAGATATAACGGTAGAATTTGTGAAAAACAAATTAGTTGATGAATACAATAGAAGATGGGAAAGTTCGAAGTCACACACACAAAATTCGAACACAGTGCCTGCATTTAAATCTGTTGATAGAGCACGTAATGAAAGTAAATATTGTACACATTGTCGTAAAAGGAATCATACTATTAGTGAGTGCTGGTATTACAAAGAAAGAAATAAAGGTAAAACTGAGAAAAATAAAAATGGCGGCAGAAACGTACAAATGCAAAATCACAGAGCTAAATTTGCAACTAAAGAAAAAATTGCTGAATTCAATATAATGGAACCAAATATCAACCGTTCGTACAGAGCGAAAGACGAGGTGAATAGCACTTTATCGTGCACACATTAATCCATAGATTAATCCAGCAACTGCACACATGACTAATAACAAGAATGTTTTCTGTCACTTAGAACCCCATTCAAATGAAAACATAACAACTGCAGATGGAAGAAAAATAAAATGTCTAGGCGTAGGCCAGGGTTATCTCAACTGCAAAACTGATGCTGAAGTCAATAGAATTAAAGTTAAGAACGTTCTCTACGTACCTGAGCTGGTAAGTAGTTTGTTGTCAGTCAAGAGAATTACAGATAATGGGTTTGTGGTCCTATTCAAAGGAAATCGCTGCTTAATTAAAAATGACAAAACTGTTTTTTCTGTTGGCATGTTAGATGATAATAATCTGTATAAGTTAAAAACTATTGAAAAGGATCAACATGCACAAGCAATAAAGTTTGTGAAGTTTTGTGATAAAAACGATTGCATCAATCTATGGCATAGGAGACTAGGTCACAAGAATATACAAGCAATCAAAGAATTAGAGAGCAAAAATCTAGCCTATGGAATAAAATTGTCTAATTGCAAGAAAGATACCTTTTGTGAAAGTGGTATCAAAGGAAAAATGATACAGAAACCATTTTTGAAATTAAATCCAATCCGGACGAATGAAACTTTAGAACTTGCACAGAGTGATATTAGTGAACCCATGTCATCAGTTACTCCAAGTGGTAAAAGATACTACATAACTTTTGTAGATGATTACTGTAGGTTTACATACACATATCTTATTTCTCATAAACATGAAGCATTAAACAAATTCAAAGAATATGTGTCAAGTGCAAACAATAAATTTGGAAAAAGGCCAAAAATTCTAAGAACTGATAATGGCGGTGAATACACCAGCACGGAGTTTGAGAATTACCTAAAACAACATGTAATCGAACATCAAACTACTGTTGTATTCTGTCTTCAATCAAACGGTGTAGCAGAATGAAAAAACAGATCACTCCAAGAAATGACTAAAACCATGTTGTTAGACGCCAGTCTGGAAAATAAATATTGGGGCGAAGCAATGATCACCTCTACGTACATCCAAAATAGAGTTCCCACTAAAAGCACGGGTAAATCCCCTATGGAACTGTGGACTGGTAAGAAACCTTATTTGGGTCATATGAAAGTCTTCCGATCCAAAGCTCTGTCATATGTACCTAGACAAACAAGAAGAAAATTCGACGATCATGCAGAGTCTGGCATATTCGTTTGATACGATGAAAGATCTAGGGGGTATAGAATATTGTTTCCAGAGAATGAATAAGCCGCAATGCAAAGTTCGACGAAAGAAAAAGTACCGTACAAGCATGCGAGCATAAAACGATCACTAATGATCCTGAACCTAGTGTAACGACACAGGATGTAATTTTAGAAAGTACTAATATTATCCAATTCATAAGAGAAGAAAATGCTTCTGAACCTGAGAGTAACTCAGAGCAATTGAGAAGATCTGCAAGGTCAACTAAAGGAATACCACCTGAGTGGTACAGCTGCCTTACTAAACAACATAATGTAGAACCTAAAAATTGGAACGAAATGCAAAACTTAGAAGAATCAAAAAAATTGCGTTGGATGAAAGCAACAGACGAGGAGATGGAATCTTTACACAGGAACAACACTTGGGATTTAGTAACCCTACCACCAGGAAAGAAAGTAATTAATTGCAAATGGATTTTTAAAAACAAACATACAAGTTGTGAGGATCTCTGCGAACGAGAGGTCCCTTTAAATACTTATATATGATTTTTGTGTATTTTTCGTGTGTATATGTATGTGTTCAAGTGACAGCCGTGTAAGATATCTTGTACGAGAACGAACAATTTATCCTTGCAAACTCACTGCTGGACATTTTGGGGACATTGGTCCTCAACGACGCCATTTTGCTCGAACTCGTAAGATAGTCGTTGGTTGTCAAATACATGGTGATATTCGGTACGCCTTCTTACATGCTCGGAGGCGGAACTTAAAGAACATTCGTTACGAGGTGTCAACAATGCAACCCCCGAAAACGTTGGGAGGTTCGCGGAGGAGATTAGAGATTGGAAGGCGAGGAGAATGAGATGTCACGGTGATACACCATAATGGTTTTTTTTCGTTGTATGGGATATAACCCATAAAGCATGTAAACAATGTACAGTTATATATATATACCTTGAATAAATATTCGGATTTCTTGGCCAAAGATGTGAAAAAACTTTGTGAAGCTTGTGAGGATTGTCAATTACACAGACGTGTAAGGGTATGTGATAGGGCACCGATCGAGCCTATAGGTAGGCCAGAGTTGCCGTTTCAATGCGTAAATGCGGATATTGTTGGACCTATAGAACCCATGTCTTCACAAGGACATAAGTACTTGTTATGTTTGATGGACCAGCATAGTAGATGGCCAGAAGCGGTACCTTTAAAATCATTATCAGCAAAAGCTACTTGTGAAGCATTTTTAGAAGTGTTCATGCGTACCGGTGTACCAAGTGCAATTATGATGGATAACGGTACTATTTTCAAGTCACAATTAACCCAGGAATTTTGGAAACATTTAGGAGCATCTCTAAGGTTTATAACGCCAGGTTATGCCCAGGCTAATGGGTTAGCAGAACGATTTAATCAAGTGATGAAACACATGCTGCATCATGCGATTCGAGCCCAAGGCCGTGCTTGGCATCGTCAGTTGCCTTTTCTTTTATGGGCGTATCGTGAGGTACCAAATAGCACGACAGGAGTATCACCGTTCATGCTCATGTACGGACGCATGCCAACCGGGCCTCTGACAATTTTAAAATCCTGTTGGGAGGATGGCTTAATTTTACCACAAGGAGTAGGAGAGTCGATAAGTGAATACCTAGAGCGACTGAAGGAAAATGTAAATAATGCAGAGAAATATGCTAAAGACCAATCAGAGGAACAACAGAGGAAGTATGCATACTATCACAATTTGCGGTCAACAGAGAGAAATTTTGAAGTAGGGGATGAGGTGATTGTACTGATCCCTGATTCTACAAACAAATTATGTTCAAGATGGATGGGACCTGGAGAAATTGCAACATTCATACTTAGTGAAACTACCAGATGGAAGCAAAAGGCATCTCCATCAAAACAAACTGAGGAAGTATATTCAACCAATAAATGCAGTTGGAATTATTTATGAAAATGATGAGGAGTTTGGCGAAATACGACCGGTTCCTGTAGGAGAAAGGCCAAAGGCAAAGGAAACTTTGATTTCTGTTAAGGACAAGTGGACACATTTAGACGCATCACAACGAGAGGAATTGATGCAGGCACTTTTAAAATATCATGAAGTGTTTGACGGAGAGATAAAACGTGCTAAGGTTGGAAGTCATGTAATTCGGCTAAAGCCAGGAGTAGAAAGGAAGCAGCCAAAAATCTATAAAGTGCCAGAAGCTTTGAAATCCGAAGTAGAAAAACAAATAGAAGATTTGTTAAAAAGGGGATATTCAAATGCAGAAGTGGCATTTCCATTAGTTAGTGTGTCTAAGGCAGATTCATCGATTAGATTATGTGTGGATTTCAGAGGGCTGAACGCCGAGAGTAAAATAGTTTCATTTCCAATGCAGAATGCAACAGAATTGCGCTATAAAGCTGGAGCTGCTGGATATCTGACAACCTTAGATATTTTGAAAGGTTACTGGGAAATTCCCATGGAAAAAGAGAGTAAGGAGTTAACTTCCTTCTTATCACCGAAAGGCCAGTATCAGTTTACTGTCATGCCCTATGGATTATCAGGAGCAGCAGGAACGTTCCAGAAGGCTATTAATATTGCCCTTAGACCTCACTAAGAATATGCTGAGAGTTATATAGATGACATAATAATTTTCTCAGAAACATGGAAACAGCACTTGGATCATATAGCCGCAGTACTCAATACTTTGCGACAGCTAAATTTTGCAGGAAATTTAAAGAAGTGCTCTTTTGCAAAATCAGAAGTTAAGTACCTTGGTCATGTGGTTGGCTCAGGTAAACATGGACCTGATCCTGATAAGATATCAGTGATTAAAAATTTGCAGCGACCAAAGACGAAAAGAGATTTGAGATCCGCTTTAGGATTGTTTAATTATTACAGGGAATATATTCCAAATTATTCTATATTGGCTAAACCACTTACAGATTTAACAAAGAAATATGTGGCAAATAATATTCCATGGTCAGTAGAAACTGACAAGTGCTTTATAGAATTGAAAGACGCTTTATGTAAGGTTACATATTTGAGTACTTCTGATTTGAGTAAGCCCTTCGAGATAAGCTGTGACGCGTCTTCAGTTGGAATCACAGCTTGCCTCGGACAAAGGGATGACAAGGGAAATGTTCGCCCAATAACTTTCATTAGTCGAAAGTTAACAGAAGCACAGAGTAAGTGGAGCACCATCGAAAGAGAAGCGTACGCAGCTATTTATGCTCTAGAGAAATTTGAGATGTGGACCTATGGAGGACAGATTACTCTCTATAGTGATCACAATCCTATGAAGTACTTGACAGAAAGCATTCCTAAAAATGCAAGATTGCAAAGATGGGCATTAGCAATAGCTCGTTTCAATGTGACAGTTCGTCATAAGTCTGGGAAGGCTAATCTTGATGCGGATGCTCTCTCTAGACTCGGACATGAGAATGCGTAGAGGTTACTGAAAAAAAAATAGAGAATGTTCCATTGTAAATGATATTTCAGTAAACGTTCAGTGTGAATTAGTATTGTGTGCAATTAATGTAAGTGATAAAAGTTTACCAAGAGATAATCATATTTTCTTGTGTATTATTATTTTCGTGGCAATGTTATATTTAATTGGTGCAATGTTTGATGCTATATGTATGTTACTTTGGTAATGTAAAATTACCACGTCTAATGCTAAAAGTAACGCCTCAATGGATGGAGAACGGGAAATGAAGTTATTATTGGTAATGTCAGATTCTTGAAAGGATTAACTCCTGCCCAAGTGAATTGAAAATGTCGTCTGAGTGGAATTTAATGTTATTTGCGTATAACTATGTTTTAAAAATGAAGAAGTTAGACCATGGGACATAAACAAAAATACACACAGCACAGTAAGGTGCATTGAATATTTTAAATTGCTTTGGCTCTTAGTTCTAAAATTGTACTGGGACTAAAGCAACACCCTTTAGGTTTAAGTGGTTTCCATTTCACGACCTTGGTCGAGTAATGTTAAACCGGAAGGGGGGGGTGAGGATCTCTGCGAACGAGAGGCCCCTTTAAATACTTATATATGATTTTTGTGTATTTTTCGTGTGTATATGTATGTGTTCAAGTGACAGCCGTGTAAGATATCTTGTACGAGAACGAACAATTTATCCTTGCAAACTCACTGCTGGACATTTTGGGGACATTGGTCCTCAACGACGCCATTTTGCTCGAACTCGTAAGATAGTCGTTGGTTGTCAAATACATGGTGATATTCGGTACGCCTTCTTACATGCTCGGAGGCGGAACTTAAAGAACATTCGTTACGAGGTGTCAACAATGCAACCCCCGAAAACGTTGGGGGGTTCGCGGAGGAAGGGAGACGAGGAGGAGATTAAAGATTGGAAGGCGAGGAGAATGAGATGTCACGGTGATACACCATAATGTTTTTTTTTCGTTGTATGGGATATAACCCATAAAGCATGTAAATAATGTACAGTTATATATATACACCTTGAATAAATATTCGGATTTCTTGGCAAATGGATTCCTGAACTGAAGGTATTTTCCTTAAGGCCGTACTTTGTGAAGGACGAAACGAACCAAACGGGCCTGGGAACCACAGGCTCGCTAAAACATGTCACACAAGTGATAATTCTATGAAGTACAAAGCGCGTTTAGTGGCCCAAGGGTATACTCAGAAGCCTGGAATCGACTACGACGAAACGTTCTCATCAGTAGTAACCCACACTACGATCATAACTCTATTAAAGATAGCAGCGTGGCAACTTAGGGCGCGGTTTCCCAGGCCAGCCTCTTTAATGTCAATACCCTTCCATGGCCAGCCCGATCGGCTGACCTCTTGCCGATCAAACATGTTTGAGACATGATGAGACGCCATCTACGTCCATCCAGGAATGTCGGCGAACTGGTCCTCAATTTGGATTCCATCTGGAATGCTATACCTCAAGACAGCATCTGTGAACTGTATGCGTCTTGCCACGCCAGATAACCCTTGTATCCGACCCAGAGATGGCGCTACAACGTACTTACTTGTTCCACTCCTGTAGCTACTTTATCCGAATAAATGGCCCAACTGCTCTGATGGGTCCAACGAAATGCCTCTCCGCCTGGTTATCCAAGTTCTTTTGGCCCAACTGCTCTGGAATTGCAATCATTTCCTTCTTTCCTATGAATGTACATTGCACGAGTTTTCACCTTAATTGGATGATTCTCTCAAGGTGTATATGCACTGGTGTCCAAAACCTAAGGACGATCGCTATTTCGGAAGGTTACAACCCCAACACAAAATCAGACGCAACAGCTTGTGACAATTTGCATAAGTGAGGATATTCCGTTGAAAGCCGGCGCACTTGCAAAATGTCGAATCGTGCTCACAGGTGACACGTGGTATCATTTAACCCTTTAACGACCATAACGCCCAAGACGCCCGTATATAGAAACGGCCATAGCCGACCGAAACGCCTGTCTAGAGTGAGCCAGATTTCGAACCCTTACCTGTTCTTCAAATTTTATCGACCTATGAGAGATCAGAAGGAGTCACCCTCAGTCACTATTGTTGTTATTAAAGATAGTAGTGAACCAACAGACAATTTCGGGCGTTATGATATGTATTTGGAGTGATAAAAGATTTTTGGGTGATGGTCGTTAAAGGCTTAAACGGATAAAAGAGAAAAGGACGCGGTAGGAAACATTTGTTTAAAGGAAAATCTGGACGGCGAAGGCATAAAAGTACGAACATGTTATTTACATTATGTCTCAAAGACATTATATACATGCTTTCACGTGGGGAAGAATTATAGGTAACCTGGAAGAAGGCCACCGAGTGAGTAATGTTATCAGGGAGTTTGCAATCGCGCATAGTGTGGTATCCAGGTCCTATGCAGTGTTTGGAACCAATGGAAAGTGTTCCAGACGAATGCTAAGAGGTCGCCTTCGTTCACTACGACGAATCAAGACAGAGTTTTAGTTGTAACAGCATAAAAGACACGCCGCACCACGGCCAGTCAGCTTGCGAGTCGCCTCCATTCCAGTACAGGAACGCGCATATCCTGACAAACTAGGGCACGACCTTTGCGGCATATAGGACTATATGCTTGAAGGCCTGTAATCGGCATTCCTCTATCCAGAGTTCAACGTAGCGCACGTTTTCAGGTGGTGTCGTATCCACAAAAATTAGATGACATCAGTGGGCAAATGTACTATTCACAAGTGAGAGTCGTTTCAGTCTGTCATCTCGAGTTCTAGACGTCAGTTGATCTGGTGTGAAAGTAGTACTGCGTACCAGCGTGAGAATATGCAGGAAAGGGACCGATACGGCGGTGCCGAGATCATGGTGCGGAGCAGCATCATGATTAATGGATGCACCGAGCTACAGGTGCTGGGAAATGACACTATGACGGGTTAACGATATTGAAACGAAGTTCTTTTACGTCATATTCGATTATTCCGCGGTGCTGGTGGCGAAAAAATAAAATTAAAGTATGCTTAAGAAAAACAGCAAATACAAAATTTAAATTCTACTTTCCAGTTTTTTAAATTGCACATCCACACTCTAGACTAATCCTGGACTTTACAATTTTAAAATCTTGAGATAATATCAAGTGCTACTTGGCAGATCCCTAGTAGCTGAAGACATTTACATACACAATCTCGCATCTATGATTACGCTCACTTTTTTTGCCTGGTTAGGTCCCATGATGTTTTTTTGTTCACCCAGTTCTTTCATTTAACTGCAACTTTTCCCCCTGTTGTATGTTTCTTCCCTCTGTTTAATCGACTTTATTCAATCAGAGCCTACCTTTCAACCTGGTTGACAGGTAGGATAATGCGCTATGCCACAAGGTTCAAATCTTCACACAGTGGTTCCACGTGCACAACATTTGCTTGAAAGTGCTATAATGGCCCCTTCTGTCCACAGGTATTAACCCAACTGAATGTCTATGGGATAAGATTGAGAGAGGTACACCTATGAGCCATTACATTATGACCACCTAGCTGATAAGCTGTAGGACCTCCCCCGCCCCCTTCAGCCCTCAAAAAAGTGGCCACTCGGCGAGGCATCAATTCAGTGAGGCGGCGATAGGTATTCTGGGGTATCTGGTACCATAATGTCAACAGCGGGTCCTCCAGTTCTCGCACATTTCGGGGTGGTGGGGTTTTAGCGCGAAACCGCTTTTCCAAGTCGAACCACAAATGTTCTATTGGGTTCATGTCAGGTGAATTTGGAGGCCAGGACATTAACAGAAAGTCACCAGCATGTTCCTCGAACCACTCCTTGACGATTCTGGCAGTATGGCATGGCGCATTATCCTGTTGGTAATGGCCATCACCAGCAGGGAACACGGTTGCCATGAATGGGTGAACTTGGTCCGCAACGATGTTCAGATATCTGACAGCTGTCAAGGATTGTGCTGTTGGGATGATGGGGCCTAAAGTGCCCCACGGAAACATTGCTCAGATTATAACTCAACCGCCGGCCTGTTTCCGCCCAACAGTGCATCCAGGTGCCCTAGCCCCCGTTGGTAATCAACGTATGCTGGCTCGGCCATCTACGTGATGCGTCAGGAATCTTGATTATCAGACCAGGCCAATTTCTTCCAATCATCCACGGTCCGATCTTGATGATCTTAAGTCCATTTCATGCGTTGTTGGCGATGACGTGCAGACCCGGCTGGGTCTTCGGCTACGCAGGCCCATGCGCAGAAGGCTTCGATGAACTGTGTGCTGTGACACATTGCGTTGATCATCACTGTTGTAGCTGCAGGTGATTTGTCGCACTGTCGCCGTGCTGTCGTTGTGCACAATGCGTGACAGTCTCCGCCCCCCTCTGCCATCAGTGAACTTTGGACAGCACATGGTTGGACGACAGTTTGTCGTTTGGCCATTTGTGTGCCATTTTTGATGCGTACTCACTACAGAGCTACGTGAACAACCCACAAGCCGCGTCGTTTCCGAGATCGTAGTTCCGAGGCGCTATGCCGTCACAATTTGTTATTTATCAAACTGATAAATCGGCAGTTTTTTCTATTCCGAATCCGAATACTCTACTAACCGAAAGCCGGTCCTCGGGTTGTATATATATATAAACACCATATTGACAAAAGTCACCGCATTAGTACGGTGTCGATCCACCTTTGGCCTTAATGCATGCACTGACCCTTCGAGACATGTTTTCGACAAGGTTTTAGAATACAGCGATAGGTATGCGCTTCCATTCAGTACATAATGCTGCCACTAACTGTTGCTTAGTATTAGGACTTCGTTCAAACTTCTTATGCGGTGCTCTAATTCATCCCATAGGTGCTCTATGGGGTTAAGATCAGCGCTCTGTGTTTGCCAGTCCGCACACGATACGGAATTGTTGTGAAATCACACCGTAACAATCCTTGCTTTATGGCTCGATGCATTATCCTTCTGGTATAAACAAGGCTTGGTTATATAGTATTGCCACAGAGTTGGTAGGGCATAATTGTCCAGAGTATCCAGGTAGACGTGCTGGTTAACAGGTTTGTCCACGATAACCAATGGGCCGGGACCATACCACGAAAAACACCCTCACACGAGTACACTGTCAGCTCCAAACTTGACCGTAGAAACAGTACACTGTGGTAAATAGCGTTCCTCCATTTGCCGCCATACCCACACATGGCCATCAGACTGATGGATCGTATATCTGAATTCATCAGTCCGTAGGACCTGTTTCTATTGATCTACGGTCCACGATAAATGTTCTTTACACCATGCTAAACGACGAGTAGCGTTTCGAGTGGAGAAGAAAGGCTCATGAGCAGCCGCACGACCATGGTAACCTATTGAATGAAGTTTTCTGCGAATGATACGTGGACACATCGAGGTTCCAGCATTTTTACTCATCTGTACACTGAGGTTTTGTGTAATACTCCGTCGATTAGTTGAAACGACTGTCCTGAGACTTCGGCGTGCCCTATCACTGATTGCCTTTGACCTGCCGGTACGTTCTGCTGCTTCATGCACGCCATATGTCTTCCACTTATTCAGTACATTCAAAGCTGTTCACTTGGGTATGTTTAAACGCCGCTCGGGTTCTATTATGGACACAACCTACTAATATAACACCCAAGAATCTTTCCTTTCTCAAAGTCAATTCTCTCCCGCCGCGACATTTTCACTTAACCTCACAGCGTGATATGATAGAGGCAGGCTTGTTTTTATACCGTTCGCAGCTGTACCGCGAATCTTAACAACGCAGCGGATACGTTCTTTTGCTTTTGAAGGGGTGTCCGGCGACTTTTTTCAATATAGTGTATATACTACTCTGTGAACTTCACCTGCGCCACCATTCGGTCTCCAAGTTCGGTCATTTCTTTAGGCTGGGGGTGGTCATAGTGGAATGACTCATCGTTGTATTTGTAATAGAAATATTCCTCAACGAACACTCGACAATTGACAGACGCCATCATATCCGCTTGGACGAACAAACCTGTAAAACGATACCAGCAGCTCGTGGAATCCTTGCCGCATCGAATCTAGGCTGTTGTGAAGGCCCAACATTTTATTTGGTAGGTGTTCGTAATAATTAACCCCTTCGATGTAGTTCAAGTTAATACAAGTAAGTGAGAGCCGAGACTAGAGCTGCAAATAATTTCGGTAAGCAGAAAGTTAGAAAAGTGGCGTCTTATATTGGGAATACGTAGCATTATTATTCAAAAAATAATCCCGCTTAGACCTCAAAATAAAGTTTCTGTGCGATTGTACTGGAGAGACTGATAAGATACATGACAAAGGAAATAGCATCCATACTCTTAAGTACTGTGCGTGATATACGCGTGTTACTTGTAAGAAATCAGCAAATTTGACAGGTAAATGGGAATTTAAAATTTTGATTTTAAAAAGTTCGCTGATACGAAATTTCTGAGGATGTCGGGCGCAAGAGATTCGTACAGCTTAATTAAATTCCGGAATGAAGTAATGGTGATGGCTGGGAGTAGTCAAAAGAAGACGAAGAAGCACAGTTTGATTCTTGAGTACCCGCACTAATCACTTCGTCAAAGCTTCCAATCACGATCGGAGGATTACTTTCAGTGATATTCAAAGGAGGCAATTAGAAATTGAGGAGGCTGAACTCCAGAGTAAGAATGATCTAGTTGTTGCCGCCTGAAACTTCACAACAGCAGAGAAATTTTACACTAAGATAAAACTAGACAGGAAGTTAAGTTTTTAATTTGGTCTTGGTTGAGATATTGGGGTACATAAGTCTCGAAGATTAGCGTTGATTTGAAATTAAATTTTTTTTATTGAGCTTGCAGGAAGCTGAAAGATTTCAATTTATTAAAAATAATCATGGAAAATAACTTGAAAGCGAAATTTTAAGATGACCCGAAAGCACTTGAAGATGGTCGCAATTAATTTTGCAAACTTTCATAAGATTTAATGATTCCAGTAACCTGCAAATATCGTAGACAGAATAGAAGCACGTTTAAGAAATAAAGTAATCGATCTGTAATCAGGATGGTTTGTGTTTTAACATGTTTTCACCCCTCCTTTATTTTCCTCTGGGATTGATAATGCGCATTCTGCATTGTTTCCTAAAATTCTGAAGATGATAAATTGTAAAAAATATCTAAAGTAAGAGAGAGAGAGAGAAAGAGAGAGACTATTTCTTTCTTTCTTTCTTTCTTAACTCCTCCTTCTAACTAGCAGACGTAGATGCAAACTACCTAAGCGCTGGCCTCGGTTTAGACATCCGATGAGGCATCGATGTTGTACTTGTTTTAGGGCATAAGCTGTCTCTCTTCTCAGGAAAAATTGGCCACAAACTTCGGACGGGTAATGCTTATAGCAGTAAGAGTTGCTCATGGTAGTCGCAACCTTTCCCCCGAAAACACAAGCCGACTACACTGATATGACAGAAATCATCGTATACCTGGTTCCTGGCCAAAGCAACGATGTCACTCCTCTCGATAGTGGATGAACCCACCGCTTGGCAAACATACAGATAGGATTCACTTAGACAGTGGTGTAAGGCTGACACGCTCGGCTAGATATCAAGAGATCTGGGATTCGGATCCCCAGCGGTGACCGATTAACAATTTTTCTGTTGCTATGTGTTGCCAAAACGTGGAAAGTGCGGTGTCTTTGTTTATTCGCTGAAGCAACGTATTTGGAGGATTTTCACTTTGGATTTAACTGCTATAATTAATATATACCCAGTGCCATTAATGCCTATCGGATGGAAACGTCTTAGTAGCTAAGCCCATCTTACGGATTTATGATGTCAAAAGCTGACAGAAAAACCCACATAGCGCCGTGGATTGTTGGCCACCGTGGTGCAAGGCTAACGCGGTCGGCTAGATATAGAGAAATCTGGAATTCGGATCCCCAGCGGTGGCAGAATAACAATTTTTCGGTTGCTATGTGTTGCTAAAACGTGGAAAGAGTCTTTGCTTATTCACGTAGACAGTAATTCGATGTCAGTATCCACAAACATCGTGAATTAAAAGAATTTGAAAGAGGAATGATAGTGGGTGCCCCAGGCATGGGTTACTATCGTGTAGGTCGTACATGAATTGCAGTATCCCGGTTCGGGAGTATCCAGAGTGTATCGCTAATACGTCATTTCCGGAATAACGTCGCATCGTGGACAGCGCTGTCGGCAGAAAAATGTCATAGATTAATGTGGTTGTCGACGTCTCTCTCACATTGTTGCAACCAACCGGAGAGCGACAGTGGCACAAATCACTACCGCCTTCAATGACAGAGGCGCCAGAAACGACTCCATCAAGACCATCAGGCGATTATTGACCGTAATATCTTATGGGAGCCGCCTACTCACCTTATGCGGCGCTCAAACTAATCCCATAGGTGCTCTATGGGATTAAGATCAGGGCTCTGTGCTGGCTAGTGCACACACGATACGGAATTATCGCCAAACCACGCCTGCCCCTCCTCCACTCTACGACTCGTGCAATCCACGCCACCGTTGAATTGTGAATGCTAATGTCATCTCAGTGTATTTTCTTGCTTAGTCGTGTACATTAATTACTTTCACCCCGCCTGTATTATGTTGCTTTGGTGCCCTCGTTAAATAACTTGCACAATTGTGCACGCTGTGTTTTTATCTCATGTATGTAATGTTTTACCTTCACGGCGGTGTTTGTGCTGTTCTTTTTCTAATTGTGTACTATTGTTTCGCCTGTGTTATCCTGTAAATCATGCCTGCTCTCTGTCACTTCTGCAATTTTTATGCAATAAGCTTTGCTTGCAGCATCTGTTATTCATCCCCATTGTCATTACAGTGTATATACCATCATGTTTTAACAGTTTGTATTATTTCCCAGGGAGACGCCCAACGCTGTACGTCTCCCTCTTATGTTTTCTTTTGATGAATAATAATAAAGCGATTTTGAAACCTTGCTTTATGGCTCGGTGCATTATCCTGCTGGTATCAACAAAGCTCTGTTCCACAGTATTGCCACAGAGTTGGTAGGGCAAATTGTCCAGAATATCGAGGTAGACGTGCCGGTTAACAGGTTTGTCCACGATAACCAATGGGCCGGGACCATACCACCAAAAACACACCCACACGAGTACACTGCCAGCTCCAAACTTGACCGTAGGAACAGTACACTGTGGTAGGCATTGCTAAAGACACGTCACCCCATGTGTTTTTAGCAATGCTGGAGTAATGCTAAAGGCACATAAACTTTAGCAATGGGACTCAATGCTGGAGTACCATTGTTAAAGACACATCACCCGACTGTTCGCTTCAACTGCGCAAAAGAACATCGACCCTGGAACTTGGGTGATTGGAGATGTGTCTCCTTGTCCCGTTTCCAGTTATTTGGCGCAGACGAGAGCGTGTGGTTCTAGCGGAAACCACATGAAGCGATGGACTTGGCATATCAACAAGAACCTTCTCAGGCTGGTGGATGCAGGATTATTGTTTGGGGAGTGTTCATCTGCATCCGTTTATGTCCACATTGCACCCACAGGGCAATGGACTTCTCCAGTAGAACAATGTGCATCACCACAGAGCCGTGGTGACTAGAATATGGTTAGAAAAGTATTCCAGAGAAGTTCTCGCTCTGGAATGACCTACCCGTTCACCAGACATGAATACTGTGGAAAATCTTTTGGATGCTGTCGAAAGGTCCGTTCGAGCTTTGGATCTTCACCCAGGAATGAGACGGAATTATGGGTAACGGTGCTGCAAACATGGGTGGAGATTAGAGATGAACACGAGCTCCGTTTTTAAGGCCCTGGTCGAGCCCGGGCCCGTTATATCATCATTTATGACTGCCCGGCCCGGGTTTGAACATTTGTGTAAGTTTCCCATATATAAATAAGGAAAAACTCCTATTTATATTTTCATCATCAGATATGAATGCTAGGGCTTCCTGTCAATGTCCCGAACCCCCCCCCCCCAAGAGACAGATAGGTAATTATTATTACATGCATGATATTCAGGTAGATCAGGTACATATTTAAATAGTATCAGGTACTTCTTGCAGAACATAAATTTGATTTGGAGTATATGACTAGAAAAATAAAATAAAAATATGAAAAATGGGGATTAATTATGAATTTAAGTAAAACAAAATATTTATGCATTGGAAGTAATGAAACAAACCTACAGTTAGAAGATAATGAAGAAATTGAAATATGTGATCATTATAATTACCTAGGTGTTAAAATTACACAAGAAGGTAGAGGTGCAATGGAAATAAGAAATAGAATTGCATAGGGAAGAAAAGCTGTTAAACCCCTGAATGGAATCTGGTGAAGTGAATAAATAACCAGAAAAAGGAAATGAGGTATTTATAACAGTATTGTTAAGAGCATCTTACTATATGGGGCCGAGCCCTGGCGATAAACAGAAGAGGATAGAAAGAAAATAACAGCCGTAGAGATTGATGCTTTAAGAAGATCGTGTAGAGTGTCAAGAAGACAGAAAATAACGAATGAAAATATTAAAGAATTGATGGAAGTGAAAGAAACCATTTTAGAAGACATACAGAAGAGACAATTCCGTTGGTTGGTCATGAGGAAAGAATGACCAATGAAAGACTGCCCAAAATTGCCATGGAATTTAAATCAAACAAATAAATATTTTGATGTCGACCTAGAAGAACAAGGTCTGATGGAATAGAGAGAGCACTTAGTCAAAATAGCCGGATGAAAAAATGGTGGTTAGAATGAGAAAAATAAAAACAAAACCAGTTGGAGATCGGAAGGCGACGTCAGGCGCCATAAACCGATTGTATACACTGAAGTGCCAGAAAAACTGGCACAGACGAGCTTATGCAAAATACATAGTAACGTCCTCTATGCGCGTACTCGGTTGCGTCCGCCAGTGCGTATATAAAGCGATAGACTAACAGTTGGAGATTGCCTTCCGATCTCCAACTGTTAGCTGTCAGAGCTGTTTTCGGTATGAGAATGATAAGTAATAACGATTTAAGCGATTTTCAACGCGGTGTCATAGTTGGCGCTCTTGAGATGGGCCATAGTACTTCGGAGGTAGAAACGAAGTTCAGATTTTCACGGACGACCATTGCTAGGGTGTACCGTGACTACAAGAATTCCGGGAAAACCTCCAACCTACGATACCAGTGTGGCCATAAAAAGACATTGGGTGTAGGTAATCATCGTCAGCGGTCAAGAATAGTTTCACGCGATAGGCGTGCAACACTCTCGCAGGTATAATCGGAATTCAATGCTGGAGCCTCAACAAGCATCAGTGTCCGGACTGTGCAACGTACCAGCACGATATGGGCTTTGGGAGCCGACGCCTAACTCGAGTCCTCTTGATGGGTGCACGACACAGAGCTATGCGCCTCGCTTTGGCACGGCAACACTGCCACTGGACACTTGTTGACTGGAAACAAGTAGCCTGGTCTGACGAGTCGCGTTTCCAACTGTATCGGGCAGATGGAAGGATTCGTGTGTGGCGAAAACCCCATGAATCCATAGATCCCGCCTGTCAACAGGGAACTGTACCGGCTATTGGGGGGTCCGTAATGGTATGGGGTGTGTTTAGCTGGACTTCACTGGGACCCCTGATACGTATAGAAACGTCTGTGACCGGACAACGCTATGTGCGCATCCTTTCTGACGAGGTACACTCGTTCATGTCCTGCATTCATGCTGATGGGTTGGGCCTGTTCCAACAGGAGAATGCACCTCCACACAAGTGTCGGGACGCCACATTATGCTTAGAGGAGTATTCACCTGAGTTTGGGGGTGCTGCAATTACCACCCAAGTCCCCAGATCTGAACGTGATAGAACACATTTGGGATGCCACGCAACGCGCTATCAAACACAGGAATCCGAGACCTCGGAATACACCCGAATTGTGGAACGCTCTGCAGGAAGTATGGTGTGCATTGCCTGCAGCATATTTCCAGAAGCTAATGGAGCCCATGCCCCGTCGTATTTCTGCAGTCCTGCGCTTTCGTGGGGGACCTACCAAGTATTTGACTGGTGTACCAGTTCTTCTGGCACTTTAATGTATACTGTATATACACCATCGGCGTATAAAACTTGCCTGGAGAACGTTTGGAAGAAACAGTATAATTTTCAAGAGCAATATGCCATTATGTCTTAAAAGAAAAGTGTTTGATCAATGCATCCTTCCAGTGCTTACGTATGGTGCAAAGACGTGGACCTTAACTAAAAGAGACATACAAAGGCTGCAGACAACTCAAAGTAGAATGGAGAGATGCATGCTTGGTGTAACCAGGAGAGATAAGAAGAGGAACTCGTGGATCAGAAAAATGACAAGAGTGGAAGACATCATGATCAGAGTAAAATCCCTGAAATGCCAATGGTATTGGTATTGGTAACTGTGGGTACCAAAATGGAACCCAGTTTATTGCTATAACGAAATACAAACATAGGAGATTCATTGAAAGTTGCAGTACACAAAACAAAAGTGCGGCAATATATATATATCCACAATGCAGCACAAAGTTACACAGAAAGGAAATGAATATGCACACGAACAATGAATAGCATAACGGCATGTCAAACGATATGAAAAAACACATTTGCGCAAGTATATGAAAGTACTTTGACATCATAAATCAACAGAACGGAACTGAAATGTGGTTAGAGCGCAATACATTATTGAGTAACTCATCAACATTCTAAAAATAACAAAGGGAACAAATGTACTTCAATAGTAATCCGCCATAGAGGAACGCACTAACACAGCAAAAACTCAAAATTTTAGGAAATTTAAAGCTAAGGCACAAATTCAGGTAACAACAGATAAGTTAATAATGAGTAACTGAGGAGATCACACAAGTAACGAGACCGATTATTTGTGAAAACACAGCCAGCAAGAACACACAATTATAGCAAATTGAAAATACATTACTTGTGAAACACAGTAAAAACACACAATTATAGCAAATTTAAAATACGTGGCTTTAATTCAGGAAACAACAGAGCAATACGCGAGATAGGATAATGGAGAGGTCACACAAGTAACATGACCGTGGAGGACACAATGCGGAACCAGGAAGATCCAGACGACCACACGTTGGAAAACGTCACCGAGGAACCGCGAGTCGATGCTGAAAGATACTCAGTTGTAAATCGTGATAAAACGGCGGCACAAAAATCCGTGACCAAACGTGATTGAGCCTCCGAAACAAATGGATGAGAGCCCAGAAAACGAATTAAGAGAGGTGGTAAGCATAAATAACAGATTTAGCAAGAACGAAAAGATAGGGACAAATGGAAGGTCGGTGAGGCGTAATGTTTCCTCGAGGAAGAAGATAGTTGAAATCATGTAAAGTGTGAAGAGTGGAACAGGAAAGTGAAACGATCTGATGGATGAGAGTAAACAATGGCTGTAGGATATCGCAGGTATTATAAAAATGTAAAAGATCACCGAATTGGCCACAAAATGGGCAAAGAGGGCTAGAAAGAATCCTCTGACGATGGAGAATGGCTGGAGTGGGGAGTCGACCGTGGAGAAATCGCCACTGCACATCTTTCTCCAGCGGTAAACTAAGAGTAAGGTGCAGAACACACCAAGTGGCCGAAAAGGAAGATGGTGGAAGAGAGGAAATAGGTAACGGCGGAGTATTGTGAAGAAGAAGATGACGGTAAAGACAGCGAGAAGTGACGGAATGAAGGAGATAGGGAGAACCAGAGAGTGAAAACGAAAAAGGTAAAGCAAGAGGGGCGGACGCGCAAGCAACAAGTCCATCACCAGATGCTATATCGGGAAATGACCGACGAAGAGCGCGTTGAAGAAGGAGGCTGAGTCAAAACGGAAGAGTGGTTCATTTAACAATTCAAGGAGGCCAGAAGGAGGAAGATGAACCGGTGTTAACGCTCGCCAAAAATCAAGAAATTCCCTATACACCTAAGGAAGACATTTGGGCAACAGAGGCAAACGATCCATAAAGAGAAGCGTCGCAAAAGTTATAACTGGGTTACGAGGACTAAGAATGACATCAACAGAGCTAATAGCTGCAGAGGGAACAGAGCAATAAAGCGAAAAAATGAAAACAAGGCGAGCAGTACGATATCAGAGATGGACATCAGGAAGTGCCACCCCTCCATGAGACACTGGAAGCGTGAGCGTCCGTATAGACACCCAAGCCTGCCAATGCCACATGAAACGGATGATGGCTGACTGAATTTTTCGAAGAAAAAAGAAGGAGACGCTTGTGTAGACCATGTATATGCCAATAAAGGGAGAAGAAACGTAGAGACAACCCGGGCTTTACCCCAATACGACAATAAAGCCTTAGAACGACTCCAACGGGATGAAACATTAGATAATTTTTGGAGAAGCGGTGTCCAGGAACCAGAGGTCATGAAAGAAGGTTCCTCAAGAACTACACCAAGAAACTGCTGCGCTGTCCGAGACCAAGAGGCTCCCCAAGAACTACACCAAGAAACTGCTGCGCTGTCCGAGACCAAGAGGCTCCCCAGGGGCAATGCGGGCGTGCTCACCACGCACAGCACCAGAGCCCGGTGCTCTTGTCTCTGTTCACCGCAGCGCCGGAAAGTTGTGCATTGTGAGAATAAACAGATTCCAGGGTCGAGAAACCAGACTGCGCTCGGATGAGTACTGTCAGATCGTCTGCATACGCAACCAGGACAGAAGAAAAATGCCGAGATTCGGGTAGTAAAGAACGAGGCGAAGGAGCAAGAACTGCACGGATTTGGCACAACAACGGCTCAAACGCCAAAGCAAACAAATTCCCGGAAAGGGGACACCCCTGACGAATTCCAGTAGCAAAAGGAATGGAGCTCGTTACAAAAGAGTGAGTACGAACGTGGAGAAAAGAATTACGATAAAGGTTTAAAAGAAGTCTGCAAAAATTATGAGGAATACCAAATGAAAGAAGCACCCGAAAAAGGTAGGAATGACAGACACGGTCAAACGCCTGGCGCTGATCCAACGAGAACAAGGCCAGGCGCTGATCCAACGAGAACAAGGCCAGGCGCTCAACCTGTCGATCAGCAAAGTACAAGAAGGTTTCGAAGAAGATGTAATGTTGATTGAACAGATCGACCCAGAATTGTATACGTTTGATCCGAATGAATAATGTCTGGCAGTATGCCATTCAAACGATGAGAAAGAATCTTAGCAAAAAGCTTGTAATCGCTGTTCAAGATGATAATAAAACGTCAATTGTCTATATTGAAGAGACAGCCTTTCTTCGGGAGAAGACGAACGACGGCAATGGTAAAAGATGAAGGTAAATCAGTGCGAAATAGAAGATTGTTAAAGCAAGCTAGAAGAAAGGGAGAGAGCTGAGGTAGAAAACTACGATAGAATGCAACTGGGATACCATCTAAACCGAGGGCGGACTGAGAGTTTAAAGAGGAAAGAGCTGAAGATAAATCCGTGAGAGTAATTGTGGCAAGGAGAGAAGAATGAAGATAAGACGGAACTTGAGGAAGCCCAGTGAAGAGAGTGGAGGATTTTTTTTTTTTTTTTTTTTTTTGATTGGAGGTTTAACGACCACCGTGAGCAACTCAATGGGCTATAAGCAGTCGCCCGTCCCTAACTTAGGGTCACTGGTTCCAGGGAAGGGAGAGAGCCAGTGCCGTAAGACAAACACAACATCCATGCCTCACCGGGATTCGAACCCGGACCCCTTCCGGACGAATGATCAGAAGCCATCGCTTAGACCACTGCGCCACCGGGGCGGCAGAGTGGAGGATGGATCAGGAGGCGAAGATGAAGAAGAGAGATGTTCAGTAAAATGAGAAACGAGAAAAGGGGAAAGCCGAGAGGGATCATCGGAGATAGAGCCATCAGGAAGGGTGAAATGGGTGAGCGAAGGAGAAGAAAGGATGTCCCTCTCAAACTCAAGAAATGCACTCGCATCCTGGATGTCTGAAGAAACATCCTGTACATGAAGGCGAACAAGAGCTTGCGACGCCTGGCTTTGAAGAAGGCCCCGGAGAGCATAGGACCGTGTTCGATAGGCGGCAGACGTAAGTGAAACACAAGCTAACTCAAGATGAAAGCGATCAACGATCGTGGATTCCGAGAGGCGAGTGGAAAGAGAAAATCTCTTGCAGAGAGCAACTAATGTAGTTTTAACGGAGATCCATTCCGACACTGTGTCCGAAGTAGATTGAAGATCAATTTCAGCAGCCTGAAGATAGGCTGATAAATGGGAATAAAAATCTGAATCAGGAAGGAACGAAATGGAAAGAGACCATAACCTGAAGAACGGTTTGAAAACAATAGGAAGAAATACAGAAAAAATGTAAATGGAATGATCAGACGAAACACACGGAATGTGTGACGCAGCATGAAGGTGTGTACTAAAATGGGATGAAACGAGAAACCGATCAAGCCGTGCTTCGGCCAAAGAAGCAGGATTGGAAAAACACCAGGTAAAATCACAGACAGAAGGATGAAGGAAACGGAAAGCATCAACTAGGTTATAATTGGGACAGAAAGTCGCATAAAACCTGAACAAGAGTAAAACGAGATTCGACACAGTGTAACCGATCAAGAGTAGGATACAACGTGCAATTGAAATCACCACCAAAGAGAACAATATCAGAGGGGGCGACCGCGGCAAGATAAACAGAGATGGAGTATAAGAGGGAAAGTGCAACGTCATTCCGCTGCGGTATAGGGTATGCGAATGTTAGGAAGATGAACACCCAAGGCCCCGAGATGAAAGGAGATATACAAGAAAACTCCCTCAGTCTTCGCGACTTCGACAATTGATGACATAGCTGGGTAAAGGCGTTGATGAATTCCAATGGATACGCCGTTTCCGGGACGGGTGGAAAAGCAATGAAAGAACCTATAGGGCCACGGGCGCCAACGATGAAATGGCGTAACAGGGATGCAATTTGTTTGCTGAATAAATAAAACATCAGAATCAACAGGCTCTAAGTCTGCAAAAACCAGAGAATTTGCGAACGGGTTCGCAAATCCCTTAGCATTGAGAGAGCAAAAAGTGATCGGTTTGGGGAATAGAGCTAAATGTCATCGGTAAGAGGAAGTGAGGTATCACATATATGCTTCTCAGCGAGCTCTTTCAAGGAGGTGAGACGGCACGTGTACCGTCTCAAAAAGCCTGATACCGAGGATCGGTGGCACACAGAGATTTAAAAAATGACACATAGGAATCTAATTGCGTTACCGCTGCACACAGGTCTAGATGAGGTGAGTATAGGAATTCTTCAGAACAAACAATCGTACGTGAAGGTTGAAAAAAGCGTATTAGTTGCTGTTTGGACAGTGGTCCAGGAAGTGGAGGAAACGTATCAACTGCCTGTAGAACCTCAGCTTCAGAGAGAGGATTAACGGGACCTGAACGGAGAAGCATACTGTTTGTAGAATCTTCAAGTGGATAAACACCGGAACCGGAAACATCTGGGACACTAGATGAATCCTCAGAAAGAGGCACAGAAAGTTGTTTTATTTTTTTCTGTTTTAGAGCGCCTTTGGAAGTTCAAATACGCTTCGAAGAAGAAGCTGAGGCGGAGGTATCCATTAGTGGATCAGACTCACCTCCCGAGTTAGGAGACGAGGAAACCAACGTCGCCGAAGACGCAGTACGTAGCAGAGCAGCCTTAGTGGATACTGGTACAACAGCAGAGGCTTCGGGAAGACGTGGCAACAAGGGTATTGTAGACAAGGTTGGAATTGGAGATCCGATATCCGAGAGGCTAGGAGAAGAGCCAGACGGCCGATCTGCCAAACCACCACTCAACACACCCGGATCGGAACACTCCGCTGTAGACACATCTGTAGTAGAAGACATCTCTGCCAATCTGGAAGGTGGATGCGCAATCTTACGGGTCGGGAGAGGAGGAAAGGCAGCATTGTCCGTGACTGAAATGCTCGTCTGACGGAGAAAAAAGAGGTCTCGTCAGGCAAACTACCGGTAGTGGGGATAGTAGAAGGACAAATGTGGTCAGCAGTGAGATGCGAACTTGATGAACGTCCACGTCGAAAGCGTTCACAGGAGGCAGTGGTGTGATCCTGTGTTAAACAGTGTGTATAATAGTGAGTGGTGAAAACCTTGAAACTGTACGTTCGTGAGCCAATTTCTACAGTAGCTTCTGTAGGGTAACCTGCTAAGGCTTTCTCGTTGGGAAAAACGACCAATAACTGAAGGCGAGGTCCTGTAGCATGTGCAAATCGCTTTCCGCGGGGAGCGTCAGAGAGGCGAAGAACCTTGCCAACAATTTTACAAAAATGACTGACAAAGGGAGGAAGTGCAGTATCAGGCACTTCCGGAGGAACAGGATAGAACGTGATGTTCACCGGTCGCTTGGAAAGGGGCGAAGGGATGAGATGTTTTGTCCCAATAAAAGTCCGTGTGGAAGAAAAAAGTCAGCATCCTCCTTGGGATTGAACTGTACCGAGATACCCAGAGGAGTACGAGAAACTCCCGCAATGGACGCAGACGACACATGTCCAGAGAGGGCTTCCATGTAGCGTGGCAATGGAATATTTGGTAAGGCATGAAAGAGCACACCTCTATCCAGGAGGTTATGTAACTCACGGTCAATCTGCGAATTTTCATCTATCGTTACCTTCATCTTGTAGTTAGATACCTGAATAATAGGTGTTGATTGCCAAAGACCATCAGGTTGAGAGGAATCGGGCGCAGAAGTAACGCCTCGTTGCACTGTAGAGGCAAATGACGCCCAGGCACAGAAGGCTGTGAGGGAAGAGAATCATAGGCCGTAGGCAAGGCAGTAGAAGCAGTAGTACCCAGGGAGGGCACCGAGGCAGATGCAGGAGCTGAAGAAGAAAGCGCAGCCAAGTCCAGTGAAGGTACCGGAGCAGGAATACTAGAAAGCTAGGAAGGCATCTGAGCAGGCACATCTGAGAATGAGAGTATGTTAACTTCCATGGACGTGGGAAGTGTGATGTCACGTGCATCCGCCACGCCCAGAGATGACGAGGAAATACCGGATGCCGCCATGTTGGCAGCTTCCAAACGTAAACAAACGAGCAAACGATAAGAAAACGGATGAATATGAACTAATACGAGGACGATAACGTTAGAAAAGTAGCCCAAAACGTGCACAGTACCTTTAGACAGCCGGGCCAACGCAACAGGTGAGTGAGGGACGAAGTATTCTACACTAAAATGTATTAAATATTGGAGCCAGCAACCCTACGTCTGTCACGAACGAGCAATGGGCTGGACATACTGCCAGAGGGACAGACCATCGATGGACAGCCGAAATGTTAGACTGGATTCCAAGCAACAGGAAAAGACCCAGAAGAAGACCACATGGGAGATGGGTGGATGAAATTCAAAAGTATGCGCGAGTAACATGGAAGAGACTGGCACAAGATAGACCGTTGTGGAAGAAACTTGGGGAAACCTTCGTCCAGCAGTGGATTGATAATGAATGATGATGATGATGATATACACTATTCTGACAAAAGTCACCGGCCACTTCTTCAAAAGCAAATGAACGGATCCCCTACGTTGTTAAGATGTGCGGTACAGCTGCAAACGGTATAAAAACAAGACTGCAGCTGACCGCGATCATGTTGCACTGTGAGGTTGAGTGAAAATGTCGCGGCGCGAGAAAACTGACTTTGAAAAGGAAAGATTGTTGGGTGCTATATTAGTGGGTTATCTATATGAGAAACAGAGAGCCGTTTAAACATACCTAAGTGAACTGTTTTGGATGTAATGAATAAGTGGAAGACACATGGCGTGCCTGAAGCAGCAAAACGTACCGGCAGGCCAAAGAAAATCAGTGATAGGGGACGTCGAAGCCTCAGGAGAGTCCTTACAGCTAATCGAGGGAGTATTGCACAAGACTTCAGTGTACAGGTGAGTAAAAATGCTGGAACTTCGTTATGTACACGTATCATTCGTAGAGAACTTCTTTCCATGAGTTACCGCTGTCGTGCGGCTGCTCATAAGCCTTTCATCTCCTCTCGGAATGCTACTCGTCGTAGCATCAGACGATCCATCAGTCTGATGGCCGTATGTGGGTATGACGGTAACCGGGGGAACGCTATTTACCACAGTGTACTGTTTCTACGGTCAAGTTTGGAGCTGGCAGTGTACTCGTGTGGGGGTGTTTTTCGTGGTATGGTCCCGGCCCATTGGTTATCGTGGACAAACCTGTTAACCAGCACGTCTATCTCGATATTCTGGACAATTATGCCCTACCAACTCTGTAGCAATACTACGGATCTGAGCCTTGTTGGTACCAGCAGGAAAATGCACCGAAACATAAAGAAAGGACTGTTACGGCGTGGTTTGACGATAATTCCATATCGTTTATGGACTATCCAGCACACAGCGCTGATCGGAAATCCATAAAGCACCCATGGAATGAATTAGAGCACCGCATAAGATGTTTGAACCACGGCATACTACTAAGCAACAGTTAGCTGCAGCATTATGTACTGAATTGAAGCGCATGCCTATCGCTGTGTTCCAAAACCTTGTAGAAAGCATGTCTCGAAGGGTCAGTGCATGCTTTAAGGCCAAAGGTGGTTTCAGAATAGCTTTAATGTAACAAAACAGAGGAGACGAGCAACATGGAATCGTCTCAAAGAAAAAAAAGTACTGGAATGATACAAATTGATAAAAGCGATGATATGTACATTGAATGAGTAATGACAAATGTACAACGTGATACAAACAGAGCAATGCTTGAAGAAGAACAAAATGATAACAGGCGAGGCACCGCAGTGCGAAAGAACATCAAAAAGTTAATGCAGAGTCGTAACTCACCGTGAGATGTAACGGACTTGGTATAAAAGCGAACCACGGGGTCACTGGTGACCACGTAGCATAGAAGGAGTTTTCACGGCAGGCGGAGATGGTAGACTGATACTTCTGCTGTACCACCGTGCACAGAGGAACGGAAAGCATGGTGAAAGGTGAAGTCCCAAGTGCGCCATCTATGAAAAGGTGGCGAGGATTGGCAGTTCGTCTCTTGCAGAAGGAGTAAGTCGGCCCCAAAATGCGAGAGATCTTCCAGAACGAAAGCGTTAGCGAGGGGGTTAGCAAACCCCATACAATTCAGAGTGGCGACATTGAATAGGTAAGTCCGACGTCGGATGAAGGGCAGCTATGGTAGCTTTCTGGAATGTGTCGAGGCGATTGGTGATACCACGACACCACAAGACGTAGTCGGGTTGCTTGGCATTATGCTGGAGAAATTTGAGGATGGAGGTTGCTTGGTCTAAGACTTCGGGAAGAACTGCTTCAAACTGCTGTAAAAAGATGAGAGAAGCCTCCCGATTTGTTTTATGAGAGAAAATCATAAAGATCTTCAAAGGAGACAGGTTCTGAAGGAAGAGAAGTATTGGTAAGCAGAGTCGATAAATCTTCAAACGTCGGCAGAGGACCCTTGGACTTTGAAGAGAAAGAGCTAGAACGTGATAGGGGTGACTTGGAGCCTGCTAGACTGGTGAAACGATGTGGGCGGCCAGTCGGAGAAGGTGATTTCTTCTTTTCCTCCGGGCCTCGGTACTGGTAGTAGAGCGACGTTTGCCGTGGATCGATGACACACGAGATGTGGAATCAGAGGAAAGGTCCACCTCATCGCCGGGAGCAAAAGTGCCGACGGTAAATGAAGCTTGAAGATCAGCCGTGATGTCCTCTGATGGAGAGAGAACACGGGTAGGCAAGAAGGAGTCAAGCGGAGGAAAATCCGATAGAGTGGAGAAAGCAACATCGGAAGACGCGTGTTGATCGAAGGCTTTAATAACATTTTCGGTAGAACTGTGTCCAGGAGGTGAGACGCAGGAGGAGGCATGGCAGCAGAAACGGAGGAAGAAGTAGAATGCTGCCTTGGAGCTCCAGGAGTCAGTGGCTCTGCATGGGGGCAATGAGCCTGCTGATGGCCGTAAGCCTTGCAGCGTGAGCATTGAGCAGAGGTGAGGAGCTCAATCCGGCAGCGCTCGTTACCGCAACGTACATCGAGGAACCGTGGAAACTTTATGAGGTGTTCTTCCGACAGGAAGATGATGCGAGAAGTTCTACGGAAGACACAGATATGTTTATTATCGGGGTCAGAGGGGAAGAGGAGAGAGTCTTCATTGGGCCGACTATTCTGCCGCATCGACTAAGTGCAGCACAGAGCATATCATAAGAGATCTCCGGGGGTACCAGATGTAGAGAGACCAGAACAGGACGCTGGGCGATGGATTCGGCTAAGAGGTGACTATCGCCAATTGATAGACCCCGAGACAAAACAAGCTCGGCATATTCTTTCTTCGAAAAATAAACAATTACAGTTCGTGGCTTTCGGGTGAGGTGGGTGATGGCACCAGAAGGAAGCATCTTCTTGAGAGCGGAGCTGTACTGCTTCAAAGGAGTGTTGGGCAGCGCATTAAAACAACCCCCAACTCGAGGGTCGAATGAAGACGTTGACCATCAGGAGAGTTCTTGGGAATGTCTGATAAGATGGTGTTACCGTTGAGAGTAACGTAAGAATCCATAAGGGGCAGACGAGACGAGGAGGACGCCGGTGGAATACGAGAGGCAGCGCAGAATACGTGCGTGCAGAAGCGCCTCCTCTGGAAGGCATTGACGCAGCATGAGACAATGTACTGGAAGCAGAGACAGTAGAAACTGTAGAGGGCTGATTAGCGACGCCATCAGAGACGTCCATGAATTCATCATCGTCAGCAGAGGCCATGGACGTCATATCCACGTTCTCAATTGCAGAATGGGAGACCTGAGCAGAAGACGTGCAAATGATAGGAGGAAAATTAAGAGGCTCTCGACTAGCAAGCGAAGAGGATTGATCTGCTGCGTCTACCGTTGAAAAGGTGACGCGAGGAGCTGCAGCGGTGCGGGCGGGTCCAGCGCCCTCATCGGCAGATGCCGTGATCAATGGCAAGGGTTAACGAAGAAAAACGACCAGCTCGGTGTGTAAATTAAAACAGTGATAATGAAAAAAAATGAGCACTCACCCACTCGTGAGGGATCTTAAACGAAAGCACAGACCTTTAACTTCGGCACGCATACGGAAGAACAATGATGGGACACACAAAACACGTACGTGAAGCACTCAAACACGGAGCTCGTGAAGACATGTGTAGGTCAAAGGTGGACCGACACCGTATTAATGTATATCAATAAATGCTATGTTGTGTTTCTCTTCTAGGTGTCCGGCGACTTTTGTTAATATAGTGTATAATACATAGTTGTTACTTAAAACATCACAGACGTTTTTGAGTTACCAAATGCATGCGATATACGCAATACACGTTCATTAAGAATTTTAGAAAAAGAACAAAAGAGAGACAATAGCATAACCATTCAATTGTGAGCTTTCTATGGCGTCATTTAATTCGGTTATCAGTGTTAAATAAAATTAATTAAAAAAATGAAAGGGAAAATCAACTTGAGCCCGAGCCTGTTAGGACCTGGGTTTTAGTCTCAGATTTGATATAAGAGCTCGCCCGGGCCCAGATCAGTTTTCGGGCCTTTTGTCATAGACCGGGCCCAGATCAGTTTTCGGGCCTTTTGTCATAGACCGGGCCCGTGCTCAACTCTAGTAGAAATACAGTACCTATGGACCACTTTTTTATGACCTAGTGGATTCAATAGCTTCCCTCCATTTAAAATCAGCATCTTTTTGACTTCCTTGTGGAAAGGCAAGCCCTTTTCCGTTTTACTCACTATTACTCTCTCTTTGTCTCTGGCCACTCTGGTGGCGCGACAGCGCAAGCACTGGATTCTTACCGTTATTCCGAGTTCGTCCCGGGTTCGAGTCGTGGAAACGTAATGCGTGGTGTGTTTGTCTTACTGCATTGCTCTTTTCGTTTCCTAGAAACAGTGGATCGAAATCAAGGCCGAGCACAACTTGTTGCCTCTGGAGCTGCTAACGGTGATCGTTAAAACTCCGAAGTAAAAATATAGTGAGATTAGATCTGGATTTACTACTACTGCCCTTGCCAGACTTGCAGCACAGGCAAACATACTCCTGAATGGGACGAGATACAAATACTTGCCTCTGCACCAAATAAACTTACAAAAAACACGGAAAGCCTATACCGTTTTGCAAATATTTGTTGCAATGAGGATGTACTATATGTACTACCACAACTTCGGAAACTTTTTATTAAGAAAATTATTGGGCTGTAGTTGCTGGTACCACGTAAATTGTTTTGTTTATTAGCATGCTGTGATCTCATTTTGCTACCACTCTGTATGTTCACATTGTACATAATAACTCTTGCATCATGGGTTTTATCTTTCTTGCATTTAATTGCCGTGTCATCGTATTGTTCTTGCACTTGGCCTGAGGGTGGGCTTGAAGCAAGCCAGAAAGATCTTGCGTGTATCTTTTAAATTATTCAGTGATTTTAATTGTAAAATAAAACTCGTTTTTTAGCTTCCAATTGAATTCTCATGAAGCTTAATCATCCTGCATAGGCAGCGTGTAGTATATATTCTTAATAAAAAATCCACTTTGTATCTTCACCATGCACGCATACTTTCTTACGTTACCTGTTTTTGACAAAAACGTATTGTTTCTTTACCTCCGAGGCACACCCTGTCTATAACTCTCTCTCTCTCTCTCTGACACATATCCATTTTCTCATCCGGAGACTTTCGCACTCTCACTCTTCCCTACACACGCTATCTTCCTGATGAACATTCTCTATGTGCTTCAGGTACCTCTGTCTCTGACAAAAAAAGCGCTTTCTCCTTCTCAGTGATGTAACATTCATACACAAGTATCTCTGCAGCACAGATGCAGTACTCATACTCGCATACAAAAATTCGGATATGTACCGATAAAAATTATATAAAATTCGATCATTGCCGTGATCTTTTTTTTGTAATTATCATAGCTCACACCAGTGCCGAGTACAAACGATATCGAGAAGGGATGTATACTGTAGTAATGCAATATTAAAAACTGGGATGTTTATATTTCTACACTTGCCTTCCGTACACTTTATAGAGCTATATGTTCCAATGGACCGACTAGATATTTCGAAAATTATAACACGCGAATAAAATAATTCACCTTTAAATAAAAATAATCCAACTAATGCATAAAGAAGCACTTAAAACTAAACTACACTAAAGAAATAAATGGAGTTTGGAAATCATAACACCTAAAAAAACTTGGAGTATCAGAGAACACAACATACACATCGCTTTAAAAACACCACAGCAGAAAGAATGACATAAGGCGTGGGAATGCCTGTGAACATTGGCAAGTTGCTTGTCACACACCAGTTATTTTACGGGGACTAAATCGAAGCCACGGTATTAGCACTTAACGCAGAGGAGTTTGAAATAATAAACAACTCTTACTCCGCACGTGGAAACAATGTTTACAACCGCTGGGAGACGTATTTATGACTTATTTTTCAGACAAATACGGTGTGTGAATAAATCTGGATCAGAAATTAAAAACCAAGAAAGATTACATCGAATGTTTGGGGGTAATCATAACGTCTTTGGAATCCGTTCTGATGAGAATTAAATTTACAAAAGCAATTCAAAATCAATGGAACCGGTATGGGAAACAGTAGTATCTGACCGAAGAAAGAAATTTTTCTATCAGGTTTTTATTCCCGCAGATATTGCTGTAAACGGAAACGTCAACTTACGCTTCAAATACGAAGAGCAAGTCGTGCTATTGAAATACAATATAAGAGCTTCGTCGTAACACGATTTATTTTATTTTAAAAACGAACATATATGCACAATTAAAAGCCATTAGCACTTTCGGAGTGCCGCTCACTCCATCTTCAGATGATCTATGTTGCTGTATTATACAGCTGTATATATATAATCAGAGTCACGTGGAACATTACGTATCTTAACTAATTGTCATTCATGTTTTACACGGTGTTATATCACATACATCTGTTTCCACAAAAAATAGTGAAAAACTATACACATATGTTATAATTCAATGATTTCACTGTTTCCGAAATTCAGGTAAGTCGACAGGGTAAGAGTCATTACAACATGTCGTATCTAATACCGTGAGAAAAACACTTTCTGCTATCAATAGAGCATGAACAGAGGAAGGAGTCTGGAGCATACTGACATTGCATCAATCAGGGATAAATATGCCATTGTTTACATTATGGGCAAGTGCTGTATTATAAAGGTTCGCTTTAATGCTATATTTGTGTTCATTCACTCTTAACTCCAAATTCCTCCTTGTAGAACCTACGTAATTACTGACATGCTGTTCTGTAACTGGGTCTGAAAGCGGAATATTGTAAACACCCCAACTTCGCAAAATATCAGGTTTATCTCGGTCTCTTCTGAGTTGTGCAAACAAATCGTTACACCTAATGCCTAGTTGTAATTTATATTTGGAACACAAATGTAACAACAAATTTGTAACACCATTTAAGTATTCTAGTGATCCAATGAACTTTCTGACTACGTTCATTATCTCTGACTAACGTAGTAGAGCAACGTGTTATTACCCTTTCATGAATCCTGCGGGTAATATAATCCGGGTACCCAAACATGTTAGTCATCTTAAAAATTCCATTGATCTCACTGCTTAAAGCTCGGTCTGTAGATGAATGTGAGTAAGCTCTCCTGAAGTAAAATGCAATCGCTGAAGTTTTCTGCTTAAAACGATGACATGAGTTATACGGAATGATAGAACAAACATAAGATGGTTTTCGATAAACAGAAAATGATAACTCATGGGTGGTGGAGTTACGACTAATACAAATATCAAGAAACGGTAAAACATAGTTACACTCGATTTCACTTACGCTTGCGCATTAAGAACAATTTGAATTTATATGAGAAACATTTCGCAGCGGAAATGCTCTCCAACGAAGAAAAAGTTTTTCAAATCGGCCTCTTAGAAGCAGAGATATCGGCAAATATAAGATATGCATATACGCCCCCCCCTCGCGGAAAAAAAACATGCATTATTTTAAAAAGAAAGTATTTTCAAAAGGTTTTTCGATGTGAGCGATATCGGTCCATGAAATTATTTTTTCAGTCGAGTTTTCAGGAGCTCAGGTTTTACTGCAAATACATCAGACGCAGAAATTAACACTTACGCCCACTGGTGGTTAAACCATTCTGCATCAAATATTATAAATAATATGCTCAGAATTTCCTATTAGGAGCTGTATCCGGTGCAGAAAGAAATTTTCAAATCGGAGTGTTAGAAGTAGAGATATTGAGGAAAACGCAATTCACCTTTATGCACCCTAGCGGAAAGTCTATGCATTACTTGAAAATTTTGAACTTATAAAGAAACATTTTACATCGGATACGCTATCTAACAAAGAAGGAATTTTTCAAATCCGACTTTTAGAGGCAGAGATATTGACAGAAATAAGATAGACATCTACGTTCTCTGGTGGAGAAAGCATGCATAATTTTAAGATGAAAATATTCTCACATGTTTATCGACAGGTGCTGCATCGGTCCACGAATGAATTTTTTCAATCTGGCTTTTAGAAGCTGGGATTTCGCTGCAAATACCTACGAAGCTGAAATTTAACGCTTACGCCCCCTGGTGGCCAAACCATATTTTATAAAAAATTATAAATTATAAAAACATTTCCCACCAGAAGTTGTATCTCGTGCTGGAAGAATTTTTCAAATCGGAGTTTTAGAAGCAGAGATATTGACAAAAACAAGATATACATTTACGCCCCCTAGCAGAGAAACCATGCATTATTTTAAGAAGAAAATATTCCGGAAATGTTTGTCTACGTGAGTAGTATCGGTCTATGAAAGATGTTTTTCAATTGAGACTTTAGAAGCTCAGATTTTGCTGCGAATACGTTAAAAGCAGAAATCAACACTTACGCCCTCTGGTGGCCAAACCATTTTATTAGAAAAATTACAATGCAAAATATTTCCCCATCATGAGCTGTATCCTCTGAAGGAAACATTTTCAAAACGGAGTTTTAGAAGCAGAGATATTTGGGGAAAAGCAATTTAAGTTTTTGCCCCCTAGCTGAGAATATATGCGTAACTTGGAAAAGCGACTATACCTAAAATAATCTTCGACTTGAATGGAATTGAAACGTTAAATAATTTTTTGAATTGGATGTTTAGAAGCAAATATATGGATTAGAATGTGTTTTGAATTCGATATCATCTGCATTTACGCCCTCTAGCAGCAAAATTTTGCATCGTAAAAAAAAAAAAAACGGTATAAAGGATCATCATTTGCTCGTTTCAAGCTTCGTAATGCAAAAAGAATTTTTCAAATCGGACTATTAGTTGCAGAGATATCGTGTCTTCAGACGGGCGGACGGACAAACCGATAACATAAGCACGACCTTTTTTTTACAGAAGACGTGCTAAAAATGTAGTAAAATCAAAATAATAACAACAGAAGGTATCAAACTGTTAAAAGTAATTCGCATCTCAAGATATATGGGTCGTCCAAATGAAACATAGACTCGAGAAGACGGGTGGCGCTGCAGTACCTGCGGAAGCAATGGCGGCGCTGCAGTAACCACATAAAAGAGGAATGTGAAGGTTTTTGTATGAGCCGCGGATGGCTTAGTGGTTAGCAAGTCAGACTATCAATGCAAGGTCCTCAGGTTCGAACCTGGGCTAATCTTTCAGAGATGGTGTGATTTACTAACAGTCGCTGAATATCCGCCGTGCATCGGACGAGCACGTTAAGTGACGGCCCCCAGGTTGGACCCACTGGTTAAATGGGTAACTTTTCCTATGCCCCCCCCCCCGAAATTCTCTCACCCCTCTGTGTGCAACATCGTACTTGTACGGTGGCGCCATCTACTGTACTCTAATCTCACTACAAACTGTTCTGTCAAAGTCGCTAGACTTGCTCTCATTCCTTCCGTTTCTGTGTCCTGCCCAAAAGGCGATCTCGCTGTAGGTGGCTGGGACCTAAAATCTACTCACTGTGGACGGAAGTTCTACAAGAAAATGACAAATACTGTGAAGGTTTTTGTGCTATGCATTGGATGTGAGTGATATCAAAGGAGCGTAAACGATCTATGTATTTCATGGATACGTCCAAGTGGGCAAAGCAAAATGCGATCCAATTTTTGTCAAAACAGGGAAGTAAATACGACATAGAAAGAAATCTTACGACGCATGGAGGTGGTTTATGGGAATGCGTGCCTTGTACGGTCTTGAAATGTTGCAAAACATTTCAGGGTGGACGTGAAAGTACTGTAGTTCTGCCAAGACTTGGACAAGCACACGCCGTCACCATACCGGGCACAATCGCAGCAAAGGAAAAACTGGTGAAAGTTAACCAAAGAAAAACAGTTAATAAGTTAGCAGCTGCAATAGGCATCAGCAGGAACTTTATTGGCCCAATCCTTCACTAAGAGTTTAAGTATTCGAAAGTGTGTGCGCAGTGGGTTCCAAAGCCTCTGACAAAGGATCCATAAACTTATCGACTGATGGGACACCTGCCTGAATGTTAGGGGTGCCTATTTCTAGCGCTATCACATTCGTGTGTTATGTATATGTTTACCTGTGTACACATTCTTATACTGTAATAAAGTACACGCAACTCCAACAGCTGTTCTAAGTTTCACTTGGGTGACCCTTAATATACATTTTGACTGAAATACACTAGCAAGGTCTTTATTCTGCCAGATCTTGCCCTTCTAGATTTTTCATTTAATATTTTGTATAAAAATGCGATAAGTTATAAAATTGTTACTGAAAATAACTGGGAAAGTGAAGCTGTGGGTACAAAAAGAACACTTGTATATTTTAAGCACAGAAATAGATCATTTCAAAAGTTTGGAGAATAACTGTAACTTTTAATGTTAGGTACTTACACTGAACCTTTATCTTGACTTTCTTATGATGAATACCGTTGGGGAAAGTAGGATTGATTGCTATACACGTGAGAAACTGATCGTCATCTTCTGCAGCAGCAGTCCATGTGATTTTACTAGTCGTAACATTGCCTCCAGCTGAAAATGTCTCAAGTCCAGTTAGAGATTTCCCGCCTTTAACCCATGTTATGCGAGGCCTCGGACGGGAACCACTGCAATTGCAAATGTAGTGTACCACTTGGCCAGCAACAAATCTTTCAGGTGGCGAAATGATGTGTAATTCCGTAATAGGGACTGAAAAAAAAAATAACGCTGCTCAGTCAAAATAATCATATCCTGCAGTGTGACAGTTATAATTAATAAGCATAATCAATAAATTTTCAAATATTAAAATGTTCATAGTCAAACAAGCAAACGCATACACCACTCAGAATATAAAACATTAGATATGGGAGTGATGGACAGTAGACAAGGGAATCCCACGCGCAGATTAGAACAGACCCAAACCGAACGCAGGCGATTAATAGGAGACTAGCAGAACTTTCCAACCATGCATCGCAACCGACGAACACCAAAGATCTTATTGGTATGTAACCCACCAAAATAGTAATTAACACCAACAAAATTATGATGTGATCATGAAAAAAAATAGCTGTTCTATTACCGGAGAAGCAGCGTTCTGTAAATGTGGTGATCTTAGCGACTTTGATCGTAGACGCATTGTCGGCGCAAGACATATGGATCATTCTGTCATCCAAGTGGTAAGAACCCTATGGCTCTCGAGGGAAACCGTATCAAGGGTGTACCGTAAGTACACCATCGACGGACGTACCAGTGGCCAGAGAGCAAGCGGTGGCTTACCACACGCCATTGATGACCGGGGACGATGTAGATTATCTAGGATCGCATAGATCGATCGCTTGACAACAGGGGCGCGAATCACATTCTGATTAAATGTCAGAGGCCCAAGCAGCGCCAGTGAGCGAACAGTACAATTCACGCTGCATTCCCTGGGCTACAAGAGCTGACGCCCCACTAATGTATCACTATTGACTACTTGTCATCGGACACTACGCCTCGCCAGGTGACGGAAACATCAAAACCGGATCTCTGTAGGGTGGTGCCGCGTCGTGTGGTCAAATGAATCCCGATTTCAGCTGCACCGAGCTCACAGGAGGGTGCGGGTGTGGCGTCGACTGCACGAGGCCATGGCCCCGTCGTGCCAGGTCGGCTCTGTTCAAGGCGGAGGTGGCTGTCTGATGGTTTGGGAAACCTTGTCGTAGGACACATTAGGGTCATTAGTGTGTCTGCAGAGGTCCTTTTCCGCTGCACGCTAACAGCATGGGTTGATCACCTACACGCTTTCATGTCCTTCACACATCCCGCGGTCGATGGTCTGTTCCAGCAGGACAGTGAGCTGCCCCACCGGGCAACAACCAACCAGGCATGGCTTGCGAAACACACATCTGAGAATGGAACCATCCAGTGGCCCCTAAGGTCCCCAGATTTAAACCCTGTGGGAGCTCTCTGGGATGCCGTTGTGCGGAACATCAGATCCATGGATCCTAGACTAACGTCTCGGATGGAATTATGGACAATCCTGCAACAGGCATGGCTGACATTGCCTCTGGAAATCGTCTGGTATCTGGTAGAGTCAATGCTTCGGCTTGCACAGGCTGTTATTCGTGCTACAGGAGAACCAGCACGCAATTAGACAGGTAAATCTAACGTTTATGTCCATTGAGTGTATTCTACTGCAAAAAGTGTGCTACCTGCTTACAGAGTCCTTTGAAGAGAAGCAGAAAAATTGCGTAGTCCTGTACACAATAACATGTCTGCAAATTATGGTTCACAAAAGTCTGTTGTTTGGTGCAGTTTAGTTTTCTAAACCGTCTTACCCAATAGATGAAAACCATTCAACCAAATACAGGGGGAAATGCTTTTCGTTAATCGGAGACGAAAATCTGCTTTAGCTCTGTAATTGAAAGTGTGGATGCGTCGTATTATACACTCATGGTCATAAAAATCCGCGCACCAAGAATAAACCGTGCGATTAACGCAAAACTCGGCGAATAGCTACGGTGAGGGCAGACGTGCAAGTGATTCAAGTTTCCTGCAATTCCGCATGCCCGCACGGCCAAGATCGGCGCTGCAATCGCAATCCTTGGGGCTTATAAGGCGCCTCGCAGGGGACTCCACATTTGTGCCGAAGTGCACGGTAAGAGTCAGGTGAGATCCCTGAGGGATAGACATGCCTTGGAGCCACCGTAGATATGCGTACGGGCAACTTACGGAGTTTGAACGAGGCCGTATCATCGGGATCAGATAGGCAGGGTGGCCGCCGCGCCGAATCGGCCGCCATTTTAGGGGGTTGAAAAGAACGGTGCAATCGTGATGGGAACGATGGACACGGGAAGGCATCCAGACACGGCGGACTGGCTCTGGACGACCCAGGCACACCACCAGCAGAGAAGACCGCGGGATCGTGAGAGCGGCACTTACAAATTCAGCGACGTCCTTGTCCAATATCCAGAGACATGTGGCGGCTGTACAAGGGACTCCTGTGTCCGCCGGAACCATTTCCATACACCTGGCAGAGGCGAATCTGCACTCTCGATGGCCCTTACGTTTTCTTCAATTAACACATGACCATCATCTGCGTCGATTGCAGTGGTATCAGCAGCGAGCAACGTGGAATGCTACGGACTGGCGACGTATAATGTTCGGCGACGAATCCCGCTTCTGTATGGGAACGGACGACCACCGTGTCAGAGTGTGGAGGACCGCCGGAGAGCTCTACAATCCCAATCTCACTGTACAGCGGCACACGTCCCAAACTGCAGGCGTGATGGTCTGGAGAGCCATTGCGCATCACAACCGGACTTCCCTCGCAGTGATCCAAGGGACGTTGACAGCCCAGCGCTACGTATAGGAGATCTTGCAGCCCCGTTTGCTGGATTTCCTGGCGGAGCGACCCGGAGCCATTTTCCAACAAGATAACGCCGGTACGCACAATCTTCGGGTTTTCCAGGATTGTCTACGTCATGCTTCGACACTTCCGTGGCCTGCCATATCGCCTGATCTCTTGCCCATCGAGCGCGTGTGGGACCAGATTTGACTCTATGCCGGTCCGTATCACAACATGTATGTGAGAACGAGGCATCCGACTCGGTACTAACGCTGACCGAAATGTGTACCGTATGTCCTCGGGAAATCGTCCTGTTACTGTGATATTTTAATCACTTTTGTCTTTGGTATGTACCATCTCATTATTAAAATCTCATTTTAATCCGACGCCTCCTTCTTGGTGCGCGTATTCTTATGACAATGAGTGTACTATCGCCAAATATTAAAAGAGGAGAGATCAGCTGAGACCATCTATGCTGCTTTACCATGATATTTCGCTGACAGTGTTGTACAAAAACTTTCCTCAAAGACGAACCTCTAATCAACATTGATTATTTTCACCCACAGAGTGGTAAATAAATAATAGCTTAAGTTTAGTCAGGAAAGCCGAAACAGCGCGATTAGCATTCTCACAGATAATGTAACAATGCCACAAGTTTAGAAACTAGTGGAAGCCAGATCCTCTCATCCGACATCGATAAAATAATTGGTTTGATGCGAAGGTTTGTCGCTTATGTACAGATTTTTACCTATTACGCATATTTTTCATTTTTAAAGTCATATCGAAATCGCCATCTTCTGCGAAGTTTTGGCAACGACGCCAAGTTAGTCAGGAAGAAAATATAACTACGTTCTCGGTGAGAGAGAGAAGTGACATGTTAGTTTGTCTATCAAGTATGTGAATAGTTGTACTAATATTGAATTTCGAGTTTGCCCTGCTAATGATATTTTAATTCAAGCTATTTATCTTGGAATTGTGATGTCGCTCTGCAAGTTAAGTTGCTCACAACCAGCTGAATAAAGAAACTCCTGTGATACTCTGCAAGTTGAGTTGTATGCTAACAACCAGCTGAATAAAGATACCCCTGGGATACTCTGCAAGTTGAGTTGTATGCTAACAACCAGCTGAAAAAAGATACTCCTGGGATACTCTGCAAGTTGAGTTGTATGCTAACAACCAGCTGAATAAAGAAACTCCTGGGATACTCTGCAAGTTGAGTTGTATGCTAACAACCAGCTGAATAAAGAAACTCCTGGGATACTCTGCAAGTTGAGTTGTATGCTAACAACCAGCTGAATAAAGAAACTCCTGGGATACTCTGCAAGTTGAGTTGTATGCTAACAACCAGCTGAATAAAGAAACTCCTGGGATACTCTGCAAGTTGAGTTGTATGCTAACAACCAGCTGAATAAAGAAACTCCTGGGATACTCTGCAAGTTGAGTTGTATGCTAACAACCAGCTGAATAAAGAAACTCCTGGGATACTCTGCAAGTTGAGTTGTATGCTAACAACCAGCTGAATAAAGAAACTCCTGGGATACTCTGCAAGTTGAGTTGTATGCTAACAACCAGCTGAATAAAGATACTCCTGGGATACTCTGCAAGTTGAGTTGTATGCTAACAACCAGCTGAATAAAGAAACTCCTGGGATACTCTGCAAGTTGAGTTGTATGCTAACAACCAGCTGAAAAAAAAACTCCTGGGATACTCTGCAAGTTGAGTTGTATGCTAACAACCAGCTGAATAAAGAAACTCCTGGGATACTCTGCAAGTTGAGTTGTATGCTAACAACCAGCTGAATAAAGATACTCCTGGGATACTCTGCAAGTTGAGTTGTATGCTAACAACCAGCTGAATAAAGAAACTCCTGGGATACTCTGCAAGTTGAGTTGTATGCTAACAACCAGCTGAATAAAGAAACTCCTGGGATACTCTGCAAGTTGAGTTGTATGCTAACAACCAGCTGAATAAAGAAACTCCTGGGATACTCTGCAAGTTGAGTTGTATGCTGACAACCAGCTGAATAAAGAAACTCCTGGGATACTCTGTAAGTACAGTTTCTTGATTTATAGATCATCACTGCGGCCATTATGTGGTATTTAATTGCAAGGATTAAGCATCTAAAGTTTGTCTGTTCTTAATAACCACAAATAACCTGAAATTCGCAGATGGTATTTCCGCAGAATGGCAACGGCATTGCAATAAGTATTAACTCCTGTCGTTGTTATAATTAATGGTTTTCTTGACAGGGCCCACGGAAAGATCTGTTTTGGTAAGGAATAAAGAACATAAAAGATTCATAAAAAATGCGAAAACGACAACTGGTCTATGCAGGAAGACTAGCAAAAGGGAGCAAACCCGCTATGGAACAGGATACAAAGACTAGTACCCTAAACAAGCTGTGTTGGCAAAGCTATGCGATAAAGTATTGAAACCATAACTCACCCGTACCCGTAAAACGAAAGCTTGTCCTAGGAAATTTCTAATGCATGGAGAAATTTTCCGCACAAACGCCGAAGAAACAACTAATAGTGTCCCTCCATACTACACCAACATGTCTGAAAAACGGTCTTTCACACTAAGGAAAAACTTTCAGCGTTATCTGTTATTGTTCTACGGCTATGACAATCTAACAAAGACGAAGCCTCCCAGCCGATTGTATAAGCTCGGAAATTATAATGTTTGTATTTAAGAAGATTTTAGACTCATATAATTCGTGTGTTATGTCATAAAGATGGTGTAGTGTATTCGGTAGTTCTTGAAAGAATCTATGATAAAAAAAAAAACAGTTTAAGAGCTGGCTATTTTACATAGATTTACTAGCACTATAATACCGACCTTTAAGTTGTTTATTTTTTTCAAAAATTATGTCTGTTAGAGTTCAACAGCACGTCTGGGAAGCTGAGTCTGAAATCACTCGAACCATTGGTTACCAAACAGCATCAAAACCTCCACCAGCGATGAAATTCTGGTCCTGTTTGTTGATTCAAGAATCAAAAAGTGGCTTCCGAATTTTGGAGATACGCTCAGCCGAAATGGTGTTCAAGCAAGAAACTGTCCCTGACGTAACAAAGAGTCGTTAAACATCAGCAGGTCAACACAGTGCTAAGGCAGAAGATAATCTCAGACCGGGAGGGTGTCGTTAATCAATTCCTAATTAAATTGACTTATTTCGGGAAAAACCGCACTTCTTGAATGACACTACATTTAAGAAATGTTCGGATATTTTTTTACGAAACAAATTTATTCAGCGTTGAAATCTACACTGAGTTATCTTTGCATTAGAGCTACCTCCGTTTTACATATTCGGATCGAAAGCGATGTACCATATAATATCAACGTCACGCTCGGCTACTATAAATTATGTATACCTATCCTCTGTACGTAATCAATAAACATTTGCCAGTAATGGGAAAGCGTGGCGACTTAAGCCAATTTGACCGTGGCCAGATCTAGTTGGGGCCCGCAGAGCAGGTGCCAGTACTTCGGAAACAGCCGTACTTATTCGCTGCTCTCGTACTACTGTATGTACCAGCATCCAGGATTGAATTAGCCTTGCACAGCTGGTACCATGAGAGACACAGAAAGTGTTGCTTCCGCGCATGTGCAGTCCCATTGCTTCCACTTGCTGTTGGGGTTTCATTGGTTGCCGGCAACGGGCCACTAGTGGCACTTGCTTGGAGGCCCACAATTCACGGCGATGCTGCAGGGCCATCAATGGCTCGCCAATTGATAGCGCTGCCACCAACGGACCTCTACCGGGCCGTGAGCGGCAGATTTCAGCCAGTAGTGACCCATCACAGCCAGCTGGTGGCCAGCAGTTTCCCAGCACTTGTGTTTTTGCTGGGAGGCATCCAGATGAAGGGCTTATATTAGTCAGCCAAGCGCAGTAGATCCGAGAGGTGAGCGTCGGGTGTCGCGACTGGTTTCTCAACAGGGACGTGCAACAGTCACCCAGCTCACCCACGAGTCCCACCAAAAACACAAGTGTTGGGAAACTGCTGGCCACCAGGTGGCAATGATGGGTCACTGCTGGCTGAAAGCTGCCGCTCACGGCCCGTTAGCGGTCCGTCGGTGGCAGCGCTATCAATTGGCAAGCCATTGATGTCCCTGTAGCATTGCCGTGCATTGTGGGCCTCCAAAAAAGTGCCACTAGTGGCCCGTAGCTGGCAACCGATGCAAACCCAACAGCAAGTGGAAACAACGGGACTGCGCATGCGCAGGAGTAACACGTGCTGTATATCTCGTGGTACCAGTTAGTTAAACACGACGCTATCGCCATTGTGTTATTTTAGTGGGTGTTAAGAAAAAGAACAACGCATGTAGAGAGGCGAATTAATTTCCTATAATGAAATGCCTGTCCCCAAAACCTGTGAAAACGTAAACAATTCGTAATTGGGAGACAGTGGCGGCGTTTATATATTGATAACAAAAGAAATAAAAATCGGCCCCAAATGAGGGTGTCGCATTTCTATTATACATGTGGAATAGACTATATTTCAACGAAAAAAAGAAAGAAAATCAAATTCGTTATTTCTCTAAATACACACCAATATGAAATTTCTCAGCTTCTAGTAAAAAAGAACATGCTGGTGTACTATACTAATACAACAACACAGCCATCTACTTAGATTTCATAACATCCCTCTCAGAATTTAAAAATTATAATAATCAAAACAACTACTTTTTCAGATGATCTTGAATCACACACAAAAAAATATAAAAGGATGAAATATAAAATCAACTAATTAGCTAACTCGAGTACGACAGTATCACAAAAGAATATCCCAGTAGCACATGGAAATACGACTACGAGAGTGCTTCGGTGAAATGGCATAAATGCGCACGCGCATCCATGCCGTTGCCAAACTAAAAATCTTAAATATCGCCGGAATGTAACACAGGAATTATGTACAATGGAAACTATAAAACAGTAGCATCGGTGAATGCTATTTTTAACATAACCGTAATATACACAGAGTTATGTTCCAAAATAGATGTTGCTGAAACGTAGTTGTAAGATATCTCTGAAAGTGTAACGAAAATGAGAGATTGTAACATTATTGATATATATCTGAAATGTTTTGTGCTGTATGGGTACTGAGTGGTTGGAAGAACACCACAACAAATTTGACACATTGCTTCGGCCCCCAAACTCACCTGACTGCAACCCAATTGAACATTGGCAGAACGTATTGTGAGAACTACTGCTCCGTCTCCACCGAATGAGCCTAAACCGACGGAGCTGCTGCAGCGAGCATAGGTCAGGTTACGCATGGAGGATGATCGACACCTTGTATATCCTAGGCATCTGTGAGCTTTGATTGCACAGAGATGGACCAACGTGTTATTAGGTAGGTGCTCCTAAAGCAAAGCTAGCTCAATGTAATTAATATGGTTGCTATCTGAGAAACATTTATGATAATACTATATAATCCTTACTAACTTTGTGTGGCTCACTTTCACTGCCTTCGATATTAACGTCTTGCCAAATCTAAATTGATGCCGATCAAAACGCCGACAATCAAAACACCGACAGGTCAAAACACCGACAGGTCGAAACACCGACAGTTCAAAACGCCGACAATCATAACACCGACAGTTCAAAACACCGACAAATTATAACACCGACAGTTCAAAACACCGACAATCATAACACCGACACTTCAAAACACCGACAATCATAACACCGACAATTATATGGACTCTAAGCCGGCTAGTAGAGGAACTTTATTCCGAGCGATTGCAAAATCACAGTGGGTGGTATAGGGGATGACAATACCCAACGAATAGATGTGCTTCCCCCTAGCGGTGAACGATGCAACTTTATTCATTTCTATTCCGACCGACAGCAACATATTTTTATTCGGAGATATGGCAACATCTGAGTGGATGGGTGGGAATTGGAATGCATAGGAGTTGGATATGTCGATGCTTATGTGCTGCCCTAGCGGTGAACAATAGAACTGCATAAATTTTTATTCCGACATCTGGCAACATATTTTAATTTCGAGCAATGTCAACATCTGAGGGGATGGGTGGGAAGGGGATGCATAGGCGTTGGATATGTGTATTATCATGTCCCCTAGCGGTGAACGATAGAACTTTATTGATTTCTATTCCGACCGACGGCAACATGTTTTTATTCCGAGCGATGGCAACATCTGAGTGGATGGGTGGGCAAGGGGATGCAAAGGTGTTGGATATGTGGATGCTTATGTGCTGCCCCAAGCGGTGGACGATGGAACTTTTTTGAAGTTTATTCCGACCAATAGCAACATATTTTCATTCCGAGCAGTGGTGGGAAGGGGAATGCATAGGTGTTGGATATGTCGATGATTATGTGCAGCCCCTAGCGGTGAACAATAGAACTGCATAATTTTTTATTCGGTCAGATGACAACATATTTTAATTCCGAGCGATGGCAACATCGTCGTAGATGGGTAGGAAGGGAGGTGTATAGGTGTTGGATATGTGGATGTTTGTGTGCTGCCCCTACCGGTGAACGATGGAACTTTATTGATTTCTATGCCGACCGACGGCACCATTTTTTTATTCTGAGCAATAGCAACATCTGAGTGGACGTGCGGGAAGGGGGATGCATATGTGTTGGATATGTCGATTCTTATGGGCTGCCCCTAGCGGTCAACGATGGAACTGCATAATGTTTTTTTCCAACCGATGGCAACATATATTAATTCTGAGCGATGGCAACATATGAGTAGATGGGTGGAAAGTGGGATGTATAGGTGTTGGATATGTGGATGTTCATGTACTGCACCTAGCGGTGAACGATGGAACTGTATTAATATCTATTCCGAGCGACGGTAACATATTTTGATTGCGAGCGATGGCAACATCTGAGTGGATGGGTGGGAAAGGGGATGCATAGGTGTTGTATATGTGGATGTTCATGTGCTGCCACTAGTGGTGAACGATGGAACTTCATTGATTTCTATTCCGACCGACGGCAACATATTTTCATTCCGTGCAATGGCAACATCTGAGTGGTTGGGTTGAAAGGGGAAGGCATAGGTGTTGGATATGTCGATGCTTTTGTGCTGCCCCTAGTGGAGAACGATGGAACTTTATTGATTTCTATTCCGACCGATGACAACATATTTTTATACCGAGCAATGGCAACATCTGAGTAGATGGGTCGGAAAGGGGATGTATAGGTGTTGGATATGTCGATGCTTATGTGCTTCCCTTAGCAGTCAACGATGGTACTGCATACATTTTTATTCCAACCGATGGCAACATATTTTTATTCCGAGCAATGGCAACATCTGAGTAGAAGGATTGGAAGGGGAATGCATACGTGTTGGATATGTCGATGATTATGTGCAGCACCTAGCGGTGAACAATAGAACTGCATAAATTTTTATTCCGAGGGACGGTAACATATTTTTATTCGGAGCGATGACTGCACTGTTGCCCTTCTGTTGTATGTTACTAGTCTGGACACTCTCCGTTCCGCCCGAGGAGTCACTAGCCGATGACGACCACACGTTGCACGTAGAGACCCAGTTTTTTGGCTGGCAGTCCAGTCTTTAAACATTTTAACAACAGCTGCTCTGGAACACTTCACGAATGCGGCGGTTTCGGTGATACTCGCTCCATAGTTCCGAGCTCCTACTATCATCCCACGTTGAAAGTCCGTCAAATCGCATTTTTTACCCATCTCGTCACCAAAAAATCACTTCTACTACTGTCCCAAGCACTGAGGTTTCCCTTTTAATATTAGCCTCTCCTCTGGCGGCAACAGCGTGCATCCATAGCTCATTTGCTTAAAACTGTCAGGTGGTCATAATAAAGTGGTCACTCAGTGTATGTAGATGAACTGGAGGTAATCAGGGGCAAATGCCTAGACTACATGCAAACATAACTATGGCTGATCCTGTACTTTGGGATAGAATACTAGATTGTTTCCTGGCAGGTGACAGCAAACAATAAATTTATATTACAAATTATAACTATTACTTCCACAAATTAAATGACAATAAACTGACTTTTTTATCAATATATGGATAATGGTACTTGCCATGGAAACATGATTTTTGTCACATAAAAAGAAATAGCTGGTTCCTAAGATATTGAAATATTTGAGACACAATGCCCTTGAAAATTGTACAGTTTCTTCCATAAGCATCGTTTGGTTGTTATCCTTCCCTTCTATCACCCACCCATTTGTGCATCCACTCCAATGTTGCCATCTCTCGGAATAAAAATAATAAAGTTCCATCGTTCAACACTAGGGCAGCACATAAGCATCGACATATCCAACACCTATGCAATCCCCTTCCCACACATCCACTCAGATCTTGCCATCGGTCGAAACAAACATTAATGCAGTTCCATCGTTCACCGCTAGAGGCAGCACATAACCAACGACATGTCCAACATCTATGCATCGCCCTTCCCACTCATCCACTCCGATGTTGCCATCGCTCGGAATAAAAATATGTTGCCTTTGCTTGGAATAAAACTTCATAAAGTTCGTCGTTCACTACTAGGGACAGCACATAAGCACCGTTTGGTTGTTGTCATCCCCTTCTATCACCCACACATTTGTGCATCCACTCCGATGTTGCCATTCTCGGAATAAAAATAATAAAGTTCCATCGTTCACCTCTAGGGGCAGCACATAACAATCGACATGTCCAACACCTACCCATGCACTCAGATGTTGCCATCACTCGGAATAACAATTTATAAAGTTCCGTCGTTCACCGCTAGGGGCAGAACATAAGCCTCGTTGGTTGTTGTCATCCCCTTCTATCACCCACCTATTTGTGCATTTACTCCGATGTTGCCATCTCTCGGAATAAAAATAATAAAGTTCCATCGTTCACCGCTACGGCCAGCACATAGGCATCGACATATCCAACACCGCATCCCCCTTCCCAATCATCCACTCAGATGTTGTCTTCGCTCGGAATTAAAATACGTTTCTATCGGTCGGAATAAAAATGTATGCAGTTGCATCGTTCACCACTAGGGGCAGCACATAAGCATCGTTTCGCTGTTGTTATCCCCTTCAATCACCCAGCCATTTGCTTTTACTGAAATCCACTCTGATGTTGCCATCGCTCGGAATAAAAATATGTTGCCATCGGTCAGAATAAAAATGTATGAAGTTCCGTCGTTTACCGCTAGGGGTGACCACATCCATCGATTGGGTGTTGCCATCCCCTTTCTCACCCACTCTGTTGTTGCATCGCTCGGAATAAAGTTCTTCTACTCGCCGGACAATAATATTAATCCATATAAATGTCGGTGTTATGTTTGTCTCGGTTAGGATTTGTCGGTGTTATGATTGCCGGTGTTTTGAACTGTCGGTGTTTTGAACTGTCGGTGTTATGATTGTCGGTGTTATGATTTGTCGGTGTTTCGGCCTGTCGGTGTTTTGAACTGTCGGTAATTTGATTTGTCGGTAATTTGATTGTCGGTGTTTTGTGCTAGAACCAATCTAAATCTACGTTTTCGTTTTATTACTCAGGAAAAACCAATTTTTCCCGTAGCATTAAATTTTTTAAAATTTACTTTTCTCATGTACAAGGGTTAAAATATTACATCCATCATTTAGAATCTAAGACTATGGATCATAAATATAAAAACATTTCATCCATTAAGGAATGCTCTGCTTTAAAGGGAGTCATTGCACGTTTTGGTTAAAACAACTGAATCCTTTTTTTTTCATTACATACTACGAAAACCAACGTGTGGAAACAAATTCTATTGTTATGAAACACGGTTCCTATTATTAACCTTTTGATTTGTTAGAATAAATACCTATATTCTTCTATTTGGGCAAACTTAATGTTGAAAGATAAACATACTGACACGGAATTAGTTTTCATATTACGATAGCTACGATTATGTAACTCAGGGAAACCACTTTTCAGGAACAGTTGATTCTGCAAAATCATCACCTTGTGACAATGCTTTAGCTATTTCCCCGTCAGTTACTTTCAGTGGCAACATCTACATAAACCATGGTAATCTTCCATGAAATTTCCAGTCAGCAACATCCACTGCTGGAAGAAGTAGAGCGTCTGATTCGAAATAGCGACTTTATTTTGAAAGCCCAAATAAAACGTATTCAGATTTAAATCCTGGGCTCACACACCGTTCACTATTGCCTGTCGAGGATGGCAATAAGAGTCCTCAGTTTTTCGTTCTTCCTTAAACTCACATGTTTGAGTCTTTTTACGTAGCACACACCCATTGAAAAATGCGAACCCAAATCCCCTTCGCTCGAATGCGGTCCGCCTGGAATCACAAAAGCCACGTCTGCTCTCTACCGCATGCGCGAGTTCTGTCTCTCTTTTATTATTTTTTTATTTTTTTAGAGTTGGGGCTTACGGCTCACAAAATCCTTGTTTAGCAACAAAGCACCAAGAACCAGGGCTAATTAAGAAAACTGTAGTGATATAATTAGGCAACAAGTTTTATAGGTTACGAAGGGTGGGGGACACATAAATACAGTCATAGGAAATATTTATGGAGCATACATTTCAAAAGCTTCTTCCTAATTTTGATTTTTTTCTTTCTGAATACATGACCTTGACAAAAATGAAGTAAAATGTAGCTTAAAAAAAGATAACCCAAAGTGATATTTAAATTACATTGTAAATCACAACGCATCAAATCATTCTTCGAACACTGTCTTAAATGTAAACATTGCATCCATTTTTCTGTAGCACAAACATGACTCTACGACCACAAAAGCACAATGAATATTGTTCAACGAAGCCCCTTTGCGGGCATGACACAACACTCAATCTCATTCAGTGATTGCTTGTGTCTTTGTTTTCCAATGTACTTTGTTTTCCAATGCCTGTGAACTTTGTAAGCGTTCTTGGAAAGATCCCCAGGAAGCTATCATGGAAACCTTTATCTATTACTAGTTCATCAGTAACGTGGACAAAGACGGGAGCAGCAAACATTTGGTTCGTAACAGTAGATGACAAATTGTGTGTGTGTGTGTGTGTTCGGCTCTCCGAGCGTCGAAGAAAACTGAAAAAAAACAGTGCGCATATAACACAGGTACAACAAGCACATCGCACAACAGGCAGTGGACGCAACGCCTTTCCCGTATAAAACGGCCAACTATCCAACCGAGACCGTTTCTTTGATTAGCAGAACTAGATTGCGCTAATTTCCTGTGCAGTGTAAATATTGATCTATGTGAAAACCGCTTTCATTTATAAATTCCTAACTGTATGATACTGAAGCCGTTCACCAGCGTTGGTGATCATCATGAAATGTGTTCCTGAGCTTTGGCTCAGTTTCGTGCCGTCCACCTACCTGATATGCTGTAAAGACCTTCCTTTAGCCCACAAAAAAGCGGCTAGTTGGCGAAGCATCGATTCGATGAGGTGGCGATAGGTATCTTGGGGTGTCTGGTACAATAATGTTAACAGCAGGCCCTCCAGATCTCGTACATTTCGGGGTAGTGGTGATTTAGCGCGAACTCGCTTTTCAAAGTCGAAACACAAATGTTCGATGGGTTCATGTCAGGTGAATTTGGAAGCTAGGGCATTAACAGAAAGTCACCAGCACGTTCCTCAAACCACTCTTTGACGATTCTGGCAGTGTGGCATGGCGCATTACCCTGTTGGTAATGGCCATCACCAGCAGGGAACAAAGTTACCATGAATAGGTGAACTTGGTCAGCAACGATGTTCAGATACCTGACAGCTATCAATGATTGTGCTGTTGGGATAATGGGGCCTAAAGTGCCCCACGGAAACATTGCTCAGAGCATATAACTCAACCGCCGGCCTGTTTCCGCCCAACAGTACATCCAGGTGCCATAGCCACCGTTGGTAATCGTCATATCCGCGCTCGGTCGTCTACATGATGCACCGGAAATCTTAATTCGTCAGAGCAGGCCACTTTCTTCCAATCATCCACGGTCCGATCTCGATGATATTGAGTCCATCGCGTTGTTGGCGATAACACGCAGACCCGGCTGGGTCTTCGGCTACGCAGGCCCATGCGCAGAAGGTTGAGATGAACTGTGGGCTGTGACACATTGCCTTGACCACCACTGTTGTAGCTGCGGGTGATTTATCGTACTACCGCCCTGCGGTCACTGTGAACAATGCGCGACAGTCTCCGCTGCCCTCTGGCTTCTATGAGCCGCGGACGACACACGGCTGGACGAAAGTTCATCGTTTAGCCATCTGTGCACCACTTTTGATGAGAATACAACACAGCGGCTCGTGAACAACCCGCAAACCGCGCCGTTACCGAGATCATATTAGGGGTATGCAAAATATTCTGCCGTTTCCGAGATCGTATATTAGCTCCGAGGCGCCGTACCATCACAATTTGTCCTTTATCAAATTCCGATACATCGGCTGCTTTTCTCATTCTGACTTCGAGCACTCTACTAACCGAAAGCCAGTCCCCGGGTTGTATATATACTGCTCTGTGAACTTCTCCTGCGCCACCGTTCGGTCTCTAGGCGCGCTCATTTCTCTGGGCTTGGGGTGAACATAATGCAATGGCTCATCGGTATATTTAACCTTCCATTTGAGTTTCTGTATTCCCATGTAAATTTAATTTCGCGTCTTTGAACATTTTCTCACTCAGCGACACAATACGTTGCCGAAGAACTTTTACATGTTGGCACCACTGACAGTGAGTCAGAGCAGCATATAATTCAAACACTGAATTTAGATTGGCTGAGCTGTTAGAGGCACGAACGCATTTAACGCATAGTGAGATTCATAGCGATTTATAAATGTCGAGATTTATGTTACACAAAGTTGTTGAAGAATCACTGAATGCAGCGTATGAGTGACCTGACGTTCTAGTAGTGTACATACACTGAAGAGCCATTGAATTAGAGACAGCTGGCGTTATGCAAATGTGGCGCTGTAAACGGAAACGACATGACGTATGCAGCGATCCGACAATATACGGAGTGATGCGACGGGAATCAGTAACAATCGGACGCAGTATGGGTAAGACGAAGGATCTAAGCGCATTTGATCATGGGCAAATTGTCGGGGCCCGACGAATGGGTCATTCCATCTCTGAAGTCGTGCAGGCACTGGGGTTTTTACGAGTCACTGTGTCACGGGTACACCGTGAGTACATCGAATCCGGTTAAACCATCCCTGCAAAGGCCAGCTGCCGTGGACAACAGCGTGTGGAAGAGCATCGTCAGCTAGCTCGCATTGTAACAGCGGATAGACGGCCCACATGTAAGAAATCACTCTGCAATTTAACGCTGGTGCACAAAAACGTGCAAGCAGCCACACCATCTAGAACCATCTCCTCGCTATGGGGTACAGAAGCCATCGTCCCACGAGGGTACCGCTGCTGACCGCACATCACAGGGTGCAAAGATTAGCATGGGCGCGGGAACATCGCCACTGGACCCTAGACATGTGGGAAAATGTTACCTGGACTGATGAGTCGAGATTGACGTTGGTACATGCGGATGGCAGGATACGAGTACGGCGCAAACCACATGAAGCGACGGATCCTTCTTGCCAGCAGGGTACTCTTCAAGCTGGTGGGGGTGGCATTTTCGTCTTGGGACTGTTTACGTGGACTAAAATGGGACCCCTGGTACGTGTGACATCGTCCCTCACAGGTCAACGTTATCGGGATATCCTGGACGACCATTTGCTCCCGTTTGTGCGTCTACAACATCCCACTGGGGATCTCATCCTGCAACAAGACAATGCACCGTGCCATCGCTCCCGAATCGTATCCGAATGGTTGGATGAACACTCCACCGACGTGACCTGGCTTACTTGGCCAGCTAGATCACCTGACCTCAATCCCATCGAGAACATTTGGGATGCCATCGAGAGAGATGTTCGTGGCTCTGACCCCCTCCATCAAATCTTCGTGAACTGTGGGAGCTTGTTCAGAGGTCGTGGATCCGTATGGCTTCATGACGCTTCCGGTGTCTTGTCGAATCCATGCCGAGACGAATCGCAGCCGTCATCAGGGCGAAAGGTGGTGCTACACGTTACTAGACAGGTATTCCTAATTCAATTGCTCCTAAGTGTATAAAGGAGTGGAACTGCTCATCACTTATCCTGTTTGTTCTTTCTCTGGCAGTTTGGGATGTACTACAGAAGTAAGGCACGTATCAAGACAACATGTCGCAGCGATACATTCCGTCTGTGTAGCTTAGTTGGGAGAGCAACGTACTCAGGAATGAGGGGCGCGTGTTCGATCCCCGTCACGACAAACTTGTGTTTTCGCAGGTTTACACGCTGTTTTGACAAGTGTGATATGCAGTATATGACCTAAAGTTATCAGATACCCCTCGTGAGTAGCGGAATCGCCCATATACGTCACTGCCATGTCGCATGTAGATATAAAAGGACGCAGGTGGCATGGCAAATATAATAGACAACCACGAACAGTAGAATGGGCCGTATGGAGTATATCAGTAACTCTCAAAGTAGCACGGTCATACGAGGGTCATAAGGAAAGTTTTGCACACGTTAATCTAAAACCGAAGCAGATGATACAATCGGGAAAATGATTGCATCATGTCAAAGTGAGACTCTCAGCAACGCATTGGTGTCAGAACGACGCGCTATCATTTTCTGTGTGAACGTGGCAGGGTTCGGAAATGGAAGCGTGCAGCTTCTCAGGTCGAGTCATGGGGTTAGACCAGCGCTCGTACGTGAAAATAGAAACTCTGCGGGGAAAAACTCCCACACAGATCCACACTGCCTCCCAAGAAGTTAGTGGGAAAGGAACTCTTGATCAAAGTACAATTTCTTTCTGAGGATAAAGTTGAGACCAAAAATTCGTCAGAATCGCCCCAACTTATTGGAAGAGGGAGCGATCTTACTGCATGACAACGCATCGTGTCATGGTGCAGCGTCGGTACGGAGGACCTTTGTCGAAATATGGCTGGGAAACTTTATCCCACCACCATATTGCCTTGATCTCAGTCCATCCGACTTTGATCTTTTCCCAAAGTTACAAAATCGACTCGGTGGCATCAGCTATGAATCGCTGGACGAACTGTCATTGAACGTGACCCGAGTAATACGACAGCTGAACAAAGATGACATACTAAGGGGTATCCACGGCCAACCATACCGCTATCAAGCTGTCATTAGCAGCGGAGGGGAGTACGTTGAATGACAATAAAATAAGTTTTCTGTGTTACTTCACACTTTTCTGAAAAATGGACAGTGTGCAGAACTTTTGTGATGACCCCCGTACGATGTCCTACTGTATTAGCTAGTAGTCAGCCATGGAAATTTCTGCCCTGCTGAAGCTGCCTCGATCAAATGTAAGTGATGAAAATAGGAACAAGCGATGCTATTGTAAAGTGGAAATGCTTAGGAGCAACAAAAGCGCAATCGCGAACTAGCAGAACACGCAAAATGACAGAGCATGACCACCCAGTGCTGTCGCTGGTGGTGCGACAAAATCGCCTGTCCTCTTTTGCATCACTAACCATCGAGTTCCAAAATTACTCTGGAAACAACTCTAGCACCGGCCGTCCCGGTGGTGCAGTGGTCTAAGCCAGGGGTTGGAAAACAGTTTTTTGTAAGGGTCCAAATAGTAAATATTTTAGACTCTCCGGGACAAGAGGCAAACTCGATGATATTTATGTAGGGTTTTTTTTTCTTGTTATTTAAATAGGTAGGCCTACTTAAATAACAGTAAGTAGACTAAAAACAGACGGTAATAATAGACTAAAAATAATGTAATAATAATAATAATGTAGTAATAATAATAATAATAAATAATAATAATAGTACTAAAAATAAGTAGACTAAAAAGAAAAATAAGTAGTCTAAAAATTAACGTAATAATAATAAGAAGACTAAAAAAAAGACTACAATTGTTTGAAATACAGCTCTACTAATCAGAAGAATGGAATTGCTTTTTTAGGGATAACGTTTCACCAAATTGAGGTTCAAAGTTAGTACTCCCTATCATCAAAATTGATTGCAAACGTTCATCTGTTAATGCTGACCTGTATTGAGTTTCTACCTATTTCATCTTTGAAAATGTCTTTTCACACAGGTAGGTGTTGCCAAATACAGATATAAACCCCTGAGCATATGATCTTAACTGTCCATATTCATCGCTTGGAAGACATTTATAGAATTCTGTTAGATTCTTCTCTTGAAATTTGTCTTTTAGCCCGTCATCACGTTGCAGATTAATCAGTCTTAATTGGAAGCTCTTCAACTGTACAGTCGAATGGATTTTGAAATACGGAAATGTCTTCTGCACTGCATCAAGATACGAAAAACTCTGCTGCAACTGCAGTTTGAGCTCAGGAAATATACTACATTGACAAAAGTTACCGGACACGTAGAAGAGAAACACAACATAACATTTATTGACATACATTAGCACGGTGTCGGTCAACCTTTGGCCTTAATGCATGCACTGACCCTTCGAGACATGCTTTCGACAAGATTTCGGAACACAGCGGTAGGTATGCGCTTCTATTCAGTGCATAATGCTGCCGCTAATTGTTGCTTAGTAATAGGCCTTGGTTTCAAACTTCTTACGCGGCGCTCTAATTCATCCCATAGGTGCTCTATGGGATTAAGATCAGGGCTATGTGCTGGCCAGTCCACACACGATACGGAATTATCATCAAACCACGCTTTAACAGTCCTTGCTTTATGGCTCGATGCATTTTCTTTCTGGTACCAACAAAGCTCGGTTCCATAGTATTGCCACAAGGTTGGTAGGGGCTAATTGTCCAGAATATCGAAGTAGACGTGCGAGTTAGCAGGTTTGTCCACGATAACCAATGAGCCGAGACCATACCACGAAAAATACCCCCACATGAGTACACTGCCAGCTCCAAACTTGACCGTAGGAACAGTACACTGTGGTAAGTAGCGTTACCCGGCTGCCGCCATACACACGCACGGCCATCAGACTGATGGATCGTGTATCTGGATTCATCAGTCCATAGGACCCGTTTCCATTGATCTACGGTCCACGATAAATGTTCTAAAAGACGAGTAGCATTTCGAGTGGAGATGAAAGGCTTATAAGCAGGGACCACGGTAACCTATGGGATGAAGTTCTCTGTCGAGTTTTCAGCATGTTTACTCACCTGTACACTGAGGTCTTGTGAAGTACTTCGTCGATTAGTTGTAACGACTCTCTTGAGGATTTCGACGTCCTTTATCACTGATTTTCTTTGGTCTGCCAGTACGTTTTGCTGCTTCAGGAACGCCATGTGTCTTCCATTTATTCAGTACATCAAAAACAGTTGACTTGGGTATGTTTAAACGCCTCTCGGTTTCTCTTATGGACAACCCACTAATACAGTATAACACCCAACGTTATTTCCTTTCTCAAACTCAGTTCTCTCCCGCCCCGACATTTTCACTCAACCTCACATTTCGATATAATCGCGGTCAGCTGCAGGCTTCTTTTTATACCATTTGCAGCTGTACCGCGCATCTTAGCAATGCAAATGATCCGTTCATTTGATTTTGAAGTGGTGTCCGGTGACTTTTGTCAATATAGTGTATGTGCCATATCTATGTTAGAGGTGAGACACATGTCAAGGCGGAACGCAGCAGTGATAAACCCTTGCCGGCGTAGCTTAATTTGGAAAGCATTCTGCTTCGGAGCAGAAGGATGTGGGTTGAGTTCGCCTCTGGTAAATTTCGGTTTTACACAACAATGTTTCGTCCACAATGCGAGGTTAGTGCAAGAATTGTTTGACGAGATAGGTGTAGAAGAACTGAGACTGGCCTGCACAAAGCTCCGATCTCAACATCACGGAACACCTTTGGGATGAATTAGAATGCCAACTGCCAACTAGGAAATACCACTCGACCTCGGTGACCAACCTGAATAACGCTCTTGTGGCGGAATGCAAAGCAGTTCCCACAGAAACGTATCAAAATCTAGTGGGCACCCTCCCCAGAAGAGTGGAGGCTCTATTGGCACAAAGTTTGGATCAACTCAATATTATAGGAAGTTTGTGGACAGGCAAGTGTCCGGATACTTTTGATTACATGGTGTACGTTCAAGAAGTCCATTAAAAACAATTGCAGAGATTATCAGGTAAACATTTAAACTTCACGTCCCCTAACCTACTTGAAACGTATGCTTCATCTCCACAGAACACAATGACAGCAATAGTATTGCCCGACATCAGTGCTGATATTTTGTTTGTTTCAGGATTTAACTACTATTGTTAGCATTTAAGAGGTCTGATTTATTTGCCCGACGATTACTTCTCCGAAGGGTCACTTGACCGAAAATCTCTTCACCGAAGGGTCATTTGACCGAAAACCACTTGACCAAAAATCACTTGATCGAAGCGTTCATTTTACCGAAGGGTCACTTGATGGAAAATTTTATTTCACCGAAAGGTCTCTTTACTTAAAAATTCATTTCATCGAATGGTCATTTCACCGAAGACTTTGAATTTCATTTATCGAAGACTTTGAAATCGTTTATCGAAGACTTTGGAATCGTTTATCGAAAACTTTGAATTTCATTAAAGGATTTGTTGAAGCTTGGTGCCAGTTCGGAAAACAGACCATCGAAACTTTAGGGGGTCATACTCAAATAGCACTTTTGGTTTCTCCGTGTCACAAAGAAAGCAAAGAATTAATTTTGAAGCAAAAATAATTAATTTTAAGTCCATAGGCATCGGTTTAGGTCTTTGCAGTAATTTAAGCCACCAGTGCTTCAGCACCTAGGACTCCAAATCCAGGATCATAATCAAAAGGTTTACATAACAAATCAAATTAATACTACTGTACATTTACTCAGACACAAAAAATCAAAAATCAGCTTTAAAATCAGGGATGAACATGAGCACGGATGATTGAAATTTCTACAAAGGCCTAGCGCCTAAACAGTAACGTTTTCCCAGACCTAGCGCCTAAAAATAAACGTTTTGCGGTTGAGTAACAGTTGAACATTATTAACATGACTTATAACGTTATGTCTTTTTCGTGAGCAAGATTGGTATTACGCTATGTCTAAACCATGACTGAGGAATGTTGAACTAAATAAGAATACGATGCAATAGTTCCTAATTAAGCTTTTACCGCCAGACGAAATATAAACAGAAGTCAGACTTACGATAACCTTTTATTGGTCCAGCACGAATTTCAGAAAATCCAACATATAACACAGCAGGTTAACTACACATTTATCTTACAATCGAACGTCTACACATAGACACATACCCCTCAGCATTTGTTGTATCGTCCTTTTTATTCATCGTTCTTATCACATTCATACGTCCCTTTCTCTCTCTGACCTCAAATGTATTGCCAGCCTCATTCTTGTGAGAGAGAAGATATCAAGTTAAGTTTGGAAGTATAAAGGAGAACAAACTCAAATTTACATAGGAAAAGGAACTAAAAATGAAAGTTATTTTAGAATATTCGTCAAAGACTCCCTATGAAAATTTATGCATATGATCACGAATTATTGAAATATGCTAAAAACAGAGGCTTAATGCCTTAAAATTAACTTTTGGACTTGAGTAAAAGTGCAACATTATTAACTCGAATTTTTACATAAAGCTTATTATTTTGAGCACATAGGGTTAAAATCTGCTGAAAAGGCCTATATCTTGGCCTGGGGCCTAAAAACTAAAGTTCTTTGGTTGAGTAATAGTGGAACATTATTAACGTGACTCCTTAAGGAAACTTTATGAACATGAGCACGGAGGACTAAAATTTGTTAAAAATGCCCAGTTCCCGGCCTAGGGCCTTAAAATGTATGTTTTCGGCTTGAGTAAAAATGCAACATATTTTACTCTAAATTTTATGTAACGCTTATGAATATGAGTACCGAGGGTTAAAATCTGCTAAAAAAGTTTATATGTAGACCCATGGCTAAAACATGTTTTGTGTTAAGCAAAAGTGGAACACTATTTTCTTGATTTGCTATGTAAACCTTATGAATATAAGCTCGGAAGATTAAAATTTACTAAAAAGGCCCAGACCAAGGCCTTATAATTAATGTTATATTTCAAAAGACCTACCTACGGAGAAGTGTTTCGTAGAAATCGAAAGGGCATTTTTTACACAATCCCATAACGTTTAGCTGGAAAGTTTTTCAAGAACCCGCACCACGCTCCAACAAATCTCTAACAATCTCTAAAAACAAAATTCTAAGTTTTAGACGAACTGACCATTCGGTGAAATGATCTTTCAATCTAATGAACCTTTAGGTGAAGCAATCCTTCGGTGAAATGAACTTTTCGATCAAATGACCTTTCGATGAAATGAACTTTTAGGTGAAATGACCTTTCGGAGAAATGAACTTTTCGATCAAATGACCTTTCGATGAAATTAACTTTTAGGTGAAGTTACTTTCGGTGAAATGAACTTTTCGGTCAAGTGACCCTTCGGTGAAGTGTACCTTCCGATTAAGCGATTTTCGGCGAACTGATTTTCGGTCAAGTGAACGATACCCCATTTAAAGCTATAAGTTTTCCACCCTTACCAAACTTATGGCCACTAGTTCCAGGGAAAGTAAGGAGCCATCGTAGGGAATGATTCTGGCACACCATTTAATTGAATGACATTCACGTACGATTCCCATTCTTAAGTTTCGCCATATTCTTGGCTGACTGCTCATTGCTCACTCGCATAGAGGTTGCCATTTATTACTTCTCGATATTACTTTTCTTCCTGCGACTTCGATTCCGAACTCATGTAGGCTGGAAAAGTTAAACCTACTGCGACTTCAGTGTGTGCCGTAGTAATGGAGGATTGAATTTATCATTCACAATGGTGAGAGCGAACTAGTGAAAGCTCATCAATATTAACGGGGGAAAACAAGATATGTAAAGTAGTTTTTTAATAACCAAGTATTCGTTTTGTTTGTGATGCCCAAAAGTGAAAGTATGTTTCATGAATATAACAGCAATGAACGATATGTCTGTCCCTAACGCTCTGACGTCATTCAGTACTTGTAGCGCCATCTGCTTTTTTCCGGTGGCCGAAATCGGAACTAAGCTCACCGCTATCGCACGATACGTAAAATCAAGAAGAAGTACTGGAAAATAAAATAAAATTAGTAAAACAAACGACTTCATCTGTGGCAGCACGCACGTTCTTGAACAACTGTCTGCGATGTTTGTTCTGTTACATAGGTGTTATGTCGCGTTTTATTTCATTTTATTAGTATTTCAGAGTAATTTAATAAAAAAGAATAAAATTGCAGAGTAATTTCATAAAAAGGAATAAAATTGCAGAGTAATTTCATAAAAAGGAATAAAATTGCAGAGTAATTTCATAAAAAGGAATCTGCGTTATTATAAATATAAGTACCTAGATCTATTTAACACGCTCTAACGTGCAATAAAAACTGCAATTTTGAGATGTCAAAGTGAACAAAATCGCATCTAAAAACATTTGCAACTCTTATATGAATCAGTTTTTACTATATTTCCTTACAGAAATCCGGCGCCTATTTGATATGACTTCAACCTGCTTCAATTAAAAATTGCACTTAGTCCTAGGTCGAGCAACATCCCCTGTATATGAATATTTATTTAAAGCTTAAAAGCAGTCGTCCTAGGACTGGCTGCAGGCTAGTAACAACAACAAAAAACAAGAGATGACACCGAATTTTTGGTTGTAATGAGTACGTCTTTTAAATACGTTCTGACGCCAATTAAATTTATCAAAGCTATTCAAAGTCAATGGAACCAGTTTGGAAAACAATCAACCGGGTTCTACAATCGACAAAACACCCAGAAATAGAAACATCTACTTAGTTCCACCAGCGGCTAGAAACTATGTTGCGGAAATGAACAAATGGCGCACAAAAAGTTTCTCATAAGACATTTTCAATTCGAACAGTTAAAAGAAGAAATATAGAAGGAAACATGATAAAAGTCTACGTCTGCTAACGAAAGAATTTAGCTTAACTGAAAAGTTGAAAATAGGCGAAAAATATTCTTCATGGAAAAAGCTATGCTAAGGAAAACGAACTTTTCAAATACGTCGCACGGAAGCAGAGACAGCGAAGAAAACTTTTCGACCTTTACTTTGGATTATTTTTGCATTATTAAAGAGGATAATGCTCCACATCTATTTTGCAGCGAATGGCATACAGTAAAGAAGAAATTTCTCAATAGTGTTTTTAGAAGCGGCGACACAGCTGCAAACTGAAGTACACAAACACCACCTACCGACGGAACGGTGAACTACAGAATTCTTCACATACTAGCCTAAAGTGTTCTACAAAGTAAATGGCATCTGGTATTGGAAGAAATTTTTAAATCGCAGATGTAGAAGCAGATATATTGAGAAAAACAGATTAAGCATTTGCGCTCACCTGGCGGCGAAAATGTGCATTATTTTGGGAAGAACATACTCACACAGAGTGTGCGTAGTTAGTAGTACCTGACCGAAGAAAGAAGGTTTTCAATCGGGTTTTTAGTCCCGTAGATATTGCTGTAAACGGAAAGGTGAACTTACGCCCTCTTGTGGCAGACTTGTGCCTTAAGAAAAATTTGAAATTATATGAGAAATATTTCCTAGCCGAAAGGCTCCCTAACGAAGAAAGGATTTTTCAAATCGGACTCTTAGAAACAGAGATGTCGCCAAAAATAAGACATGTAACTACGGCGCAAAAAACCATGCATTATTTTAAGAAGAAAGTTATTCTCGAAAGGTTTTTGGATGTGAGCGGTATAGGTCCACAAAATAATTTTTTCAATCGAGTTTAGAGGAGCTTAGATTTTGCTGCAAATAGATCAGAAGCAGAAGTTGACTCTTACGCCCCCTGGTGGCAAAATAATTTTTTACCAAATATCAGAAATTATATGCAACACATTTACCATCAGGAACTGCATGCGATGCAGAATGTTTTTTTAATTCGGAGTTTTAAAAGCAGCGATATCGAAGAAAACGCAATTTACCTTAGCGCACCCTAGCGGAAAGTCTATGCGTTACTTGAAACTTTTGAAATTTTATGGAAAATATTTCACACCGAAAACACCATCCAACAGAAAAGGAATTTTTCAAATCGGGCCCTTAGAAGCAGAGATTTTACAAAAATTGGATATACATTTACGCCCCTGGCGGAGAAACCATGACTTATTTTTAGAACAAAATATTCCGAAAAGGCTGATAGACGTGGATAGACGTGAGTGGTATCAGTCCACGGAAAGAATTTTTTCAATTGAGATTTTAGAAGTTCAGATTTTGCTGCAAATACATCAGAAGTAGAAATTAAAGGACCCCTGGTGGCCAAACATTCTTTACCAAATATTAGAAATTATATGCAAAGCATTTCTCATCAGGAGCTGCATCCAGCGCAGAAAGAGTTTTTCAAATAGGAGTTTTAGAAGCAGAGATAGCTGGAAAATCCAATTTGCCGTTACGTCCGCTAGGGAAAAGTCTGTGAATTACTTGAAATTATATGAAATTATATGAAAACATATCGCACGGAAAACTCTATCCAATAAAGAAGGAATTTTTTCAAATCGGGCTCTTAGAAGCAGAGATATTGACAAAAATGCGATATACATCTACGCCCCCTGGCGGAGAAACCATGCTTTATTTTTGGAAGAAAATATTCCGAAAAGGTTTATCAACGTGAGTGTTATCGGTCCACGTACGAATTTTTTCAATCTAGATTTTAGAAGCTCAGATTCTGCTGCAAATACATCAGAAGCAGAAATTAACACTTACGCGCCCTGGTGGCCAAACTGTTCTTTACCAAAAATTAGAAATTATATGGAAAATATTTCCCATCAGAAGCTGTATCCGCTAAAGAAAGAATTTTCCAAGTTGTAGTTTTAGAAGCAAGTATATAAGGGATAAGGCAACTTCCTGTTATGCCCCCTAGCGGAAAATCTATACGTAACTTGAAAAAGTGACAATACTTAAACTAGTCTTTGACATAAATGGAATCGAAAGGTAAAAAAAAAAAATAATTCAATCGGATTGTTTAGAAGTAAATATGTGGAATAAAATGCATTTTGAATTCGATATCTTCTGCATTTACGCCCTCTAGAGGCAAAATTATGCATCGTGCAAAAAATATGAAATGAAGGATTGCCATTCTTATATTTGAAGCTTTCCAATGCAAAAAGAATTTTTTAAATCGGACTAATAGTTGCAGAGATATGGTGTCCACAGACGGATAAACCGATAACATAAGCACGATCTTTTTTACAAAAGACGTGCTAAAAAGTATATTTGTTGTGGCAGGGATTTGACAATTAAGACAGGGAAGCGTTCTTTCCACTGCGCCACTAAAATGGGACAAACGTTCAGACAAGGGAAATTATATTGTTTGGGATTCAATGTAAAGAGTCGTTCCTTACCGTGAATCACAAACAATAAATATAACCTTATGAACGAATCGTTCACGACACAACTATCCACTTCGATGTTCTTCACTATCCACTTCGATATTATTTGCCATCCACTTCGATGTTCTAAATCGTCCAACACTACTACTATCCACTTCGACGTTCTCTGCGTCCATCCACAATCATTTGTGTATCAATACAGTGATTAGTGTAATTAAAATGGGAATTATTTCTCCTCTCTCTTACCCACTTTGCAACTTTCACGGTTCGTAGAATAAAACGGGGATTAAAAAAAATTCTGTCTTGGATAAACAACGGCAGAGAAAGGCGTTCACGTCCTCAAATAGTTTTCAAATACTTTCCGAAAGAACAACTGTTATTAATCTTTTACGCCTTTTTCTTTCTTGGCACAAATACACAGAGTATCCTTGTATTTCTTCTCCTCAGTCAACGTGTGTTAGTCTCTGCCGTCCTGCCCACCGGACACCGCCTCGTAATTTCTGTAAATGGAGCAACATAATGGCAAAATCAATCGCAAAACTTCCCAGTGTTGTAGCTAAGCTGACTCCAATCACATTCCGAGAATTTCGAATGCAGGCATTTTTATTTTATGTGTCCATAATATTGCAAACGAAAAAGTATTTCGTGCGGCAATTTTAACATCAGAGAGCATCGTCGGTTCCCATAGCTGCGCGGCACTGGTAGAAGCAATTTAAAATTTACGAATACCTATGTACCGATGATTCTCCGCATGAATTGCTTTCCTTTAAATGAAAAACTGGAATTCTCCGGAAGTTATGTTGGCAGATTAAGAGAGATTCTTCCCAAGGTACACTTTTGTACTCTGATGAACAGTAATCTACCGAGAAAGAGACGAAGCCTCCACGCTTTAATTATGAATTTTAACGGTGATCTCTATGCTACGACTATCAAGAATTTTCGCTGAAAAGAATTTTATTCGAATTCCTGGCTTTACCTGTCTGCAGACAGATTTTAATCACAACGCAGATACACGACGAGGCTTTAGTTTCTTTCTGGAAGGTCGCTTTCGAAACAATTCAGGCGATGGTAATGTGTTGTAAGACGTTCGCTTTGTGAAATGGCTCAAATGTATATTTTTAAACCATTTTTAACCAAGTAGAGTCTTTCAGTGTTGAATGTTTATATTTGTATTCAGGTTATCTTTCTGTAACTATGAAGTGAAATCTATGACCTCAAATCTTAAAATCGAATAAATAGAAATGTGTGGAGATGTGGTTCTAAGTATTTTATGGTCTGCTTCTGAAAGGAGGATTATTTAGTTGTTCATGATCAGCTTTTTAATTCAAACGATTTTACTCGCGCGAAGGAACGAAATTAACCAAGGAATAGAATAATTCGAAATGTATTAAATTTCATCAAAAACAAATCACATAATCTTCGATCAAAGTGGATGCAATGGCATTTACCGATGAAAGAATAAGTCGTGTGGACGTTTTTGAATAGTCCTGTATTTTTCATTAAGAAGATTGAGTTTCCTTCGAAAAGTAGAAACCGGTCTAAACAGCAAAAATCAGTGACTGATTGCTCAGATGCGCTGTTTAGCGGGAAATTATCAGTGATTGGCTGCTTGTGAAATCTACGAAAAGGATAGAATTTCTGATGTCTCATTCTAGGCAGTTTTATTCAGAGGATGAGATTAGGAAGCATCATAACTAGGTTTATTTCCTGTCTGCTTGCAAGTGAGAGCAAAGCGAACTTAACTGCTTTTGTGTGAGTAAATTCATCATCATCACGCATGAGTACAATTCCCGTGGGTGTCTGTCGCCATTTTAACTATATTGTCCGATTGAAGTCTGTTCGCCTCCCCGGTGGCGCAGTGGTCTAAGCGATGGCCTTTTATCATTGGTCTGAAAGGGGTCCGGGTTCGAATCCCGGTGAGGCATGGATGTTGTGTTTGTCTTACGGCACTGGCTGTCTCCCTTCCCTGGAACCAGCGACCCTAAATTAGGGACGGGCGACTGCTTATAGCCCATTGAGTTGCTCACGGTGGTCGTTAAACCTCCAACAAAAAAAGTCTGTTCATTGCAGAATGGCTCAGTTCTTGAAGAGTTCCACCTCACCGGTCTTTAATATCGTCAGCCCACACACGGTGAGGGCGTCCTCTTGCATTTCTTCCGTTCATTAAGCCAAACACTAATGTCTTTCTGTCATTTTTCTTTTTGCAGATGTGTCCAAAAAGTCTTAGTTTTCTGTGTATGATGTTTTGGAACAGGGTCTCTTTTAGTTGTATTCTTCTGTACACTTCTTCATTTCTTATCCTCTGAGTCCATCCGATTCGTAAGATTTTACGATAGCACTTTCTTTCAAAAGCAAGTATCCTTCTATCCGATTCCTTTGTCAATGTCCAAGTCTCGCGTCCATACAGCATGCTGCTGAAGATGCATGTCTCGAGAAGGATTAACTTAGTTTTGAGGCTAACAGCTCTGCTCTTCCAAATTTTATCCATGGCTTTTAACAATTAAACCTTTGCAATTCTAATTGAAATTTCGTTTTGCTATTTAAGTCATAAGTTACACAGCTTCAGAGATAAGTGAATTGTTTCAAATTTTTAATTTCTTTGCCTTCCAGAATGAGTAAATTACTTGCTTTAATGTGCAAAAACATTCACTGAAACTGTTATAACTAAATCACATTTTATAGATGGGAGAATGGAATTCAAAGAGTATAGAGGAAGGTAAACCAAAGTTATGGTTTTTGAACGAGGAACTGTTAGCACTGAATGCAAGATCAGTCTAAATCAGTGGCCTCAAACTCGCGGCCCGGCGTTATCTGTTTTGCGGCCCGCATGAATGATTACAAAATAAAAATAAATCACCCTTTTTATAAGTATATTATAATATATAAAATATAATATAAACATAGCTTAGCAAAGCCATCCTCTTTATACGTAGCAAGTTTATTTACGAAGAATACAACTGTTATTAAGCATGCTTATTGTTACGCGAAAAGGAATGTGAAGACATTACAGGTGTCTTCCCCCGACGTACTAACTCGATATTTAAACAATTTGAGTATCAAACTGCAAGCCCAGAATAAGCTAGTAACTGATACTATTGATAATGTAAACGCATTTCAGAGGTAACTTCAGCTTTGGGAAGCTCATCTCAGTGCAACAAATCTTGTTCGCTTTTCAACTTTAAAAGCTTCAGCTGAAGAAGAAAAAGCCACCTTACTTTGGTGAATTTTCTACGAAGGTAGCTATGTTAAAAGAGAATTTCTACAGGCGGTTTGAATGTTTCAAAGACATGGAAAATATTTTCAATATATTCAAGTTTCCATTTTCCTATAATGCTGATGACAACGCACCTCAAGAACTTCAGCTTGAATTAATAGACTTTAGGTGTGATTTTTCTTAAAAGAAAAAATCAACAGCTGCAATTTAACAGAGGATTACCAGTTAGTTTCAAAGGACAAGTACGTAAACATTCATAACCTATCTGCATGGGAGCCTATGTTCGAAACAATATACTCATGTGAACAGTTGTTTTCAAGAATGAACCAAAGTAAAATGTCCTGAAAGGAACAGGTTAAGTGACAGTCACTTATGCTCAATTTTAGATGTAACATGCTCAAAGAATTTTGTTCCGAATATCGATAAGTTAATGACAGAAAAGTGAGCACAAGCTTCTGGTCAGTACATGCAATGTTTTCGTGCTCAGTTGATAAAATGTGATTGTTTTAGGATTTAAGTGAAAATAATTGTCACGTAAAGGTGATTGTTTTCAGTGATTGATGAAACATTTGGTTTTACTATTTACCGATAATTAGAATTAATATTCAACTCTAGTGCTAAACCATTGGTGTAGTTTTGTAAAGATATTTATTCATAAGAAATTTATTAATATTCATGCGGCCTCCTAAGTTCCTTCAAAACTGGAAAGCGGCCCTTCCAAGGGTCTGAGTTTGTGACCACTGGTATAAATGATGCAGATACATGGACCAGATGAATGAATGTGTATATCTAGGATTCACATCTGACAGAGAAAATATATACTGCCAGACAATTGCTAAGGACGGATGACAATAGCAACGATAGCAACCATAAAATGGAAGACAGGAAAATGTGGAAATTAGCATAAGTGCGGGATACAGTAAGACGTGTCGTGCGTATGCAAATTTTGGATTGCCGAACTTGTTCGCGACGTCATAGCGCTGATAAGAGATATAAAGGATTTGACGCGTATTGACCGTTGTTCAAACGCAAAGTTGAAAGGGAAAGAATCAATTGACGAACTTGCAATTTTCAGTATGTCTTTCCGACATCACTTAGATAATTTTACGCGTGGCCGTATTATTAGCAAGATTGAAGAAGGGCGAAAAATAACAGATGTTGCCAGGGAGTTCGACGTCAGCCACAGTGTTGCTTCAAGGCTTTGGAAATCATTTCAAACAAATGGAGTGTAACAAGTACGACACCTGCAGAAGAGTGTCGTACTTGCTACACTCTTCATGAAGAGTGTCGCAGTACGACACCTGCAGAAGATCGGTACATAGTGCTATCAACAAAAAGATACCTGCGCAGCACAGCTAGTGAGGTAGCAAATCAGTTTATGGCTGCTACTGGCAAGCGAATCTCCCGAAAAACTATTGCCAGACGTTTGCATGAAGGAGGACTATACGCCCGCCGTCCTGTTGTGTGCACCCCATTGTCCAGACGTCACCGTACCGCCCGTTTGCAATGGTGCCATCAACATCGCAATTGGACTGATAACGACTGGTATGCTGTCCTCTTCTCAGATGAGAGTAGATACAGTCTATCGTCTGATTGTCGACGACAACTGATCTGGTGTGATAGTGGTACTGCATATTGTCCAGCAAACATACAGGAAAGGGACCGATATCCGACATGTAGTGTCATGGTATGAGCTGGCATCATGATCAATGGCCGTACGTCCCTCTATGTGTTTCCAACTGGGACTATGACTGGCCAACGATACATTAATGATGCACTGCTACCTCATGTTCGCATGTTCCGTGGTGCTGTCGGTGATAGATTCATTTTCATAGACGACAACGCAACATGTCATCAAACAGTCGCTGTCCAGGATTGTCTTGAGAGCGAGGATATTCAACGCCTCGTATGGATCTGAATCCCATTGAAATTGTGTGTGATGCTTTGGGGATGAGTCTTGCTTGTCGTCAATGCCCTCCAATAAACAAGGACACCCTCATCCGTGCACTGACAGAGGAATGGGGTAAATTACCCCAACAGGTGCTTGATAATGTTGTGCAAAGCATGACACGACGTGTGGAATCTTGCATCGCCCTCCATGGTGGCCATATCCCGTATTGACATCTTATGCCGGAACGCCTGCAGGTGGTAATTGCATTTTTTTCACGTTTACGTATTCTGCACAAAATGGCCTGTTTGTCCTTTGAACACGTTCCAAAGCCTTCTGGATTTCAGAGCACAATAAATTGTCTTTCTTGTAATGTCCTGGCATTCTGACATTATTTTATTTCACTTGGCATCCAACCACACTTACTTTTTTATGTGCTATATAGCCGTTTATGATACATCCTTAGCAATTGTCCAGCAGTGTATATATGATGGTGAAATTTACATGCGAGTGAATCCATCTTCGAAAGTTAGCTGCCTTAGAAGCATTTCACAGGAATGATGGATTCCCGAAAGAGTCCCGAACGGTCGTGTGTGAAAGTGTGATTGTTCCTACTCTGATGTACGGCAGTGAAGCCAGGGTACTCTTGAAGAGATATAGTAGTCTTTGTGTGCTGGATAGGTGCGTTATACTTAAGAGGAGTTTATAGCAAGACACGTTCTAATTCACGTGAAGAACGAAGATCTGCTGCAGATGTGTAATGTGAAGCAAAATGTTAGTAAGGAGGAGACAAATATTCTTATGTGGTTTTGCCATGTTGAAAGAATTAGTGGTGAAATACTTACTGAAAATGTATTCATCCCAAGTGGCAGGAAAGAAAGAGGAAAACCAAGGAAGCCATGAAGGGACCAGATTCAGGAATGCCTCAACATGAAAAACAAATTTAAGTACAAAAGTCTTGTGTGAAACGTGATGGATGTCAGTGAAGCTCGAGCTGTGTGCTGAGATCCCTGCAAACGAAGACGTTTGACACATCAACAGTAAGGAAAATCTAGCACTATCAGTTTTAAACTTTAATCTGGCAGATGAACTTTTTTAAGGAGTTAATCTCTGAATCTCAGAAAACAGCTTAGTGATATGTATGTAAGAACCAAGTAAAGCTATGTATAAGTACACTACAGGCGAATTTTTAATAGGAAAAGTAAAGAATTGGTACTTACAGTACGTATTAAACCGAGGACCTCAGCAGAGACCAATTTTAGAGCAAATATAACCACGGCAAGCACACGTACAAGAGTGAAACAGTTTAATATAAGAAAAAAGGAACATATACTGCCTAAGTGAAAATCCTCCAAATACGTGGCTACAGTAAATAAATAAATAAATACATCGCTCTTTCTACGTTCCAGAAACACACAGCAACCGAAAAATTGTTTTTCAGCCGCCGCTGTGGAAATGAACCACAGAATTCTCGATATCTAGCCGAGTGCGTTACATTTACACAACGGTGGCCAACAATCCACACGGTGCTATGTGTATTTTTACGTGAGCTTCTGACATTATAAATCCGTAAGATGGTCTCAGCTACTGAGACGTCTCCATCTGGTGGGCATTAACGGCACTGGTTACATATATATTATAGCAGTTAAATCCAAAGGGCGAGATTCAGCAAATGTAAATGTAACGCACTCGGCTAGATATCGAGAATTCTGTGGTTCATTTCCACAGCGGCGGCTGAAAAACAATTTTTCGGTTGCTGTGTGTTTCTGGAACGTGGAAAGAGTGATGTATTTATTTATTTACGATCGCCACGTATTTGGAGGATTTTCATCTTGGATCTCGCCCTTTGGATTTATCTGCTATAATATATATATATAAGCCAGTGCCGTTAATGCCCACCAGATGGAGACGTCTCAGTAGCTGAGCCCATCTTACGGATTTATGATGTCAGAAGCTGACTTAAAAATACACATAGCACCGTGGATTGTTGGCCACCGTTGTGTAAATGTAACGCACTCAGCTAGATATCGAGAATTCTGTGGTTCATTTCCGCAGCGGCGGCTGAAAAACAATTTTTTGGTTGCTGTGTGTTTCTGGAACGTGGAAAGAGCGATGTATTTATTTATATACTGCCTATATTATACATACAGAAGTCAGCATATACTTAACGATAGAAGCATACAATGTGCGAAACAACGATAGAAGCACACAGAATGCGAAACAATTTAAGAACGAGAAACAAAGAATCGAATGATATATCAAACGAAGTTCTCACGTGACATCACGAGTCCATAGCCAAGTTCGGAACAATGATCATCGTGGGTCTCTGCTGAGGTACTGGGTTTAATACGTACGTACCAAATAATTTTACATGCGCTAGTGTAAAAGATCGTAGCTCTTAGAGATTCAGCAGATCAATTTTTCGATTATCATACATTTATAGAATCACTGGCATCTGTAGGCATCCAGACGCTGGTAATTTATCCTACTTCGATGTTAAAAGTGCCTAAACAATCAGCAAAAGAAGGGATCAAACAACAGGTTTAAGCAGTTATGTGTCTCTCCCATTTTACTGGGGTTTAACGATCTCCATGAGTGTCTAAAACTACTGATTTAACGATCTCCATGAGTGTCTAAAACTTTCCTAATTTTGGTCTACTAATTCCAGCGAAGGGACAGAACCGGCGTTGTAAAACAAGAATTGTACCATGCCTTATTAGGGATTCCAACCGTGCGAAATCATGCGATTGCCCAGAAGTTCGCGCCATTGAACACCCGGCAACCGCGAGGCCATAATCAGTGAACAATTCCAGCTAGGAATCTCTTCCCACCAAGTAAGTTTGATATTCTTGTTTCTATTAGTGATCATTGTTCATCCTCAATTATTCTTGGGGGTTTCACTACCGAAACAGGAACCATTTGGTCTTTTCTCATTCCATTTCTCAAGCATTTCTCCCCAGCTTTTCAGTTTACATTATTTTCAATTTTCCTGATATCATATTCAGCACTTTCATTCGAATCTCCAAGAAAAACAATCCTTTCTTCGGCTTTGTTTTGACCACCACATCTAAATTCCCATTCTAGGATTTACCATAATCCTTTACAGATTTATAAACCATTACACTTTTACATCCGTTCTATCCAGATATAAAACAGCCCACAAAATTATCAGACGTACAATCAAGTTGAAAGCCATTGTACACTGAAAAGCAAGTGAATTAGAGACAGCTGGCGTTACGCAAATGTGGCGCTGTGGGCAGCCCTGTAAACGGAAACGACATGACGTATGCAGCGATCCGACAATATAAGGAGTGATGCGACGGGAATCAGTAAGAATCGGACGCAGTATGGATAAGACGAAGGATCTAATCACATTTAATCGTGGGCCAATTGTCGGGGCCTGACGAATAAGTCACTCCATCTCGGAAGTCGTGCAGGCACTGGGATTTTCACGAGTCACTGTGTCACGGGTACACCGTGAGTACATCGAATCCGGTAAAACCATCCCTGCAAGGGCCAACTGCCGTAGACAACAGCGCGTGCATGAGCGGGGTCATCGTCGGCTATCTCGCATTGTAACAGCGGATAGACGGGCCACAGTGCAAGAAATAACTCGGCAACTTAACCCTGGTACACAAAAACGTGTAAGCAGCCACACCATCCAGAACCATGTCCTCGCTATGGGGTAAAGAAGCCATCGTCTCACGAGGGTACCGCTGCTGACCGCACATCACAGGGTGCAAAGATTAGCATGGGCGCAGGAACATCGCCACTGGACCCTGGACATGTGGAAAAATTTTGTCTGGACTGATGAGTCGAGATTCACGTTGGTACATGCGGATGGCAGGATATGAGTACGGCGCAAACCACATGAAGCGACGGATCCTTCTTGCCAGCAGGGTACACTTCAAGCTGGTGGGGGTGGCACTCTCGTCTTGGGACTGTTTACGTGGACTAAAATGGGACCCCTGGTAGGTGTGACATCGTCTCTCACAGGTCAACGTTACCGGGATATCCTAGACGACCATTTGCTCCCGTTTGTGCGTCTTCAACATCCCACTGGGGACCTCATCCTGCAACAAGACAATACACCGTGCCATCGCTCCCGAATTGTATCCGAATGGTTGGATGAACACTCCACCGACGTGACCTCGCTTCCTTGGCCAGCTAGGTCACCTGACTATCGAGCACACCTGGGATGCCATGGAGCACACCTGGGATTCCATCGAGCACACCTGGGATGCCATGGAGAGAGATGTTCGTGGCTCTGACCCCCCTCCATCAAATCTTCGTGAACTGTGGGAGCTTGTTCAGGGGTCGTGGAACCATATGGCTTCCCATCGCTTCCGGTGTCTTTTCAAGTCCATGCCGAGACGAATCGCCGCCGTCATGAGGGCGAAAGGTGGTGCTACATGTGTCTAGACAGGTATCTCTAACTGAATTGCTCTTCAGTGTATAATTTGAAGCTAAGACCATAACTTCGTGTGTTTGATCTTTGCCGTCACTCCAATAAATCATTCTTCACTTATCATGGAAGTCGTACTTCTTTGAAATACGTTTTTTGGTTTCACGAATAGTGGTCTAACTTAGATTGAAATTTGCTATTTATACAACAATACCTCTTTCTCAATGATTATCGTGCATATTTGTACACTTAAGCCTGCCTGAACTTTTGATACTTAATATCGATTTCTTCAACACAGTGCAGCTTCCATTGTATGATGCACGTATTGTGTTCCTGTGCTGTTCTTAATGTTTAAGTAGCTAGTTGTTCGCCTGGCACTCTGGTTCCTCAATGGAAGGTGAGATGCTAGTTTGCCCGGCGAGTACCCAAGTTAAGTTGTAACGTACCAGGAGATGTCACGTACCTGCCAGAAGGACGCACACGACATAAAGGCAGATAGGAATCAGAATAAAACGTCCGCGTAGCTTAATTGGTAGAGCAACTTGTTCCGGAATGAGGGGATCCGGGTTCGAGCCCCGGCGCGGATAAAAATGGCGGAGAAATTTACTTCGTTATAAAGTGTACTTCTATTGTGCATTATACTATTGCCGAAGAATTAACCTAGGTGCTCCGGACCAGTGGTCCAGCTATTTTAATTACCTTCTCGTTTTAGTCCTTCATGAAACATCGTTCCCAACACCATTAGTAGGTGGGGTGATCTGCTAGGTATAAAAGATCTTGTGTACGGTATAAAAGATCTTGTATACGGCGTGAAGTATAAAAGATCTTGTGTACGGCGTGAAATATAAAAGATCTTGTGTACGGCGTGTAATGGATATCAGTGAAGCACGAGTTGTATGTCAAGATTGCTGTAAATGGCGAAGTTTGATACGACAACAATAAGTAAAAATATCTGGAAGTTTGTCTTTCGTTTTGGAGCTAACCTCTGAATCTCAGAGAACAGCTTAGTGATATGTATGTATGTATGTGATCTACGAGGTAATAGTCCTGGTCAGTTCTACACATCTCTGTATTTCAACACAACGGCGTCCTTCAAGCTCTAGTACAAAACTCGCTTTTGCAAAGCTAAGGGCATATTGCGATGCCTTTTCCTCAATGTGAGTATATATTTCAAGGATTGATTCTTTCCCCTCTCCTTCTTACGCATACCACTGTTACCTATTTGACTAACAGCTTTGCTCTTCACGCAGCTTAAGCCCAGCGTTCTACATATAGAGCTAGCAGACTTCCACGATTGCCCTGATACTTAGAATTTTGTTTGATATTTAGACAATCTGTTGGTGCTTAATGAGAGCCATAACTCTTCTGAAATCAAGATCTTTCTGATAAGCAAAAGAAGAGATTTTAATTCCCTCGTATCTCCATATCACATAGACTTTGACATTCAGCATTTCGCTTCCTGAGCTATGTATGAATATTGTTTTCAAATGATCGTGTCGCAGCAACACGTTTCTCCATTTTTAAGCCTTCTTCAAAAGAAAAATGAAAAACAAAAAGAAGATTTAAATTGGCCCTTCGAGGAACAACATGTGCTTCTCAACTAGAAAACTGTGTACACCATGTAAGCAGCATTTACCCAAATTTGAATTATTCTCACATTTCTATCACTGCAACTAAATTAACCCTAAACATGTTTGTGTTAAAGCAAGCAATTTGATTCAAAATTCAGAACATGCTAATTCGCTTTAGCTCCCGTTCCCTTAAGCAGGACGCACTGGCAGCTGTGTTTCTTTTACAAGAGAGTACAATGTCATAGGTTTTGCACCCGGAAATTCCCTGCCCGCTTTTTATCTGCACTTTTCCGTCGCGCTGGAAGAAATACTGCAACTCAATAACCGTTTCATGTACAGCTGGTTATAGAACTACATCCGTCGATTTTTCCAGCTCGTTCATTCTTGTTTCGTCGGAACTTTGGTATTTTTTTCCTGGTTACACGTTCCTTGTAAATAGGTATTTAAATCGAGGGCAAACAAAGTGAACTTTTTATATGTTCTGTGCTTTATAGAAAGGAAAGCAGAACATATGAGTTATTCCGGTGGCTTAGAGAACAGAGGCTCGAGTTTCTACGTAATTTTCCATGTTAGGCGGAACCCGAGCACCAGACGAAGCATCACTGGTGTTATTAACACCACTGGCTCTGCCACTTCCCTGGAACCCATCTTCTGAAATTAGGGATGGGGACGTAAAAGTAATAGAAAAACTGATTTTGATATAAAAGAAAAAAACAAGTCATACTGATGATGTTAAAACATTTCGTGTGGCATTGTATCCAGAGAGTTTAATCCGTCTTCACAAGATAATTAAAATTAAAAGGATGGCATTTTATGAAAGCTTTAATAAATGATGTTCACACATAAAAGTTTAATATATTTAACATAAGACCTTTCAGGAATCACACTGGTCCCATCATCAGATGTAGAATGCACAAACAGGATAATTGATTACAAGACTTTATATACAGGGTTGACAGGTGACGGGCAAACACACAAGTGGGCCAATATGTAAATACATACATGTAGCATAGAGGAAGGAGACTGTTGTTCATTCGAGTCTCTAAGAAGACGCTGGTTCAGCTCATCTCTAGTCATCCAATAACAGTTTCCAGGGAAGAGGGATAGTGGAAGGAAAATCGTCATTACAGCAGGAATATCTAAATTTATAAATGAGAAGACTTTCTGTAAACAGGATTGATGATCTTGTTGTTGCAGTGGCATGGATATCTGCCTTGGACCAATCAGATTGATGCTTACTTTTTAGGCAAAGGCGGGATAAGGCCGTAGTACTGGAATTATTTCTGACATTATATTTGTATTCATATAGCCTACTCTTCAAGGTACACAGTGTAGAACCGATGTAGACATGATCTTTGGTGTTTGGATAAATAGCTTTAGAACCGATGTAGACTTGATCATGGGTATAGAGTACACCCCATATTTATTTAAAGTGTTGACTGGGTCTCTGTCATTCCTGATTAGGGTTAACAGGTTCACTGCCTTGATTACAAAACGTAAATTAGATCGTTTATATACATTTTCCAAAAGTTACTCCTAGAATAAACGGTAAGGAGCCCATATATTTGATTATCCGATGCTCTCGAGTTAATGTAGAGAGTGTTGAGTTAGTGAGTTTTTATAAGATAGAATTCACTGTTGATGACGGATACCTGTACTTGCAAGACGGTTTTACGAATCCTATGTAGCTGCAAGTTTCTTCATTTGATGCAGGACCTAGAAGAGTCTGTTTTACGTTACACCCCAGTAAAACCATCTTTATGCATACGATATGTAGATGACGTTCTTGATTTTTGGTCTGCCACAGAAACTGAATTTAATACTTTCGTTGGAAATTTATCCTATCACAACCCAAACATTAAGTTCTCTCTAGAATTTGAAAACAACTGTACCCTGCCATTTCTGGACATTTTTCTTCAGAGGAACAATTCTACTCATACCGTTAAATTTTCAGTTCATCGCAAACCTACCTGTAATACCGCTATGATTCCAAACTCCTCCAGCAATCCGCCTACTAAAAAGTTATCGGTATTGTATTTTATATTGTGCCGTGCCATTTCACATTCGTCTAATGAAGAACTACGTAACTTGGAGCTACATAGGATTCGTAAAACCGTCTTGCAAGTACGGGTATCCGTCTTCAACAGTGAATTCTATCTTATAAAAACTCACTAACTCAAGACTCTCTACATTAACTCAAGAGCGTCGGATAATCAAATATGTGGGCTCCTTACCGTTTATTCTAGGTGTAACTAATGTTTTGAATAATGTATATAAACAATCTAATTTACGTTTTGGAATCAAAGCAGTGGACCTGTTAACCCTAATCAGAAATGACAGAGACCCAGTCAACACTTTAAATAAACATGGAGTATATTCTATACCCATGAAAGCTATTGATCCAAACACCGAAGATCAAGTCTACATCGGTTATATGCCGCGTACCTTGAAAAGTAGACTATATGAACACAGATATAATGTCAGAAATAAATCCAGTACTACATCCTTATCCCACTTTTGCCTAAAAGTTACGCATCAACCTGATTGGTCGAGGGGAGGTATCCTTGCCACTGCAAACCAAAAGATAATCAATACTGTTTACAGAAAGCCTTCTCATTTATAAATTTACATATTCGTGCTGTAATGACCATTCACCTTCCACTATCCCTCTTCCCTGGAAATTGTTATTGGATGACGATAGAGACGAGCCAAACCAGCGTCTTCTTAGAGACTCGAATGAACAAGTCTCCTTCCTCTATGCTAAATGTAGTATATATTTACGTATTGACCCACTTGTGTGTTTGCCCGTTACCTGTCAACCCTGTATATAAAGTCTTGTAATCAATTCTCCTGTTTGTGGATTCTACATCTGATGATGGGAACAGTGTTAGTCCTGAAATGTTAAATATTTTAAACTTTTATGTTTGATCATCATATATTAAAGCTTTCATCAAATGTCATCCTTTTAATTTTAATTATCGTGTGAAGACGGATTTATCTCACAGAGTCATATTGATGTTTCTATTCAATGCAAAACAACAACATGATGGTAAGTACAAATTCCATGCTTTAGTTTTATGACTACTGCTTCATCGAAAGAAATTTGCAACTGATTTAACGATGGGAAATTTAATTAACAAGAACTGTACACCAACTATACTCAAAATAGTATAACTAGACTGTACCAGTAATCCGAATTTATTGGCGTAGAATAGAATTCAAAGTTTCCAAGCTTCGCACATCAACCAGATGACTTTTTCAAGAAAGGTAAATGTATACCTTCCTTGAAAAAGGTGGATGTCTACCTTCCTTGAAAAAGCCATCTGGTTGATATCCGAAAGCCTGGAAACTTTGATTTCTATTCTACTAAAAAAACTTGGTATTACTAGTATAATTATACGATTTTGAGATTTGAAATTTAGTTTTATAAGCCTAACAGTACTTAACGTTTCACTAATAATAGGCCAAACAATACTTAATATGTTTCACCTAGAAAAGTCCTAACAATATTTAATGTTTCACCTAAAACAGAAATTTTACATAGTGGAATAATCTTAATGGCATACCATCCGGATCGACCTGTATGAATCCACATGCCGATCCGGTGGCCGAGTGATCAGAGGCTTCCATTTGTGACTGGCAGTCGGAGCTGGATTAGAGTCCCAGATAAGGCATAGGTGTCGCGTCTGTCTTATTGCACTGGTATCGTCTCTACCTCGTTCTTGGAACCCGTAGACAAAAATTGGCAACGCGCGAATGCATATAGACCATAGAGTTGCTCGTGGTGATCTAAAACCCCGCCGCCCCCAAAACCCCCTCGAGACAAACCATAACATTTCCATTTGTTAAAATACAATGCTCGACATAGAAAATGCCACACCCCGAAGAAATATACAAAATGAGACGAAACTTACCACTCTTATAGGGAAGTAGGTGGGAAAGAAGTGATTTAATTTATGACGGATTGCATCAATAGGATGGGCGAATATATTTTAAAATGTATCTATGACCGCCATACCATGCTATATATCAGTCACACTGCCTGGCATGAAATGAAAAATTCCCGAATGGTATTCTGAGGTATCGCTAACAATGCATCGTTGATGCGCCGTTGACCTGTGTACACAATTCATTGTCATTCTGCAAAGTTGTACACCTTATACCCATTTAACAAAACAATGTCCGCCCCCACATTGCCGCATCGACAGATAATATCTGAAAGGTGTATAAACACACGTCTTCTGCAAATGACGTCCCGCACTTTCTTTATTGAGAAGAAGTCTGTGGATCGTGCACGCCAGGGATGCGCCTGTACACATTTTAGACACTATCTGCTGATGCGGCAGTGTGGGGGAGGACGTTATCTTGCTATAGCTGGGCGTCAGGTATACCACTGAGATACGGCACCGAAACGGGTTGCAGTACCACATCGACGCATTATCGTGTCGTAATTGTACCCATTATGAGTACGATCGGTGAAGATAGTTAAAACTGAGAGTCCCCCAAACTATAACACCAGGCTGAGGAGCCGTACAACGAACGGCAGCAAGATCAACCCGGCGACCACGTCTATACTTTCAATAGATCGCTCGTCGGCCCTGGCATAGAAGCCAGACTCGTGTGTGAGTACGGCTTGTTTTTATTCATCCAGCCACGCATCTCGGTGGCGAAAGCTCGTGTAAGGAGTGAGAATGCTTCTGACGGCGTCACAAACTTAAGCACCTAACCACTACAACCTTGTGCGTCGATGTACTGCATTGAATGGTAGTCGCCGCAATGGCTGGCGAGGCGCAAACCTGCCTCAGACAGTCTGGGATTCCCAGTCAATGTCGATACGGAGATATCCGTAACTGTCCATACACCTCGTCCGCTTTGGATTGTGGGAATGCTACTACTTGCCGTCCAATGCGACGATTGAGGTGTTCGGAAGTCCCCCACACGTGCACCAGTCCCATTACAGTGAAGCACGTTACCTTTCTCCAACCACTGTCTCCACATTCGGCCGACAGTTGTTGCATCCTGATGCGACGGAGAGACAAACGAGCCGTACGTAGTCCTGTTATCAAGCCTCTAGTAATGGTAAAGTAATGTGTAATGGTATGGTATATGCATATCATAATACCATACATATTATGTATATGATACATGTACATAAATATATGTATATGTATGATATACATAAATATTATTATTGCAATAATAATAATAATAATAATAATAATAATAATAATATTCTAATACGAGGGTTGTACCGAAAGTAATGCAAAAGTGGGCATAACTTTTTTATTAACTGACAGAGGTCGTTCAAGTTGCACATGTTAGTACAGTAACCCTTTCTCTATACAAAAGTACTACTCAACATAGTCTCCACCACTAGCGATGCGTTCGCGCCATCGTTGAACCCAACTCTCGAATCCACTCTAAAAATTCAGGTTTGGACTGTTGTACCTACTTCTTCACAGCCACTTTCACCTCCTCTGTGTCATCAAATCGTTGTCTCCGGAGACTGTCCTTCAGTGGACCGAACAGTGAAAGTTGGAAGGCGCCAGATCTGGGCGGTACGGTGGATGGGAAACCACCGACCAGCCTAATTGGCTGATCGCCTGATTTGTTTCCAAAGATGTGTGTGGCCTCGAACTGTCATGGTGAAAGTGGATCCTTTTCAGATTCTTGTTCGGTCTCTTTCTCCTTATGGCTTCTCTAAGCTTCATGAGCAGTCACTATTACTTTCTGTGCTGATCGCCAGCTCTTGAACTTCTTAGGCCTTGGTAAAGAGGTGTGACGTTATCCAGTGGATTGATTCTTCGTTTCCGAATTGTAAAGTTACGCCCATGTTTCATTCTTTGTCACCAGATCGAAAAACAAACAAACACACCATGTCTTCATTGGCTGCAAATGCTTCCAGCAGATCTGAGCACACTTCCACTCTTCTCTCATTCAAATTTGCAATGAAGAAGAAAGGTTACTATGGAGGAAGACTTACTCTACCAAAATTTGCAATTTGAACGACCGCTTTCAGTCAATAAAAAAGTTATTCCCACTATTGTATTACTAGTGTATACATATATACATGTTATATATATATGTGGGTAAACCATATATACACATTATTATTTAAATATATGCAATGTGCATATGAGTATCATATACATTGAAGAACAATTGAATTAGAGACAGCTGGCGTTATGCAAAGGTGGCAATGTGGGCGGCCCTGTAAACGGAAACGACACGACGTATGCAGCAATCCGACAATATAAGGAGTGATGCGACGGGAATCAGTAAGAGTAGGACGCAGTATGGGTAAGACGAAGGATCTAAGCGCATTTGATCGTGGGCAAATTGTCGGGGCTCGACGAATGAGTCACTCCATCTCGGAAGCCGTGCAGGCACTGGAATTTTCACGAACCACTGGGTCACAGGTGCACCGGGAGTACATCGAATCCGGTAAAACCATCCCTGCAAGGGCCAACTGCCGTGAACAACAGCGTGTGGATGAGCGGGGTCATCGCCGGCTATCTCAGATTGTAACAGCAGATAGACGGGCCACAGTGCAAGAAATCACTCGACAATTTAACGCTGGTGCACAAAAACGTGTAAGTAGTCACACCATCCAGAACCATCTCCTCGCTATGGGGTACAGAAGCCATCGTCCCACGAGGGTACCGCTCCTGACCGCACATCACAGGGTGCAAAGATTAGCATGGGCGCGGGAACATCGCCACTGGACCCTAGACACGTGGAAAAATGTTACCTGGACTGATGAGTCGAGATTGACGTTGGTACATGCGGATGGCAGGATACGAGTACGGCGCAAACCACATGAAGCGACGGATCCTTCTTGCCAGCAGATTACTCTTTAAGCTGGAAGGGGTGGCATTCTCGTCTGAGGACTACTTACGTGGACTGAAATGGGACCCCTGGTACGTGCGACATCGTCCCTCACAGATCAACGTTACCGGGATATCCTGGACGACCATTTGCACCTGTTTGTGCGTCTTCAATATCCCACTGGGGACCTCATCCTGCAACAAGACAATGCAGCTCCCGAATTGTATCCGAATGGTTGGATGAACACTCCACCGACGTAACCTCGCTTCCTTGGCCAGCTAGGTCACCTGACATAAATCCCATCGAACACATCTGGGATGCCATCGAGAGAGGTGTTTGAGGCTCTGCCCCACCTCCATCAAATCTTCGTTAACTGTGGGAGCTTGTTCAGGGGTCGTGGATCCGTTTGGCTTCCCAACGCTTCCGGTGTCTTGCCGAGTCCATGCCAAGACGAATCGACGCCGTCATCAGGTCGAAAGGTGGTGCTACACGTTACTAGACAGGCATCTCTAATTCAATTGCTCTTCAGTGTACATATGCTCCATTGTACGTATACCATATGTATGGTATGGCATGTTACGTGTATGTGTATAATTATGATATGCTATGTTAATGTTTAATGGCATTTACATGTTTAATGATATCACATGTGCACTATATTGACAAAAGTCACCGGACATCCCTTTAAAAACAAATGAACGAATCCGCTACGTTGTTTAGATGTGCGTTACAGCTGCAAACGGTATACAAACTAGCCTGCAGCTAACAGCGATCATATCGCACCGTGAGTTTGAGGGAAAATGTCGCGGCGGGAGAGAAATGACTGTGAGAAAGGAAAGATTTTTGGGTATTATATTAGTCGGTTGTCCATAAGAGAAACTGAGAGACGTTTAAACATACCCAAGTCAACTGTTAAATTTACAGAATAAGTGGATGACAAATGGCGCATCTGAAGCAGCAAAACGTACCGGCAGACCAAAGAAAATCAGTGATAGAAGACGTCGAAGCCTCAGGAAAGTTGTTACAGCTAATCGACGGAGTACTGCACAAGACCTCAATGTACCGGTGAGTAAAAATGCTGGAACCTCGGTATGTATACGTACCATTCCCAGAGAACTTCATTCCATGAGTGACCGTGGTCGTGCGGCTGCTCATAAGTCTTTCATCTCCACTCGGAATGGTACTCGTCGTTTGGCATAGTGTAAAGAACATTTGTCGTGGACCATAGATTAATGAAAACGGGTCCTACAGACTGATGAATCCAGATACACGATCCATCAGTCTGATGGCCGTGTGTGGGTATGGCGGCAGACGGGAGATCGCTATTTACTACATGTAACGTACCAGGAGATGTGACGTACCTGCCAGAAGGACGCACACGACATAAAGGCAGATATGAATCAGAATAAAACGTCCGCGTAGCTCAATTGGTAGAGTGACTTATTCCGGAATGAGGGGATCCGGGTTCGAATCCTGGCGTGGACAGAAATGACGGAGAAATTTACTTCGTTATAATGGCGCCCGAACTATCCGGATGACCCGACCGTTCGAAATCTCGCAATGGTGTGATGTTATTTCCACACAGCGAGATAGGAAAAATCAGAGAATCCCTTCTCCAGCACTTCAGAAAAAAAAAAAAAAAAAAAAAAAAAATAAGGGGGAGATGATGTAACGTACCAGGAGATGTGACGTACCTGCCAGAAGGACGCACACGACATAAAGGCAGATGGGAATCAGAATAAAACGTCCGCGTAGCTCAATTGGTAGAGTGACTTATTTCGGAATGAGGGGATCCGGGTTCGAATCCTCCTGGCGTGGACAAAAATGACGGAGAAATTTACTTCGTTATATACAGTGTACTGTTCTTACGATCAAGTTTGGAGCTGGCAGTGTACTCGTGTAGGGATGTTTTTCGTGGACAAACCTGCTCACCAGCACGTCTACCTCGATATTCTGAACAATTATGCCCTACTAACCATGTGGCAATACTATGGAACCGAGCCTTGTTGGTACCAGCAAGATAATACACCGTGCCATAAAGCAAGGACTGTTAGGGCGTGGTTTGACAATAATTCCATATCATGTGTGGACTGGCCAGTACAGAGCCCTGGCTTTAATCCCATAGAGCATCCCATAGGTGCTCTATGGGATGAATTAGAGCGCCGCATAAGAAGTTTGGAACCAAGGCCTACTACTAAGCAACAATTAGCGGCAGCATTATGTATTGAATGGAAGCGCATACCTATCGCCGTGTTCCAAAACCTTGTCGAAAGTATGTCTTGAAGGATCAGTGCACGTATTAAGGCCAAAGGTATACCAACACCCTACTAATGTATGTGAATAAATGCGACGTCGTCTTTCTCCTCTAGGTGTCCGGTGACTTTGTCAATATAGTGGATGTGTAATGGGGACCATCTAGTATTTTATATTAAAATGTAATGGTAGGATTTCCGATGGCATCGCCCATTCATTCTCACTCTTTACACGTGCTTTCGCCACTGACATTACTCCGATGCAGTCCTGATGAGGACGACCAAACGTAGCTACGCCGAACCGTTTTTTGCCCATTTATTGGCCCAACTGCCGCGTGATTGGTTCGCAGGTGTACTTATTTAATGCCGACACTTACCCAAACATTTTCATTGGCCGCCGATAAATACTTCTGGTGAGGCATTTCCTACGTCGGGCAGTGTCACAAAAAATGATTTTATCATTTATATTCAATCATACAGTTTTGTACACGTACAGACAAGTAATGGCTATAGATTCTAAAGTTAAAAGTATAATAAAAGAATAAAAGTACTGATCTGAAAGAATAAAGCTTACTGATGTGGACTTTTCAACACAAGAATCCAGAGATCTTCCCGTTAAATTCTTTTTGTATCCTTTTTACTTCAAACAAAGCTTTCATAACTTTGCGAGTCCTGCTGTTGATTAACTGTATTGTCCTTGTGTCGTGTGACGGCACATGCGATGTATGCAGCTAAGTATGTACATTAGTATCAAACAAATGGTCTAGGTGAACTTTCAATACCTTTTCCGCTTCCGGAGGGAATCCATAAAACTTCATTATTGAAAAAGCATTAAAATGGTCTTCACACGCTTCATGTAAAAATTGAAAACTAATAAAGAAAAATCTCTTTTTTTGTCGCATGACAATGAATAATAGCCTGAGTCTTTGAGCTTTGGCTTTTTGGCGACCTTCTACGGTTAAAAATAAACTGCGGAATATTGAAATTTCCTCTCCTAGAGGTTTTGTTAAAATATGGATGTGTGTGTTTGTTAGTTTTCCTTGTGCAAATGATTTGCTTGACGACATTCGAACAAAGCTTTCTCATAAATGGCAAAAGAACAATCTGTTGGCTTTCAGTTGCCCTCCTCTTTTTTCTCGATGAATCAGAATTTTTACAAGCTTATGCATTTCCATGAATGGAAAAACAGCATAAGTACTAGTTGAAAACCCCACATTGAGTGGAACACTTTTTATGCGTGTAAAAGCAAGAATTTCTCCTCTGAGCTTTTCACGCATAATACTTCTTACTATATTCCTTAACTATTGTGCATTCATTGTGTGAAAATTTATAATATATTGGAGGTAAGAACTAAACAGAATTTTTCTTACAAAAATCAGAAAAAGTTAACCTTTTAACTGGATTATTTATAATAATGGCTTAATTTCCATGTCCCGTGCGTTCTGAGAGATACACTTATGAGGAAATGCCATTTAGTACGTCTTTTGTAAAAAAAGATCACGCTTATGCTATCGGGTTGTCCATCCGTCTGTCCGTCCTCCTGCATGTGGGCACGATATCTCTTCAACAATAGTTCTTTTTGCATTTGGAAGCTTGAAATATGCGAATAACGATCTTTTATTTCGTCTTCTTTAGGATGTACAGTTCCACCGCTAGAGGGCGTAAATGCAGATGATATCAAATTCAAAATACATTTTATTCCATATATTTGCTTCCAAACATCCGATTAAAAAAAAAAAATTCTTTTACCTTTCCATTCCATTTATGTCGAAGAGTAATTTAAGTATAGTCACTTTTTCAAGATACGCATAGATTTTCCGCTAGGGACGTAAAAGTAATTCGCGTTTTTCCCGATATCTCTACTTCTACTTCTAAAATTTCCGATTTGAAAAATTCTTTCTTTAGCGGATACAGCTTCTGATGGGAAATCTTTTTTAAATAATTTCTAATTTTTGCTAAAGAACAGTTTGGCCACCAAGACGCGTAAGTGTTAATTTCTGCTTCTGATGTATGTGCCACAAAATCTGAGCTTATAAAATCCTGATTGAAAAAATTCGTTAGTAGACCGATGCCACTCACGTCAATAAACCTTTTCGGAATATTTTCTTCTTAAAACATTGCATGGTTTCTTGATCTCAAAGACTATAGTTTTGTGACGATTATATATATTAAGATAATACAACGTAGTTTGTCACAAATATTTATTTTTTCAAGTCTACCATAGTTTTGCTGGATATTGACCTAGCTTGATCAGGCCAAATTGCACGTAAATATTCAAATTGTATCATCATCATCATCATGGTCAACCATTATCAATCCACTGCTGGACGAAGGTCTCCCCAAGTTTCCTCCACAACGGTCTGTCTTGTACCAGTCTCCTCCATGTCACCCCTGCATACTTTCGAATTTCATCCACCCATCTCCCATGTGGTCTTCTTCTGGGTCTTTTCCTGTCCCTTGGAATACAATCTAAAATTTCGGCTGTCCATCGATGATCTGTCCTTCTGGCAGTATGTCCAGCCCATTGCCATTTCAGGGATTTAACTCTGATCATGATGTCTTCCACTCTTGTCATTTTTCGGATCCACGAGTTCCTCTTCTTATTTCTCCTGGTTACACCAAGCATGCACCTCTCCATGCTGCTTTGAGTTGTCTGCAGTCTTTGTATGTCTCTTTTAGTTAAGGTCCACGTCTCTGCACCATACGTAAGCACTGGAAGGATGCATTGATCAAACACTTTTCTTTTAAGACATAATGGCATATTGCTCTTGAAAATTATGCTGTTTCTTCCAAAAGCTCTCCAAGCAAGTTTTGTACGCCGATTAATTTCTTCATCAATGTGACCCTCACTTGATATCTGCTGTCCAAGATAAACGTACGTGTCTGTTATCTCCAGCTTTTCTCCATCAATCGATAAATCTTCATTTCTTGTAAAAGCATTGAACATCACTTTTGTCTTCTGAAAGTTCATTTTTAATCCCACTTCTTTACTCTTGTCAGCAAGTTCCTGGATCATACTCTGCAGCTCTGATGGGCTAGTTGCAAAAATGACTACGTCATCAGCAAAACGAAGGTGGGTTAGATAATCTCCATTAATCTTTATCCCCTTGTTTTCCCAGCTCAGCGACTGAAAAACACCCTCCAATGTGGCATTAAAGAGCTTCGGAGATATGGTGTCACCTTGTCTCACTCCCTTTCCAATTTTTACGTGTGTTGTATTTTCAAACAGCCTAATCTTTGCACTTGCATTTTCATAGATGTTATTAATAATATTAATGTATGCATCTTCAATACCGCAGGTTTTCAGAGCCATTGTAACTGCTGATGGTTTCACCGAATCAAAGGCTTTTTCATAATCGATAAAAGCCATGCACAATGGAAGTTCATATTCCCTCGCTCTTTCAATTAGTTCTCTCAGCACGTGGATATGATCTATTGTGCTGTAGCCACTCCTGAATCCAGCTTGTTCTCTCGGTTGAGCCATGTCCAGTGTTACCTTCAAGCGGTGTGAAAGAACTTTAGTGAAGATTTTATAAACTACTGATAGGAGCCTGATAGGTCTGTAGTTTCCGAGATCCTCACTGTCACCTTTCTTATGTAGCAGGATCATTGTAGCGGTGTTCCAATCCTCAGGAATCTTTCCTTCACTAAGGCATCGAGTGAAAATTTGGGCGAGTACTGTTTCGATTTCTCCACTTGCTTCTTGTATGATGTCTACAGTAATTCCATCTTCTCCTGGAGCTTTTCCTCGCTTCATGTTCTTGATTGCATGTGCAACTTCTGCTGGAAGGACTGGAGGAACTCTGGTACTGGTATCTTTCATGATGTCTGGAGTGCATATATCATCCCTTTCATATAATTTGGAGTAGAAATCTTTCACTCTTGTCAAAATTTCGCCTCTATTTCTTGTTACAGAACCATCTTCTTTTCTCAGTGCCATAATCTGTTTTCTTCCCTTACTGAGATGTCCCTTTGCTATCTTTAGGCTTTGGTTGTTTTCAATTGCTTTCCTCACTAGTTCACAGTTGAATTTCCTTACGTCTTCAGTGATACTTTTTCTTACTGTCTTGCATAGCTCTATATATTCCACTTTGGAAGTCACATCTTCTTTAGTAGTCCTCATCTCTCTTCTTTTTGCATCAACATTTTGGTTTTTCCTGATAAATTGTTCACATGCAACTTGTTCTTAGACCCAGCTAATTTTGTTGCTGTTTCCATAAGAGCTTTGGTTACTTTTCTGTTAACTTCAGAGATGTCCACTTCTTCCGATGTTAGGCCTTCTAAAGCAGAGAACCTGTTCTTCAGTTCTAACTTGAAGGTATTATGGTGTTTTTTAAGGTTGGTTATGTTAATAGATTTTGTTTGTCTTATGAGCTCGCCTCGTTCAAGTTTAGTGTTGAGGTGCATCTTACATCTCATCAATCTATGGTCACTACCTGTGTTGAACTTGTTTAGCACACTGCAGTCTTCTATGACGAATGTTTTGTTACACATAATAAAATCAGTTTCACTTGTCGTCCCATTTGGATGTCTCCATGTCCATTTCCTGTGTGGCTTTTTCTTGAAGAAGGAGTTCAAGATGAAAAACCCTTCTGCCTCTGCAAACTCAACGAGAGTATTTCCACGCTGGTTTCTGTTACCGTGACCGAATTTACCTACTGAAGTTTCATTCTGTTGCCGTTGCCCTATTTTTGCATTGAAATCTCCCATAATTATTTTCAAGTGCTGCTTACCTTTATTATTTAGATGACAAATTTCCTCATAAAATTCTTCAATTTCTTCTTCAGGATGACTTGTGGTGGGTGCATAAGTTTGAATAATCTGAGCCTGGTATCTTTTCGAGAGTTGGATAACAAGTCGTGCAGCTCTGTCAGAGGAACTTTCAACTTCTACAAATTTATCTTTCAGTTTCTTGTTTATTATAAATCCAACACCACTAGTTCTGCCAGTATCTGTTCCACGATAGTAGAAGAGATGTCCACTTTTCAGTTCGATGAGATCTTCTCCTTTTCTCCTTACCTCACTTAGCCCCACGATGTCCCACTTGATCCCTTGTAGTTCCTCTTCCAATTCAAGAAGCCTTGAATCAGAAGATAGGGAGCGTCCATTGTAAGTAGCCAAGGTCAGCATCAGATGGCAGCCTAGTCCGGTCCTCCGGGGATTCTTAGCACCCTCTGCCTTCATGTCGCACTGGCCGCTGCCTTGGCCAGGTACATTCCAGCTGCCGGAGACTGAGGGCCAAGATTTAAGTTGTGGAATCATTTTGGAGGGGTTTGGCCATAACTCACAATGCTGGCCAAGCGGGTTGGTGAGTGTGGGATAGAATTTCCTCTAATCCCGATGGTATAGTTATACCGCTATGGGCGGTCGTCAGAGCCCCTTTAGTGGGAACAGGATGCACCACGAGAAGGCAGGGTTGACATTTGTCAAGGAGAGGCTGTGATGTTACGCATCACCTGACCTTACATCCCTTCAAATTGTATATGATATCATAAATGGTATTTACAGTCACGGGTTTTGGTTAGTTGCTTCCCCGCGCTGGATAGAAATGGGGTGGATGCCATGACATTAACAAGTTACGAAGACTTCTGATACATATGGAAAGCTTCCAAAATATCAAGTTTGGTGGTTGAATTTGGCTTGTCAATTAGTGTTGCTTCTTCAAAGAGAAATTCATGGTCCTTTTTCCTAACAGTGTTTAGCCATCGATGACTTCTTTAGGTCACAGTTCCGAGTGTAGGTCATGTGTCCTATATACGAAGCGCCACATTTGCATAGAATTTCATAAATAAATTCCCCACGAGATTTTGTCTTTGATCCTAAAAAGTTCATTTTGTTTATGGGTTTAAAAATCACTTTAAAGTAAAAGGTTTTGAGAATTTTTGAAATTTAGTAGGCAATGTCACGGGAAAATGGAATAATGGCAAAATTCTCTCGCAAGGGGCGCATCACAGGAGTTAACGTGGAGATAGGTTTCGGTTTCCGGAAATTTGTTAGGGCCTTGTCTATAATGGAAAGGTTGTATCCTCGTTGTACTGAAACACGTTTAAGGAAATAAAGTTCTTTTTCCAAACTGTCTTTATCTGAACCTATATGTATCGCGCGATATGCGCCACTGTAAAAGGCACTGAGTTTTTGTTGCCCAGAGTGATTGGATTTGGCATGTGGAGGTGAGAAAACAGCGAAAGGCTTCCGATAAATTGTGGTTTGGGAGAGATTTATTTGAGTGAGAAACCAGGATGTCAAGGAATGGTAAGCATTCATTATTTTCAGTTTCGTAGCTGAACTGAATGTGAGGATCAATGGAATTTATAAGTTTGACTAATTCTGGAATTTCAGAATTTTTTCCTTTCCATAGAACGAAAGTATCGTCTACATATCGTATCCATAAGTCAAATTTCACGAGTTTGAAAAGTTTTTCTTCAAATCGACGCATGAAGATTTCGCATGATACAGGTGACAGTGGGCTGCCCATGGCTAGACCTTTCGTCTGTTCATAAAACATTCCACGGAAAGTAAAACTGTTCTGTTTTATGCAAATGACCACTAATCTTTTTATTTCTAGTACTTCAGATTGGCTGTAATGATGCTCTATAAGACTTGCTTTTAGGGATTCCAGAGCTCCTTTTACTGGAACATTGGTGAACATACAGACCACATCAGAGGATAGCATTAGTTGATCTACGCAGGGGTGTAGTCTGAGTCGATTGGCAAACTCAATGGAATTTTTCACAGATGTTTCGTTTGGAGTGGCAGCAGAGGTAGATAATTTTGAAGATAAGGACTTGGATAACTTATATGCTGTAGTGCTGATATTACTTACTATAAGCCGGAAAGGAATGCCAGATTTATGTATTTTAGGGAGAGCATAGAATCTCGCACAACGGGCGAGATTACAGTTTCCGGTGTGACATGTTTTACATAAATTTTCAAAATTTTCATGCAATTCATAGACTTTCCGCTAGGAGACGCAAAAGTAAATTGCGTTTTCTCCGATATCTCTGCTTCTAAAACGCCGATTTGAAAACTTCTTTCTGTACCGGAAACAGCTCCTGATGGGAAATCTTTTGCATATAATTTCTAATTTTTGGGAAAAAAATGGTTTGACCACCAGGAGGAATAAGTTTTAATTTCTGCTTCTGATGTATTTGCAGCAAAATCTGAGCTCCTAAAAACTGGACTGAGTTTTTTTCCCTGGACCGATACAGCTCACATCAAAAAACCTTTTGATAATACTTTCTTTTTAAAATAATGCATGGTTTTTCCGCCAGGGGGCGTAGATGCATATCTTATGTTTGTCAATATCTCTGCTTCTAAGAGTCCGATTTGAAAAATTTCTTTCTTTGTTCGAGAGCTTTTATGCTCCGAAATGTTTCTCATATAATTTTAAAATTTTCTTAACGCACAAGTCTGCGACCACAGGGCGTAAGTTCACTATTTCGTTTACAGCAATATCTTCGGGATTGAAAATCTTCTTTCTTCGGTCAGATACTATTGTTTTCTATATCAGTTCCATTGACTTGGAATAGCTTTGATAAATTTAATTGGGGTCAGAACGGATTCAAAAGACGAGCTCATTACACCTGAAAATGCGGTGTCATCTGTTTTGTTAATAGTCTTGTCGTTTTTCTCCACGCATTTATATTAAAGGCTTGCAGTTTTCTTTATGCCTCAATTCTGGGAAAGCCTTTGTTGTCCTGTATCTAATTTGAACCATTCAACAACTGACTCATTTGCCTTGTTTCTGCAGCCTTCACTAAAGAAATGAATGCATCTACACTATGCTGCCAGAAGTATTTCGACATCAACCTGTATTTGCAACAAATACTTTCATTCTAAAATGTTTGTACACAGAAGAGCTGCCTTGGGATTTTTTGGAAATAGTCATATTCTTGCTGTGCTTCCCTGCCCTTTAAACTAACGCGTTTATGCAAAGATGCATACACGTGTAACGTTGACCAATGTCAGTCGTCAATCAGTGTAAAAGACAAACCGTCATGAGACAGTCGTGAGGGTGAGCTTCAAGTGCTTCATGTGCTGAAGTCTATGAACTGTTTTGTTGTCAGTATATAGTTCGCAGTGATGGTTCCACTGCCCAGTGGAGGGTTTCAGCTCCTGCTACTAGTTACTGTCTCCCGTATTCCGCAGAGGTGTGGAGCAGAACATTAAGCGTGCAACATCTTTATAACAACGTTAAGGCAAACTTCAAGTACAGTAAGTCTTGTTATGTGTCTTTTGTTAGTTCAACTGAACATTGAACAATGCTACTACATGCAAACAGCATTAGACTGCTAGCCCAAAGGACTAATACGACTACAAATTATTTATGACTTTTATTTCCACTAAATGTACTGGAAAGTGTACTAAAGGTTTATAACGAAGTAAATTTCGCCGTCATTTTTGTCCACGCCTGGGCTCGAACCCGGGTCCCCTCATTCCGGAATAAGTCACTCTACCAATTGAGCTACGCGGACGTTCGTTGTCGTTGCTATCTGCCTTTATGTCGTGTGTGTCCTGCTGGGCAGGCACGTCACATCTCACCCCCTCCCGAAACGAAAGAGAGCCGGGTGCATGACCCACGGGTCAGCCGTGACCATGAATTGTCGCAGGCAGCCATCCTCTGTAGAACGTGCACTTGAGAACTCCCAGACAATCCGGTGTGTGGAATGCAACGTCACACACATTTATTTTTCGAAGCGCTGGAGAAGGGATTCTCTTATTTTTCATATCTCGCGTTGTGGAAAGAACATCACACCAATGTGAGATCTTGAACGGTCGGGTCATCCAGAATGTTCGGGAGCCATTATAACGATGCAAATTTCTCCGTCATTTTTGTCCACGCCGGGGCTCGAACCCGGGTCTCCTCATTCCGGAATAAGTCACTCTACCAATTGAGCTACGCGGACGTTCGTTGTCGTTGCTATCTGCCTTTATGTCGTGTGCGTCCTGCTGGGCAGGCACGTCACAGGTTCCCAAACTGAAGAAACGTTTGATCTCATAAACTGTAAACATGTGAAGCTACAGATAAAGCTCTTTTTCGTGCTTGTTAGAGTGCCTCAGTCTGATTTAGCAGCTTGTGTTGCAAATTCAGTCTACTCGGTTAGTGTATTCTAACAGCTAGAGAGTCTATAGAGCTAATAGTAATTGCGTACCTTCAACAGATTTTATCGCAACAGCAGTTCTTCTTGTCATAGTTTGTACTAATTCCAGTACATCTCGACAGGAATACTAGAAACGAATCTCGGCGAGAATATCAGAAGCGAATGTAAATTGCAAACGTGTTAAATACAGAAATATACAATTCCGCCCCTAGTGGCGAAGCATTTAGCCACAAAACATTGTAAAAGGCGTGCAACATGTCCATCGTCGTGATCTCTATCTAGAGAAAAAAAAAATGCTATCTTTAGAGGCACAAATTCGGTGAAAAATATGATATACATTTGTTTTACCTTCCGATACCTTTTACCGCGAAGGCCATTTTACATATTACATATGTAAAATGGCCTTCGCAGTAAAAGGTATCGGAAGGTAAAAATAATTTTTTAAAACCAGTTTTTCTGTGGCAATTGTATAGGGTTAAATATATCTTAAATTTAATAGTATTTACGCCCGTAGCAAGGAGATTTCATACCGCAAAAAGACCGTATTACTGTCCCTCCGTATATCCTTCCGTGGACACATGGGTCATCGTTCCTGTAGTTCAGGGTTTCGACTGCAAAAAGAATTTCTGAAATCCGACTAATAGTTGTAGACATGCGGTGTCCACAAAAGAGGGCGTACGGACGACACAACAGCATATACTCTTTTTTTTTTGAAAGACGTGCTAAAGTTAAAGTGAAATAATCCGTAAAGGAAAAGAAAAGGAGTCTTGATCCAAGTCTGATTTATGGCACAAAATTAAATCGTTATAATGCGCCGGGATCTGGAATCAACGCTGAAATAATGGAAAAATATTTAGCTGCCGGAAAAGAAACATTTGGCGCAGACTTGTGGTCATTTTGATCTAACCTATAATTTTTCCCTTACCGAAATCAATAACAGAATCGCCTGGATAAATAAGAGCTAGCTGGAAATAAATTAATATTAATAGCTTTTTTAACAAGGGAATATAAAAATCAGCTACCGATTAGGCTGCAAATAAGATGCTCACATCTGCTCTTATCAAAGTTTGCCATTATTTGATCAGTCACTTGTTTTTAATAGTTATGAATTCGGCCGTAAGTGCTCCGACCATTAAAATATAGTAAGTTCAAAACTTTTCACGATACTAGAAAACGTCGGAGGGCTCAGATTTGTGACCTGTGAGCCTAATATCGGTCCATCCTGACTGGACTGTACCGAGAAAATGATATATCTACGAATGAAAATCCAGAGAACCGGAAAACAGAACGTAACACATATCAAGCCAGATGTCAAATCTCCAGTTTCAGCGGTGTTTGAAAACTTTCTTAAGAATCTCGAAAAAATCGGGATTGTCAAATCAGCTACTTCACACAATACAAAAGGCGATAACCCTGCAGACATATCGTATCACTCGAACATTTCTGAATTTCCAAGCCTGAGATGAATACGTTTGCCTTTTCTCTCCTGGATATTTCCTTCACGATAAAATCAAGCAATAATAATAATATGATTGCTAGATACAGAGCCTTTAATATGACAAATTCTAAAACTATTTTCAAATAAAATCTAAAACTATTTTCAACTAAAATCTAAAACTATTTTCAACTAAAATCTAAAACTATTTTCAACGCACGGCCATCAGACTGATGGATCGTGTATCTGGATTCATCAGACCATAGGATGCGTTTCCATTGATCTGCGGTCCATGATAAATGTTCTTTACACCATGCCAAACGAGGAGTAGCATTCCGAGTGGAGATGAAAGGCTAATGAGCAGCCGCATGACCACGGTCACCCATGGGATGAAGTTCTCTGCCAATGGTACGTGTACATAACCAGGTTACAGCTTTTTTACTCACCTGTACATTGAGGTCTTGTGCAGTACTCCGTCGATTAGATGTAACGACTCTCCTGAGGCTTTGACGTCTTCTATCACTGATTTCCTTTTGTCTGCCAGTACGTTTTGCTGCTTCAGCCACGCCATGTGTCTTCCACTTATTCAGTACATCCAAAACAGTTGACTTGGATATGTTTAAACGCCTCTCGGTTTCTCTTATGGACAACCCACTAATATAACACCCAACATTATTTCCTTTCTCAAAGTCAGGTTTCTCACACCGCGACATTTTCACTCAACCTCACAGTGCGATATGATCGCGGTCAGCAGCAGGCTTGTTTTTATACAGTTTCAGCTGTACTGCGCATCTTAACAAAGCAGTAGATCCATTCATTTGCTTTTGAAGGGGTGTCCGGTGACTTTTGTCAATATAGTGTATCGTCATCATCATCATCATTGTCAATCATTATCAATCCACTGCTGGACGAAGGTCTCTCCAAGCCTCTTCCACAACGGTCTGTCTTGTGCCAGTCTCCTCCATGTTACTCCCGCATACTTTCGAATTTCATCCACCCATCTCCTATGTGGTCTTCTTCTGGGGTTTTTCCCGTATCTTGGAATCCAATCTAAAATTTTGTCTGTCCATCGATAGTCTGTTCTTCTGGTAGTATGTCCAGCCCATTGCCATTTCAGGGATTGTACTCTGATCATGATGTGTTCCCCTCTTGTCATTTTTCTAATCCACGAGTTCCTCTTCTTACGACTCCTGGTTACACCAAGCATGCACCTCTCCATGGCTCTTTGAGTTGGCTGCAGCCTTTCTACGTCTCTTTTAGTTAAGGTCCACGTCTCTGTACCATACGTAAACACTGGAAAGTTGCATTGATCAAACACTTTTCTTTTAACACATAATGGCACATTGCTCTTGAAAATTATACTGTTTCTTCCAAAAGCTCTCTAGGCAAGTTTTATACTCAGATTAATTTCTTCATCAATGTGACCCTCAGTTGATATTTGCTGTCCAAGATAAACGTACGTATCTGTTATCTCCAGCTTTTCTTCATCAATCGATAAATCTTCATTTCTTGTAAAAGCATTGTACATCACTTTTGTCTTCTGAAAGTTCATTTTTAATACCACTTCTTTACTCTTATCAGCAAGTTCCTGGATCATACTCTGCAGCTCTGACGGAGTAGTTGCAAAAATGACTACGTCATCAGCAAAACGAAGGTGAGTTAGATAATCTTCATTAATCTTCTTCCCTTTGTTTTCCCAGTTCAGTGATTGAAAGGCATTTTCCAATGTGGTATTAAAAAGCTTGGGAGATATGATATCACCTTGTCTCACTCCCTTTCCAATTTTCATGTGTGCTGTATTCTCAAACAACCGAATCTTTGCACTTGCATTTTCATAGATGTTATTATTAATATTAATGTATGCATCTTCAATACCGCAGGATTTCAAAGCCATTGTAACTGCTGATGGTTTCACTGAATCAAAGGACTTTTCATAATCGATAAAAGCTATGCACAATGGAAGTTCATATTCCCTCGCTCTTTCAATTAGTTCTCTGAGTACGTAGATGTGATCTATAGTGCTGTAGCCACACTTGATTCCAGCTTGTTCTCTCGTTTGAGCCATGTCCAACGTTACCTTCAAGCAGTGTGAAAGAACTTTAGTGAAGATTTTATAAACCACTGATAGAAGGCTGATAGGTCTGTAGTTTCTTAGATCCTCAATGTCACCTTTTTTATGTAGCAGGATCATTGTAATGTTGTACCAATCCTCAGGAATCTTCCCTTTATTAAGGCATCGAGTAAAAACTTTGGCGAGTACTGTTTCAATTTCTCCACTTGCTTCTTGTATGATGTCTACAGTAATTCCACCTTCTCCTGAAGCTTTTCCCCGCTTCATGTTCTTGATTGCATGTGCAACTTCTGCTGGGAGGACTGGAAGAACTCTGGTTCTGGTACCTTTCATGATGTCTGGAGTACATGTATCATCCTCACTAGTTCACAGTTGAATTTTTTTACGTCTTCAGTGATACTTTTTCGTACTGTCTTGCGTAGCTCTATATATTCCACTTTGGAAGTCACATCTTATTTAGTTGTCCTAATCTCTCTTCTTTCTTGCATCAACATTTTGGTTTTTCCTGATAATTTGTTCACATGCAGCTTGTTCTTAAACCCATCTAATTTTGTTGCTGTTTCCATGAGAGCTTTGGTTACTTTTCTGTTAACTTCAGAGATGTCCATGTCTCCTGATGTTAGACCTTCTAGAATAGAACATCTGTTTCTCAGTTCTAATTTGAAGGTATTATGATGCCTTTTAAGGTTGGTCACGTCAATACACTTTGTTTGTTTTATGAGCTTGCCACGCTCGAGTTTAGCATTGAGGTGCATCTTACATCTTACCATTCTAGGGTCATTACCTGTGTTGAACTTGTCCAGAACACTACAGTCTTCCATGACAAATTTCTTGTTACACATAATAAAATCAATTTCCCTTGTCCATGCATTGGGATGCGTCCATGTCCATTTCCTTTGCGGCTTTTTCTTGAAAAAGGAGTTCATGATGAAAAACCCTTTCGCCTCTGCAAACTTTACGAGAGTATTTCCACGCTGGTTTCTGTTGCCGTGACCGAATTTACCTACTGAAGTTTCATTCTGTTGCCGTTGCCCTTGCCCTATTTTTGCATTGAAATCTCTTATAATTATCTTCAAGTGCTGCTTGTCTTTGTTATTTAGATGACGAATTTCCTCATAAAAGTCTTCAATTTCTTGTTCAGGATGACTTGTGGTGTGTGCATAAGTTTGAATAATCTGAGCCTGGTATCTTCTTGAGAGTTGGATAACGAGTCGTGCAGCTCTGTCAGAGGAACTTTCAACTTCTACAACTTTATCCTTCAGTTTTTTGTTTATAATAAATCCAACACCACTAGTTCTGCCAGTATCTGTCACACGATAGTTGAAGATGTGTCCACTTTTCAGTTCTGTGAGATCTTCTCCTTACCTCACTTAGCCCGAGGACGTACCACTTGATCCTTTGTAGTTCGTCTTCCAGTTCAAGCACCATTGAATCAGAAGATAGGTAGCGTCCATTGTAAGTAGCCAAAGTCAGCATCAAATGGCAGCTTGGTCCGGTCCTCCGGTGATTCTTGTCGCACTGGCCGCTGCCTTGGCCAGGTACATTCCAGCTGCCGGAGACTGACGGCCAAGATTTAAGTTGTGGAGTCATTTTGGTGGGGTTTGGCTTTTATCGATTATGAAAAGGCCTTTGATTCAGTGAAACTATCAGCAGTTACAATGGCTTTGAAATCCTGCGGTATTGAAGATGCATACATTAATATTATTAATAACATGTATGAAAATGCATGTGAAAAGATTCGGCTGTTTGAGAATACAGCACACATAAGAGTGTGAAAGAGAGTGAAACAAGGGTACACCATTTATCCCAAGCTCTTTAATGCCACATTGGAAAATGTCTTTCAATCACTGAATTGAGAAAACAAAGGGATAAAGATTAATGGAGATTATGTAACTCACCTTCGTTTTGCTGATGACGTAGTCATTTTTGAAACTACTCCCCCAGAGCCGCAGAGTATGATCCAGGAACTTGCTGACAAGAGTAAGGAAGTGGGATTAAAAATGAACTTTCAGAAGACAAAAGTGATGTACAATGCTTTTACAAGAAATGAAGATTTATCGATTGATGCAGAAAAGCTGGAGATAACAGATGCGTACGTTTATCTTGGACAGCAGATATCAACTAAGGGTCACGTCACATTGATGAAGAAATTAATCGGCGTATAGAACTTGCCTAGAGTGCTTTTAAAAGAAACAGCATAATTTTCAAGAGCAATATGCCATTATGTCTTAAAAGAAAAGTGTTTAATCAATGCATCCTCCCAGTGCCTGCGTATGGTGCAGAGACGTGGACCTTAACTAAAAGAGACATACAAAGACTGCAAACAACTGATTGGTGTAACCTGGAGAGATAAGAAGAGGAACTCGTGGATCAGAAAAATGACAAGATTGGAAGACATCATGATCAGAGTAAAATCCCTGAAAGGCAATGGGCTGGACATACTGCCAGATGAACAGACTATCGATGGACAATCAAAATTTTAGATTGGATTCCAAGATACGGGAAAAGACCCAGAAGAAGACCACATGGGAGATGGGTGAATGAAATTCGAAGGTATGCGGGAGTAACATGGAGGAGACTGGCACAAGGCAGGCCGTTGTGGAAGAGGCTTGGAGAGACCTTCGTCCAGCAGTGGATTGATAATTGTTGACAATGATGATGATGATATATATATATATACTGTATATTGGTGTGAAATTAATTGTGACAAAGTGAAAAAAAAAGCTAGTTTCTTTGAGTTTTTCTGGATGTTGCTCGTTATTGACGGAATTGGGCGTACCTAAACTGCGCAAGAATGCGACCGTAACAGTGCAGAACCGGTTTTTACTAGGTTCATCTGCTTAGTGGCAGATTATGTTCAGTTTTGAACCGGCGTTTGATAACAGCATACATGAGTGAGTTGGAGGTGTAAAGTGCAGTAATTGATATTTCGCCAAGGAAACGCGCTAAAGTTTTAGCGGTTAAAGAAAATACTTCGATGACTATTCCTGAGATTTTTGCGGCCACAGACGTCAGTAAATCCAGTGTTTCAAAACTGTTGACAGACTACAAAGATAGTGCATCTATGTCACCAAAACGAAAAGGAATCTGTGGACGAAAACGTAAGACATCACCACGTATTGATAAATTGATAATAAGGAAAGTATAATATGTCCATTAATGACAAGCCAGGACTTGCAGAGAGACTTAGCAGCCGGATGTGTAAAGATACACTCATCCACAGTGCGCCGCAGACTATTAGAAGCTGGACGACCTGCGAGGAGACCTGTAAAAAAGCAGCTCCTGACAGCTTCAATGAAGGAGAAACGCTTGCGATGGACTAAAAATATAATCACTGGACTTCTGATGATCGGAAAGGAGTGATGTTTAGCGACGAGGTCCATGTTTTTGTCCAAGGACCAAAAATCTGTTGTATGACGGAAAAAAGGCTAACCTGTCCGGGAAGTACATTTGCAACAGGAGGTGAAACACCCACTTAAAAAGATGTTTCGGGGGTGTTTAATCCTTGAAGGGCCTTTAAGCCTTTGTCCTATTAAGGGGAATAATTAATTCCGATAAATATTATGAAATAATACAACGGACGGGTGGTTGTTCGAAAGATGGAGAAGTGCTTTAATGGTGCACATGGCATTTTTTCAGAATGACCTTGCTCCATGACACATTTCCAAAAAAGTGTAGGCAGTGATGAAAAAAAGAAGATTGACTTTCTAGAGTGGCCTGGAAATTCACCTGATCTCAGTCTCATTGAGAATAATTGGGCAAATGGGAACTTTAGGCTCCAAAAGACTAATTGTTGAACAGTGAAATACCTCATTTCGAACATTTTTCATGTGTGGTATCATGACCCGGAACTGAATTTTGTTTTGTCAGAAACTATTACATTCACTGCCAAAACGTGTTAAACAAGTTATACACTATTCTAAATCTCATGCAAATAGCAGGAAGTAACTTCAGGGGGTTGAGAAAAAGCCAATCTCGCTACGGCGTACCGTTTTCATAGCATCAAAAATGCATTTTTGTATTGGCTTTTCATCACATTTTGCATCAGGTTATCATAATTTACGCATATTGCAATGAGATATTGTTACGTCCATATAACACGTGATGAAACAATGTTCAGAGATAGTTTAATAAAATATATTATTGAATAACAATGGAATTAACGTTTGTTGGGATGGCATTAAAAAATCAGATTTCAACAATGGTTTTGACTTCTTTGATATTCCATTTTTGTAACACCGAAAGTTTTTACTTGGGATGCACTTTAACTTCAGTCGGGAAAGATGCATGGCATCAAAAAAATTCTTTTCCACTGTATTTTGTATTTTCTAAAGTTTCAGCGTTTCATTTTCTAATAACTAAAATTAAGGCAAGTGCAGTTTCTTATTTAGAAAAAAGTTCCGCAGTTTACCATTTAAAATAAAATGTCTGAGTTTATGTAAATTGTATGAAAATTGTCTGAGTTTTTAAGAAGTTTTATAATCGTAAGAAGCGGAAATGTTACTGCACGTTTAGAAATCTTTGACGTGAATAGCACATAGCAAATCTCCAATGCGAAAAATTTCGGTAACAAGCAAGCTACTTTCGCAAAGCATGTACGTGTGCAAAGTTTCGCAGGAGTAAGGCTACTAATTGGGATATATCGGGAAAACTTTGCTTGAGCCATTCTCTCTAACGATGTACGAGATAATAAATACCCTTGAAATTTAGTCGGCCAAAAGTCTTTGGATACACGGAGTAGTCGATGTAGGAACTTCACGTCTGCTTCGTCCTATCTTTCAGAAATGCGGTCCTGACAAAAGCTTTTGGAAACACTCCAGAATTAGAGCAACACAATCACGTAGTGGGATCTCTTTCGCTTTGAAGCCATAAGCTCTCCAGTCACCTTGGAAACTTCGATGCGGCAACATTTGGCCGCTGGAATCTACGTGATTTTTCTGTAATTGGCTGCGTTTCTGGCATTAGATATATGCTCATAAATATAGTGCTATCAAATCGCAGTTTGTTTTCGGCTGTCGGCTTGGTGCCTTTGATTGAAAACTTAGACGGATTTCGATATGTTAGTTACTGATTCAAGCAGTGCCGCGGAACTAACGTATTTCAGTTATGTCTTGTGCTGACTTTATCACAGAATCTACATAACGTACGTTGAGCACCTTACGCACCAGTTTCAGTCAACAAAATTATTTTTATTATTAACTGATCGATCTTTAACATTTCTATTCCCAAATACATGAACTCTTAGAAAAGGAAGAATATGTTTGCTTTAGTGTCAGTTCAGTGCTGCTTAAATCTTTTCGCTTTTCTATGCGAATTTTATTTCAGTGCTTGGTTTTAAATATTTAGGATCCTGTCGTTGCGACCAGAGATGGAAACGGGTCACCGGGTCGACAATTTCTTGCGGGTCAAACGATTCGGGTCAAGATGTTCCTGTCCCGATTTCGACCCGGTTTTATTTCCGTTTTATATTTGAATGGAAACATATTTTTTCAAAGAACCCTTCAGAGGTCTTTCAAATTCCTCCAGAGCTGCAGAGTATGATCCAGAAAATTGCTGAGAAGGGTTAAGAAATGGGGATCAAAAATGAACTTTCAAAAGATAAAACTGATGTACAATGCTTTTTCAAGGAATGAAGATTTATCAATTGATGGAGAAAAGCTGGAGATAACCAATTCCTACATTTATCTTGCGCAGCAGACGTCAAGCTACGATCAAATTGATGAAGAAATAAATTGGCGTATAAAACTTTTAGAGTTTTTGGAAGAAACAGTACAATTTTTAAGAGCAATATGCCATTATATCTTAAGCGAAAAGTGTTTAATCAATGCATCCTTCCAGTGCTTATCTACGCAACAAAGACGTGGATCTTAACTAAAACAGACGTACAACGACTGTATATAACTGAAAGGAACATGGAGAGATGCATGATTGGTGTAAACAAGAAAGATAAAAAGAGGAATTCGTTGATAAGGAAAATGAAAAGAGTGGAAAACATCACGATCACAGTAAAATTCCTGAAATGGCAAAGAGCTAGACATATTGCCAGGAGAACAGGCCACCGATAAACAACCGAAATTTTAGATTGAATTCTAAGGGACAGGAAAAAACCCAGAAGAAGGCCACGCGGGAGATGGGTTGATGGAAGAGACTGGCCCAAGACAGTCCTTTGTTGAAGAAACTTGGGGAGACCTTTATGCAGCAGTGGATTGATTTATGTATACGAGTTTTTAGCTCAAAGTAGATTTGCCCAAGTCAGGCCCGGGTCGGGTAGGGTCCTGGTTGGGTCCAATTACTGCATGTGACGGCAGGGTCCAAAATATTTGACCCGTTTCCAACTCTGGTTGCAACCTAGGCTTTAAGTCTCGGATGAAGGTAAGTATGCTCAGTTGGTTTTTCGATTCAAGTTTGATGTATTTCTTCCGATCAATAAATCTAAATTACATATCGATAATCACTCGATTGCCGTCCCCGGTGGCCCAGTGGTCTAAGTGCAGCTGCTGACCATTCCTTTGCGATGGATTTGTGTTTTAATCTCGAGTTAGGCATAGATGATGTGTTTGTCTTACAACGCTGGCTCACTCCCTTCCCTGAAGCCAGTGTCCCTAAATTAGGGACGGAAGACTGCGTATAATCCACTGAGTAGCTTAAGGTGGACGTGAAACCCCCCCCCCCAAATAACAAATAAATCCTCTATCACCAGAAATGGGTTCGGGAAGTTATCAAAAAAAAAAAAAAAAAGCAAAAAAAAAAAAAAGCAAAAACAACGTGCTTTTCTGGTTTTGGCAACACCAGTAATTCACACTACTTCAATTAGAAAACACAAGAAACGTCCGAATTTTCAATAATAATATTAATTTTCACTCTGATCAGCTTTAACACCAGAAAACGTTCTTCCTTTCACCAACCAAGGAAAAGGGAGTATATTTATAAACAGAAAAGGCATGCAATATTGTCTATTCTAGAGCTAACTAATAAAATCCTAAGAATCGTTTTCTAGAGATTAAGGGCTTTTCAGATTTAATTGACATCTTTTCGTTTAAATCAAATAGTGGCCCGCCAAATCATATGGAAACCACGCATCGAGGAGAGTATATCAAGAGAAAAATGATGTAGGAGGAGCAACCGCAATCCGCTGTCACAATTGTACCTTCGTGAGAGCTTGCACGCAGGAACAATGTTGACAGGGAGTTGAGGTTGCATTAACCCCATGGACTGTGAAAGTGCCTCAACGTCGGATTTGTGCACAATACGAGCATTTGAGCGAGTCTGAGAGAAGACGTACACTGAAGAGCAATTAAATTAGAGACAGCAAGCGTTATGCAAATGTGGCGCAGTGGGCAGCCCTGTAAACGGAAACGACATGACGTATGCAGCTATCCGACAATATAAGGAGTGTTGCGGCGGAAATCAGTAAGAGTCGGACGCAGTATGGGTAAGATGACGGATCTAAGCGCATTTGATCGTGGAAAAATTGTCGGGACCCAAAGAATGGGTCACTGCATCTCGGAAATCGTGCAGACACTGGGATTTTTACGAGCCACTGTGTCACGGGTGCACCGTGGGTGCATCGAATACGGTAAAACCAACACTGCAAGGGCCAACTGCCGTGGACAACTGCGTGTTGATGAGCGGGGTCATCGTCGGCTAGCTCGCATTGTAACAGCGGATAGACGGGCCACAGTGCAAGAAATCACTCGGCAATAATAACGCTGGTGCACAAAAACGCGTAAGCAGCCACACCATCCAGAACCATCTTCTCGCTATGGGGTACAGAAGTCATCGTCCCACAAGGGTACCGCTGCTGACCGCACATCACAGGGTGCAAAGATTAGCATGGGCGCGAGAACATCGCCACTGGACCCTAGACATGTGGAAAAATGTTGCTTGGAATTATGAGTCGAGATTCACGTTGGTACATGCGGATGGCAGGAGACGACTACGGCGCAAATCACATGAAGCAATAGATTCTTCTTGCCAGCGGGGTACTCTTCAAGCTGGAGGGGGTGGCATTCTCGTCTGGGGACTATTTATGTGGACTGAAATGGGACCCTTGGTACGTGTGACACCGTCCCTCACAGGTCAACGTTACCGGGATATCCTGGACGACTATTTGCTCCCGTTTGTGCGTCGTCAACATCCAACTGGGGGCCTCATCCTGCAAAAAGACAATACACCATGCCATCGCTCCCGAATTGTATCCGAATGGTTGGATGAACACTCCACCGACGTGACATCGCTTCCTGGGCCAGCTAGGTCACATGACCTCAATCCCATCGAGAGAGATGTTCTAGGCTCTGACCCCCTCCATCAAATCTTCGTGAACTGTGGGAGCTTGTTCAGGGGTCGTGGATCCGTATGGCTTCCCAACGCTTCCGGTGCCTTGTCGAGTCCATGCTGAGACGAATCGCTGACGTCATCAGGACGAAAGGTGGTGCTACACGTTACTAGACAGGCATCTCTAATTCAATTGCTCTTCAGTGTATAACTGAGCTGATACATGCTGTTTGGTCAAGTCGTCGTATCGCCAGGCACTTGGGACGGAGTGACGTGGTAATCTGAGGATGTTGGCGCCAATGTGTCTAGGAGGGTACAACCCAGCGGCACGAGGATGGTGGATGGCCCAGGGCAACGACAGATCGCGAGTATCGAGCGTTGTGAGAGCACCACGAACAGAACCGAATTCTTCGTTCACAACCATTCGTAGCTATGCTGCGTCGTTCAGAATCATCCGTAGCCATGCTGCGTCGTTCACAATCATCCGTAACCGTTGCCAGACGACTTGCGGCACGGGGACGAGCAACATTCGAGGAGGCTACTCGGCCTGCTGCCTCTGAGGAGCAAGCATCGGCAGCACCGGTTGCAGTGGTGACATGCCCGATCAACGTGGGATAGTGTCCAGTGGCGTCGTGTTGCCTTCAGTGGTGAATCACGGTTTGTACTTGGCGCTGATGACCAGCGCATACGTGTGTGACGACGAGCTGTCCAGCGTACGGTTCCTGCCTTTGCCATGGAAGGGCAGACAGCTCACACACCGGGAGTGACTGTCTGGGGAGCCATTTCTTACGATAGCCGGACATCCTTGATAGTCCTTCGTACTACCGTCACGGCTCAAGGATACGTCGACGACCTGTTGTGTTGGCATTTCTGTCGCAGTATCATCGAGCAACTTTTCAACAGGATAATGCCCGGCCACACAGGGCTCTCCCAGGCCAGCCTCTGTAATGTCGACACCCTTCCATGGCCAGCCGGATGGCCCGACCTTTCAACGATTGAACATGTTTGTGACATGATGTGACGCCACATAAGCCCATCCCGGAAAGTCAACAAACTTGCTCCCAATTTGTACACAATCTGCAATGCTGTACCTCTGGACAAAATCCGTGAACTGTATGCATATATGCCACGCCGGGTAACCGCTTGTATCCGAGCCAGAGGTGGCGCTACAGCGCACTGACTTGTTTCACTCGTGTAGTTGCTTTATCCGAATAAATGTCCTAACTCTCTGGAATTGCAATTATTTCCTTTCCTACAAATGCGCATTGCACACACTAATTTTCGTCTCGATTGAATGATTCCTTCTGGGTACTTCGTTTTTTCAGGCAAAGAGTGTGTTATATACGTTACAACTCCAAAGGAGGATTGATTTATGCCATCGTAGCAAGCGTTTATGTGGCTTACAAGTCTTTATAATTTATTGCCCTAATTATTTAATGCGTTTAATTAAGAAGAGTATAATTTTGTGTGTTTTTCTAAGCACTCTTACAAAGGGCATCCTGAAAGTAATGCATAAGATTTTTATTTGTAGCAGCAAAAATGTGAAACATTTTGGCAAAATACTTAGGCATATTGTTAATAATGCTAGCCTATTCAAAGTATTGTATAGTTATACTATTTTGAGTATAATTGATGTACTACTTATTAATTAGTTTATGGGATTCTGTTCGAAGGACAAGAGTGGAACTGTGACTTGGCAACTGTGGCCCGACAATGCTCCAACCCATGATGTGCTCAGTGTTCACGACTTCCTGGCTAAGAAATCAATTATCAAATTGGATCATCCACCCTATTCACCTGATTTAGCTTTGTGATTTCTGGCTCTTTCCAAAAATAAAACTTCCGTGAAGCAAACAGTCAACCAAAAATGCTATTTAGAGGTGTTGAAAAGGTTATGGGATTCTATTCGAAGGAAAAGAGCTGAATTGTTTGCTGACAATGCCCTAAACGATGATGCGCTCAGTGTTCGCGACTTCCTGGCTAAGAAATCAATTACCAGTTTGGATCATCCAGCTTATTCGCACCGCCAGGAGTCTTCTGTGTATTTCTGGAGCCTCACATCCGTTTTTTTCCAGTACTTCTGTTACGTCTCGCTGCCTTTCTCTGTCTTTCATGATGACGTTTATTTCCGATTCTTAAAAAAAATTTGTTCCTACATTGGTAACATATCATAGTACATGTCAGTGCAGTTTCATTAAAATCACTTTATAATTTCAAAATTTATTAAGAAGGAGGCATTACTTTCAGGATGCCCCTTGTACTTTAGTGTATCAGAAGAGTAGACTGCAGTTAGCGTACAGTCAAACGGCAGATTTTCCACCTATTATGAATCGGTTTAAAACAATGACAACGAACACAATACTTTCCTCGAGATTGTTTTTGTGCAGTGTTAATTTGTACAACTAATCTACCAGAAAAAGCAACTTTCATTTATTTTGTCGTTGTTTCAAGTACATGCAGAAGTCATTTCTAATTTGATAAACCGTACGTAAATTGTCAGACTTCCCCATGTTAGAAAAGCAGGAAGGAAATACACGTTTTCAGAACGCATGCTTCTTTGCCGTCGTCCGGGAATAAATGCAAGAATATCATTTATCTGATAGACATCAGACACTGGTAAGATAAAATGTGAAGAACTGATCTTTGGTCCAAATGGTGGTTGTTCGCCTGAGCTGCTTGTCAAAGCTGTTAGTGGCAATATCGGTTATTTTCTGTGTTCTGCCTTAATATATATTCCTAGATGGATCAATTGCAAACATGTCTAAAAAAGAACTTGATGTTTTTTATCTCCTTATTCCAGCATATTCCCTTAACTTCACTTTAGGCAGCAGTTGTAAATCATTTTTATTCTCAGTCATTTGAGTTACGTCGTATGCCGTCGACTGTGTTACATTGATTTAATTTATGAGAGTTTATCTTCCCTCTCGAGGACAATAAAGCATTTGTATATAAATGAGATCCCTGAAATTTTCTGAGAAAACACAAGTGGAGATGAAGCGGCGAATCCTCTTTTCCATGTTCCTTTTCTTTTCGCATTTTACTTTTTTTTCGTGGGAAATTCAAAATAACTTTTTAATTAAATACCATTCTTATTTTGATGAAACGTGATAATACGAATTTAAATAAATACGAGTTCATCTATGGTTTAAAAAGCTTGAACACCAAAGTAATAAAATTTTAATGTTGCCCTCTTTTAGAAATCTGATAATACCCAGTAAATACGATGTGTGACAATTTAATTCCCAGCACCTGTTGAAAAGATGTGTGCGTACTTGTGCGCTAGCGACCATTATCAGTTGCGAAGTAATTCCCTTCCGCGGCTATGTATTTAGTTAGACGCTGTTGCTATTGCTGGAAATATTCCTGGAATTCTGTTTCTGGAATACTCTTGAATTTCTGTCACGTTCCGCACGAGGCCAGAAGTGTGTGAAAATCTTCGCCCTTTCATCACAGTTTTCATTTTTGGGGACAGCCAGCCGAGTGAGCTGGATGATCCAGTTTGGTAATTGATTTCTTAGCCCGGAAGTCGCGAACACTGAGCGCATCGTCGTTTGGGGCATTGCCAGCAAACAATTCAGCTCTTTTCCTTCGAATAGAATCCCATAACCTTTTCAACACCTCTAAATAGCATTTTTGGTTGACCGTTTGTCCCTGTTTGCCTCATGAAGGTTTTATTTGGAGGAGGGAGACTAGAAATCACAAGGGGCTAAATCAGGTGAATAGGGTGGATGATCCTATTTGATAATTGATTTCTTAGCCAGGAAGTCGTGAACACTGAGCATATCATGGGTTGGGGCGTTGTCAGGCCGCAGTTGTCAAATCACAGTTCCACTCTTGTCCTTCGAACAGAATCCCATAAACTAATTAATAAGCAGTACATTAATTATACTCAAAATAGTATAACTATACTAATGATCCCAATTTCTTGGCGTAGAATAGAAATAAAACTTTCCAAACTTTCGCACATCAACCAGATGGCTTTTTCAAGGAAGATCGACAGCTAACTGCAAACTAGGTAATAGAACGTTTCAACAATTTGAACGCGGTGACTTGACTAGGCAACAAATGAATAGACGCAAATGTGATAATTCGAAAAAACGAGGTCACGTTGGTTGGGTACGCGGTACCATAGTAGAAAACGCATCATTATTTGAAGAATTGATTCCAAATACGTGGAACTCCAAAGAGACGCTATCATGGCAAGCCTCGCTGTGAGTCAAGATTTCCAAGGTTTCGCGAATGGCAGTAGATTTGGCGAAAAAGCCAAAATCAGCCGTGTTAACCTTTCTCTGCCGCAACTTCGTTAAGTGGGCTCTGTTTCCTACATACCAAATGTTTCCTATCAACTCAAAAACGCGCTCAAGAGGATGAACTTTGGTGTCGGCATTAGGTCTCCGGCATCTTTATATACGATGCTAAGAGAAATATTGACAAGCCCCCTCTTCTCACTGAGGCAGGTGTTTATGCCATTCCACTAAAATATCCGGACGGCTCCAGGCGATACTACATCGGAATGACCAAACGTTCGTTTGGAATTAGTATCAGCTAACGTGATGGTATACAAAAGACTGAAAAGTAACCACTGCCCTATCAAGAGAAGTCAAGTTCAAGTCCGCTGATCCTATGTGGAGTGATATAAAAGAATTAGTTTCATACTCCACACCCAAATCTACTGCCATTCGTGAAACCTTAGACATCTTGACTCGTAGCGAGGCTTTCAATGAAAGCGCCCCTCTCGAGTTGCCACACATTTTTAATCAATTCTTCATATAATGCTGCGTTTTCTACTATGGTATCGCGTACCCAACCAACGTGACCTCGTTCCTTCGAACTATCGGATTTGCGCCTATTCATTTATTTTCTAGTCCAGTCACAGCGTTCAAATTATTGAAACGCTCTATTATCCAGTTTGCAGTTAGCTGTCTACCTTCCTTGAAAAAGCCATCTGGTTGATGTGCGAAAGCTTGGAAAATTTTATTTCTATTCTACGCCAAGAAATTGGGATCATTAGTATAGTTATACTACTTTGAGATCCCATAAACTTTTCAACACCTTTAAATAGTATTGTTGGTTGACCGCTTGTCCCTGATCAGTGAATTAGAGATGAACTGTTCCCCTTTTAAAACTGTACATATTTACACTCGCAGTTCACAAGTATGGTCTTGAACTGCAAGTGCGACGTATGCACATTTTCGGCTCTCATGGCATTCAAACACAAAGTACTTTTTCATAGAAACCTCACCATACTCCACTTTCAATAGCTCCAACGTTTCAGCAGCACTTTTACCAATATTCACACAGAATTTGATGTTAATGCGTTGCTTTAAATCTGAATCACTCATTTTTACCTCAAAACTCACACACAGGCTTGTATTGTTTTCGCAACAGCTCACTTTTGAAAGGCTCTACTGGTGTACGGTTAACGCATTCACTACTTGATACATGTTCAGACACGCACAGGAACGTGATTCCGCCGGCATCGCTACAAGGGTGACACTACGCGGCCGTTCCGGGAATTAAATTGTCACATCTCATAAGCTCCAGTTTTCTTCCTTTGCAGAAATTTGAAAATATTCCAAGAATTACAAAAAGTCGGTAAACTGTTGAGATTTTAACATATATCATCGTATGGTTTTTTTTACAGAAATATGAGTGGTGCAAGAAGCAGGTACAAACAATGAGGTCACAAAGCACAGTTTGTGTCACTATTACACCATCCCCAGATCACTTTTAACACCTGCTGACCCTGCGCAGCTACAACAGTTGGCTCGTTACTGTAAAGTCTGTATTAAACCTTCAGATAGTTTACAGTGAATAACATTTCTTCAATAAATCTTCCTACTTTGCTACACACTTCGGACAACCAAGTTCTTCCTCTAGTTTTTAGCACAATCTTGTCCATTATTTCCTTAACCACGAAATTCTCTGATTCCGAGGAAGATGAACCCGTTTCCATTTCATGAGTCCTACTTCACGTATCTGATGAACCCGTTTCCATTTCATGAGTCCTATATCTGATGAACCCGTTTCCATTTCATGAAGATGAACCCGTTTCCATTTCATGAGTCCTACTTCACGAGTCCTACTTCACGTATCTGTACTAAACTTGTCCACTGAATCGCGCACGGGTATCCTTCACTTGACAGAAAGATCACTTCATAGAAAATCAGTAGACCGAAAGGTACATTTCACCATAAGGTCGCTTGATCGAAATGTACATTTCCCCGAAGGGACGCTTTCCCTAAATGTTCATTTCATCGAAAGATCATTTCACCAAGGGGCCAGTTTATGGAAAACTTTGGATTTTGTTATGGGATCTGTTGAAGTGTAGCGCTGGTTCAGCAAACTGACCATTAGCACTTCCGCATTATGAGAAATTATCTCACATACAAAGAGTGCGATTTATTTGGAGGTGACCCTGGGGTCGCTTTTCAGATACGTCTCTTGGAAGCAAAGATAGCGAGAAAAATATTTTCACATTTACCACTACCACCATCATCCCACGGAAACGCATTATTTGAAGACGATATTGCCCCATCTGAACTTGGTTGTCCGAAAATTTCGTTTTCCTTAGTATAGCTTTTGCTACGAAGAATACTTTTCGAATATTTTCTATTTTTTCATTATTTAAAATTCTTCCACAGAGGAACGTCCCCGTATATTTATATTTAAAAAAAATAATTCGGTTTTATAAGTCCGCTAAAAATAATCCTTTTTTTGGTAGGATAACCGTCATTAGGAGGAGAAATTTGAACGAAGTTTTCTTCTTTAAGTAACGCCCAGCTTTTCCGCTACGTCTCGTAAAGTTGCATTAAGTGGTAATGTACGTATATCTCGTGTGCTAACTGTTGAATTTGAAAATCCTCTTTGCCTCTGATATCTTTTGCTATGAGAAACCTTTGAACACAGTTTGTTAATTTGCGTAACACACTTTCCAGCTGCTAGTGTGAGTAAGAAGCTATTTCCATTCATGGATATTTTATCGACGGTAGAAGTGCGTCTTTTATGTAACCGGTCCCATTCACTATGAATAAACCCGCTCACTCTGAGTATTTTGACTTATGCGAGTTTTCCCCTAGGTTGTGGAAGCATATTCGTTTTTGGCCGCACCGATGGCGCAGTGGTCTAAGCGATGGCCTCTGATCATTCGTCCGTAAGGGGTCCGGGTTCGAATCCCGGTGAGGCATGGATGTTGTGTTTGTCTTACGGCACTGGCTCTCTCCCTTCCCTGGAACCAGTGACCCTAAATTAGGGACGGGCGACTGCTTATAGCCCATTGAGTTGCTCACGATAGTCGTTAAAAAACAAATCGAAAAAAAAATATTCGTTTTTATCTGAATATATAAGTGGCCGCCCCGGTGGCACAGTGGTCTAAGGCGCTGGCCTCTGATCATTCGTCCGTAAGGGGTCCGGGTTCGAATCCCGGTCAGGCATGGATGTTGTGTTTGTCTTACGGCACTGGCTCTCTCCCTTCCCTGGAACCAGTGACCCTAAATTAGGGACGGGCGACTGCTTATAGCCCATTGAGTTGCTCACGGTGGTCGTTAAACCTCCAATCAAAAAAAAAAAAAAAAAAAAGAAAGAATATGTAAGTTTTACAAAAATCTACTTTAAAATATTTGTTTCATGTTTGAAAGGGTTCAAAAGACGTGCTCATTACAACCGAATATTCAATTTCATCTTTCTTCTTTAAAAACGATGTTCTAAAAACAATCTTGTTTATCCTGGAACTTGTTTGGTAAAAGTATTGGTTGTTGAGCATTTACGGTATGTAAACTAGAGATTTATTCACCTTGCGTATATTTTACAAGGAAGAGAAAGTGTTTACACATATTTGTAGCACGCTTGTGGAGTAAGAAAAGTGCATTAGATTCAGTTGAACTGTCACAATTTTCTAACTCACTGTGTTCACCTGAATAAATCATTTTTTTTCTCAAACATGTTAAACAGCTTTGCTTACAGTTTCGCTCGCCATATTTTTGAAAATCTATTTGACGAAGCTAAAGATACATTCGCTTCGTTTATACATTCACCTTAAGATAAAAAAAAAAAAAAAAGGAATTCTTTGCTTATCGCGCAAGTTCGCTATGTGGTGTGTTGCTTTTGCAAATACACACATACGCTCGCGAGTGAAAGAGAATTTGAATGAATCTCCGTCCCAAGAGGAGGAATTTTTAATTGACTGTAAAAGCATTAGCAACGATTCCCCGAGAGTGATAACTAATCTTTCACTGTGCAGGATGATCGTAAAATACCGATATAATTAAAAGCATTAAAGTCTTTTCGGATGAGTGACGTCAAAAAGAAAACTGCTTGGGGACACGAAGTCGCAACCGCGACGATAAACAAAACCGGAAGGGGAACTTTAATGTGGTGCACCTCAAACTCTTAAGGTCCTATGTCTCCTGGGCATTTTCTTCCCTCTCTTCTTATCTAAAAAGTTATAATAATTTTATTGACTTTCGTGATTTTCTTTTCTTATGATTGCGAATACTCTTTCAGCGTGACGGAATGAAATGAACTGATCTACACACACACTTTGTGCTCCTCACGTTTGCGTTTTACTAAAGAAAGCAGAATTCAGATCATTTTCATGAAATTAAATGCTGATTAAGGCTTTAAAAGAAATACAATTTATTAGCAGCCAGGCCATTTTATCGTATGTCTTTTGAAGAAAAAAATATGCTTCCGTAGTATAACTACGTTCGTATACCTTACGCATATTGGCGTGTTTGTTAATATGGTATTTCCTTATCTTGAAAAATATTTGTGCTGCATAGATATTGATCAACCATGCACTTCCGATGCACAGCTTTATCTGTAGGTGGCGCAAGAGTATTTTAAAGCTTTGTTTTGTTTTAGAGGTTTGACCACCAACGTTAACATCTAATGCTATCAGAGTGAGTAAAACGCTTGTCCGATTTGAAGGTAAAAAGATTTTGAGACTACCCAAGGATGACATTGGCATGTTTCAACTACACACCAAAAAAGCCCACAAGGTGAGGATAATTACCGTCGAGGCACGTTGACACATTTATTCATTAATAACATTAAAACACACAAGTACTTTCTGGAAACTCAACTTGTTCCCACCATCAGGTGTAAAAATAAGGTGGTTAAAAGCTACATGATGTTTCTAAGTTAAAACCCCACTACATATAAGATACAAATGACACGTCCACTTGAAAGACAGCATAACGTACACAGACGTCGTAACAAACTTACAGTTAAGGATGAAAAAGACAGGTGCAGTTAACAAGCTAGATGTCAGAAGGTCTCATGACGTTAAATACTGTGTTTATAACGTCAGATTACGCTGGCGATGTTCAATAGAGTTTATGAGCTGTAACCAAGGTCTGAAAAAGTTAACAGGATAATCACCCAGACCTTGATTACAGCTCATAAACACTATTGAACATCGCCAGCGTAATCTAACGTCATAATTACAGCATTTAACGCCATGAGACCTTCTGACATCTAGCTTGTTAACTGTACCTGTCTTTTTCATCCTTAATCGTAAGTTTGTTATGACGTCTGTGTATGTTATGCTGTCTTTCAAGTGGACGTGTCATCTGTCTCTTACATGTAGTGTGGTTTTAACTTAGTAACATCATGTAGCTTTTAACTACCTTATTTTTACACCTGATGATGGGAACAAGTTGAGTTTCCAGAAAGTACTTGTGTATTTTAATGTTTTTAATGAATAAATATGTCAACGTGCCTCGACGGTAATTATCCTGAAAATGATTTTGTTTTGTTTTAGAGGTTTGACGACCACCATTAACATTTAAAGATATCAGAATGAGTAAAACATTCGTCCCGTTTGCAGGTAAAAAGTTTTTGTTTTGTTTTAGAAGTCTAATGACCATCTAAAGCTATCAATCAAACGTTTGCCCCGTTTGCAGGTAAAACATTTTGTTTGGTTTTAGAGGTTTGACGACCACCGTTAACATCTAAAACTATCAGAGTGAGTCAAAAGTTTGTCCCGTTTGTAGGAAAAAAACTAATGATGCAAGAAAGCATACACGTTCATCTCATTCTGTAAATCACAGGCGTTTGGTTTTTGATGTCCTTTCCCATCCCTCGGAGATACCACTTAATAGGTGTCAAGAATAGAAACTTTTGGACGACCAATTCCAGATCTACAATTAAAGAGTTAGTGCCATCCTTGTAGGGAACCCATGGAGCAAAACCGGTGGTAGTCAAATAGAACAAGTTCAGAACTGCCTGGAAGACAGGGTGGGATCTCAATCAATTCCAGTTCCGGTAGTTTTCTGAGGACCACTCTGGAGGCTGGACTTCTAGCATTAACCACTGGCAGCAACGCCCACTTCCAAGTAATGAGTGTCAGGTGGCATTGGCTTGGAGCATCATAAACCCGATGAAGTTGTTCGGCATTGAAGTTGCGGGCACAGTCTGGCCATCTGGCACGAGATACAGAGTGCACAGGACCCTTACAATTACACCAAAAGCACAGCATGACTTTCTGCACCAGTCTCACTTTTTGCATCTCTGGCTGGCGTGAGTTCCCAGTGGTAGGATAAAGTAAGATATCCAGTCCTTATCACCTGTGACGATACGACGCCAAAACCTATTGTCCTATGAATGTGACAGCAACCTGCGATACAGAATTGTTCTGCCTTCTGTGGTGACAATTTATGAAAAACTATCTGATGGCTCATTGAGGAGAAGTCAAAGTTGTGCGAGTGACGAACGATGGTGGATTGGGGAGATCCTATCTTAGCTGCCAGTTTTCGTGTACTAGTACCTGGGTTTGCTGTCTCAGCTTCGACAAGGGTATCAGTGTTGATGGTCGTTGAACGTCCTGACAGAACGTATATCGAACTCAATACTCTTATCACATGATAATGGAATGTGGCTCAGTGACAAGTGCAGGTTTTCAGCATTGCGTGTTCCTAATCGTGGCATCCAGTTGATTCTGCTCGCATTTTTCACTGAAATGGATGCCCAACATTATGTGTAGATCCAAACTGGACGAACGTTTGACTCACCGTGGAATAGGCAATCCCTGGTATCTAATTTAGAGCTACTGACTCCAGGGAAGGGAAAGAGCCAACGCCGTCGAACATACCACACATGCTCTTCCGGGATTCGAGACTTAGTCGAACTTTCGCGATTATCCAAATGCCTGTGTGCCTGACCAGTCAGCCACCATCTCAGATTTTTTTGGGTTTAGCACGATAACTGTACGATTCAGAAAGTCGTATTATAAAATTCTTTCTGTATTGACTGATGAAACTGTAAGCAGAACTACCAGCGAATATTATTGTGCGATGCAGATATTAGGTCTAGGTAAAAAAAATCGTATTTCTGGGGTAGAATATACACTGAAGTGCCAGAAAACCTGGTGCACCAGCCTTATACTTGATAGGTCCCCTACGAGAGCGCAGGACTGCAGAAATATGACGGGGCATGGACTCCACTAGCTTCTGGAAATATGCTGTAGGCAATGCACACCATACTTCCTGCAGATCATTCCACAATTCGGGTGTATTCCGAGGTCTAGGATTCCTGTGTTCGATAGTGCGTTGCATGGCATCCCAAATGTGTTCTATCACGTTCAGATCGGGGGACTTGGGTGGGATTGGCAACACCCCAAACTCAGATGAATGCTCCTCTAAAAATAATGTGGCGTTCCGACACTGTGTCGAGGTGCATTGTTCTGATGAAACAGGCCCAACCCATCAGCATGAATGCAGGACATGAACGGGTGTACCTCGTCAGAAAGGATGCGCACATAGCTTTGGCCGGTCACAGACGTTTGTAGACGTATCAGGGGTCGCAGTAAAGTCCAGCTTAACACACCCCATACCATTACGGCCCCCCACCTGCCGGTAAATTTCCCTGTTGACAGGCGGGATCCATGACTTCATGGGGTTTGCGTTACACACGAATCCTTATATCTTCCCGATACAGTTGGACACGCGACTCGTCAGACCAAGCTACTTGTTTTCAGTCATCAAGTGTTCAGTGGCGGTGTTGCCGTGCCCAAGCGAGGTGCATAGCTCTGTGCGTGCATCCATTAAGGAGACTCGAGTTGGGCGTCGGCTCTCAAAGCCCATATCGTGCAGGGTACGTTGCACAGTCTGGACGCTGATGCTTGTTGAGGTTCCAGCATTGAATTCCGATTATACCTGCGAGAGTGTTGCACGCCTATCACGTGAAACGATTCTTGACAGCCGACGATGGTCACGTTCACCCAATGTCTTTTTACGGCCGCACTGGTATCGTAGGTTGGAGGTTTTGCCGGAATCTTTTAGTCACGGTACACCCTTGCAATGGTCGTCCGTAAAAATCCGAACTTCTTTTCTACCTCCGAAATACTATGGCCCATCGCACGAGCGCCAACTATGACACCGCGTTGAAAATCGCTTAAACCGTTATTACTTGTCATTCTCATGCCGAAAACAGCTCTGACAGCTAGCAAGGATGTATATCGCTTTATATACGCACTGGCGGACGCAACCCAGTAGGCGCATAGGGGACGTTGGTATGTATTTTGCATAAGCTCGTCTGTACCAGTTTTTTGGCACTTCAGTGTACATGTAAACCTGCACTTAGCGCAATATCTCCGTTAGAAGAAGATCTATCTGAAAAATTCTTTTGACTACACTTGCGTGCAAATATTAAGAACGAGACGGTTTTTCTAATGTAACGTCGTGCAGAAGTGCTCCACATCGACTCAAATCATACCATAAGATCCCCAATATGTAAGAATATGGCAAAAATAAGCAAAACCGTCCACACAAGGAATTCAAAGGATACAAAGGCACTTTATTGAAAAGGTAGCTTCGAGCACAACTGGACAGAAGACAGAAACGTCCATGTGACAATCGTCTGCCAAGAAAAATCCAGTCTTTAGTAGGGGATATGATCACCCCTGACTGCGCTGCAGGATTTATAACGTCTGTCCATGCTGACGACGAGGTTATCAAAGAGCTGTTGAGGCATCGCGGCCCATTCCTCTTGCAGCGCCAATCGCAGCTGCGGAATCGTTGCTGGCGGCTGATGACGTGCTGCCAAGCGTCTCCCGAGAAGGCCACGCACGTGTTCGATTGGATTTAGGTCCGGGTACCTTGCGGGCCAATCTATGCGTTGGATATCTTCCCGCACCAACAACTCTGCGAAAGCCCTATATGATAAGGTGTAGTGTTGCCGTCCATGAAAAGAAACTCAGGACCCACAGCACCTCTAAACAGAGGCACGTCTGGCAGGAGAACCTCGGTACAATAGCGGACACAAGTGACTGAACCTCCTTGGAAGATGTGGAGGTCAGTACGGGTACCAAGCATGATACCGCCCCAAACGAGAACTCCGCCACATCCAATCCGGTCCGGTCCCTTTTGATAATGTTGGAGGTGTGATTGCGTGTTCCCTGCTCTCTCCAGATGTGTGTACGTCCAGAATCGCTCGTCAGACTAAATCGGCTCTCACCCGTAAAGAGAACTCCACCCCATTGCTTATGTGTCCAGTTCTTGTGTTCCTGGCACCACAGAAACCTCCGTCTCCGATGAGCAGGCGTTAACGGTACACACCGTACTGGTCGTCGTGCAAATAGACCAACTTTGTGCAGCCTCTTGGCCACGGTAACATGCGATAACGGACGTCCATTTGTCTGTTGCATGTGAGTTGCGATTTCTCCCGCTGTCTGCAGTCTGTCTCTTCTCGCCTGTAGGACAATATACCGATCATCCGCCGTCGTGGTTGCTCGTGGAAGACCAGTGCTAAACTCTCGGACAGCTGCACCTGTCGTTTGAAATGCTCTCCAACCTCGCGAAACGATGCTGTGAGCGATCCCGAACTCCTCGGTCACACTAGTCACACTTCGACTTTCTTCCAACTTTCCAATGACACGACCTCGGGTAAAGTCATCCAGATGTCGTGTACCGGACTGCCTGTTGGCCATATCACACGATGGCAGCAACTCGACGTCGTTCAAAGCGATGTACACCGTGCAATAGCATTCACCGAAGTGCCGAGCGTACACCGCCCGTGTGCTTTATACCCTTCCGACACTCCCCCCTCCTTCGTCATGCTGCATATATGCGCATGCCCTACCGTGCCCTAGTCTATCTCCTGAGTGTTCTTTCGGTCCGTTCTGCCTTCTCGTTCCGCTGTTATGCTAATTTCTCCTCTTCCTCCTTAATTTTTGCACACCAGTGTAGTAAAGTGTAATTACAGAAGCAACTTTTCATTCATTGCTGAACTCCTTCTAATATAAAATGGTGGGCTAAATTTAGTCTTCTTGCAACTGCATCCGGACTTATGCTCGTCGAATTGCTAAAATTTTTTAACATCGACAAATGTTAGCATAAACAATAATAAACATAATGTTTGATTTTCAAGAAGTTTCACTTTGCCTTTGATGGTCACTGTGGAGAACTATATCAAGGCATTATATCCGCCCTCTAACAAGGGCGCTTAGTCTCATTAAGTTCTTGCAACAATAAACAGCAGTCAACCTACCAACAACTTCTAAAAGTCCGATTTGGAAGTTAATTTTAATTAAATTCCTGTAGCCATGATCACGATCTTTCGTGTCTTTTTTCAGCCTTTCTAATACATACTTTACCTACTAATTGGGTTATTAGTATAATCGTTGAACGATACTTCAGCTTTTACTGCTGGAACTAAAAATTTTCGTTTTACACTGAGTGATTCAAGGCATGATTAGAGACACACACATAACTTCTGATTTACCACGTGTAATGTTTTCTTATTGTGAGATAACAATATGTTCGGATTTGTTACCGAGTCCATTCTATTTTTTCATTATATCTTTGTAATTATGATCAGGATTCTCATGCACTTTCGAAACTAACACAAATTTTTCCTGCTAGACAGTATACTCTTAGATGTTTTTACTACAAATATACTGGCTTCACTGCAATTAAAAAAGTGGGCCGCGGTTGGCCTAGTGGGCAACGATCGTGACTGCCACGGAAAGGATCTCAGGTTCTATCCCAGGTAGGTACGAACGCTTGAACCAGTAAATATCCGCCGTGCGTCGGATGGGCACGTTAAGCCGTCGGACCCCGGGCACTGCCCCCCCGGTAATAAATAAGGGCGTCTTCCTCCCCCTTTCTACTTCGCTTCCGTGTCATTTTCCTATTGGGCACTCTAGTTCCAATCTCCTAGTTTCCTATTTCTAAGGGTTGTTTAAGACCAGGGGTCAGACACTCCCTTCCTAAAATCCTCCACATGTGATCTGATCTGATCTGAATTAAAAGGAAAACCTGGTGTCATTCCTCTGTTGAATGTTCGAGAAAAATGTAACCAGATACAGACGTCCAAAGTTTTACCAATAAGGCATTTCTCTTTCAGGAAAGCAATTGGAGCAAGAATTAATGAGTTGGCATGTCGATTACTGTAGCATTTACTAGGATAGATAGAAAACTGAAACTTCCGTGTTGTGTGTATAGTGGGAAGAGAATGATCGAATGAAGATTGACGGCGGTTTCGGAGTGGTGAGGACGTTTTTCTTTTCTCTACTGAACTGATTGACTAGAATGAATGCGCATAAGTGACCGATATATGTTCGCGTTTGGTATTTTTCTGGTAGGACTTGTAAAAGTGTGTTGAGGGCTTTTTGATGCTATGCAATTTTTCCTACAGTAGTAAATTAAATCCCAAGCAAAAAATGTCGGTATAACGAAAATGGGTAATAGAAATATTCGGTCTGACAACTCAATGTGGTTCTGTGCTAAATGCACGTCATCAGTCTTGTGTAATCCACCTCATCGCGGTACTCACTTGACACTGACCCTTATTGTCACATGACTCGGATCTCCACAACGTGGTTCCAAAGGCACTACCGTGGTTGCGAAGTGCTAAAATGGTTCCCTCTGACCCCAAAAGTTATATCAATATAACACCTCTGCAATGAGATTAAGAAAGCCATGCGTAATGATTAACTCAATGAGCGTAGTGATAATATGGAATTAAAAATCATTCGTTTGACATATCACAAGCGTGTTAGTGAAAGGGATTGGTAACTTTTGGTTCAGGAAATCTACAGGTTACACCCCATCGTGCAAGTCTGTTTAAAAATTTCCCTAATTTCTATTACAGCGCGCTAACACGATGTCATACCTGTGTGATGTAGGTGGCGATGAAGCGCTGTGTGCACTTTCTGATGGTGATCAAGCATTGTGAGCATTAGCTGGCTTTCTGATGGTTATGAAGTGTTCTGTGTGCACTAGAAAACTAGGAGCCAGCTTCCGTGTCTGGGCATTATGTAGTACAGTGTGAACCGGCACGTGTTGTGCGGGTTTTTGGGTTTACTGCAAAAGAGAGATTTACGATGTCAAAAGGTGTGACGGGTTTGAAAATAAAAAAATCAGTTTGAGGCTATGTGGAGGTTTCTATGGGTATGTTACGTGGTGCTGTTGAACTGGACACTGACTCCTCTTCTACGGAACCTGAAACTTATATTGTTGATCAAATTATGTATGTGGTAAAATTTACACCGACGAGCCTTAACAATATGACCACCTACCTAATAAGCTGTAGAACCCCCTTTAGCTCGCAAAACTGCGGCCACTCTGCGAGGAATCGATTCGATGAGGTGGCGATAGGTATCCAGGGGTATCTGGTACCATAATGTCAACAGAAGATCCTCTAGTTCCCGTAAATTTCGGGCTGGTGGTGATTTAGCGCGAACCCTCTTTTCCTAGTCGAAGAACAAACGTTCGATTGGGTTCATGTCAGGTAAATTTGCAAGCCAGGGCATTAACAGAAAGTCACCAGCATGTTCCTCGAACCACTCCTTGACAATTCTGGCAGAGTGGCATGGCGCATTATCATGTTGGTAATGGCGATCACCAGCAGGGGACACAGTTGCCATGAATGGGTGAACTTGGTCCGCAACGATGTTCAGATACCTCACAGCTGTCGGGGATTGTGCTATTGGGATAATGGGGTCTAAAGTGTCCGAAGAAAATATCGCCCACAGCATAACACCTCCGCCGGCCTGTTTCCGCCCAACAGTGCATCCAGGTGCCATAGCCTCCATTGGTAATTGGCGTATCTGCACTCCGCCGTCTACGTGATGCACCAAGAATCTTGATTCATTAGACCAAGCCACTTTCTTCTAATCATCCACGGTCCAATCGCGATCTTGGGCGCATTTCATGCGTTGTTGGCGATCACGTGCAATGAAAATGGGGACCCGTCCGGGTCTTCGGCTACGCAGGCCCATGTGCCGAAGGCTCCGATGAACTGTGTGCTGTGACACATTGCCCCGAACACTACTGTTGTAGTTGCGAGTGATTTGTCGCACTGTGGCCCTACGGTTGCTGTGAACAATGCGTGACAGTTTCAGCTCCCCTCTGGAATCAATGAGCTGCGGACGACACACTGCTGGACGACGGTTCGTCGTTTTGCACCACATTTTATACGTACTCACTACAGAGGCACACGAACAACCAATAAGCCGCGCTCCGTTTCCGCGATCGTAGTTCCGATGCACTGTGCTATCACAATTTGTCCTTTGTCAAACTCCGATAAATCGGTAGATTTTGCTATTCTGACTCCGAACACTCTACTAACCGAAAGCCGGTCCTTGGGTTGTATACACATTGCTCTGTGAACTTCACCTGCGCCACCGTTGTGTTTTCAGGCGCGCCCATTTCTATAGGCTGGGGGTGATCATAATGTAATGGCCACCCACAGCGTATGCTATCAAGTGAAGATGCCCTTTGAGTTCCGATGTTTGCCTGTCGGTTCCTAAATACGAATGTGAGTTTCTAGCATGAGAGGTTGTTATAGCTTAGCTCAGCATAATGAGCCTGTATGTATCGGCACTGGACAAAATGACGTCTGCGTACGTACTTTGCTGTGATACACTAAATGTTGTGTATATATGGATATAACTGTAACGAAATCCTGAAGTAAATGTTAAAACAAGTTGACTGCTGATTGGCGTACTGTAGCCCCCAGCTGTCGTTTCTATACATGTTTTCTGTTTGGAAAACCTTTAACGAATTTCATACGGCTTTTTCGTAAGATTTTCCTAATAAAGAAGCAATCACAGAATGCTGGATATTCCCTAAGGTTTGCAAGCTGTTCTGTGATGGCCCAACCGAGAGAAGTTGCAGATAAAAAACTTATTAACATTTCTTCTTTTTAATTCGTTAAGTTTGAAAACGTATTTTACTTTCTACACTCAGCAAATTAAAAACCTGTAAATCTTTAAAGCGAAACATGCTTAGATAAAAACAAGAATTACAGCACTCCGCTTTAACGCTGGAAAATTCTCATTTTTCTTTCTTCCTAGGAAAACCAATCTTTTGAAAAGTATCACATACCAAGGAACTGCGGAGTTCCATTTCCTCACACAGCAGTCTAAATACGTAAGTACAAAAGTCTGTCAAATTCGCACTCAGCGAAGGATGCTGATTTGGAGGATTTTTGAAAAAGTGAACAGATGATAAAAAAAGAGAAGGAAAGATACCAGTTCAAGCATTGTACAATGCTTCCAACGGACGGAAGATATGTAAATACGATTCCTTTTCAGTAAATTTCCGACTCACATTAATTTTTAGTGCTTCATCGCATATCGGCAGGGGATTTCGCTAGAAATCGGCAACACAAATATAACAGAGTAGATAATTATGCACACCATGAACTTTTTCCTGCGTAAAATGCTACAATGCAAAACATTTTTAATGTGTTTCCTTTCCAGAGCCCTCGTCTGTCATTTCTTTTTCAGTTAATCATTCATGCCGTTCTAGCTGATCTCAAAGGCTCGTCGGAGGCTGGGGGACGCGCTTTGTGATAAGCAGACGTCGTCGTTGCCCGAATTTGCCTATCGTTAGAATCAATAACGGCTCTCACTTGACAACGGGCTGATAACGGGGGAGGGGGGGAGAGCAAAGGCGCCAGATCGCGCAGAGAAGTTCAACGCACCACTTATGCATCAACATTTTGGGAGCGATTTGTCGATATTGGGATGAGCGCCTGCCGAAAATTGCTCTCTCTCTCTTTCGCGCCCTGACGCGGCACGACTGGAGTCAAAGGATCAGTCGACCGATCTGGAAGTCAAATTTCTCCTCTTTCTATTTTTTCAAGTTAGAAATCGCCTTTGCTCACCAGTGCATCTTGGACGCAGCAGACTCGTAACTCTGTTGCGGCTTGGACGGCAGCCAGCTTGCAATTTGGCTATCGCTTAAAGTGGCGGGTGTGGAAACGATTTTAAGATTAAGATGGATAACTTTGGAAACGCAACGTGGAAGGATGCGCTCAAATTAGGAGGCATCCAATCGAAGATATCCCCCAGATACCATTAGCAGACGTTAACCTACATCTTGATTAACAAATCTTCTTCGGTAAGACGACACTATGAAGAAATAAAAAAATAAAATGCAAGAAGTACTTTTCTGCACATCTTCGCATTTGACTCAAATTAATCCGATTTATCTTATCGCTTGGAAAACTTCTGCAGGAGTAACAAAGAACAAAAGCAATTTTCGGGGTCCTTCACTCTCGTCCGAAAATATCTGCTATAAGATGAATGTAAACACTAGAGAAATATCTTAAAAACTATAAAAACCAGATGCCTAAAACAGGCAGGTGGGAAATTCTTAACAAATGTCTCTGTTTGAAAAAAGCCCAAAACACATTTTCTTGATTTTTCATTTCACAACTGAACTCGTGAATTACATAACAGGAATTATTGTTTTTAAAATCATCCAGGTTTTTACACCACCATTTCAAAGCACACTATATTGACAAAAATTACCAGACACCTTTTCAAAAGCAAATGAACGGATCCGCTGCGTTGTTAAAATGCTAGGTACAACTGCAAACAGTATAAAAACATTCCTGCAGCTGACCGAGATCATATCGCACTGTGAGGTTGAGTGAAAATGTCGCTGCGGGAAAGAACTGACTTTGAAAAAGGAAAGATTGTTGGGTGTTATATTAGTGGGTTGCCCATAAGAGAAACCGAGTACACTGTTTTGGATGTACTGAATAAGTGGAAGACACATGGCGTGCCTGAAGCAGCAAAATATACCGGCAGACCAAAGAAAATCAGTGATAGAGGACGTCGAAGCCTCAGGAGAGTCGTTACAGCTAATCGACGGAGTACTGCACAAGACCTCAGTTACAGGTGAGTAAAAACCTGGAACCTCGGTATGTACACGTACTATTCGGAGAGAACTTCATTCCATGGGTTACCGTGGTCCAGCGGCTGCTCATAAGCCTTTCATCTTCCCTCGGAATGCTACTCGTCGTTTAGCATGGTGTAAAGAACATTTATCGTGGACCGTAGATCAATGGAAACGGGTTCTATAAACTGATGAATCCAGATACACGATCCATCAGTCTGATGGCGGTGTGTTGGTATGGCGGCAGCCGGGGGAATGCTATTTACCACAGTGTACTGTTCCTACGGTCAAGTTTGGAGCTGGCAGTGTACTCGTGTGGGAGCGTTTTCCGTTGTATGGTCCCAGCCCATTGGTTATCGTGGACAAACCTGTTAACCAGCTCGTCTACCTCGATATTCTGGACAATGATGCCCTACGAACTCTGTGACAATACTACGGAACCGCGCCTTGTTGGTACCAGCAGGATAATGCACCGAGCCATAGAGCAAAGACTATTACGGCGTGCGTGTGTGGACTGGCCAGCACAGAGCCCTGCTCTTAATACACCATAGAGCACCTATGGGATGAATTAAAGCGCCGCATAAGAAGTTTGGAACCAAGGACTGATACTAAGCAACAGTTAGCGGCACCATTATTTACTGAATGGAGGCGCATACCTGTCGCTGTTTTCCAAAACCTTGTCGAAAGCATGTCTCGAAGGGTCAGTGCATGCATTAATACCGAAGGTTGACCTACACTGTACTAATATATGTCAATAAATGCTATGTTGTGTTTCTCTTCTACGTGTCCGGTGACTTTTGTCAATATAGTGCACTTGTAATTAGCTGCGTAGGAATCTTTTAAATTAATAGGATTTCCGCATACACCAAATAAATACGAAATAATTCGTTTAGGCATATACACGATCGTATCAGAATAATATGACCACCTACCTAATAATGGGAATAACCATCCTTGGTCCGGATGGCAGAAGTGAGACGGAGTGTCATGGAAGCAATGAGGTCCTGGAAGGTTGCCCGATGCACACGTGCCCATTCGGACTGCAGAAGAGGACGGAGGTCTAGGAGATGACGTGGTTGTGTGTCAGCACGTCGAACCTGTCGATCCAAATAGTCCCACAAATGGTCTATGGAATTGAGATCGGGCGATTTCGCAGGCCAAGGGAGAATGGAGACATCGCTGTCGTATTTTGTGGAACCAGTCACGTACCTACCCCGTTAGCGGCATGGTATGGGGCGCATTGTCCTATTGGTAGACTGCATCACCACCAGGGTAAACGTCCAATATGAAGGGACGCATGTGGTCAGCGAGGAGGGACAGGTAGCCATTGGCGTACAGGGACCCATTCAGTGGTACCAGCGGTCCCAGGACATACCGGGAAAACATCCCCAAGACATGCACACTGCCACCGCCGGCCTGTACCTGGCCGACAAGTGTGTTCGGGCGTTGGTTCTCGTGTGTCTGACGTCATGTCCACCACCGCCTGTCACTTCTGTGGAGTAGAAACCTCTATTCTTCGGAGAAGGCAACCATTTTCCACTCTTCCACTGCCCAATAACAGCAGTCCCATGCAAACTGCAGGTGTCGTTGCCGATGGACCTGGGTTAACATGAGCGCCTTGACACAGCGTCGACTCCGGAGACCAAGGTGTAACCGAGTTTGCTCTGCTGTTATCGAGGACACGTACCTCAACGATCATTTGCATGGTCGGTTGCTGCACTGTTGTGCGTCGATTGCCCTTTTCCAGTCGACAGAGGCGACGTTCTCCTCTGGGCTGGATGGCCTTTTGAGGATCCACAGTTATGACATCGGGAGGTACTCGGTGTGCCAGCGGGCTATTGTTGGTACACCCTTACTACAGCACCACAGTCCTCGAAGTCTGCTGTTTCTGAGCAGACTTCGTGAGACATTTTCGAACGTCTGTCAAGTCACTACCTCTGCCCATTGTGCTCACGTGACGCACTATGGCTCATCTGTCTTCTCCGGTCACTTACATCTCCCTGTGGTCGACCTTGTCACGTGCACCCTGTGATGCACCTGGGCGGGTACACTGTGATTCCGGAGGTGGTCATATCGTTCTGATACGACTGTGTATGAACAGTACGAGGTGATGTCTTTCATTTTCTTCCGCTCTCTTTGGCTGGTCGGACATACAGCCACAAAAGGCTAATGTCAAATCATTGAATCAAACTCATTTGCTCAAAATGTAGCAAGCTGCTTACACACTTCTTGGTAGGAGATTTAATTAACTGGAAATTTCAAACACCTTTCAAGAGAAAAATCGCCAAATAAGTGATACTAAAAAAGTGCTTAAATAAAATTCTTCAAACAACGGAATTAAATATAAAAAATCCTTCGAACAATGAAATGTAATGAAACAAAATCTTCGAACAAGGAAATTCAATATAAAAATTCTTCTGACAATGAAATTCGACACAAAAAGTTGTTCGAACAACGAAATTCGATATAAAAATTCCTCGAACAACGAAATCCATTATAAAGAAATTCTTCGAACAATGAACTTCAATATTCAGCCGGGAATTCTGTCAGCTTTTAAACTCAGAAAGCTGACAGAATTCCCTGTTGAAATGAATGAATCACATCGCCTCTAGTCACTACTATTCGTACTCCTCTCATGAAAAAGTTAAAATCAACGAATTTCATTAATTTTCCTTCAGACGCCTGTAACTGATGCCTACACTGTAAGCAGAAACTTAATATGCAGTTTAATTTGCTTTTATCGAGGAGCTCCAGACCAACACAAATGTACGCTGAACATGTTTTGGAATGAACATTTTCAGAATGTAAAAATGCACCTACGTGATGATATCCATCTATCCATCCCATTGAAAGATTTAATTAATGAATTGCACTATCACAAAATCAAATGTACTGTACATCAGATATACAACTTTCATCGGGCAGCAGCAACAGTGAATATTAAATGCATGCACTTTTCTTTTCGAAGTCAAATATTCTCTTAGTTTTATACTTATTTATATTACCCATTTATTTTCCTACGAATAATACTTCGTGTAGGAAATGCCTAGCATTGAATGCGTGAGCACTGCTGCATTGCACCCAAATTCCAGGATGCCCCTGTTTTCCTATCAGTGATATAAGTATTTCATCACTGTCCCATTCCTTAAATCTTAGCTAATCACATCCAGAAATATGTTTAAAATTTTCGTACACAAACCACTTCTTTCTTGCCTGGGAGAGAAAAGTTGCTTTGTATGTGCGATTCTCCCAACGCTCTCTCTGAGTGGGAGTGGTGGAAATTAAAATCTTAAAAACTGGCCGGTTGAAGGAAATTGCTGCTCAGATGTTTTTCCAATTTCTGAGTGCGTACAGCCACTTGTATACTTCATTTGTTGGTCAATGGACATCAGATTTTGCGTCCTTAGATTAATATAGGTTTTCATATTCATATATCCTTGATTCTTCTTCGTGAGACTCAGTTCGTTAAAATGATTTGCTATACTCTTTTATTTGTGCGAGTTTGTTCTCTAAAACCTGTCTGTTCAGCTTTTCTCTTATTCATAAAACCCCTCGAGTTTATTAATTTCATGCATGCGATCTAAAATTGATATTTTACTAAACAAATGTTTCTGCTTTCCTTGCTAAATACTGTCTCGTTGTACCTGCGTTCTTGGCATTAATTAATTATTTCTGTCTCCCCTTTTTTGCTGTACTCAGTTTTATCTACATGTTAGATCAATAACGTGGTTTATGTGAAGAAAAAATGGGTAGTTTCTTCATTATAAATAGTGTGGATAATCTTTTGTGTCAGTGCTCAATGGTATCATCTAAAGTTGGAAGGAGGATGCTTTTCCTTAATTTGAGCCACTGATTTCAGGAAAGGAAGAAACCTAAGCTTAATAATAAACCGGTTTCGAACAAGAACGTAGCAATATTTTGAGGCATATGCCCGCGCTTGAATATCAGAGGAATAAAAGAGGGGATCGAAATATCAGCTATTATACACTCACGGACAAAGAAATTTGCGCATCAAGAAGGAAGCATCGGATTGAACTGAAATCTTATGAACGTAATGATACGATGAATGATACACATGATGGCAAAAACAGAGCTACAGCACAATTACAGAAAGATCTGTGACACGCAGTCCGGCCATCCTCAATAGCGCATCGAACAGCTTCGTGAGGCGATACATGCTGCAATACGGTCCGGCATGGAAGCGAACAGACGCCTGATGTTGTCCTGCGACAGACTGAAACACACGTGTTGGACGGTGTGCTCCAAATCCTGGATAGTGCGGCATGGCGGCAGCCGGCGTTTCAACTGGTCCCAGCTGCCCTGGTGGCGCAGTGGTCTCAGCGATGGCCTCTGATCATTCGTCCGAACGTGGTACGGGTTCGAATCCCGGTGAGGCATGGATGTTGTGTTTGTCTTACGGCACTGGCTCTCTCTCCCTTCCCTGGAACCAGTGACCCTAAATTAGGGACGGAGAACTGCTTATAGCCCATTGAGTTGCTCACCGTGGTCGTTAAAAATCCAATAAAAAAAAAAAAACTGGTCCCACGCATGCTCGATAAGGACATGTCCGGAAAGCGGAAAGGTAATGGAAGTGTCTGGACATGACGTAGGCAGTCCTGGGCAACCCGAGCCGTGTGTGGGTGGGCATTATCCGGCTGGTATAGTGCACCTGGAATTCCCGCCAGGAATGGGAGCACATGGGGCCGTAGGATCTCATCCACATACCGCTGGCCCGTCAATGATCCACGCACTAGTAGTAACTACAGATGATCTGCTATCGTAGGCTATGGCTCCCCAGACCATAATGCCTGCAGTGGGGGAGGTGCGGCGTTGGGATTGTGCCGTTGGCTGTGGGACCTCCACACCCGTACACGATGACCATCTGTCCCCAAAACGAAACAGCACTTGTCGCTGAACACCACACGTCGCCGGTCTGTGGCGTTCCATGTCGCTCTGGTCTGGCACCACTGCACACGGAACCGGCGATGTTTCCGGTGTTAATGGTAGCACACGTAAGAGGCGCTGGGTTCGCAGATTCGCTTCCGCAAGGAGTCGGGAAATGGTTCGTGGGCACACAGGATCCGCTACATCTGCCTGCATAGTGGACCGGGGCCCCGTGTGATCCGTTCGTGCCCAACGCACGATCCGTCGATTCTCTATACCAGTAATTCTCCTGGTCCTTCCGGAGCCGCTCCGGCGTGTAGCTGTGCCGTCACGTGTATACTGATCCCAACACAATCGGATGATATGGTCAGAACGATCCACTTGGCGGGCTATACGGCGCACCGACCACCCTGCGGTTTTCAGCACAAAGAACAGTCCTCTCTCAAAGTCCGTAAGTTGCGTAAATCGACTTCACTGGCGTCTTCCCGGCATTCCTGTCCCTCTGTACTCTGGACTGCGTCGGCCGGTGCTTTTCGCTTTCATGGGGCATCGACTACACGCCGGTTTATAAGGCTGCTGATTCGTTCTTGGAGCGCCACCACAGGGTGTGCGGTCATTCGCTATCGCACCAAACGTAGATCATTTGCATACCAGCACGCACTCTAGCTATTTGCAAAGTTTCGCGGTTGTAACATGTTTTCTTCTAGGTGCGCAAATTTCATTGTCCGTGAGTGTACTTCCAATCAAAAGCTCCAGTAGCCACACGTAACCAGTAACCACCAATTGCTGTAAACTGCGCAATTGAAAAAGATTAAAATACAGGCGCCATCTTGGACTCCAATAGAACAGCAGATTTGAAAGCTCGAATATATCTCAATTTGTGGTAACTTTAGTGATTTTCTGCGCATAGTTGTGCATCACAGCTATTTGTCATTAACAGTCCTTTGGAACAAGGGTCAAAATGCCACCCAGCTGCAAAATCAACTTTTAATGGCAACCGGAAGAAGCGTATCGACGCAAACAATTTGTAAACGCCTTCACACACGTGGATTGTATGCACGTAGGCCAGTTGTTTGTGTCCCACTGGCCTCCTGACATCGTATGGCTCGAAGAAACGAGGCCGAAGAACACTGTGATTGGTTACCTGCCTAGGAGAGCCAAGTTCCCTTCGACGTGTTCAGATTCAGCCTACAGACGGATAATCGACGACTTCTGATCTGGAGAGAACGTGGCACCCTGTACAATTCAGCGCATGTCCAAGAAAGATCGCGTTTTGGTGGAGACGGTGTGCTTGTTTGGGCATGGATAAGCTTAGTTGGGCGTACTGACCTGTTGACTACTCAAAGGGACAGGGACGAAATTCGTAGACTCTTGGTCTTGCCTTATATTGTTGCCACGCGATTCAGCCCTTTTTATGGATGACAACGCCCGACCTCATCGAGCGTGCCTTGTGAATCAGATGCTTGAAGAGGAAACAATAGGGCGTATGGAGTGGCCGGCATGCTCCCCGGATTTGAATCCGATCAAACATGCTTGAGACATATTAGGCAAACGCATTGCTTTTAGAGTTCAACCTCCGTTGACTCGCCTTCAGTTGACAAATGCCCTTCTTGAAGAGTGAGGAAGAATCCCACAAAACCTCCTCGACCACCTGATCAATTCAATGTCTCATAGGTGTAAAGCCGTCTTGAACGTTCGAGATGACCACACACCTTATTAGACAGATGACAAAGTTGGTCAATGCTTATTTTTTCTTCTCCAAAAAATATGGGTAATAATGATTTTTTTATGGCGCCAGGTGTGTTTCCTGTAAAAATGATCTTTGTTACATTAAAACATGATTTTTCAGCTGTTCAATCCTTTATTTTCTTGTCCCTTTCATAAATAATTTTTATATTGTGCTGCATATTTACCAGCAGTTGTCTGTTCTCGCTAAATCACCTGCTCCCCTAATTTTGTTGAGTGCATTTCGAAGCGGAGGCTGTAGTTCCCCTTTGACCAGATACAGTTGAGTGGTTAACAAAGGATACAATGGTGTACACAAAATCGCAGCCGATTGAGGTAACCAGATGAAAATAATGCAAAAGTGTTGACGCATTATTATGAACACACGGATCAAATGTTCGTGAAAAACGAATATTCAATGTTTAGACTTTTTGTGTTCGGTTGTGTGGTCTTAATAATAAAAACAAAACAAGAAAGATGACACCGAAGTTTCGGGTGTAATAAGCACGTCTTTTGAATCCGTTCTGACGCAAATGAAATTTATGAAAGCTATTCAAAGTCAATGGAACCGGTATGGAAAACAATAATATCTGACGGAAGAACGAAGTTTTTCAATCGGGTTTTTAATCCCTCAGATATTGCTGTAAACGGAATCGTGAGCTTACGCCATCTGGTTGTAGACTTGTGCATTAACAAAAACATGAATTTATATGAGAAACATTTCACATCAGAAACGCTCCAACACTGAAAGAATTTTTCAAATCGGACTCTTAGAAACAGAGATATCGACAAAAATAAGATGTGAATTTACGTCCCCTGGTGGGAAAACCATGCATTATTTTAAGAAGAAAGTATTCTCAAAAGGTTTTTCCATATGAGCGGTATGGGTCCAAGAAAATTTTTTTGTCGAGTTTTCAGAAGCCCAGATTTTGCTACAAATACGTAAGAAGCAGAAATTAACACTTACGCCTTCTGGTGGCCAAAGTATTCTTTATCAAAATTTTGAAATTGTAAGCAAACGATTTTACATCAGGAGGTGTATCCGCTGAAGAAAAAAAATTTCAAATCGCAGTTTTAGAAGAAGAGTTATCGGAAAAAATGTAATTTACTTTTACGCCCCATAGCGCGGAAAATCTATGAGTAATTTGAACAAGTAACTACATCTAAAATATTCTTCGACATAAACGGAATCGAAAGATAAAATATTTTTTTCAATCGGATGTTTAGAAGCAAATATGTGGAATAAAACGTATTTTTGAATTCGACATCATCTGCATTTACGCCCTCTAGTGGCGAAATTGTACGTCTTAAAAACAAAAAAAAAACGAAATAAAGGATCATCATTCGCATATTTCAAGCTTCCCAATGCAAAAAGAATTATTTTTCAAATCGGACTAATAGTTGCAGAGATATCGTGCGTACAGGCGGACGGACGGACACACCGGTAACATAAGCACGATCTTTTTTTTACAAAAGACGTGCTAAACAGGTGTGTCCAATCGCGTTTCTCTTTTTGGGTAACAAGCGTAGGTACATTATTCTGAGTTTCAGCTACTGAAGTTTTTTAACTCTCTTCAAAGCGTCTACGAACTTCAAAAACTGCTTTGCTGAAAACTGCTGTAGAATTTTCGAGTTAACGGTTAAAAGGAGAAACAAAATTGATGCCAACGGAATTTAGAAAGAAATGGATACATTTGAAAAATGTCTAAAATTTAAATAGTATCGTATAAATATTTTAAGGTCTGCGGTTAATAGTTGTCAAAAAATTCAAGGCTCCTTACAACCTTTTTTTTATTTCACCTTCCGTAAGAAGTTGTGCCGTACAGATACCCGTCCACGACTTTGTAAAGGGTATTTTGAGCGGCTAAAAAATCGTCAAATGTGTATAAATCCAGCTTCTGTTTATACCACTTGAGCACAAAGACGATAGTTCAGTTTTTCTCTGTAGTAGACGTAATATAAACCTAAGTAATGATACACACTTTTAGCTTTTAAGCGGTCGATGAATCTGAAACAAAAGGAGCCCAAAAATTCTTGAACTCCACAAATAGAAATGTTTACACAGCGGCCTGGTTTTACAGAAGCTACGGCAGAACAATTTCTCACAAATGTTTGCCGAGAATTAAAGCAACGAAATGTACAGAATGTATGGAATCTGTAGAATCAAAAGCATTACGAATTATATAACACGCGTCCAGGAGACACAGCATTAGAACACTGACTGAACAAAATTCGTTAACAATTTCTTATCGACGATCAAATGCATCACGTGCTTTCAGTTTCAAACGTCTTTCAGGGGCGAATCTCTGGGATAGAAAAGTTAAAAACGTATCTTTTCGTATACTTTATGAAACTGGCTGAAATTTTAATGAACACCTTACATCGTTAATAGGAACATAGCCTCCAAATTTCGCCTGAATCGGTAAATAGCATTTAAAATCAGCCGTCAAAATGTTATTAACCGTTTATGCGTATGTATTTCTGTTTACCGATGAATTAAAAATTCCATGCCTATTTTAAAAAGTTTTGACAGGATTCCGGTGAAATTTTGAAGGACTCCTGTTATTATCAATTCATGGTGTTAATAAAAATCTCAGCCCGTTTCGTTAAGACTTCGAAAAGTTAGTTTTTGCATTTGTTTATGCAGAGTTCCCAAAGAATAGAAACACCTGTGGATGTGCCGCGGCGATGAATGCAGTCACGTTCTTTCAGATTTGGAACAGGAGTTTCCGATGTCTTTCAGAGGCAAATCTCTGGAATAAAAAAGTTAAAAACGTATCTCTGCGAATATTTATGAAACTGGCTGAAATTTTAATGAACATCATAAATCGTTAATAGGAACATAAACTTCAAATTTCACCTAAATCGGTAAATAACTTTTTAAATTAGCCGTCAAAATGTTATTAACCGTTTCTGCGTATATATTTCTGTTTACCTATGAATTAAAAATTCCATGCCTATTTTAAAAAGTTTTGACCGGATTCCTGTGAAATTTTGAGGGGCTCCTCTTATTACCAATTCATGGTGTTGAAAAAAATTTCAGCCCGTTTCGTTAAGATTTCGCAAAGTTCGTTTTTGAATTTTTTTTAAGCACAGTTCTCAAAGAATAGAAACACCTGTGGATGTGCCGCGGCGATTAATGCAGTCACGGGCTTTCAGATTTGGACTAGGATAACGATGACGTAGCAAACGACGCTGACTTTCTTGATTAGATTATTAATAATTCATTTATAACTCGCGAACCAAACAGCGTAGAGATCTTAAAATAGTTGCGTCGACCTAGAAATTCCAGTATTAATAAGTTATGAAAATTTTACGGTGCCACAATTCGGCGTTCGAGAGTTTTTGCTGCTTCAGACAAACAGACGTTTCGTGTTTTATATATAAGATTCCATGACCTGATATGTATATTGCACAAAGTGACTCAAATAGCCTCTCTCTCCTTTCTTAGGTTTATTTTTGCAAATAATCATTCAGAAAGGATTAGAGTTAATCATTCCCTAAAGAACAACTTTGAATAACAAAGTTAAGGGGAAATCAACACGTTCTGATGCCCAAGTTCACTAGTTCCAACAGTGTTCGTCTCACTTCATAGAAAGCGAATGCATTCGTTGTTACTGATTTTAATACATTTTTCTAAACACGAGTTAATTATTCCAGACGGTTAAAGGGTTAAGTACTTAGAAATATGCGTGTATAATCTTTCTTATCATTATAACTCGATGCAAGATTTTTTAACTCGACTTTCAGATCAGTGATATCTAGCGCACAAACGAACGGAAAAAAAGTGATAACATGCAGTTGTAGCCAAAATTGTGGACACTTTTTGAAAATTCCATGTTTTGTAACATTGCAGGCTTATAGGAAATGTTACGTTTCACTAAATGCAAATGTTTATATATCAATTCAAAGAGAATTTAGTGCTGAATTCAATACAGAAAACATAATTCAAATATCTGCAGTACGAAAAAAAGTTATTCTGAGCATACTGCAATCATTATAAATCTACACTACAGTCCGATAAGCCTGCAAAGTTGCAAAACATGAAATTTTCAAAAAGGGGTCCTCAATGTTGGCCACCACTGTAAGAACATTAATTCACATGCAGACTCATATGCATGACAAAAAAAAACCGTGTTAAAAATTCCATCTCAATTACTTGATGCACCGGTAGTTTTCTCAGTACAAAGAAATTTCAAGCGCTCGATGCTCCATTCTGTTGTCGAACATTTCTCTAGCTTTCTTTAAGAAGATAGTCAGAAAAAAGCAAGTAATTTCGGCTGTAAAGCCTGAACACTCCATACCTTTTTGTGGTTTGTGTGTGAGTGAGAGTGTGTAAGAAAGGGGGCTTTATGTGTGTCTCATGAGGCACTAGGGAAAGATGAAATTCCGTTCCGAGAAATAGTGAGGAGAAAATGCCTTTTACGTCCACGCTCCCAGAAATTTATCACTGTTTCTCGACGTTTCACTAAGTACTCAAGAAATTACCACACCGCTGAAGTCAAAGCTTTATATTATTCGCTGAATATCAGCCTGAGGCGCTGTAGACTACTCCCTTTAGTATCATAATGGAACATCAGCATCTCCTTCGATGAATTGTACACCTGACAAAGAGCCACTTACAACGTAGTTACAAATCCTCCCGACTTCTGCCTTTCGAAAAGCGGAAGAATTACTGTGCTGGGAATCACCTCTGATTCGAGGAAGTGATTTACTGTACGCTTCCGCAGCCTGGAAAATCCTGGTGTAAATTTTCTGCCTCTGGGATAATAGGGCATAATTTCGGAGACACACTGGCAGTGCTGCGTCATCTTACCTCAACGCCGATGGCTCTGAAAATAATGAGATGTTATATCAATAGGTAAACCTCAGCGAGCTACTCTGTATTGAACATGCTCTCGAAAGATCACTTCGCAGCAGTTACTTTAACAGTTTATTTCTTCATACGTTTTTTTTAAGTTACCGTAAAGTAAGTATTCTTGTGTTACTGAACCTTTATTGCAGGTCAAAGATTTGTGCTCGGAAGAATAAATTTCTGAGTATATCTAACGCAAATTTTAACGCGTTTTCTCTCAAAGACATTGTAACACTAGCGAGTAATGTTGTTTACCTGTAGGACTACTTTTCTTTGACGTAGTTATTGACAAATACTTTGAAAACCATTTCAACTGATTGTTTCTTTTTCGGCTTAAAATCAATCAATGAAATGCCTAAACAAAAACAAAAAGAAAATCTTACCACCCCAATGGTGCTGTGGTATAAGCACCAGATTCTGACTATTTGTTCGAGATGGATACATATTCGAATCCCGTTGAGACATAGATATTGTGCTTGCCTATCGGCTCTGGCCCTCTCCCTTCCTTGGAGCAAGTGGTACTAAATTAGGGACAGAGGGGACTGCTTGTAGATCACTGAGTTACTCACGGTGGTTGTTCAACCCACCTCCACACGAACAGATACTTCTATACAGCCTCTGACTCTTGATTCTTCCTTTTTTTTTGTTAGGAGTTTAACGACCACCGTGAGCAACTCAATAGGCTATAAGCAGTTGCTGGTCCCTAATTTAGGGCCATTGAATCCAGGGAAGCGAGAGAGTCAGTGCTGTAAGACAAACACAACATCTATGCCTGAGCGGGATCCGCACTCGGACCCATCTCGTACGAATGATCAGAAGCCAGCGCTTAGACCACTGCGCCACCGGGGCGGTCTTTGGCTCTTCATACGAATTTCGTCCTTCAGAAGCTGTGTGATTGATGTTCTTAAACGTTCGGCAAGAAACTTCGTTTTCTCGCCGAACGTTTGAAGAAAAGAAAAATCTGATTTCGAAAGGCAAACCGATGCCTGCAATGGCAAGTTTAACGAAGCAACAAAAATATAAAAAAATATATTACTCGACATTTTCAAAACGCCAATTATAAAAGATTCGAATGGCTTGCTGGGAGTGTTGAGACCAACAAACTGTTTTGTTGAAACTGTTTGCTGTTCAGCTGTGGCAGAAGCTCCAATTGGGCAACAGGACACAACAAGCTAAGTAATTTAACTAAAGCAATACGGGATCATAATGTTGCTGTTACGCATATTTGTGCGTCCATTGAACTCGCAATTTTTGGAACTGTTCGTATTGAAACTGAGGTCAGTGACCAGATATGACAAAATATCAGTCAACACAATGGAAAGGTAAAACGCAATGGAGATATTTTGAAACGGCTTATAAATGCCGTTTGCTTCCTTGCAAAGCTAGAAATTTCATTTCGAGGAGACGACGAATCAAAAACGTTCACAGCCGTGGAAATTATTTGGAACTTTTGGACTATGTTGCTCAGTATGATCCTGTACTAAAAATCATTTGGAGACTTCGACAGTATTCAAAGGAGTATCAAATCGTATTCAAAATGATTTAATTGATTCTGTCGCCAATGCAGATAATAATTCAATTAAACGCCAGTTAAAGCAGTCCGATTTTGTTTCCATATTAGCAGATAAGACTACCAACGTCTCGAATAGGTCTAAAGTTTCTCTTGTTTATCGCTATACAAATGAAGGGAATGTAGTACAAAGGTTTGTGCGCTTTCAAGAAGTTAGGGCAAAACAGCGGCAGCACTTTCGGTCATATTTTGTCGCATGTTAAGAACTTTTCAGACTGTGGTGGAAAACTCGTCGCACAGAGCTACGACGGAACTGCAGTAATGGCCTCTTACTTGCATAGTGTACAGTCGAATATTAAGGCATCCTTCCCACAAACCCTCTTTGTTCACTGCTATGCGCACTGTTTGAATTTAGTACTTTACCAAAGCGCTTTAAGTATTCCTGAATGTTGTATCTTTTTTGCTACTCTTAGTGGGCTTGTAGCGGTTTTCTCCAGATCACCAAAGCGCTCAAAATTTCTTGATGCCTTTTTGGGGCGCCGACTACCCAATGTTTGCCCAACAAGATGGAATTGCTCATCACGACTCGTCAATACTGTCCAGGACAAAAAAGAAGAGCTTCGCCAGACTTTTGCTGCCACGTTGGAACATCAATCACAAGTCGAAAAGGATATTCTTTGCGGATGTTCAGGGACATTTGTTCAATTTAAAAAAAACTTTGAATTTTGCTTTCTTCTTGCAACTTTTCATAGTATATTTTCTCTTACCGATGTTTTGTTCAGCGTGCTTCAGAATGCTTTATTAGACATTGTTTACCGCAGAAGTAGGATAACGGAAACACAAAATGCTGTGAAATCTCTGAAAAGCCGTTTTCAGGAGGTTTACGATGGAACCGTCGCTGATGTTGGATACTCAGGAAAACGGAACCGAAACCTTTTTGAAGGCATTACGATTACAACAAAATACAGACGATAATATTTTGAAATTTTTGATAGTGCCGAACAACATATTAATATAAGGTTTCAGGATTGTTAAAAGCTTACATTTTTGTGCTTACTGAATACTTCGAAGTAAAACTCTTACGTTCGCACTTTTCCAACCGATGGTTTGAAAAGCTTACTTGAAAATTATGGTCGCTACTTTGATGAAGTACGTCTGAAAAACGAATTAATCCTAGCATACAGTTCACACGAATTTTCTGACAAGTCATTTGTACAGCTAATGAAGACGTTAGCGACTTCAGCACTTGGAAAATCCATGCCGCAATTTTACCTATTGGCTTCACTTATACCTGTGTCCACTTCAACAGTTCGTTTTCTGCATTAAAGCGAATTAAGACATGCGCGCGAAACAGAACAGGACAGAATCGGCTCTCGCATCTTGGACTGATATCAGTTGAGAGTGATCTGTTAAATACTATGAAAGAAAGAAATACTTTTTTCGATCCTATAATAGAACATTTTGCTGCAAGTGATCGAAGAATGGAGTTTACTTTCAAATAGAAAGGTAAGTTAAGTGACTTCAATCTATTCAGAAAACAGAAGTCTTCAGTTTTAGATTTTGCTGTGTTGTGTAAAAGAGTAGATATAAAAAAGTAGCTTATGGTGCCTACATCGTACGCCATGTTTTTCCATTTTTATTATTTCAAAAATCTGAACTTAATGTCATTTGTAAAAAGGTATAAAATAAAAGAAATAAAAAAGTAGCTTAAAAATAGCTTGTTTTGTCAATGCAAATGGTAACTTTGCGGCTGCTTGAGTAGTTTGTTGGGTCAGACACGCAGATTTCTCGCTCCGTCGTTTATGCTCATGAAAAATGTGTTGAATTCCTATGAAACACCACTTGGCCTTCTGGCTTTCTTCTATATACACTATATAAAGAAGAAACTGTTGAATTCCTATGAAACACCACTTGGCCTTCTGGCTTTCTTCTATATACACTCTATAAAGAAGTAAACTGTTGAATTCCTATGAAACACCACTTGGCCTTCTGGCTTTCTTCTATATACACTCTATAAAGAAGAAACTATTGAATTCCTATGAAACACCACTTGGCCTTCTGGCTTTCTTCTATATACACTCTATAAAGAAGTAACTGTTGAATTCCTATGAAACACCACTTGGCCTTCTGGCTTTCTTCTATATACACTCTATAAAGAAGAAACTGTTGAATTTCTATGAAACACCATTTGGCTTTCTTCTATATACACTCTAGGCAGCGATAACATGCTCACAGCAAATTCGCACATGGTCTGCACATCATGAAATGTTTTCATCAGGCATATCGCACTTTTGTGTATGCTCTTTTAGCCGGATGACGCTCTGTAATCGTTTAGGTCTCATGTTCGTAACTTACGTTTCAGATAGCAGTTTGGTTTGCGGTATATAACGGAGTTTTTCACCTCCAACGAATGATTCAAAACGCTTCCGTAACCATAAAGAGTCAATGGAAAGACACGCATTTTAAAAAGGTCAATACGCAAAAAGCATTTATCTATGTTTCTCAAAATTGCAACATACCAAACTTCAAGAATTTAAAAGCAATTAACGTCTCAGATTATCTTAACACTGATAGATTTTCACAATGTGAATTTCTTGCGCACGAAAACTTTCATTTCAGAAATTTGCACAAACAATACACTGACGAATTTCTCCCCCAAAATCTTATGACTATACATAACTGTGAAACAATAAATACATTTCCTCAGAAGAAGTCCCATAATCGTTAGGCATTCAGTTCGTTTTCCGAAACATCAATGGAATCAGTTGCAACATATACTTCTTTTAATTTCATAAATAGGCTTTACGTTTTTCCTATCTTTACACAACGAGACACGTCCTCAATTGTTCCGAAACACCATTAATGCACTCAGAAGTAATCACTGCTACCAATGTTTCCGTAGAGTTTCCAACCTGTATTTCTCGCATGTATGAACAACGTGAAACACTTGCATGTTCAGTTGTACCACTTCCTTCATGAGGTTTGCGACAGAGTTCTTTTTTTACGATAGAGAACACCAGTAGTGGCAACACATGGGGAACCACTGCATAGGGATTGCAGTGCTGCTTAGATACTCCCGCAGTTCATACCGCGTTTGGTATGCTGATTCATTTACTAACAGGGCAGTGTTGAAGACAATTATTGAAGACAATGATTAAGTTATTGGGTGGTTGCAATACTTCTTATTCAGCGTAGCGAAATAATGCGAATGAGTTTGGTCTTAATTTTTTTTTTTTTTTTTTTTTGATTGGAGGTTTTAACGACCACCGTGAGCAACTCAATGGGCTATAAGCAGTCGCCCGTCCCTAATTTAGGGTCACTGGTTCCAGGGAAGGGAGAACGCCAGTGCCGTAAGACAAACACAACATCCATGCCTCACCCGGGATTCGAACTCGGACCCCTTTCAGACGAATGATCAGAGGCCATTGCTTAGACCACTGCGCCACCGGGGCGGCGGTCTTAATTTCGTGTTTCCCGGAGTTCGATTTTCCGAAGTTAGCGTTGGCACCTGGAGTTATGAAGTCTTTCCCGTCTGATTATGGTCTGCGAATTGCTAAAACTATTTCCACTGTACAAAGTAAAGATAGGTTAGGGTCGACACAAAAACAAACAACAGGATATCTCGGACTGATTATGATTGCTGTGGCGAGCTTCAATGTCAGATATGTACATACATCACAGCCTTTCTAGACATGCTACAAAATTGTTTCAATCCAATCTGTAGAACCTAATATTGTGTGATATTTTCGCCACAACCTGGAAACATTTTGTATAAAAAAAAAAGCTGGAAAAGACACAAGAAGTTATTTTTACATTTGTGGAAATTGGAATCAAAAAGAATTTTGTAAATCATACTACTACAAATTCAGACATAATTTAGCACCTTTTCCTCCTAATTAAATGCGAGAAAGTACGTGCCGAGATACTCTTCTGGTAACTAGCCTTTCCGTTAGTGTATACAACTCATTTTATGTAGAGATATAAATAACGATTTCCTACCAAACAATTTCTACAATTCAGCTTTCGCACCAATTTATCTGAATTGCTTGACTCCTCTTGAATTTGTTGGGTGCATCGCCAAACGCACTAGATTTTGCAATGGAAGTAGCACTTAAACCATCTCTTCACAAATTCTTACGTTCATAGAGAACTAACTACCTCTCGAATAAAAGTTTGCACATTTTTGATCATTTTGCTTTTCTTTATTATTCTACAAGTACTACTTATACTATAACTCGTTACCACCAGGTCGAAATATTTTTAAAATATACGCTGTTGTTCGAATAGGCCTCTGTTTCAATTGACAACACAGTCGCAACGTATTTAAAAAACTATTGTTGGCACATGCAACTCTGTTAAAACTGTCGTTGATGTTGATATTAGGTATATAGTTTCCTTTTACCCTTAGAACACAAAAGAAAATGAACAAATGAAAAGGGCCAAAGGCTAGTCACTAGAAAAGTATCTGGTCACGTACTTCCTCGCATTTAATTATCAGGAAAAGGTGGTAAATACATCTGCATTTGAAGGAGCCTGATTTAAGAAATTCTTTTTGAATCCAATTTCCATAAAAGTAACAATAATTTATCGTGTCCTTTGCAACCTTTTTGATGCAAAATGTTTCCAGGCGGTGGCGAAAATATCGACAAAATATTAAGTTATACAGGATGGATTGAAACAAAATTTTCAGAACTGGCTAATTTTAACTGCAAGCAATATTATCCACATTACGTCTTTTCCTCATACACTGTTTTCTAACTAGGCGATAGTATTAATATGTTTTCTAACTAGGTGGTAGTAATATCTGCGATTTTAAAATTCCTATTTCAATAGTTCTTTCTGCATTGCTGCAATAACACCAAGACTTTATAGGTCTTCTACTGCAAGATTTTATCGCCATTTAACGCAAATTCCGAATTTTTCTTCTTTATTACTTTGGTTGGGGATTTAATGACCACCGTGAGCAGCCAGATGTGCTATAAGCTGCCACCCGTTCCTAATTCAAGGACGCTGGTTCCAGGGAAGGGAGAAAGCCAATGCCAAAAAACAAACGCAAATCCATGCATTACCGTGATTCTAACCCGTGCTCCTCTCGTACGTTTGATTAGAAGCCAGAGCTTAGACCACTGCGCCATGGATGTAGCTATTTGTGATTGTGCAGATTAATAATAATAATATTTTTATTATGAATAATAATTTTTTTATTATTATGAATAATAACAATATCATTATTATTATTAATATAATTAATAATAATAATAAAAGTACTACTATATGATTAATAATAAGGATATTATGATTAATAATAACAATATTACCAAAACATTGAATTACTTTTGGTGTTGAAAGATTGAGACTTCAGCCAAAATTCATGCTGCTTACGCTCGAGAATTCGGTGCGTTCCATTTCAATCCAACTTGAATTACGTGCTAGGGAAAAAACATTGCGCGAAATATAGCCATTGGTGAAAATTTGATTTTTACTACTGAAAATCACCATTTCAATAAACTAACCAAATGAGATGCAATTCGGAAATTTTAATGACATCTGTGAAATTTGATTCCACAAAGCGGCTGATTCTAATAACTTGTGATCGCAATAACCGGTATTTGCTCTAATGCAAGTGACCTTTCGAAAGGTCATTAGTTCATTGAATTCCACTGCTCATGTTAGGAACAAAGAGAGCCGGATTTAATCTACCCTAACAAGATGAACAATTCAGTTTGGTCAATGGATGTTGAATTCCATATCAATGCGAAGAGTTACCAGTGATGGCATTTAGATTAGAAATCCGGGACACTATTTCTAAATACCGCTTCCACTTCACACCATTTGAAGCAGCCACGTTATGAGATATGATTTAACACGGTTGCACTTTAAAAACCGAAACGTCGTTTTTGCATTATCTGCCCTGAAGTCCGCATATATTCTAAAGCAGATGCATAGATTAGTGTACATTGTAAAAAATAAGTTGTGGGAATTCACGGAAAATTCCTGAAAATGACGTGCGACAATTGTCCGTAGGGCTCCATGTTTTAACGGAATTTCAGTTTTAGAAAGTTTCTATTTCTAATTTCAGTATTTTAACAGATTTTCCGTTGTCATTAATTCTGTCTATTTTAGAATAGTCAGTTTCAGATTTTTTCGTTTTCATATAGAAATTTCTCAAAAACTTGGAATTCGACTTTTCCAGCACTTTTAACAGAGATTTTTTCGTGGATTACAACGTGAACGAATCGTTTTGTGTTTGACCACGGTGGGGTTAGAAACGAGTACGTCTTATACGAAAGCGAAGTACGATTCCGAATGACCTGGAAAGACACTTAACACATGCTCACCTGTACGGTAGAAATAAAGATGATTCAAATAGCGCGATGACGAAGTCATTTTATATTTTACAAGAGCTTATTATTTTTTTGAATAGGTTTATAACCATTTCATTTTTCTGTAAGAAGACTATCACAAATTTCATTTTTTCATCATGATTTTTCGAAGCAACAGAATGTTTTGGAACTCTTCATCATTTTAAACTAACAATGAAAATCAGTTATGTTTAACAAAAGATGAAATGTACTGCGTCATAGTATTATTTCAAAAAATCCTCCAATTTATTTTTGATGCCTATAACCTTTGTCTTAAGGGATCCACAGACTGAAACGTAGACATCATACAATAACCCGTACAATAATTTAAGTACTCGGTTTCTTACGGTAACACAATATTCAACAGCTGGTGCACAAAGTGGAGAGAGAGGGGTAGGGAAATTTGTTGCTACATTAAACTAAGTGTCATCAGAAATGATATCCACGTATTAGATCTTGCTACAGAATTTTAAAAACAAGTCCTCCCACAGACGATTGAAATTTAATAGTAAATCAAACCTCAAGTATTCCCGCGAATTGCTCTTCTTATCGCTAAGTTATCGTCATTTGGTATGGAAAAGTGAGAACAGGAATTTTCCGTTAATATAAGGAAGAAATTGCGAAAAGGTTTCTGAAAATTCAAAATTTTCCGTTAAGGCATCTTAAAAATAATAGTTATATACAAAAGGAATTTAATATACAAAAGGAATTTCGGAAAGGTTTCTGAAAATTCAGAAATTTTCTTGGCGTGCGAAACATCCATGAAATTTAAGTGTTTTCCCCGTCATTTCATGGAAGAGGTTGAATCAGGAATATGATTCGTTAATTCATCTAAGGAATCACCGAAAACTGCTCGTGAACTTCAGGAAGGTTTTTACACTGCTACATAACCCATGCAAGAAGTTTGCAGTTAACATTACTTTGAAGAAAGAAAACATAATTGGCTTGAGCTAAAATATAGCAGATTATTATGTTAGATTTTGCATTTTTCCAGTAATCTTGGACTACTTAAATAAATAAATAAATAAATAAATAAAACAAATAATGGGTGAATAGATGGATAGATTTATAAAATAAACGTGAATAAATACTGTGCCACGGAAAATTTTGGGACTTCTATAGTCTTGCTTCTATCGCACGCCGTCGTACATAGATAGATACACAAACAACCAGTAATGACGGAGAAAATGCGTTGGATGCTTCTACAGATACTGAAACTCTTACAAAATAAAAATGTACATTATTTGAGCAGATTATCGTTCTACGAAGTCAGGTCAATTTTTTTTCTGTATTTATCACATCCTAACTGAAAACAAAATTAAGTAAAATGGAGTCGTTTCTGCTGGAACAAACGGAATAAAAGTTATGGTACTATGGAAACAGTTCTAAGCAAATCAACACGCCAGTGGTTTTGAAAGAATTTCTTCCTCAGTTTGGGAACACCTAAAGAATGAAGTACGAGTAAAGTAAATTTTACCAAACGCGATTTAGACCATGTAAAAATTATAGTCAGGGTTAGTTGCCTCAAGAGAAAAACGTATAAGTAAGAAACAGCGTTAGTTTTCGTTTTCTGTTGAAGTAGGTCTAGACATGGAACTTGTATTTGAGAAGGTTTTGACTTCCTTCAGTTTCTGTTTCGAAACTATGTGTAGCAATACAGCAAAAATAGCTTGCAATGGCAGACGGTGTGGATGTTAATACAGTATTACTTCGTTCATACGTTTTTCAAAGGAACAAGTAAAATTAGTGTATAACTAAAAAAATCCATAAACGAAACAGAAAAAATTTAATATTAAGGGCAATTCAGAATTTTGGAGTAAGCGATCATTTTACGTCTAAATAAGAAAAACGTATGAATGAGAAATGCATAAACGAGGTTCTACTGTGCTAAAAAACGATATACAGTAGGACCTCGCTTATACGTTTCTCAGTTATACGTTTCCCACTTTTATACGTAATTCTGCGTTAGTTCCGATATTTTACTGTAGTTTCTATCGCTTTTTAAACTCGGTTATACGTAATTCATTCATACGGTTTTTGCAATTATACGGTAAAATTTGAATTTGAGTTTATCAAAGATACACGGTTCTTTGATTCTTTAATACATAACTCGGTATGTTACAACTTTAAAATAATCGAGACAGCGTTGTTGTGTTCGTTCTTGGTGCAACTAAAGTTACACCTAGATCCCATCGGAGAAGGGTATGTTGTTTACTTTCGGTTGGACGAAAATTTGGTTTCGCATTTCATGACTCACACACATATGCGCTATTTAAAAACTGATTAATCTCTGGGACGTAACTTTGTGGCTCTACTATTACGTGGCGTAGTAGAATAGAATCCTAAATGCATGATTAATATTCAGCATTCGTAGCAGAATAGAATCCTAAATGTATGATCAATATTCAACATTCGTAGTAGAATAGAATCCTAAATGTATGATCGATATTCAACATTGGTAGTAGAATAGAATCGTAAATGTATGATCAATATTCAGCATTCGTAGTAGAATAGATGTATGATCAATATTCAACATTCTGGTTTCAAATGGATGAACTCAGGATCCGCATAAAAAGCTGTTAATTCATGAGATCCATACTGAAGCACTAGTCTCAAAATTCTTAGCAGCTGAGAATTTCACTTAATCTAGAATCAGGATTTATGTAGACAGAGTCATGAAAAAAGAAGTTTGATTTTCATAGGCTTTACGATTTTGCAACGCGAATATGCAGCTCTTTTATTCTTTCGCCGCCAATTCGACTTTAAATAAATCATTATTAAGGATCATCTCATAGCCCTTTAAAGCATAAACTTTACAACAGTGTTTAACATTTTGAAATTTCGTTTATACGTTTTTTACATTTGTACGTTTTTAAAGCTATCCCTTAGAAAAACATATAATCGAAGTTTCACTGTATTATTAAGTTTCTTTTCCCGAAATGAAGGTATTTAGAGTTCATTGCAGACACACTGTTTCTGGTAAACCATGTACCTATTTTTATTTCTAACTGATAGTAGGAATTTCACGTTCCGCAGAATCAAATATTTTTTTCGAATTTTTGGAGACTTGAATATTAAATGGACTTGAATCAAATATTTTTCGAATTTTTTCGGAGACTTAATACAGAAATTTAGAATGCAAGTTTCAGTTTCATCATATGTCATTAAGTAAATTCACAGAAATTCATTTTCTTTCATGCACCATTTGTTTCACTTGGGATGTCCACAGTAATCACATAAACCGTTTATGCTACAGAAGTTATGCAACGCTAGCGGAGGAAGAACAAAATGATACGTTGCGTATCGCGCGACAGGGAACGTTGTACAGGTCAAAGCAGTAAGCCTCGTGCGACAGCAGCTTGAAACTACCCTGCCCGACATAGAAAATGCCACACCAGTAAGTATTTGCGAATTCGTGCAAATGTGTCAAGATTTGGGTCATGTAAATGACGACAGTTGCGAACCGTTCACGTGACAGGTGAGGGAGATAAAAAGGGCAATGGCTTGACGTTGCCAAGTTTGGTCGCCCTCAACTTGGTGTGTGTATAACGTACGAGAGCGATCTCTGTTGCGAAAGCACGTGTAAGGAGTGAGAATGCCAGAGTGACGTCATCAGGAATCCTACCATCACACAGGCACCTTTATTAGAGACTTCATTCACTCGAACCAAGTTTTCGACTAGGAATAGATGCAAAAGATACATCCCCTAAGATACAATAAAAGAGACAACCGCAGTTTTTGCATTGCCTTCACCGTTGCGGCCGCTACGTGTGGACGTGGAATGTCATGTTGCAGCAAGACTGTTTTTGTTTTAGGTTTAACAACCACAGTGAGCAACTCAATGGGCTATAAGTAATCGCCCGTATCTAATTTAGCATCACTGGTTCGAAGGAAGAGAGAGAGAGAGAGAGAGAGAGAGCCAGGGCCGGAAGACAAACACAACATCCATGACTCACCGGGATTCAAATCCGGATCCAACACGGACGAACGGTCACAAGCCAGCGCTGAGACCACTTCGCCACCGGGCCAAGACTGGGTTTGACCTCATTCCTCTTCTTTTGCTGAGAATTGCAGGTTTATGTTTCTTTCGAAGCATAACACAGTACTTTGCACTGGTGACTGTTCGTCCGTGTTCATGACAATTCGCCAGAATAGGACCCTTCATGTCCCAAAAGAAGGTCCACATAATTGTTTTGGCAGTGGGCTGACGTTTGAATTCTTTCTTTACTGGAGAAGACAAGTATTTGCGCTGCATTCTTTGTCTCTTGCTTTCCGGTTCACACTGATGAACCCATGTCGCCGGTGAAAATCCGCTCTGAAACACTCGTTTTTTTTTTGTGGCGCAGTGGTCTAAGCGACGGCCTCTGATCATTCGTCCGAAAGGGGTCCGGGTTTGAATCCCGGTGAGACACGGATGTTTTGTTTGTCTTACGGCACTGGCTCTCTTCCTTCCCTGGAACCAGTGACCCTAAATTAGGTACGGGCGACTACTTATAGCCCATTGAGTGGCTCACTGTGGTCGTTTAACCTCAAACAAAAAAAATAAAAATAATAATCAGTAAGTTGTTTATGTACCAACCTTTCGCAAACGTTTACGGTACCCCAAGTCTTCATGCACTATGGCATGTACGGATCCATAGCATATATCGAAATGTGCAGCGACAGCAGACAACGTAATCCGTCGTTCTTTCTGATCAAGCCATTCTCCCTGTCGATTTGGGCTTGTGCGCTCGATGTTGATAGCCGAACAGAGCGAGCTTCGTCGGCTGAACGTGTTCTTCCCGCTTCCTACTTATTCATTAACTTTTCGTTGAGTCAAGCTGTTTTCACATCCGCACTGAATTTTACCAACATCGTTTGGTAAAATTCAGCGACTTTCGCTCCTTATGCCTAGAGAAATCTCACTACTGCGTGTTGTTCAACAATGGTGCAATCCCGCAGGGGAGCGTCCATGTTTATTTGAGCTTGGCTTCAACTAGACTAAAGGCAGAGCACTGCTCTGTGCGTGTTTGAACAATTGCCCATAAGCCATTGCGATTGTGTTGTATTGCTTAAGCTTCTGTCAGTTGGGGTTACTGCACAATTTTCAAATTGCCTTCATTTTTTTTATTTATCCACTTACATTTTCAGCGCCAAAGTAATCTTAATTACAGCAGTGGTCTAAGCGCTGGCTTATGACCATTTGTCCGAGGAGGTTCTGGGTTCACATCCCGGTGAGGCATAGATGTTGTATTTGTCTTACGGCACTAGTTCTCTCCCTTACTTGGAACCAGTGACCCTAAATTAGGGACGGGTGACTGCTTATAGCCCATCAATTTGCTCACGGTGGTCGTTAAACCTTCAACAAAAAAACATTAATTACGTTATTAACATTTGCCGTGACTGAAAGAAATTCTTTTTAAATAATCGCATGATAATATCCAATTAATACAAATAGACAAGGACACAATTTTAAGTGCACTTACGGTTCAAGTCAATTATGATGGAGGTTCTCCTGGGAGATGTGAGATTTGAGTTGTACGCAAGACATGCCAGATGTGTTAGGAGATCATCTCTCTTTAGGTATGGCATATTTAGCTCACTACTACCTTCCGATGTTCGTGAAATGGCATGCTCTTCATTTCCAAATGAGTACTTCCTCATCCACACAACGGTAGGAGTTGGCCTTCCTGAAACACATAATGTATAGAACTTTCGAGTACTTCTGAATATACTTCTTTATATGCTCTGTAAATATAAGGATTCTGATTTCATCAACGTAATAGGATGCACAAATTTATATCAAAAATTTTCGAAATATTGTGCTGAGGATATCTTCAGTATTCGTTTTTAAATACATGAGAAATGGTATAATATTAAAAAAGAAATATAAAATCACATTGCCATTCGTCGCATGAACAAGCGAAGTTTCTTTATCGGAAAGCAGTTATACGATAGCTGATTTGGAATATTAAATATTTTAATGAAGATTTTTCATAAAGTCACTCGGTGCCGATTTCTAGATCATCTGCAGAATAACAGTTTTCGCTGCTCCAAGGTTATGACATGCGGTGTCTATAGAAATGAAGTAGAGAAAATTCCGACGGGAAACACGGATGTAGTGTTTGTCCTTCCAGATATGATTCTCTTCCTTCTTCTAGGAGTCTCTCATTCCTAATTTAGAGCTAATGTCTCTAAATTAGGAATGAGTGACTCCTCATAGCTTTAGATGCTCATGGGGCATTTAAACATCAGAAAAATTCTCATTTTAAATTGATAGCTAGAACCATGTGACTTTACTCTGTTTTTATTAACTGTGTGATTTTTCTTTAGCACAAATACGAGCTGATACACTCTAAAAAGGTTCTCAGTTGCAAAAATCTAATCTGATTAGATCCAGAACAGTTGCTACGGTACGAGTAACTACAGGGCAGAGTTCGGCAAAATCGTAATTGAATTAATAAGTAATGCATTACGGCGTATAGGAACAAGAACTTAGCGTTGCCATTACATGGTAATGGTGAATTGGTGATTAGAATTACATGGTAATTGTAATGACATGTAGCAGTTACCTATTATAATCGTAATGGTTAATGGTTAACTATATGTTGATTATCTTCCTGATCAAGGAGATCCGCGCCAACGTACCATTTAGTGAAAGCACTTTCAAAATTTCTGGCTAATTATCTTCCTGATCAAGGAGATCCGCGCCAACGTACCATTTAGAGAAAGCACTTTCAAAATTTCTGGCTAATTATCTTCCTGATCAAGGAGATCCGCGCCAACGTACCATTTAGAGAAAGCACTTTCAAAATTTCTGGCTAAATATCTTCCTGATCAAGGAGATCCGCGCCGACGTACCATTTAGAGAAATCACTTTCAAAATTTCTGGCTAATTATCTTCCTGAATCGAACTTTATAATAACTACCACTCTGGATTTCATCACGAAAATCAAGCAAATCTCTGTCCAACAAAGCGACATCACCGGCAGTTTTGATGTGGTTTCTCTTTACCCTTCGGTCCCCGTGCCGGAAGCCATCGGGACATTAAAAGAGGCCGTTACTAATTCATCACTTCATTCGCAAGAGTTTTGCCTCAACATCTTTAAGTTAATGGACTTAGTCACAAGTTCCAGCCACTTCAATTTCCAAGGAAAAACTTACAGATTAATGGTGCTCCGATGGGATCCTCTCTTTCAGCCATTCTCGCGGAAGCAATACTTCGCCCAATCGTGCAATATATATTCTCCAACATCATCCCAAGGCCTACTACCTGGCTGAGATATGCGGACGATGTATTCTTTATATGGCCACACGGAAATCAAACTCTGCCGCTTTTCCTAAATAAAATTAATGATATTCACTCCACGATCAATTTCACTATGGAGCTCGAACACAATTGTGGCTTGCCTTATCTGGACGTATTACTGAACAAGATGCCTGAAAATCGCCTTCGTACCAAAGTCTACTATAAACCCACATCCGTCCCCAATTTGATGCTCCGCAGCTCATGCTGCCCTGCTAGTTACAAGACAGCTTTCTTCCGTTCTCGAATAAGAAGAACCTTTGCAATATCTTCCGATGCTCTTCCCAGACAACGTGAATTAAAGAACGTAACCGAATTGGCCACTGAGGCAGGATACACCCTGGACCTGGTACATAGCTATGTCGAGAAAGTCAGAACCAGTCATACTAATCTTTTTACGCCGCAACTACGCTAGCCGGGCTCAATTCCATACATACCAAATGTTTTTTATCAGCTCAAGAACACGCTAAACAAAATGAACTTTGGTATTGGCATCAGATCTCCGACATCTTTATATGCCACGCTTCAGGGAAACTCTGACAAGTCCCCACTTTCTAATGAGGCAGGTGTTTATGCCATCCCTTTACAATATCCAGACGGCTCCAAGCGATACTACATTGGAATGACCAAGCGTTCGTTTGGAACTAGAATCAACGAGCATAAAAGGGGCATAAAGAACTGTAAAGTAACAACAGCCCTATCCAGAGAGGTCCAGCTCAAGTACGCTACTCCTATGTGGGATGACGTAAAGAAATTAGCCTCCAACTCCACCCCAAAATCTACCGACATTCGCGAAACTTTAGAGATCACCAACAGTAAATCATGCAATGACAGCCTCTTGCTGGAGTTGCAACGAGTTTGGAAGAACCAGTTCTTCAAATAATGAATGGATTTCGTTTTCTTCTGTGATTCCGCGTGTTAACGAGCATGACGCCTCGAATCTTTGGATGAATAATTACTTAGCATCTGCTCGTTTATTGTCAAGTCAAGTCATCACGTTCAAATTGTTGAGGCGTTCTATTATTCACTTTGAAGTTTGCTGTCTACCTTCCTTGAGAAAGCCATCTGGTTGATGTGCGAAAGCTTGGAAACCTTGATTTGTATTCTACGCCAAGAAATCCGGATTACTAATATAGTTATACTATTTTAAGAAATAAATTGTGCATTAAACGCCATTAGAAACCACTCTGAGACACTACATCACTTGAATCTTCTGGTAATATTTTTGATTACATAAATCTCTTTAACTTCCCACTGCGCGATCATTCTGGAACATTCTACAAACGTTTAACCCATTCTTGCCATTTCTAGAACATTCTACACGACACTTCGGTCTCATGTTACATGGCCGACTTTTCTAGACATAGCTTTTGACACGTACATTTCTATAAACTATTAGTATGTAATTATTATTTGAAAATTGTGTAATTTCATTACCAAATAATTCCATTGCACTTGAATGGCATAATTGAATTATATCCTCTTCATTGTAATGCATTACAGATTAATTCCATTACCTTGTGCAAACCATACTTGGGATTACCTTGTAATGCATTAACTGTAACTGCATTACAAGTTAATTGTAATCTGTAGTTCCATTACTTTGTAATGCATTCCTGCCCAACTCTGCTACAGGGAGATGCTTTAGTTATAAGGAGATGATGAGATTTGCATGCAAGTAAGACGATGCACTTCAGTCTTGTTTTTGGGCTTATATGCACAATTTTACTCCTTCCAGGTATTCCTCAGTGCCACTTCAGTGGTCCTTTAGTGTGGTGAACATTTCCGGCATGAAATTCCTGCATGGACAATGCTCGTTCAAGGTCAAATTTCTCTCACATCCATTGGAAGATCCAGTGATATGGTGCTGGGGGGCAGGGGGCAGGCATGCCATCTTGATATTTGGATAGAAGTCAAGGGAGGATGGATGTCCCGAGGTACGGATGTTCCAGAGATTCTCGGAATAATAGACGAGGGATAGCTTACATCTACAATCTCTTGACACCTTCCCATCAAACAGAAAGATGAGCCCAAGAAATAGACATCCTTGAAGGGCAGACTTTGTAGCAACAATATTCAACCTGGTGGACCAATTGACATAAAAACCTGTCCTCGAATCTAGTTAGAGTTTTCAGAACCTTTGACTTTCATTAGCCAGGCAGTATTGGTTTTGTGATATCTCTCAGCACCAGTATTTACGCAATAGTACACGCGGAGTGGCTTATACACTTATTGTCATAAGAATCCGCGCACCAAGAAGGAGGCGTCGGATTTAAACGAGATTTTAGTAGTGAGATGATACATACCAAGGACAAAAATGATTACAATATCACAACAGCAGGACGATTTCCCTCGGACATACTGTACACATTCAGGGCAGCGTTAGTACCGCGTTGGACCGCCTCGTGCTCGGAACATGCGGTAATACGGTTCGGCATGGAGTCAAGGAAGCTCCGTATGTTATCTTGGGACAGATTGGCCCTCACTTCTTGCGACTGACGTTCTAAATCACGAACACTGGGACATGGAGAAAACTGGCATCCCATCTGGTCCCACACGTGCTCGATCAGGCTATCTACGGAAGCGTCGAAGCATGACGTAGACAATCCTGGGAATCCCGAGCCATGTACGGACGGGCGGTATCGTGTTGGAAAATGGCTCCGGGCCACCTCGCCAAGAAAATGCCGCACATGGGGCCGCAGGACATACTCTACGTAGCGCTGAACACTAGACGTCAACAGTCCGTAGCATTCCATGTTGCTCGCTGCTGACACCACTGCAATCGACGCCGACGATGGTCAGGTGTCAATGGCAGAAAACGTAAGGGCCGTCGAGAGTACAGATTCTCCTCTGCCAGGCTTCTGGAAATGGTTCTGGCGGACACAGGAGTCCCTTGTACAGCTGTCACATGTCTCTGGATATTGGAAAAGGACGACGTTGCATCTGTGCGTGCCTCACCCACGATCACACAGTCCTCTCTGCTGGTGGTGTATCTGGGTCGTCCAGAGACAGTCCCCAGTGTTTGGGTGTCTTCCCGTGTTCATTGCTCCCAACACGATCTCACCGTACTGTCCGAACACCCCAAATGGCGTCCGATTCGGCGTGCCGGCTGGCCTTCTCTTATCACGACAATACGGCCTTGTTCAAACTCCGTCAGTGGCCCGTACGCACATCTACGACAGCTCCTCGGCATGTCTATCGCTCAGGGATCTCACCTGACTCTTACCGTGCACTTCGACACCAATGTGGAGTCCCCTGCGCGGCGCATTATAAGCCCCAAGAATTGCTATTGCAGCGCTGATCTTGGACGCGTGGGCATGCGGTATCGCACGAAACTTTAATCATTTGCATGTCTGCCCTCCCAGTAGCTACTCGTCGAGTTTCGCGTTAATCGCACGGTTTTTTCATGGTGCGCGGATTTTTATGACAATGAGTGTACTTGCAGTATTTTGATATCTTGCCATCAAGCAGAAAGATAATTTTTTTTCGAAGCTTTGAGGACTAGAGCACTTTTTACTTCCTTTGAGATGTAGGTTCATTCCAGCATCTTCATTTGGTACACTCTTGTTTCACATGCGTTGAATATTTGTTTTTGCTGGAAATTCCTCTTTTCGAAAGATAATGTTAGCAATCTTCGGAAACTCTGCAGTATTGACTGTTTCGACGCTTGCTGAATTCCTAGTGAACTTAATGTTATGCAAATATGTTCGAGTGTTGAAACTCTAGTACAAACCATAACTAACTCTAAAGGTGTGTTCTGTAGAATTTCCGCCATGCGTATACCGGGTGCGCCATATGAAAGAGGCCCCGTGGCCAAACGTTGTTATGCGGGTTAAAGTTGTTTGGCGGGTTTCCAGTTAAAACCGCTTTGTTCCTTTTCTAACCGGTTTCTGCGTTTACAGCTGCAAAAGAATTCTCCGGAGTGGTTAGCCAGAGCAGTGTAGGTACGCGGTCATAAATGTAAGTGAATAAAGAACAAAGGCAACGGAAATGGTTTTATGTACGGAACAGCGGGTTTTTATTATGGAACAGTGTCTCAGAAATAACTCATATAAGGTTTTAAATGAGTTATTTATAGAAAAATTTCCACGTTGTGCAGCACCGCAGAAATCAGTGATACAGAAGTTAGTGCGGAAATCTCGTGAAACCGGCACGGTGTGCAACAGGAAAGGAAACAATCCCAAGACAATTCGTACTGAAGACAATATCAAGGATGTGTGCACAGTGATGTTAGAAAGCCCTCGGATGTCGATTCGCCGATTATCGTCTGCAACGGGAATATCTGCCACGTCATGCCGAAGCATACTTAAGATGGATTTGCATTTTCGCTCGTACAAAGTTACGGCGCTCCAAGAACTTAAAACTCTTGATTATGCAAAACGGATGCAATATTATAAGTGGTTTCAGGAGACCATTGTTAGAGGTGAAATGGACCCAACACTTTATTACATGAAAGATGAAGCATGGTTTCATCTGTCCGGGTATGACAATGCGCAAATCAGCAAGATTTGGACCCACACGAATCCCAGACGGACAAGGGAGACTCTTCTTCACGACCAAAATATAGGCGTTTGATTTGCTGTGTCTGCATAGAGGATAGTCAGTCCATTCGTTTTCACTCACACCATCAACTGGGAGCGCTATGTTTAGCAACTGTTCAACCCATTTGTTGCCGCAATTACAGAAGAAGAGCGAACATATGCTTTCTTTCAGCAGGATGGTGTAACGGCGCATACTGCGCGGAACAGTCTACGTGCTGTGCATGAAGTGTTTAGGGAAGGACACAGTACTGTATCGAAGGGACTATGGCCACCCAGATCACCCGACCTCTCCTCCTGTGACTTTTATCTGTGGGGAGCTTTGAAAGGGAAAGTGTACTCAACTAATCCGCACACCCTTGATGAATTAAAAGTGAACATTACGGATGGCATAGCCCAGATTACTGCCGATGAGTTGTAGCGCGTCACGAACATTATTCCGTCATGTGCAGCTGTGTCTTGATGTCGGAGGACAGCACTTTCAGCAATTGTTGTAAACGCAGGTAAATTATTCTTGTTTTCGGCCATTTGAACTATTCTTTATCATGTATAGTAACATTGCCTGACTGTTGTCGTTCATTATACACGGGCCTCTTTTATATGACACACCCTGTATTTGATGTCCTCAAAAGTAATCCCTCCTTTCTTTTGCATGAGTCTAAGACTAATTGATAATTGGTGTAAGCAGTGGTGAAAGTAGGCGGGAACGGTGGGCAACGGCGTTCCCTTAAGATCTTAGTATAGGGAACGACGTTCCCCTAATAAAACAATTGTGAACAAAAGTTGTAACGTATATTCTATTTTAACTTTCATTTTTAGTTCCTTTCCCTATGTAAATTTTAGTTTGTTCTCTTTTGCAGTTTCCAAACTTAACGTGATATCTTCTCTCTCACATGAATGAGGTTTGGTAACACCCTGAGGTCAGTACGTAAGTGACGTATGCATGTGATAAGAACAACACGAGAGATATAATGGCTACGCAGTAGCTGTGAAAAGGGGGATTTTGATGGTGAACGTTAATGCTCCTTTTGAATACAAGATTGCTTGATTACCGTTTAAGTATTTGTGAAGGCTACGTGTTCTAATTTAATGACAGTGTTGTGCTCTTGTGGATAATAACTCAATTTCCCGTGTTGTGTTTCATAGTTAATTGTTACTGTCTATATTAACCCACGTTTTGTGACCTCACATTGTTGAAGTTCAAATGATCAAGTGCCTATTGACAGCAATAAAGGATTAGCTGTGAGTAACAACTCATTGAACTTCATTTGAGTGACTCGTATTACGCTATAGGTGAATCGTTTGATCTATGTAGTATTTTAGGATGTCAGCTACACACGAACGCTATAAAGTTCATAAAAAGTTGAAAGAAGAAGTTAAAATAACAAATGTGCTGCTCAAGTATACAAAGGAAATTCGGGGGTGCTCTTTATTTACATCTATGAATTCCATTCGAAATTTATGCAAGATTTTAATGCTTGAAAATTTTATCTCACTGATTTTGCAGTTTTGAGAGCTTCAGAACCGATACAATAAATTTTTTTCTTTAGACTCTTAGCTAAAGGCTCGTAGGGGACTTGTTCGCATTATCTGTTTTGCTTTCGCATCATTCTGTACTTCATCCCTCCGGTCGGAATCTTGAACTACACTGGTGTGCAAAAATTAAGGACGAAGAGTAGAAATTAGCATAACAGCGGAACGAACAGGCAGAACCCACCGAAAGACCACTCAGGAGATAGACTAGGATCCGGTACAATAGGGCATGCGCATATATGCAGCATGACTTGGGGGGTGTCGTCGGAGGCGCATAAAGCACACTGGCGGTGTACGCTCAGCAATTCGGTGAAAGCTATTGCACGGTGTACATCGGTTTGAACGACGTCCAGTTGCTGCCACTGTGTGATATGGCCAACACACAATCCAGTAGACGACATCGGGATGACTTTACCTGAGGTCACGTCATTGGGAAGTTGGAAGAAGGTCGAAATGTGTCTAGTGTGGCCGAGGAGTTCGGGATCGCTCACAGCATCGTTTCACGAGGTTGGAGAGCATTTCAAACGACAGGAACAGCTGCCCGAGAGTTTAGTAGTGGTCGTCTATAGGACAATATACGTCGACCGGTCTGTTGTCCTACAGGCGAGAAGAGACAGACGACAGACAGCGGGAGAAATTGCAAGGCACATGCAACAGACAACCGGACGTCCGTTATCGCGTTTTACCGTAGCCAGGAGGCTGAACAAAGGTGGTCTATTTGCACGACGACCAGTACGGTGTGTGCCATTAACGCCTGCTCATCGAAGACGGCAATTTCTGTGGTGCCAGGAACACAAGAACTGGATACATCAGCAATGGGGTCGAGTTCTCTTTACGGATGTGAGCCGATTTAGTCTGACGATCGATTCTGGATGCATACACATCTGAAGAAAGCAGGGAACACGCAATAACACCTCCAACATCATCGAAAGGGACCGGTTTGGAGTTGGCGGAGTTCTCGTTTGGGGCGGTATCATGCTTGGTACCCGTACTGACCTCCACATCTTTCAAGGAGGTTCAGTCACTGGTGTCCGCTATTGTACCAAGGTTCTCCTGCCTCACGTGCGTCTGTTTAGAAGTGCTGTGGGTCCTGAGTTCCTCTTGATGGACGACAACGTTACCCCTCATCGTACAGTGGCTGTCGCAGAACTGTTGGAGAGTGAAGATATTAAACGCATGGATCGGCCCGCAAGGTCCCCGGACCTAAATCTAATCGAACACGAGTGGGACCTTCTCGGGAGACGCTTGGCAGCACGTCACCAGCAGCCAGCAACGATTCCGCAGCTGCGATTGGCGCTACAAGAGGAATGGGCCGTGATGCCTCAACTGCTCCTTGACAACCTCATCCTCAGCATGGACAGACGTTGTAAATCTTGCAACGCAGTCAGGGGTGATCATATCCCCTACTAAAGACTGGATTTTTCTTGGCAGCCGCCTGTCACATGGACGTTTCTGTCTTCTGTCCAGTTGTGCTCGAAGCTACCTTTTCAATAAAGTGCCTTTGAATCCTTTGGATTCCCTGTTAGGACAGTTTTGCTCACTTGTCCTATATTCTTCCATTTTCGGGATCTTATGATATGATTTGAGTCGATCTGGAGCACATCTGCACGACATTACATTCGAAAAACCGTCGCGTCCTTAATTTTTGCACGCCAGTGTAGTAACAGTACTGCAGGCTAGCTTTAGAATACGAAATCAAATTCATCCATAGTGGAAATTTGGTACATAGCAGCTGAATAGGTCTTCTGTGGCATCCCGGAAAGACGGCATCCCCTGATCGTTTAAAGTGGTTTCTAACAGCAGCGGTTTCTCTGGTAACGTTACCCTTTAACCGGCTGGAACGAATTAACTCGGGGTTATCAAAACAGGTTAAAATCAGGTGGAACGCATATATTCGCTGTCTAAGAAATAGGCAGAATGCTGCAGGGAAGAGTGAACCTACCGTCAGAAGGTGCTGTAAGGAAACACTTAACTTTGTTATTCAAAGTGGTCATTTAGGAGGATAATTGACACTTATCCTTCTTGATTGAGTGCATGCAAAAAGAGCGGTAATCATGGAGAACCTAAGAAAGGAAAGAGAAGATGTTAGAGTGTGTCGTTTCTCTCGAGTAGCATGATGTCCATGTCAGGGATACTGCCATTCTGTACCATGCTGTGGGTCATGGAGCAGAGAATAAAAGACTAGAAGGAACTTACTCTCCAGAAAATAAAGGAGTAGAAGTGACTTTTTGAATAAAGGTCATTCTGCCTGGTGGCATAATGTCCGTGTCATTCTTGATGAGTTTATGGTCAGTATTGCTGAGATGAGAGGACCAGAGGAATTGCTTTACTCTAGCTTTCATCAAACCTGGCCGCTATGTTAAAGCTACCTGAAGACTTCAGCATTAGTTTCGGTTCGTTCAGTCGATTTTTACGGACAATTTGGATATGAGACACATCTCAGCTAAATTTGTGCCGAAATTGCTCTCAGCTGAGTAAAAATCATTGACCCGTGTTTCAGCTGCTAGTGACTTGCCTGAGTGCTTCGAAAACGACGAAAACTTTTTAAAAACTATCATAACTGGTCATGAATCGTAGGTTTATATATATCACCCCGGAACTGAAGCCCAGTCTTCTCAGTAGACGACTCCAAATTCTCCTTGGCCCCAAAAAACACGCCAGATCGCAGGAACTACAGTAGGACCGCAATTATCCGAGCTTCGATCATCCGAGTTTCGGGTTATCCAAGATACCAACGAATATTCGCACACGGCAGTGGTGGTGTGCTTTTTGCCAAGGTCACTGATCTATGACTCACCCGCTCGTCGCGCGCACCCGCCGTAGGGTACCGGATGTAAGTCAATCAGTGTCAGTCGGTGTCTTCTGCTATTCGCGTGCTTCAGTTAACCGTGCAGTGTTGTGTTTCACTCGTAAAATGAATGTCTCCGTTTTTTTTTTGAGGCCTTAGTATAAAGTTGTGTTGTTCTGTTTTGCGATTCAATGCGACATGAGTGCGAAAAGAAAAAATATTGTTGTTTCGTTAGGGACCAAGTTAAAAGCCATTAAAAGAATCGATCAAGGGGAAAAAATAAAAAAAAATTGCTTTAGATTTAGGTGTAGGCGAGGTTACTGTAGGAGTCTGGAAAAGAAATCGGGATACAATGGAAAAATGGTGTCCTCAAAAGGCCAGCGGAAGTGGAGAAAGTGGCCGTGCAAAGGACAAAAATGAAACGGGACAAAAATAAATGAGTACATTGAGCAACAACCAGAGGCCACTTCAACGGACCTTCTGCTACAGCGACGCTGGTGTGAAATGCCGGCAACAAACAAGGCGAGCGTCTTCAAGCAGAAAACTTTGAAGGATTACTTTTCTAAATAAATCTTTCAAAATTATGTAAGTTTTGTTTTATATTATATATACTTAATCTTGCGTTTAAATGTTTGTAACAAGTTACCTTTAAATAAAAGTAACTTGTATCATATGCGTCTTTATTTATAACCTCAAATTGCAATAAGGTCCTGGGTAATTCGAGTTTCTGGGTATCCGAGCTAGGCCCGGTCCACAATAGCTCGGATAATCGCGGTCCTACTGTATTTAATTCATCTACTATATCGGCCGCTTAAAGGGTTGAACTCAGAAAGGATATCCTCTGAGGTGTTCCTTTGTAAAATGAAGTTACCGGGTCCTGACGTTCTCGTCGTTTTGTGCCGCGTAACTTCGATAAACTGAATAATTCCTATGTACACATTTAGCTAGGAAAACTGTTAGTGAATTCTAAATGTTTTCACTGATTTTCAGCAACGCAATTAAGAAAAACTCAAAATCCTTCATCTGACGCTTAACCTGCGCTTTGTGATGTAGAAGTTTTTAGGTGAATTTCAAATTTTTTGGGATTTATTTTTTATTCACAGACACACATACGTTTTAACGAAGTAAATTTCTCAGTCATTTTTGTCCACGCCGGGGCTCGAACCCGGGTCCCCTCACTCCGGAATAAGTCACTCTACCAATTAAGCTACGCGGACGTTCGTTCTGACAGCTATCTGCCTTTATGTCGTGTGCGTCTTAATGGGCAGGCACGTCACAACGTATAAAATGTGTGTGTGCAAGTGTTTGTGAAAATTCCCCAGATTTGAAACGCTGAACACTGGTTTACCCCAAAACAGATCTATTTCCCCACTGGGTATGGGGAATTGTCTGGCTCTTTAGCCGTGAACAAAAGCATTCTTCTGAATCTTCAATTACCTTTCTTCGTTTCTTGCTAATATTGTTCATTTCATAGGTGCATATTTTAAATATGTTTCGTAATACACTATTTGACCTTCACAATTGTATGAATCGTATATTTATTCATGCTATATGCATGTGCCACGTTCACGATCTTCCCTTTAGCTTCGACCTCCTTAACGATCTCCATTTTAGTCTACATCAGGATGCTTTGTTTCTTCTGGCTGATATTCTCATCTCCACCAACTCTTATGCTTGTCAAACATGATCCATAAGTGATAAAGTCCAAAATTAAAATATAAAATTACTGGATGGCAAGGAATAGATAAAACCAAACCGACAGAGAGAACATCAAGCTAATAGTAACTATTTTTTTGTGAGCGTAATGCCATTTGATGGCTCATACATGAAGCATTGGTGCACTGATTGCAAAATGTTAGCATACCTAAAAGTTCGCAAGCCAAAAAAGCATACTTCTGGTATTTATTAAATTCTTTCACTAAAAATGTTAGAAGAGTCAACATATTTTGTCCCCAGTTTTTCAACTCTATTCATGAGCTATTTGTCGTTTCGTACAATTTCCTGATAATATAATGCTCCTATACCATGATACGCGCAATATTTTCTTCTACAGCCATCTTTACGTAGAATCCTCGTGATCTAATTCCTGTCCTTTTCTAGTAACGTGTGCTTCAGTTGCCAGCGGATATCAAATTTCTTTCACGCAAAAAGAATATCGGATGGCAAACGAAATGCAAATTCCATACCTAGACACTCGGAGGATGATTTCTCGATCACTCCTACGAGTTCCTAACGATTTGCCATTAAAACTGAATTACTCTGGTCGGCAGTATCACAAATTACACTATGTCGGCAATCCGGAAGTAAAAAACACAACATACAATTTCAAAATAAACAGTACCATCAATAGCTGTCGTGTCAAATTGTTCAATACTTCACCGAAAAACGGCAATCATCTCGTTAGGAGACAAATGGACAAAGTCTCAAATGCCAGCAAATAAATTCGATATTCAGAGATACAAACACTAGCTTTTTATCATTGTTTTGCTTCCTAAGTGAAACTTTGTCGCTTTATTTGAGAAATATTTTTCTGAAAGGTCTAAGTAATAATGTTGAGTCCAAATCTAAACAAATATAATTTTTTGTCTGAACGTTTGTCCCATTTTGTTGGCGCATCCTGGTGCTTGCTTGTTTTAATTGTCAGATCTCTGCCTTAAACTATACTATTTTATTGTTGTAATGTTCATTGTTTCACATTTGGAACTACCTGCTTCATTTTAACGAAACACTATTTCGTGTATTTGTGTGACACTCCATATCGAGGTAAAATTATCACAACAATATAATATAGCCAATCACTCAGCGCATATTGCCACTTCGCTCTGTTGTCATAGCAACAAAAAACGATTTTTCACAGCTGTTGGTGAGACGTCATCTCATTTAAATCATTCTTACATGACGTCAACGTTGCGTTACGTCACACAATTAAAATCCTATCAACAACTCTTTAGAAACAGGAAAACGTTACGTCAGGAATTTTATTTCGATTGAAGGTTTAACAACCACCGTGAGCAACTTGATGGGATATAAGCAGTCGCCCGTCCCTAATTTAGGGTCACTGATTTCAGGGAAGGGACAGAGCAAATGCCGCAAGATAAACACAAGCTCCGCGCCTCAACGGGATTAGAACCCAGACCCATCTTGGACGAATGATCAGAGGTCATCGCTTAGACCACTACGCCACCGGGGCGGCTCAGAAATTTTGGTTCTACTTTGTCGTTCATAAACGACAAACAGAATTTTCCCTTTAGGATCCTATTATATGAAATTTCATTTTAAGATTCCCCTTGCGAACCTAAAATAATTATTTTAGGTTGTCAAACCAGTTTCTTTTCTCATTTAAGTCCACAAATTGAGGATTAAAATACAGTAGGTAACAGCGTGTTATTATTTCATGCATATGTTGAAAAATATAAATTCTCAGAATATAACTAAAATTTTCGGCAAAATATAACCCGATATAATTTTATTTGTATCTGTAGAAGAAATGGAAAGAAAGGAAAACAGAAAAGAAAAAAATATTGTTTGTGCTTCTGCATATGAACTACCATTACATTTTAACATTAGCAACTGCAAAATTCTAAGTTCACAAACAAAAAGAAAATACCTGGTTATTAAAAATGACTATACGTATCATATTTTCCCCAGTCATTTTTGACAGGCTTTCACGTAGTTAGTTAATAATGAACAAGCGAAAGAGTATTGTTACGTGATTAAGCACAGTCAGGCTGAGTTACTATTAAAAATCAGTTTGGTCTGTGACTCTTTATTCATCAAAAACAGCAATTTGTTAGATATGTCAATGCTTAGAAACGACTCTTGAAAAGTTCATAATCAAAATTCTAGTTCTGGTTTCCAAAAATGTAATTCATTACAGATAAAACTGCTTCTCCGTAAATGCTCGCTTCTGAATAACATTTCTTAAAAATTCTTCTTATTTTGAGCATATACACACACTAGTGTTCACAGAAGTAGCTTAAATAAACAGGGCGAAACGTAATTTTCGCCATTCCGTAGCCGAGTGATTTTAGGCCCTAGCATTGAATCATTTTAACGAGATGGGTCCCTGTTCGAGCCCTGAGGGCATAGGTGGTGTGTTTGTCCTATGGCGTTGCTGACACTATCTTTCCTCTTGAACCAGTGACCCTCAATTTGCGATGTATTATTGATTATTGCTCCCCCCCCCCAGAATCGTTTATGAAAGTCTCTGATACGAAGTTTTTTTTTTTTTTTTTTGATTGGAGGTTTAACGACCACCGTGAGCAACTCAATGGGCTATAAGCAGTCGCCCGTCCCTAATTTAGGGTCACTGGTTCCAGGGAAGGGAGAGAGCCAGTGCCGTAAGACAAACACAACATCCATGCCTGACCGGGATTCGAACCCGGACCCCTTACCGACGAATGATCAGAGGCCAACGCCTTAGACCACTGCGCCACCGAGGCGGCTATACGAAGTTTGATCAACAAGTTAATAAAATCATGCAATGCATTGATTATGATACGCTTTCCGACATACCAGAAATCATTACTCAAGTCATCACTCAAGTTATGAGGATAATGGCTGTGGAATAAATCTCGGTCCTGTGCCCTGACCTTTCGATGATATTAAACAGAACCGATTCAGTATACCTCCGAAATAACATGATAAAGTTTTGTCACAATGGAAGCATTTTTACGTAAGTTATGATGCATAAGGTCTATGGAATAGATCCCGCTCATCTGTCCTAACCTTTGACCCCATTTTTCCCAATTTTCAACAGGATTCGTCCCCAGGCAGGCCCCTACGACATACTAACATTTTATCCAAATCTAAGAATTTTTACGTAAGTTATAACGCATTACAGCAGTGGAATGGATCCCACTCCTATGTCCTGACCTTTGTTGACCCCATTTCGTTCACTTTCAATAATGTTCATTACCAGGTGTTCCCCTTCCACATACTAAAATTTCATCAAAATCGAACGATTCTTAACGCGAGTTATCGTGCGGACCGACATACGCACACAACGCGTGACGTAATGAGGCAGATGGGAATCGCGACCATCTGCTCGAAAGAGTGTGATATCATAAAACTTTAATAGGATCCACACACAACGCGTGACGTAATGAGACAGATGGCCTGACAGCGCGCCAGCATTTCAATCGCGAGATTGTGACGTCATAAGATTTCTAAGCATGGATACCATTAATAGGACGCCATGACACTAAAAACGTGGTAATTCGGGGTGGTTATTTAACGCCCTATACGAATTTTCCTTAAGTCGAGATCAAGGTAAATTGATTATTAGTACCAGAAAACGGTAGGTTAACGACTTTCATGAAAATCCTTAAAGCCGTTTTTAAAATAAAATTTACATACATACAAGAATTGCTCCTTTAATAATATGGGATAAAGGCGATGGAATGGATCCCGACCATATGTTCTGACCTTTGAACCCATTTCGTCCATTTTCAATAGGGTTTGTCCTCAGGTGGTCCCCTACCACATACTAAAATTTAATCGAAATCGAACCATTGTTACGTACGTTATGACGCATAAAAGCAACGGAATGCATCCCGCTCGTATGTCCTGACCTTTGACGTCACTTCTCCCATTTTCAACAGGGTTTATTCCCAGGTGGTTCCCTTCAATATACTAAAATTTCATCGACATCGAACCATATTTACGCAAGTTATGACGCAACAGAGAAATGGAATGGATCCCGCTCCGATGCCGTGACCTTTGACCCCATTTCGTCCATTTTCAATAGGATTCATCCCCTGGTGGTCCCCTACCACACACAAAAATGTCATCAAAATCGAACCCTTTTAACGCGAGTTATCGTGCCGACAGGCGGACGGACGGACGGACAGACGAACGGAAAAAGCTGGAGCATATACGCTTCTTCAACCTACGGTTGGAAAGCGTAAAAAAAGATTGACTGGTTGGACAAGTGATCAAAATCATCCAGACTGGTTACATAAGTTCCGAATCGTGCGACGCAGAAGGAAGTAGTTTGGCACAAGTTGACCTTGGAACCTACTACCCATGTGCCGTGAGTCACGTCTCTCCTGCTCCTCCGGTTTTTTTTTCACAGTAGTGCTTTGTTCTTACGTGTGCGGATCTGTTCGTCGCATTTGCCATGTTGGAAAACACTGATCAACGAATTTGCATCAGATCTTGTCAAAAACTTGGCGAAACTTGCAAAGACATAAACTTAAAGTCACAGAAAGTCTATGGAAAGGATTCCTTAAAATTGTTGAGTCGTGCTCAAGTTTATGAGTGTATACACGTTTTAAAGATGGTCGTGAAAATGTTGAGAGTGGTGAATGAACTGGAAGGCCCGCAATCAGCAAAAGTGAAAACAATATCAAACTTGTGCGCTGCAGCTAGCTGTGCGGAAAAATCGCCGAATCGCTATTCGTGGGCTACCCGAAGACTTCAGCATTAGTTTCGACTCGTTCAGTCGATTTTTACGGACCATTTGGATATGAGACACATCTCAGCTAAATTTGTGACGAAATTGCTCTCAGCTGAGCAAAAAACATTGACCCGTGTTTCAGCTGCTAGTGACTTGCCTGTATGTTAATGACTAGGCCTAGGGTTTTCCATCAGAACATATCCCAAACGCATTACACTTCCTCCACCGGATTGTTTTCGTCCTACGGTGCCCTCTGGTGTCAACACTTCCCAAGGTAAATAACGCACACGTACCTGGCCGTCCACATGGTGCAACAGTAAACGAGATTAATCGGAATGGAAGACGTCCTTCCAATTACTCAACGTCTAGTTTTGATGCTCGAGTGCCCATTCTAGCGCTTTCGATGGTGAACCGAGGTTAGCATGCGCATTCAGAGTGACCTGCGCCTGCGTAGCCCCATTTTCAGCAAGGCTCGATGTACTGTGTATTGTGACACATTACTTCCGTCCCCAGCATTCAAGTTACCTGCGAGTTATGCCACAGTTGGCTCGTTCAATATGGGACAGCCTTCTCTCACGTCAGCATCGATGATCCGTGGTCGACCTACACCCTGCCTCCATCTTGTTCTTGGTTTTTAACCTTCTTGGACCACTTTTTGAAGGTATTAACCACGTCTGACCGTGATCACCCCACAAGATTTGGAAATTCGATGTAAGTTTGAGTGGTTGCCGAGAATCCCCTCCCGAGAGGACGATTCCCAACGCCGCAGATATGTGCGTGTGCGTGCGTGTGTGTGTGTGCGCGTTGTGTGTGAGAAAGGAAAACAGAATACGGACAAGGGACAAAAGAGAGAGAGAGAGAGAGAGAGAGAGAGAGAGAGAGAGAGAGAGAGAGAGGCAGAAGAAATGAAAGGATGCAGTTAAGCGTCTAAATTCAGGTTACTCGATCCTAAACTTTAGGTGTAGGGGAGAAGATGGCACGTTGGAACAATGGCCCCATTTGAACGTCGCGTTGTTCTGGCAAAGGCCACGAGATTTCGAGGAGGTGGATACAGTGGCAATAGGTGGCAGTACCGTAGAAGCGTCGTCCGCAGTGAGCATTGCAACTAACTCGCGTGTCGGCATTCCGTGAGATAGATTGCGTGAGACTGTACGGTATCCAATTTTAGTGTCCAGAAGTTGTAAACAACTAGGCGTACGCCGAAGATCTGGGGTAAGTTTATTGATGCACTGTCATTACGTGCGTAGCGACATAGGAAGCCCCTATGCTCAAATGTAAATAACTGTCCGTTTTCGGAAAAAGCGCCTATATGTCCAAAGCGATCACATGGGGCACAATTGAACAGCACTACACGAGGCACAACTGAACAGCACCACACGGGGCACAATTGAACAGCACTACACGAGGCACAATTGAACAGCACTACACGGGGCACAATTGAACAGCACCACACGGGGCACAATTGAACAGCACCACATAGGGCACAATTGAACAGCACTAAACAAGGCACAATTGAACAGCATTACACGGGGCACAACTGGACAACAATACACGAGGCACAATTGAACAGCACCACACGGGGCACAACTAAACAGCACCACATGGGGTACAATTGAACAGCATTACACGGGGCACAATTGAAGAGCACTACACGAGGCACAATTGAACAGCACCACACGGGGCCCAATTGAACAGCACCACACGGGACACAATTGAACAACACTACACGCGGCACAATTGAACAGCACCACACGGGGCACAATTGAACAGCACTACACGAGACACAATTGAACAGCACTACACAGGGCACAATTGAACAGCACCACACGGGGCACAATCGAACAGCACTACACGACGCGCAATTGAACAGCACCACACGAGGCACAATTGAACAGCACTACACGGGGCACAATTGAACAGCACTACACGGGGCACAACTGAACAGCACCACGCGGGGCACAATTGAAATGCACTACACGAGGCACAATTGAACAGCACTACACGGGACACAATTGAACAGCACCACACAGGGCACAATTGAACAGCACCACACAGGGCACAATTGAACAGCACCACACGGGGCACAATTGAACAGCATCACACGGGGCACAATTGAACAGCATCACACGGGCACAATTGAACAGCACTACACGAGGCACAATTGAACAGCACTACACGGGGCACAATTGAACAGCACTACGTGAGGCACAATTGAACAGCACTACACGAGGCACATTTGGACAGGCCGACACGGAGCATATTGGAACAAGTTGAAAGGTATGTTACTGCTTGAATATCATAACAATGTTTGCAATGTCTTTACAAACAAGTACACTAATGACTGCGATGTATTTGTTTTCATGTTGAAACGATGGCTCGGACCTACGTCAAGAAAATAAAATCATGCCACCCGTGTCGGGAGCCGTTCTCCTGGAGGCAATAACCGCTGTTACAGACAAAAAACAAAACTTACCAGTACGATCTGTAGCTGCGACATTCCAGTTGCCGCACACTGTTCTCCATTACCATCTGCAGAAGTTTAAACACTGTGGTGATATAACTTGTAAGTACGACTCACGATACACCAGTCGGCAAGTTTTCAGCAAACAACAAGAGTCAATGTTAGTTGACTACGTGATAAAATGCTCCAAATTGAATTACGGGTTGACATATGCCCAAATACGGAAATTAGCATACAATTAATTATGCATGAAAGTAGAGTGTACCCCGAATCATGGGATGAAAACAAAACAGCTGGATCCGACTGGTTAAAAGGTTTCATGAAGCGACATAAAAATCTTACATTACGAAAACCCGATAATACGAGTCTGGCGAGAGCTACTGCTTTCACCAAAACAAATGTGCAGGACTTTTTGATAATTATGAGATAGCTCTGAAATGTGGAAACTTTAACCCGGATAGGATTTACAATGTTGACGAGACCGGTGTCGGGACAGTTGCGCAGTCCCCAAAGGTCGTCGCTGAACGTCATGTACGGCAAGTTGGACAGGCAGTGTCTGCTAAACGAGGGACGATGATAACATCCTACATGATTGTGAATGTGATTGGCAATTCCATACCACCAGTCTTCGTGTTTCCTAGAGCAAGAATGAATGAATGTTTGATGTTTGGTGCACCTCCCGGAAGCCTGGGTTTGACTAACAGTCCAAAAAGTTCATGGACGACAGTGCCTCTGTTCTTAAAGATTCTGGAACATATCCAGAAACATACAAGGTGTAGCACAGAGAACAAAATCATTGCTTTCATGGATAACCATGAAAGTCATTGCACTCTTGATGTTATTTCGTTTGCTAGAGAACATGGGATAGTGCTCGTAACATTCCCACCTCACTGCACGCATCGACTGCAGCAGCTAGATGTGGGTTTAATGGGTCCTTTTAAAGGACAACTGAAAGCGGCACAAAACGATTGACCCATTACCCACCCTGGTAAGTTTATCAACATTCAACACCTTGCATCTTTAATAAATATTACCTATTCATCCTCATTTACGGCCAAGCATATTGTATCAGCATTCACCAAGCCGGAGATATGGCCATTTTCCAGACTGCAATTCAGTGATTACGATTTTCAACCATCTACGGCTGCTGTACCCAATGAAACGATGTGTCCACCTGACCTGTCCGTGACATCAGCACAACAGCTGAATTGGAATGGCGATTCATCCGGCCCCAGCGCACGCTCTAACGTCTCTTTGCCCGAATCTGTGCGACCTTTACCAAAAGGTGTCCCGACGGAAAGTTACAGGCCCAGGAACAAGGTAAAATCGCGCATCTTAACAGACTCACCTATCCGAAACCAGTTTGCAAAGGACACTGAACAACGGAAGTCTAAAAAGCGACGACGGGACAATCCGTCCAAAAACCAAAGCAAAACCGTCACCAAAACGTCTCACACTACGAAAGGTTTCTTTTCTGCAAGTAAGGAGGAGGATCGGTGTTCCATTAACGACGAATCGGACGACTTTCTGCGGCACGGCTACCGTCGGAGGGGACAACAGATGTAGGAGGGGTAGGCCTCGTCGTCGGTGATTTCTTGATGTTTAACATCAGGGGCAAAAGACACGTTAAGATTTTTAGTTATTTCTAAATAAATAAAATCTATAATTGATGATAGCCTTTTATGTAAAGCAGTAAGCCACTTACCAGCTGCAAGAAGAAACGCTTGAATGACAACACACTGATATTTATTGTACATCTACACAAAAAGGTAATAACTCACTATTCCAATTGTTGTTGTCCAGTCAAAGAACAACCACTTAGATTACTAACCGACGTGAGCAGCAAAAGTGATCCAGGCAACGCTCGCTAGAGCAAACAAATAAAACGGTTCGAGAAGCGCCACCTGCAATTCTGTTAAATGTGCGCTGAGGCTTCTGGTTTAAATGTCGAGGAACTCTGACAGTCATGTTTCTTATAATAATTTCTGACATGTCTCCGTGTAGGTCGCTTAGAAACAGTAGATGTCCTTACGTTTGCAATTAGTGGTATGCGCTGGGTGCAGGAACGTTGGAAATTTATATTCCTAGAGCCAACCGAAGTGAAAGAAGTTAAAGCATCTGACATTATCTCGAAACTTTCGCAGCCTAATAGTGGGACAGCCCGAACAGCAGAGGCTAAATATTTTGACTTTACTCTTTTCAAAGAACGGGTACTGTAACGCATGCAACTTCATGCTATGCCGAATTTTTGGTTCTTGTAGGGTTTTGTGCTTGAACAAAAGGATGTTCCAAAGTTCCCCATGCTTGTCCAAATCTACCCCGGGGCAGGGGCAGATTCGGACAAGACGCACACGTTTACTTTACTGCACGTACTGTCTGAATTATTTATATATTTTGCGTACACAAACGTTATTCTTGTACAATAAGCTATACTTTTGTCATGTATACTGTGACAGTTCTTGACACAAGTCCCGGCATAGCTATACAACACTAAACCCACAACGTGTTCCGATGTGCCCCGCTCTCCCCTACAAAAAAGTTTTAAAGCGTTTTAAGACAACACAACATGTCATTTAAGAGAAAACAACAGAAACAAAACAACAAATCAAAATTTACGCCGTCATTATCTCTTACCTTCCGTCATCGGTCGGGCAGTTGACGGATTCCAGCCAAGAATACTCTGTCATGTGACGCGATGAAGTCGTCAATCCATTTTTGCACTTTGTCATATGTCCGGAACCGTACAACAGACAAACCATGTTGCATCCATCGGAACAAATGATAGTCTGAAGGGGCTGTTTCGGGACTATACGCTGGGTGCTCCAAAACTTGCCAGCCAAGCGTCAATAGCGTTTCCTTGACCGATTTCGCGATATGCTGCATAGCATTGTCATACAGCAATTTCACGGGGCGCAATCCTTTGCCTGTGAATGAACTTTTCGGACAGATTTCCTGATTCAATCGCAGCAATTGTTGCTTTTAGCGATCAGAAGTAACAGTTTGACCCTGTTCCAATAATTCATAATAGAGCACATCCTTCATATCCCACAGATGCACAGCAGTACGTTCTTGGAGTGAATATGCGTTTCGGTGTCGAAGTCGTTGCTTCCCCGGGGTCCACTCAGTGTTTTTTGCGTTTGGGATTGCCGTACCATATCCACTTTTTATCACCCATAACGATTTTCTACAGGAAAGACTTTCTGTGTTATTTATTCAACAGGTTCAAACACTTCATGACACGATCATCCTTGTTCCTCTGACTCAGGTCATGTGGTACCCATTTTCCTTAATTCTGAATCTTTCCCATTTCGCGTAAACGACTGGAAATGGTTTGTTGAGTTACTTCCAGTTGTTCCGCTAGTTCGTTTGCGTTTGAGCTGAATCTTCAAGCAGCAGTGCTTGCAGTTCCTCATGTGCAACTTTCTGCGAGGCGCCGCTACGTTCTCGATAGCTAACATCAAAATCACCTGCTTTAAACCGTCTAAACAGAAACTCACACGTGCTTTTCGATATAATATTCTCCCCCAGAACAGAACAGATCGATGCGCATGCTTTTGCAGCACTTTTTCCTTGATTCAATTCGTAACGAATGCAGTATCGCTTGCCATCTTTCACCTACCGATGTGCAAGTGCGTTTGACTGTTGGGCAAACTGCTGTGTCACATTTTATACTCTGGACCAGTTAAAGTCACATGACAAGAACGCGGGGGAATGTCGGATATGTAAATTAATGGTATACGTCACATAAAAAAACGCCTTAAAACTTATTTGTACACATAATATAAGGGTGATAACCTGTAAGCTATTAACTCTGTAAATATTTAAATAGTTATATTACCAGTTATCTGAAAGTTGTAAATAAATATTTGTTTGATGATCCAATGACTTTGTGGGAATTTCAAGAACGAACCGTAAAACATTAGGCGTGCTAATTGCACGATACTAACTTGGATTAAGACCCGCCGTTCGAGCATTCAGTACAGGTTCAGCGTATTTCACATACTGACGTCGTTCAGCCATGAATGTTTATATTTGTGCACCAGTGAGTTGTTCGAATTCACACACCACGAAATGTAGGAACTGTATCTGGAAGATATCACGGATACTGAAAAGGCACATTGCTGGTTGCGTGATTTTCTTGAACGATGGGTTCATGCGAGTATGAGGCGCTAAACCAAGACCACAAAGCAACAATTATGGGACAAACTCTTGTCAAAGTAAGACATTTATTATGAGCTTCAAATAATGAGCAGAAGATTAAATATTTTTTGTTTGTTTCGGGGTAAACTGCGCTCGTGAGCAAATAATGCTACAAAGAGTCAATCGTCCGTAATTTAGGGCCACAGTTTTCAGGGAACGGATAGAGCCATCGCCGTAGGGTAAACATACTAACTGGTGTGCAAAAATTAAGGACGAAGAGGAGAAATTAGCATAACTGCGGAACGAGCAGGCAGAACGGACCGAAAGACCACTCAGGAGATAGACTAGGGTCCGGTACAGTAGGGCATGCGCATATATGCAGCATGACGTAAGGGGGAGGTGTAGGAAGGGTATAAAACACACGGTGCGGTGTACGCTCAGCAATTCGGTGAAAGCTATTGAACGGTGTACATCGGTTTGAACGACGTCGAGTTGTTGCTACCGTGTGATATGGCCAACAGGCAATCCAGTAGACGACATCTGGATGACTTTACCCGAGGTCGCGTCATTGGGAAGTTGGAAGAAGGTCAAAGTGGGACTAGTGTGGCCGAGAAGTTCGGGATCGCTCACAGCATCGTTTCTCGAGCTTGGAGATCATTTCAAACGACAGGAACAGCTGTCCGAGAGTTTAGCAGTGGTCGTCCAAGAGCAAACCACGGCGGCGGACGACCGATATATTGTTCTACAGGCGAGAAGAGACAGACGGCAGACAGCGGAAGAAATCGCAAGGCACATGAAACAGACAACTGGACGCCCATTATCGAGTGTTACCGTGGCCAGGAGGCTGCACAAAGGTGGTATATTTGCACGTCGACCAGTACGGTGTGTGCCATTAACGCCTGCTCATCGGAGACGGTGGTTTCTGTGGTGCCAAGAATACAAGAACTGGACACATCAGCAATGGGGTCGAGTTCTACTTACGGTTGAGAGCCGATTTAGTCTGACGAGCGATTCAGGACGTATACACATCCGGAGAGAGCAGGCAACACGCAATCACACCTCCAACATCATCGAAAGGGACCAGTTTGGAGGTGGCGGAGTTCTTGTCTGGGGCGGTATCATGCTTGGTAGCCGTACTGAATTCCACATCTTCCAAGGAGGTTCAGTCACTGATGTCCACTATTGTACCGAAGTTCTCCTGCCTCACGTGCGTCTGTTTAGAGGTGCTGTGGGTCCTGAGTTTCTCTTCATAGACGACAACGCTACACCTCATCGTACAGTGGCTGTCGCAGAGCTGTTGGAGAGTGTACATATTTAATGCATGGATCGGCCCACAAGATCCCCGGACCTAAATCCAATCGAACACGTGTGGGACCTTCTCGGGAGACGCTTGGCAGCACGTCACCAGCCGCCAGCAACGATTCCGCAGCTGCGATTGGCGCTACGAGAGGAATGGGCTGCGATGCCTCAACAGCTCCTTGACAACCTCGTCCTCAGTATGGACATACGTTGTAAATCTTGCAACGCAGTCAGGGGGGATCATATCCCCTACTAAAGACTGGATTTTTCTTGGCAGCCACCTGTCACATCGACGTTTCTGTCTTCTGTCCAGTTGTGCTCGAAGCTACTTTTTCAATAAAGTGCCTTTGTATCCTTTGGATTCCTTGTTTGGACAGCTTTGCTCACTTGTCCCATATTCTTACATCTTGGGGAACGAGCCTGAAAACTGGCTAAGCTGTTCAACCATTAATAAAAAAACATATCCCTTTCGACACTCTCCTTGTCCTGCAATTAAGCAATGTATTTCTCAAATAAGGAGTGGGAAGTAACCTCTATCTATTTTTATAGTGTAACTGTACGATTTTCTTTGACAGTTCGTTTCCACCAGAAGTACTTCGGGCGGCTGCGCATCGAAAATGATCGAGCGGTGCTGCAGTTGTATGTTGCTCAAATAATGCTGATATTATCGCACCATAATGCACTGCAATATGTACAGTGCTAAATAGAATTAGCAGGGAGCTATTGCGCGGAGATAGAGGGTAAATTATCGTCGGCAAGCTATCAACTATCCAATATCTATAGTTCTTTAAAAAGCTTTTTCTTCTCTGCAGATATACATTAATGCGCGGCCTATGGCATTTTATACACAAGCCCGGAATAAGTAGCCATATCGAATGCCCGCTCCCCAACCAGAACCAGTTGCCGAAAAATTCCTTTACGAACTAAAAATGTCTCATTTACTAAATCGTATAAAATCGCATTTATATATAAAAAAATTCTTTCGCTCTCCCCCTCTCTCTCTGTAAGAGCCCGGGCCGCACCGCAGTAAATATTCTACAACCCGAACCACATTTAGGCCCGGGCTCCTCCCGTCTCAGCTCTGTTAGGAACCAAACAGAAGCCTTAGTTTTCGCATGACGCCACTTAAGGGTAAACGTATGTATCTAATGCCATGACCTCCTACTTTCTAGGGAGCCTTGCTCGAACCAGGATCAACTCGGACGATTATCCAGAAGTTCGTGACTTAGACTACTCGGCCAACAGGGCAGCACTATCTTCTGTCCTATGCGTTGGATGTATAAATACGTCTCTACATGAAAGTCTGAAAATCAAAATGCGATAATACGACTGCACGTTATACTGTTAGTGTACAAGGTTCCTATGTTTCAATAAGACAAAGAAGGGCTTCACTCATTTATTTCCACTATACTAGAGTTTGCACCAAGTTGTTCCTCACGAGCGAGAGATAATTTCTTCCTGTGAAAGAAGAGATGCGAGTTTCTTTTCTGAAATCTTGTGGATAACTTATTAGAAAAAGAAGTTAATGTATCTCATAACACTAAAATTCATTCGGTGGTTGTCTTGTGAAGTAGAAAAAACAGACTGAGATTAGTGCATTGAGCAATAAGAAGCTTTCGGAAAAATCATACTTGTATTTATTTAAAAGAACTGAGTTTGTTAAATAAGTGTGGAAAAGCATTGCATTACTTTATTGCTTTATCACTAGGTGCACGGTTCTTCAATAATTTGTTGATGTTGTGATAGACACCTAGCTGATTACTTTCTACTGTTACAATAAATTATGCGCCAATAAAGTATGTCTGTTGCGATAAAGTAAAACATAATAATTTACTTGGAAAATTATATGAACTGGAAAATTCATATATAAATTTCAGAGTAGATAATGTTATGTTTTGCATTACAACGTGGATAACGTCAACAGCTATGATATCACACACAAAACGTATCTGAGAGAATTCATTGAACGAAAGTATCGAGAAAAGTAAATCGAAACTTATAAAAAAACTACGCACCCTTCTGAGTGCGATTTAAATGAAATTGCTTTTTTTGCAGTATCTACATGACTAAAACCATCGTGTTACTTCAACGGTTGCGTTGCTTAAGGCTCTCTTTACAATAAAGATATGAGTCAGGCCATCATTATTTCAGCCAAATCCAGAGGCTCATAACGAAAACATAAACTGCCGTACTATGGTATAGAGCGAATAGAATGTTAGATTTCGTCGCCAAGACCTAAGCTACAGCTTTGACTGATACACTGAAGAGCAATTGAATTAGAGATACCTGTCTAGTAACGCGTAGCAACACCTTTCGCCCTGATGACGTCGGCGATTCGTCTCGGCATGGACTCGACAAGACACCGGAAGCGTTGGGTAGCCATACGGATCCACAACCCCTGAAAAAGCTTCCACAGTTCACGAAGATTTGATGGAGGGGGGTCAGAGCCTCGAACATCTCTCTCTCGATGGCATCCCAGATGTGCTCGATGGGATTAAGGTCAGGTGACCTGTATGGCCAAAGAAGCGAGGTCACGTCGTTGGAGTGTTCATCCAATCATTCGGATACAATTCGGGAGCGATGGCACGGTGCGTTGTCTTGTTGCAGGATGAGGTCTCCAGTGGGATGTTGAAGACGCACAAACGAGAGCAAATGGTCGCCCAGAATATCCCGGTAACGTTGACCTGTAAGGGACGATGTCACACGTACCAGGGGACCCATTTCAGCTCACGGAAACAGTCCTCAGACGACCCACCAGATTGAAAAGTACCCTGCTGGTTAGAAGGATCCATCGCTTCATGTGGTTTGCGCCGTACTCGTATCCTGCCACCCGCATGTACCAACGTGAATCTCGACTCATCAGTACAGGCAACATTTTCCCACATGTCTAGGGTCCAGTGGCGATTTTCCCGCGCCCATACTAATTTTTGCACCCTGTGATGTGCTGTCAGCAGCGGTACACTCGTGGGACGATCGCTTCTGTATCCCATAGCGAGGAGATGGTTCTGGATGGTGTGGCTGCTTGCACGTTTTTGTGCACCAGCGTTAAATTTCCGAGTGATTTCTTGCACTGTGGCCCGTCTATCCGCTGTTACAATGCGAGCTAGCCGACGATGACCCTGTTCATCCACACGCTGTTGTCCACGGCAGTTGGCCCTTGCAGGGATCGTTTTAGCCTGATTCGATGTACTGACGGTGCACCCATGATACAGTGGCTCATGAAAATCCCAGTGCCTGCACGACTTTCGAGATGGAGTGACCCATTCGTCGGGCCCCGTCAATTTGCCCACGATCAAATGCGCTTAGATCCTTCTTCTTACCCATAATGCGTCCGACTCTTACTGATTCCCGTCGCATCACTCCTTACATTGTCGGATCGCTGCATACGTCATGTCTTTTCCGTTTACATGGCCGCCCACTGCGCCACATATGCATAACGCCAGCTGTCTCTAATTCAATTGCTCTTCAGTGTACTCTCTAAGGCTATGAACCTGAAATGAAGCAGTCGCACAGTGTTCAATGGATCAAGGTTGTGTGCTACCGCCTCCTCATATTCTTGAATTTCTTTTATATCGTGCGCAACACATTGATTACTGTGGTCGTTCTTACGGCAGAGGATCTTTCGCTACTGTTACCAATTTGTTTGTTTGTTTGGCGGTTTAAAATTATTTATTTGACCTGGTGGTAGAGATACAGTGACAGGATAAACAGTCATAGTGGTGTAGTATTAAGAGGCAGTTATAGACAGTATATTCAACTTACATCAACACTGTACGCAACGAAACATGGTATGCACTATACAGTATGCCAAATGATCAAGTAACACATTGAGAGCCAGTACCGAAAGACAAACACAAACAGCCTTACCTGGGATTCGAACACAGACCCGTCTCTGGGCGAATGGTCATAAGCCAGCGCTTAGACCACTGCGCCCCCGGGAAGGATCTGCAGTCAGTGGCTCCTAATTAAGGACGACTCACTCATCTGGTCTCAGATATTCAAAAATAAGGAGGGTGAATCCTGTGACAGTCCCATATTCAAAATGATCTTGAGAATAAATAAAGAGGACAAGTAAAACATTTACAACAAGAATTTAGTATACAGCTTGAGAAGTGCAAGTGATTTTTTTGGTAGTTTACTGACCACTACTAACAACTTTAAGAGCTATATAAGCAGTCGCCCATCCCTAATTAACAACTCTAAAAGCAATATAAGCAGTCGCCCAATCCTAATTAATAACTCAAAGAGGGATATAAGCCGTCGCTTAACCCTAATTACCACATTTAAAATCAATATAAGCAGTCGCTCAACCCTAATTATCACATCTAAAATCAATATAAGCAGTCGCTAAACCCTAATTATCACATCTAAAATCAATATAAGCCGTCTCTCATCTCTTACTAACAACTCTACGAGCGCCGCCCCGGTAGCACAGTAGTCTAAGGGCTACATTCTGACTATTTGTCTGAGATGGGTCCGGGTTCGAATCGAATCCCGTTGAGGCATGAATGTTGTATAATGAATACACTCCATCAGGTCAAACGCTCGGGGCTCGAACCCGGAAGGGATTTTTTAGTAGTCTACTGACCACAACGAACAACTCTAAGAGCTATATAAGCCGTCGTCCATCCCTAATTAACAACTCTAAAAATATTATAAGCATTCGCCCATTTCTAATTAACAACTATAAGAGCAATATAAACATTCGCCCATTCCTAATTAACAACTCTAAGAACAATATAAACAGTCTCCCATTTCTAACTAACAACTTTGAGAGCAATGTAAGCAGTTGCCCATCCCTAATCAACAACTTTAAGAACTATAAAGGCAGTCGCCCATCCCTAATTAACAACTCTGAGAGCTATATAAGCAGTCGCGCATCCCTAATTAGCAACTCTAAGAGCAATATAAGCAGTCGCTTAACTCTAGATATCACCTCTAAGAGCAATATAAGGAGTCTCTTATCCCTAACTACACTGCTGGCCAACCAAAATGCAACACCAAGAAGGAAGCATCCGATTGGCCTGAAATTCCCAGCATGCATCGCCCGCGAGAGGACATGCAAACGATTAGCATTGCAGGGCATATGCAAATCATATGCGCCCGGCACGCCACCGTAAAGCACTACAAGAAGGGTGCACAAAAGGCGGGGTGTAAGTAGTGGAAGTGTGTTCTGCCGGACCTGTGCGTGAGAAGCTTCCCGATGCATTGTCGCAGAATACAGCAGTCATTCCATCACGTTTCGGAGTTCGACAGAGGACGAATAGTGGCTTATAGCGACAGCGGTTTATCGTACCGAGACATAGTCGCCCGTGTGGGACGACATCCAGCCACAGTGAGGCGAGTAAGGATTCGGTGGGTGCAGGAGGGACTGACGGACCGACGTAAGCTATTGCCGCAGCCGCGGCACACCACCGAACGAGAGGACCGGCATGGCTCGCATCGCCACATCACGAACGTTAGCGCAAGAATTAGGGTGTGTTGCGTAACAACCTGTGTCAGCATGTACCGTTCGACGTCGTCTGCAGGAGCGGGGACTTGTCGCACAGCACCCATTGCTCCGATTACCATTAAAGTTACACCACCGGCGAGTGCGGCGGCAGTGGGCCGTTGAACGCCGCACCTGGACTACGGAATGGCACGACATTTTTTGTCCGATGAATCCCGCTTCTGCCTGCAACACCACGATGGTCGGATCCTTGTGTGGCAGCACCGCTGCGAAATACTGTATGAAGCCTGCATTACGCATCGCCACACCGGTCCATCGCCTGGCGTTATGGTTTGGGGCGCAATTGGATATGACACCCGCACCCCTCTGGTACGCATCGCCGGCACTCTCAACAACCACTGCCGCATCTCCGACGTTTTGGAGCCTGTAGTCCTCCTTTAGCTGCAGGACCAGCCAGCCGTCGCGTTTCAACAGGACAATGCGTGCCCGCACGTGGCACGCATCGTGCAACAATTCTTCACGGCCCACCAGGTGTCACTGCTGCCGTGGCCCGTCTGTTCTCCCGATATGTCGCGCATCGAACACATCTGGTAGCTGATCGTCAACCGAGTGGCCCGGCAAGCACCACCCGCGGCAACGCCTGATGAACTGTGGCAATGCGTGGAAGCAGCCTGGACCGACATACCCCAAGCCCATATCCAAAGCCTCTTTCGTTCGATGCCGCGGCGTGTAGCGGCCATTATTGCCAGCCATGGGGGCCACACGAACTATTGATGTCTGCGTGTTCCGCAAGTCGCACGGGCTTGTCATCTCAATCGTTTCATCTTTGTATCTGCTGCTGTGTCCAGTAAATCTGGCTTTGCTGTCTTGTGTCTTTCTTGGTGTTGCATTTTGGGTGGCCAGCAGTGTAATAACTCTACGAGCGCCGCCCCGGTGGCGAAGTAGTCTAACGGCTAGCTTCTGACCATTTGTCTGAGATGGGTTCGGGTTCTAATGTCGATGAGCCATGGATGTTGCATTTGTATTACGGTACTAGCTATTTGCCTCCCCTGGAACCAATTGCCCTAAATTAGGTACGAGAGACTGCTTATATGCCATTGAGTTGCTCTCGGTGGTCGCTAAATCCCTAACGAAAAAGGAAACAATCTCTAAGAGCAATATAAGCAGCCGCCCAACGGTAATTAAGAACTTTAAGAGCTGCATAAACAGTAGCTCATCCCTAATTTGGAGTCACTAGTTCCGGAGCAAAGAAACGGCAAGCGCCGTAGAAAACGACACTAGGCTCCTTATGCTACATTGAGGATTCTATCCGGGCCACTCGGTAACAGGAGGGTGGGGGCGGGGGGGGGGCAGGAGCAAAAGAAATGACTTACATTACTCAACTGGCTATTGACTTTTGTATATACCTCGTTCTGGGAGGAATGTTTTTACTACTAAGCTTATCGGAAATGGAAGAACATTTTAAGGTACTCCTACTTATGAGAATTACTATGTTTGCACATACATTTATTATCGAAATTGTTTCACCCGTTTCATGCGATAACAATCTAGTAAACTGGAAATAACTTATCTGGTGAAAAAACAACTGAGATTTCCTTTCGGAAAACTATGGTTGTTCTGTCTGGAAAATCCAACAAAGCTGAACAAATTTAAGACGCAGTGATATTTAAGATCTGAAACCGCTTTTTAAAATTCTTTTTTCCACTCATTTTTCCTCATAGAAGCAAAAAATAAATGTTTAATAGGAATATTTACTGTTAAACAGTTTTGGCAGTAGAGAATACAACAACAATGAATTTTCTTCGCTCACAAAATTTGAAGCTTTATTTTCATTTGAACAGACGCCTAGGCCAAAGTCAGAAAATTTATTGCACAGCTTTTTCTCTCTCAGTTTCCTTAATCAAAATCAACAGGGTTCACATTCCGTATAAAATTTAAGAGTTTATCAAGAAAGAAAGGTTGTGCTATAATATTCAGTTCACCGCAATATCTGAACTTTCGGTGTTAATGTCTTTTTAAGAGTAAATAAATCATTAGCGCCATCGAGCGATAATGCCTTTTGAATTTTTTTGGTTGTTCATTTCATTAAGTTGCCAGAAAGTGTGTTAAAAGAGATGCGCTAAGCGCATAAAGAACGGCATAAAATTCTTTTTTTGGGTTTATGTCGTTAGATATTTTTCTTTCCGGGAACGCAGATGGCTACAAAACACAAATAAAACATTTTCCTTTATTTGCTTTCTCGAAAAGAAATATTCTTTGCATCTTTTCTTTGAATAGAATTGTTATTACATGACAACTTTAAGTAACCACTTTGCACACTGGTAAAAGTCACAAGCTTCAAATACTGTCAACATTTCGTTTCGTGCAGGTCAAAGAACAAATTTGATTGAGATTTGATTGTCTCTCTGAAGTTCTGAAGATCTACAGGCTGCACACAAAGTCTGTTTACAACTTTGCACATTTATTACGGATACACTGTAGGAGTTAGACACATGCGGTTGAGCACATACGACTAAATTGTCTCTACCTCATTACAAAAGCTCAATATGAGCACCATTTGTTGCGAGTAGAACATCTAGCCAAAATTCCAGTTCCAACCATGTGCGCTGCAGCATGTGCTCAGTAATGGTCGAAATGGCATTGTTGATCCTCGATTTCAGGTCATCGATATCCTTCACATATCCCTTCCATACAAAAAAGTCCAGAGCTGTGATCTCGGGGAAACGGGTGGCCACGCAGTTGGACCATCCCGTCCAATCCATCTCCCAGGGAATGTTGTGTTTAAAAAGTCCCGAACGTGCCGTCCCCAATGTGGTCTTGTTGGAATATCACGCTTGGTTGAAAGTCCTCCTACTGTTGCACAACGTACTCACGCAAAACATCCAGGTAAACATCTGCCGTCACTGTTTTCTCGCTGAAGAAAAATGGTCCAAGGACTCGGTTATGCATAACACCGCACCACACGTTCACTTTAGGACTCTCTCTCTCGCAAGTTCCTTAAACGCGTGAGGATTTTCAGACCCGCAAATCCTGACACTGTGTCTGTTTTAACTGCCCAGAGACATGAAAATTTGCCTCATCCGCAAAACAAACTTCTGTGAAAAACTGAAGATCTTCACACATCGTTACTGCGAATTCTTTTCGTCGTGGTCTATCGTTCGCCTCAAGTGCTTGTTACAGTTGCATTTTGTTTGTATACACTGAGTGGCCACTTTATTATGAGTACCCATTCAGTACTTCATTGGGCCACCTTTTGGCTTTAATACTGCGTCGATTCTTCGAGGCATGGATTCCACGAGATGTTGATAGGTCATTTGGGGAATCTGAGACCATGCTTGATGAATAGCACTTTCCAGGAGTGTGAGATTGAAGGGTTGTAGATCCAGCTGTCTGATGGCTCGTTCGACTTCATCCCACAAATTCTCAATGGGGTTGAGATCTGGAGATTGTGGGGGCCACCTAAGCAAAGTAAACTCACCGGCATGTTCCTGAAGCCAATACTGTACAATACCAGCACTATGGCAGGACGCATTATCTTGTTGAAAGTAGCCATCCACATGACAGGATGAACTTGGTCCGCAACGATGTTTAGATATGATGTGCCAGCTAAACGTTGATCAACACGAATTTAAGGGCACAAAGCATGCCAGGAAAGCATTTCCCAACTCATAACGTTGCCTCCACCAGCTTGAAGGGTTGTAGCAATGCATTTGGAGTCCATGCTTTCGTGCTGTTTCCGCCAAATTCTCACTCGGCCATCGGAATGGTGCACCTGAAAACGTGATTCATCGGACCACATAATTTGTTTCCAATTATCGACTGTCCAATCCTTGTGTTCCTGTGCAAACTGGAGACGTTTTCTCTTGTTTACTGCAGACAGCAAAGGTGTTCGAAAGAGCATTCGGCTGCCATATCCCATCCAATGCAGTGTACGGCGAACGGTGCCTGCAGAGATCATTTGAGGGGATCGTTGATTAAGATGGTCTATAATTTGCTGCACTGTTGCCCTTCTATTGCCTGTTACCAGTCTGGACACTCTCCGTTCCACCCGAGCAATCACTAGTCGATGACGACCACACGTTGCACGTAGAGACCCAGTTTTTTGGCTGACAGTCCAGTCTTTAAACACTTTAACAAGAGCTGCTCTGGAACACTTCACGAATGCGGCGGTTTCGGTGATACTCGCTCTATGGCTCCGAGCTCCTCTAATCATCGCACGTTGAAAGTCCGTCAAATCGAATTTTTTACCCAACTTGTCACTCAAAAATTACTTTTACTACTGTCGCAAGCACTAAGCTTTCCCTTTTTATACTAACCTCGCCCTCTGGCGTCAACAGCGTGCAGGCATAGCTCATTTGCTTAAAACAGTCAGGTGGTCATAATAAAGTGGCTACTCGGTGTATAAGTGTAGATGTCTATGTAGCACCCTGTGTGCCGTGTACCGGGGCATTTGTAGTTATCTGGCAGCGGAACGAATGGACTTCTTCGGGCTTCGTTAAAATAAATCACAAACACGTTCGATGTCTTCATTCGATGTTCGTGGGGGCCCATTACGATCTTGATCCAAAACGGACCCAGTCTCCATGAATTTCTGATGCCAATGGCGGATACTAGGACCAAGTGGCGGGGTTTTCCCATACCTAGTCTGGAAATGTTGCGTTTGTGTATCATATTTTGTTTCGATGTATCAAGCGATGCATAGGTCCCTCACTGAAAATGTGGTCGCCACATTTTCAGTGAGGGACCTATAGCAAAAAACGATAATGCCAATTAAAATTTTGATATTTACAGTATATTATACAACAAATACCATGAACGTACGTAGTACAGGGTGTCCGTAATAATTGTGCACATTTGTAAAGAGACTTTGTGGACACCCTGTATTAGAAATAACTTTGAACGAAGAGCCAAAACAGCATAACCGACGCGTATTTATGCAAATCGAAGTAATTGCCGGTAAACGACTAAGCTCTAAGCTCTGTTAAATCAATGGTATTTTTGTTCTTCAGATGGGAAAGGCACACTCTTCAGCAAGTTTGACGAAGGACAAATTGTAATAGCTGGAGGACTGGGTTCACGCATTTACGAGACGGCAAGGCTTGTAGGGTGTTCACGGTCAGCTGTTTTTAAGTACTTTCAAAAAGTGGTCCGAGGAGAGACAATCACGAACCGCCTGTCAGGCGCGTGTCGACCATGGCTTGTCGATGCTACATGTCAAAGAAAGCTATCCCGTATGGTACGTGCATCCTATCATGTTGGACGCTTAAACTTGTGGTGATGGTGTCTTCCAACAGGACAGTGCGCCATGTCACGTCGCTAAGGGAGTGCGCGACTGGTTCCAGAAACACGACACCGTTCTTCCTTGGCCAGCGAAATGGCCCCAGACCTCAATCCCATAGAGCACTTTTGGGACTTTTTGGATCAACAGGTTACACAGGCTGACCCACAACAACGTCATTTCCGGGACCTCCGTGCTCTGCTGTAGTCCGAATGGGCACGTGTTCCTCAGGCAACATTCCAGGGCCTCATTGCGTCCATACCACGCCGTCTCGCTACTGTCATCCGTGCCAAGGGTGGCTATTTCCATTATCAAGTAGGTGATCATATTATTCTGATACGACTGTATATGTATATACATGGTCGAGTAACATTATTGTGACTACCAGTTAATATCCAGAGTAACCGCCGTGTGCAGCGCGGACAGCAGCTAGACGGGCTGGGACGGCGCCATAAGGTGCTGGAAGTTGTTCACATGTATGTGGAGCCATGCTGTCTGCCGTGCATCTGACAGCTGCTGGAGGGTGCGTGGTGGAGGATCCATAGAGAGAACAACACGATTGAGGTGGTCCCACAGATGCTCAATTTGGTTTAAGTCTGGGGAATTAGGAGGCCAGGGAAGTACTTTGAAGTCTTCATCGTGCTCGTCCAACCACTCTCGGACATTTCTAGCTGTGGGACACGTCGCATTGCCGTGCTGGAAGATCCCATCCGCCCCAGGGAAAACAATAAGCCTATATGGGTGTACGTGGTCTGCAAGGATAGATTCATAGCGAATTCGGTCCATAGTGCCTGCCACAGTTATGAGTGGACCCAGAGAATGCCACGACAACATTCCCCAGACCATAACACTGCCACCACCAGCTTGGGTTCTTCCAGCAATGGTTGAAGAGTGTTTCTTCTCCAATGTTTCTGACCTTATACGCCAACGTCCATCCGTTCGATTAAGCAGAAAACGTTACTCATCGAATAAGGCAATCCTTTGCCAATCAGCGGAGGTCCAATTCCGATACTGCCGATGCACCTTCGTTAGCATAGGGGCAGTGACCATCCGTCTGCATCGAAGCCTCATACGCAGCAGGGTTTGCTGAACTGTATTTTTAGATACACTTCTGGTAGCCCATTGTTTCATTCGGCCCGTGAGTTACTCCACTGTAACGTGTTGGTCTGCCTTCAGGAACCTTCGAAACCGACGTTCACCTCTCACATCAATGGCACGTGGTGCTCCGCAGTTTTCACGTCGCTTATTCGCAATGGTTCCATTCCTCCAATCACGATACTCTTTAACCACAGCAGCACGCGAGCAGTTCACAAACTGCACTGTTTCAGAAATATTGCCACCCTTGGCTCGAAAGCCGATTTTCATCCCTTTTTGCAAATCTGATAAATCGCTACTTTTATCGATGACAACAACGAGTGATATGTTTTCCGAATGCCTACAGCATACCTTATACAGTATATCCTCCTAGCCAGCTCACGACACGTGCCTTCATTCATTGGCTACATGCTGTTGACGTCAAAAGTAGGAGGTGGTCACAATAATGTGACTCGACTGTGTAGTTCCTCATAGTGCTTCGCTTAGTCATGAAATATCGGAATCACGTGACGATGACGCACCAATGCTCCGCGATTACAACTTAACTATATTTCAAAGTCTTCTCCTGGATTTACGTGTATGTGTGGGTGTGTGTGAGTGGAGGAATGTGGGATGGTAGTGTTAATGACTACCTTGAGAAACTCTCTAAGGGTACAAACAGTCGTCCATCCTTAATTTATGGCCATTGATTTCAGGCAAAGGAGGGGGCCAACCCTTTTGAGACGAATACATGAACAAAGCTTCTTTCGGATCTCAAGCCAGCTTCCTCCTAGGACAACTAACCAAAAGCCTCCGCCACTGACCACTCGACCACAGGAGTGGCGCTCCTGATATGCTACCCTTATTATGCTACTAAAACTGTTAAGTGAATCCTGCGTATTGGATGGATTTTAAAATAAATTTATTGCGAGTTTACCAACGCCCGTTATCCGGTTGGTTTCTATAATGGATGCCCCAATATGAACAAGGTTTCCTCGTTTCACACGTTAATCCGTCCTTTTTTGCTTTCTTCGTTTTACATTCGAGAAGCGAAAAAGGAGCGTTTGTGAATATCAAATGTGTATCGGAAGTGTGGCAACCTTTTTCCTGTCGTGATGACCTCGGCCACCGTTTTTCTCATGCGAATATTTCGGGATTGCGGATTAAAGGTTTGACGGGCGGCAAAAGATCTGATCTCGTGCACAAAATTAGGGTTTTATTGATACCTTTAACGAAATTTGAATTATGACAGGATATATTCAAATATATACGCAGCTCGGCTACAATGAAAAGACAGTTGGAGACATTGTCATGAAATGTAAATGTAAATTGAGTCCGTTCAAATATGTGTTGGTTACAGAAAAATTGCTTTAATGGAACGCAAGCTGAGTTCGAATACTGACCACATATGCATTGTTTACAATCAGACGCCTGTAACGGAACTTGAACTGAAGTCAAACAGATGATCAGGTATGCACTAGTAACGAACAAATGGCCGCCCCGGTGGCGCAGTGGTCTAAGGCGTTGGCCTCTGATCATTCGTCCGTAAGGGGTCCGGGTTCGAATCCCGGTCAGGCATGGATGTTGTGTTTGTCTTACGGCACTGGCTCTCTCCCTTCCCTGGAACCAGTGACCCTAAATTAGGGACGGGCGACTGCTTATAGCCCACTTGAGTTGCTCACGGTGGTCGTTAAACCTCCAATCAAAAAAAAACAAAAAAAACGAACAAATGACTGCAATTTAACGTAAACTGAGATCAAACATCGGTCAAGATGGTTTTGGATGCAGTAAAATGATTGTAGTGGAAGGAAAACCGAAGTGAACGAGGGAAGGTTCTGACACGTCTTCCAGGAGAGACGAGCTATGTGTGGCCGGACATTATCCTACTGGTAAATGACCTCTGGCCGGGCAGACTCCACGTGAGAGCCGCGTGGTCAACGTTCGTGACTGCCATGGAGAAGACCTCGGGTTCGATCCCAGGCAGGTACGAACGCTCGAACCACTAAATATCCGCCGTGTGTCGGGTGGGCACGTTAAGCCGTCGGGCTCCGGGTACTGGCTCCCCGGTTATAAATAAGGGCGTCTTTCTCCCTCTTTCTACCTCGCTTCCGTGTCACTTTCCTATCCGGCACTCTAGCCCAATCTCCTAGCTTCATATTTCTAAGGGTTGTTTAAGGCCTGGGGTCAGACACTCCTTTCCTAAAATCCTCTACATATGATCAGAACAGACTCAACATGAAAGGCAAGAGGACGAGTCGCGCCGCCCCAGTGGCTCAATGGTCTAAGCAATGGCTTTAGATCATTCGTTCGAGATGGATCCGGGTTCGAATCCCGGTGAGATATGGATGTCGTGTTTGTCTTACGGCTCTGGCTCTTTCCCTTCCTTGGAGTCAGTGGCCTTAAATTAGTAAATCGTTAAACCCACCAATATTAAAAAAAAAGGGGGACAGGTCGAAGGATCTCTTGAACCTATCTCTGCATTGTTAACGTCTCTATAGCCACGACTAGGGGCATCGGGATCTCATAAGAGATTGCTTTCCATCTAGTAGCTACACACAGCCACCACTAACACTATTAGTGGTGGCTGTGTGTAGCTCCACAACTGAGTTGGGATGTGAGCGCTACCCAGTCCTTCTCCACATACGAATGCGGTGGTCATCCGCTCCTAGGCAAAAATGTGATTCGTCACTAAAAACGATGCGATGCCAATCGGAGATAGACCATGATATCCGGGCACGACATCACTCCCGGCGAAGCCCATGATTTAGAGTGGCTAATGGAAGTCGTCGGAGGGCGCAAAGAGAATGGAGTCCTTCCTCTGCAAATCGTCTTGCAATGGTGTGCGATGATACAGGATCTCGAGTAGAGGATGCTACATCTGCTGGGTGGTGGACAGAAATGCTATCGAAACGGTTCACGCTTATTGGACTTTGAGAAGATACTCTCACCCATGATGTCCGTCTGGGCCGACCAGAACCTTATATGCCAAGGCCGACCAGAAGTGTATGCGTGCCCTCTTGTATCCATTGCGGCCAACAACGTCTTACTAATGCATTACTACGATTCAGATAGTGGGCGATTCGTCGACACGAACAGCCTGCTTTCCGCAGTCCTAGTATGCTGCCCCTCACAACTGCGCTCAGCTGTTCATAGGGTCTTCAAGAATAACTTCGTCAAAGTAGATAGACAAAGTCATTGCTCTTTCCACGTTTATCTTTAATTAACACACAGCAACCCAAAAATTGTTATCCGGACACTGCTGGGATCGAACCCCAGATCTCTCGATAGGTAGCCAAGTGCGTTCGTCTTAGGCCACGGTGACCAACAAGCGTAAGACATTGTTGGCCACCGTAGTGTAAGACGAACGCACTCGGCTACCTATCGAGAGATCTGGGTTTCGATCAAGCGGCGACCGGAAAACAATTTTTCGGTTGCTGTGTGTTAATTAAAGATAAACGTGGAAAGAGCAATGACTTTGTCAACTTACATTGTATAACGAAGTAAATTTCTCCGTCATTTTTGTCCACGCCGGGAGTCGAACCCGGGTTCCCTCATTCCGGAATAAGTCGCTCTATCAATTGAGCTACGCGGACGTTCATTATCGCTGCTATCTGCCTTTATTTCGTGTGCGTCCTGCTGGGCAGGCACGTCGCAATTGTCTCCACGTATTTCGAAGATTTTCACCAATGACTTCGTAGCATGATTAGCGACAACTCAAGTGAACACACCCGATAACGCGCAGCCAGAATATTTTCAGTGAGCGTCTGACAGTCCTTGTCTAAGTCCCTGTGTGCTCGATTCAAATGTGCTCTGGTAACGTCCTAAGCGTTCATTGTCAGTGCAACGTTAGTCGTTTTCATGCCTGGTTAAGAGGCATGTGCATGCAGGCTTTCATGGTTCGCGGATAATTTTATCTGGATGCGTCAATTTTGGTTTTTTGTCTAAGAGTGTGCATTAGATGCAATCTAATAACTGTAGAGGAACTCGTACTGAAGTTGAACTGCTTTACAAAAACACATTGGTTACAATGAGACGACTGTAATGGAAAGCAAACCAAGATTTAACTGTTGTCTAAATATATGTTAGTTACAATATGACTCTAATGAAACGTAAACCGAACTCGAACTGCTATTTGCATGTGGAACGGTTGCAATCGAAAGATGGAATGTAAATCAAAATCGAACTATTGTTCAGATATAAATCAATCACAATCAGATGGTAGAAATGGGCACTGTACTGAATGTTGTTTCAACTAAGGGAATATATACAGATCCGTCACAATTCAATAAATTTCATACCATGTTCAAGTGCTTTATATTACGCATAAAACGTGACATTCCGAAAAACTACAAACCTGCGTGTCGGTTGTTGAAGTGAAAACATACATTAGCCATGTGGGTGAAATTTTCCTCTTTACTGCTGAGTGAACAATCTCGCTGGTGGAGTTTTCGTTCGTACACAGGCTTTGTATTTATCTTTTCATTGACACAACGTAGGGTAAGCTGTGGACGCCAGCTAAAATATGACTTAAGCTCTTTGTCAGATGTTTTCGGTTCGGATCGGGCCAAAAATTTCCAACCCGTTATTCAGACCCCTAACTTAGGCCTAACCAGTGAAATGGAAATACCATATTTTTTCGGAATATAAGACACTCACTTATTTTTTTTTGAGGAAATCTTAAGAAACAAAAAATACAAAGGGCATTCTGAGGGTAATACCTCGTTCCCCATAAGATTTTTATTTGTAGCAGCAAGAATGTGAAACTTGGTGGCAAAATACTTGGACATATTGTTTATAATGCTAGCCTATTCAAAGTATTATCCATCACTTTCTGTACATTTCCGCCATCTTTGAACCCATTGGTAAAATCCAATTCGGAAACATTCCTGAGGCTGTCGTTTCACCCACGAGTTCACATCCAGTTTAACATCCGTCACATCGTCGAAACGTTTCCTACGAAGGGTGTTTTTCAAAAGAGCAAACAGAAAAAAGTCTGAGGGAGCCAAATCAAAACTGTAGGGGAGTTGGGGCCTCACCGTCCACCCCATTTTGGCAATAGCCTGGGAAGTCTCCATTAAGGTTTGGGGACAGGTCGAAGGATCTCTTGAACCTATCGCTGCATTGTTAACGTCTCTATAGCCACGACTAGGGGCATCGGGCTCTTATAAGAGGTTGCTTTCCATCTAGAAGCTACACACAGCCACCACTAACACTATTAGTGGTGGCTGTGTGTAGCTCCACAACTGAGTTGGGATGTGAGCGCTAGACATGACATTTGAAGTAGAATGTCATGTCTTTTCCTTTTGATCGCTTCCGTTAGCTTTTTCAATGTCTGCACATAGTCAGCACTGTTTATTCTAACACCCCCGTTCAAAGAAATAAGTCAAAATCACACCACGTTTGTCCCAGAAAATTGTCACCATCACTTTCCCTGAGGAACGAGTTCTTTTCACCTTGTTTTGTCCAATTAAAGATGTGCGGTAACATTCCACTGACGTGCGTTTTGTTTCTGGGTCATGAAAGTATACACAGGTTTCATTCCCCGTCACAACATTAGAGAAAAACACCTCAATCTCCCTCTGGTTCCGGCACATGTCCATCCTTTGGTCACATTGTTCACGGGTTAGGTTTCTTGGGATCCACTTTGAACAAATTTTTCTGTAGCCCAGATCCCTAATTAATGTTTCCATAGCACTACGACCACAATGAATTGCGTCACACAACTCTTGGATGGCAACACGACGATCAGCTGTGATGAGGTCTTTCACTCGTTGCCTGTTGGCATCTGTCACTGCATTTGCGGGTCTTCCACTCCGTTGTTTGTCACAAACTGAAATTTCTACCTCTCGAAACCTCATCCATCTTTGGACATTACTGATATCGATCGTGGCAGCTCCATACATCGCCAGGAGTTTTCTGTGGATTTCTGGAGCCTTACATCCCTCATTTTTCAGGAATTCAATTACAGCTTGCTGCTTTTCTCTGTCATTCATGATATTTATTTCCGATTCTGAAAAAATATTGTTCCCGCATAGGTAAAATATCGTAGTACATGTGAGTGCAGTTTCATTAAAATCACTTCAAAATTTCAAAGCAGGCATTACTTTCGAATGCCCTTTGTAAAATGGCATTTTAAAGATTTTTAGTAAGAAAAAAAATTTATGTTAAAAACAGCAGCTTATGAATAATTGAATCTTTGCGATTTGCAAAATTAGCAATGTGTGATACTGCTGATGAAAACAACGTAAAGAAACGCCACTGAGTTCATCATCCAATGACGTGCATGTGCTGTAGGATTTGTCTGTGACGTCACACCTGCATACAGCCAAGAGCCTTCGTTATTGGTTTGAATTGTATTGTCGTCCTCGCCGTATGACTGATGTAAGATGGCCTGTTGGCATTCTGTGGCATACCAACATTTGGTGGGAACCGGAATTTTTTTTTTTTTTTTTTTTTTATCTAAAGCTTGTAAAGAACCGTTCGAAATAAAAAAAATATCGTCAAAGAAACGAACGTACTAATCTCTGTTTATTGGTGACGATGGGCAAGGAAGTGAAGCTATCGGATTGGCGGCATCTTTTGTCGTAAACTGCAAACAAAAGCACGTTCCCCTAGTGAAAATGAACGTGTCACGAATGGAATTTCCCCAAAATTACTTCAAAACTACGACTCCACGCTGCTGTGAACGAATTTTGCGTTTGTCTAGGAAAGTTCCGCATAAACCGAAGAATTTCCAGCAGTAATAATTCATTCCCGCTTTGCTGGTGTATGTCTTAAGCGTCTGTTGTGATGTTTCATTGTCAGATGCGGTTCTTCTCTACTTGTTTTTTTTTACTTTCATTTTTAAAAAGATATGATAGTCCCTTTATGACCGTTTCAGATCGCCATACACAACATATGTGGTACGTGATTAAACTGTATTTTACATTATTAACTCACGGGCACAAATATACATGTCATCAGCAGAGCTTCCTGACAGGACACTAGGCTAATAAAGAACACACACGCGTAGTTAATAACAGGTAAACATAAAAATACCGTATAGTAGCTTATATACAAGCATTCACTTTAGAATAACGTTGTAGAAAAAATGCAGAAAATATCAATTACTGTACCTAAGATAAAGCGATAACGTTTTAAACTAATTTAGTAGTACTTAGCAGCATTTATGCATATACAATCATGGTGATAATGGTGACTTTCAGTTTATACACCGAAGAGCCATTACATTATGATAACCCCCTGCCTAGAAAAATGAGCCCGCCCGGAGACAGAACGGTGTCGCAAGCGAGGCTCACAGACCAGTATATATACAACCCAAGGTCCAGCTTTCGGTTAATAAGAGCCGCGGATGGCTTAGTGGTTAGTGTTTCAGACTATCGATGCTGGGTCCCCAGGTTCTAGCCTGGGCTGATCTTTCAGAGATGGTGTGATTTACTAACAATCGCTGAATATCCGCCGTGCATCGGACGAGCACGTAAAGTGACGGCCCCCAGGCTGGACCCACTGGTTAAATGGGTATCCTTTCCTATGTCCTCCCTGAAATTCTCTCACCCATCTATGTGCAATATCGTACTTGTACGGTGGCGCCATCTACTGTACTCTAATCTCACTACAAACTGTTCTGTCAAAGTCGCTAGACTTGCTCTCATTCCTTCCGTTTCTGTGTCCTGCTCACAAGGCGATCTCGCTGTAGGTGGCTGGGACCTAAATTCTACTCCCTGTGGACGGAAGTCCTACATGAAAATGGCAAATAAAAAAAGCTTTCGGTTAGTAGAGTGTTCGGAATCACAATGGGAAAAGCTGCCGATTTATCGGAGTTTCACATAGGTGAAATTGTGATGGCTCGGCGCCTCGGAATTACGATCTCGGAAACTGCGCAGCTTGTGCGTTGTTCACGTGTCGCTGTAGTGAGTACGTATCAAAAGTGGTGCACAGGTGGACAAACGACCAACAGTTGTCCAGCCGTGTGTCGTTAGCAGCTCATTGATGCCAGAGGGAAGTGGAGACTGTCGCGCATTGTTCACAGAGACCGCTGGGCCACAGTGAGACAAATCACCCGCAGCTACAACAATGGTGATCAGAACAATGTGTCACAGCACACATTTCATTTGAGCCTTCTGCGCATGGGCCTGATGATCCGCAGACTCAGCCGGGGTTCCCATGCTCACTGCACGTCATCGCCAACAAAGCATCAAATGATCCCAAAATCATCGAGATTGGACCTTGGATGATTGGAAGAAAGTGGCCTGGTCTGACGAATCAAGATTCCTGGAGGATCACGTAGACGGCCGAGCGGGGATACACCGATTACCAAAGGAGCCTATGACACTTGGATGCACTGCTAGGTGGAAACAGGCCGGCGGCGGCGGTGTTATACTGTGGCGATGTTTTCTTGGGACACTTTAGACCCGATTATCTAAATAGCACAATCCCTGACAGCTATCAAGGATCTGAACATCGTTGAGGACCAAGTTCACCGATTCCTGGCAACTGTGTTCCCTGCTGATGATGGCCATTAGGAACAGGATAATGCTTCATGCCACACTGCCAAAATCTTCAAGGAGTGGTTCTAGGATCATGCTAGTGACATTCTGCCCATGCCTCCGAAGTCACCTGACACAAACCCAACCGAACATTTGTAGTTTAACTTGGAAAAGCGGGTTCGCGCTAAATCACCACCACCCCGAAATGTACGGGAACTGGAGGACCTGCTGTTGACATTATGGTACCAGATACCGCAGGATACCTATCGCCACCTCATCGAATCGATGCCTCACCAAGTGGTTGCTGTTTTGCATACTAAACGGGATCCTATAGCTTACTAGGCAGGTGGTCATAATGCAATGGTTCACCGGTGTTCATAGACACGACGTAGTAAGTAGACACCTGTCGTAATTCCATTTTTGCTATGTAGTGGAGTCTATAACGCAGGCCATGCTCGAATTCCCTTCAACATATTTTGAAGGGCAACGTCAGTGAGTAGGTGACACCAAACGAACATGCCTCGACCCTAGAAAGCCAATGAACTAATGACTTTTTAGAGAGGACGAATCGTGGGGCAATCGGATCTCGGAGCCAGCAAGCGTCAGATTGCTGCAGACCTGCAAATTCCATAGTTAATCGAGTGCCAGTAGAATTGAAAAGGCAGGCAAGGAAGCACCATCATTACATACAACCCGTATGTATGGGCCAGCACAGAGGTGTCTTCGACCTGTCAAGCGTTCTGTGAAAACCAATCCTCGTAGCAAAGCCGCTGAGATTTCGGAACAGCTCCAAGCCAGTTTCAGAACTATTCAGCGGTGTGTTCGCTTACTTGACTATCATGGAAGAGCTTCTCGACGTAAGCCTCTTTTGCGAGAAGTGAATATTCGTTGCTGATTGGCATGGGCAACCGACATGTTTGAGAGACTCAGCATTTTGGTTCTCTGTCATATTCTCTGATGAGTCCCGATTTGCACAATTTTCAGACAGTGGCATTGCCTGGGTGTGCCAACTGCCCAGCCAGAAATTCAGCTCGAAGCACCAACAGCCATCTGTGAAACATGGTAGTTTTCCAGTCATGATTCGGGGAGCCATATGAATGACTGGTCGTTTAGTCCTCACAGAATGTGAAGGCAACATCAATGCACAACAAGTCAGTAAAATTTTGCAATGTTTTGATTATGATACGCTTTACAATATACCAGAAATCATTACTCAAACTATTACTCAAGTTGTGAGGATAATGGCTGCGGAAAAAATCTCGCTCCTGTGTCCTGACCTTTGACCCCATTTCGATGATATTAAACAGAATTGGTTCAGCGTACCTCCGAAAAAAACATACCAAAGTTTTGTCACAATAGGAAACACTTTTATGTAAGTTATGAAACATAAGGGCAATGGAATGGATCCCACTCCTATGTCCTGACCTTTGACCCCATTTCATCCATTTTCAACAGGGTTTGTTCCCAGGCGGTCCCCTACCACATACTAAAATTTCATCAAAATCGAACCATTGCCTTTATGCGTCATAACATGCGTAAAGCATGTTATGACGCATAAAGGCAATGGTATGGATCCCGCTCTTATGTCTTGACCTTTGACCCAATTTCTTGCATTTTCAATAGGGTTCGTCCCCAGGTGGACCAGATACTAAAATTTCATCGAAATCGAACCGTTTTTACTCGAGTTATTGTGCGGACAGACAGACGGACGGACAAAGCTGGAGCACATACGTTTCTTCCACCTACGGTTGGAAAGCGTAAAAAGTACATAACCATCCTTGAGAACGGCCTAGTACTAATATTCTCTAGTGGTCAGATGTCAAAGGCTACTTCCTCATTCATGGAGGATAACGCTCCATGTCATAGGGCAAGGCATACCCAAACATGGCACTATTACCGCGTCAAGTCCCATTTGGAAACTTGCGGGCATAAATTTTGCTAATTAATTTCGATCGTCTAAATGTGGCAACAATGACAGGTTTCCTAGAAATGGCGACGCAGTCTCATCGCTGGGACCTGTACGCGTTGTGTTTCATACGATCTCGTACAAGGTTGTCGCAAGAACTCATAAGCCGCAATAAGATGATTAAGTTTCAAAAATAACATTCCTGTATCATGTTTTTAATCGTGGTACCTTCAAACAAAAGAAAACTGTTTCCCTTAAAATAAACCTACACCCGACACTCATACTCATTTACAGAGCAGCAGCGAAGAATGACACGTTTGTTTAAAGAATATAACTACAAAATTTATTTTGACATATTGCTTAGTTTATGTACAAATTCATGGTGCGACCAGATTAAGTTATACACTGCCGGACAATTGCTAAGGACGGATGACAATAGCAACGATAGCAACCATAAAATGGAAGGCAGGAAAATGTGGAAATTAGCATAAGTGCGGGATACACTAAGACGTGTTGTGCGTATGCAAATTCTGGATTGCCGAACTTGTTCGTGACGTCATAGCGCTGATAAGAGATATAAAGGATTTGACGCGTATTGACCGTTGTTGTTCAAACGCAAAGTCGAAAGGGAAAGAATCCATTGACAAACTTGCAACTTTCAGTATGTCTTCCCGACATCACCTAGATGATTTTACGCGTGGCCGTGTTATTGGCAAGATTGAAGAAGAGCGAAAAATAACAGATGTTGCCAGGGAGTTCGACGTCCGCCACAGTGTTGTTTCAAGGCTTTGGAAATCATTTCAAACAAATGGAGAGTGTAGCAAACGTCACGGGGGAGGTCGTGTTCGCAGTACGACACCTGCAGAAGATCGGTACATAGTGCTATCAACAAAAAGACACCGGCGCAGCACAGCTAGTGAGGTAGCAAAGCAGTTTATGGCTGCTACTGGCAAGCGGATCTCCCGAAAAACTGTCGTCAGACGTTTCCATGAAGGAGGACTATACGCCCGCCGTCCTGTTGTGTGCATCCCATTGTCCAGACGTCACCGTACCGCCCGTTTGCAATGGGGCCATGAACATCGCAATTGGACTGATAAGGACTGGTCTGCTGTCCTCTTCTCAGATGAGAGTAGATACAGTCTATCGTCTGATTGTCGACGACAACTGATCTGGCGTGATAGTGGTACTGCATATTGTCCAGCAAACATAGAGGAAAGGTACCGATATCCGACATGTAGTGTCATGGTATCGGCTGGCATCATGATCAATGGCCGTACGTCTCTCTATGTGCTTCCAAATGGGACTATGACTGGCCAACGATACATTAATGATGTTCTGCTACCTCATGTTCGCATGTTCCGTGGTGCTGTCGGTGATAGATTCATTTTCATGGACGACAACGCAACATGTCATCGAACAGTCGCTGTCCAGGAGTGTCTCGAGAGCGAGGATATTCAACTCCTCGTATGACCAGCACGTTCTCCAGATCCGAATCCCATTGAAAATGTGTGTGATGCTTTGGGGAGGAGTCTTGCTGGTCGCCAATGCCCTCCAATATACAAGAACACCCTCATCCGTGCACTGACAGAGGAATGGGATAAATTACCCCAACAGCTGCTTGATAATGTTGTGCAAAGCATGACACGACGTGTGGAATCTTGCATCGCTCTCCATGGTGGCCATATCCCGTATTGACATCTTACGCCGGAACGCCTGCGGACGGTAATTGAATTTTTTCACGTTTACGTATTCTGCACAAAATGGCCTGTTTGTCCCTTGAACACGTTCCAAAGCCTTCTGGATTTCAGAGCACAATAAATTGTCTTTCTTGTAATGTCCTGGCATTCTGACATTATTTTATTTCACTTGGCATCCAACCACACTTACTTTTTTATGCGCTATATAGCCGTTTATGATCCGTCCTTAGCAATTGTCCAGCAGTGTATTTAATCACATGACTTGAAAAAATAGTTCAGGTTAAGCCTAAAGTTCATAGAACCGTTTTCTAGCCATCCGACCAGTACCAGGTGAGTAATAATATTTCAGTTTCAGATTTCATTAATTACTTCGACATGCAAGGGATTGAATATTTGGATGATGTCTTACCCTGAATACTTTAGGTCCTTAAGTTGACGACGGGGCTTCACTTAGCGTTTCCTTCATAATTCCATGAGATGGGGTTGCCATCCTTAGTGGATAAAAACGCAGCACGGGTTTACTTAACAAGACGTCGGTAACTGAGCGAGGTTCTCCACTAACACTTTTTCCTCTCTCTGCATCCTCACATACTTTGCGTTTTTCAACTCTTTATTGCACCCCTCGTCCCTAACATATTTGGCAATTTTTCTACTTTGAAATATTTGATTCCGACTCCCCGATTTCTCTTTCGCTTTTATTTTCTTCGTCGCTTTCCTTCTGCTGTGGTCCTAGGCATGCCCTTAATACCTGGAGGTTTCACCTTCGGCTCCATTGGTACCTGGAGACCCCGTTCTCACGATGACCAGTGGCTATTTCGAACAGAAGTTCTTCTGGCTAGCTGACCAACTGCCGAGCTCACCCCTTTAAACATTTATCTGGCTCTATCTGTCATCCTGTTTCGGAGTTCTATTATCAGAATATCCGGGATTACCTTTCTAAATCTTTAAGTACGATCGAATGCACGTACGCTAGTCTGAATTATGTTCCAGAAGACAGAGTGGGGCCAGTTATAACATAAGTTTTACCTTCTCACAAGATTTAAATAAGGCTTCTTTCGCGGACTCGGGCCGTATAGCCGCCGCTGGCCTATTGTTAGCTGAGGCTATAGTATCTAATCCGCCGGGCATGTTCTTTGCGAATGCCTGACAATGAAAGTACCTGTCATTTTGTTTTCAGAACTTTGCACATGGCTTGGCGTCTGCGTTCCGATCTCTTTCCCACGTGAAGGGAAAGCAGTAACGAAAAAAAAAAGGAAAAAAAAGGCAACATTTTTATGTGGCCTGGGGCAGGATAATATCCCCGGAAAACCCAATCAGGAATTACTCTAATTAAAATGATTAATTAATTAGGTAATTAAATCCCAAATCTGGGTATTTCTTTTTCTGAGGCAATGTGCCCGAAATTAGAAGAACTTCCGCGGCAACAGCACAAACAAAACGCCATTCAGAAGCTGTCGTGGTCAAGCCAGAGACCTGATATGAACACAATTGAACACCTGTGGGCCAAGTTGGATGAAAAATTATGACGGATGGCACAGAAAGCAACCAAGAAGGTACACCTGCTGTCCTTGTTACGTGAACCTTGGGTCCAAATTCCGCAGAGTGCCATCGCTGATTTCATTTCCATAGTGCTTGAGAGGGTGAAAACCCTACGTACTGCAAAGGGTATGGTTACCAGATATTAAATCCAGCTATAACTACAGCTCCTTCCATTCCGTGCGGACAGAAAATAAATATTATTAACAAATCAGGTGTTTATTTAGTTATGTCATGTCTGCGTATAAGACGCAGGGGGATTTTGACAATTTTTTTGAAAAAGTGTTCATCTTATATCCCAAAAGATACGGTATATAAATACATTGAGAAAAAGTTAACGAAATACGAAAAGAAATATTTTGTTAACGAAATATTTTAGAAGTTTTTAATATATAAATATATTAAAAAAAGTTAACGAAATGCAATTGCAAATGTTTTTCAGTCATATTCTTGTGTTCTGCTTGTCATAATTTATATCATGCAGACGGTTGCATTTGACAAGCATATCCAAATTTTGCCTTGTCCTGCTTCGAGTCAGATATTCTTTTCTAGTCCAGATAGATACTTTTTACATCTGCAGTGAAGCAATGTCAACTCATAGCCGGTAGACCAATAACGCAAGAGACTCCGTTGACTTGTACGTAACTTGTGTATCTTTTTTATAGCAGAAATTCTGAATAAATTAATTCTTTCTTTCCCTAGAAAAAAAGATTTAGCTCATTAATCTTTAAAACCCGTGATGCATAAGAGCAAATATTTTGGGTGAATACATTTCTTGCGAAAATTTATTAAATGAATAGCATAAAGTGCCTTTCGTGTTGTTTGATTTTTTCTGAGAGAGGGGAAGGGGGGGCACACTTGAGATTCAAAGTTCGTTAGGGAAAAAATCTGAGTATAAAAAATATACGTTACCAAGGAGACATTAAAGGAATGATGAATTAATATTCAGAAGTAATTCCTGCAGAAAAAAAGGACTTAACTGCATACGATTCCCTCAAAATCGTAAAAAAAATGATGAAAAGAAAAAGCTCTCCGAACTGACTGATATCATAAAAAAGCTTTTTTTAGTTTTCCTTTTGTAGCACCCACTGGAGAATGAGATAAGTCATCAATATTCGCAAAAGACGCAAAATTTGAAATTATTTTCTGCATTGCTCCCTGTTATGTAAATGTACTTATTAAGCAGTCATATATTTGCACATTTTAATTCTTACCTGTGGTAAGGTAAATAGAAATGCTAAGAGCTATTGAAATAAAATTTTTGTGGGGTATCTACAGTGAGAAGAACTCTAGAAATGATCAGATTTCTAAAATGAAAGTGCTCAAGCATGTGGGAGAAGTAACAATAGCAAAGCTCCTCTTTTGAGTTTCATGTAAAAAATTATATCCAGTGGCATAGTCCTTCAACATAAGACTATGATTCACTCGTAAGTAATGCCGCCTTTATCGCGGGTGAGAGTCCCGGATGAAATATGGTTGGTGTGTTTGTCCTTCTGCGATGGCTCTCTCCTCCTTGGAACCACCGACCCCAAGTCAGGAACGGCAGGCTGCTTGTAGCCCATAGAGTTGCCCACGGTAGTCGTTAACCTCCGAAATGAAAGAGATATCACGAAAATATTTTTCTTATCTTCCTAATTAACGGTCATTATCTTATACAGTATGATGATTTATCGCACGTCTCAAGTAAGGACGCTGTTTACGGCGGGCGTGTGTGTGTTTGAAGGGGGGAGGGGTTAAAATCTGTTAAAATGGCGGGTATTGTTCACTTGACCAAAAATTACTTCACCGAAAATCACTTGATCGAAAGGTACATTTCACAGAAGGGTCACTTGACCGAAAAGTTCATTTCACCGAGAGGTCCCTTCACCTAAAAGTTCATTTCATCGAAAGGACATTTGATCGAAAAGTTCATTTCACCGAAGGTTTACTTTACCTGAAAGTTCATTATATCGAAAGATCATTTCACCGAATGGTCAGTTTATCGAAAACTTAGAATTTTGTGGTTGGAGATCTGTTGGAGTGTGGTGCGGGTTTTTGAAAAACTGGCCACCTAAACATTATAGGATTGTATAAAAAATACACTTTTAATTTCTATGCAATACCTCCCCATGAGTAGGTTTTTCGAAATATAACATTAATTATAAGGCCTAGATCTGTGCCTTTTTGTCAAATTTTAAACCTCCGAGCTCATATTCATAAGGGTTACATAGTAAATCAAGTAAACAATGTTCCACTTTTGCTCAACCACCGTAGGCCTAGATACAGGCCATTTTAACAGAATTTAACCCTACTCATAGTCATAAGCATTACATAAAATGCAAAGTAGCTTTTTATGTATGAACATGAACACGCACGGTTAAAATTTGCTAAAAAGGCCTAAGCCGAGACCTAGGGCCCTAAACTTGATTCTTTTTGCCTGAAAAAATGTGCAACATTATTAACTTTACTTTTTATGTAAACTTTATGAACATGAGTTCGTACGATTAAAATTGGATAAAAAGGCCTAAGCCGTGGCCTAGGGACTTACAATATTTATTTTTGTCTCAAAACTAAATCTTTGCGTTCTCTGTGACACGGAGAAATCAAAAGCGCAATTTGAGTACGATCCACTAACGTTTCGGTGGTCTGTCTGCCGAACTTTCACCATCTTCAACAGATCCTGTAATGAAATCCAAAGTTTTCGATAAACTGACCCTTCGGTGAAATGACCGTTCAATGAAATGAACCTTTAGGTAAAGAGACCTTTTTGGTGAAATGAACTTTACGATCAAGTGACCCTTCGGTGAAATGGACGTTTCGATCAAGTGATCTTTCGGTGAAACAATCTTTCCGGTGAATTGATTTTCGGTCAAGTGACCCTTCGGTGAAGTAAACGTCGGGCAAATAAACCAGAACCGTTTGAAGGAGAGTAACAGCCGTCACAAAGAACTCATACGGCTATAAGCAATCGCCCATCTCTAATTAAGGGCAATGATTCCAAAGAAGAGACAGAGCCAGTGCCGTAAGACAAACCCATCACCCATGCTTTATCCGATACTTGCACCCCGAACCGCTGCATCGGTGGTGCAGTGGTCTAAGCGCTAGGTTCTGACCATTCGTCCGAGTTGGATCCAAGTTCGAATTCCGGTGAGGCATGGATTTTGAGTTACGGCCCTAGCTCTATCGCATCCCTGGAACTTGAGGCCCTAAATTACACTGCAGAAAAAAATAAGTGGTGAGAATTGACGGACAATTTCTGAAAATAACGTGTAGCAAAGTTGCTGGTAGGTGTTAATCTTTTAACCATATTTCTGTTATTAGTACTACGTCTTTTGTAAAAAAGATTGTGCTTATGTTACCGGCTTGTCATTCCGTCTGTCTGTGGACAGACACCACATATCTGCAACTATTAGTCCGATTTGAAAAATTCTTTTTGCATTGGAAAGCTTGAAATCAGTGAATCATGACCCTTCATTTCGTTTTTTTTACCATCCACAATTTCGCCGCTAGATGGCGTAAATGCAGATGATATCGAATTCAAAATACCTTTCATTTCATATATTTGCTTCTAAACATCCGATTGAAAAAATTCTTTTACCTTTCGGTTCCATTTATGTCGAAGACTATTTTAGGTGTAGTCACTTTCTCAAGTCACGCACAGATTTTCAGCTAGGGGCGTCAAATTACCCCCCCCTGATATCTCTGTTTCTAAAACTCTGATTTGAAAAATTCTTTCTGCACCGGATACAACTCCTGATGGTTAATACTTTACATACAATTTCTAGAATTTAGTAAAGAATGGTTTGGCCACCAGGGGACGAAAGTGTTATTTTTGCTTCTGATGTATTTGCAGCAAAATCTGACCTTCTAAAAGCTTGATTGAAAAAATTCTTTCGTGGATCGATAACATTCACGTCGATAAACATTTTCGGAATACTTTCTTCCTAAAATAATGCATGGTTTTTCCACTTCGGGTCGTAAAGTCATATCTTATTTTTGTGGATATCTCTGCTTCTAAGAGTCCGATTTGAAAAATTATTTCTTTGTTGGAGAGCGTTTCCGTGGGGAACTGTTTCTCAAACAATTTCAAACTTTTCTTAGGGCACAAGTCTTCCACCAGAGGGCGTAAGCTCACGTTTCCGTTTGCAGCAATATCTGCGGGACTAAAAACCCGATTGAAAAACTTCTTTCTTCGGTCAGATACTTCTAACTATGCAAACCTTGTGCGCAAATTTTCTTCCCATTAAAAAACAGATTAAAAATATGTACCGCCCAAATCTGTTTTTTCATCTGTTTTTCTCAATATCTCTGCTTCTACATGTGCAATTAAAAAAATTCTTTCAACACCAGATGCCATTTACTTTGTAGGACACTTTAATCTAGTATATGAGGAATTTTGCAGTTCACTGTTATGTTGGTAGGTGGTGTTTGTGTACTTCAGTTGGCATCTGTATCTCCGCTTCTAAGAACCCTATCGAGAAATTTCACTTTTACTGTATGCCATTCGCTACAATAGAGATGTGAAGCATTATTCTCTTTAAATAATGTAAAGATTTCCCGCTAGGGGCGTGAAGGACGAAAACTTTTTTCGCTATCTCTGCTTCCGGGTGACGTGTTTGAAAAGTTTTTTTTTTTTCTTAAGTACAGCTTTTCCCATGAAGAATATTTTTCGCCTATTGTCAACTTTTCCATTATGTAAAATTCTTCCGCTAGTAGGCATAAACTTACATCATGTTTTCTTTTATATTTATTCTTTTAACTCTTCGATTTGAAAATCTTTGTCTCCGACACCTTCCTTGTGCTATGAGAAATTTTTTGTTCCCCATTTGTTAATTTTCGTAACATGGCTTTTAGCTGCTGGTGGAAGTAAGTAGCTGGCCTCCCCGTTAGCGCTGTGGTCTAAGCGAAAGTCTCTGATCTTTCGTCCGAAAGGGGTCCGGGTTCGAATCCTGGTGAGGCATGGGTATTGTGTTTGTCTTACGGCACTGGGTCTCCTTCTTCCCTGGAACCAGTTACCCTAAATCAGGAACGGACGACTGCTTATAGCCCTTTGAGTTGGTCACGATGGTCGTTGAATCTTCAATAAAAAACAAACAAACAAACCCCAAAACGACTAAGTAGCTTCAAACAGAAATCATTGCTCTTTCCACGTTAATAAGCAAGTCTCGGAAAAACTCTCATCGGCCGCCACCGGGAATCGAACCCAGGGTCTTCCAGTTACGCGCCGGACATGTTACCACTGCACCACAGCGGCCTCGAATTCTCCAGACTCACTGTGAGTCTGGAGAATCACTTATCAAAGTGGAAAGAGCGATGATTTCTGTTTGATGTTCCTGATTCACGTCGAGTGCTTGAATTAACTGTTTCTATTTTTGGATGTTTTATTGATTTTACAAACCGGTTGATTATTTTCCTAACCGGTTCTATTGACTTTGGACGGCTTTGATAAATTTAATTCGTGTCAGAACAGATTCAAAAGACGTGCTCATTACAACCGAAAATTCGGTGTCATCTTTCTTGTTTTATATTTTCAGTATCTTGGTAGAATTTCCGTAGTCAGTAACTCCGTTTATTTCAGAAAAACCCGTTTCGGGTTTACCTGTATTTTTACTGAAATATCGCAAAAAATTATGAGTTCTGACTTTTTCGGTCACTTTCTACCCCGGAGTCCTAGGTTAATGAGACTTCTTAATTCGTCCTTGGTGGGATTTGCCCCAGCTATCGCACGAACGTGTAGCGCATGTCTTACCGCTGAGCCGAAAAACTCTTTTAACGACTAATATTGTGTGTTGTTGATATTCACGATGAAACTGGGACGAATAGTAAACTGTTGGGTTTCAAACTGAAATCGAAGGAGAGATGAAGACGATTGGAATGCGTGGAATAAAAATATCGCCTGGTATACAGCATGGCAGTCATGATAGCAGCTTCGATGATATTTGACATGAGTTTCTTTTCAGTCAGTGTGTTCTATTGCAGATGGTTGGTGAATACAGATTTCGTCAAGATAAAATAAATGGCTAGTCAAGATGAGGCGGGAGAGTAAGCGAAAGTAGGAATAGCAATCCATAGCTTTGAAGAAATGAAATGCCAGAAAATTCACATTTTTCTGACATTTCATTTTTTGTGATCAATTTTTATTTCATTCAAATATATTTCCCCTCTACAAAAATCGCTGGTGTTATTTTTTAAATAGTGGAACTATTTATAGCGCGTAGTGATACATTGAGAGTCCTGATGCGAAACGTAAAGAAACTCGCTACCAGCTGCGGCGGAAGGATGCACCCAACACTTTGGAAGTCTAACACACTAAACAGCAAAATTAAAATTCAGATCGTCAATCGCGCGCGTTACGTCAAATTGGAAACAATGATTGAATCTTCCTGTGAAAAAAATTTGGAACTACAGTCCTTTGCAAAAGCTTAAGACTACCTTCCAATTTATTGAAAATTAAGATTTTCAAAGAAACTACTGATTACTAGTCAGAGATATTTGAAAAAATGACGCCACAGATTAATACTTACATTCTTTAGAACATAAAAAGACCAAAATCGATACTTTGTGTGGCCATTTTTTGTTTTTTTACAACTGACAGAATACGATGTGGCATACTCTCAATGAGAGATTTGCAGTACTCACTTGAAATGTCTTTGCACTACACCTACTTTATCGCGTCAATCAAAGCTTGGGAATTTGATGGCTGTTTTTCTGCTACCTTGTCTTTTAAAATGGTCCACAAACTTTCGATGTTGTTAAGGTCGGAAATATTACCGTGCTAGTCAAGCACTGTTATGTTTTTCCTCTGCAGATAGTCCTTTACTGTCTTTGATCTGTGGCATGGAGCACCATCATGCATAAAGATTGTGCATCTTTGCACTTGCATATGAGTTAACAGCTTTCCACGTAACATTTCCACATAAACAGGGCCAGTCATTGTAGTGCCTGTTGCCAGAAAGGATAATGAAGCAGTACCAGATGCTGACATAGCACCCCATATAATCTGACTAGGCGGATTTCTCACGGTGCTAACGGTGTATTTTTCATAAAACCTTTTGCCTTTTGGTCGCCGAACATGTGCTTCACGTGATTCAAATCGAGGCACAGTTGATTTATTTAGAAAAGAACTTGGCTCCAATTTTCAGCAGTCCACGATTGATGACGCTTTGCAAACTGGAGTCTCTTCTTTCTCATGATAGAGGTTAGTCTAGGTTTATGTGCAGGCTTATGAGACTTTAACCCAAAATCTTTTCTAAGACGTCGGGAAACAGTGTTGATACTAATATTAGACCCTTTTGAATGTAAAAAGGTCTTGATTTTCTTGCAGGAACTCGTCGGAGAGTGCATAACTATTCGCCTTTAGTATTGTCATCACTTGGGGTTGTTTTCCTTGGACATCCACTTCCCTTTCGGTCGCTAAATTCACCTGTATCTCGATATTTCATGATCGCAGTCTTACTCACATCCGCCTTTCTGCTTATGTCACGTTCGGAGTATCCTTCATGATATAAATACACTACTTGTGCCCCTAAGTAACACTTAATGACGCTCTTTTGCCCATTTGTTGCTATATAGAAAATAAGTACAAAACCTCTCAGCATGAAAACCAGAAGCAAACTGACGTTCGCACGCTTCCCATAACTCTATCAACAGCTGTCGCTGTAGGATGATGCAACACCGACAGGAAGTTGAGTAATACAGACAGTAGCTGATTACTCAATTTCCTGTCTGCAGAAATCTTGTAATACCAAAAATTGGTCTTAAACTTTTGCAAATGACTATATATATTTTGTATAGTAATACAATGGGAGCCGCAGTCTTAAGCGTAAAAAAATCAGGGGTAACTGCGGCGGAAGGACACACGTAATACTTTGGAAGTCTGACGCAGAAATAGAAAGATCTCATTTCTGATTCTCAATCTCGCACTATAATGAATTCAACTTCTACAAATTATAAGCTTCTTCTAATGCTTCTAATGCTTGTTGTTTGTTAATTATATCATGAATAAACTTTCCTGCTAGTAGTGTAGTAATAATAATGAACAAGCTTTTAACTGCTAGTAATGTTGTAGTAGTAATTAAGATGAATAAAGTCTTATGCTGGTTGTTAATAATAACCAACTAATGAAATAAACCTAACAGCCAGACAGAGGTCTGACAAAACTATGAACTGAGAAAAACGTACTTACTAAGACAATCTTTTATTTGGTAAACTTCTATTATTTATCCACACTCACTTCATCGGTCACACAACTACTCGATATCTGGCTCTCACATAAACGAAGATCTTTTTACACACGAAACAAAGCTCTCACCATACAACAACAGCTCTCTGACACCTAAACAACAGCTCTCCCTACGTATCGTTGAACGCGCCTATTTATACTGGCTACCACCACGTCATGACTTACACTCATTGCCAGATCTCATTCAGCGGGAGAAATAACATCTCGTTCAGTAAGAAGATGATTTACATAGTAAAATAAAATAACCAGAGATAGTAAAAATCAAAAGGAAAGTGAATCTAGAGTATACGTTACAGCACGTAATGTCAAATTCAAAATAATGGTTGAGAAACCCAGCCCAAATATTCCAGTGCCGCCCCGGTGGCGCAGTGGTCTAAGGCGCTGGTCTCTGATCATTCGTCCGTAAGGGGTCCGGGTTCGAATCCCGGTCAGGCATGGATGTTGTGTTTGTCTTACGGCACTGGCTCTCTCCCTTCCCTGGAACCAGTGACCCTAATTTAGGGACGGGCGACTGCTTATAGCCCATTGAGTTGCTCACGGTGGTCGTTAAACCACCAATCAAAAAAAATATTCCAGTAAAATAGCTTGGAACTATTTATTGCTTGGAATTATTATGCTTAGTAAAACAATGGGATACGCTGTTTGAAACGTAAATAAACACGCTGGCAACTGCGGCGGAAGGACACTTTTCGGAAGTCTTGCACAGTAAAAGACGAATTTCTAATTGTAAATCACAGGAGTCGTGTCAAATTCGAAACAATGGTTGAAAAACCCTAGTCAAAATCTTTCAATATGAATAGCTTGGAACAATTTATAGTTAGTTTATTTATAGTTAGCTGCTTTCTAAAACGTGAACGGCTATAGGACGCATGTACATTCCAGAAGTGCATCCGAAAATTTTTTCGGCGCAACCTATTAATATGGTTTCTTCTATGCTGCCGTAGGTGTTCTTTCGCATAGGTTCAGAGCATTAGTCTACCTTGATAATGCCACCCTTAGGTGGCGTTATCCAGGTAGAATAATACTACACTGGAGTGCAAAAATTAAGGACGAGACAGTTTTTCGAATGTAACGTCGTGCAGAAGTGCTCCACATCGACTCAAATCATACCAAAAGATCCCCAATATGTAAGAATATGAGACAAGTGAGCTAAACCGTCCAAACAAGGAATCCAAAGGATACAAAGGCACTTTATTGAAAAGGTAGCTTCGAGCACAACTGGACAGAAGACAAACGTCCATGTGACAGGCGGCTGCCAAATAAATTCCAGTCTTCAGTAGGGGATATGATCACCCCTGATTGCGTTGCAGGATTTACAACGTCTGTCCATGCTGAGGACGAGGTTGTCAAGGAGCTGTTGAGGCATCGCCGCCCATTCCTCTTGTAGCGCCAATCGCAGCTGCGGAATCGTTGCTGGCGGCTGGTGACGTGCTGCCAAGCGTCTCCCGAGAAGGTCCCACACGCGTTCGATTGGATTTAGGTCCGGGGACCTTGCGGGCCAATCCATGCGTTGAATATCTTCACTCTCCAACAGCTGTGCGACAGCCACTGTACGATGAGGTGTAACGTTGTCGTCCATGAAGAGGAACTCAAGACCCACAGCACTTCTAAACACACTCATGTGAGGCAGGAGAACCTCGGTGCAATAGAGAACACCAGTGACTGAACCTCCTTGGAAGATGTGGAGGCCAGTAAGACTACCAAGCATGATACCTACCCAAACGAGAACTCCGCCACCTCCAAACCGGTCCTTTTCGATGATGTTGGAGGTGTGATTGCGTGTTCCCTGCTCTCTCCAGATGTGTATACGTCCAGAACCGCTCGTCAGACTAAATCGGCTCTCATCCGCAAAGAGAACTCGACCCCATTGCCGATGTGTCCAGTTCTTGTGTTTCTGGCACCACAGAAACCGCCGTCTCCGATGAGCAGGCGTTAATGGCACACACTGTACTGGTCGTCGTGCAAATAGACCAACTTTGTGCAGCCTCCTGGCCACGGTAAAACGCGATAACGGACGTCCAGTTGTCTGTTGCATGTGCCTTGCGATTTCTCCCGCTGTCTGCCGTCTGTCTCTTCTCGCCTGTAGGACACTATACCGGTCGTCCGCCGCCGTGGTTGCTCGTCGACGACAACTGCTAAACTCTCGAAGAGCTGTTCCTGTCGTTTGAAATGCTCTCCAAGCTCGTGAAACGATGCTGTGAGCGATCCCGAACTCCTCGGCCACACTAGTCACACTTCGACCTTCTTCCAACTTCCCAATTTCGCGACCTCGGGTAAAGTAATCCAGATGTCGTCTTATTTTGTTGCATAGTTTTTCGGCCAGGGGACGTAGATGTATATCTTACTTTTGTCGATATCTCTGCTTGTAAGAGTCCGATTTGTAAAATTCATTCTTTGCTGGATAGCGTTCCCACTACGAAATGTTTCTCATATAATTTAAAAAATTTTCTTAACGCACAAGTTTGCCACTAGAGGGCGTAAATTCCCGTTTCCGTTTACAGCAATGTCTGCGGAAAACCCAATAAAATTATTTTTCGGTTAGATACTACTATCAAAACTCTTTGAAAATAAGTGCACAATTTTGCAGATAAGGGGTGGCAATGTGTAATCTGTTTTTCTTAATATCTCTGCTTCTAAATGTTCGATTTGTTAATTTTCGTAACATAATTTTCAGCCGCTGGTGGAAATAAGTAGTTGTAACTATTTCTGGATATTTTATCGATTGTAGATAGCCGATTGTGTGATTTTTTTTCAGACGGTTGCACTGACTTTGAATAATTTTCATAAATTTAACTCGCATCGGAAAGGATTCAAAAGACATGTTCATTACAACCGAAAATTCGGTGTCATCTTTCTTCTTTATTTACAAAGAGACTGAGGAGCATTTGTCCTTTTAGGCGATTCAGAGGAAAATCAACTAATTCCAGATAGTGTAGTAAAAATATAACCATATCCTTTAATAATGCGCACAGATTGTTGGAAACTAAATTCAAGACATGACTGTAGCAGTGGACATAAAAGCCTCTCGATATTTTTCTGTAATTTTGGCCTGTAGTCCTCCAACTACTCCCAGTATGATAGAAACTCGATCATAGGTTTGTCAAATGATTTTATTTGACACCTCATATTCACAAATATCTTGAACCCCAAGCTGGAAAAATGTCTCAGAAGTTTTATATCGGTACTCACGTCAATGAAATTCAAAAATCTCTCTTGTATATCGTTTTTCTCGTCAACATAACAATAACAGGTAGATAACTGAGATTTGTTTGCTACATAATGTTTCATCCAAAAGAATAGAAACAAACTCAGTTTCATTAATCTCCCCCCGAACATCATATTTCAAAACACTGCTGTTTGCAGCAATTAGGTTGTTTTATAGTTGAGGAGATGTACCTCTGAAAACAGTTGATGTCTTTACATTTTCTTCCAGCTGAGCGTCACACTGGGCTGTGTAGTTTAAAAGTTAGACGTTCGTGAATTACAAATGTTACTGTGTCTAAGGAAAGTCAGTTTTTGGTTTGCTAAAAAATTAAAGTTTTTATTAAACATGACAAAATGTTTCTGTTTTCTTGACCTGTTCGTTGTGCCTGGTGACTTTTATAGCCTTCTGATGATCCAAATAAAGGTCAATTCTGCTGCTTGAATCCCCAAAAGCTTGTACCTTAAAAAAAAAACCAGTTATGTGGGCTCTGTTTTCCCATGTTTTCCCACAGCTTTACACAAATTATTCAGGTCACAAAATGTGCCACTTGACAACACAGACTTCTCGGTACTAAACAATAGGCACGGCCAGCAAACTTATCTACTCAAATTTAAGCAGCCTTAAATTTCTATTTTGAAACTCATCTATTTAATTTAAGTGCTAGTTAACCACAACGTTTTCTTATAATTTGCTTCAGTAAAATACCGCTTGGAATTTACTGAAGCAAATAAAAATTCTCCGCATTATACAAGAACGGTTTTTGTCCTTGTATATTGCGGAGCGATTTGGAAGTTTAAGAACTGGCGTGTCGCCCTTTTCTTATTGATGCCAATTTCTCTTAAAATGGTTTGCTTCCGAAAGATGTTTTCAACTTCTCTCTATAACACAATGACAAGCCATACAGGCCTTGATAAAGAAAAAAGTCATGAAACAGAAACAGACGAATAAATTAAATAACAGAATTAGTTACGCAACACCTTCCTAGTCTCAAACAAATGCACTCTGTAATACGCTGATCTGTTGAGCCTTCTACCCGCCTTCGCTGCGTGTACAGCTGTTTTATTCAATGAATAACCCTGAAGTAGCACGTGCGCATTAACGCTTTTTTCTCGGCAGGGTAGGGGAATCACAGGTTGAATGAGAAGACTTCGCTCCTGGGTCATATGATCTCTTGCGCCCTTTTTTTTTTTTTTTTCTTGGTTTGTACGTTTAACGACCACCGTGAGCAACTCAACGGCCATAAGCAGTCGCCCGTCCCTAATTTAGGGTCACTGGTTCCAGGGAAGGGAGAGAGCCAGTGCCGTAAGACAAACAACATCCATGCCCCACCGGGATTTGAACCCGGACCCTTTCGGACGAATGATCAGAGGCCATCGTTTAGACCACCACTGCGCCCTTTTTTTTTTTTTTTTTATTGGAGGTTTAACGTCCACCGTGAGCAACTCAATGGGCTATAAGTAGTCGTTCGTCCCTAATTTAGAGCCACTGGTTCCAGGGAAGGGAGAGAGCTAGTGCCGTAAGACAAACACAACATCCATGTCTCACCGGGATTCGAACCCGGACCCCGTTCGGACGAATGATCAGAGGCCATCGCTTAGACCACTGCGGCACTGGGGCGGCCTTGCGCCCTTTCCCCGAAATGAGATGGCCTGTGGAGTAACGCGTGCGCATTGACATTTCTTTCTCTGCAGGAACTGGAGGTTGAGTGAGATGACTTTGCTTCTGCTTTTTGGTTGAAACGCAATGCGAATAGGGTTTTTTTTTTCTTAAATACATACCGGCCTGTGCATGAATTGTCCTAAGAAAACAGCTGCGAAAAATTCTAAAAATTGTTAAAAAGCAAAAAAAAAAAAAAATATTTGGTCCATCTGCGATTACCTCGACCTCCTAGAATATTATACGCAACTGCCGGATACCATTTATTTTGCGGAACACGTTGCGTATGCTTGTGGAGTTTTTTGTATATAGTTAGTTCACAGCTTTGTCGCCCGTCACTAGTTTGTGTACTTCTGTTTGCAGCTGTATCTCCGCTTCTACAAATCCTATTGAAAATTTTCTTTTTTTTAACATCATTCCATTGGCTAAAGTAAAGATGGTGAATATTATTCTCTTTAAATAATGAACAGCTTTCCCGCTAGGGATAGTAAACCTCAGAACCTTTTCCTAGCCATCTCTGCTTCCAGGAGATGTATTTGCAAAATTCTTTTTCCGCAGCATAGCTTTTTCTATGAAGAATACTTTTCAAATACTTTCAAATTTTCCTTTATGCAAAAATTCATCCACAGCGGGACGTAGAGAAATATCCCGTTCCCGTCTATATTTCTTCTTCCAATTATCGGATTTGAAAATCCCTTTGTCTCTAATATCTTCAGCAAGGTATGATAAACATTTTGTGCACAATTTGGTAATTTTCATAACATACGTTTCCAGTGTTAGTAGCGGTTACTATTTCTGGATGTTTTATCGATAGTAGAAATCCGGTTCATTTCTTTTTTCTATCAGATTCCATTAAATAAATTCGAAAATTTTTAATCGTGTTGGAAAGGATTCAAAAGACGTGCTTATTACAACCGAAAATTCAGTAATCTTTCTTGTTTTCTTTCATGCAGAAAGTACCTACACCATTTGTTATTTCCATTAGCAAATCGTTTGAACTATCGATGCAAAATGCTTGTTTCCAAAATTTATCGCAATTTCAGTTCTGGGGCAAAATGTTTCTTACGATTGAATGTTAAATTCCCTTACGTTAAAGTTGGATTTCATTTTGCTTTATCAGCTTTCTCTTAACTACTCACTGCTTGTTTAAGAAAATGTATAGCAAAGCATTTAATGCTCCGAGAAACACATAACGATGCATAAAAGGGGGTTTCACAAGATTATAAAGGTTAAAGTTTTCCACACGCCAAAGTTTTGTTGCTAGTTCATTGAGAATTTATTGCCTCCAAGAAAACGCGCAGTCATCAGTGATTTCCAAGTTAATGGAACGGAAACGGTGACCGAAACCTTCCATAAAGATTCGAAGTAAACTGAGGAGGTTCGCTTCAGCTAAGAGGGATAATCTCACTTCTTTTTCGCCTTTACCCCCGAAGACACACTACCATTTTATCGTTCACGGCTGTTCACGTCATCTGACCACGTCCATCTTCTCCTAGCATCCTTTGAAGGAGCAAGACGATGCAGTTGGTTTTGTTGAACTTCAAAGACTTCTTTTCACGCTCGAAATCTCTTTGCAACCGATTTGGAGGTGAATTAAAGAGCTTTGGTACAAATTCTTTTAAAGTTTCACGTGTTAGTTTGTATAACTGGTTGTTTAATGTGAGAACTCTTTGTCAAGATGTGCATACAAACGAGTGTGCAGGTTCAGGGGCTATGGAATTAACAAAGCGGATGAAGCCAGGAGAAAGGATTCAGATCATTCATGAAATGAGAGTAAATGGTTTTAATCAGATAATTGTGTTCAAAATCATAGGAGCTAATTTAGTTGAATTAACGAATCAAATTCATTGGGTAACTTATTATCCAAAACATGCTGAAATAGTCCTATTCAATGAAAACCTCGAGAAATAACGTTAGAAAGTCTTGCCCTATTTAAAAATAAATAAAAAATCACTACTTACAAAAGACACCACTACACCACTTACATAAGACACCACTACACCACTTACATAAGACACAACTACACCACTTATATAAGACACCACTACACCACTTATTTAAGACACCACTACACCACTTACAAAAAGTAAGAATTACAGTGTTTGAATGGTAACTATCTGAAGTTTTGTTGTTTATCATTAGGTGTAGATGGCGCTAGTTGTTCTTCCTATTCATAACTACAATGACAAATGAGCAGGACAAAATAATTCGTGTGGCGTGGTTTTAAACTAAATCAGTGATTAAAGTGAAAAGATATTTTCATACTAGTTCCGCCAGAAATCCTTCTGATTCTACAAGAATTAGGCTCCAGAAAAATGAACTTTTAAAAATAAGGAGTATAAAAAAAGCGGCGCTTAATCCGTAGAGGCAGTGGAGGTTAAGCGCCATTTTAAATACTCCTAGTCATGCCCCCACAGGACAAGACTGTGTGGGCTTTGTTCTGTGGGGCATCCGTAAGCCATGGAATCTTAGGAAGTACCATGTTTGTATTTTTTCCCTATTTTTGGTAATGTCCTAATACAAGGAATTTTGAAATACACGGGTAAATGCCGGAAGCTTTCTTCGTTGACCAGAGTCGATGTTGAGAACCGTATGGGGCCGTCTGCACATTGCGTTTGTAACAGTAACCTAAAAAACACAGGCAGGGTTGTCAAGGGACGGCATACATATTGAAATCAAGCTTATTAGATTAACAGAATACATCTGCACTCTGTCAATTTAGTAAGCTAGATTTGATATGCTTGGTCCATACCCTTGTGTACACGTACCTCTCTTTCCCCATATTAACACGTTACCTTCTTAACAAGATATGGTGTTTTTGCTTAAAACCGGGTGGGTCACCTTACTCCTTTCCACGCTTTTCCTTCCTGGCATAGCTTTGGGTTGGTGTCCAGCGACTGTGCCCTACACTATATACAAGAGCTAATGTTTTACATAAACTTGTACTTTTTTGCAACCCCTTCTACTGGAGTCCGAAGTGACATGCTTTCATAATTATTTGCCAAAGCGTTACGATCGATTTATTATGCAAATAAGAAGACTAGATCTTATACAAATTACTAAAATGGCAATGGTGCGTCCAATTAGTCTTGCCCGTGTGCTACGTGTTCTAAAATTTCACTAAGCCCTGTTATTACATTGCAGAAACTTACGTTCAGGAGTAACTTTCTTTTCATTAGTTTCCTCTCTGTTTTGCTCTGTTTTGTCAGCTGTCAGGTTTATAACATTTAATAACGTTTTTGGTGTTAGCCCAGGGTTCATCTCGACAATGTACTAGAGACAGCGCTTGTTCTAAGCTTTAAAACGAGTGGTATAGCATTTCTGCATCTCTGTTAGTTCCGGAGATAGCCCGTGGTATGAGCTCAATTACAAACACCGAACCCTTTTCTTTTTGTCCCGTTTTCCTGCTGCACAGCTACTCGGTACAAGATTATGGACTGATCACTTCGTCGCGCTACAACAGCGTACAAATGCTTGCTACCAATTTAGTAGGTCGGATTACAATTTGTACGTCACGCTTTGGCAATCCTAGCCGTGTTACCTAGGTTCCTGTTACAGAAAATTAATTTGCAGACGGGCCATTTAGGGGTCCCAGCTTTGACGGTTGTCAGCTAAGAAAGTTGCCGGCTTCAGCACTTTATATATGCCAGCAGACTTTGCTGCATCTACGGTTGGATTTCAAAGTTGCTTGTATTAGGGCGTAACCCTATTCTTATGTTCGCATCAAATCGAACAGTAACGATTAACGTTTCTCGCTCACAGAATGTGTGGGATGCCACTCTGTTACTAGATTAAAAAGTGGGGAAAAATCATGAAGCAATTACACCACTCTAAAGCAGTGGTTCTCAAACTTCTGACACTGCGGAGCCCCGACATTTTTAAAGTAGTGATTCTTAAATTTCTGACATTGCGGAGCCCCGACATTTTTAAAGTAGTGGTTCTTAAACTTCTGACACTGCGGAGCCCTTTTCACCCAAGTACGAGGCTGCGGAGCCCCGACATTTTTAAAGTAGTGATTCTTAAATTTCTGACATTGCGGAGCCCCGACATTTTTATAGTAGTGGTTCTTAAACTTCTGACATGGCGGAGCCCCAACATTTTTAAAGTAGTGGTTCTTAAATTTCTGACATTGCGGAGCCCCGACATTTTTAAAGTAGTGGTTCTTAAACTTCTGACATTGCGGAGCCCCAACATTTTTAAAGTAGTGGTTCTTAAATTTCTGACATTGCGGAGCCCCGACATTTTTAAAGCAGTGGTTCTCAAACTTCTGACACTGCGGAGCCCCGACATTTTTAAAGTAGTGATTCTTAAATTTCTGACATTGCGGAGCCCCGACATTTTTAAAGTAGTGGTTCTTAAACTTCTGACATTGCGGAGCCCCAACATTTTTAAAGTAGTGGTTCTTAAATTTCTGACATTGCGGAGCGCCGACATTTTTAAAGCAGTGGTTCTCAAACTTCTGACACTGCGGAGCCCCGACATTTTTAAAGTAGTGATTCTTAAATTTCTGACATTGCGGAGCCCCGGCATTTTAAAGTAGTGGTTCTTAAATTTCTGACATTGCGGAGCCCCGACATTTTTAGAGTAGTGGTTCTTAAATTTCTGACACTGCGGAGCCCCGACATTTTTAAAGTAGTGATTCTTAAATTTCTGACATTGCGGAGCCCCAGCATTTTAAAGTAGTGGTTCTTAAATTTCTGACATTGCGGAGCCCCGACATTTTTAGAGTAGTGGTTCTTAAATTTCTGACATTGCGGAGCCCTTTTCACCCAAGGACGAGGCTGCGGAGCCCCAACACTTTTTTCTATGCCCGTGTTTTTATTCAGTGCACAACTGTGTTTATGCAGGCAATGAGAATTTAAGAATTTCATTTCTGAGAAGTCTAAGAAGTATTGGTTTCATTTCTGAGAAGTACTGGGTTTATTTAGCTAACAGCATACCTAACACTTTTAGTGTTTCTAATATTCTACAGGGGGATTCTCTCACTAGGAAACCCAAACATTCCTGAACAAAATGTCTTATTTCTGTATAGTTCCCTGCGAAAACTGGCATGTACTTGCCTTGTATGTTGCAAAACAAGGTCTTCCTATAGCATGTGCTGAAAATGGCCCCCTTCAGCATCCTTGCACTTTTGTACACTAGTCTGCAAATTAGCGAAGACATGTGCTAATGTGACTTCGTAATGGCTGCAACTTCCCGGCGTATTGCGTCTTTGAGGACGTCAATTGTTCGAGTCTTATTACGGAGTACTGGGCCCTTCAGTAAACCCCACAAGAAGAAATCAGGTGGCGTCAGGTCTGGTGATCTTGGCGGCCACAGATTTTTCGTGAATACTCGGTCAATGAAATAACTTTTTAATTTCACTCAAGTGTGCATTAGATGTGTGACACGTTGCGCCGTCTTTTTGAAAGTAACCTCTCGTTAATCCCTCATCCGTTAACTGATTTACAAATTCACTGAATATGTTCAAGTACACCTCAGTGGTAACTGTTCGATTGAAGAACATGGGACCGATAACTCGTCCACGGCACAACGCACACTACAACCCAATTTTCTCCGAATGTAAAAGTTCCGTATGAATGTCATGTTGGTTTTCATCTGCGCATATATGCTTGTTTTGCGAATTCGTGTAGCTACTCACTTGAAACTAGGCCTTAAACCATTTAATATCCAAAATCCCAGGATGTTCTCCAACGAAACGTTGGAATCATAAACAAAATTGTACACATTTGTCCAAATCCTTTGGTGCCAATTCTTGGACTATGAACACTTCGCTATTTTTGGCAGCTTTTTGACACGAGGAATAAGGAATACCAGTTTCATGCGGAAGTTTTCTTAAAGATTTTATTGGCGATGTCAGTAATCGCTCCTTTACATCCTGCAGTGTGCCTTCAGATATCTTCCAGCTTCCTGCGTGTTGATTGCCAAGACTTCTTGCTGTCTCTAATTTTTTCACGAATTTATAAATACAGGATTTTGATGGTACACTTCGTTCATAATACGTATTCCGAAATGCCCTTTGCCATTGTTGAAATGAACTCATTCGCCAGTATTCACGAAAAATAAACACTGGCTGTTCAACTGAGTACATGTTCGCAGAAGGCGCAATCACTCAACACCGAGTCAAAACGCCTGGTTGGCGGTCGGCAGTAGACGTCTGCACGGGCCTTTATTTGGAAAACCCGCCCCGCCCCAAGCTCTCACGTCCAAGACCCGGCCCGGCCCTTTTAAAAAATTTTAATTAAAGCCCGGCCTGTATATTTCTTCTGTTTCCCCAGTTCCGGGCCGGCCCGTAAAATTTCAAGAATTACTAAAACACGAATTTGACACCTGGTGCGTTCGGTCATTCGACTCCTGAAAAGTTTTCATTTTCTTATTTACTGCACGTTTTCTATTACAACAAACGTTAATTCGGAATATTTCCGTGACTCTGTATAAGTCACGTGACGTCTGAGGAGGGTGAGTGGGTGGATTGTATACCCAAAAATATTACACGTAAACGACAATTTCCATGCCTTTCAAATTTTCTGGGTTTTCAAATTATCATTGCCTACCGACAAACCCGGAATATCCTTGGGGATACGGAGGGGAGGACAAAATATCCAGAATTACGAGTCCGATCGTTCTACTTTACATTGTTTACAAGCACATATTCTCCGGAAGCGATTTTTTCACTAAAATCTTTCGCTTTCTTAAACTCCATAATAAGTATGGAAGAGTATTTATTAGCGACACTGAACTGAGCATATGTTAGGGAAAACAACGACATACTGCCCAACTAACCAGTGTTACAGAAGGTTTGAAAATGGCTGGGCTGGGATACATAAGGGTTTCATTTGCCATCTGCTAACTCCCTGAGAGTACAAATGGGGAAAAATACGGCACAGCTTTACACACAGAAGTAAGTTTCTCCCAGCCCATTTCTTCCGTGCCATTTGAGACAACTTAAAAGCTTTTCACACACCTAGAGAACAAAGTGCCGGCTGGGCTGGGACACTAAGGGTTCATTTGCCATCTGTGGACTCCCCGAGAGTACAAATGGTAAAAATACGGCACATATTATACACAGAAGTAAGTTTCTCCCAGCCCATTCCTCCCGTGCCATTTAAGACAACTTAAAAGCTTTTCACACACTTAGAGAACAAAGTGCCGCCGACCAGAACAATTAAAAAGATCGTCTGTGAGAGGTTGGCTCGGTTTGTAAAGGCTTCAGTTAATAGCTTGCCCTGAAGCATGAGAGGAGGATGAAAGTTAGAGAGAGAGAGAGAGAGAGAGAGAAGGGGACCACATTCACATTGAAAATCTAAGGGAGCTGAGCCACTCCAATTCTTTTGTAGGAGGGGAGGATGTCATAAAACTTCTATTTTTTTCAACAGCGGAAATTATTCAATCTTATTCTGCTGTTGTATGTTGTGAGATTGCCAAATGAGAAATGCACCGTATAGCGTTTGTTTTGCTCATAAAAAACCACCCTGCTCGTCCAGTGTCTTTTTTACATTAAATATTGAAAGCCCGCCCCCCCCTGTTTTCCCAACTTAGAAATGAGCAAAGGCCCCACCCGACTCGGGCCCGTGCAGAACTCTAGTCGGCAGTCACCAGTGTCAAGGTCACGGGTCGGGCCCGTGCAGACCTCTAGTCGGCAGTCACCAGTGTCAAGGTCACGGGTAAAGTCCACTTCGTTGCGGGGTGTGATGGTTCTGCTTCGATAGACGGAAGTTTCGTCCAAGTACATTTTCGTAGGAAACCATCGAACCGTTAGGAAGTTATTGAGCTGTGTTTGGGTTTCCTAGCGAGGGAATCATCCTGTAGTATTCTTTCGTAATGAAACCAAAATAGATCGAAGAAGAAAGAAAATTGTATTACAAATGCATGGCAAATATTCGTAAAAAAATATTGAATTACTAATCTCAATACGACGAGTGCAGTTGTTTCTTCTCCTTACAAAGTTCTTTCACGCCCGGCTCTGTGCAGGGGAACAGCAGTCGCATGTCCTGCTCTACATCCACTCGGTTGCGATACTTGCCAATTTTGTGGAAACGTAAATTAAAAAGCCAGTCGCGCACAGATATTTACTGACAAAGGGAAGGACTATTCTAACCGTTTTCTGTGATAAACATGGGTACCGTTTCTTGACGCTGTACCAAAATGTTTCCAATGGTAGCTTATCAATCGCTGCCTTATCAGATATCAAATTAGCGAGATTTTCATATTCACTTGCAGTCATGCTGCGAGGCTTGTCTTTAACTTCAAACGGATCTTTTGCCCATGTATAATTCTCGTGCATTGCATTTGGGAAGTACTGCAAGAGAGCATCACTTATTTCTTGTAGGTAGTGGGTGAATTCTCCCAAAAATCTCGTCAGATTCACGAGTGCTTACTTCGAGTTATTTCAGAAAGACCGTAAGTGTTGGGAAGCTATCAATCTCACGGGTTTGGAAACATGCAGTCCATAACTGCACCCTTCTCTCGAAAGCACGAGAATTTTTTTGGAGGGCGTGAAAACAGTAGCATTCCTTTCATCGAGATTTAGGTTAACTCCATTAATTTTTGTGAATATGTCAGCTAAATATGCACGTCTGAACAATAAGAGATCATCATTCAGCCATTCTTCCAAGCCGAAATGGTGACCAATGAGTAAAGCGCGCACTTCAGCTCTCATTATGTACATTCATTGTATAAGGAAATTAAGAAAGTAAGTAGCTTTTTCCAGTGTGTTTTCTTTGTCGAACATGACGGTGTCACGAGGAAGTTTTTACGGAAAGCGTCGCGAAGCCCTTGAGGAGTTTTTGCGGTGCCCTACTCTGAGAATCTCTGCCGTAAAGCATCGGTAATTGTCTAACACAATCCGCGGAAAAGGGAATGCCTCTCGTATAGTATAATTTTTTTTCTATTCTCTCCTTCCATCTTTTTGTTTCTTTTCATGTGAGAAGGTTCCCAAGTCCGAATGTTTCTCGTGAGGTCAGGTCATATCAGAATGACCTCACGCATCTGATGGAGATTTAGCGAGTCACTTACACCACTAAACATAAACGGAAAGTGTTCCCTGCGTCATACCGCAAATCCAAAAACTTGCTGTAGACCAACCAAGACCGAAAAAATTAAATGAAACTCGGTGATGTACCCAGCACATTTGGGCCACGAACTGTTCTCCAGGAAAGGTGTCTTCGGAAAATTCTAATACTCCGTTTGCATCCATTCGGTAAGTGCTACACGTAATTTATGTACACTCTTTGCAAAAAAACCCAACAACAATAAAAAATGAAGCACTACGAGAAAATCGTTCGATCCTGATGAAACTCCGCATGCATGTACACCAGGGAGGAATATGCAGATGATTAAAGTATAGCGACCAATGACTAAATAGAAGCCTGCCACAACACATGAGAACCGCACATGGTATATCAGGAGCAAAACCCGCACGCTGAGACGATTGTGACAGAGGATTGGGGTTACAAATGCACTATGATATTAACGCACAATGATGTTATAGGAGTTCCTGTAACTAGATCTACCATCTGTAGGGATCAGAGATGGAAACGGGTCAAGGGTCAACGGGTCGACAATTTCTTGCTGGTCCAACGGGTCGGGTCAAGATGTTGCTGACCCGATTTTGAACCGGTTTTATTCCCGTTTTATTTTTGAAAAGAGAAAAATATATTCCAAAGAAAAATGCGCGTTGTGGAATTCTGTAGTCGATCCTGGTGCCCACGGAGTGAATAATGATTTGCCATGCAAAAGTATTGTCGTCTCTTTTTTAAAGCAACGAAGATTTCCACCGACCGACGTCAGATACACCGACACCATATCGTAAAAGGAAACTTCCTTTGCGTTCTTTTACAGTGCGATTGTCCAGGGCAAGGTACAGGGAAACGCCATTCGCCTGCTTCTCAGATGATTCACTCTCCCCGTGCGAAGTTCACTGTATGACTAAGAGTTACTTTTCACATCTCATCTTTTACATTGAGCATTCAGAGGTTTTCGATAGATGTGCTAACATCCCATTCCCATGACATGTCATGTCGAAATTACCTCCTTATTTGTTAATATGGATGGATTTAATATTAAGGAGCTTGAGAAAGGCGTCGAAGCAAATAAATCCGTGATTGTTGAAAATCACATGGGGAAGAGTGAATGCTGGAAATTGTTTCGTCTCATTAAGGAAGAGGTGAATAATTCTGTGTTGTTTGGTCTTGCTTGTTGTTCAAAATGTGGAAAGTGTATAATTACAAAGAGAGATGTCGACGGTGTAATAAAAGTTTATGGAACTAAAAATATAACGGACCATATGCGCACCTCAATCAAAGCGTGGAAAGAGTGAACAATCTAAATACATTTAAAAAAATATATTTGTGTAATAGTAAATAATGATTCCCATTTCTAATACAGCCATTACTTCTGGATTCCGCAAAATAGTGGCACTGAAAATGGCACTAAATTTAGCAAGTAACCGAATTTTATTATTAAACAAGAAAAATGACACCGAATTCTCGGGTGTAATAAGCACGTCTTTTGAATCCGTTCTAATGCAAATTAAATTTATCAGAGCTATTCAAAGTCATTGGAACCGGAATGGAAAACAATAGTATCTGACGGAAGAAAGAAGTTTTTCAATCGGGTCTTTAATCCCTCATATATTGCTGTAAAAGGAATCGTGAGCATACGAACTCTTAGAAACAGAGTTATCGACAAAAATAAGACGTGACTTTACGTTTCCTGGTAGGAAAACCATGGATTATTTTAGGAACAAAGTATTCTCAAAAGGTTTATCCATATGATGGGTATCGGTCCAAGAAAAAAAAATTAGTCGAGTTTTCAGGACCCCAGATTTTGCTACAAATACATCAGAAGCAGAAATGAACACTTATGACCCCTTGTGGCCAAACCATTTTACCAAACATTAGAAATTATGTGAAAAATATTTTCCATCAGGTCTTGTATGCGATACAGGAAGATGTTTTCAAATCGGAGTTTTAGGAGCAGAAAACGCAATTTACCTTTGTGCGCCCAGCGGAAAGTCTATGATTTACTTGAAAAGTTTGAATTTATAGGAGAAACATTTCGCATCGAAACACTATCCAACAAAGAAGGACTTTTTCAAATCGGGCTTTTAGAAGCAGAGATATTGACAAAAACAAGATATACATCTACGCCCCCTGGCGCAGAAACCATGCATTATTTCAAGAAGAAAATGTTCCAAAAAGGTTTGTCGACATGCGTAGTATCGGTCAACAAACGACTTTTTTTCAATCGAGATTTTAGAAGCTCATATTTTGCTGCACATACATCAGAAGCGAAAATTAAGACTTGCGCCACCTGGTGGCCAAACAATTTTTTACAAAAATTAGAAATTACGTGCAAACGATTTCCCACCAGGAGCTGTATCCGGTGCAGAAAGACTTTATTTTTCAAATCGGAGATTTAGAAGCAGAGATATAGGGAGACAAGCAATTTACCTTTACGCCCCCTAGTGGAAAGTCTATGAATTACTTGAAAATTTTGAAATTATATGAAAAACATGTCACCCGGAAAACACTATCCAACAAAGAAGGAATTTTTCAAATCGCATTCCTAGAAGTAGAGATATTGACAAAAATAAGAAATGCATCTACGTACCCTGGCGGAGAAACTGTGGAATATTTTAGGAAGAAAATATTCCGAAAAGGTTTATCGATGTGAGTGGCATTAGTCCACGAAATAAATTTTTCAATCGATATTTTAGAAGCTCATATTTTACGGTAAATACATCAGAAGCGAAAATTAAAACTTACGCCCCTGGTGGCCAAAGTATTCTTTACCAAAAATTAGAAATTATATGCAAAAGATTTTCCATCAGGAGATATATCCATTGAAAAAAAATCAAATCGGAGTTTAAGCGAAATTAAGGATCATCATTCGCATATTTCAAGCTTCCGAATGCAAAAAGAATTTTTCAAATCGGACTAATACGCTATCTACCAGCAAGTAATTGGACACCCTTGCAATCGACGATATCTGAGGGTCCTGATACACGTCACGGCCGCCGCCGTTAAATATCGTGTGGGAAACAACAACGCAACCAGTCGCATGCAAGATGCCACGCAGTTCGGAGCTCTTTATGATTTCGAGAAAGGTATAATCGTCGGGTATCACGGAAATGGCCGATCCATACGTAACATATCCAGCGAGTTAAAGTACCCAAAATCGACATTGGCCTACGTGATTGGCAAGTGGAAGATGAGAGGTGACTGTCGGAATGTGCCTCGACCGGGCAGACTCACAAAACTAGGAGTTACAGACCGACGGGTGCTGGCCAGAGAAATTCGGAAGAACCGCACCAAATCGATGGGCCACATCCGCGAGGAGTTTCAACAGGCATCCGGGAGTGTTCTTTTGATGAATACCATCCGCAAGGAAGCCCATCTGCTCGGTTATCATTGATGTGCTGCCGCCCACAAGCCTTTGATCACCAAGTCCAATAGCGCTGCTTGGCTAACGCGGTGCAAAGAACGTCGACAGTGGTTGGTTGGTTGGTTGGTTAGTAGATTTTAATGGCGCAAGGGCCATGGGTGGCCAAAGAGCGCCAAACAAAAGACATCAAAATAGAACAAAAACAGTAAAACACGTACACAAGGGTAAAAACAGGATGAAACGGTAAAAGTGAAAGATGGAAATGAAAGCGGTAAAACTAGATAAGATTAAAAAAGTCAATTTCTGTAAAAAATGCGAACACTGCCGTCAGATCGCAGTTCTCACCAAGGAGAGTCTGCAGCGTAGCTGCTCCTTCGTCTAACAAATGGGAATGAAAATAGCGAAAACGATGATCACAAAAACGAACACAAGTACACAGAACATGAAGGACGGTGAGACGACATTGGCACGCCTCACACATCGGGGCACTGTCGCCACACAGCAAAAAGCGGTGAGTAAAACGACAGTGCCCAATGCGGAGACGCGCAAGAACAACCTCCTCACGACGGTTCTTCCGCAAACTAGACTTCCAGAGTCCGATCTGTGGTTTGATAGAAAGCAGCTTATTGCTGTCCTGCTGAGACCACAGGGACTGCCACTCGTCCAGAAGAAATGTCCGGATCAAAGGTCCAAAATCACGGAAAGACAGTGGCAGCCGAGCTGGCGACATGGAGGAAACAGACCTGGCAGAGAGATCTGCCAGCTCGTTACCCCGGATCCCAACATGGCCAGGAACCCAACAGAATCGGAGCAGGAAGCCATCACCCTCCAAAGTTCCAAGAAGACGACGGACATCACGGATGACAGGTGAGTCCGTGTCCTCCGGAGAAGATAAAACATGGATGACGGACTGGGAATCAGAGCAAACAATAGCGCGACGAACTGATCGAGACTGTATGTAGCACAAATCGAGGTGTACCGCACGCATCTCTGCCGAAAAGACGGTGGATTCAGGCGGAAGCCTCTCAGCATGTGAGGCTTCGCCACACACAAAAGCGGATCCAACGACATCCCCGGACTTTGAGCCATCGGTGAACACAGGCACGAAATCCGGGTAGACAGACTGTATTTCAGCAAAGAGCTGCTGGTACACCAGAGCAGGAGTGGAAGACTTTGGCCACACACAAAGAGGAAGGTCAGCCGTTGCTGGAACGGACTGCCAAGGAGGACGGTTGAAAAAGGTGGTCACACCAATCCTTAACAAGTTTAGACCAGCATCGCGCACTATGGCAGACATCCGAATCCCGAACGTCGGAACACAGGAGGGGCGGTTGGAAAACAAGCGGACACAGTCCGGTTGGAAGATGGAACCGTGCAGGGGATGATCAGGAAGAGACTTCAGTTTTGTGTAAAACTGAAGAGACAGCTGCTTACGACGAATGCATAACGGCGGCTCATGAGCCTCCGCATACAGGCTATGTACGGGAGAGGTACGGAAAGCACCAGTACATAGCCGCAATGCCTGGTGATGGACGGGGTCCAAAGGTGTTAAAATTGATGGACGCGCTGAACCGTACGTAATGCATCCGAAGTCTAACTTTGACCGAATGAGAGAGTGGTGAATGCGAAGCATTGAGCACCTGTCAGCCCCAAGATGTTCGGGAGAGGACCTTCAGGATACTCAATGACTTCGTGCACTTCACCTTCAAAGACTGAATGTGAGGCCGGAAGGTGAGCGCTCGGTCAAAAGTTAGCCCAAGGAACCTGGCTTCTGACACCACAGGGATGGTAGAACACCCCAGACGGAGGCTGGGGTCTGGGTGAAGACCCCGTTTGCGGCAAAAATGCACGCAAACGGTCTTCTGCGTCGAGAAGCCAAATCCATTTTGGGAAGCCCATTGAGAGATCTTGGTAATGGCAGACTGGAGCTGTCTCTCGATGGTGCGCATGTTAACTGACGCGCAAGAGATCTGCAGATCATCCACGTACATGGTTCCACGAACCGTCGGAGGAAGCAGTTGGAAAATATGGTTGACACGAAGGATGAACAGAGTGACTGATAAAATGGAGCCTTGAGGTACACCCTGATCTTGCGGGTACACCGCAGAGAGGGTCGACCCGACGCGCACACGGAAACTCCGGTCCTGGAGAAATCCGGCGATGAAATATGGTAAGTTTCCCCGCAATCCGCACTCGTGCAGATCACGGAGAATGCCGTATCTCCAGGTGCGGTCGTAAGCTTTCTCCATATCGAAGAACACGGAGACCATGTGCTGACGCTGGACAAACGCCTCCCTGACAGATGTCTCAAGGCGAAGATGATGATCGGTGGTGGATCGATATTTGCGAAATCCACTCTGATGAGGCGAAAAAATGTGATGAAATTCCAAATAAAAAATGAGACGAAGATTAATGATGCGCTCGAGTACTTTGCAAAGGCAGCTCGTCATAGTAATTGGCCGGTAGTTCAACGGGTTGGTAGGATCTTTACCAGGTTTGGGAACAGGAACGACAACGGCCGTACGCCAAGACTCGGGAAAGGCATTCTCATGCCGAATCCTGTTAAACAGGATTAGCAGACATTCAAGAGAGGACGGAGAAAGGTGCTTCAGCATTTCGTAATGGATGTTATCCGGTCCGACAGATGTCCGGCCGGACCGATTCAGAGCGGTCTTCAGCTCCACGGCAGTCAGCGGGCTGTTACAATCTGCGGAAGAAAACGGTCCAAAAGAAATCTTGGACCGTTCAAGCCGCGGCTATAACTGCCGGAACGAAGCAGGGTAATTGCTGTTGCTGGACACCGAAGAAAAAGCGGCGCCCAGACAGTCAGCAATACCCTGAGCGTCAGCAACCATCACTCTCAAGAATGGAGATTTCCCCAGATGGGTACTGTCCCCGAATCTTACGGATGCTGTCCAAACGATCTTAGGGCTAGTATTTGTGTTAATCCCGGATACACATTGAATCCAGGACTCCCGTTGACTACGCCTACGAACCAATCGCGCGTAGGACTTGGCTTTCTTGAAAGCAAGTAGGTTCGCGTCGGTGGGGTACCGACGAAACCTACCCCAAGCCCGATGTTGTGCCTGACGAGCTGCCATGCAAGTGGAATTCCACCAAGGTCTCGGGCAACGTGGAAGTTTAGTCGACGTCCTGGGGATGTTAAGTTCTGCCGCTTGCACAATACAATCCGTTACCGCCGCAACAGCGTCATTGACCGTTCCTGAGGTCACCATAGCTGGAGTAATAATTGCTGAAGCCGTGAATGTGTCCCACTTGGCTCGATCAATATTCCATCTAGCAGGGCGAGTAGGGTAACGGTACCCGCCACCCGCTAGACGGAGAAAGATGGGAAAGTGATCGCTGCCAAGAGGATCACCAGACACGCTCCAGGACCAGTCAGGATATAAAGATGGTGAACTCAGAGAAAGATCAATGGCTGAGTACGAGCGGGTGGGTTAATGAAAATAAGTAGTAGCTCCGGTGTTGTGGAGACAGAGGGACGTGTTGGAGAGAAGGGACTCAACAACACGGCACTTGGAGTCTCGAGTGGTAGAACCCCACAACGGATTGTGTGCGTTGAAATCCCCTAAGATGAAGAAAGGAGGCGGCAGTTGGTCGACCAAATCTTCCAGATCCGAAAGGCTCACAGCTTCATCTGGTGGTATGTAGAGGGAACACACCGTGAACAATGTGTTCACAGATAGTCTCACTGCCACTGCCTGCAAAGTCGTCCGAAGGGCAACTGCAGTGACGGGAATACCATGAGGAACAACGACGGCCACTCCTCTACAGGCGATAACGCCGTCCTGGTGATCTACGCGGAAAAGGGAATGTCTCCGCAGCGAAGGAGTGTCAGTCGTGCGAAGCTTAGTCTCCTGAAGACACACGCACACAGGTGTATAAATCATCAATGTGTGATCGCAGACCTCGGCAATTCCACTGAATGAGCGTGGCCATAATGAAAAATGTAATGAAAGAATGAAAAAGACAGACGACTAGAACGTCTCAATGTCGTCCGTCAACCTCCAATCCATCCGCAGTGTCTGGAGATAACACAGGGCTGTGTTTACCCCCTGTGTTAAGAGGTGGTTTTTGCCTGCCCTGTTTCAGGGAGGATGATCCTGGTTTCAACTTCTCCGGCTTCTTCTTTGCAGTGCCCTGGGTCCCTGTGCTGGCAGAAGATGTTTTTGGCAAAGAGGAAGGTTTAGGCGACAATGTTGATGTCGCCTTAGATGCAATGCGGCGAGACTTCAGCGCCTCCAATCCAGCAGCAACGATGTCCTCAAAACCATAAGGACAACGCGCTGGGATGGTCACCTCAGTCTGGACAGCCACTGAAGCCTTCTGCACCACAACTGAAGCATATGACCGCCGGCCTGGTTGTAAAGGGGCGATCCGCCGTCTAGCCTCGGGATATGATAGATGCTCAGTTGTCTTCAGGCGTTGGATTGCCTGTTCCTCTATCCACTTTGGACACTGCTTAGAAGAAGCAGGATGAGACCCTTCACAGTTGACACAATGAACAGACTCTGCAGAGCATTCCGCCAAAGAGTGTTCTGTGGAACCACAGCGACCACACTTTGCAACATTACGGCAAGACTGCTGGGAGTGACCGTAATGCTGGCACCTGAAACATCGCAAGGGGTTCGGGATATACGGCCGAACATCAAGCCGTAAATAACCTGCCTTGATGGAAGTAGGCAGGGTTGGGGAATCAAATGTTAGGATGATGTTACGGGAGGAAATAGATTTCCCATCCCGCCTAAATAGAATCCGTCGAACCCCAATGACATGCTGTTCTCCAAGTTCCTCCAGCAATTCCTCATCGCTGCATTCAAGCAGGTCACGGGAGTTGACTACACCGCGAGAGGAATTGAGGTAACCATGTGGAGAAACCTGAACAGGAACGCCAAGCAAAACGGTCGTTTCCAGCAAGGTGGCACTGTGGCGTGGAGTAGAAGTTTCCACGAGAAGATCCCCGGAAGGGAGCTTCTTGACACTCTTTGGAGAGCCAGCAACGGCCTGCAGAGCCTTGTTGATCCAGAAAGGACTCTTGCTACTGAGTGACTGTGAAGAGTCACCAGATTTAATCAAAAGAAACAGAGCATTGTAATTAGATGTGACAAGTTTCTTTGTGGAGGAAGGTGTACTTTCCTCCACAGGGCGTTTTAAATTGTGAGCATGGAAAACACTTTGGGTTTCCATTAAGAAGCGAAAAGATTCGTCCGCCGACCTCCCCACCCACTACCGAGCCCAACGAGGGAGAGCCGGAAATCCGTAAGCCCATGAGGACGCAGGACACGGCTCTAGGGATAGTCAGCGGATATAGCAAGTTGGTAGGGCAGACACACGCTCAGCGTGCACCCAGAATTTCCCGTGCCCGGAGAACACCCCTTTGGCATGCCCACCCTACCCCCAAACTCACCCTGCCGAACAGAATGACAAGCCGCTAGAAGTCTGGACGCCACTCGGCCATAGACTTCCTGACTAGGAGTGGGTTAGCTCCCAGCCTCCCGTTTAGGGTGAAGCAGAGGGCAAAGAGGAGTGTTGGCATCTGGAGACACTACAACCCGGCCCCCAGATACCTCATCCTCCAGCATTCCCATTTCCACCTGAACGGGTCACCGCACACGGCAAACGTGCAGGTAGGTCTAAGCTAACCAGCTCCGGAAAAAACAGAAAATGTAACATAAAAGAGGAAAGACAGGGAAGGGAACGAGGAACAAAACCCGGAGCTGGCGCCTCATCACAACCTCAGCAGCCTACAACTGAGGCAGGTACATGTCAATATATGAACTAAAGACGAAAAAAGCAAAACAGTAAGAGAAAATCGGCTCGGGCCGTGGGGATACCATCCCCCATCAGCTGGATGAACAGCTGTCCCTTCGGTGATGTTATCGTTCCAGAATAAACGAAACGTATTCCGTCACAAGGTGAGCTCGGGCCGTGGGGGCGCCGCTCCCGAAATAACTGGAAAACCAGTTATCCCCGTACGGGGGACGCTGCTTTGCCTTCGATATCTAAAACGGGTGGGATTTGCACCATTGTTGCCCCGTAGTGGGTCTGTACGATCCTGGATAGTCTACGTGATCCCGATCATCAATGGCGTGTGGTCGGCCACCGTTTGCTCTCTGGGTGCTGGTACGTCCGTCGATGGTATACTCCCAGTACATCTTTGATACGGTTGCAGTGGGGAACCCTAGGGTCCTTACCACTTGGTCGATACAATGACCTATCTGTCTTGCACCGACAATGCGACCAAGGTCAATGTCCCTCAGACGACCACGTTTACCATGCTTGTCAATTACGATACACTGTTAGGAAACCCTGCAGTTTACCTATTTATCATCTGCGTTTGGGTTGGGCCCGTTTCGCTCTGCCCAGGGTATACCCATGCCAATTACACAATGCCCTTATCTCTTATGTTTAGTTTACTGAGTGTAAATAGCACTAGTTAAATAGCAGTTTAACTTGTTATTTCTATAACGATATTTTACCTCACATTAACAATTGTCTTGATTACAAGAATCATTTTGACTGAGTCAGTTAAAAGAAAGTGACACAAGTATATTATGGAACACGACATACGAAGTCCAAGCGAAATCTTTCAGGTACTGGGTCTAAATCTGCGACGGTGCAGTCACTCTCGTTGTAGAGTCCCTCGATGAAGAGAAAGTTTAGCAAGTAGACAAATAATTCCTTATTAACTCTCCTCCTCGCGTAACACATGAGAGTCATTTTACGTCAATAAAATGCAAAAACGGCGGTAGTGCATATAGGTGTTTTATATGCTACTGTGCAGGAAACTGAGAAAAAAGGTGATATAACCACATTTGCGGAAATAATTATCACCTGCTATTTTTATTTCCTTTTTATTAGAAAATTACTAAGCTGTTCAGCTTTTGGGTGGACAAGCAGAAGTGAAAACGAAAATGCAATGAAACAACGCCTTGGAGATGTTCATCCACGGTTGCGCTACTGGGGACATGGTACACTCATTGTCATAAAAATCCGCACACCAAGAAGGTGGCGTCGGATTGAACTGAGATTTTAGCAGTCAGATGGTACATACCAAGGACAGAAGTGATTATAATATCACAACAGTAGGACCACTTCCCGCAAACATACGGTACACACATTCCGGTAAACGTTAGTCCCACGTCGGACCGCCTCGTGTTCGGATTCATGCGGTGATACGGTCCCGCATGGAGTCAAAGAAACGCCGTATGTTATTCTGAGACAGATTGGCCCACACTTCTTGCAATTGACGCTTTAAGTCAGGAACACTGCGACATGGAGAAAGCTGGCGCCCCTCTGGACCCAGACGTTCTAATTAGACGATCTGGCGGGCCACGGAAGCGTCGAAGCGGGATTCGTCGCTGAACACTATACGTCGCCAGTCCGTAGCATTGCACGTGGGTCGCTGCTATCGACGCCGACGATTGTGAGGTGTAAATGGCAGAAAACGTTCGAGCCGTCGAGAGTGCAGATTCGTCTCTTCCAGGTGTCTGGAAATGGTTCTGACGGACCCAAGAGTCCCTTGTACACCCGCCACGTATCTCTGGATATTGGACAAGGACGTCGTTGCATCTGTGCGTGACGCTATCACGATCCCACGGTCCTCCCTGCTGTTGGTGTGTCTGGGTCGTCCAGATCCAGTCCCCCGTATCCGGGTGCTTTCCCGTGTATATTGCTTCCAACACGATCGCACCGTACTGTCCGACCGGCCCAAATGGCAGCCGTTCGACGCGCCCGCCACCCTGCCTCTCTCATCCCGACGATACTGCCTCGTTCAAACTCCGTCAGTTCCCCGTACGCGCATCTACAGCGGCTCCTCGGCATGCCTATCACTCAGCGATCTGACCTGACACTTACCGTGCATTTCGTCACGCATGTGGAGTCCCCTGTGCGGCGCCATATATGCCCCAAGGATTCCGATTGCAGCTCCGGTGTTGCCTGCCGCCCTCCACGTACAAATTCGCCGAGTTTCGCGTTAATCGCACGTTTTTTCTTGGTGTGCGGATTTTTATGACAATGAGTGTATATATTTCTTTTTTTGTGGAGCAAATACACCATTGTTTGTGAAAATTGCAACAGCAAGAAGGAACCATGCGATTCTAATGAAATTTATACCACACATGATTGTAAATAAGTGTTTTAATTTTCAGGAAAAGTACAACAATTTGTACGTGCAAAAATCAGTAAACTGTGAAGCCTCCGCGAGCTGCAATAAGAGTTTCTAGACGGCGTGGCATTGAATCGAAATAAGATGGATGGTGTCCTCCTGAGTAATTGCTTGCCAGGCGGCATGGCATGAATGTGAGTCCACAGATCATTGGTATTGACCGCTGGAGGACTTTGATGGGCCAGTTGCCGAGTGACCATATCCCATACCTGTTCAATAGGCGACATGTCTGACGAACGTGCAAGCCGGTGAAGAAGCGGTACCTGCCGCGCTGCGAAGAGGGATTGGACATTCCTCTTAACACGTGGACGGACATTGTTCTGCTGGAATATAGCGCCAGGAGTGCTCTGAAGAAAGGGTATGACTTCTGCCTGTACAGCTTCCTTGATGTAACAGTTGCTGTTGAGATTGCTCTCAAGTCGTAGAAGCCGAGATCGCGAATTGTATCCAAGGGCACCCCAAAACAATCACACTTGGCGTTGGGCGCGTATGATGCTCGACAATCCATGCTGGAAGAAGGCACTAGCCACAATATCGTCTAATGCGTATGCAGCCGTCATCGTTGTTCAAGTTGAATCGGGACTCGTCCGAAAACACGACACGTTACCAATCAGCACGCCATTGTCTGTAGGCGTCCATGGTTCAGGGTCAAATAAATCCGTCTCAAAGGAGTGCGTGCAACCAGTCCTCTGTGTTGCAGACGCCGTCGAATTGTGGAGGCAGATAATGCCACACCTGTTGCAGTGCTCCGCTGTTGTGCTAACACTTGCAAAGATGCGGAACGGTTCTTCATTGCCATGCGGACGAGGTGTCAGTCATCCCGCTGTGTCGTCACATTTCTCGGTCTACTGCCGCATTGAAGATGCACCTTGTTCTCCTCAGTTCAGGGCAGCCACACGCGCATCACTGTCCGGACGATAGGTCTCGTCTGAGCCGCAATGTCACTGTCCTGGCGTTATGTCCCGTCTGAGCCGCAATGTCACTGACCTGGCGTTATGTCCCGTCTGAGCCGCAATGCCACTGTCCTGGCGTTATGTCCCGTCTAAGGCGCAATGTCACTGTCCTGGCGTTATGTCTCGTCTGAGCCGCAATGTCACTGTCCTGGTGTTATGTCCTGTCTGAGCCGCAATGTCACTGTCCTGGCGTTATGTCCCGTCTGAGCCGCAATGTCATTGCCCTGGCGTTATGTCCCGTCGAAGCCGCAATATCACTGTCCTGGCGTTATGTCCCGTCTGAGCCGCAATGTTACTGTCTTGGCGTTATGTCCCATCTGAGCCGCAATGTCACTGTCCTGGCCTTATGTCCCGTCTGAGCCGCAATGTCACTGTCCTGGCCTTATGTCCCGTCTGAGCCGCAATATCACTGTCCTGGCGTTATATCCCGTCTGAGCCGCAATGTCATTTTCCTGGCGTTATGTCCCGTCTGAGCCACAATGTCACTGTCCTGGCGTTATGTTCCGCCTGAGACGCAATGTCACTGTCCTGGCGTTATGTCCCGTCTGAGCCACAATGTCACTTTCCTGGCGTTATGTCCCGTCTGAGCCGCAATTGTCACTGTCCTGGCGTTATGTCCCGTCTGAGCTGCAATGTCACTGTCCTGGCGTTATGTCCCATCTGAGCCGCAATGTCACTGTCCTGGCGTTATGTCCCGTCTGAGCCACAATGTCACTGTCCTGGCGTTATGTTCCGTCTGAGACGCAATGTCACTGTCCTGGCGTTATGTCCCGTCTGAGCCACAATGTCACTTTCCTGGCGTTATGTCCCGTCTGAGCCGCAATTGTCACTGTCCTGGCGTTATGTCCCGTCTGAGCTGCAATGTCACTGTCCTGGCGTTATGTCCCATCTGAGCCGCAATGTCACTGTCCTGGCGTTATGTCCCGTCTGAGCCGCAATGTCACTGACCTGGCATTATGTCCCGTCTGAGCCGCAGTGTCGCGGTACGAAAATGCACCTTCACGCAGACAAATCATTCTTCCCCTTTCAAACTCTGTTGTATGGTGATATTGCGCCCTTCGGCGTCGCCGAAACACTATTGAATCCTGGAGACTCTTTTACAACTCACTGTCCGCGATTCGCTACTAGTTTGTATCCTAAACAGCCCTGTCTTTATGTCCCTCACTCGACTGTCCAGAAGGCGCTGTCGGGCCCAAACATGCTCAATGACTCCGCACTTCTAATCATTTGCATTCCTACCCTGCTCTGCATACCCGTAAGTTGCACGTGATTACTATCATTTCTTCATGGTGTTGCAATTTTCACAAACAGTTTATTATTTTTAATGATCAGTTTTTTTCTTTGTTTAACGCTTTGAACTGGAAACAGATTTTATATTCACCAAATATAGAATAATTTTTATTTCCAGGAAGAAATATTTTTTTTAATTGTGCTCCTCATGAGGATACATATTTTGAAGATGAATATTGAGTAGCGAACTAAATTTAAAAAACACGTGCACACATTGTGAGATCATTTTGCGACAATTATTGATTAAATTAGAACAGAAAATCTTTGCTGATCATTTCAAATTTATCATCACCTTATCTTGTGTGCCATTTTAATCATCTTGCGTTTTTTGATTGCATTGTTTTGGCTGTTGTTAGATGAAGGCCTGGGACCTATTAGGCAGCATCCTCCGTTTACAAGACGAAATCTGTCACTTGATTCGTAATATATAGCTTTAGATAGGTATCTCCACGAGCATAGTCATATGAGGACGGAGGGATGTCCCCCATCAACATTTTTTGATGTAGGCACCGTCTTCTCCAATTTTGGGTTTAATTTCTTACGCAACAATGCTAGCTTCCCATTCAAAAAAACCCTCATTATTCCTAGAATTAAAATTAAAGTCAATAATAATAGAGTAGCACATTTTTCTAACACCAAATGCATCGTTGTGATGTTAATTTTGTCTTTACACCGATGTGAGTAATGAAATCGCTGGATAACGTATGCGGACAAGACGTGGTCCGATTCTGAGGCTCCTTCCTCCGACACTGTACTCTTCGTAATCTTCCTTGCTTGCTCTAGATGTCTTTTGTTATGCCAGTTTTCAATTACATATGTACAGCTTCAAGGATGGATGAAGCTCACGGCAATCCATACATTGATTTATAGCTAAAATTAACTTAGCAGAACCTGACATCAGTGGCGTGCGGTCGTTGTATGGAACGCATGCATTGCATGCCCTAATTAAGTAAAAAAAAATACTCTCTCTAAAAAAAAGAGAATTATACGAAAAGCGTCGTGCTGCGGTTTTATTTAAAACCAAAGTCACACATTTCTGTGCAAAATTAGTCGGAAATGGAAGCGAAAATGGAAACCTAACTTTGTATGCCCGTACTCATGTGAAATTGTGCCGTTGGAGTGAGAGTAACATTTGCCAGTTAAGTACAAACAGCAATGAAGAAATCCACTGCATGCGAAATTTCGGTTGCATTAAAAGGCTTGGGCAGTCAACCAATCAGAGAACCTCTGTCCCCGCTGTTTATTTATTCCCACTTGGGTTGGGGCCTTCGTTATTTGACTGGTCGAAATGCGAAACAGAGAGTTGCATCAACCAATAGAAAGCTCGTAAATGAATCATGACCACAAAACTTGTGGTGTTGAGATAGAATAAAAATAGCAGCATTTCTTACAATTCTATGTTATTATACACTCGTTTTGATTTCGTTAGGTTAAAAAGTTAATTAAGTGTGTACTCTTCCTCCTGGATTAAGCACTCAAACAATCTACAAATTTTTCAAAGCTTCACATGAACTTAGTTTAGATAAATGCTTGGAAGTAATACCTTGCATAGTTAAATTGTGTGAATAAACACCTGTTTACGCAATGTACATAAAGCCAAGATGTATATCAAAAAAATGTTTAATAGCAATTGAAGAAGTGTTCTGTTAATGGTTTTGATGTCGAAGCCAAAGTAACGGAAGAATAAAAACAGTCGCAGAATGGAATTCTGCCATAAATGACGTATGTTTTTTTATTTTATTTTTTATTTTTGCATGCCTACACATAGCGTTTACGGCACGCCACTGCCTGATATCCTCACAAAGGATTTCGCACTAAGCACGTCTGACTAATACGTCAGGTACGCACCTCGGATGCGCCTCAAAACAGCGCCAGGATTACATGCCGATGATCCCCCCCCGTAGGGCTGCCCCGATGGCGTAGTGGTCTAAGCGATGGCCTCTGATCATTCGTCCGAAACGGGTCCGGGTTCGAATCCCAGTGAGCCATGGATGCTGTGTTTGTCTTACGGCAGTGGCTCTCTCCATTCCCTGGAACCAGTGACCCTAAGTTAGGGACGGGCGACTGCTTATAGCCCATTGAGTTGCTAACGGTGGTCGTTAAACTTCCAACCAAAAAAAGAAATCCCCCGTAGAAGCTTACAATTTCCTGTCTTAGTGCTTCGTCGAATATACCTCTAATTTTTCACAACCCTTCCTGTTTCCTGTCCTGTCAAGGCATCCTACCTGTTCTCTCCTTTTAATGTGTAACTCGTGCAGTATGCGGGGCGCAATTGGGTGTCATCAGACCATGAGAGTTACAAAGTTCGACTTTGTAACGGCCCAAATTTAGGCTCAGTGACATCGGATCCTAATCTATTTTGAGGGACATTGCTTGATTGATGGATGTCTTATGCAATCTTCAGACACAGAGTGACCTTTCTATTTTAAGGAATGCCATTCAATTATACCCTCTGTCTGATGATCATCTCAGTTTTAATCACAGTAATAATTACTGTATACCGTACATAGTCAGAGAAGCCAGACAAAAAATTATTCGCCTCCAGAAATTTACTTTTAATACTTAGTTACATCACCACGTGCAGAAATCACAGCATTAATTCTTGCTGGATGAGATTCAACAAGATGATTTAAATAACTTGAGTCAATCTTTGACCATTCTAATCAAAGTTTGTCTCGCAGTTCATTGAGATTTCTGGGGTGCTGAAGTTTGGCGTTTATACTTCATTCAAGGTTGTCCCATATATTCTCAAAGGAATTTACACTGATGAACTATTACACAATGGCCACCTAACTAAAAAGCTGTAGGCCCCCAGCAGCCCGCAAAACAGCGGCTATTCGGCGAGGCATCGATTCGATTAGGTAGCGATAGGTATCCCGGGATATCTGGCACCATAATGTCAACAGTAGGCCTTCTAGCTCCTGTACATTTCGGGGTGGTGGTGATTTAGCGCGAACCCGCTTTTCCAAGTCCAGCGACAAATGTTCGATTGGGTTTATGTCAGATAAATTTGGAGGCCAGGGCATTAACAGAAATTCATCAGCATGTTCCTCGAACCACTCCTTGACGATTCTAGCAATGTGGCATGGCGCAATATCCTGTTGGAAATGGCCATCTCCAGCAGGGAACACAGTTGCCATGAATGGTTGATTTTGGTCTGCAACGATGTTTAGTTATCTGATAGCTGTCAGGGATTGTGCTATTGGGATAACGGGGTCTAAAGTGTCCCAAGAGAACATTGCCCACAGAATAACCCCGCCGCCACCGGCCTGTTTCCGCCCAACAGTGCATCCATGTGCCATAGCCTCCGTTGGTAATCGGCGTATCAGCGCTCGGCCATCTACGTGATGCACCAGGAATCTTGATTTGTCAGACCAGGTTACTTGCTTTCAATCATCCATGGTCCAGTCTTGATGATCGTGGGCCCATTTCATGCGTTGTTGGCGATGACGTGCAGTGAGCATGGGGACCCGGCTGGGTCTTTGACTACGCAGGTTCATGCGCAGAAGGTTGCGATGAACTGTGTGCTGTGACATATTGCCCTGATCACCACTGTTGTAGCTGCGGGTGATTTGTCGCACGGTGGTCCACCGCTCCCTTCTAAGCATCAATGAGCTGCGGACGACGGTTGGTCCTTTGGCCATCTGTGCACCACTTTTAATGCGTATTCACTACAGCGGCACGTAAACAACCCACGAGCCGCGCCGTTTCCGAGATCGCAGTTCCAACGCGACGTGCCATCACGAGTTGTCCTTTATCAAATTCCGATAAATCGGCAGCTTTTCCCATTCTGACTCCGAACACTCTATTAAGTGAAATCCGGTTTTCGGGTTGTATAAATACTGCTCTGTGAACTTCATCTGCTACAACGTTCTGTTTCCAGGCGGGCTTATTTCTCCAGGCTGGGGGTGGTCATAATGTAATGGCTCATAGGTGTCCCATAAATTCTCGAAGGGATTTCAATCTGGAGATTTGGCCAGTCCGTGTGTCCCAAAGTTGTATCATGCATCTGACACCAATCCATAATGGTTTCAGATCTATTAATCCTACATTGTCATACCGGTACTTCGGATAAATTACTTGATGATAATCCTGCAAATGTCGTGAAAAAGAAAACACATGGTAGTCTAAAATTTCTCTGTAAGCATGCGGATTCATCGTATTCTTCACCTCTACTAGTGGGCATAATTCACAACCATTAAAACGACCTCACCTCCTTTGGCTACAACACTTTGAATACACTCAGGATTGAATGCTTCTTTAGACCTCCTGTTAACTCTATGCCAAACTAAATTAAAAAACACGCGCACATTGAAGCAAAGTTTGGATTCATGAGGCCATATGACAGCCTTCCACTCATCAACAGTCCATATCTTGGGAGCTTTAGCCCAAGTTAATGCACCTTTTTTTGTGAGCTGAAGTTAACATTGCTTTCCGTCTTACAACTCTACTCTATTCGATGATGTTCCCTACGCAATTTCGCTCAGATAGACACACCTGAGATCCATTATACACAAATTGGTGGAGTTCCTGTCTTGTTTGAAATGTGTTTTCACTGACCAGACGAAAAATTCTGCACCAGTCACAACTCGTCAAAATGGTGTTTCGTCCACAGTTTTCCCTTCTATTTCCAGTCGAGTTTACCTTACATCAATGTGTATAAACTCGTGAAGCTGTTCTTTTGCACCTTCAAATTCAGCAACAGCCTTGATGCTGTGCCCTTTTGACTGGTCAAATACTACCACACCTTTTTGCCAGTCACTTACATCCGTCTTTCTACCCATTGATTTTAATTTTTTTTTAATTTTAGCTTAAAATTTGGCCTGTACAAAGAAACAAGACATATTTTATTATTATATAACACAGAAACATTTGAACAAAATTTAAATTATAACCTCAGAAATATATTATGTTAAACAAGAACATATATTGCAGCAGGTGACTAATTTTTTGTTCGGTGTCTTTATTTTAATTTTTTAATAACAAATAATTATAGGAATATACTCGTATAATGTAAAATAATTTTATAGTAAAAATATTTATATGAAGGCTACACACGCGCACACACCATATGTGTACAGATTACTTGAAATATTTCATTTAATCACAACTTCTCCGTCCCCCCAACTTTTGGAACAATTCTATGCCCGCATGTATATCTCCCTAACATAACTTTTGTTAGTTTTTCACATATAATACCATGGGATAAAATATTAATCAAATTTGACAGTACTATCTAGAAAGTAACAAAATTCAATCAGTGTTAAATATGTAGATACACGACTTTATTTTTACCCTTGGTAATTTCATTTTTAAAAATTTTTACGCTTGGCAATTGATTTATTTTTTAATTTTTACCCTCGGTAATTCCATTTTTTTTATTTTTACCCTTGGTAATTTAATTATTTGCTCATAAAATGCCTTTTGAAAGAAACCAAGAACCTGCTTTGAATTTGTGGAATGATTTGTCTATTGGTTTCTGTATAGAAGAGGTGAGGACGGATAAAATACGAAAAATTGCTTTTGCAAATTACAAAAGCAATTAAGTTTACCACGAATTCTTTTACATATCTTTTTATATTTATAAAGCATAAACACAGAAGCAATTTTATGAATACTTCTGTGTTTATGCTTTGTAAATGTGTCAGGGTTAGTGTTGCGCAGTTATAATTTTCATCAGGTAACGAATAGCTACAGGAAGACAAAGAAATTTATTATAAGAATATAATTCAAAATTATTTAAAATTGAAAAAGCAGAATGCATACTACTCTTAACAAAGAAGAAAATGAATGAACTTGGAAAATTCGCAAAGAAAAAGAGAATATATAACGAGAAATGGAAGAATTGTGTTAACTTCAATGCTTACCGCTTGTGAATCTGAATTTGGATTCGTGTAGAAAATTGATGGTACTAAGGATAGATCACACGCATAGAACTATATGAGCAGATATAACTTATGACCGTTCGGACTGTTCGTTCTGGATAGGCTGGGGTTTGATTCCAGGTTGAGGTACGGGTAGTGTCTTTGACTTATGGCACTGCCTCTTTCCCTTTCCTGGAGATAGTGGGCACAAATTATGGATCGCCCAGAGACTTCTTATACCCCATAGAACTGCTCACAGTGGTCATTACTTCCCCCAAACCCCATATAAGGCCACAACTCGGACGATAAGCAGGTATCCCGTGTCTCTGACCACTAGGCAACAAGCAGCGGTTGACCAAACTTTGATTCAGGTACAATAATGCGATGAATCTTGCAACCCTCCTAACACTGGAGTGTACGAACAGCAGATAGGATAAGATAAAATATCGTATTTAGCATAAAATGAGCAGATATAATCTTGAAATACAACTTAATTAACTAAAAGCCATATTTTCCTATTCTAAGAACACGTTTTCTCTGCTTGCGTATAGCAAAGTTAACTAAAAAATGGATTTTGTTCCGAACAAGATAGTGATCAAAGTCACTGACAATATTGTGGTCTTGCATTAAAGGATACAATTTCATTCGTACATGTCTGTGCGAGATATCTCATATTTTGGAGTAACCTAATCCTATGGAGTCCACGATAAGAGGAACGTCGCGTTATACTTGTTTACATACGGGCTTACCGCACATCTGCTGCTAATGATGGAGATAAGCCATTTAGCCTAAATTCCATCAATACACGTCTCGGATTCTGAACAGATGTCATTATCATAATTATTTGTCATACGTGTTCGGAAGATTGGACGGAATTATTGCCAGGTATGTTATCTGCGGCTCACTTTCCCGCCTGATAACGGTCTAACGCCTGTTGTTAGACTGCCGTTCCTTCCTTCCTTCGCTCACCTCCTCCTCTGTGTCGTCCGTTCACTCTTCATCAAACGAACCATCAGAATCTCATTTCAGAAAGCATTTCGCTATGGATCTATACGATTAGTAAAATTTATCGACCAATTAACGGTCTCTGGAAATTAGTAATTACGGCCTACTGTTTCATACTGTTACTTGCAATGTGGTCCACTTCAGTAATTTTAAATAATAATCTTAGAATGTTTCATGAAATAAAGTGTTTTTTTTTACCTCAATAAATATCATTAATGCAAGCGAGGAAAAGAACCGCAAATGATATCTGAACAGGTCAAACACATTCATTTAAAGAACTTTTTTTTCTTTGCTTTAAGCTCTGTCACACTCATTTTGCTCTACTTTATTCAGATGAATATAGAAATAGTTTGTACGGCACAACACTACTGTAAAAAATGGATAAAATTGTGGATGTTTAATAAATCATGAAACGTTAGCTAGAAATATTTTTTTACTTGTAAGAAAGTAATTCTGCTAACAAAGCTCCCTTTTTACTTACAACAAGGTAACCGTGCTTGCAAATTTCTCTTCTTCTTGTAACAAAGTAGTCTTGCAGGCAAAGCTATCTTTTATTTGCAACTAAGTAATCTTATGAAAGAAATACGGGAATACAACATATAATACAAATTTTGGAAAATGACAATCCGATTTTTGGCGTAAATGTAACAAGGAAGGTAAGTCAGAAAATTTGTATTATATGGCGTAATGCCGTATTTCTTTCATGATTTATCTGCTTCTCCGGGCAAACACGGGATAAGATTCTTAACCTCCAGATTCGCTAAACATGAATGCCGGTTGCTTCGACTAGCAAATCCTGTGATGGTTATATTCAAATTGATCGGAAACTTGAAACTTGGTCGTTCTGGGTGGTGTGGTGGTTAGCATACCCGGGCGTTTTCTGGGAGACGCGGGTTCGAGTCCCGCTCAAGGACGATGAAAATTTTCAAGTTTTCGGATATTACCTGACTTACCATCCTTGTTACATTTACGCCAAAAATCGGATTGTCATCTTCAAAATAAGTAATCTTAGTCTCAGAGCTATCTTTTACTTTTAACAAAGTAATCTTGCATCAAAATTCTCATTTATTTGTTACAAAGTAATGCCATTATTAAAGCTCTATTTTACATACAACAAGATAATCTTGCTATTAGAGTTTTATTTGTAACAAAGTAATCTTGCTATCAAAGCTTCCTTTTATTATAACAAGTAATCTTGCTATCAAAGCTTGCTTTTATTATAACAAGTAATCTTGCTATCAACGCTTGCTTTTATTATAACAAGTAATCTTGCTATCAAAGCTTGCTTTTATTATAACAAGTAATCTTGCTATCAAAACTGTCTTATATTTACAACGAAGTAATCTTACGGTCAAAGCACTCATTTATTTATAACAAAACAATCTTTCTATCAAAGCTCTCTTTTATTTAAGGCTCTCTTTTGCTTAATTATCAGAGCTCTGTTTTACATAAGGGTGTTTTTAGTTACTTATCAAAGCTCATTTTTACTTGAGGCTCTCTCTTACTTTTTTTTACTTACTTATCAAAGCTCTCCTTTACTTACTTCTTATCAAAGCTCTCTTTTACTTACTTCTTATCAAAGCTCTCTTTTACTAACAAAGTAATCCTGCTATCAAAGTTCCCTTTTACGTATAACGAAATAATCTTGCTGGAGAAGCTCTCTTCCCCTTGTAACAAAGTGAACTCGTCAACAATTGTCTTTCTTGTACTGTAACGAAATAATGTTGCTGACAAAGCTCTCTTGTACCTGCAACAATGTACTGCTGCTTCCAAGGCTGTTTTTTCTTGCAAAAGAGTAATTTTGCTCACAATCCTCTCTTTTACTTATAACAAAGTGTTCATGGTAACAAAGTTATCTCTTTTACGTATAAAAAGAAAAATCTTGCAAACAGTGCTCTCCTATAACAAAATGATCTTGCTAACAAAGCTCTCTTTTATTAGTTACTAGTAAAAAAGACTTACTAAAACCTTTTCACTTTCAACAAAACAATGTTGCAGACGATGTTTAGTTTCAGGAATCTTTCTTCAAATGAAAATATTTTGTCTTCAAATGGAATTTTTTTTTTGTTTCGGGGTTAAATGACCACTGTGCACAACTCTAAAGGATATTATAAAATGTCCCCCTTCCCTGGTTAGGGGCCATGGTTACTCCAAGAGAACAGAGGCAGTGTCGTAAGCCAAGCCATGCGAGGCTTTTCACACATTTTTAGAACGCTTTTGATAAGAAATTACAGAAAACAAAAGAAGTTCAAAGAAACGAAACTGGCAACAGTGTGTTAGATGAACACGAGAAAAACATCTGCTGCAGTTAAATATCGTCTGCTAAGAGAATGGCGCACGTAAACAAGCTGTGGATAAAATATTATGTTTTTGCTCTCTACGAAAAGAAGTATTCGCCTTCTGTAAGTAAAGAACGCTGTGAAAATCATGGAATTAGAATTTCTAAATGTCAAATAAGCAATATTATTAATAATAGAGGGGAAAAAGCGTCAAGCGTAGTGTTTAACAAGAAAAAGAACAAACACCAAACGAATATCTAAAGAAGGTACGTAATTTTACGAGTGTGTATTTGAAAAGTAAGGTCTCTGGTCTGAAAAGAAAACCCACCGATCAAAAGAGCAATCGCTAAGTCGTTTAAAATCTTGATATCAACTGTGAACAAGGTTATAAACCAAGATCTGAATCTGAAATAACAAGTTAGTAAAATCATGCAAAGCATTGATTATGATACGCTTTCCAATATACCAGAAATCATTACTCAAGTTATGAGGATAATGGATGTGGAATAAATCTCGCTCCTGTGCCCTGATCTTTGACTCCATTTCTATGATATTCAACAGAACCGGTTCAGTATATCTCGGGAACAACATACTAAAGTTTTGTCGCAATCGAAGCATTTGTTAGGTAAGTTACGACGCATAAGGGCGGTACAATGGATCTCACTCCTATGTACTGACCTTTGACCCCATTTCGCCCATGTTCAATAGGGTTCGTTCCGAGGTAGTCCCTTACCGCATACTACAATTTCATCGAAATCGAACGATTTGTACACAAGTTATGACGCATAAGGGCAATGGAATGGATCCCGCTATGATGTCCTGACCTTTGACCCCATTTCGCTCATTTTCAATAGGGTTCAGCAACAGGTGGTCCCCTACCACATAACATTTCATCGAAATCGAACCATTTTTACGCGAGTTATCGTGCGGACGGACAAATCTGGAGCATATACGCTTCTTCAACCTACGATTGGAAAGCGTTAAAAAGAACTTCAAAAGCATAATGTTCACTGCGTTTTGCCTCGTCTCGTAGCTGAGCGTAGAACACGGTGTAGATTTCCTTAAGAAAATCACTTAACCGGAGACAGGTAGAAATTTATTTATCTTCCTAAAAAAAGTCGATTTACTGCCGCAAAAGAGCAGGAAAAGACTTACAAATTTAGTTTCAAGGATCCGAAGAATGTTCCAGTAACATATTCATGACTATTGCTGGTTTCACGTACAGTGGAAAATTTAAGTTTTTTTTTCTTGGAGGTTTAACGACCACCGTTAGCAACTTAATGGGCTATAAGCAGTCATTCGTCCCTAATTTAGGATCACTGCTTCCAGGGAAGGGAGAGAGCCAGTGACGTAAAAAAACACAACATAAATGACTCACGGGATTCGAACCAGGACCCTTCACGAACGAATGATTATAAGCCAGCGCTTAGACCACTGCGCCACCGTTGCGGCAAGAAAAGTTGAAAAGAATGTAAAAATCAATTCTACATATTACCAAAATAATGTTTTAACTCCTATAGAAAGAGGAAATACTATTCCTTTATCCTCAGCGCCTTCAAGTTGTAGAAATCCATTAGAATAAGGCTACCAATCTTACACCCAAATCTACCACTCTGTTTATTAAAAAATGAATAAAAGAGACGGGTATCAAGTCTATACCTTTCGCTCACATCCTTTCAAAGTCCCCTGATGTGTCACCAATGGGCCATCGGACTGCTAAAAAGACTGGTATCAAGTGCATACCTTTTGCTCACATTCCTTCAAAGTTCCCTGATGTGTCACCAATGGACTATTGTGCCTTCGGACTGCTAAAAACACATAGCAAGTCTATACTTTTGCTCATATTCCTTCAAAGTACCCTGATGTGTCACCAATGGACTATTGTGTCTTCGGACTGCTAAAAAGACCGGTATCAAGTGTATACCTTTTGCTCATATTCCTTCAAAGTCTCCTGATGTGTCACCAATGGACTATTGTGCCTTCGAACTGCTAAAAAGACAGATATCAAGTCTATAGTTTTGCTCATATTCCTTCAAAGTCCCCTGATGTGTCACCAAAGGACTATTGTGCCTTCGGACTGCTAAAAGGATGGTATGAGCAAAACGTATAGACTTGAGTCTATACGTTTTGACTTGAGTCTATACGTATAGACTCAAGTCTATACGTTTTGCTCATATTCCTTCAAAGTCCCCTGATTTGTCACTAATGGACTATTGTGCCTTCGGACTGCTAAAAAGACTGGCATCAAATCTACACGTTTTGCTCATATTCCTTCAAAGTCCCCTGATTTATCATAAATGGACTATTGTGCATCCGGACTATTGAAAAGAGCAGTTTCTAATTGCAGACCTAAAACAATGATTCGACTATGGAAAGCAGTTGAATGAAATACCACTACCAATTATAAAAAATGCTCTGTTATCTTAGAAATGCAAATGCAGGTTCATAGTTCAGAGGAAGGGCCGTCAGATAGAACATTAAAGAAAAAGAGTTTAATTTTTATATTGCTGGAAAATCATTCTAAAAATGTGTGAATGAATATCTCTGTAGAACTCCAACCCGGGTTCTGCTGGAACAACCAGCCAGAGAACCAATGTCTCCACTGCTGGGGCACCGGGGCTGACCTTTCACTTCAAACTTAACTAAAGTCCACGGTTGTAGAAATTGTTAGTCTGCGACATGTCGTATGCAGCAAACTAATGCGCCAGAATTTCATATCAAGGGTGCATCGCGAGTATACCATCGGCAGACATACCAGCGCCCACAGAACAAGCGGTGGCCAACCACGCACCACTGATGACGGGGTTCGACGTAGACTATCCAGGCTCGTACAGACCGACCGCTTGGCTACGATGGCGCAAATAACATCCACGTTAAATGTCGAAAGCCCAAGCAGCGTCAGCGAGCGTACGGTATGACGAACAATGCATACCCTGGAATACAGGAGCCGACGACCTAGTCGCGTACCACTGTTGACTGCTCGTCATCGGATATTACGCTTCACCTGGTACAGGGCGGTATCAAAACTGGATCTCTACAGAGTGGTGTTGCGTCGTGTGGTCAGATGAGTCCCGTTTCTCAGCAATACCGACTTGACAGGAGGGTGCGGGTGTGGAGACCACAACACGAGGCAATAGTTTCGTCGTGCCAGGTCAGCTCTGTTCAAGGAAATTGTGGCTATGTGATAATTTGGAGACCCTTCTCATGCCACGCATTCGATCCCTTTGTGTGTTTGGAGAGGTTCTTAACTTCTGCGCGCTATTATCATGTGCTTCCTGATCATCTAAGCGCTCTGATGGCTTTCGGGCATCCTGTGGCCGATGGTCTGCTTCACTGGACAATGCGCCACCCCACCGGACCGCAACCACCGAGGCATGGCTCGAAGAACACTCATCTGAGTTCGTAACTATCCAGTGGCCCCCAAGGTCCCAGGATTGAGACCCTGTGGAAGCTCTCTGGGACGACGTGGAGCGGAGCATCAGATCCATGGATCCTGGACTGACGTCATCAACGGAGTTGTGGATAATGCTGCAAAAAGCATGGATGACATTACCTCCGGAAACCTTTTGGCATATGGTGGAGTCGATGCTTTGGCGTATACACGTTGTTGTTCGCGCTAGAGGAAGACTAACATGCTATTAGATAGGCATCTCTATCGTTTTGTCCATTGAGTGTATATATGCACTGAGATGCCAGTCTACGAGGTGCATCTACCCTCCTCATATAAATGGCTCACTTCAACACGTGATACAGTAGGTCAGCGAGGTGTGTGGTATAACCAGCACGTTGAGCATCGGTTAGCATTCGATTAGGGTTAAAAGGGCGAAACGAAGGATCTCAGCGGCTTTGAATTTAGCATGATATTTGGTGCATGACTCTAGGCTTCAGAATCTCCTAAAGGCTGTTCTACTGCGCTGTCCATGCACTTACGCAGCAAGGTGTTATGGTGAATAGTGCGACACGGAAGGGTAAAAGTAGACTGTCAAGAACAATGCAAGCGAACAGACCACCCTGCAAATCACTGCAAAATGCAATATAAGTGTGTCGAACGGCATATTCGAAAGCACTACATATCGGACCAGGTCGCGAATGGGTTACAACAGCCGACGACCATGACGCTAGTATCCTCTGTCTCCTCTGATTTACCAGCTGTTTTAGTCCTCAGGATTGTCGATTGCTGGAAGAGCTTTTGCATGTCGTGCTATTCATGGTTAACCTTTGCTACAGCTGTGCGTGAACGGCCTAGGAGGATGATCGTCTGGAGATGCTATAACCAGCACACCTGGTGTAAATTATCATTCCAAGATGAAATACTATCAGAATTATTCGTTTTACCAAATTCAGACCCACAATCTAATGCTGACGTGCTGGTATGCCTGATTTATACCTCACGACGAGCTCACGTATATTTTCATTTATTGGAGTGAACTATTTATGACGTACCTAATTGAAAAATTGTACCTAACAAGCTGGCATATCGCAGAATATATATGCACGCTGCTCGACGATAAAATTACCCCACCCAGAAGGAATGAGGATAGAGGTGTGAAACTGAGCTTGCAAATAGGAATACATAAGGATTTACCTTAATGTTATTTTCAGCCACGTACAGTGTTTATCAGATGAGATAATGCACAACAATGGGTACGACTCAGTAAGTGAATGCACCGCCACAAACGGCAATACAGGCGGCGTGGCAATGAGTCATACAGTCGACAGATATTTTCCTGATGAATGGGACACAAAGCACTGTTGACTTGCTCCCGTAATTCACTGAGATCGTACGCAGGCCGATTCGATTGCAGACGACTTCCAATATGGTCCTATAGGTTTTCGACTGGGGATAAATCGGGCGATCTTGCTGGCCATGGCAGTGTTTGAACGAGTGGTGTGTACACGAGAGTTATCTTGCTGGAAAATGGGGTGCTGTAAGCCATTCAGGCATAATATCAAAATGGGATGCAGAACCTCGCTCGCGTATCGTGCAGCTGTTAGTGTGTCCGTGATGTGGACAAGAGGTGACCTGCTGTTATGCGCAACAGCACCCCATACCATGATGCATGCATGACGGGTGGTGTGGCGGTCGCGAACGACACCGGGATCCGTCTTCTAACCAGGGTGTCGCCAGACACGGATCCGTCCGCTCACCAGGGTTTCACCAGACACGGATGCGTCCGCTCACCAGGGTGTCGCCAGATACAGATCCGTCAGCTCACCAGGGTTTCACCAGACACGGATCCATCCGCTCACCAGGGTGTCGCCAGACACGGATCCGTCTGCTCACCAGGGTTTCACCAGACACTGATCCGTCCGCTCACCAGGGTGTCGCCCGACACGGATCCGTCCGCTCACCAGTGTTTCACCAGACACGGATCCGTCCACTCACCAGGGTGTCGCCAGACACGGATCCGTCCGCTCACCAGGGTGTCGCCAGACACGGATCCGTCAGCTCACCAGGGTGTCGCCAGACACGGATCCGTCCGCTCACCAAGGTGTCACCTGACACTGGTCCGTCCGCTCACCAGTGTTTTACCAGACACGTATCCGTCCACTCACCAGGGTGTCGCCACACAGGGATCCGTCCGCTCACCAGGGTGTCGCCAGACACGGATCCGTCCGCTCACCAGGGTGTCGCCAGACACGGATCCGTCAGCTCACCAGGGTGTCGCCAGAAACGGATCCGTCCGCTCACCAGGGTGTCGCCAGACACGGATCCGTCCTCTCACCAGGGTGTTGCCAGACACGGATCCGTCGACTCACTAGGGTGCCGCCAGACACGGATCCGTCCGCTCACCAGGGTGTCGCCAGACACGGATATGTCAGCTCACCAAGGTGTCGCCCGACACGGATGCGTCCGCTCACCAAGGTGTCGCCCGACACGGATCCGTCCGCTCACCAGTCCGCTCACCAGGGTGTCGGATCCGTCCGCTCACCAGTGTTTCACCAGATACGGATCCGTCCACTCACCAGGGTGTCGCCAAACACCGATCCGTCCGCTCACCAGGGTGCCGCCAGACACGGATCCGTCCTCTCACCAGGGTGTTGCCAGACACGGATCCGTCGACTCACTAGGGTGCCGCCAGACACGGATCCGTCCGCTCACCAGGGTGTCGCCAGACACGGATATGTCAGCTCACCAGGATGTCGCCCGACACGGATGCGTCCGCTCACCAAAGTGTCGCCCGACACGGATCCGTCCGCTCACCAGTCCGCTCACCAGGGTGTCGGATCCGTCCGCTCACCAGTGTTTCACCAGACACGGATCCGTCCACTCACCAGGGTGTCGCCAGACACTGATCCGTCCGCTCACCAGGGTGTCGCCAGACACGGATCCGGCGGCTCACCAGGGTGTCGCCAGACACGGATCCGTCCGCTCACCAGGGTTTCACCAGTCACGGATCCGTCCGCTCACCAGGGTGTCGCCAGACACGGAACGGATCCGTCCGCTCACCATGGTGTCGCCATACACGGATCCGTTGGCTCACCAGGGTTTCACCAGACACGGATCCGTTGGCTCACCAGGGTGTCGCCAGACACGGATCCGTCCGCTCACCAGGGTGTCGCCAGACACGGATCCGTCAGCTCACCAGGGTGTCGCCAGAAACGGATCCGTCCGCTCATCAGGGTGTCGCCAGACACGGATCCGTCCTCTCACCAGGGTGTTGCCAGACACGGATCCGTCGACTCACTAGGATGCCGCCAGACACGGATCCGTCCGCTCACTAGGGTGTCTCCAGACATAGATCCATCCTCTCACCAGGATGTCGCCAGACACGGATCCGTCTACTCACCAGGGTGTCACCAGACACGGATCCGTCGATCGTCAGCACCCAGACAGAAATGGCATTCATCACTGAAGACCACAATGGCCCATTCGTAAACCCACTTTGCATGACTTCAGCACCCAGCCCGACGAGCGCTGCGATGGCTGGTCGTCAATGGCAGTCGACTTAACGGTTGGCTACTGCGCATGCTTGCCATACATAAGCTTCGATTTACAGTTCGCGTCGTTATGGCGACGTTCACGGTCGAGGACACAGCACGTCGAATAACGGCTGCAGTGCTTTCTGGTCACGAACGAGCTTGTTGAACAATCCTGCGGTCCAGGCATGCTGACATCTGTCGGACTGCACCACTGCCGCTCCGACGCACGTGTGAACCTTCCTGTAATCACTGGTGCCAACAGCGTCCAACAGTTCGTGCCTCCCGTTGCACATGCGCAGCGATACGACGTGTAGACCAGCCCGCTTCCCACAGGCCTATAATTCTTCCTCTCTGACATGCAACCAAATGGTGATAAACCCGCCGACGGTATGTTTATCAGTTTCCCAACACAAACAATAAATCTGAAACTCTCGCAACTCTTCCACCAGCGATCACACATTACCATCACTGTTGCAGCTGGTACCTTTATCTCAAAAACGTGTGACGTCATTGGCTGGTTTAACATCATTTGCATATCTCGAGTGGGTACACCCACTCTGCAATTTGCATGCTTGTAGCACACACCTCCTTCTGGGTGGAGTAATGTCTATGTCGAACAGTGTATGTTTAAGAGAATTTGAACTCTCTGGAGTAATGGCAAAACTTTCACTTTGATGGTGTCCAGTAGATTTATTCCAGCGTCGAGAACACTATTGATCTTCCGAAAACAACTTATTTTTTCACTTTTCATGCGGTAAAAAACTACAGCGGCAAATTTTTCCTAGTGTTTACAAAACGAGTATACTTCTTTTTCCAAAAGGAATTATTTTACGAACAACATTTTATTTTTCTTTGAGTTTAGCGACGACCATGAGCTTCTAGGGTTACAAACAGTCGTCCGTCCCTATAATTTAGGGCCACTAATTCCAGGAAAAAGCCCAAGTACACGCTGTAGCACAAATGCACACACATATCAAATCAGGGGTGCAACTTGGGCGATTATCTGGAAGACAGGGTCTCCCATTATTCTGTCACCAGAGCGGCCTATGGCTTTTATGCTTCTATCAATGAACACATTTTCACTAGAATTTACGTCCTACCATATCTAAAAAACTGTGGAAATTTTCGTTTAATGAATACTCTATGCCCAATATGAAAAGCAAATAAATTAAAAAGTATTTTCTAACAGGTTTTAATTCACATCACATTGTTTCTATAGCATGCAAGTGCAAGACAAATCGTAAATATGTCTTTTGATAATGTTTTTGACAGGTGGCAGCACTGAACTTGGTTTCATGTCATATCAAGTACATGCATGATCTCTCCCACCCGTTTTCACTAAAGAGTTTCGACGAAATGTGTTATGATGTATAGTTTCGCAATATCTTAAGATACCTAAGTTCTAGCTTCCAAGGCGTTGAATTAAATCCCAGGAATGAGTTTTGTCTTATCTTTTCTATTTCTGTTACATTCTAAATTATAGGATAGTGACTATTTCTAGCTTCGATGCTGACAGAGTGTCTGAAGACTATGAAAGGAAAGGAAAAGAAAATAGTCGCGCCGGTGGCTCAATGGTAAAGCCTCTTAATCATTCTTCCGAAATGGGTCCGGATTCGAATCCCGGATGATACATGGATGGTGTGTTTGTCTTACGACACAGGCTATCTCTCTTCCCTAGAACCAGTGCTCATAAATTGGGAACGGACGGGCAACTGCATATAACCCATTCAGTTGCGCAGAGTGGTCGTTAAATCGCCAAATAAACAAAATAAAATATTGGGTTGTCGGAAAAATCATGACGTATTTTGGCTCCCGATGGCGGTTGGGCGGTTTTGGAAGTACTAGAGGCATGCGCAGCTCTGTTATCGCTATGGCATTCGACAGGTGCTGGTTCCAGCTGCAGTCTAAAAGGAATAGTGAGCGATTTGGTTGATTTGCGGAGATTTAACATCAAGTTGAAGATAGAAGACCAAACTGTGCATTTTTGCCATATTTTACTGTTTTACTTACGTGAAGGGAAGAACGCGCGTCAAGCTTGTGAAAAGTTGCGTAAAGTGTACGGTGATAATGCTCTACAAGAACGTCAGTGCCAGCGGTGGTTCGCAAAATTCCGTGCTGGTGATTTTGACCTCAACGATGCTCTTCGGTCGGGGAGGCCCACCGAGGTTGATGACAACCAAATCAAGGCATTGATCGAGTCAAACCCACGTTACACGACACGAGAGATTGCAGACACATTGCACATCCATCATTCAAGCGTTCACGACCACCTGAAGAACCTGGGATACGTAAGCAAGCTCGATGTGTGGGTTCCTCGTGAACTCAAAAAGCTCAATTAACGGCGCGTATAAACATCTGCGATATGCTCATTAAACGTGAGAAAAACGATCCTTATTTGAAGCGACTGATAACTGGTGACGAAAAGTGTATTGTGTACAACAATGTGCTGCGCAAACGGTCTTGGTCCCGACGTGCTGCTTCGCCTTAAACGACACATCCAAAGCAGACATTAATCAACGGAAGGTTCTGGTCTCAGTGTGGTGGGAATTTAAAGGTGTCGTGTTTTTTGAGCTCCTACCACGGAAGCAAACAATCAATTCGAATGTGTACTGTCGGCAATTGGACAGTTTGGACGAATGCATCATCCAGAAAAGTCCAGAGCTCGTTCATCGTAAAGGTGTTATGTTCTATCACGACAACGCGAGACCACACACAAGTTTGATCACCCGCCAAAAATTATTGGAGCTTGGGTGGGATGTGTTGCCACACCCAGCAGCATACTCGCCTGACCTTGCACCGTCAGACTTCCACGTGTTCCGCTCTTTTCAACAGTCCTTGTGTGGTATAACGTTCAACTCAGATGAGGCTGTAGTCAGCACCTTGTACAGGTTTTCGCCAGGTCCTTCTGTGAACGAGGCATTCTGCAGCTCACTGAAAGATGGCAAAAGGTTATCGAACAAAACGGGAATTATATCATTGATTGATTTTTGTTCTTTTTATCAATAAATGACCTTTGCAAAACATAGCTAAAATACGTCATGACTTTTCCGACAACTCAATTATATAAACATACATAAAACTAAAACTGAACGCACTGACTTGTAGCAATAAAAGGTGAATTGTATTATACGCTTATTTTTGCGCGTTGGGTGTCCAGAATATAGATATGGATCTTAGCGTCTGTTTGTCTAGCAAACGAATCATAGGAAAAACCAGACTTTTTTTCTTGGGGGGGGGGGCTACGAACGAGTGTAAAGTGATCTTTTCATTAGGGGTGGCACGGAAAATGTAATCCTTTTGGGAGGAAGGGAATTCTTGGACTCGGCTTCTCCGTAAATGTCACAGAATTTGGATCTTCTAAATGCGTAACAATTTCTTTTTTATTATGCATCACTCTTCAACCACTGCTGCAAATGAACGATGACGAACAGCCCAGTCCATTTTTGCCAAAATGTTAAGTTTTCCGAAAATAAAGTGCTCTCTTTTATTAAAAATTGTTTTAAATATCGCAAATCTTTTTACCGATACATGAATTATGTTATATAATGAGTTCTCTACATTGATAATATTTTCCGTGGTTTTACTTCCTCATAAAAACAAATCACAGCCAAATCTTAAAGGCGAGGATTACAGTGTGCGTGTGTGCTTAAAAACCTCTTGGTATTTCTCTTTTGCCCTTCGTATCGACCACATTAAGCCTCCCATTCATTTTTTTTTTTTTTTTGAGTGGAGGTTTAACGACCACCGTGAGCAACTCAGTGGGCTATAAGCAGTCGCCCGTCTCTAATTTAGTGCCACTGGTTCCAGGGAAGGGAGGGAGCCAGCGCCGTAAGACAAACACAACATCCATGCGTCACCGGGATTCGAACCCGGACCCATCTCGGGCGAATGATCAGAAGCCACCGCTTAGACCACTGCGCCACCGGGGCGGCCAATCTAAATGGTGAGTATAACAGTGTGCGTGTATGCTTAAAAAGCTCTTTGTATTTCAATTTTACTCTTCGTTTCGACCCCGTTAAGCTTCCCACTGATATTTGCCACAGCCAAATCTAAAAGCATTGCTAAATCTGAAAGGTGAGTATAACAGGTGCGTGTGTGCTTAAAAAGCTCTTGATATTTCAATTTTACTGTTTGTATCGACCCCATTAAGCCTCCGAGTCATATTTGTCACAGCCAAATCTAAAAGGTGAGTATAACAGTGTGCGTGTGTGCTTAAAAAGCTCTTGGTATTTCAATTATACTCTTCGTAGCGACCCCATTAAGCCTCCTAGTCATATTTGTCACAGCCAAATCTAAAATCCTTGCCAAATCTAAAAGGTGAGTATAACAGTGTGCGTGTGTGCTTAAGAAGCTCTGGTTACCTCAGTTTTACTCTTCGTATCGACCCCATTAAGCCTCCCACTCATATTTGCCACAGCCAAATCTAAAAGCATTGCTAAATCTAAAAGGTGAGTATAAGAGGTGCGTGTGTGCTTAAAAAGCTCTTGGTATTTCAATTTTACTCTTCGTATCGACCCCATTAAGCCTCCTAGTCATATTTGTCACAGCCAAATCTAAAATCTTTGCCAAATCTAAAAGGTGAGTATAACAGTGTGCGTGTGTGCTTAAAAAGTTCTTGGTATTTCAATTTTACTCTTCGTATCGACTTCATTAAGTCTCCCACGCATATTTGCCACAGCAATATTTAAATCACAGCAAAATCTGAAAGGTGAGTATAATAGCGTGCGTGTATGCTTAAAAGCCTATTTGTTTTTCGTATTGACCAAATTAAACTTCGCGCTCATATTTGCAGCCCCATCGTAAGCTTTCTCTTCTCTGCGTGCCTTCCCCTGACACTAACGCTTATGAAACAAATGATTACATAGGTCTACAACAGTGTTTATTATTTGAGATTTGTTGCCGACTTCTTTTCACTTTCGATGTACTGATTTGAAAAATGGTACTTAAATTTGCCTATCACGTACAGTTTTTTTTTCAAAATGAAGTATTTAAATTAGGGGAAAAATGCCTCTAAGCGTTACTGACTCTGCACGATCGTCTACAAATAATGTTGCCACTCAAACTTATTGTGTAAAATGTCTGAACAAAAATCTCCTAATACTTAAGGATTGGAGGAAGAAGTACCGAAAAAGCAGGGTGTGTGAGAGACGCGAAACATGTAGAGAACAGGCTTAAAAAACATGTTTGAACTTGTAATTGAGCTTAATTTCACCCTTCTGACTTTAAAAGCTGCGAGTTGCAGTGTCTTTTCATTGGACAGTTTCCTATTATTGATTGTGTTCGTGCTTGGTGTAAATGTAGTGAATGGTAGTTTTTGTAAAAATAGCGGCTGCTTGAGGCTATAAAATAAAAGTTATATTTTGGGTACTTCTGAATTGATTACGTTTAAGGTTTAGGCCACAGAAACTTCAACTTAGCTTAAAGTTGGTAAACTTAGCTTCACTTTGATACCTGAATTATTGTCAGCCGTTTGCATTGTTGTTGAAAACTTTGAGAGACGTTGAATATCACTTTTAATATATTAAGGCCAGAGTTACAGAAATGTACTTACTGAAATCCACTTCCACTTTATTTTTATCTAAGCACATCACTAGCAGATCATCAACGAGGCTTTAGTAATGCGATACGCTAAACAGAATGCAATCAATGTTGTCTCACAATATACGTGACAATTATACTCTTCGAATGTAATCTGTTCACTCAAGAATCGCTCGGCTTATATCAGCACTGCACACAGAGTTATCTCAAAACACCTGATTTACGTTAATTGAACTTTGACCTAATGTCAGGTTGCCAACCCATACCAGATCGTTGGGAGGAACTTTATGGCGTTAAGTTAGGAAATACTTTAACGAGGAGGAACGAAATTTACATAGGAACACTAACTCAAAAGGAAGATTAGAGATATACGTCACAAGAGAAGAGTTTCTGTTGCAGACCGAAGAGTTTTTAACTGTCCGAAGAGTTTCTGTCGCAGACAGCTTGTGTTCGAGGAATTTGTCATTAAAAAGCAGCAGGGGAATAGAGCAGCGGCAAAGTTGCAGCGGTAAATTCCGCCGGTGTAGCTTAATTGGTAAAGCATTCGGCTCCGGAGCAGACGGATATGGTTTCGAGCTCCGTCACCGGAAATGTGTGTATTGACATTTGTGCCTGGTTGAGGAAATTGATCTACTGGCCATTGAGTTCTTCGAAAAACGTGTGACGTTGTTTCGACACATCGTCTGGAATTAATAATAAAATCCTTCTTCAGCGAGCCACTTTAAGCATGGTTTGCCGGCTAACCCGAAGACTAATAATTCCGTCCCAGCCCTTTCTCAAGGAGGAGGGATACATGTGACTTACTACATAGGTGAAGCACGTGAACACGGCAAAGTTGCAGCTATAAATTCCGTCGGTGTATCTTAATTTGGAAAACATTTTTTGAAGTTTTGTAATGGTTATACTTTTGAAGCGCTGCAATTTTTTAGTTACTTTGGTTACATTGCATGCTGCGTGCAACCGTTGATTCCTATGATATAGAAAGCCTCAGTTCATTAATTTTGTTTGCTCATTTATATTACCATTGGTATTACTGTATTCTTGGAATTTTGTTGTTTATTATGATTGTAGATGTAGTCCCGGGTACGTATGGATTAAATTCTGTTTTGTTGTGGTGTGGCATGAAATTGCAGTTAAATCAATAAAATAAATTCGGCTCCGGAGAAGATTGAAGCGTATTTGATCTCCTCCATCGACAAATGTGTGTTTTCACAGGGATTCACATAAGTTCTGTGTTGTTTGTGTTAAAGAACTGAAACAATGGTAAAAAAAATCTATTCCTTTCGGTAGGTCGACGATCTGGAATGAGCCAAAAAGTTATAATGATGATTGCTACCTTTGCTCTTGTAACGTCCCACACTGAAAATAATGAGGGGCGATTACTTTGGATGTTGCATAGAGAGACGCCACAAGCAACACATGAACGGAAGTATAAGAAGGTCAGTATTGAAGGGGAAGACAGAAACTCTAAGGAGTCTGAAACTCATTATATATAAGGAAAATGGATATGTTTAAATATGATTGGTGTATCTTCATAATTAAAATTATATTTCCCTATTTGGTTATGTAATATTTTCCATATATTCTGCACATAGTGCTGCATTATTTTGTGAAAACCCCTTGCGTGATAGAGCAAAATTGAAACCCTATTTGATGACCAATTTATGATTTAACCTTAATAAATAAAATTATGATTTAACCTTAATAAATAAAATTATGATTTAACCTTAATAAATAAAATTATGAATTAACCTTAATAAATAAAATTATGATTTAACCTTAATAAATAAAATTATGATTTAACCTTAATAAATAAAATTATGAATGAACCTTAATAAATAAAATTATGATTTAACCTTAATAAATAAAATTATGATTTAACCTTAATAAATAAAATTATGAATTAACCTTAATAAATAAAATTATGATTTAACCTTAATAAATAAAATTATGAATTAACCTTAATAAATAAAATTATGATTTAACCTTAATAAATAAAATTATGATTTAACCTTAATAAATCGCAGACATCAGACCATGTGTGACCATCGTCCATCGCTGCGCAAGTGTCGTAGATGGCGTTGTGCGCAACGTCACTGCCATACGGTACAAGTGCTTGTCTTCCCGTTAGGTCGTGCGATTTCGAGCTCCAGACCCTGCACGACGATGCGTAGAATCTTCTGCTGCCCATTGACGCCATGTACGCATAACGGTAGTTACGTTACGCCAAACGCGTGCACCAATTTCACGGTATGATAAAATATTTTCTCTGATTCAAACGATTCTATGTCTTTCAAAGTCCGTCAGATGTTCGTATTGTTGTCTCGTCCTCTTACGCGGCATGTTAACAACTGTTTAAAAACCTTGTCTCTGTAAGCCTTCTTTTATACCTCCTTGTGTGACGTTTCCGATGCCGTTGCTCGTGCCTCACATTTGCATGTGTACTGCAATAAATTGTACTGATTTGCATCTCCATCTACCCTGCAAATTTCGTGCAAATCCGAGTATTTCTTCATGGTGTTGAAATTTCTGTTAACAGCAGTGTATATGTATTCGTGTGTGTATGGATGTGTTTGAGTGTGTGTCAGGTGATAAGAAAATAATGTTTTAATTATTAATGCATCCTTATGTCATTATATGATATTATTATATCATATAATATATATTACACTATCTACCAACAAGTAATTGGACACCTGTGATAGCAAAAGAAAACGAAGTTTATTCACCTTCAATAGTTGGTGGAGCCTCCACGAGCGGCGATTACAGCTGCGAGTCATACTCTCAACCAGGCGTTGTACGACGGCTAGCGGTATTTTCTTCCACTCGGCTTGGAGAAGACAGGTCAGTTCCTTCACCGATTTCGGACAGTGGGGGCACCCCATAAGTCGACGCTCCAACTCGTCCCAGAGGTGCTCGATAGGGTTAAGGTCCGGGCTCTGCGCAGGCCAGTCCATTCGATTAACCCCATTGTCACCATACCAAGCCATGGTGGACCTCGCAACATGACAGGTGGCATTGTCATCCTGAAAGTAACATGGGTCCACCCCGTAAAACTGCCACAACGTAGGAAGCGCATGGTCATCCAAAATGGTGCAGTAGGTCTCGGCGTTGAGTCTACCAGGAGTTGTGACCAAGGGTTCCGTGCCATAACAGGAGAAATACCCCCATAGCATTATTTCACCGTCGCCGAACTTTACAGTTAGCACAATACATTCCGGTAGGAGGCGTTCTCCAGGCAGACGCCAAACCCAGACCCTGCCATCCGAACGGTAGAGGGTGAACCTTGATTCGTTGCTCCAGAGAACCTATTTCCACTGTTTAACGGTCCACTGTCGACGTTCTGTGCCCTACGTCAGCCGAGCATCGCTATCGGACTTAGTGATCAAAGGCTTGTGAGCACGTTCATGATAACCGAGCAAATGTGCTTTCTTACGGATGGTATTCATCAAAAGAACACTCCCAGATGTCTGCTGAAACTCGTCGCGAATGTGGCGCATCGATTTGGTGCGGTTCTTCCGAATTTCTCTGGACAGCACCCGTCGGTCTCTAGCTCCCAGTTTTGTGGGTATGCCGGGTCGGGGCGCAATCCGATAGTCACCTCTCATCTTCCACTTGCCAATCACGTAGGCCACTGTCGATTTTGGGTACTTCAACTCGCTGGATATGTCACGTATGTTTTTTTTTTTTTTTGATTGGAGGTTTAACGACCACCGTGAGCAACTCAATGGGCTATAAGCAGTCGCCCGTCCCTGATTTAGGGTCACTGGTTCCAGGGAAGGGAGAGAGCCAGTGCCGTAAGACAAACACAACATCCATGCCTCACCGGGATTCGAACCCGGACCCCTTTCGGACGAATGATCAGAGGCCATTGCTGTGACCACTGCGCCACCGGGGTGGCTGTCACGCATGGATCGTCCATTTCTGTGATACCCGACGATTACACCTTTCTCGAAATTAGAGAGCTCCGAACTGCGTGGCATCTTGCATGCGACTGGTTGCGTTGTTGTTTCCCACATGATATTTAACGGCGGCGGCCGTGACGTGTATCAGGACTGCAGATATCTTCGATTGCAGGGGTGTCCAATTACTTGTTGGTAGATAGCGTATTTGCCTATTTGATTATGTAATATTTTCCACATATTCCGCACAAAGTGCTGAATTATTTTGGGAAAACCCCTTGCGTGATAGAGCTAAATTGAAACCCTATTTGATGACCAATTTATGATTTAACCTTAATTAATGATTGATTTAATCTTAATAAATAAAATTATGATTTAACTGAAAAAATATATATAAATGAAACTGAAAAAATTTATATAAATTAAACTGAAAAAAATATATATACTTTTTCAGTAAACTTCAGAGTCAAGGGAAGTCGCAGCAATGGACAGCGAGCAAAGAGGCCTCTTTTCAGGTATTGGTGACGAACAGTGCTTGCAGACATCGGACGATGTGTGACCATCGTGCATCGCTGCTCAAGTGTCGTGGAAGGTGTTGTGCGCAACGTCACTGACATACGGTGCAGTTGCATGTCTTCCCGTTAGGTCGTGCACGACGATGCGCAGAATCTTCTGCTGCCCATTGACGCCATACACGCATAACGGTAGTTACGTTACGCCAAACGCGTGCACCAATTTCACGGTATGATAAAATATTTTCTCTGATTCAAACGATTCTATGTCTTTCAAAGTCCGTCAGATGTTCGTATTGTTGTCTCGTCCTCTTACGCGGCATGTTAACAACTGTTTAAAAACCTTGTCTCTGTGCGCCTTCTTTTATACCTCTGTGTGTGATGTTTCCGATGCCGTTGCTCGTGCCTCACATTTGCATGTGTACTGCAATAAATTGTAATGATTTGCATCTCCATCTACCCTGCAAATTTCGCGTGAATCCTAGCATTTCTTCCTGATGTTGCAATTTCTGTTAACAGCAGTGTATATACGTGTGTGTATGGATGTATTTGAGTGTGTGCCAGGTGATAGGAAAATAATGTTTTAATTAACAATGCAACACTGTATTATGTCATTATATGATGTTATTATATATTATTATCATCATCATCATCATTGTCAACCATTATCAATCCACTGCTGGACGAAGGTCTCCCCAAGTTTCCTCCACAACGGTCTGTCTTGTGCCAGTCTCCTCCATGTCACTCCCGCATATTTACGAATTTCATCCACCCATCTCCCATGTGGTCTTTTTCTGGGTCTTTTCCTGTCCCTTGGAATCCAATCTAAAATTTCGGCTGTCCATCTATGGTCTGTCCTTCTGGCAGTATGTCCAGCCCATTGCCATTTCAGGGATTTAACTCTGATCATGATGTCTTCCACTCTCGTCATTTTTCGGATCCACGAGTTCCTCTCCTTATCTCTCCTGGTTATACCAAGCATGCACCTCTCCATGCTACTTTGAGTTGTCTGCAGCCTTTGTATGTCTCTTTTAGTTAAGGTCCACGTCTCTGCACCATACGTAAGCACTGGAAGGATGCATTGATCAAATACTTTTCTTTTAAGACATAATGGCATATTGCTCTTGAAAATTATGCTGTTTCTTCCAAAAGCTCTCCAGGCAAGTTTTGTACGCCGATTAATTTCTTCATCAATGTGACCCTCACTTGATATCTGCTGTCCAAGATAAACATACGTATCTGTTATCTCCAGTTTTTCTCCATCAATCGATAAATCTTCATTTCTTGTAAAAGCATTGAACATCACTTTTGTCTTCTGAAAGTTCATTTTTAATCCCACTTCTTTACTCTTGTCAGCAAGTTCCTGGATCATACTCTGCAGCTCTGATGGGGTAGTTGCAAAAATGACTACGTCATCAGCAAAACGAAGGTGGGTTAGATAATCTCCATTAATCTTTATCCCTTTGTTTTCCCAGTTCAGTGATTGAAAGACATTTTCCAATGTGGCATTAAAGAGCTTCGGAGATATGGTGTCACCTTGTCTCACTCCTTTTCCAATTTTTATGTGTGTTGTATTTTCAAACAGCCGAATCTTTGCACTTGCATTTTCATAGATGTTATTAATAATATTAATGTATGCATCTTCAATACCGCAGGATTTCAGAGCCGTGGTAACTGCTGATGGTTTCACCGAATCAAAGGCTTTTTCATAATCGATAAAAGCCATGCACAATGGAAGTTCATATTCCCTCGCTCTTTCAATTAGTTCTCTCAGTACGTGGATATGATCTATTGTGCTGTAGCCACTATTGAATCCAGCTTGTTCTCTCGGTAGAGCCATGTCCAGTGTTACCTTCAAACGGTGTGAAAGAACTTTAGTGAAGATTTTATAAACCACTGATAGGAGGCTGATAGGTCTGTAGTTCCTGAGATCCTCAATGTCACCTATATATATCATATACTATATTTATTATTATATCATATACTATATTTTGTTTTATTAATTTTCTACGATGCATTACATATGTTCTTAAATTTAAAATATGATTAAACTGCGCCGTGCAATTTTTTCAGTGATAAAATTATTAATTATTTTTATCTGTCATCATAATTAACAGTCTTAATAAAAAGTCGGCATGCAATTTTGCTACTATAGAGATTTTCTTTGTTTATGCTACAAGATCTATCAGATTCAAGTCACAAATAATTTTGTCTCGCTAGGTTAGCATTTGGTATCACCGTGCAGTAGTTAATCATTTTAAATCTGACTTGGATAGCATTCCAATGGAGAGCAAACGTTTTGCGATATGTACATACTATTTTACGCCCCTGAATAAATCATCGAAACATCTCTATCCTACAGTGGCGTGCCGTGACCGTTATGTGTAAGCATCTAAAAAAAAATACATACGTCAACAACCGGACGAAGTATGACATGGGAAAGGGGGGGAGTCCAAAAATAATAAAAAATTACTGACGTACTTTATGGACTGCTCCTTATGACCGTTCGTCCAAGGGGGTCTGGGTCAAATCTCTGTGTGGCATGGATGTTGTATTTGTCTTACGGCACTGGCTCTCTCTCTCTTACCTGGAGCCAGTTGCACTAAATTAAGGACGGGCGACAGCTTATAAAATATTTCAATTTAATATTCAACGGCACTGGCTCTCTCTCTTTACCTGGAGCCTTACGGCACTGGCTCTCTCTCTCTTACCTGGAGCCAGTTGCACTAAATTAAGGACGGGCGACAGCTTATAAAATATTTCAATCTAATATTCAAACTCTTTGGTTCTCAATTCCTACTCCCCATTTTTTTTTGTATCTAGAAGCCTATTTCGTAGAATCAGAGAAATAGTACAGAGCACTAATTAGTTTTTTGGAACCGCACACACACACAGAGCACTAATTTTTTGGAACCGCACACACACACACTTTTGTCTATTGCGTATTTAACGCAAATTCCCTGTTTTTTTTTTCTTTTATGGTGGCGTCACAGAGTCCGCTAGCAGAGACAATACAGATTATTTCCGTTCTGAAATAAACAATTTCAATTATAGAAAAAACACCTGGCTTCTACAATTCCATGGGTAATTCTGGACCGTAAAAACAAACGAAAACATTGTTTTGCAGCAGTGTGGAGCTTGCGAATAGTACCGTCGAAGCACGTAAATGATTACAGCACAGGTAGTGTTCTTAATATTAATCCTGATACTCTTATTCTTTGTTATGCCCAGTAATTATTATTTCGTTATAACTTGATGGAAAATAGTGCACATGGGAACAAAGTACGAGTGTCTTTGGGAAGTCATTCACCGCGAAAAACTCGTCTCTCACCTCTGGAACAGAGCATTAGCTAATTGCATTTTCGTTTCACTGACGAATGCAATGCACGCACAGCGAATGAGAAGAAAAGCAACTCTCTCTCTCTCTCTCTCTCTCATACACACAACTCAACAAGTGAATCTCTGGGGGATCTTCTTAGAGAAAGAGCAATGGTCTTTGATGTGGTAAAAGGCCACCGACACTCTGAACGGACTATCATGAATCGCAGTCATTTCAGCCAGAAACTGATATGTATAAGTGATCATTTCCAAGTTGATGCCCACTTAATACGAGAAAAAAAATAGCGACTAACCCCTAGCGATTACCAGCACTGCTGCTAATAAGAAACAAAAGTTAGTGATACCCACCAAACAGAACATAACTGAAGATGAAAAGAAGGTTTATGATTGCCATTTTTAATACCAATGCGCTTTTAATTATGTAAATGACCAGCCAGCTACATATTAGGTGTACAAATAAGTTTTAAGCGTTTTTTGTGTGACGTATACCGCTAATTTACATATCCGACATTCCCCCGCGTTGTTGTCATGTGACCAATAACTGGGCCCGAGTATAAAATGTGACACAGAAGTTTGCCCAACAGTCAAACGCACTTGCTCATCGGTAGGTGAAAGATGGCAAGCGAAACAAGCACTTATTCGACACTGCATTCGTTATAAATTTCATCAAGGAAAACGTGCTGCAAAAGCTTGCGCATCGATCTGTTCTGTTCTGGGGGAGAATATTACATCATTCTCCCCCAGAACAGAGTTTTGGTTTAGAAGGTTTAAAGCAGGTGATTTTGATTTTAGCGATCGAGAACGTAGCGGCGCCCCGCAGAAGGTTGCACATGAGGAACTGCAAGCATTGCTGGATAAAGATTCGTCTCAAACGCAAAAAGAACTAGCTGAACAACTGGGGGTAACAGAGCAAACCATTTCCAATCGTTTACCCTCAATGGGAAAGATTCAGAAGAAAGGAAAATGGGTGCCACATGACCTGAGCCAGAGGAACAAGGATGGACGTGTCTTGAAGTGTTTGAATCTGTTGAATAAACAACACAGAAAGTCTTTCCTGTGGAAAATAGTTACGGGTGATGAAAATAATTCCAAATGCAAAAAATACTGGGTAGACTCTGGTGAAGTTCTGCTGTGCATATGATGGGATATGAAGGGTGTGCTCTATTATGAACTATTGGAACAGGGTCAAATTGTTACTGCTCATCGCTACAAGCAACAATTGCTGCGACTGAACCAAGTAATCTGTCGCAAACGTCCATTCACAGGCAAAGGATTGCGTCCCGTGAAATTACTGAAGGACAACGCTAAGCCGCATGTCGTGAAATCGGTCAAGGAAACGTTATTGACGCTTGGATGGGAAGTTTTGGAGCACCCGGCGTATAGTCCCTTACATAGCGTCTTCAGACTAACATTTGTTCCGATCTATGCAACATGGTTTGTCAGCTCTACGGTTCCGGACATGTGACGAAGTTCCAAAATGGGTTGGCGACTTCATCGCGTCACACGACAAAGTATTCTTCATGGCTGGAATCCGTCAGCTGCCCGACTGATGGCGGAAGGTGATAGGTAATGACGGCGCATATTTTGATTCGTAAAGGTAATGTTGTTTTCTTTCAAATTACATGTTGCGCTGTCTTAAAACTCTTTAAAACTTATTTGTACACCTAATATATTCCTTAGAGTTGCTTAGGGTGAAAGATAAAATCCTACACAAAGAAGACAAATATCGCTCCTAAACACTCAGCGACATCTTAAATCATGACTGCTGTTCTAAACACTAGGAGACGGCTCGATGGATTTACCAAATACGCTTCGTACTGCTTCTTTGCAACGAACGTGTTGGTTTGGACGTACGAGGGTCGTAACAGAAGTTCTGCACACGTTAATCAAAAACGGAAGTGGATGATGCAATCTGAAAAATGATTGCGTCATGTCAAGTTCAGGCTCTTAGCAACGCAGTGGGGTCAGAACGACGCGCTATCATTTGCTGTGTGGACGTGGTAGGGTTTAGAAACGGAAGCGTGCAGCTTCTCAGGTCGAGTCACTGCGTTAGACCAGCGCTCGTACGTAAAAATAGAAACTCTGCTGGGGGAAAACTCCGACACAGATCCACACTGCATTGCAAGAAGTTTGTGGAATGGGACTCTTGATCGAAGCACAATTTCTCGTTGGGCATCGCGCTTTAGGGAGGGCCGAAGCAGCATCGAAGATGATCACCGCTCAAGCCGACCTCAAACGGCGACAGACAAAACATCTGTTACCATTGTTGCAGCGCTTCTCGAAGAGAATCGCCGTTTGCCAGTCGAGCAGATTTCTCATTAGGCAAATTTGTCCATAATGTCTGTTCACCGGGTTTTGACCGACTCACGGGGAAAAAGAAAAATCGCCGCGCTCTGGGTTCCCCATCAACTCACCCGCGAGAAGAAGGCAGCTAGAGTGAGCATTGCACAGGATCACCTCCACAGGTTCGAAAGGGAATGCAACACCTTCCTCAACAGAACTGTCGCAATTTTATGAGGTTTGGTCCCGTGATTTTGAGCCGGAACTGAAATGACAATCAGCGAAATGGAGGCATCAAAGTTCCCCACGCTCCTCAAAGTGTCGTCGGCAACAATCCAAAGTGAAGCAAATGATGATTTTTGCGTACGATGCCCAGAGTGTTGTGGTCTGTGATCGAATACCCGTAGGGCAAAATGTCAACGCACATTATTATTGGGACTTTCTGAGGACAAAGTTGAGAACGGAAATTCGTCAAAATCGCCCCAACTTATTGGAAGTGGGAGCAATCTTGCTGCATGACAACGCACCGTGTCATGGTGCAGCGTCGGTACGGAGACGCTTATCGAAATATGGCTGGGAAACTTTACCCCACCCACCATACAGCCCTGATCTCCGTCCGCCCGGCTTTGATCTTTTCGCAAATTTAAAAAATCGGCTCCGTGGCAACCGCTACGAATCGCTGGAGGAACTGCCATTGGTCGTGACTCGAGTAATACGACAGCTGAACAAAGATGTCGTACTACGGGCATCCAGGACCTACCGCACAACTGTCATTAGCATCGGAGGGTAGTACATTGAAATGCAATAAGGTAAGTTTTCTCCGTTACTTTTCTCAACAAGTTAGTAAAATCATGCAATGCATTGATTATGATACGCTTTCCAACATACAAGAAATCATTACTCAAGTTATGAGGAAAATGGCTGTGGAATAAATCTCACACCTGTGACCTGACCTTTGATCCCATTTCGATGATATTCAACAGAACTGGTTCAGTATACCTCCGAAGTAACATGATAAAGTTTTGTCGCAATCGAAGCAATTTTACGTAAGTTATGATGAATAAGGGTTATGGAATAGATCCCGCTTCTATGTCCTAACCTTTGACCCATTACTTTTTTTTTTTTTTTTTTGATTGGAGGTTTAACGACCACCGTGAGCACCTCAATGGGCTATAAGCAGTCGCCCGTCCCTAATTTAGGGTCACTGGTTCCAGGGAAGGGAGAGAGCCAGTGCCGTAAGACAAACACAACATCCATGCCTGACCGGGATTCGAACCCGGACCCCTTACGGACGAATGATCAGAGGCCAGCGCCTTAGACAACTGCTCCACCGGGGCGGCTTGACCCATTTCGCCCATTTCCAATAGGATTCGTCTCCAGGCAGGTCCTTACAACATACTAACATTTCATCCAAATCGAAACAGTTTTACGTAAGTTATGACGCATAATGGCGATGGAAGTGATTCCGCTCCTATGTCCTGACCTTTGACCCCCATTTCACCAATTTTTAATAGGGTTTGTTCCCAGGTGATCCCCTACCACACTGTTAAAAATTTGGTGAAAGGTTGCACCAAAATATGGACTAAGTAAGGAGAAAATTAGCTGCAACCATAACTTGGGGCAACCTTCATACCAAGGAGTGGTGCAACCTTTACGGTAAATTAACGTTAGGTTGAACCAAATTATGGTTCAACTTAATACCAAAATTATGGTTCAACCTAGCACCAAATTATGGTTCAACCTAACGCTTATTTTTTTTTTCATTTGATATGCTCTTCATTTACAGCACATTTTATATAAATAAGGATCAGTACATGTTCAGTTCAACCTCACAACATGTACTGATCCTTATTTATATAAAATGGGCTGTAAATAAAGATCCTATCAAATGATTTATTAGGTGCAAGTAAGCTACTGTCAAATATAAAATCAAATATTATTATATTTCAAATAAATAGGTATTTTTAGGTGTAAGTATGCCAGCATTCACTTTTAGTGTGACCTTTCTTATTACAATATGTGCAATGATTAACAATTGAGCAAACATTGCACATAATTTTGATAGAGTTTTCACTGATAATTTCATTGAAATCATTTTGATTGAGCAATCGAAATATTAAAAAATCAGTAAAAAAAGACCTGTATCCATAAATCAGTAAAATCAAGCAGAAATCCATAAATTTTACAGATAAACCGTAAAAGTTGGCAAGTATGTATTAGTATATTTTGTGCAATTTCTGGACCAATAAAAATAAGGGAACTACCAACTTTTGGTATACACTGGTCACATTTCTTTTTCCAAATTTCTCCCACTGCGTGCCATGTTTTTTTTTTTCATTAGAAATATCTTGATGTGTACACGCACACATTGTTCTAAATTTGAGATATACTCCAATGAAAATGATACCTTATTTTCTACATATTCTGTAAATGTGTACTGTATTTTTTTTTTTTTTTGGCAGACCAGTGATTTGGAAATTCGAGTGGTTCGCTGGGCCTGTAGCAGATTTATTTCTTATTTCAACACTGCAAATAGGTCATTGCTTGCAATTTTTTGAGGGGATGGGGGAGTTTGCCAGATGGCAGTCGAAAAATTATGGAATACAGGTATTTGAGAAATTGTTTAAAAAATTATGTAATACGTTTAGGCTATAAAATAACTATTGCAATCATAAGATTTGAAAAAATAAACAAAAAGACTAAACTGTGGGCATACCTTTTCTAATAAAAATAAGGCTTAGGGTTTGTGATCTACCGTTCTGTATAAGTGCTTGAAATAAACTTAAAACATCACATTTTAAAACATGCATGGGTCACTTAAAAAATAACAAATAGTTTAACAAGTAAACTTACCCTTACACACTGTTAAAAATTTCGCCTTTAAATTACGAGCAGCGCCCGGCAGCTAGGGGTTCGACCATTGCCCGTAAAATTAGGACGTGGCCCGTTTTTGTGAAACCCAGTAAAATTAAGTTCTCAACCGTAAATACTGAGCCCGTAATTTAAAGGGCAATGCTCGTAAAAATAAAATTTGACCATTTTCAGTTAAACCATAGTAATTGCACGTAAAAATAAAATTTGACCGTTTTCAGTTAAGCCGCAATTTGAAGAGCAATTCCTTACAAATACAGTTTGACTGAATTCAGCTAAGACTGAATTTTACAGGCTTAATTAACTGAATACAGTTTTCAGTTAAGTTGTAATCTGAAATTAAAAAGTTTGACCTTGCTCATTTGAATTTCAGAGCAGTCCCTGTATTTATAGTTTGACCATATTCAGCCTCATGGCAAGTAGTCACACGACTTTTACAGTAAATGCACATTTTTTTGTGGAAGAGTGTGCAGGTAAATGCATGTTTTTTGTGGAAGTGTGTGAGTGTGAAAGTGTTTGATGCTTGGTTTATTACCAATCAATTCAGTTTTGAATGTGAGTAATGATATTTTCATATCTTAAAATTAGGTTTATTACAATTTGGTTAATAATGACATCAGTTACACACATATTTGTTTGACATTAGGCTTTACGAACTCTGTACACAGTTGGTTGAATAATACATTGTTCGTTTTAGACATTTTAATTTGCACATGTACTAATACAGTATTTGCATAAATGAATACAAAGGACAGTTATGTAGTAAAGACACATACAGGCATATTCTTATATTTACACGTTATATTCATGACAAACAGATCTATGAACTGGTATCCAAGTACATTGCATCTATAGGGTTTTTCATTAAGGTTTTGGCTAGTACTACATTTCACATAGGTTTGAGTGAGGCTTTTCTTGTTTTCACATTCACTACCTTGTGTGCTATTTCATTTTATATTCTACTGAGCACTGTGTTGTCAGTGTTTCCTCAACTTTTACAGTCGCTTCTCATTTCTAATTTTTGGATATTTACCTACTTTTCACATTTTTAGTAAAATTATGTCAAAAACTGGAAGTGCTGCTTTTGAAAGATCATACTGATTCCCCATAATTAAGGTATCAGAAATAAAAAATAAATAAAAACTTGAATAGAAGTGGAAGCTTGAACTTGATGGGGCATCATTTCAAATCTCAGACCCCCACCCAGAGAAGAAACGCTTGCTGCTTGCTTAGACCCTGATTCCGAATGAATCATTCTAGAACATTAACGAATATCATCAATATTTCTAAAATATTAATTTGTCCTGTGTGGGATGTTTTAGAAATGACTTCAGTGATTAACGTGGTCCTTCCCTTGGTGTGTTGCCACAAGGAAACCAATTCGGAACACAAAAACCTTTTGGAATGCTATTAAATAGTTGTATTTATAATATCTTGGGAATACCTGAAGATAGTGAAACAATTTTTCATTGATGTACAAATCAGGTGTTTAGTGACAATGGGCAAAAAAAAAACTTTGATGAAAGGAACACGGCAGAATCCCTAAATTTCTCAAAAAACAATTTCATCGTATCATTTTGTACCAATTTTTGCACTATCATCTTAATACAGAAATGCATAACATGTAAAAAAAAATTCCTATCTTTTAACTTAAAAAAGAATTGGCTTCGGATTTATCTTAAAATATAAATTTTCCTGGGTATTCAAGTTTTACTATCAGGGTACGTAAATAATTTGTGTACATACCCAGCTGGGCATGTGATATTTCAGATATTTTTCAAGTCCTGTTTAAAGTGACACAGGTAAAGATTTCACTCACAGAAATTTAGAACGCAATCGATTCTTTTTCATTTAACATTAATTACGTTACAAAGAAAAGAAACTGTACATGATATAGTTTCCTGTCATTTTCATGGCCAGCTTTTACCAGATTCAGTAAAAAAAAAAAGAGTAACAGTAGAAGCTCGTTTTAACAAAATTCAAGGAGGACAGAAAAAATTCTGCAGCAATATAATTTCCTTAAAACATTACGAAATTTTCATTGAAAAGTTAGTATGTACTACAGAAATTTTTGTTACGCATAAGATTGCAATGCTGTAATTCTGAAATAGTGCCCATATTTTGCTAAAGTAGTAATAAAGAAATAAATGTTTTAATTTATCTATACGTCTGAAATTATGTACTGTACATATTTTTACTTATATGTATCAGGGTATCATGCCCGAGGCATGTGAATCATTGGCTTATGCTGGTGAACAAAAAATCTAGTTGTTCAGACTGGGCAATTAAATTTTAAAATAAAGTTCAGAATAGAATTTTCTACTACAAGAAAAAAGGGCAGTCATCTCATATCATGCTGCTTTTCACTGCTAATCACTGGAAGTTTTATTATTGTTACGGAGTGCCAAGCACAGAAGAATATCCCTTCTTTAATTATCTTATGCTCTAGGTCCAGAAATTGAAAGCATATATAATTTTGCTTCAAATGTTGTTTAAAGCCAGTGACTGAATTCATGCCTCTGATGGAACTAGCAGCCTGTGTTTATTGACAATGAGTGAAAACTTCCACAAAAGGAACACGGCAGGGCATGGCATATTACTACATTTCTCAAATACTAATCTCAGCATCATCACGCACTTTTATGCACTGAACATTTTGAGTATATACCCTTAAAACGAGAATGCAAAATATGTAAAAAAAGTGAGGGTTCTGATTTGTTATCTTAAAAGATAAATTTTCCGTGACACACATATACACAGCTTTACCTAATAATTTATATGCCCCGGGCACCTCAGGCACAATATTTTTCAAGCCCTGATTATTAACAATTCCTAAGCGATTTTTGCAGTGCTTAGCCTCAGTCCCATAGATATAAATAGCTACAACTTTGAGAATCTATATACTAATCTTCCCCGTTTGGTTATATAGTTATTTTAAGAAGAGTGATATATAGGTTTTTCTTTTCTTTTTTTTTTTTTTTGATTGGAGGTTTAACGACCACCGTGAGCAACTCAATGGGCTATAAGCAGTCGCCCGTCCCTAATTTAGGGTCACTGGTTTCAGGGAAGGGAGAGAACCAGTGCCGTAAGACAAACACAACATCCATGCCTCACCAGGATTCGAACCCGGACCCCGTTCGGACGAATGATCAGAGGCCATCGCTTAGACCACTGCGCCACCGGGGCGGCTATAGTTATTTTAAAGCTACCAGTGTGTGTATACATATTGAGGAAACACGATGCTGTCACCCCTCTTGCTAGTAAACGAACCACCGCTTGGCAGGGCATCAGTGCACTCATATTGATGGTAATATGATATCACTAAGGATAAACATAATGAAAAAGAGGGTTCATAGTGGGGTGCCCAATGCATGGGTCATCATCACCGAGATGGTGGAGTTCATGCAAATGGCGAAATAAAAAACAAAGAGGAACGGATTCATATCTCGCTGAATTCATGTGGAGATTTCAGTGTTGGTTTTTTATTTTTATTTTTGCAGCCTTTTCAACATGGTACAGTATTTATCCCCTAAATCACCATTTCTTATTCACTTAGTATTTGCTCTTTAGCGTCTAGTTATATTTCAGCGTTTTTTTTTATTTTTGCAGCCTTTTCTACATGATATTTAACACCCAAATCTCTGTTTCTTGTATTTCAGGATCATTTCTATTTTCAAGTAAAGCGATCGTGTTATTTTCCGCTCGCATTATTTATTTTAAGTTTTTTCTTGCTCCATGCTACCTCCAGGGATGTTTTTTTGGAGGGAGGGGGGGTGATACTTTTTTTGGACCATAAATGTAGTGCATGATCACCTTCACCTTTTAGCAGTATTTAGGTAACCATTCGTTTTTTTCAGGAGATTGAGAACCACACCAGCACCTTGGATGACTTGATCTCATTTTCAAGGCTTTTCACCTCCAAGGGCCCCCTCAGGGAATTTATTTGGGGGTGTTGACGCTTTTCTTGCACATAAAATGTAGTGTATGATCTCTTTCACCTTTTGGTAGTATTTAGGTCTCCTTAGTTCTTTTGTTTTATTTTCAGGAGTTAGAGCATACAAGGACCTCAAATCACTTGATCTCAATCTCAAAGCTTTTTCCTCCAGAAGTTTATTGGGGGGCGGAGGCATTTTTTTGACCTAAAGAGCAGAGTATGATCTCCTTCACATATTTTGTTAACCAAGCAAAATAGCATTTCAAGTCTGTCTCCACAACAATTTGCAAATTGCCGCTGTAACTGCAACACACTAGTGTGGAAACATTGTCAATCTGAAAATAAAACAGAAATTCTACCATCCCAAGAAAGGATACCGACTTTGGTTAACGTGTACTTTAGCATCCTAAATTATTTCGTCGGAAAAATTTAACTGTGTGGGAAAAGTGTGACGTACAATTTTTTAAGCATGCAAAATAATGGGGAAAGGTGCGAAAAAAATAGAACTTTTAGATAAAAAGAAAGAATTTTTCCGAAGTATTTACCTGTCAGTACGATGGTTTGCAGCAGTTCGTGCGGGAGGGTGAAGCGATGCTAACGGACACGACATCAAGGTTCCGTGCGTCGGAAGGGAGTAACAGTTGGTAGTGAATGCGCGGAAGAATACAAGAGTTGCGGATATTTTTCGGAGGAGTGTGATGCATCGTGTAATTGTGTGCAAGTAGAAAGAAGTAGTTCAGATGTTTTGTTAATTTTTGAGAAAGAAATGTGTGAAATGTCATTATTAGTTTCACAATGTTTCCGAATGGAAAGAAATGTAAATGTTTTCATGTACCACAGAAATGCCCAGTATGAACTTTAGGTTCCGGTTGAATGGCAAGTTTTGATTATGGTTTTGAAGATGTACAGGGTAGTAGATTTGTTCAACCAATTCATTTGTATTTGTGCTTTTATTCCGTACATCGTAGCTCACATTTCCCCCTCCTTAAACGGGTCTTTTTGAAAATGAAGGAGCTTCTTTAATTAAAAAATCGTAGTATGGCAGGGAGCCCAAGAGCTTGTTGTCATATTGTGCCGGAAAATGAAATTTTAAGCCCTAACGAAATCCGAAATGAAGTATGGAGACACATGACTTTGGAAAGAGCCACTAACGCTGTTGAAAAAGCTACTAGCACCACTAACAATGCTGCGTTAAGCGGACCTCTTTGCTTCAATGTATTCCTACAAAACGCTTGTATGACTACGTACTGCTAAATCACTTCGTGTTGTATTCTTCCGCCTGTAACTTGCCCTTCTCAACGAAGCTTCCATTCACCGGCTTACACCTTGACGCTGCCCTGTTGTCCTAGGCCTACCGCACGTACTCTTCCAAATCATCGCACTCCCAGGTAAATACTTCAATTAAATTATTTCCTGTTCTGTACAAATACTGAATTTTTGCGCCTTTCCCCATTATTTTGCATGCTTAAAAAATTGTATGTCGCACTTTTCCCACACAGTTAAATTTTTCCGTTGAAATAATATAGGACGCTAAGGTACAAATTTACCCAGACTTTATTCATCCATAGGAATCCCATGATTTGGTGGAAAGGAATTTCTAAATTTAATGGCTTTACAACTGAGCCTGCCTCTGAACTAGCAGTACTTTTGCTGCCTAGTCCTGCCAGCTCAGCTTCAGTTGAAAGCTTTTTCTATGGATTTATACACTCTAAGCTCAGGAATCATTTAGGTGTCAACAAATGTGCTATCGGATGCTACGAGGGGAAAATCAACCAGACTACTGGTTCTGCAATTCATTGGCAGTTGCATAATTTTAGATCAATGAAATCAATTCTGTACAAAACAAAAATCTTAACGAATAAAATTTTTTGACACTTTTCCACTCTTAATAATTGTAATAAAATAATTATAAAAATAAAGACGAATATTGCAGTTTGCTTGAAGGCAAGTTTCTTACTATTTTATATATCTATTAATGCTTACAAATTGTTTAAAAGCATGTTATATGTTTCTGACAGTTTTTCATGGTTTAAACCAGTTTTAAATGCTCATGTTAAAATCACTAAAACCCCAACCCTGGTTCGCAGTCTCAAAAGTGGGCCAAATAATGCTGAAACGATTGGGCCTGCATATCAGAAAGAGTTTTATCTTAAGCAATCATTTAGGGGATGATTAGGAGGCATTTGTTATTAGCCTTGTTATTCAAAGTGCTCATTAGGAGGATAAAATAAACAACAGTTCTATTTGACTGATTGCCTGCTGAAAGGGCTACGAACCTAATATAGAAAATGTTTGGAGTCGCATATTTCTATAGATAACTCCAAATATTGATGAACTTTGCAAAGCTCATACATCTCATTGATAATAAATGAGACTTTATCAGTTTTATTTGATTTTTCTAGCCATTCATGCAATTTCTGTAACATCAATGTATGCAATTTTTGCAAACATACGTGTATTTGTATTTTTATACCCACATACATACACACATAAATGCAGTGGAATAAACTTTTCATTTAGTAATAAGGTATCACCCTAATACACAAGCGGAAGCAGTTTTTTCAGCTAAAATATTCCCAAGGGGTACTTTAAGAAAAAAGTTTGAGAACCACTGTTATACACACAATGTACTCAGATGCAAGTTCATAAGTTGTTTGACTATTTCCTCTTCATTAATATAACATAAATAAAAGAATATGTCTGTACATATCTGTACTCCATAGCTAACCTTTGTATTCAACCGTGCAAATCATTGGCGCAACCACGGAGGGGGCTTAAGCCCACTCCAAGGAGCTTAAGAACGATGTACGTCACAAATTAAACATTCAAAATTATTATTTTACATGTTCAAAAAATTACATAGTGTCTGACATGGTGTCTTCTTCCCAAAGCTTCAAAGAGATTAAATGCAACGTACGTTACAAATTAAACATTAAAAAATATTACAGGGTGTTTCAGAAAATTTTATATAATTTGAGATGTAAATATCTAACTAAATAGTCTACGCAAATAAAACTAAACAGGCTTGATATTGAGTAAAATAAGATTTATTCATCAAAATTTCAATGAGAAATTCAAAGGTATGGGGATTTCATGAACGATTTCACAAGTACATACATGAAAAACTACCGAAATGAGACAATAACTATTTTAACTCCAGTGTTAAAATATTTAATATATACATTTAAAAAGATGATATAATAAAATATGTACATACAAGATCTTTCTGTACCCAAAGTGGGTACCAAAAGAGAGGATTCATGTACCTGTTGTACTGGAACACTCGGGAACAGAGATACAACATCTAAGGAAAGCATGGTAAAGGGTTGTGTAATTGGAGAAATTGGTTTAATTCGATCCAGTACTTGAGTGGAATTAATAACAGAAAAAGTTGGGTTATTAATGAGAGGTCGAAAATATAGAGCTAAGGCTTTTTCCAGTGGGCGGGTGGGATGCTATGTTGAGCAGTAACTAATAATCTAAGGGGGTGTCCAGTCTTATGTAACTTTAGTTTTCCAAATAATTCTGAGACTCTAGGTCCTGATGGGTTAAACAATTTTGAAGTAATGGAAGTGGGAAGTAGTGAATGATTTTTTTAATCTGTTAACAGCTGTAATTGTAGCAGGGACTGGGTCTTTAGGGATAACACAGTGTGGTAGGGATTCAATAGAAAGTTTCATTTTGTCAACATATTAATTACCCTTTGATTTCTAACTGGAGTTGAATTCACTGGTAACCGAGATAAAACCACTAAATTAATCTTTTCTTTTGTACCATCCAGTATTTTGCTGTTTCACAAAAACAAACTTCACCCTTCAATTTGATTGCAGTCCAAAAATGATTATTTTAAGCACGGATGATAATGCTTCGTGATTTTCAGAATTTTGAAATTTACTTACCAAGCTACATATTCTTTTTTGTTGTTGTTGTTTATTTACCCCCTCATTTCACTTTGATTATATTCTTATTTTTTGTTCTTAATATCTTGTAATTAGTGAAAAAGAGAGAGACTATATTTTCTAAGAATTTTTCCTAACGAAATGCATGTTTCTAACAGTCTCTTCAAAACCAACCAATCTTTATAGTAAGCATTTAATTTGATGGCCAACAAATTAACCTCTATTCATAATAACTACCTGTGGGGACTGGTCCGCAGAAAATATCGAAAGTTCTACCGGGTTGTGTAATGTTTGTAACTGTTTGATTTCTTCTCTATTGTTTAAAGTTTCTTCATTATGAATACCATAGTTCTTAGAGTTCAAAGTTTTTAAAAGTTCATACCTGGTCTGTTGTTGAATTGCAGGTGGAAAGGTTCCAACAATTTTCTCTAGTTGAAGCACATTATTGAAGTCTTTGTATTTATTCTGTGGGTACGCAAACTTTAGGTACGCTATCCTGCTACAATTACAGCTGTTAACAGATTAAAAAATCATTCACTACTTCCCACTTCCATTAACTTCAAAATTGTTTAACCCATCAGGACCTAGAGTCCCAGAATTATTTGGAAAACTAAAGTTACATAAGACTGGACACCCCCTTAGATTGTTAGTTGCTGCTCAACATAGCATCCCACCCGCCCACTGGAAAAAGCTTTAGCTCAATATTTTCGACCTCTCATTAATAACTCAACTTTTTCTGTTACCAATTCCACTCAAGTACTGGATCGAATTAAACCAATTTCTCCAATTACACAACCCTTTACCATGCTTTCCTTAGATGTTGAATTTCTGTTCCAGAGTGTTCCAGTACAACAGGTACATGAAATCATAAAATCCTCTCTTTTGACATTGGGCACCCCATTTCCTGGGGGTGGAAGCTGTATTACAAGCACTATCTCTAGTTTACAAGAGATCTTACTTTAAGTTCCATGAGATAATATATCAGCAATGTGACGGGCACCAATGGGATCTCCCTTTCCCCAACTATTGCAGAAATCTGCTTGCAAGAATCGGAAAACAAAGTTCTTCGGTCAGCTAGTTACAGACCTATATTATATCTCACATATGTAGATGATATTTTAGTACCCTGGAACCAACCATCCTTTGGAATACCTATCAACATTTGTATCTGAGTTATCAAATGTATTTAACACTAAAGTGTACTGCAGAATATGAAAGTAATTATAATTTACCATTTCTAGATATCATGTTCACTAGAAACCCATCTAAATCAACTATTAATCATTCAGTGTATAGAAAACCAGAATCAGATACGATACTAATACCTTGGGCATCAACACACCCATGGAGCTACAAAGAATCATCGACATCTTTTCTTATAAGAAAAGCTTTCACTCATTCGTCCACCACAGCTCTTCAAAAGCAAGAAATGGATACCATTTATAATATCATCCGTAATCATGGATATCCAGAGGAAACCATACATACGATAGTAGCCAAGATTAAAAGGAACAGGACTACAACATTAGCATCTATATATGAACCGAAACAAAGAAATTACATTGGTTCTCTTCCCTTTGTACCGAAATTGTGCTATTCCATGAAAACGATATGTCATAAATATGATTTTGATATTGGAATAAACACAAACAACATTAGGTCCTTACTTCTGAAAGACAGAGGAGACCCTGCGCCTTTTGATATGAAGCATGGTGTATATATTATCCCTCTTAACAGCATAGAAGAAACTGAACAAAAAGTAGTGTACATAGGCTTCACTTTTCGTTCAATATCAGCTAGTTTAAAATAACATAAATATGATGTTAAAAATAGATACAACCACAGCTTTAGCACGACTTGAAAACCAAGTTTATGCTTTGGTACATAATTCTAATTCCAACTCTTTAATAAAACAGACTTTGTTTACATAACCCTGAAAATATTAGCTTGCTTCCATTGGCTGAGAATTTGAAAAATGCTGCAATCCTCAGACTGTACGTGCCTTATCTCAGCAACTTTGCTAGAGCCTACTGTAGGCCATAAATCCTGGTGTAGAATTACCTTCCTACCTGGGATGAGATTAAAATTCTCAACACAACAAAATTTAGATCAACTTTAAGATTTGTTGAGAGTTTGTATATTATGAAATATGGGAATACAGCATGTAATGATAATTTACCAGAATTTATACCTATACCGTGGAAAACATACTTGGGTTTGTCGGGTTAGGTATTAATAAATCAATAGACTTAACCTATTACTATGATGTTTGACCAGTAACAAATGTTGTCCCACTCATTGGCCATTTCATACTAGTTACGTCATTACGACTGTGTGTCTTATATAAATATCACAGTGCTTGTCACGTTCGTTTGGTGAATTTTAACAGCATCTGAAGATGGTACCCACTTTGGGTACCGAAAGATCTCATGTGTGTACATATTTTATTATATCATCTTTTTAAATGTATATATTAAATATTTTAAAATTGGAGTTAAAATAGTTATCGTGTCATTTCGGTAGTTTTTCATGTATGTAGTTATCGGCAAGAGTTAAATTCACAGTGATTTCACAAGTTTTCAAAATGGCCTGTGACACTGCTACACACCTGCAAGCACGATGCAGCATGTCCCTGTCACACTCCTGCCAAGCACAATGCAGCATGTCCCTCATTTGCTCAAATGTGGCATGGGGATTTTCTTCGCCCCAAATGAGAACAATATGCTTGTTGATTTTGTCATCCGTATGAAATGTGGTTTCCTCACAGAAAATGACAATTTTCAAACTCGTCTTTTTCAAGTTTCCCTGACACAGAATTGCTTACTCTTTTGCTTGTAGGGTGTCATTCGAAAGCGTTCCCTTGCGACACGCCAAACTGTCGTTGGAGGAATCTGGGTTTCCAGACTTGCTCTTCTTATGGATTTCCTGGGGCTTCGCAGAAATGTTTCCCGAACCTGCACGACCATCTCTTCCACTACTGAGCTCCTCAGGGACAAGATGCATTGTGTTTGGCAGAAGCTGGACTACCGACTTAACATGTGCTGTGTCACAGGGCATATTGAAAACTTATGAAATCGTTCATGAAACCACATAACTTTGAATTTTTCATTCAAATTTTGACAAATAAATTTTATTTTGCTCAACACTAAGCCTGTTTAGTTTCATTTGCCTAGACGATTTAGTTACTCAGATATTTACATCTCAAATGATATCAAATTTTCTGAAACACCCTGTATTTTACATGTTCAAAAAATTGCATAGTGTCTTTTTCCCAAAGAGATTAAGAGCGACGTACATCACAAATTGTGGTGCCTTCGCGCAGTTGTTTTACGTAGACAAATTCAGAATGCGAAAAAAACAAAAAGAAAAGAAAAAAAAAGCTGTCAAATCTAGCTGCTGTTCTATAAAGCAGAAGTGAATGCCTCCCCAATCTCAGGATAACAAGTTGAAGGGTGCCTGTAGCATTCAGTCAGGGCTGAATACAGGGGCGTATATTGAAATTTATATCGGGGAAGGGGAGGTTCTTTGACGAAAAATGGAAGTTTTTGTAATCCCCCAGAACAAAATAAAATTTAATGAAAAAAATTTAAAGCATTTTTTCTAATGTAAGAAACATTAAAAAATATTATTTTACATGTTGAAAAAATTACATAGTGTCTCCTTCCCAAGGCCCCGAAGAGATTAAGAGCGACGTACGCCACAACCAAGAAAAGTAAAGCACTGTATCACATTTTATAGTAAAATAGATAGTATATTTAGAATAATTTACGCACCCCCAATTCAAAGGAATCTTTAACAATACAACCTACTACAGTGATTTTCCCGTGGCAAAGCTATTCGACCAGCATTAAGTGGTTTGTTATGAGATAACCCTATCAAAATTCAGCGAACTAACGCTGTTCGCAAACGTAACGATTAAAACGAGGCTTTATTTCAAATCGCATGCTTTTGCTTGTGCCATTTTGGTTTGCTCTAACATACATGTACACAGTTCGTGAGCCTAATAACAAACATGAGTAACCCATGTCGTTATTTTGATTATTATAATAAAGGTAATTTTAAAAAGTATCTACTCACGTTTTCTTCACACCCAGCAACGTGTGTGGTGTAGTATCCGCCATTATTCACAGACGAATGGCTGGCTCATTTGGAACGGTCGCGGTGATTGCCAGTATGTAGCTAGAAATTTCTTAAGGGGGGAGGGGGTTCCATTGGTGAAAGCCTCGTATACACGTATATATCGCTTTAATTTCGTGCTCAGTCTCCCCTCAAGGGAGGGGTTCTAACCCCGAACATCCCATCTGGCTACGCCACTGTTAGTTGCTAATTGCTATTCTCCGGCTATCTCCGCCATTGCAAATGATTTTCAGCCGTGCTATTGGCTGAGAGGTTGAACCATGGTTGAACCAAATCGCTAAAAAAACATTGTTGCTGCGGGTTCCACCCAAATTTGGTTTAAGTGTCTGCTTCCTTAATTTTGAAATAACCAATTTTTGTGAAACTGATTCAATTAAACCATATTATGGGGAAACGTTGAACTGAAATTTTTAACAGTGCACATACTAAAATTTAATCAAAATCGAACCTTTTTTACGTTAGTTATGGCGCATAAGAGCAGTAGAATGGATCCCGCTCCTATGTCCTGACCTTTGACCCCATTTCGTTCACTTTCAATAGGGTTCTTTCACAGGTGGTCCACTACCACATACTAAAATTTCATCGAAATCGAACGATTTTTACGCATCGTGCGGACGAACATACGCACACAACGCGTGGCGTAATGAGGCAGATGGGAATCGCGACCATCTGCTCGCAAGACTGTGACGTCATAAAACTTTAATAGGATCCGCACACAACGCGTGACGTAAGGAGACAGATGACCACGCGCCAACATCTAATCGGACGATGCCATGACATTACACTAAAAACGTGGTAATTCGGGGTGGTTATTAACCCACTAAACGAATTTTCCTAAAGTCGAGATCAAGCTAAATCGATTTCAAGTACCAGAAAACGGTAGGTTAACGACTTTCATCAAAATCCTTAGAGCCGTGTTCAAAATAAAATTTACATACATACAAGAATTGCTCCTTTAAGGTGAACGTCAAGTAATTTTGCTTCCTCTAGTTCGAATGGAAACATTTCTGTACACATTTTCTTCCCAATTAATGCGTTCCCAAGGATGAAAATTTGAACATCGATTAAAATATCTTCATTTTATAACTTGGAATACTTAATATTTTCTAAAACATAACCATAATTATGCAATCCAACATTTGTTTGTCTACTGACGTCATGAAAATACAGGTCGCACCATCTTTCTTCTGGACAATTAATGCGTTCCCAAGGATGAAAATTTGAACATCGATTAAAATAGCTTCATTTTATAACTTGGAATACCTAATATTTTCTAAAACATAACCATAATTATGCAATCCAACATTTGTTTGTCTACTGACGTCATCAAAGTACAGGTCGCGCCATCCTTTTTCTGGTTTCAACACCACCAAAGAAAAAGTTATTGATTTTTAATATAATTATGGTTATGTTTTAGAATATATTAAGTATTCCAAGTGATAAGTTATTTTAATCGATGTTCAAATTTTAAACTTTGGGGACCCATTAATTGTGAAGGAAATGTGTACAAAAGTTTTTCCATTGGAAGTATAGGAAGCAAAATTACTTGACGTCCACCTTAATAATATGGGGTAAGGGCGATGGATTGGATAGCAATCCTATGTCCTGACCTTTGATCCCATTTCGTCCATTTTCAATAGGGTTCGTCCCCAGGTGGTCCCCCACCACATACTGAAATTTCATCGAAATCGAACCATTTTTACGCACGTTATGATGCATAAAAGCAATGTAATGCATCCCGCTCTTATATCCTGACCTTTGACCCCAATTCACCCATTTTAAACAGGGTTCGTCTCCAGGCGGTCCCTTACCACATAGTCAAATTTCGTTGAAATCGAACCATATTTACGCAAGTTATGACGTATAAGTGCAATGGAATGGATCACGCTCCTGCGTCGTAATCTTTGACTTTCAATAGGGTTCGTCCCCAGGTGGTCCCCTACCACATACTAAAATTTCATCGAAATTGAACCATTTTTACACCAGTTATCGTGCGAACAGACGGACGGACAAAGCTGGACCATATATGCTTCTTCAACCTACGGTTGGAAAGCGTAAAAAATGGACAGTGTGCAGAACTCCCCCGTAGTTATTGCAGGGTAAATAATTTTCTCCAAAACTACATAGGTTAACTGTCAAGTCGTGTTGTGGCTCTACAATGCTTTGTTTCAACTGATAGGACTAGCACGTCTTTTTAAATTAAGATCCATGTGTCGGATTCATAGGTAAGAACTGGGCACACTGATTAAATACTGTCTATTTCTTGACACAATCGTAAACCGCTCTTGAAAATCACACTCCCGCGGAAGTTTTATGCGACTACTAATTTCTTAATTTATGCTGCCCTCGCTTGATATCTGTAGTCGAAGGTAAATGAAGGCATTAGTTACTTCTGAATTTGCCTTATCTGATCTTGAAAAAGTACTGTTCGTCAGTTTTGGTTCCTATGAATTCTTCTTTTATCCCACTGCTTCTTTATGTATATTCTTGTTAGCATGTTCGTAAGTCATACTGTAAAGCCTCTACGGGGTAGCTGTAAAAGTGACTACGTAGTCAAGAAATGAATGTGGGTTGAACGCATGATATCTGTTCAAAAGAATTCGAACACTTGTCTGTCCACAAACTCCCTGCATTAGGAAAGAAATTAATAAAGGGTTAGCCTAAGCACTTCTTAGTTCTGATTATTTGCAAAGCATGCATCTTTCTCAAACTGAACTCCAGTACGAAGTCTATGTTCATTTCTTTGCCACTCGTGCAAATTTATATTATCTCCTCCCAATTTCTGAAAATTAAAAGGTACAGGTGAGCAAATATGACCTCTAGACAGGACGTTTTACTTACTTTTTAAACTATTGTCATGTTCCCGTTACTAAGTGCTCCTTCTGCTTTCTAACGTGAATTGTATTACTCACATGCCTGCAATTTTTGAAACAAACAATTACAGCAATCTTTCCAGCACGTTTTCCGACAAACGTCACATAACGGCAAATTATGCGTAAGTGAAATCGTAGGCATCTGGGTGATTTCAGTTTCCCTTTTGAACTATGAGACACGTAAAAGAATTTAAGAATTTCTGCATACACTTCACGTGCTTCAAAAAAAAAAAAAAAAAAAAACGTTTTCTCCTTTTATTTTGTTAACATGCAACACTTCCCTGCTCTAACGCCTTTCACTTCTAATTGATCTTTAGAAAGACATTAATACACTCTTTACAAAAAAAAAAAAAAAAAAAAAAAAGGAAGCACCCTGAGAAAGTCGTTCGATCATGATGAAACTCGGCATGCAAGTAACTAAAGGCCTAATATGCAAATGATTAAAAAATAACGACCGGTGACTGAATAGCGGCACGCCAAAAAGCGTGGGAACTACGCATCGAGGAGGTGCTGTATATCAAGAGCATAGGTAGCATGCAGGAACATCTGTGACAGCGGATTGCAATTGCATTAACCCCCACGGACTGTGAAGATGCCTCAACGTCGGAACCCTTGCACAATACGAGCAGTACAGCGAGTTTGAGAGAGGACGCATACTTGGGCTGAGAGAAACCGGTTGGTCAAGTCGCCGTAGCTCCAGGAATTTGGGTCGGAGTGACGCGGCAATCCGACGATGTTGGCGCCAATGGATCGGGGTGGGCACAACCCAGCGGCACGCGGCCAGTTGACGGTTGAGGGCAAAAACAGAACACCATGGTCGAGTGACTGTGAGAGCCGCATCAACAGAACCGAATTCGTCGCTCTCAACAATCCGTGGCCATGTTGCGTCGTCTACAGGTATGGAAGTGGCCATCCGAACCGTTGCTAGACCATTTGCGGCACCGGGACTACATCCGAAGAGCCAATTCCGCCAACTACCACTAACCAGCGAGCACCACAAGCACCAGTTGTGGTAGTGTCGGGCCCGATCAAAGTGGGACAGTGTCAAGTGGCGTCCTGTTGTCTTCAGTGACGAGTCACGGTTTGCACTTGGCGCCGATGACCAGCGCATGCGTATCTGGAAATGAGCTCCGTGGAATGGCACACTGCTCGCACACCTAGAGGGACCGTTTGCGGAGCCACTTCACAGTTCGCACACCATCTGCGGAGCCATTTCCTACGATAGCCAGACACCCTTGGCAGTCTTCCGTACCACCCTCACGGCGCAGCGGTACGTCGACGACATTCTACGACCTATTGTGTTGCCATTACTGTCGCAGCATCATCGAGCCATTTTTCAACAGGAAAATGCCGGGGCCGTCGGGACTTCTCCTCCACTCTATGTTTACGGGCCTGGCCACCGGATTAAGGACTTGCTTGTGACGTCACGCTAAGCGACGGGTACCGTCCATGCCTAGCTGAAGACATTGTGAAAATATTCATTATTTGCTTCAAGTTATTTAAATTCTTTTTGACTGATGATTGTGAGCAGTTACTCCATGTACAAAATGTAAAATTTCTGTTAAGAAATTAGTGACAGAGAAGGTTGAAGATTTGAATGTGGTCAACGGAAAATGTTCAAAATGTAATCAAACTAAATTTGAACAGGGACTAAAGTGCGCTTCCATATTTTTAAAGATATTTTTAAATAACTACTCAAAGTTGAGAAATCACTGCTTAAATAACAAGTCAGAGAAAAGAATATATGCTATGTTTGCAGTAGTTACTTAATGAATCTCGTTTTCCCGTGTGCTTCACTAACAATGGGAATATTCTGAAATTTTGTGAATGACATTTGATAACCATCATTACAGGGGAACTAAATTCTAACCCCAGTCTAACTACCCTAAACTCCATACAAATAAATATATTTCAATCTTCATTTTTATATATTTTCAATCTTCATTTCACGTGTGGGAAAAATTATCAAGCATGCGTGTTCTTACACATGTTCGTAACCATGGGTGGCAAAATCAGTGCAAGGTAAGTTTATTTTTCACTTATTTATTTCAGTGTGTACATTGTGCTGAGAGTTACACATTCTCAGTATCAATTTGGTCTAGTTGGCCGCCTCAAAACTTTTTTATTTATATCTGTATGTCCTGCAACATTAAGCAGATAAATAGTAAGATTATATCTCTAATTCCTTCAATTTTAAAATAGACTAGGGATGGGGAGAGGCTTTGCTGTTAAAACCCCACATGAATATAGACTATGTAGCATTATTAGCATTTTTTTTTACTTTCTTTTCCAAATACGTTCTCAGTATTAATTTAGTATGTAGTTGGCCTTCCCGAATTTTTATTAATTTCTGTATGTACTGCAACATTGACCTGGTACATCATTATCATAACTTTTCTTCTTTTACCTTTTAATATTCTCAAAATATTAATTTTGGAACAGTTGGCCTCTTCAAATTTTTTATTTTTTTTTGGATGAAAGCAATGGTATTTGATCAGAAAAAGTTAGTCTAAACATGAAATTTTGGATGCTGTTTTATTAATTTTTCGCCAGTTTTGTTTTTATAGATGCAAATTGCAATGTAACAGTACGTCAACATACTAACAGATTGCATTTCAGTTATTTTCTGTGTCTGTTTAAAACTGCATTAACAGAGCTTTTCAGTATAACCGTTTATACTCGTACAGAACAAAGATAAAACAGACACATTTTTCTTTTTTTTTTATTTAATTTCGGTAGAGCTTCTGTGTCATATAATAATTTGCAGAAAACTAAAATATGGACTTTATTCAGCTGGTCCTTCAAGCATTAAGTAGGATTAAATGCCCAGAAACGTATGGTACTGTGAGCTTCTCGGTGCACAACTCTTTCGGTCGCTTAGCGTGACGTCACAAAAACTATGACCTCGCCCGTAAAGAGAGGAGGGGTGAGTTCTGGGAGCCCCGATAATGCCCGCTCCATACGATACAGCTGTCCTCGGCCTGCCTCCGTAATGTCGTGCCGATCGCCCGAACTTTTACGGATCGAACATGTTTGGGATACAATGGGACGCCACCTACACCCAACCCGGAATGTTGATAAACTGTCCAGCAATTTGGACACCATCTAGCATGCTATACCTGCGGACAGTTATCTGTGAACTGCATGCGTCTATGCCACTCAGGGTAACCGCTTGTATCCGGGCCAGATGTGTCGCTACAATGTACTCACTTGTTCCGCTCATGTTGTTGTTTTACCCGAATGCATGGCCCAACTGCTCTGGAAATGCAATCATTTCCTTTCCTATACGTGTACACTGCACATACCAATTTTCATCTTGATTGGATGATTCCGGGATTCCTTCTGGATGCTTCGTGTTTTTTTTTTTTGGCAAAGAGTGTGTAATTCAAAAACCTTACTTTCCTTATTAGTGTGAAAGAACGTCGTTATGTATTTTTGCATGTGATATCTATTTTTTTTTGTGTGGAAATATTCGGAAAACGTGTCAAGATCTTTGTTTTTGATGGAATTGTTCGCTGCAAGAAACCTTTTCGTGTATAAAGCTTGAGAATCTATCACAAAAAACACGGTCGTCCATGGAAACTCCAGGATAGTTTTATTTTCGTTTTTTGCATGCGCTTCTATCTTGAAACATATAAACACACGCGCGCACATAAACAAAACTGAGAAAAAGGTAGCTCTCAGCAAGTGTTTCGAATGCAGTATGCATTGCTTTTAACAAGAAAAGAACAAATTCTATCGTGTTTTCAGTCTGCATAGGAATGGCTGTCTGTTGTTTGTTTGGTGGTGTCATCAACTACGGATTTTTTGAAGTGTCCTTTCATGTTTTATTAAAAGATTCCTAGCTAATGGCAATTGCACATTATACTTTATGTTGCGATTTCGTGATGCAATTAAAAATCATCTCCGTACTGTCGACAATATTTTCCGTTTCGATCTTGCTTTTGCGATTAAAAAACTGTCTCTGCTAAATAATCAAATCCCTGTTTTTTTCAAACAAAGACCTGATACATTTTGTTTGGAAAATTTTATTGAAGCTGTTTTTTTCTTCAGTATTCTTTATGCAAATTAGTCAGTGTTCTGAGCAGCTTTTGTACTGTCAATGCATTTCATTTTTTTAACACCACTCCTAAGTTTTATGAGAACTCTGTACACTTCAATGTTCGCTAAATAATTTGCACTATCGCCGATATTTATAATTAAATTCTTTCAAGCAGCCATATGTTGACCAGTGTAAAAACAGAAAAGGTTCTCAAATCTTTTTAGTATTTTAGTAACCCTTTTTACTGTATTTTTATAGAAATTATAGCAAGCAGTTTCTGGAGGTTTGTTATGTTTTACTTTTAGTGTTTTATTTTAAATCATAAATTAATTTATCAATGAATATTTTCTGGCTTCTCTCGATACTTTTTAGCTGTGTTCTTTTTTTAAAAGTATGTTTAAAGGTCGTTTTTATTAAATTCCCGAGGTTGTTAATTTTGCGTAACCAAGGGTGTGAAGAACTGGGGACCGTTATCGGAACAAAGTAGCTTATCTGTGAAATTTTAGCTAGCGTGGCCATCCTTCTGTATGAGCAAGAGATTTAAATATGCTAATATGTGTTCTTTTTCACTTTCTAAAGTTACTTTTATTTCTTGTAAAACTGAGGATAATTGTTCTTTCATTTCTTATAGTTTTACTGGAGAACTTTTGAGATAATTAAAATGTCATCCACATATCTACCATAAAAATGTAATTTTTTGGGGAGTCTAATCTTGTATTTTTAGTATTTTTAATTGTGAATTAAACAAAGATTCTGAGATTCGAAATCCATCTGGGCAACTAGTTCTTTGAGTTAAACATTTTTCCGTTTTTCTGAATTCTAAGACTGTAAAAATGCTTTTTAAAAGTTCTGTGATAAATTTAGTGGCTTTATTTTCCGTTAGGTTACTCAAAATACCCCCGCCACATCATTGCTTCCCGTTGTGAAATAATCAAAATTAAAATAAAGATTCTTTATTCTATCAATTAGAGTTAAACTATTATTAAAAGTATATTTATTCTTTTTGAAAACTGGTGGTAAAATTGAATAAAGAACGTGTTTTTTCAACATTTATGAGGGTTATGTTATGAAACTGTCAATAACTTCAGATTGTTTTCTTTATGGGTTTTGATTTTTCTCGAATCTTCAGGGACATTAACCATTGATAGTTGGTAAGCTTTCTTGGTACTCTGACGTAGAATCCTGAAATTTTTCTTATCTGACAGGAATTTTACATATTTCTGAGGTAGGTCCTATTGGAGTTTCTGTATATTTATTTCTTCAATTGCCTTTTTTCGTTTTTTCTGTGTATTCTCTTTTTTTAAATAAAACAATTTCTTCAGATTTTTACAGCGTCGATAGTAGTAATATTTTTGTTATTTCTTAATTTTGGAAGTTCTCCATTATATTTCATGCATGTTAAACTGATTCCAAATTCTAAAAGAACTTGATTTGGTCCTATTAAAAAACATTATTTAGTAAATTAATTTTTAATTCATTGCATTTTCCCACCAGAATGTTCGGCATCATATAACAAACAACTTGTATCTTCATTTTCACAAAAAATAAAATGAAATGGCTGGTTATGTATTTTAAATATTTCCATTTTGTTAGTTAGCAAATTTAAGAGTAGCTTGGTTGTCTTTAAAAAAATTCTCACGATGTAGTGATTTTTGAAATGTGTTTTATGAACGCTGTTGTTTTTTGTTTACTAATGTAATTATAACATTTATGGCAACTAATATAGTGCATTTGATTTTCAACATTTTGGAGAGCGTGGTTTCTGCTAAAATCTCCTTTAAGGTTTTAATTTCATAATTCACTCTCTCATTTGGTATCTGAAAAGAGTATAAATTGTCTTTTATTTCAAATTAGATGAGATATAGAACACTTGTTCCATTTTATTAAATTATTTAAAGGAATTTCAAGATTCCGGGTAATCAGGTAAGGATAATAAAAAAATCAAAGGACCGTTATGTTTAAAAAATCCAGGACTTACTAATTTATTAAAAAAAATTCGGGTTTTATTCATTCTTTGTTATAGAACATCATCATTAATCAATACAGTATTAGGAGAATTCATTTTAAGATCGTGCATTGAAGGCAACTACCTCGATTACTTTGGAATCAATACAGTTATCTGCAAAAGTTTCAAAGCACCTGTCAGTTTATCGATAATTAAAATTTTCAAAGAAACAACTAATTACTAGTCAGAGATATTTGAAAAAAATGACACCACGGATGAACACTTACATATAATTTAGAACACAAAAAGACCTAAATCAGTACTTTCGGTGACCACCTTTGTTTTTTATAACGGACAGAATACGATGTGGCATACTCTCAATGAGGGATTTGCAGTTGTCACTTGAAATGTCTTTGCACCACACGTGCTTTATCGCGTCAATCAAAGCATGGGGATTTGATGGCTGTTTTTATGTTAACTTGACTTTCAAAATGGTCCACAAATCTTCGATGGGGTCAAGGTCGGGACTAAAAAGTCAAATACAGTTATGTTTTCCTCTGCCTGGAGGTAGATCTGTGCCGCATGGAGCACCATCATGCATAAAGATTGTGCATTTGTGCACTTGCATATGATTTAACAGCTTTTCACGTAACAATTCCTCATAAAAAGGACCAGTCATGGTAGTGCCTGTCGGCAAAAAGGATAGTAAAGCAGTACCGGATGTTGACATAGTACCCATATCATCTGACTAGGCGGATGTCTCACGGTGCTAACGGTGTATTTTTCATCAAACCTTTTGCCTTTTAGTCGTCGAACCTGTGCTTTACGTGATTCAAACTGACGTGCAATTGATTCATCGGAAAAAGAGCTTGGCTCCAATTTCCAGCAGTCCGGATTGATGTAAACTGGAGTCTCTTCTTTTTCACGACAGAGGTTAGTCTAATTATATGTGCAGGTTTATAAGACATTAATCCAAATCTTTGCTAAGACGTCGGGAAACAGTGCTGATACTAACATCAGGCCCTTTTGAATGTAGAAAGGCCTTGATTTTGCTCCACAAAATTTCTCGGAAAACGCATAACTATTCGCCTTATGGTAAATTCACCACGTGGGGTTGTTTTCCTTGGACGTCCACTTCTCTTTCGGTCACTAAATTCACTTGTATCTCGATATTTCATAAATCGTATTATGAATAGCAGTCTTGCTCGCATTCACCTTTCTGCTTATGTCACTTTCGGAGTATCCTTCATGATATAAATTCACTCTTTGTACCCTCTGAGTAACACTTAATGACGCATTTTTGCCCTTTTTTCGCTAAATAGAAAAAACGTAAAAAACCTCTCAGCATGAAAACAAGCTTCCCCCATTTCTATGAACAGCTACCGCTGCAGGATGATGCAACACCGACAGGAAGTTGAGCAATACAAACAGTAGCTGACGCAATCGGTAGAAATCTAATACCAACAGGTGGTCTTGAACTTTTGTAAATGACTGTATATCCCTAAAAGGTTATACTAATAACGTTTAATGAATAAATAATTCAGCTTTCACAAACCATTGATCTTTATATTTCTTTCGTTAAACGGTACGTCATGAATAGAATGAGTATTATTCTTGAAATGAGAGGTAAATTAACTATATTGGGCAACTTTGTTAAATTTATACGCTTAACTAAGGAATGGAAACTCCAACATAGTTCTCTGAATTGCAGCTGTATTACTCGGAGGGGGTTCCTTTATTATACTCGTAATTTTCGATAAACTTACCCTGTGATGAATTCTCTGTTTGATAATTTCGTTTTCTACGATTTCGTCTTCGATGTTTTCTCATTCGATGATTTCGTTTTCTATGGAGACGACCCCCCAAAAAAATTGGATAAGTACGATTATTTACTTCATTTTATTGCATTCCGTTGATAGAAGATGTCCTTTCGGCTTTGTCTTTCCATTTTAGCACGTTGCAATAAAAGGCCCACTTGAAACAGATCTTTATCTTATTCTGAGTAAGCAAGACTGCAAGAAATCAGAATTCTCTTTGCTTCCTAATTATCTTTTCATAGCAAGAATTCCAGGCTTTGCTTCCTTCCTGGAGTTTGACCGGCTCTAAAATCGTAGATGTTCTGTTAGATACCTCGTAATTTGACGTAGATGAAATACTACTGAGGTGACGCAGGAGTCAAATCGGCAGTGTTTGCAGCGATAAGCTTGCGGTCGTGGTTCAAAAGGGATAACAGCACTCCAGAGTAGGAAGACGTGAGTTTGAATTACACCACCGGCAAAAGCTCGAAAGTTATGCTGGAGCCAAACGAAAATGAGTCTAATGGCCCTGAGATTTGAAAATTTGTGTGACGATTCTTCCACACAAAGTACGGAATTAATAAATACTAGTCGAAATCGACGGCCAGTTTTTCTTTTTTTTTTTTTTTTTTTTGAAAAGGATAAACTCAATTTAAGCAACAAACGTAAACTTTATTTGATTGACAAAAAAATGTTATAAATTCATTCAAACACTTCAGTAAAGACAATATTTTGAGTCCATCCATTTGCGACAGGTAACCTAGGTTCATCTTCGTGAGTTGTCTTTACGGCAACAGAATCCTTTGATTTTGCTCGAGATACGACAACGTAGAGAATACCATGTGAAAAGACTGGTTCAGGCAGGTATATTCCGACTTTGGCAAGTGTTTGTCCTTCACTCATTAAGAACATATGATCGGAAATTGAATTCGTTTGATCATAAAAGGGAAAGAAAGTGCTGTTGCTTGGAGTCAGCGGAATGCGTGGCAAGGTGTGCAACGACCCCTTATGTTCTTCGCACATAATTTCCAGAGAAATTGTATTTTGGAAGAGCGACTTTACGATCATACGTGTGCCATTGACTCAACATTTCCTTGTATCCAGGTTCCTGATGAGCATCACGACTGCACCTTTTTTCAGCCGTAGAATGTGAGTCGGAAGCCCATTCATCTCGATCGTGTGCAAAACTTCAACTGGATAGCGCACTCTTTCATTCTCATTTTCAGTCACAACTGAATAACCCCCAACATGCATCAGGTGCATTCCCGTAGCGCATGTTGACAAATCGTGTGATCTCCTCATAATCAGCTCGTTCTTCTGGGCTAACGTTCACCGTCTTTGCATTCGTACTATCTTAGCCTTTGTAGATATATTTGTGTAGGTAGGCCTACCTGACTGCTTTAACTGTCAAACATACTTCTACGTTGATATGAGCCTCGAGTTTCTCACTCAAGTACGGGTTGTACGGCACCACTTATTCATTTGTGCTTTTGATAAATTGACCATTAACTTTGGTTAGAAAGGTTCTGTTATCGTTCATTCGCTTGTAGATGGGATAACCGTTGCAGTTTTCCTTTGTCACAGCTGCGTAAGGTTTCGGGAAATTCTACGAACATATGCCATTTTTTTTCATACAGGGTGGCATTGGATTAAACGCTCCCAAGGGCCGTGGATCATGCAAGACTTCACAACTTCGAAAAGGACAGTCCTGTCAGATGGTGGAAGTTCTGCTGAGACGACTTTATCAATGTGTTCAATCTCAGGTATCGCATCTTCTTCTGCCAGGGTGAGAAGCATGTGGCAATGAGGCAGTGTTCATTTCTGGAATTCGATGACTTATAGGTAATAGATCGCCTTTCCAAAGACTTCTTTCTTGGTCAAATCTGAGATGAGCTCATCAAGTTTTGCTTTGAGTACTCGAGCAATAAGTTCAGGTCTGAAGTTGGACTGAGTTGCGTATCCAAGATTCTCAGTGATCTCTTTCAATTTCGAATTACACGTGAATGGGATAAACAGCAATAGTTTGTCGAAGGTTCTGACTAAAGCCATACCATCTTGGTAATGCATGCTCATGTTTCTCGGCGAATCTTGGAAAGAAGAAGGCAAGATGACGATTTTTCCAGGTTGAAAGCGTTCGGGTGCTTCGTTGAATAGGTAATCTTGTAAGCCAGCAAATGTCTCAACTCTGAGTTTCTTCTGCTCAGGCTGTGCCCTATTGTACTGTACATAAGATGTTCACCTTCAACTCGTACATACTGGTCTACTAAGTGCTGGAGCCACAACTTACCAGAGTTGTGTAAAAGAGAAAATTATTTCCGGATATCCAGTCTATAAGTCACAAACTGCAATCGAGTCGCCCTTTTGAATTTGCCGTTCGTCTGTCTTTCATGTGGCCTATTCTTATCCCGTCCACGTTCTCCATAAGGAAACAGTGATGGGTATAGCATCGGGACAGTGAGTTGATGCAGAGAGTTGATATTTTTGAGGTATTCAGTCCCAGATCCCCTAGGAAAGACCTTCAAGTAGTAGTTTCCTGGAGGATGTCCGTCTTTGGTCGTGAAAATCGCAGTGATTTCTTCTGCTGAAAGCAAATTGAATCGGTTCTTGTTCTGGTTACGGATGTCAGGCTGTTCTGACAGTAAAACATTCGAACTTCGCATGACTCCCTGCCGTTGATAAGTGCCAGTTTGTTCTCTTCCTTCGCAACTTCTGCCATCATCTTGTACTTGTGGACTAAAGGATTGGCTTCGACCATCATTTAATGCAGTTTTGCCATCAGATTTGGATCGCAGGTTGAGTTCCGTCCAATCCTCTTTTCTGTTGCTTCAGCAGTGTAGATAATGTAAAGTTGTGCACAAGATCCCTCAGAAGCGTTCTGGGGATGCAAAGGGCCAAATTTGTAATCAAAGGGCCATTGATTTTGAAAGCGTATGGGCCACGTCCTACAGGTAAGAAAGCTTCATTTGCAACAAAAGAAGCTAATGACATCGCGCTGTTGTATTTCCTGATGTTGTGTAAGAAATTTCGTTTTTCAGAGTCGGCATCTTTCTTCAGGAAATTTTCAAGTAATGGGTGAGAAAGAGTAGGTGACAGACGAACTTTCTTATGGTGGCAACAGCTACTAAAGTGAAACGTTGTCTTGGTACCAACCTTTTCGCAATCGAAATGTAAAGCTCTGCAGCACCGTAACCTACGAAGATCGTTAAAGAAGCCTGTTGCTTTTGGGCCAAATTTTCCGAAAAAACCGGAAGCACTTTTGATTTTCACCAACGCCACCAGAGGCCGCTTTTACCGAGGACAAATTGCCTTACCGTTAGTGCTTTTATTATACTGCCGTTAGTTACGAAACTGCATACTTCTCGTTTTTTTTTCAGGGTTTTTTATATAAAAGAAGTGAGGTATTGCTGTGTGCCTTTTGTGTATTATCACAAGTAAGTTTAGAGCAGATAACTGTGGAAATGTTGGTTTATTTACACGCTTCCACTATAATGCATTTAAACAGTCGTGCTACACCCCCTTCTAGCCATCCTCTCTTGTCATTAACTGGATGGGAATTGAAAGGGTTGAAGCCATCATCAACTTTCCAGAAGGATACAGTTTGACTGCGACCAGTAAAGAGAAAGCCTATATTACCTTCTTTTTGCTGTAGCAATCCATTTAATCTGCTAGCCAACTGTTTCACGGTATTTTTGAAAGAGATTTCGTTTGAAGGAAATAGTTCAGAAAATTGATACACAATTTCTATTTGTAACAATGCACAGTTCAAATTAACAGTTAAATAATACCTTCAATAGAAAGAAAAGGATGTCTAACTTGATTAACAGTTTTGCACTCCATGTAAAACTGGTCACCTCTCCTTAAAATAAAATCTATTTGGTCCACTGGAAAGAAATATTTTATTAAACCTACACCATAACAAATTGCGACAGTTGAAATGGCCATACGTTGCATATTTCTTTGCTCGTTTGGGAAACACATATCTGCCTGACTTATTCTGTCAAACTCTTCACTTTCACCGTTAAAATATTAATAGACAACAGAACAAAATAATAACAGAAAACGGAACAAAACACGTTGGTACTTTCAGCATAAATGTAAAAAGAACCTTGCTTATAAACAATTTAGTAAACAATTTCGTTCGAAACTGTACATTTAAAAGCTAGCAAGTCAGATGTTTTTGGAAGCGTGAGCAAAATTGCGTTGCCATCGCTAATATCTCAAGGGAGGAAATTTTGTTTTTCAAATTTCATTTGCTATGAAAATCTACCCGCATATTTATTGCAGTCACCTTACCACTTATATGAAGTCACCGTTGCTTCGGTGAAAACGAATGTTTGTAATTTGATTTTGTCTCAAAAAACCTTGACATTCGATATGTCAAACAATAATAAATGTTTAAATGCAAAGCATATTTTGTTATAGGCCTTTTTACTTGATTTTTAAGGTATTTTAAAAATAAATTCAGAACAAATAAATTTAGAACAAGATATATACTGAGCAGGTCAACTCAAGTCATTCAAAACTTAGGGCGGGGCTTCAGTTGCTGGGCAACAATGGCTCGATCATTGCAAAACGTCCTAGCGTTATCAAAGCTGGGTTATTTAAAAAACCCATTTCAACCCACTTAATGTTATCGTAGGGGAAAAAATCGTTTCTTAGTGCGCCTCTATGTTGTAAAAGGAACATTCCTGCCAAATATGAAAGTTCTAAGTTCAGTAGTTTCGGTGATGAGTCAGTGGAGGCTTTCAGTTTCATATGAACAGATTATTAATCACTTTGTTAAGGAAAAATGAAAAAATTCAAGCTATTATGGAGAAAATTTAGGTGTTTTAATTCTATAAGTCAGCACACCCACCGCCTCCAGCAGCGGCAAATAGTTGTTGTTGTCCTCGGCAAAAGCGCTACCTGGTGACCTTTCCGGCGTAAGTGCTCCCTCGTTTTGAAGGCTGAAATAGCAGGCTTCTTTCACGATCCCCGTGGGCTACGGCAGAACTCACATTTGAAGGACAGGGGACCTACATCGTAATAACCCTCAGAAAAATCAGGATTCAATGAGCAGCGAAGGTGTGGTTTACGTCTTTTTATAGCTGGCATCAAGAGAGGAGTCACTTCTGCTTCTTCATCTGAGGTATCAGGTTAAACGAAATCGGCAAAATGTTCAGAGTGTTGAAGTCCCAATTGGTTTAATGTCTCACTGATGTTCGAGACGGAGTGTGTCAAGGCCCTGTTCAAATCGGGGATTCCAAGGTTAGCCATTAGTGCCTCCCTTTTGGATTGCTGAGGTAGAGGTCTGCAAAGGCCCGAGCCTTCAATATTTAATGTAAAACAGACACAGGCAGAGCAGGGTTTTTTTTATCTCTTTATGAGCAAAACAATCGCTGATCGGTGCGTTTCTCGTTTGGAAAACGCGCAACATACAGCAGCAGGATAAGATTGAATAATTTCCGCTGATGGACAAAATAGAAGTTTTAAGACATCCTCTCCTCCTACAAAACAATTGGGGTGGGTCAGCTCCCTTAGTTTTTCAGTGTGAAAGTGGTTCTTTCTCTCTCTCTAACTTCCACAATCCTCTCATGCTTCAGGGCAGGCTATTAACTGCAGCATTTCTCAACGAAGCCACCCGCTCGCAGGCGATCTTTTTTTATTGTTATGGTCGGCGGCACTTTGTTCTCTAGATGTGAGAAAAGTTTCAAAGTTGTTTTAAATGACACAGGTGAAATGGGCTGGGAGAAACTTACTTCTGTGTATAAATCTGTGTCGCATTTTCCCCATTTGTACTCTCAGGCAGCCGTTTTCAAAACTTGTGTGACACTGATTAGCTGGGCAGTCTGTCGTTGTATTCCCTTAGCATATGCTCAGTTCAGTGTTGCTGCTAAATACTCTACCATACTCATTATGGTGTTTAAGAAGGCGAAAGATTTTCGCAAAAAAAATCGCTTCCGGAGAATATGTGCTTGTAGACAATGTAAAGGGGAAAAGCGATATTTGGAAATATTTTAAAATTACTGTCCCGTTTTGAAACTAGTCGGACGGAAAACGTTGTGCAGTGCACTAAATGCAAAAACTTTGAGTTACGATAGCACAAAATCTGGAATCGCATTTTAAGCGGCACAAATGTGCCCCCCCCCAACACACACACACACGAGATACATATTGGGATCCAGCGATATGATTTGCCAGTAGAGATAGGTGCAGATTATAAAGCCATAAAATCTTCTCTCAGTAGAACCATCGGACTCATAACTCTGGATATTTCGTTCATTTCGAAAAAAATCCCCTCCCTCATTATCCCCAAAGATATTTCCGGGTCCGGCGGTAGGGTATGATAATTTGAAAACCCAGAAAATTTGAAAGGCATGGAAATTGCCCTTTTCATGCAATACTTTTGAGTATACAAGCCCCCCCCCCTCCTCAGAAGTCACGTGACTAATACAGTCTCAGAAATATTCTGAATTAACATTTATTGTAGTAGAATTCGTGTAGCAATTAAGAAAAGGAAAACTTTTCAGGAGTTGAATGATCGAGTGCACCAGGTCTCAAATTCGTGTTTTGGTAATTGTTGAAATTTTACAGCCCGACCTGGGTCTTGGAAACAGGAGAAATATACGGGCCGGGCCTTGGACGTGCGGGCTTTGGCCGGGCTTTAATTAAAAAAATTGAAACGGGCCGGGCCTTGGACGTGCGTGCTTGGCTGAATTTTCCAAATTAAGTCGATTTAGTCTGACGAGAGATTCTGGACGTATGCACATCTGGAGAGAGCAGGCAACACGCAATCACACCTCTAACATAATCGAAAGGAACCTGTTTGAAGTGGCGGAGTTCCCGTTTGGGGCGGTATCATGCTTGGTAGCCGTACTGACCTCCACATCTTCCAAGAAGGTTCAGTCACTGGTGTCCGCTATTGTACCGAGGTTCTCCTGCATCGCGTGCGTCTGTTTAGAAGTGCTGTGGGTCCTGAGTTTCTCTTCATGGACGACAACGCTACACCTCATCGTACAGTGGCTGTCGCAGAGCTGTTGGAGAGTAAAGATATTCAACGCATGGATTGTTCCGCAAGGTCCCCGGACCTAAATCCAATCGAACACGTGTGGGGCCTTCTCGGGAGACGCTTGACCGCACGTCACCAGCCGTCAGCAACGATTCCACAGTTACGATTGGCACTACAAGAGGAATGGGCCGCGATGCCTCAACAGCTCCTTGAGAACCTCGTCATCAGCATGGAGAGACGTTGTAAATCCTGCAACGCAGTCAGGGGTGATCATATCCCCTACTAAAGACTGGATTTTTCTTGGCAGCCGCCTGTCACATGGACGTTTCTGTCTTCTGTCCAGTTGTGCTCGAAGCTACCTTTTCAATAAAGTGCCTTTGTATCCTTTGGATTCCTTGTTTGGACGGTTTTGCTCACTTGTCCCATATTCTTACATCTTGGGGATCTTATGGTATGATTTGAGTCTATTTAGAGTACTTCTGCACGACGTTACATTCGAAAAACCGTCTCGTCCTTAATTTTTGCACGCTAGTGTATAATATAATCAGCATTAAACTCGGAAAGTTAGTTAAATTAAAAAATGTAAAAACTAATAAAAGCGTACAAATTAATATTCCAATTGTGGTAAATTAGGTTAATATACAAACACAACTTGCCGTGATATTAAGATTTTAATTCGAATTTTGTAGATTGGATAAATAAAACTCGAGTCATTGATAACTTAATGTTTTTAAATCAGCGCGTGATCTCATTGACATCTCAATCTGATCGCGTGCCAACTCAACTTGCTGTGATATTAAGAATTCCATTCGAATTTTGTAGATCAGAAAAACAGAACTCGAGTCATTAATAATCCAATGTTTTTATATAAGCACATGATCACCTTGACATCTGAATCTGATCGCGTGCAAACTCAACTTGCGGTGATATTAAGAATTCAATTCTTAATATCACCGTAAGTTGAGTTTGATGAAATTGCACTGAGATGTCAAGGTGATCGCGAGTTTATTAACATTGGATTAGTAATGACTACACAATCCGAATTTTGTAGATCGGAAAAATAGAACTGGAGTCATTAATAACCCAATTTTTTTAAAATAAGCACGAGATAACCTTGACATCTAAAAGTGATCGCGTGTTATTATATAGCAGGCAATCCTTTTGACAACGCGAGAGCAAACACGAATTGATCGATACGTGATAGCGTAACAATGCAGACGTTGCTGTGACGTCAAGCGTTTCAGAGGGACAGACATATAGATCTGGGTCTTTATATATATATATATATATATACCGCCTTCTGTGGTACATCCTGTTCCCACTAAAGGGGCTCTGACGACCGCCAATAGCGGTATAACTATACCATCGGGATCAGAGGAAATGCTATCCCACACTCACCAACCCGCTTGGCCAGCGTGGTGAGTTATGGCCAAACCCCTCCAAAAGGACTCCACAACTTAAATCTTGGCCCTCAGTCTCCGGCAGCTGGAATGTACCTGGCCAAGGCAGCGGCCAGTGCGACATGAAGGCAGAGGGTGCTAAGAATCCCCGGAGGACCGGACTAGGCTGCCATCTGATGCTGACCTTGGCTACGTATAACGGACGCTCCCTATCTTCTGATTCAAGGCTTCTTGAATTGAAAGAGGAACTACAAAGGATCAAGTGGGATATCGTCGGGCTAAGTGAGGTAAGGAGAAAAGGAGAAGATCTCATTGAACTGAAAAGTGGACATCTCTTCTACTATCGTGGGACAGATACTGGCAGAACTAGTGGTGTTGGATTTATAATAAACAAGAAACTGAAGGATAAAGTTGTAGAAGTTGAGAGTTCCTCTGACAGAGCTGCACGACTCGTTATCCAACTCTCGAGAAGATACCAGGATCAGATTATTCAAACTTATGCACCCACCACAAGTCATGCTGAAGAAGAAATTGAAGAATTTTAAGAGAAAATTCGTGATCTAAATAATAAAGGTAAGCAGCACTTGAAGATAATTATGGGAGATTTCAATGCAAAAATAGGGCAACGGCAACAGAATGAAACTTCAGTAGGTAAATTTGATCACGGCAACAGAAACCAGCGTGGAAATACTCTCGTAGAGTTTGCAGAGGCAAAAGGGTTTTTCATCTTGAACTCCTTTTTCAAGAAAAAGTCACACAGGAAATGGACATGGAGACATCCAAATGGGACGACAAGTGAAATTGATTTTATTATGTGTAACAAAAAATTCGTCATAGAAGACTGCAGTGTGCTAAACAAGTTCAACACAGGCAGTGACCATAGATTGGCGAAATGTAAGATGCACCTCAACACTAAACTCGAACGTAGCAAGCTCATAAGACAAACAAAATGTATTGACATAACCAACCTTAAAAAACACCATAATACCTTCAAATTGGAACTGAAGAACAGATTCTCTGCTTTAGAAGGCCTAACATCGGAAGAAGTGGATATTTCTGAAGTTAACAGAAAAGTAACCAAAGCTCTTATGGAAACAGCAACAAAATTAGCTGGGTCTAAGAACAAATTGCATGTGAACAAATTATCAGGAAAAACCAAAATGGTGATGCAAAAAAGAAGAGAGATGAGGACAACTGAAGAAGATGTGACTTTCAAAGTGGAATATATAGAGCTATGCAAGACAGTACGAAAAAGTATCACTGAAGACGTAAGGAAATTCAACTGTGAACTAGTAAGGAAAGCAATTGAAAACAACCAAAGCCTAAAGATAGCAAAGGGACATCTCAGTAAGGGGAAAAAATAGATTATGGCACTGAGAAAAGAAGATGGTTCTGTAACAAGAAAAAGAGGCCAAATTTTGACAAGAGTGAAAGATTTCTACTCCAAATTATATGAAAGGGATGATACATGTACTCCAGACATCATGAAAGGTACCAGTACCAGAGTTCTTCCAGTCCTCCCAGCCGTAGTTGAACATGCAATCAAGTACATGAAGCAGGTAAAAGCTCCAGGAGAAGATGGAATTACTGTAGACATCATACAAGAAGCAAGTGGAGCAATCGAAACAGTACTCGCCCAAATTTTCACTCGATGCCTTAATGAAGGGAAAATTCCTGAGGATTGGAACAACATTACAATGATCTTGTTACATAAAAAAGGTGACATTGAGGATCTCAGGAACTACAGACCTATCAGCCTCCTATCAGTGGTTTATAAAATCTTCACTAAAGTTCTTTCACACCGCTTGAAGGTGACACTGGACATGGCTCAACCGAGAGAACAAGCTGGATTCAGGAGTGGCTACAGCACAATAGATCATATCCACGTACTGGGAGAACTAATTGAAAGAGCGAGGGAATATGAACTTCCATTGTGCATGGCTTTTATCGATTATGAAAAAGCCTTTGATTCGGTGAAACCATCAGCAGTTGCAATGGCTCTGAAATCGTGCGGTATTGAAGATGCATACATTAATATTATTAATAACATCTATGAAAATGCAAGTGCAAAGATTCGGCTGTTTGAAAATACAACACACATAAAAATTGGAAAAGGAGTGAGACAAGGTGACACCATATCTCCGAAGCTCTTTAATTCCACATTGGAAAATGTCTTTCAATCACTGAACTGGGAAAACAAAGGGATAAAGATTAATGGAGATTATCTAACCCACCTTCGTTTTGCTGATGACATAGTCATTTTTGCAACTACCCCATCAGAGCTACAGAGTATGATCCAGGAACTTGCTGACAAGAGTAAAGAAGTGGGATTAAAAATGAACTTTCTGAAGACAAAAGTGATGTACAATGCTTTTACAAGAAATGAAGATTTATCGATTGATGGAGAAAAGCTGGAGATAACAGACACGTGCGTTTATCTTGGACAGCAGATATCAAGTGAGGGTCACATTGGTGAAGAAATTAATCGGCGTACAAAACTTGCCTGGAGAGCTTTAGGAAGAAACAGCATAATTTTCAAGAGCAATATGCCATTATGTCTTAAAAGAAAAGTGTTTGATCAATGCATCCTTCCAGTGCTTACGTATGGTGCAGAGACGTGGACCTTAGCTAAAAGAGACATACAAAGGATGCAGACAACTCAAAGCAGCATGGAGAGGTGCATGCTTGGTGTAACCAGGAGAGATAAGAAGAGGAACACGTGGATCCGAAAAATGACAAGAGTGGAAGACATCATGATGAGAGTTAAATCCCTGAAATGGCAATGGGCTGGACATACTGCCAGAAGAACAGACCATCGATGGACAGCCGAAATTTTAGATTGGATTCCAAGGGACAGGAAAAGACCCAGAAGAAGACCACATGGAAGATGGGTGGATGAAATTCGAAAGTATGCGGGCGTGACATGGAGGAGACTGGCACAAGACATACCGTTGTGGAGGAAACGTGGGGAGACCTTCGTCCAGCAGTGGATTGATAATGGTTGACAATGATGATGATGATGATATACATATATATATATATATATATATATATATACTGCCGGAAAGTGAAAAAATAACACCAAGAAGGAGACGTCTGATACCAACGAAATTTATGCAGCATAATAACGGAATAGCCGCCCCGGTGGCGCAGTGGTCTAAGCGATGGCCTCTGATCATTCGTCCGAACGGGGTCCGGGTTCGAATCCCGGTGAGGCATGGATGTTGTGTTTGTCTTACGGCACTGGCTCTCTCCCTTCCCTAGAACCAGTGATCCTAAATTAGGGACGGGCGACTGCTTATAGCCCATTGAGTTGCTCACGGTGGTCGTTAAACCTCCAATCAAAAAAAAAAAAAAAAAAAAAAAACGGAATACAGAGGATAACGTGATCAAAACATTATGGAAAAAATACAGCTGTATTTGGCGGTAAACTGAAAAATAACATTTCCATGTAACATGGTTAGTACGAGGTTGAACCGCCATGAACTGCGTCGCACTCTGCAATTCTGGCATGGAGTCTGTCGTACAGATGTTGGATGTAAGTTTGGGGTATTGAGTCCAAGCATCCTCAACCTGGACGCGTAAATCGGGGATGGTCGTGGCTCGCCGTGGAGACCGGAGAATTCGCTGTACCATAAAATCCCACACGTACTCAATGGGGGACAAATCCGATGAACGTGCAGGCCATGGAAGTTGTCTCACACCCTGAAGTGCATGTTGCGTTGCACTAGCCGTGTGTAGGCGTGCGTTATCTTGCTAGAAAACACCACGATGGACCGACCTTACAAATGGCACAAAAACGGGCTGAATGATGTTGTTGATGTAGGAAGTGCTGTCTAACGTACCCGGTACAAACACTAGTTGTGTTCGGGAGTGATAGCTGATCGCTCCCCACACCAGGAGACCAGGTGTAGGCCCTGTGCGTCGTTGGCGGATGTAAGAAGGGTGGAGACGCTCCTCTGTGCGTCTTCGAACACGCATACGCCCATCGGAGGCTCCCAAGCAGAATCTGCTTTCATTGCTGAACACGACAGATCGCCATTGCGTTCTCCAGTGCAGACGTTGGCGACACCACTGCAGCCGTTCCTGACGGTGGGCTGGAGTCAGAGGTACACATGCCCGAGGCACACGTGCACGTAGTCCTGCATCCAGTAGACGGTTGCGGATTTTTTGCACAGTCACCTCAGGTGCAACGGCAGCCGGGATTTGCGTCGCATTGAATGTTCTGCTTGACAACGCCGCTCTTCTTACGCGTCGATCGGTCCGCTCATCAGTCCGTCTGTGACTCCCGATTCCACGTTTTGTCGTGTGGAAATGTTCTTCGGACCATCTACGCCACCATCGTATCACCACCGATACGTCCCGTCCAATTCGCTCCGCAATACGACGATACGACCACCCGGCCTCGCGGAGTCCGACTAGACGACCTCGCTCAAAGTCCTATAACTGTTGAAATCCTACACGTCTTCCATGTCCATGCATTGCAGCTTCTTCAGGGTCTTCGCACGTGTCCGTACGCCGACGACTGATTACATTCACTTCGTCGTACTCCTTAAATACCACCGACGAAAATTTGCATATTATGCCGTGCTGTGGCGTGAGCGCTCACCGGTCGGTTCCGAAATTAACATCACACCTACGTAAACTCGACCCCATTAACATATGTAAATTTGATGATTGTCAGCCAATTCCTTCTTGGTGTTCTTTTTTCACTTTCCGCCAGTGTATATATATGTATTATGAGCTGGTCCTTCGATTATAGTTGTCGGCTGACACAGAATGTGCGATTTCGTGCCCTCATTTTGCGATGCAACCAGCCTAATAATGAAAGAATTTGAAATTCTGAAATACAAAATGTGGATACGTGGTAATAATTTGGTGAGATGTCCCTGTTAATAAGGGCATTAGAAATTAGTTAAACTTAGGATCATTTAAAAACACTGTACCGCACTTTCCGATCATATCGCTGCGGCCTTAAAAATCTATTTTTGTTTAGTTTTGGGGTTCAACCGGCAGCCATGAGGAGCTCGGTGGGCTATATGCAGTCACCTGTCCCTAATTTAGAGCCGCTGTTTCCATGGAATGGAGAGAGCCAGTGCCGTAAGGCAAACACAGCATCCATGCCTCACCGGGATTCGAACCCGGACCCTTCACGGATGAATGGTCATAAGCCAGTGCTTACACCACTGCACCACCTGGGCGCCGTGCATAACTTTCAGAACCTCTACAGCGCTTTCACCTCCGATGTAATTTGATGTTAGTTGCGCAGCCGATTCGAAGTGAACTAAAAATAAAGAGCTTTTCGAACACCCCTCTTCATCGCGTCATTTACCTTCAACGAAAGTCACACAATGTACTTTGCTACCATATTGACGTTTTATGGACTGCTGTTTAGTGCATAACTCTTTTAGGGGGATGAGTGTAAGAAGGGTCGTCGAATAAAAATGCCTCCGTGGTATGTTTACGTGCGGCTTTAAACTGATTGCGGCGTTATTCCCGATAACAAACCAACAGATTCATAGAACTGGGGTGTTATGAACGGTGTGGCGTTATTCTCGGAAAATACAGTGTATCGGTGTTTATGAATACGTAAACTTATCAATCTGAAGGGCTCTCCAAGTTTCTTCCGTAACTTTCTGTCTTTAGCCAGTCTCCTCCAAGTCACCCCGGCATTTATTCGAATTTTATTCGTTCATATCCTACGTGGTCATTTTCTGAATTTCCTTGGTATCCAGTCTAATATTTTAGTTGTCCAACGGTGGCCAGTTCTTCTAACAAAAAGCCTAGCCCATTAAAACTCGAGGGATTTTGTAGTGAAACACACACACACACTGTAAGCTGTTTTTATCTCTGAAATACTGAAAAGCAACATGTCAAAAATGCTATTGCATTACGCTCTTATGACTCCTACAAAATTTTCCGTTCCACAGAGCAAAAGTTTCCTTGCTCTATTCTTTTACCCTGATACATTGCTTTTCAACCTTTTTGGACCTCAGTTCATTGTGCTGTAGCTTGCGACTCCTAGATATTGTCTGTTGGCGCGATCTGTCATAAACACTTTTTTTTGTGCGCGTGTTTTCCTTTTCTCTTTTTTTCTTCTTGCTTTTTCAATCTTTTTTAGACTTCTCTTTCCTTTACTTCCTCCTAATTTTACGGTTTTCGTTACATCATTTTTACATTCGGCGAAACCTTTGAGAACAGAGTTATAATTTTGGTATTTCTTTTTATTCATTTTTTTTTACACTATCCAGATCATTTTTTTCTTTTTGAAGATACCATGTCTTGTTATATTTTTTGTTGTGGCGCTCGATAACAGGCCATCCGGTGTTCGTTTGTTATGATTTTCTGTTTGGTCCTTTCTGATATTTTTTTTAAACTAAAAACTCTGCTCTTTTTTCGCTATTGTGTGAATGACCTCTTTTTCGGTTATCGATTTATATTTCTTCTTTCCATTCAAGGTTTAGCTTTTTCCTTAATTTTCCTTTTTTTCCATTTGTGCGGCTGATGTTTTAGTTTTTTTACGGTTCTCTTATCTTTTCTACTTCTTTTCTGGTGCGCTGATCGGATAATTGATTTAGTGGAACCAGTGGACTTCCATTTATTGGAGAGTTTTATAAACGTCATCGATACACAAACCTGTTGGTGGGAAGAGGGAGATTTAAAAGTGATTTCGTGATTTTCTCTGTCATAATAAAGCTCTCCTTTACGGGAAAATGAAACACGAATCAGCGAAATCTGAATTGGAATTAATCTGAATTTTTTCGGAATCGAAACGAATTGGAACTGAAGACAACGATATTTTGAAGACAAAATTTCGAATTAAAAAAAAATACCTCTTGTAATTTCAAACTTTTTTTTCTGTTTAAAGGTTTAACGACCACCGTGAGCAACTCAATGGGCTATAAGCAGTCGCCCGTCCCTAATTTTGGGTCACTGGTTTCAGGGAAGGGAGACAGCCAGTGCCGTAAGACAAATACAAAATCCATGCCTCACCGGGATTCGAACCCGGACACCTTTCGGACGAACGATCAGAAGCCATCGCTTAGACCACTGCGCAATTTCAGACTTCAGACTTACAAGCCGACTCTCATATTCATGAGATTTATTTTTTTCGCATTTGATGCAAACTCTAAATAAAAGTTGGTAAACGTTTTTTGCTAACAAGAGAAAATTGTGTGTCTGTTGCAATACAAATTTAGAATTCCTTTCCACAGAGATAAAACAAAGATAATTTTTGTCAAAAAATACTTTTCATTGAATGCAATATACAGAAGGCTAACTGCCCAAAAATCTCACGGGAAAGCATAGTTTTGGAACTTTCAGAATATTTTCGGTACCGTTTGGCTCAGGTATATCAGCCACTTCAATGGTTAGGAGGCACTGAAGCATTACAGACTATATTTAAAAAAAAAAAAACCTTACTACGCACACTTCGGAGTGAAACTTAGGGATAAGGAGAAGACATGGGATCCATGTAAAGACTTTTTGTTGAAACACAGAGGCAATGGTAAGGAATAACACTGCGTCCTCATATTTAAATTGTAGTCGTTCTTATTTACGCTTTCCAACCGTAAGTTGAAGGAGCGTATAACCGATATAGTCATGTTCCTTTGGAGCTCTATGTTTGTGCCCAGTTTTTGGAAGTACATAGTGAGTGTTTGTTCCTTTTTTTGTGTTCCCCTTCAAGAAAAAGATCTGTACATTCTTTTAGCTCAGCTCCCAAGTCGGTGAGTTGCATATTTTGTTTGCATTCAGCGTTTTATTATTTTCGATCAAGCTGATCGATCCTTAAGTTAATCCTCGCTATTTACAATGGCAGGCACTGATAAGGGTGTTGTCCACGCCCACATCAGTGATGCTCATTCAACCTCCTCCTCACTCTCAGGAGACCAATCAGCATTTATGCACGTAAGAGACGTCATGCGCATACAAGATGTGACGCGAGACTCCTCTGCAAAGGCTCAAGCTGATATCCCTACCCAAGAGAGTGACGTCACCTTGACGCACGGCCCTGGTTCATTTGCCGAAGCTATGGATGTGACCGATTGCACGGTTGCGTTGCCTTCAACTGGCTCAACTCAGTTTACCAAGCCGCTACCAGCAATGAGCACTGTATCGCATCCTTCCGCTGCCAACTCTACGTCTCTCACTTACTCCACAGTGACCTCCGGAGCGAGAGTTCCTTCCAAGTTTATTGCTCCCGTTTTTCCTGACTCTTACGTCAGTGTTGAGGGTAGTTCTGCCACCATCGATATCCCAGAGGATTCCCCAGCCGGGAAACAATTTTTCTCCACAATGGATTTCGGTGTCTGTTTTGATGCATTACCAGACACGAAACTCAAGGAATATAGTATTGCCCTAAAGAAGATGCTTCCTACAGGAGCTTATATCACTCATATGGCTCGAAAGCCACGGACCGTATTAGTGTATTTTGCCCGTAAAGAACATGCAGACCTTGTGATGACTGCTGGCTTATCCATCAAAGATGTGCATCTTCTGGCTGAACCTGTGGCACAGCGACCTATCCAGGTCACTTTCCACCCAGTCCCACCTGAAGTCTCAGATGTCGCTCTATGCACTTTACTCAGCAAATTTGGCCGAGTGGTTGGACCAATAACGACCCTTTCGGCGGCGCCCAGAGATCCCGATGACAAATCCATTGCAGGGTTTCGTCGAAGTGCCCGTGTCATATTTCCGTCGGACGATCATCTGCTTGCGTGCCCGAAGATCCTAACCGTACGGTGTGGCCAGCAACGTCGGAGAATCGACGTCATTACCTCCTTGCACTGCACGCTTTGCCATGGCGAAAACCATCTTCGCGTGCACTGCCCACATCAAGTTCCACCGACTCCGACTGGCGCTCCTACAGGTACTGTTCCTACCTCGAAGCGTACTACACCATCTACTTCAGCACAGCAGGCCTCGGAGCCAAGATATGATGAAAAAAGTCCGCTTACAGACGTTGGTTAACGCAACGCTCCCACAACCGCTTCCTCTTTTTCACTAGAGGACTTTCCTACAATTGCCTCCTCACTCCCGCAACGTCGTCGCTCCACCACTGAGTCCCTTTCAGAGGGTTTACAACCAGCTATTACCACTGGAACATCCGAAACACCTGATGTGGAGTCCGTTGGTCCAGAGACGCAGTGTGAGGATGAGACGACCGAGTCTCCACTGAAGCGCCGCGGCTCTGGCCGCAGCAGGCGAGTAGCGAAGAAGCAAAACTCTACTTCACCTCGTTCAACCTCCCTCTCCAGCAGTTCTCCTCGACACACTTCGCCAGCCGAAGTCTCCTTTCCCACGGTCGAAGAGTTCGCTGCATTTCTCCAGACAGCCAATATACCTCCCGTACCATTCTCATACATTGATCTCCATACATACTTAACGAATCCGACAAGCTACGCAATAGCGCGTGCCTTAGCAGTCAAGAATCCATCGCTTCGACAACTTGTGCCGGAGCAGATCTTCAATGTGTCGCATTTCTGCCGCCAGAATGTTCCCACCCATCCGTGGGCACAAATCTTCTATAATCGTCTCAAGTCTTTTCCTCCAGCTATGAAAGGTCTTCAGGTAGAGGCAAGGAACCCCACAATTCAAGATCGTGTCACTTAATTGCAGGGGATTCGCTTCCCCCCTCAGCAACTCTCTGGCATATGAAGACCTCAACCCGTTGGGGGCTGATGTTCTCCTCCTTCAAGAGACAAATTGCAAACCAACTACCGTCTATTCTCGATGGCGCCAGTGGAACTTTGTGTTCATCACGCCTATGGACTAACATCTCATAGCGGTCTTGCCATCGGCATTAGTCATACTCTCAATTCTATTATCACATCCCTCTATGTGCGAAATATTTGTAGAGATCTCTTACAGCATGCATCCTTTACCATCGCGTCTTCCAGATATCATTTATTCAATATCTATATTCCAAGCACTACAACACATTTATCAATTCTCTTCACGCGTCTTCGCAGAGCACTCGACCGTATCCCACCGTCAGACCATGTTCTCGTTGGTGGGGATTTTAACTGTACCCTGGATCCTCTTCTGGATAGGTCTTCTACAAATAGAGAGCGCCACCATGCCCTGGCGAACCTGGCTCCAGACAGTTGTTACCAACAACGCTCTTCATGATGTACATCGGCATATTCATCCATGGTCGACTAATTACACTTGGCGCTCCTCTCATGCGCAAAATCCTTTCTTAGCCCGCCTTGACAGGTTTTATGCCTCCAGTACTCTACTTCCTGCCGTGACAGAATCGAGTGTGCATCCCACGGCCTCATCTGACCACTGCGCCATTGCCATCATAGTCCATACTGCACCATTCAAACCCAGGATAATTCGCCCGTGGACGTTTGATGATGCACTTCTCTCAGACCCGGCATTCTGCTCTTCGGTCCGGTCATTCCTGATTGACAGACGACCGCAGCTTCAATCTGCACTCTGCGGATTAAATTCTTGGTTGGAGATCAAGCAACAGCTCGTTCTGTATGTCCGAAACTACTCTTTCCAATTAAAGACACTCCAGAACATGCGCCTAGACTATGTTCGTTCAATGCTATCCATGCTCAGTCTCAGTGATCCTCTCTTCTCCTTCTTTCAAGAAGAGCTTCGATCTTTTCTCACTCCTCTGGCGCAACAAGCTCTCCGCCGACTTCGTATGCAACACCTGACGCCGGATACTCACAACTATGAGTTCCTGACGTCGGTGGAAAACACCCGACGAGCTTCGTCCATACTTCATCATCTACGCCTTTCTTCTGGAGAGGTATCAGATGAGCCGATTGCGCTTTGTTCCCATGTCAGTCAGTACTTTTCCATGAAGTTCAGTGAACCTCCTCAACCATCCTCTGCAGCAATGGATTCTCTCCTTTCTAATCTACCTCAGGTTCCCCCCCCCCATCTCGCTTCTTCTCTTCTCCTTTTCCCCACGCCCTCTGAACTAAGCACTACATTCTTTTCTCTGAATTATAGTGCCGCTCCGGGTCCGGGCGGCCTAACCTTTAGCTTTCATAAAACTTTTCTGCCTCTTCTTCTTCCGTTTCTCCTATCCGCTTTCTCTGCTGCCTTTACTTACTCTCCTCTCCCGAGGGGATTCACAAATGCATACGTTGTCTTTTTCCCCAAGAAAGGTGATCTCCTTGACTTGGTGAACTGGCGCCCAATTTCCCTACTGAATCTCGACTACAAACCTTATACCAAGCTTCTTTCACAACGACTAAATCCCATCCTCACTTACATCCTCTCCCCTAACCAGACTTACACAGCTCCCGGCCGTTCCCTATCTCACAACATCCATCTCCTGACTGATCTAATTCACCTTGCGCTCTCCCGCTCTGAACCCCTCGCCCTCCTCTCTTTAGACCAACAGTCCGCCTTTGATAATATCTCCCACACTTATCTCTCCGCCACACTTCTCCGATTTGGATTTCCATCTCCGTTTATTTCTCTCCTCAACTCCCTCTGCCAGGACGCCAGTTTTCAGGTCAAGTTGCCCACCTTTCTTACAGCACCAATCCTCTTCCGCCGTGGAGTGAGGCAAGGCTGCCCAATCTCCGGTCACCTTTTCGCTATAGCCTTAGAACCTTTTCTCCGTTCCGTTCAACGCTCCTTTCAAGCCACCCTGCCGCCACTCATCGCCCGCACGAGACACCATGTCACCACTTCCGTGGCGTATGCAGACGATGTTACCTTCTGTATACGCCTGGATTCACAGTTCTCTTTGCTCCAAAGTCTTTTCGCCGATTACGCCTCCTGCTCCGGAGCTGCGATTAATACAACCAAAAGCACAGGCCTGTGGTGCGGCTCATGGGTTGACCGTTTGGATTCCCCATGGGGAGCGCACTGGTCTTCAGCCTCTCAACGTTTCCTTGGCGTACATCTTGGCGTCCCAGGTGAAGCCTCCAGCACAACGTGGAATACCATCCAGCCACGTCTTCATCGGTCAACTGCGTTTTGGCGAAAAGCGCAGTTCTGCACCTCATATTTTCAACGTGCACGTCTTGCGCAAACCTATCTTCTCTCCATGTGCACACATTCCTGGCTTGCTACTAAATCCCCACTTCTTCGTCTCAATGATATCACTCGCTGCTTCACCTCAGTTATCTGGACCGGACACCACTGGCTCAGTGCCCCCAAGCTCAGCCCTCCTCCTGACCAAGGTGGCATTGGCCTAATTGATACACGACTGTACTATCAAGCTCTCCGGATTACTTCGTTCCTCCGTCTTCATACCTCACCTGTTGCCGACGCCGTTACCGCAAGGAATGTCATCACCTCTTCGAGCAACACTAATTTCACTTTCACTTCTTTCATTCTAATGGACCTCCGTACTACCACTCACTCGCGCATTCCTCCTGCCTTACGAGAGACTCTTACCTTTCTCCGCTCTCTCCCGCTCACTCGATCCCCACCTGATTCCACCACTGAACTCCTTGCCGAACCCCTGTTCTTCTCCTCTCTTCTTCACACCCCCCTCATCTTTCATGCTTCGCCTATCCTTCTTGGCTCCAAGTCGGAGTTGTAACCGTTAAAGACCTTGTAACCTCAGATCTGTCCTGGCGACCATACGCCAGCCTTCCACCAACCGTTCTACTTTCACCATCCTCTCGCTCTGTCTATGACTCCCTACTCTCTACCATCATTGCTAAGTTTCCTCATCTCGCAACCACCACCGGCCTGACCTTTGTTCCTTTCGCCTCTCTCCCCCTTCCTTTCTTTCTTTCAGTCGGCAGATCTACACTTCCACTCTCCTCTCTTTCAACCTCAGTTCTCTATCGGTTACTTTTAAAATCCCACCCTCCTTCTCCCCTTCACATCCCTGATGTCTCCCAATCCTCTCTCACCGCTGTCTGGTCTGCCACCCTTTCTCCTCTTTCAGCTCCTCTTGAAATAAACACTCACTGGCTTTTTTCTCCACCGCAGTCTTCCCGTTCCATCCATCCTCCACCGCATGACCATTCTTGACTCACCTCTTTGCCCCTTCTGTGCTCAAGAAGCTGATGTCTCTCACGTTTATCTACATTGTGTCATCCTCCTTCCACTACTCCATCTTTCATTTTCCATTGCTCAACGTTCAGCCACAACTGATCTTCCTTTCGATGCCTATAAGACAATCCTCCTGCAGGTCTCTCCGCCAGTCAAGCTTCCACCCATCTGCTCATATATTTTCATCCTGGTGAAACACGTCAGTTACGTATTTCATCAGCGCTGCCGAGATATCTCATCTCCTTATACCATCCACCAAGCTTCTGTGGAACTACTGTGCCACTTTCGGGAGCGTCTCCTCTCAAGACTTCGTCTAGAGAACCTTGAGGCCGTTGCCCAACAGAGAGAACATTTCCGTTCCACCTGGTCTCCAGCCGCTTCCTGGTTCGCCGGCATGCCAGCGACGTTGCAACTGACTGTCGGTAGTTTATAACCTCGTTGCTCCTAGCTCTGTTGAACTTCAGTTATACGTGCATGCTCACCATTGGTTTTCGGAATCAAACTTCAACCTAAAGCTTATATCTTCTAACAAATGTGAATATAATATGCACCATACTGTACAAATGTATATAGTCTTACTTGTTTTCTCTTTGATTATCATTTTTTCTACCAGTACTAAGACATCGTAATTCCGTTTGCCTTAGGTTTCACATTGTCTACTTTGTCATCTACAGTTCTCCTTTTGTACAGTGCTTCATTATAATATTCTCGTTCTGTTATTTGTCAGCACTATAATGTACTTCTGCTTCGAGACGAAATGCTTCGACAATCTCTCTTATTGTTCTTGTGCAAATTGTATGTACCTCTTATAACGAGGCTCCTTTGTGAATCAATACATCGTGCTGTATATAATGTACATAAAATTTTAGAGTTTGTATATTTTACCGTACAGTATATGTATCAGGACGCCCATGTTCGCCTCCTGAACCCAACCTTGTTAATAAAATTGTGTTGAACTGAAGAAGCGTATATGCTCCAAATTTTTCAGTCCGTCCGTCTCTCGGCACGATAACTCACGTAAAAATGGTTCGATTTCGATGAAATTTTAGTATGTAGTAGGGGACCACCAGGGGACGAACCCTATTGAAAATGGGTGAAGTGGGGTCAAAGGTCACGCCATAAGAGCGGTATCCATTCAATTGCTTTTATGCGTCATAACTTGCGTAAATATGGTTCGATTTCGATGAAAGTTTAGTATATGGTAGAGGAACACCTGGGGGGCGAACCCTATTGAAAATGGGTGAAGTGGAGTCAAAGGTCAGGACATAGGAGCGGGATGCATTCCATTGCCCTTATGCGTCATAAAATGCGTAAAAATGGTTCGATTTCGATGAAATTTTAGTATGTGGTAGGGGATCACCTGGAGTGGAACCATATTGAAAATGGGACAAATGGAGTCAAAGGTCAGGACATAGGATCGGGATCCATTTCATCGCCCTTATCCCACACTATTAAGGTGGACGTCAAGTAATTTTGCTTCCTATATTTCCAATGGAAAAGCTTTTGTACACATTTCCTTTACAATTACTGTGTTCCCAAGGATGGAAATTTGAACATCAATTAAAATAACTTCATACTATAACTTGGAATACTTAACGTTTTCTAAAACATAAGCATAATTATATTAAAAAACAGTAACGTTTCCTTTGGTGGTGTTGAAACCAGAAAAAAGATAGCGTGATCTATACTTTGATGACATCAGTGGACAAATAAATGTTGGATTGCATAATTACGGTTATGGTTTAGAAAATATTATTACGGTTATGATTTAGAAAATATTAAGTATTCCAGGTTATGAAATTAAACTATTTTAATCGATGTTCAAATTTTCATTCTTGGGAACGCATTAATTATGAAGAAAATGTGTACAGAAGTTTTTCCATTGGAAGTATGGGAAGAAAAATTACTTGATGTACACCTTAAAGTAGCAATTCTTGTATGTATGTATGTACATTTTATTTTGAAAACGGCTCTAAGAATTTTGATGAAAGTCGTTAACCTACCGTTTCCTGGTACTAGAATCGATTTAGCTTGATCTCATCTCGACTTTAGGAGAATTCGTTTAGTGGGTTAAATAACCACCCCGAATTATAACGTTTTTAGTGTCATGGCGTCGTTCCATTAATGTTTCCAATGCTTAGAAATCTTATGACGTCACAATCTCGCGTTTGAGAATGTTGGCGCGCGGTCACGCCATCTGTCTCATTACGTCACGCGTTGTACTCATGGTTAGATTTCGATGAAATTTTAGTGTGTAGTAGGGAACCACCTGGGGACGATCCCTATGAAAAATGGGTGAAATAGGGTCAAAGGTCAGGACATAGGAGCTGGATCCATTCCATTGCCTTTTTGCGTCATAACTTGCGTAAAAATGGTTCCATTTCGATGAAATTTTAGTATGAGGTAGGGAACCAACTGGGGACAAAACCTATTGAAAATGAGCGAAATGGAGTCAAAGGTGAAGACATAAAAGCGGGATCTATTTCATTGCCTTTGTGCGTCATAACATGCGTAAATATGGTTCGATTTTGATGAAATTTTAGTATGTGGTAGGGAACAACATCGGCACAAATCCTATTGAAAATGGGCGAAATGGGGTAAAAGGTCAGGACACTGGAGTGGGATCCATTCCATTGCGCTTGTGCATCATAACTTACCTAAGAATGCTTCGATTGCGACAAAACGTTATCATGTTGTACGGAGGTATAGTGAACCGATTCTGTTGAATATCAACGAAATGGGGTCAAAGGTCATCGCACAAAAGCAAGATTTATTCCACAGCTATTATTCTCATAACTTGCGTAAAACTGCTTCTATTGCGACAAACCTTTAGTATGCTATTCCTGAGGTATACTGAACCGGTTCTGTTGAATATAATCGAAATGGGGTCAAAGGTCAGGACACAGGAGCGAGATTTATTCCACAACCATTATCCACATAACTTGAGTAATAATTTCTGGTATGTTGGAAAGCGTATCATAATCAATGCATTGAATGATTTTACTAACTTGTTTTCATTTTATTTACGCTCTTAGCCTTGACAAAGCCATCCGTAGTTGTGCAAAAGTGTGGCAAATTGTATTTTGTTCCTGACGCCAATTAAACGGATCACCACTTCAATCTTAATGGTACCTAAGGAAAATGCATTCGTTTTTATGATCTATAGGGAAACAAAAGATCACAGTGATAATTGGCATTACTGCTCTTGTAATTTGTAAGGATACAACATAAAAATAATGATTGGCTGAATTGACTGCTGGACGTTGCATACAGACCCCACAAGAAGTATGTGAACGAAAGCTCAGTTCCGTAGGGAAAAACAGATCTTACGGGAAGGAATTTGAAACTTGTTAGATGTAAGAATAAAAGATGCGCAAAAATATTTTAAATGGGATAAGCGTATCTTCAAGAAATACATTTTTTTTTCTACATTTACCCTACTTGATTACTTCTATTTGAGGCATAATCTGAATGTTACATCATTTTGTGAAAAAACGTTACGTGGCAGAGTAATACTAAAATCGTAAAATTTTAACGCAGCAATTAGACAGCTCTGAATTGCGTGTTTTTACTTTTTCTCACGCAAAAACACGAAAAAAAAAAAAATCCCAAACAGTACAAAACACGCAGTTCAGAGCTGCCTGATTGCTGTGTTAGTAATTTATGTGTATTTCACGGTTTATGTGAAGAATATTTCTTCCACACTGTTCACTAAAATTGTGTTTGCAGTCAGCGCCACAAATATGTGTTACAACTAACAAAACGATTTAAATAACTTAATACGAATAATTCTGTGGAGTTGCGTCATTAATCAGAATTATAATTTTTATGCTAACCACACACATAATTTAGACGTTACTGTGGTATTATTATACGGTACAAATACGACATTAAGATATTGATCTAACAAGGAAGTCTTTAGACTTTGGTAGTTTTCGAATCCAATACAACTCATGGATTTTAGAATGCTAAACTAGAAAAACATCGTTTTGGATTCCTACTAAATACTGTATGGGTAAAACATTCCAAGCATTTTTTTGTTCCTACTGCTTTACAATAAGTAAATAAATTGGCAGCCCCGGTGGCGCAGTGGTCTAAGCACTGGATTCTGATAATTCGTCCGATATGAGTTCGGGTTCGAATCCCTGTAATGCATGGATATTGTGATTTGTCTTACGGCACTAGTTCTCTCCCTTCTCTAGAACCAGTGGCACTAAATTACGGACGGGCGACTGCTTGTAGCTCATCGAGTTTCTCACGGTGGTTGTTAAATCTCTAAACAAAGAAAGGAAGAAATTGCATATTCTGCTGCATAATATAAGCTTTGATTTGTATTTAGCACCATATCCCCTTCTAAAATAGTCTGATTCGAAAAATGATTTTTGTACCAGACTGATGGATGCACAGAAGTGTGCAATTTAAGATACATAGCTTCGCATTTTACGATGCATAGCACCCTCAAACGAATACAATTTGTGTAGAAAAAATTTGTGATGCAGTGCTACCCGTACATTTCTGCGACTTCTGTTAACTCTAAACCACTGCTGTCAGAGATTGCAATGGCGCGAAAAACGGATACATTGACTTGAAGAATGGCATTGCATAGTGTTTACGGACGAGTCACGGTTTAACCTGATGCACCATGACTGACAGATCCTTGTGCAGAGACGCTCTGCAGGCGTGCATTTCGGAGCGTCATACAGCCCGACACGGGGCGTTATAGTGTGAGCTTCTATGGTGGACGTTACCGCCTCATACGCATTGTCGTGAACTTAACCAGCCACAGCGGTACATCGAAAGCAATTTGAAGGCTGAAGCTCCACCATAACTGCCGATGGTTCGTTACTCCATTTTTAGCAAGACAACGCCATGCCACATGTGGCGGTAAATGTGTTAGCTCTCCTGGATGCCCGATATATATCACTTCTTCCTTGGCCTACACGTTTGCAAGATTTGTCACCTATTGAACATGTCTTGGATACGGTCGCACGGAGACTGGTCTGTTGGCAACTGTGGTATTTACCAAGCGCGGCCTTTGCTTAGGTCTCAGTAAAAGCATCATTGCAGGGCATTCTACAGTTAATTTTAACCTTATCATTTCAGTGCTACGCCGATACCGCCACTCATGGCGGGTACACTAAATACTGAAAATTGTGTCTTCCTCTGCCCCCACAGTTCTGCACTTCTGATTGTTCATGTCATATAAGTAACCTGCTTTAAAAATTCAATTTTGCTATCTCGTGTCTATCTTTGTTGTCACAATTCCTACAAACACGAAGATATCAATGTCATCTCACTTGGTCGTTCTGGGTCCTATTGCTCATGAAAGAAAACACGGGCAAACACGGGATAAGATTCTTAATATCCAGATTCGCTAAACATGAATGCCGGTTGCTTCGACTAGCGAATCCTGTGATGCTTATATTCAAATTGATCGGAGACTTGAAACTTTGTCGTTCTGGGTGGTGTAGTGGTTAGCATACCCGGGCGTTTTCCAGGAGACGCGGGTTCGAGTCCCGCTCCAGGACGATGAAAATTTTCAAGTTTTCGGATGTTATCTGACTTACCATTCTTGTCACATTTACGCCAAAAATCGGATTGTCATCTTCAAAATTTGTATTATATGGCGTAATCCCGTATTTCTTTCATGATTTATCTGCTTCTCCGGGCAAACACGGGATAAGATTCTTAACCTCCAGATTAGCTAAACATGAATGCCGGTTGCTTCGACTAGCAAATCCTGTCATGCTTATGTTCAAATTGATCGGAAACTTGAAACTTGGTCGTTCTGGGTGGTGTAGTGGTTAGCATACCCGGGCGTTTTCTGGTGGACGCGGGTTCGAGTCCCGTTCCAGGACGATGAAAAATTTCAAGTTTTCTGATGTTATCTGACTTACCATTCTTGCCACACTTACGCCAAAAATCGGATTGTCATCTTCAAAATTCCTATTGTTATTCTGACATTAACCATTTTTTAACGAAATACTGACGTTCTAACTAAAACGAATCATATAAATTAAAAAATAGGTTCAACTTAAGTTCATAACACGGTATATTCTCTCTAACAGATGAATGTGTCTCATGTCCCGTATTTCCTTCAACAGGTGAAAAGCTTATAAACGTGGAACTACTGTCTCGATAGCAAATACATAGTACATATATTTAATTTGTCGCGAATTTCCGACATTCGTCCAAAAAGAGTTAATATGTATCTGCCGTGTACCGAAGATGTCCAAAATAACTTCTTGGTGAGGATTCGTTCCTCTGTATAAAATCTGTCTCTCACGCAAAACTGAACAGTCTCCAACATTCCACTGGTGACCTTAAAAGTGGAAAGAACTTTCTCAGATATGAAACGTGTGAAAAATGATTTCAGAAAGAGAACCGACCCTTAGACTAAAGATAATGATCTTCGGATTACGTTGAAAGGCCATTCATTCGAAAATCTTACCTTATGGTCAGCTGGTGATGTTTTTCGGCAGGGGAAAAAAAGGAAGATTTAAAGTAAAGCTATACATGACAGCAAAGGTTCATGTGAGTCAGTTTCACCAAAGCTTATTCCTTCTACATATGTTTTTTTCTTTGTAATAATTCTTTTATATGAGTCTCTGATAAATTGTCATGTGATTTACAAAGTGCTGATTTTTATTTCGATTTGTTTTTCGAATTTACATTTTTACGGTACTGGTAACTTGAACACTTTTTAAGTGCTTCCAGGGGGAGGTATGAAAGTTATTGGGCATTGCACCAAAATCAATGTAGATATTTGCATATAATGGCAAAAAATACATCCAAGAGGTGGGCTTGTTTGTTATGTGCTTTCAGCACCAGGAGTTAAAGCTAATGGTATTTTAATGATCTTGTTTCTAAACATTTTGTGTTTTATTATGATCAGCAGCAATGTTAAGGTGAAATTCGAAAAAAGAAAATAAAGAGAAAAAGAAAACTTGTTACGCAAAAGCAAAACATTGATATTCAAAAGAAAAAAAAATGACACGGGATTCTCTGGTTTGTAAGGAGCACGTCTTTTAAATCCTTTTCGACAGGTAAAGCATTCTTCAAAGTGGATAAAAAAAAAAATCAGCGAAACAGAAATGCGTCTACGTCTCTTTGTGGACAAACATTGCGCTATTTGGAAAAAAAATCTCCGTTGTGTGCAATATTTTTCATAGTAATTGGACAGATAAAGAAAAATCAATTGAATTTCTACAATCTAAAAAACCTCAACAAAACAGTAACTTACACCCACTAACTAAAGAAATGGGTGTTATGATAAGACACAGGTTACACAAAATGTATTACTTATATCGAAATATATGAGAGTCTGAAAGAATTTTTTAAATAGAACAATTAGAAGATCAGATATGGTGGTACACGTGGTATAACTTTACTTCCCCAGCGGCAAAGCTGTGTATTATCTGAAAAAAAAAAAAAAATCGGCGCAAAATATTATTCATAGTAAATTTATCCTACCAAATTGTCGCATGCGCTGACGCCCACTGGCTGCAGAACTGTGAATTAAGCAAAAGCAGAAAATCTGCGCAAAATACTCTTCTTTGCAAAATCTAAAGCAAGGTAAATGAATTGAAAAAAATAAAATAAAAAAACACTTAGTGTAGAACTTTTAGGAGCACAGATAGCGAAAAAATAGTTTTTACATAATAAGCCCTTTAGTGAAAAAAGCTCCGCATTATTTGAAAAGAAAAATATGTACAATTTGTATTGTAGCGAATGCAGTAAGTTCAAAAACAATTTTTTCAATAGACTTTTTAAAACGGAGATTAAATTGTAAAGAAACGCGAACGCCACCAACCTTCAGAACTGCGCACTTCAAAGAGTAAATGTCTCACGAAGTAAATACTATTCGATGTTAAAATAATTTCTCAAATCGGACTTTTAGAAGCAGAGATATCAAGCGAAATATACTTTAAATTTTCACCCACTAGCGTATAAATTGCGTATTATTATTATGAACAAGAAATGCGCATAGAATCCTTTCATAGTGAGTGGTATCGGGACGAGAAAGAATTATTTGTGTCGTGATTTTTGTCCCGCAAATACCACTGCAAATATTTAGAAACAGAAATAGAGGCTTACGCCATCTACTGGCAACATTGTGCTTTAAGAAACATTAGAAATTACGTGAAAGATGTTCTCCCCCACGCTCGCTGTCAGTCAGTCATAAGAATTTTTCAAAACGAACTGTTAGAAGCAGAGATATCGCGAAGATGGGAAAGCTAGGCCTTATTATGGGCAGGAAATGTGAAATAAAAAAACGTTTTCGTCTTGAGCAATATCTTGCTCAAAATGAATGTTTCCCGTTGAATTTTTGGAAGCTTAGTTACTGCTACAGGTACGTATATAGCAAACAGAACTGTCTATTTCCAACCCTAGTGAAAAAAACTGTTCATTATGAAATATCAGAAATTTTCTGCGAAAACCTGAAGAAGAAATCCTATGCAGAATTGCCTTTGTTCTAAAAAGCGTCGTAGGGGAAAAAATAATTGTTTCAATCGGATTGTAGGAGCAATGATATGGAATAAAATTAATTTTGAATTCGATAATGTTTGCATTCACACCGCCTAATGGCGAAGTTGTGCATTGGAAAAATATTAACAGTCAAGGATCATCCTTCTCACATTTTAGGCTTCTAACTGCGAAAAAAACTTTCAGATCGGATTAATATGCTCATAGATATGACGTACATTGACGGACAAACGGATATGTGATAAAAGACATAAACACGTCCTTTTTAAAAAAATTTGATCTTTTTTTAATTTTTGCAAATTAAAAAAAAAAGGAAGTTGACACCAAATTTTCGGGTGTAATAAGCACGTCTTTCGAATCCGTTCTGACGCAAATGAAATTTATCAAAGCTATTCAAAGTCAATGGAACCGGTATGGAAAACAATAGTTCTGACCAAAGAAAGAAGATTTTCAATCGGGTTTTAAATCCCTCAGATATTGCTGTAAACGGAATCGTGAGCTTATGAACTCTTAGAAACAGAGATATCGACAAAAAATAAGATGTAACTTTACGTCCCTTGGTGGGAATACTATGCATTATTTTAGGAAGAAAGTATTCTCAAAAAGGTTTATCCGTATAAGCGGTATCGGTCGAAGAAAAAAAAATTGGTCGAGTTTTCAGGAGCCCAGATTTTGCAACAATACTTCAGAAGCAGAAATTAAACCATTCTTTACCAAATATTAGAAATTATGTGAAAATTATTTTCCATCAGGTCTTGTATGCTATAGAGGAATAATTTTTCAAATCAGAGCTTTAGGAGCAGAAATAACGCAGAAAACGCAACTTACCTATGTGCCCCCTAGCGAAAAGTGCACGATTTACTAGAAAATTTTGAAATTATATGAAAAACATGTTACACGGAAAACACTATCCAGCAAAGAAGGAATTTTTCAAATCGGACTCCTAGAAGTAGAGATATTGACAAAAATAAGATGTACATCTATGCCTCCTGGCGTATAAACCATGCACTATTTTAAGAAGAAAATGTTTCAAAAAGGTTTGTTGACATGAGTAGCATCGGTCAACAAACAATGTTTTTTTCAATCGAGAATTTAGAAGTTCATATTTTGCTGCAAATACAACACAAGCGGAAATTAAGATTAACGCCCCCTGGAGGCCAAACCATTTTTTTGCAAAAATTAGAAATTATGTGCAAACGATTTCCCATGAGGAGCTGTATCCGGTGCAGGAAGAATTTTTCAAATCGGAGATTTAGGAGCAGAGATATAGGGGAAAACGCAATTTACCGCTACGCCCCCTGGCGAAAAGTCTATGAATTACTTGAAAATTTTGAAATTATATGAAAAACATGTCATACGGCAAACACTATCCAACAAAGAAGGAATTTTTCAAATCGGACTCCTAGAAGTAGAGATATGGACAAAAATAAGATGTACACCTACGCCCCCTGGCGGAGAAACTGTGGAATATTTTAAGAAAATATTCCAAAAAGGTTTATCGATGTGAGTGGCATCAGTCCACGAAAGAATTTTTTAATCGATATTTTAGAAACTACGATTTTATGACAAATACATCAGAACCAAAAATTAACACTTACGCCCCCTGGTGGCCAAAGTATTCTTTACCAAAAATTTGAAATTATATGCAAAAGATTTTTTTTCAGGATATGTATCCGCTGAAGAAACTTTTTTCAAATCGGAGTTTTAGAAGAAGAGTTATCGGGGAAAATGTAATTTATATTTACGCCCCCTAGCGAAAAATCTATGCGTAATTTGAAAAAGTAACTATATCTAAAATATCCTTCGTCAGAAATGGAATCGAAAGATATAAATTTTTTTCAATCGGATGTTTAGAAGCAAATATATGGAATAAGACGTATTTTTGAATTCGACATTATCTGCATTTACGCCCTCTACCGGCGAAATTGTACATCGTAAAAAAAACGAAATAAAGGATCATCATTTGCATATCTCAAGCTTCCCAATGCAGAAAGAATTTTTCAAATCGGACTAATACGCTGCTGGACAATTGCTAAGGACGGATCATAAACGGCTATACAGCGCATAAAAAAGTAAGTGTGGTTGGATGCCAAGTGAAATAAAATAATGTCAGAATGCCAGGACATTACAAGAAAGACAATTTATTGTGCTCTGAAATCCAGAAGGCTTTAGAACGTGTTAAAGGGACAAACAGGCCATTTTGTGCAGAATGCGTAAACGTGAAAAAAATGCAATTACCGTCCACAGGCGTTCCGGCGTAAGATGTCGATACGGGATATGGCCACCATGGAGGGCGATGCAAGATTCCACACATCATGTCATGCTTTGCGCAACATTATCAAGCAATTGTTGGGGTAATTTATCCCATTCCTCTGTCAGTGCACGGATGAGGGTGTCCTTGTTTATTGGAGGGCATTGGCGACCAGCAAGACTCCTCCCCAAAGCATCCCACACATTTTCAATGGGATACAGATCTGGAGAACGTGCTGGCCATACGAGGCGTTGAATATCCTCGCTCTCAAGACACACCTGGACAGCGACTATTGATGACATGTTGCGTTGTCGTCCATGAAAATGAATCTATCACCGACAGCACCACGGAACATGCGAATATGAGGTAGCAGAACATCATTAATGTATCGTTGGCCAGTCATAGTCCCAGTTGGAAGCACATAGAGGGACGTACGGCCATTGATCATGATGCCAGCCCATACCATGACACTACATGTCGGATATCGATCCCTTTCCTGTATGTTTGCTGGACAATAATTTGCAGTACCACTATCAGGCCAGATCAGTTGTCGTCGACAATCAGACGATAGACTGTATCTACTCTCATCTGAGAAGAGGACAGCAGACCAGTCGTTATCAGTCCAATTGCGATATTGATGGCACCATTGCAAACGGGCGGTACGGTGACGTCTGGACAATGGGATGCACACAACAGGACGGCGGGCGTATAGTAATCTTTCATGCAAACGTCTGGCGACAGTTTTTCGGGAGATCAGCTTGCCAGTAGCTCACTAGCTGTGCTGCGCCGGTGTCTTTTTGTCGATAGCACTATGTACCGATCTTCTGCAGGTGTCGTACTGCGAACACGACCTCTCCCGTGACGTTTGTTACACTCTCCATTTGTCTGAAATGATTTCCAAAGATTTGAAACAACACTGTGGCTGACGTCGAACTCCCTGGCAATATCTGTTATTTTTGGCGATTCTTCAATCTTGCCGATAATACGGCCACGCGTAAAATCATCTAGGTGATGTCGGGAAGACATACTGAAAATTGCAAGTTCGTCAATTGATTCTTTCCCTTTCAACTTTGCTTTTGAACAACAACGGTCAATACGCGTCAAATCCTTTATATCTCTTATCAGCGCTATGACGTCACGAACAAGTTCGGCAATCCTAATTTGCATACGCACAACACGTCTTACTGTATCCCGCACTTATGCTAATTTTCACATTTTCCTGCCTTCCATTTTATGGTTGCTATCGTTGCTATTGTCATCCATACTTAGCAATTGTCCGGCAGTGTAGTTGCTAAGATATCGTGGGCACAGACGGACGGACGGACGGACGGACAAACCGATAACAGAAGCACGATCTTTTTTTACAAAAGACGTGCTAAAAAGGACTTGCTATTTATTGCAAAGCAGATTTCCTCCATAAAACTTTCTTCACAAATTTAATTGTGACCATAGCCATAATTTTCCGTTCCTTTCCTAGCAGCTTCAACAAAACATTTTTCCCGCTAGGTGGAGTAGACTTAAATTTAATTGGACAATATTCCTACAGGTCGCATTATAAAAATTCTTTAAAGCTTTCTCTTTTCTAGACACACTGTGTTGGAGCTGTAACACTGTATTTTACTTTGCCACTGTGCTTACTGTCTTAAATGTTCTATGTTAAGAATTATTTTTCCTTAAAATTACTGTGACTACAATCATGATTTTCCACGTATTTTTAGCACGTCTTTTGTAAATAAAACAAGTTAGTAAAATCATGCAATGCATTGATTATAATACGCTTTCCAACATACCAGAAATCATAACTCAAATTATCTCTCAAGTTATGAGAATAATGGCTGTGGAATAAATCTCGGTCCTGTGCCCACCGGTTTGGTATACATCCGAAATAACATGATAAAGCTTAGTCGCAATCGAAGCATTTTTACGTAAGTTATGATGCATAAGGGCTATGGAATAGATCCCGCTCCTGTGTCGTAACCTTTGACCCCATTTCGCATATTTTCAATAGAATTCGTCCCCAGGAAAGACCCTACAACATACTAACATTTCATCCAAATCGAAGCATTTTTACGTAAGTTATGACGCAAAATGGCGATTGACGTGATTCCGCTTCTATGTCCTGACCTTTGACCCCATTTCGCCCATTTACAATAAGATTTGTCGCCAGGTGGTTTTCTACCACATACTAAAATTTCATCGAAATCGAGCGTTTTTTACGTAAGTTATGACGCAAAATGGCGATTGACGTGATTCCGCTTCTATGTCCTGACCTTTGACCCCATTTCGCCCATTTACAACAAGGTTTGTCGCCAGGTGGTTTTCTACCACATACTAAAATTTCATCGAAATCAAGCGTTTTTTACGTTAGTTATGAGGCATAATAGCAGTGGAATGGATCCCGCTCCTATGTACTGACCTTTGACCCCATTTCATTCACTTTAAATAGGGTACCTTCCCAGGTGATCCCTACCAGATACTAAAAATTCATCGAAATCGAACGATTGTAACGCGAGTTATTGTGCGGACGGACACAATCACACAACGCGTGACGTAATGAGGCAGATGGGAATAGCGAACATCTGCTGATAAAAGTATAACGTCATAAAACTTTAATAGGATCCACACACAACGCGTGACGTGATGAGACAGATGGCGTGACCGCGCGCCAACATTATCAAACGCGGCGAGATTGTGACGTCATAAGATTTCTAAGCATTGGTAACATTAATGGAATAATGGAACAACGTCATCACTAAAAACATTATAATTCGGGGTGGCTATTTAACATACTGAACGAATTCTCCTAAAGTCGAGATCAAGCTAAATCGATTTCTAGTACCAGAAAACGGTAGGTTAACGACTTTCATCAAAAATCTTAGAGCCGTTTTAAAAATAAAATGTACATACTTACGTACAAGAATTGCTACTTTAAGGTGGACCGTCAAGTAATTTTGCTTCCTATACTTTCAATCGAAAAACTTCTGTACACATTTTCTTCACAATTAATGCATTCACAAGGATGAAAATTTGAACATTAATTAAAATAGCTTCATTTCATAACTTGGAATACTTAATATTTTCTAAACCATAACCGTAATTATGCAATCCGAAATTTTTTTGCCCAGTGACGTTATCAAAGTACAGGTCGCGCCATCTTTTCTCAGGTTTCAATACCACCAAAGGAAAAGTTATGGATTTTTAATATGATTATGGTTATGTTTTAGAACAAATTAAGTTTTCCAAGTTATAATATGAAGTTATTTTAATCGATGTTCAAATTTTCATCCTTGGGAACACATTAATTGTGAAGGAAATGTGTACAAAATTTTCTCCATTGGAAGTGTAGGAAGCAAAAATTACTTGGCCGCCCCGGTGGCGCAGTGGTCTAAGCGATGGCCTCTGATCATTCGTCCGTAAGGGGTCAGGGTTCGAATCCCGGTCAGGAATGGTTGATGTGTTTGTTTTACGGCACTGGCTCTCTCCCTTCCCTGGAACCCTAAATTAGGGACGGGCGACTGCTTATAGCCCATTGAGTTGCTCACGGTGGTCGCTAAACCTCCAATAAAAAAAAATAAAATTAAAATTACTTGAAGTCCACCTTAATAATATGGGATAAGGGCAATGGAAAGGATCGCAATTATATGTTCTGACCTTTGACCACAATTCGTCCATTTTTAATAGGGTTCGTTCCCAGGTGGTCCCCTACTACATACTGAACTTTCATCGACATTGAACCATTTTTACACAAGTTATGACGCATAAGGTCAATGAAATGCATCCCGATCTTATGTCCTGACCTTTGACCCCACTTCACCCATTTTGAATAGGGTTTGTCCCTAGGCGGTCTCCTACCACATAGTAAACTTTCATTGAAATCGAACCATATTTACGCAAGTAATGGCGCATAAGGGCAATGGAATGATTCCGCTCCTACGTCGTGACCTTTGACCCCATTTGTCCCATTTTCAACAGGGTTCGTCCCTAGGTGGTCCCCTACCACATACTAAAATTTCATCGAAATCGAACCATTTTTACGCCAGTTATCGTGCGGACGGACGGACAAAGCTGGAGCATATACGCTTCTTCAACCTACGGTTGGAAAGTGTAAAAAGATCGTGCTTATGTTATCGGGTTGTCCTTCCGTCCGTCTGTACCAACGCTATCTCTGCAACTATTAGTCCGATTTGAAAAATTCTTTTTGCATTCGGAAGCTTGAAACATGCGAATGATGATCCTTTATTTCGTTTTTTTTTACAATCTACAATTTCCCCGGTAGAGGGCGTAAATGCAGATGATGTTGAATTCCAAATTACGTTTTATTCAACAAATTTGCTTCTAAACATCCGATTGAAAAAATTTTCTCTTTCAATTCCATTTATGTCGAAGAGTATTATAGATATAGTTACTTTTTCAAATTACGCATAGATTTTCCGCTAGGGGAGTAAAAGTAAATTACATTTTCCCCGATAATTTTTCTTTTAAAACTCCGATTTGAAAAAAAAATTCAGCGGATACATCTCTTGATGAAAAATCTTTTGCATATAATTTCGAATTTTTGGTAAAGAATACTTTGGCCACCAGGGGGCGTAAGCGTTAATTCTCGCTTCTGACGTATTTGCCATAAAACCCGAGCTTCTAAAATATCGATTGAAAAAATTCTTTCGTGGACTGATGCCACTCACATCGATAAACCTTTTCGGAATATTTTCTTCCTAAAATATTCCACAGTTTCTCCGCCAGGGGGCGTAGATGTAAATCTTATTTTTGTCAATATCTCTACTTCTAGAAGTCCGATTTGAAAAATTCCTTCTTTGTTGTATGTTTTCCGTGTGACATGTTGTCCATATAATTTCAAAATTTTCAAGTATTTCACAGACTTTCCGCTAGGGGGCGTAAAGGTAAATTGCGTTTTCAGCTTCTAAATCTGCGATTTGAAAAATTATTTTTGCACCAGATACAGCTCCTGATGGGAAATCGTTTGCACGTAATTTCTAATTTTTGTAAACAATTGTTTGGCCACCAGATGGCGTAAGTCTTAATTTCCGCTTCTGATGTATTTGCAGCCAAATATGAGCTTCTAAAATCTCGATTGAAAAAAAGTCGTTTGTTGACCTGTACTACTCATGTCGACAAACCTTTTAGGAACATTTTCTTCTTGAAATAATGCATGGTTTTCTATGCCAGAGGGCGTTGATGTATATCTTATTTTTGTCAGTATATCTACTTCTAGGAGTCTAGGAGTGATTGGAGGTTTAACGACCACTGTCAGCAACTCAATGGGCTATAAGCAGTCGCCCGTCTTTAATTTAGGGTTACTGGTTCCAGGGAAGGAAGAGAGCCAGTGCGTAAGACAAACACAACATCCATGCCTCACCGGGATTCGAACCCGGACCTCTTTCGGACGAATGATCAGAGGCCAACGCCTTAGACCACTGCGCCACCGGGGCGGCCTTCTAGGAGTCCGATTTAACAAATTCCTTCTATGTTCGATAGTGTTTCTGATGCGAAATGTTTTTCCGATAAATTCAAAATTTTCAAGTAAATCATAGACTTTCCGCTAGGGCACACAAAGGTAAATTACGTTTTCTGCTCCTAAAACTTTGATTTGAAAAATTCTTCCTGTATCGCATACAAGACCTGATAGAAAATATTTTCCCCATAATTTCTAATGTTTGGTAAAGAATGGTTTGGCCACCAGGGGTCATAAGTGTTAATTTCTGCTTTTGATGTATTTGTAGCAAAATCTAGGCTCCTGAAAACTCGACTAAATTTTTTTCTTAGACCGATACCGCTCATATGGATAAACCTTTTGAGAATACTTTCTTCCTAAAATAATGCATGGTTTTTCCACCAGGGGACGTAAAGTCACATCTTATTTTTGTCGATAGCTCTGTTTCTAAGAGTTCGTAAGCTCACGATTCCGTTTACAGCAATATCTGAGGGAAAAAAGACCCGATTGAAAATCTTCTTTCTTTGGTCAGATCTATTGTTTTCCATACCGGTTCCATTGACTTTGAATAGCTTTGATAAATTTAATTTGCGTCAGAACGGATTCAAAAGACGTGCTTATTACACCCGAAAATTCGGTGTCATCTTTCTTGTTCAGTTATTGATATTCGTAGTTTTGCTATTTATACTGACGACAAAACTAACGTAAAATAAGAGTCAGTGGCAAAGAAGTTTATTACCGGATAGAAGAAAACCGAATATAAAAGGGCTTAACAGATGTCAATCATAACCCTGTAGTCTGCTGCATGGTAAATTTCTGAATAAGAGAAACAAAAAGTGAAGGTAGCTTTTCTGAGTAAAAGAAGTAAGGTGAAGGCACCTTTACTGAGTGAAAGGAACAAAAAGTGAAGGCACCTTTACTGAGTAAAAGGAACAAAAAGTGAAGGCAGCTTAACTTAGTAAAAGCAACAAAAAGCGAAGGCAGCTTTGCTGAATAAAAGAAACAAATGCATCTTTACAGAGTAAAAGAAATAAAAAGTGATGGCACGTTTACTGAATAAAAAGAACAAAAAGTGAAGGCAGCTTTCCTGAGTTAAAGGAATAAAAAGTGAAGGCAGTTTTACTGAGTAAAAGAAACAAAACGTGAAGGCAGCGTTACTGAGTAAAAGGAGCACAAAGTGAAGGCAGCTTGGCTGCATAAAAGAAACAGAAAGTGAAGGCAGTTTTATTGAGTAAAAGAAACAAAAAGTGAGGGCACCTTTACTGAGTAAAAGGAACAAAAAGTGAAGGCAGCTTTGCTGAATCAAAGAAATTTAATCTGAATTAAGCAGACGATGTCACAATTATCAGCACCATGCGTGGTTTATCAGTCAGTATCTGACTACACAAATCCGTATTGATGGTCTCAGCAGCTGAGATGTCGTGATAAATGACGCACGGCGCTGAGAATTGTTGGCACCGTAGCGGAAATGTGAACGCACTCTACTAATTATCGAGAGATCTGGGGTTCGATCCCAGCGGTGTTGGAACACAATTTTTCAGTTGCTATGCCTTGTTTATAAAATAACGTGGACAGAGCTATGAAATCGTCCATTTACATTATCTCCACGTATTTGATATATATTCACCATTTCTAATCTGAATTAGGTATACATTTTGTTAGCAGTCTTAGTTTCCTTTAGGATAATACGATTATTTAAAATATTCTTGAGAGTATGCCGTATACATGTAATATAACCTTCCTTTGAGTTTCAGTGCTCTTATGTAAATTTCATTTCTTCTTGTTAAACGTTTTCTGACTCAACGACACATTTTCCCTGTACTTCCTCAGATTTCCCCCTGTACTTCCTCAGATTCACCCCCTGTACTTCCTCAGATTTCCAAAAATACTGGTATTTACACTGCTGGCCACCAAAAATGCAACACCGAGAAGGAAGCATCCGATTGACCTGAAATTCGCAGCATGCGTCGCCCGCGAGAGGACATGCAAACGATTAGCATTGCAGGGCATATGAAAATCATGTGCGCCCGGCACGCCACCGAGAAGCACTATAAGAAGGGTGCACAGAAGGCGCGTTGTAAGTAGTGGAAATGTGTTGTGCTGCCGGACCTGTGCATGGGAACCTTCCTGATGCCTCGTCGCAGAATACGGAAGTCATTCCAGCACGTTTCAGAGTTCGACAGAGGACGAATAGTGGCTTACCGCGACAGCGGTTTATCGTACCGAGACATCGGCGCCCGTGTGGGACGACATATAGCCACAGTGAGGCGAGTATGGATTCGGTGGGTGCAGGAGGGACGGACGGACCGACGTGAGCAATTGCCGCAGCCGCGGCACACCATCAAAGAGAGGACCGGCTTGTTGTGCGGCGGGCATTTACGGCTCGCACCGCCACATCACGAACGTTAGCGCAGGAATTAGGGTGTGTTGCGCAACAACCTGGGTCAACACGTACTGTTCGACGTCGTCTGCAGAAGCGGGGACTTGTCCCACGGCGCCCATTGCTCCTATTACCATTGACATTACACGACCGGCGAGTGCGGCGGCAGTGGGCCGTTGAACGCAACACCTGGACTACGGAATGGCACGGCATTGTTTTCTCCGACGAATTCCGCTTCTGCCTGCAACACCACGATGGTCGGATCCGCGTGTGGTGGCACCGCGGCGAGAGACTGTATGACGCCTGCATTATGCATCGCCATACCGGTCCGTCGCCTGGTGTTGAGGTTTGGGGTGCAATTGGATATGACACCCGCACCACTCTGGTACGCATCGCCGGTACACTCAACAGCCACCGCTACATCTCCGACGTTTTGGAGCCTGTAGTCCTTTACCTTCAGGGCCTGCCAGCGGCCACGTTTCAACAGGACAATGTGTGCCCGCACATGGCACGCATCGTGCAACAATACTACACTGACCACCAGGTGTCGCTGCTGCCGTGGACCGCCTGTTCTCCCGATATGTCGCCCATAGAACATGTCTGGTCGCTGATCGACAACCGAGTGGCACGGCAAGCACCACCCGCGGCTACGCCTGATGAACTGTGGCAACGTGTGGAAGCAGCCTGGACCGACATACACCAAGCCCACATCAAAAGCTTCCTTCGTTCGATGCCGCGGCGTGTAGTGGCCGTCATTGGCAGCCATGGGGGCCATACGAACTATTGATGTCTGCGTGTTCCGCAAGTCGCACGGGCCTGTAAGCTCAATCGTTTCGTCTTTGTATCTGTTGTCATCTGTCCAGTAAATCTGGCTTTGCTATCTCGTGTCCTTCTTGGTGTTGCATTTTGGTTGGCCAACAGTGTAGTATTGGCCAGAGTACTGTATTTTCACATAGATCTAAACACCGTTGTAAAAAAATTAAATGGGCACAGTAGCAACTGTGCCGCAACCTAGATCGTAGAACTAAGTCAACTCTCACTATTTCATGGCACTATCTCACTAGCTCTACATCCTTAACGTATTCAGCGAAGGAAAGTTGACGCCCTACTTTGTAGGTTGAGACACAGTTGCTACTGTGCCCCTTTGCTTTTTTTCAGATATAAAATTTTTAAGAAATAAAACGAAAGAAATGTTTTACTTTATTTACTTAAAAGCAACTTATACTATACAGGGTGTTCGTAAACTGTTTTGACAAAAGAAGATGGGTGATAGTACCCATGAAGAAAAACAATATTTACAATGGAACCTAGGGTCGCATTCCACTCTGAGTGTCAGAAAAGAGTAACTTTGAAATACCTCCAACAAGCACAAGTCGTCACCTCAGACGTCATTTCTTTCGTGCCGGAGAAGTAGCACATCGCCAGAACATCACCGTAAAGCATTTACCGTATGCAAACTGCCAGAGAAATGACGCAGCATCGACAGTTGCAGCTGATTGGCTTATCAAGGTGCAGTAGACACTTCCTGAATGCCACATATCCCGCACGATGGATTGGACGTGGCGGACCTGTGGCATGGCCTCCACGCTCACCGGACTTAAACCCACTGGACTACTTCTGGGGGCATATGAAATCATTGGATGTAAGGTCAGGTGATGCGTAACATCACAGCCTCTCCTTGAAAAATGTCAACCCCGCCTTCTCGTGGTGCATCCTGTTCCCACTAAAGGGGCTCTGACGACCGCCAATAGCGGTATAACTATACCATCGGGATCAGAGGAAATGCTATCCCACACTCACCAACCCGCTTGGCCAGCGTGGTGAGTTATCGCCAAACACCTCCAAAATGACTCTACAACTTAAATCTTGGCCCTCAGTCTCCGGCAGCTGGAATGTACCTGACCAAGGCAGCGGCCAGTGCGACATGAAGGCAGAGGGTGCTAAGAATCCCCGGAGGACCGGACTAGCCTGCCATTTGATGCTGACCTCGGCTACCTACAACGGACGCTCCCTATCTTCTGATTCAAGGCTTCTTGAATTGGAAGAGGAACTACAAAGGATCAAGTGGGACATCGTCGGGCTAAGTGAGGTAAGGAGAAAAGGAGAAGATCTCATTGAACTGAAAAGTGCACATCTCTTCTATTATCGTGGGACAGATACTGGTAGAACTAGTGGTGTTGGATTTATAATAAACAAGAAACTGAAGGATAAAGTGGTAGAAGTTGAAAGTTCCTCTGACAGAGCTGCACGACTCGTTATCCAACTCTCGAGAAGATACCAGGCTCAGATTATTCAAACTTATGCACCCACCACAAGTCATCCTGAAGAAGAAATTGAAGAATTTTATGAGGAAATTCGTCATCTAAATAATAAAGGTAAGCAGCACTTGGAGATAATTATGGGAGATTTCAATGCAAAAATAGGGCAACGGCAACAGAATGAAACTTCAGTAGGTAAATTCGGTCACGGCAACAGAAACCAGCGTGGAAATACTCTCGTTGAGTTTGCAGAGGCAGAAGGATTTTTCATCTTGAATTCCTTTTTCAAGAAAAAGCCACACAGGAAATGGACATGGAGACATCCAATTGGGACGACAAGTGAAATTGATTTTATTATGTGTAACAAAAAATTCGTCATCGAAGACTGCAGTGTGCTGAACAAGTTCAACACAGGTAGTGACCATAGATTGGTGAGATGTAAGATGCACCTCAACACTAAACTGGGACGTGGCAAGCTCATAAGACAAACAAAATCTATTGACATAACCAACCTTAAAAAACACCATAATACTTTCAAGTTGGAACTGAAGAACAGATTCTCTGCTTTAGAAGGCCTAACATCGGAAGAAGTGGATATTTCGGAAGTTAACAGAAAAGTAACCAAAACTCTTATGGAAACAGCAACAAAATTAGCTGGGTCTAAGAACAAGTTGCATGTGAACAAATTATCAGAAAAAACCAAAATGTTGATGCAAAAAAGAAGAGAGATGAGGACAACTAAAGAAGATGTGACTTCCAAAGTGGAATATATAGAGCTATGCAAGACAGCACGAAAAAGTATCACTGAAGACGTAAGGAAATTCAACTGTGAGCTAGTGAGGAAAGCAATTGAAAACAACCAAAGCCTAAAGATAGCAAAGGGACATCTCAGTAAGGGAAGAAAACAGATTATGGCTCTGAGAAAAGAAGATGGTTCTATAACAAGAAATAGAGGCGAAATTTTGACAAGAGTGAAAGATTTCTACTCCAAATTATATGAAAGGGATGATACATGTACTCCAGACAACATGAAAGGTACCAGTACCAGAGTTCTTCCAGTCCTTCCAGCAGAAGTTGCACATGCAATCAAGAACATGAAGAGGGGAAAAGCTCCAGGAGAAGATGGAATTACTGTAGACATCATACAAGAAGCAAGTGGAGAAATTGAAACAGTACTCGCCCAAATTTTCACTCGATGCCTTAATGAAGGGAAAATTCCTGAGGATTGGAACAATGCTACAATGATCCTGCTACATAAAAAAGGTGACATTGAGGATCTCAGGAACTACAGACCTATCAGCCTCCTATCAGTGGTTTATAAAATCTTCACTAAAGTTCTTTCACACCGCTTGAAGGTAACACTGGACATGGCTCAACCGAGAGAACAAGCTGGATTCAGGAGTGGCTACAGCACAATAGATCATATCCACGTACTGAGAGAACTAATTGAAAGAGCGAGGGAATATGAACTTCCATTGTGCATGGCTTTTATCGATTATGAAAAAGCCTTTGATTCGGTGAAACCATCAGCAGTTACCACGTCTCTGAAATCCTGCGGTATTGAAGATGCATACATTAATATTATTAATAACATCTATGAAAATGCAAGTGCAAAGATTCGGCTGTTTGAAAATACAACACACATAAAAATTGGAAAGGGAGTGAGACAAGGTGACACCATATCTCCGAAGCTCTTTAATGCCACATTGGAAAATGTCTTTCAATCACTGAACTGGGAAAACAAAGGGATAAAGATTAATGGAGATTATCTAACCCACCTTCGTTTTGCTGATGACGTAGTCATTTTTGCAACTACCCCATCAGAGCTGCAGAGTATGATCCAGGAACTTGCTGACAAGAGTAAAGAAGTGGGATTAAAAATGAACTTTCAGAAGACAAAAGTGATGTTCAATGCTTTTACAAGAAATGAAGATTTATCGATTGATGGGGAAAAACTGGAGATAACAGATACGTATCTTTATCTTGGACAGCAGATATCAAGTGAGGGTCACATTGATGAAGAAATTAATCGGCGTACAAAACTTGCCTGGAGAGCTTTTGGAAGAAACAGCATAATTTTCAACAGCAATATGCCATTATGTCTTAAAAGAAAAGTGTTTGATCAATGCATCCTTCCAGTGCTTACGTATGGTGCAGAGACGTGGACCTTAACTAAAAGAGACATACAAAGGCTGCAGACAACTCAAAGCAGCATGGAGAGGTGCATGCTTGGTATAACCAGGAGAGATAAGAAGAGGAACTCGTGGATCCGAAAAATGACGAGAGTGGAAGACATCATGATCAGAGTTAAATCCCTGAAATGGCAATGGGCTGGACATACTGCCAGAAGGACAGACCATAGATGGACAGCCGAAATTTTAGATTGGATTCCAAGGGACAGGAAAAGACCCAGAAAAAGACCACATGGGAGATGGGTGGATGAAATTCGTAAATATGCGGGAGTGACATGGAGGAGACTGGCACAAGACAGACCGTTGTGGAGGAAACTTGGGGAGACCTTCGTCCAGCAGTGGATTGATAATGGTTGACGATGATGATGATGATGATGAAATCATTTGCGTACGAGACGCCTATGGACTCCGTGGAAGATCTCGTCGCGAGAATCGTTGTTGCAGCGGACAGGATAAACAGGACACCAGGAGCCTTCGAGAGGGTGCGCCAGTCTTTCATTCGCCGTTGTATATTGTGCAACGGCACCCGTGGCCGCCACTTTGAGCATCTACTTTTAGTCTGTCCCTGATCTCCATAAATTGGATTGTGGAACTTATGAAGTCCTTAATTTTCTTTCTTTGCACTGTTGAAAGTTCAACTTGGACATCTAACTTTACTCTTTTCTGACACTCAGAGTGGAATGCAACCCTAGGTTCCATTGTAAATATTGTTCGTCTTGATGGGTACTATCACCCTCTTCTTTTGTCAAAACAGTTTACGAACCCCTGTATACAATTCATAGTAACTCATGATGATCATAAATTAATGTTAGTAGAAGGTATAGTATCAATGTTGTCAGTAATTATTGCCAAAATTGTTTCTGAAGAAATGGTTTTTCAGAAACAATTTTTCAAACTACTGTAATTAGTTGCCTTGTTATATATTTGGCGATACGTCTCGGGCCTAATGCACTATTCTCCTTGTTGTGCTTGTTCTTGTCTAGATTCAGGCATCGGCGGTGTAAAAGTTTGAGACGCAAAATACATTCATTATCCAGCGAAGTTGTGAAGACTGGCGATGTACATTAGTATTCCATGCTCTGTGTGAAAATTTGCATCAGTACATCAATCTCCATCTGTTCTTACTGTTCAGGCTCAATTTATGCAGTTGAAGTGGTAGGTTGTTGCTCTAGAGTCGAACTCGGGTGAGACGCATCCTGGTGCGGGGACCTTTGACGCTTCGTACATTCCCGTGCACTTTCGGTTAATGACTTAGAGGTCACGTCTTCCCATGCTCCAATGTGTGTGCTTCGTTTCGGTGTTTTGCCCGTGTTTTGTGACTCGTTTAGTGCTCTGAAGTGTTTATGAAGGTCTTGTATTTTTATTTACCAGGCAAGGTGCCCGCTAATCATTTATTTTGCTTTTTTGTCCTGTTTCTTTTTGTCGGCGTGTCAGGTCTCTCGTTGACCACGTACTTTATCTGATTTTTTTCGTTATATGCCCTTCCTCTGTCTCTTGAAGCTTTAATTGCCCTTCTTTCTTGTTCAGCTCTTTATTTGAGCTGTATTTGGTGATTGTGTGCCCTTGTACCTGTTGCTGTTTGCTTGAGGATGTGTTTTTTGCCTCATTGACTATTCGTTTACGTTTTGTCGCGAGGCCTATTTTCTCATTTTCGCTGATGACTCGTTTGCTTCACGGTTAGCGAGTTTCGCTCGCCGCTTTCTTCCAGTTCCGCCTTTCCCTGTGCCAGCGCCGTCTTGCCAACCTACTTTTTCTTTTCTTTTTTGATTGAAGGTTTAACGACTTCCGTGAGCAACTCAATGGGCTATAAGCAGTCGCCCGTCCCTAATTTAGGGTCACTGGCTCCAGGTAAGGGAAAGAGCCAGTGCCGTAAGAAAAACACAACATTCATGCCTCACCGGGATTCGAATCCGGACCCTTTTCGGACGAATGATCAGAGGCCGTCGCTTAGACCACTGTGCCACCAGGGCGGCCCAGCTTGCTTCTGACGTGATTTTGGATCTCTTGCCTATGATATTTCTTCTGAGCCTGTGGAGTGTTATTTCAAGTAAGGCTGCTTCTAGGCCTGCGATTACCTGTTCATCTGCCGTTGCCTCATTGCCTTCATAGCCGTCTTCGCTGCTTGGTGGTTCTAGTGATTATGCGTCGGTTGCTTCTGGGAATCGTCTTTCTGCCTTTTTGAAGCCTTCAGTTAGTGCTTTTCCTCTTAGTGTTTCTGTCACTTGTGATCATGGTGCGTTGCGTATGCAGGTGTCCGAGGACTCAGCTGCCGGATTGGATTTGCTGCTCCATCAATGTCTGGGAGAATGTTTTGACACGATCTCTGACACTCACCTGAAGCTATTCTCTTCTGCTTTGAAATGCCCTCTATCTGTGCGTGCCATCACGCCGTCTTCGCTCCTTCCTCGCTCTGCCATCACGCCGTCCTCGCTCCTTCCTCGCTCTGTCATCACGCCGTCCTCGCTCCTTCCTCGCTCTGCCATCACGCCGTCCTCGCTCGCTCTATATGGATCGCCATCCTCGCTCTGTTATTGTGTACCTTCCGAAATCTGAGTATGTGGATCAAGTGCTCTCTTTGGGTGTGGTCATCCGTGAGCGCACCCTTTTTGCTGTGCCGCTTTCCCAGAAACCGGTGCTAGTTACTTTGCATTCCGTACCTCTGGAGGTTTCAGATGCTCTGCTTTTATCTGCTCTCTTTCTCTGCGGTCGTGTTGTGCGACCCATCACGACGCTCTCGACAGCCCCTGATGATCCTGATAATCCTGATAATCATCTGATTCTTGGCCAACTTCATCAAGTGTGAATGGTTTTCTCTTCTGAAGATGCGCTTGTTCCTGTCTTCATGTTGTTGTTGGTGCTCAGAGCTTCCGTATTGATGTGCGTCCGTCTGTGCAGTGTTTCCAGTGTAAGGGCACCGGGCATGTTCGTTCCAGGTGTTCTCACCTCTTGCCTGCTCTCAGCCTGTGCCTGCTTCGTAGCCTAGTTTTCGGAGTTCATCGGGTTCTGGGTCTTCCCCTCCAGTTACTGCCTCACCTTCATTAGTGCTTCCATCGCCTGATGCCCTCTCTGCTGTGCTGTATGGTGCTCCCTCATCAGCTTCTGCATCACCTAGTGTAGATCCCATTTCCGCTGTGTCACCTTCAGTCTCTCCTGTGCCTCTTGCTACGCTTGTGCCTACGGCTTCGGCTGCGTTTGCTGATTCGTCTCTGTCTGATGCTTCTTCAGTGTCTCCTGAATCGTTTGTGCCTGAGATGTTGACTGTGTCATTTGCTTCTTCTCAGCCTCGTGGCTTCACTACTGCTCTCTTCGCCTGTTTCCGTGCCGTTGCTTCAGTCTTCTGCCTCTCCCGATGCTGTGGATCCTGGTTCTTCATTTGCTTCCTCCAGCACTGAGCTCCTTTCCGCTGAGGATGTTCATTTTTCTGACATCTCAGTTCCTCTTGTTTCTCCGTAGGACCTGGTTTCCTCGTCACTCCTCGCTCGCCTTGGTTGTGCAGTGTTTCAGTTTCCTGCGGACTACATGCTTCCTGTGCGTCCTTCTCCAGAGTCCGTGGGTATTCTTCCGCTCTTCGAACTCTCTATTGGACCGTCTTCTCTGCCTCCGCTTGCCACGGATATTTAATCGACAGATTTTCTTCTTCTTAAAGGTGTTGTCTTCCGCCTTAGTTGGCTGGACGTTTTTCTTTCCATGACGTATGCTGATTCCCGGAACAACCATGTTCAAAGATGGACGTTCTTTTTTTAACACCGTTATCTCCGAACTCGTCATCTCCTCCAAGTCCCGGTGCCTGGTACTCCCTGAATTTGTGCTTTGCTATTCACGCGAAGACTTTCTGGATTACTGTAACGCAGTTTTTCGTCTTGACTCTGATAACCATGGCCTGCTCCCGTTAGATGCTGCTGATCAGGTCTCCCTTTTTCAGACCTTTTGAGACTTTATGCTTTCCACCACTTTAGTGTTTAGCCTATGTATGACTCATTTTTCCGTGTGTATCTACGTTCTGTGTCTTCAAGTTGATTGTGTTTATGGACATTTGTGTTCCAGCTTACAAATCTGCAGTTCTCTTCTGAGTACCGGAAAACTGCTTTTTCATTTTCCGGGTTGCCTGCGAGCAAATTTTTCCCGGTGTTTGTAAATATTTATGTACGCTTGTTTTTCCTTTTCTTGAGCTATGTTGCTTGCTGTTCGCTTTTATGTCGCGTTGGACAGCTTTTCCTTTCCAGGTTGCCTGCGTGCGATTTTCCCCGGTGCTTGTAAATATTGTACATAATGTTTGTCTCTTTTCGTTTTCTTTCATTAAATATCCTTCTGAAGACTCAGTGGGCCTTTCCTGATTCCTCTTTTTCTCCTCTATCTGTTTCTTCAACTTTAGTAGGTTCTTATACTAATTTTCCCTGGATTTTCGCGGCATTTCTAAATTTTCGTCACCGAATTTATTTCATCTAAAAAATAAATACATTTTAAATCCACTTTAAGTCGGTTTATCACATACGTTCCTTAGCTCTGACCGTCAGCTACGGAATGCGGGGCTGAGATAATCACTATCATTATCTATTATCTAGTTATCAACTTTAAAACCGCGCGCGGCGAAACGAAATCACGCGAAATTTAGCTTAACTTTCCTACGCTACTGTATCGATGGGTAAGGGGTGGAGGGTTGAAAACTATTTTGTTATAAATGGGAGCCTATAAACTATCTAATAATGTATTCAAAGTATGAGATGTTTTTGTTGCGTCCTTGCTCCCAATGTTACCCCCTATACAGCGGAGGGGGGGACATTGTTCTACATCAAAAATTAGGTCAATTTTGGGCAGATTTGGGAAAAAAATACGTTATATATAGAGGGTTAAAAGGCAGTGTCTTTTGTGATAAAAATTGTTGAACGGAATTGAGATACCTTCCTGATAATTGCATCTTTTCAAAATAACGATATACACAGTGCGTCAAAGAATTTTTAAGACTGGCGCTAGCTTTCGGCCTACGGTGGCGCCACCAGTGTAATCGCGAATGCGTTATAAACCGTGATCATCTGCTTGCTTTCTGCCAAAAGTACTGCGCAGTTGTTAAAGTAACTCAAACGAAACGGCCCTTCATTAGAGAAGTAAAATTTTTTTCATGTTGAATTATTAAGATAGAACAAAGGGCTGTTATTAAATTTAACGCAAAACTTGGTAAAATTACCTCGGAAACGTACCAAATGATGAAACAAGTTTACGGTGAGTTTTGTTTAAGTAGATCAAATGTTTTCCTGTGGCACAGACGTTTTTTGGACGGAAGAGATGTGCTAGAAGATGATATGCATACCGGAAGACCAAGTTCATCTAGGACACCTGAGATTATTGAAAAAGTGCGTGATTTCGTAGCAAACAATCGATGTGCGTCACTAAGAATGATGGAAGAGTCTTTAAACATCAACAAAGAAACGATTCGAACCATCCTGCTTGAACATTTGGGCAAAACAAAAGTCTGTGCTAAATTTGTTCCACACACGTTAACCAATGAACAAAAATCAAGGAGAAGTGCACATTGCAGAGACATCATTTCAGCCGCTGAAAATGATCCAAACTTCTTAAAATCGATTGTTACAGGTGATGAAACATGGTGCTTTGAATATGATCCTAAAACAAAGCGACAAAGTGCGGAATGGAAGTAAAAAATACTCACCACAAGCCAAAAAAAGAAACAAAACAAGAAAAGTTCCATCGAAAATCAAAACAATGCTCATTATTACATTCTTCCTCTTTGCCGCCCCGGTGGCGCAGTGGTCTAAGCGATGGCCTCTGATCATTCGTCCGAACGGAGTCCGGGTTCGAATCCCGGTGAGGCATGGATGTTGTGTTTGTCTTACGGCACTGGCTGTCTCCTTTCCCTGGAACCAGTAACCCTAAATTAGGGACGGGCGACTGCTTATAGCCCATTGAGTTGCTCACGGTGGTCGTTAAACCTCCAATAAAAAAAATTACATTCTTCAATAGTAAGGTTATTATCCATAAAGAATTTGTTCCAAGTGAACAAACAATTACTGGTGAGTTTTATTTAAATGTTTTGAGGCGCTTGATGGGCAGAATTCGTCGCATTCGTCCAGAATATCGGGATGAAAACACTTGGTATTTGTTGCACGATAATGCCCCAGTCACACCTCACTTCTTCTTTGTAGATTTTTGGCAAAAAATAACGTCTGTGTGTTGAATCATCCACTGTATTCGCCTGATTTAGCACCCTGCGACTTTTCTTTATTCCCAAAACTTAAAATAACGTTAAAAGGGTGTTATTTTGATGAAATTTCGACCATACAAACAAAAAAAGACCCGTGCTTTTGAGGCAATTCCGCAAAGTGAACTGGAACAGGCATTCGAATCATTATTAAATCGCTGTAACAAATGTATTGAAGCCGGAGGGACTTATTTTGAATAACAAACCAAAACAAATTATAATTTCTTGTTTCTATTTCATTTTACAGACCCAGTCTTATAGATTCTGTGCCACACTGTGTAGTAGTTTAAATTGCATGTTTTATCAGCATTTATTGTTGTGAAGTGAATTACATTCAACATTGTTCTACTATGATGTGCCAATAAGAGGAATAAAAGCTGGGATTTTGTATGATCATTACCCTGTTGATTCATGGAATCTGGACCGCTTAATAATATTCTATTAAGATGTTTAGTTAGAGATATTTACTAATGCATAGTTAAGCTTCAAATTTACAGGCTGGTACTTTTACGAGCAAATAAGTTAAACTAAATCTTTAAGTCTTCAACAAGGCTGTTTAAGTCAAGAGGAGCATTTAAATCACAGAAAGAAGCAGACTAAATTACCGTAATTTCCAAAGTTTAAAACACAATAATTTTAGAATGACGGCATCGTATTTTTACCAAAGACATAAGACATAACTGCGCTATCAAAATGAGAGAATTCTCGATTTGTGTCTCTTAAAAATTATGTAATTTTCACAGCTCACTTTTCCCGTTTAACCTTCTGAGAGTTTAGAACACACAGAGCACCAATAAATCAAATGGAATTCTCGGCTCCTTTGAACGACATGTGCATCTTTAATTGTTTGAGATTATCATGTAGACAAAACAGGCTTTTTCAGAATTACACATCAAAATGACTGAACTGATTTAGTGGATTATGAGTTTCAGCGGGGGAAATATCCAATTTTGCATTCCTAAACAAAGTAACAAGGAAGAAAAAAATAAAAGGATGACAAATTCTTGGTGTAATGAACACGCTTTTGGAATCCTTTCCGCATGAAACGAATTCCTCAGATTAGATTTTTTGAGAAAAAAACTCAGCTAAGAAGAGAATGCATATCAGCGTTTTAAAAAAAAAACTGTGCATTTTTGAAAACACGCAATGTGAGTAATGTTATTTATAGCGAATAGAACCAGCTACAAACAAGTTAGTAAAATCATGCAATGCATTGATTATCACACGGTTTCCAACATACCAGAAATCATAGGAAAATTCCTTGGTTTTGAAAGTACTAAACTACGGTATAACGTTTGAGGTTCACACATATGAAAATTAAATCTCTTTGTGCCCGTGTTGCCTATTTCTATTATCAAGAGCTACCACACATAATCCGTTTTATAATGAAAAATCCCATCTATAGCTGGCAATTTTCACGGAAGCTATCGTGCGAAATTAATGGCTCACGAATCTCACGCATGCGCACTGCCCGTAATTGATGACAAAAACATTTTTAGCGGAACTGCTTCCAAAGTCGTTACGGATCAACTTGTATTTTTGTTGCAATAGAAGCAATTTTAGTCAAATTATAAGAATAATGGCTGTGGAATAAATCTCACTCCTGTGACCTGACCTTTGACCCCATTTCGATGATATTCAACAGAACCGGTTCAGTATACCTCAGGAACATGATAAAATTTTGTCGCAATCGAAGCATTTTTACGTAAGTTATGACGCATAAGGACGATGGAATGGATACCGTTCTTATGTCCTGACCTTTGACCCCATTTCATCCATTTTCAATAGGGTTCGTCTCGAGGTTGTGCCCTACCACATACTAAAATTTCATCGAACAGTTGGAAAGCGTAAAAATGAAATTTAACTGGGTTTCTACAATTGGCAACATATCCACAAATAGAAATAACTACTTACACCCACTAGCGAAAGGAATGTCTGTACACAAAATGACTCAAATAACGGAAGATGTCAAAGGCAGAAGGGAATTTTTAAATCTAACAATTAGAAGAGATACGGAAGAAACGTGATATAACATTACGCCCTTTAGCGGGAAAACTGTTCTTTATTTAAATAAGCAAATGGGGTTCAAATATTCTACATAGTGCAGGGTTTACACATGCTGTTCGCTGGATGTTCAATTTGCAAGTACTTATAATTGGATGACCTATTCGATTGCTTTGTATGCTATCCTTGCTATGCTTTTTAGAACTTAAAAAAACAATTTCGTAAAATCATGCAATGCATTGATTATGATACGCTTTCCAACATACCAAAAATCATTACTCAAGTTATGAGGATAATGGCGGTGGAATAAATCTCGCTCCTGTGCTCTGACCGTTGACCCCATTTCGATGATATTCAACAGAATTGGTTCAATATACCTCCGGAACAACATACTAAAGTTTTGTCGCAATAGAAGCATTTTTAGTCAAATTATGAAGATAAAGGCTGAGGAATAAATCTCGCTCCTGTGCCCTGACCTTTGACTCTATTTTGATGACATTCAATAGAAACGGTTCAGTATACCTCCGGAACAACATGATAAAGTATTCTCGCCATCGAAGCATTTGTACCTAAGTTATGACACTTAAGGGCAATGGAATGGATCCTAAACTATGGTATAACGTTTGAGGTTATAGATAGTTTAGGATCCATAATGGTTACGATTAAAAAGTTGCCAATTATGTGACTAGGAGGAAGAGATGTTGCCAGGGCCCTGGAATTTGAACAGAATTTCTTCTCCAGTACATCGAGGACCAGGTTTTAGCAGAACACTCAAAGGTTCCACTCCTCTATATGAGGTATGTTGATGATGTACTCATCATCAACATACCTCACATAGGAAGGAGCCAATCATTGGATCCTTCCTGCGCAAGATTCCTCCGGGTGGAACCTATGTAGCAGGAAGGAGCCAATGATTGGTCCAGGGTTCGTAGAGGTATCTTAAAAACACCAAGGTGTTTGTCCTTATTGACTTTGTCACGGTCTGAACGTACAAGATAAAAGATATTCCGGTTCGGATCCCCATTCCTGTCTTCTAAAAATGTTCCTGAGTATTACGATTAGCGATGGATGAAAGTCCACTGAACTAATGTACCATACGGTAGAAGTCTCGAAAATTATAGTGGTTTCATATGTTCTCATGGTTTTCTTAATTATTTTCATGACTAGATAATCAAGATATCCAAAGTTCTTTGCCAGATTTTTAATGAAGTTTAATTATGTTCTTGAGTCCTTTCCTGTAGAGATGAGCTATGGGTTTGAGCTCTAACTAAAAAAAGAAATTCCACCAGTTTGTAGTTCTGAGGGTGATGAGAATCAAAAGGGATTAAGATAGGGGAGGTAGAGGGTTTACGAAATACATAATATGAAATGGTATTAGGCAGGGGTCCCTGCAAAGTTTGAAATCCAGAAATGGAAGAGAAAAATTAGTTTCTACTAGTTCAATAGTAAAAGAAATAGAAGGTAAAATAGAAGATAGATGAACAGTAAATGCTTCAAGTTCTGCGAAGGTGTGTGGCCAAAGGACGAGCACATCATCAACATACCTCATATAGAGGAGTGGAACCTTTGAGTGTTCTGCTAAAACCTTGTCCTCGATGTACTGGAGAAGAAATTCTGCTAGTATGGGGGCTAGTGGAGACCCAATAGGGGCTCCTTGAAGTTGTTGACAGATTTGTCTCTGAAACCGGAAGTAGGTTCGTTTATGAATAAGCCTAAGGGCTGCAATAATTGAAGAAATTTCTGAAGGGGTGACTTGTTCCGATTCTAAAAGTTTTCCTTCAATAAGTGAATGAACCTCTTCCACGGGAATGCTAGGAAACAAGGACACTGCGTCAAGAGACGCAAAACAAGGGGTGGGTCTAATTTTACTATCTGAAGATGGGCGTATAGCAATGCCCGAAAGGCCTAATGTGTGTCAATGCTTTTAATAAAGTTTTAACTTTCAATGTAGGTTTAACTTAATTTGTCATGCAACTAGACGGAAGTCGTTAATACTAATAATTCTGATCATTCGTCTGAGATGCGTCCGAGTTCGAATCCCGGTGAGGCATGGATGTTGTTTTAGTCTTACGGCACTGGCTGTCTTCCTTTCCTTGAACCAATGGTTCTAAATTAGGGACAAGCGACTGCTTATAGCCCAATCAGTTGCTCACGATGATGGTTAAACCCCAATAAAAAATATTAAAGAAAGAAAACGAGGCTGCGTAGCCGTAGGCCGCTTTGAGTGTCCATGCTAACCTCGATTCACTGTCGAAAGTGCATACAATGGGCATGCCAGCATCAGAACTAGACCTTGAAGGAATAAAAGAAGGTAGTCTGGTCCGATGAAAACTGTTTCCTGTTCCACCATGTGGACTGCCTGATACGTATGCGTCATTTACGTCGGGAAGTGTAGCGACAGGATGCACCGTGGGACAAAATCAAGCCGGTGGAGAAAGTGTAGTGCTTTGGGCGATGCCCTTCTGGGAAACCATGGGTCCTGTAATTAATGTGTAGGAAAATATGACGTGTACAACCTATCTAAACATCATTACAGACCAGGTACATCCTTTCATGGCAACGATATTCCTCTGGAGTAGTGGCTTCTTTCAGGAGGATACTGTGCTTTGCCACACTGCTTGGATTGTTCGACAATGGCTCGCGGAACATGAGGAAGATTTCTAGGTATTACTCTCGCATCCAAACTCCTTAGACTTCATTCCAATCGAGAATCTGTGGTTTGTGTTGGAACAGCAAATCTGATCTGCGGCGGCTTAACGTATATTGCAAGAGCTGAAGGGTCTGCTTGTAAAGTGTTGGTGCCAGATACCATAAAACACCTTTAGAAAGGTGTTTTATGGTATCTGGCACGTAGAGGATCAACACAATATTAGGCAGGTGGCTACAATATTTTGGCTCTCCGGTGCATCTCTGCACCTATTTGCCCTACTTTATTTTTTCTTTTTCATCGGAAAGCTTGAATAATAAGAATGAATTTACTCTGTTTACTTTGCCGATATCCTATACATAATACTATTGAAGTGAAAATACATTTCTGTCCATATCAGTTTAGGAGTCCGATTAAAAAATCTATTTTTGTTTAGGTTTTACCACGAAGACCATTTTTGTGTATACCTTCTATTCCCAAAATTTCGCAGTGTTTGAGCTACAATATATTTCCCCGCGATATCTGTGCTTCTAAAAGTCTAAACTGAAAAATACTTTATACCTCGGATAGCATTCGTAGTATGCAATATTTTCAGTAAATTTCTAATTTCTCTTAGCGCACAATTATGCAACTAAGAGTATTGGGTAACCAAGCAGGTTCATTTCGTTGTAAGAAGTTCGTAGACAACAGGGTACGGGTAAACAAAAACAAAGAAAATATACTTTATTCCGTACAACATGCAAAAAAGGAATTCCGTGGACTTCGGATTTGTTGCTCGTTTTCGAACTGCTGTCATTGAAGGTCATTCTTTAATCGACGGAGAAGGTGGAAAACCGAAGGAGTGATGTCTGGCGAATGTGCTGGGTGACAATGTTTCCAAGCCAAGAAGCTTTAAGATTTCCAGACACATATGACGCCCGACATTTTTTTATTAACCAGTGTATGTTTCCTTGTGAATCAGTGGGTCCTGAACCCGTTGTACCTGGCAGGAGTACATATAGATAATGATGGTTCTCTACGTGGGAGAAGCTCATAATGCCCTTGTGTGTGTGACAACCTACCACACACACAGTAAAAGCCTAACATGGGTGCAGGGGTGGTTTACTGGTATGCGGTATTGGTTCATTTCCTGAGAACCGGTGTTGGGTACGTTTAGGAATATGACACATAAACCACTTGCCATCACACGTGAGCGCATGATTGGAAAAGGGCTCCGTGCTGACCTCAGAGCAACTATGTGCGACCCAGGAGCTTAGCCTGTATGTCTCTCCCATGCTGTAGCAACGAGAGTCAAGTGATCCCCTGGAAAATTCATAAAAACTGGAAAGCATCGGATGATATTCCATTAATGTATGGCGTGTATCTTTATAATTTAGACACCGAATGAAGGTCGTGGTTGTATTTCTGAAAGGCAAGTCGTAGGGAAAACAGAAAAGATATCCCTTTCAGAAAGTATGCTCGAAGCAGAGAAATTTTACTCGGCAGTTTCAAGGGCACCACAATCGCAGCCATAGTTCCCAAAAAATCGTGCACCATTGAAAGATCTTTCAGTACTCTGCGCAAGGTGAAGTCTTGGGCGAGATAAACCATGAGCGAGGGGATACTAAGTTGTGTGTGTGTAATGGATGTACAGTCAAACAACATCTACCATTTAAAAGATCTTTTAGTACCCTGCGTAGAGTGAAGTCTTGGGTGAGATCAACCATGACCGAGGAGAGACCAGATAGTCTGTATATAATGAAGATTAATCGAAATTGGGCTTACGGAAATGCAGATTTTATAAGAAAGATTGTCGACCGATTTGGGAAAAGCAATAGAATACTGCAATGTTTACTTTCTTTCAACCAATGAGAGACCACAGTTTCTATAGAACTGTAGTCTTCAAAGCATGGGTAGATTGAAATTTTTATAGAACTACAGTTTTTAAAGCAAGAGAAGACATCAAATTTTATTTTCTTCCAACCAGGAGTAACAATCGTAACTCAGCTTAATTTTCATAAGAAGTAGTTCTTTGCCATAAATACATTTCATGCCATTTTCAGTTATTTTTTCACTTTAATTTTCGCTAAATACCCTGTAGCGTTACTTCTCTTTGTGTTATGAAATAAATATATTTCCCTTTACGCCGTGAGACTGAGACCGTATTTATGTCATTTATCTTGAATGTCTTTAAGCTTACAGAAGTCTTGTGTGGTAGAACTTTGCTTTAACGCTCTCCTGGAAAAAATTCTGCGGGCATGTAAACGTAAGCGAATGGCTTCAGCACTTACATAGCACTTTGTGGAAATCTGGTGACACGTTTGCTTAGTAGTCTTCCTCAATGAGGGAAGTTGGTCATCATCAAGTACCTGTGGTCGTGCACTGCGCAAAACATCCAGAAAGGATTCGTTACCACAAAGAAACTTTCTGAACCACATTATGGTTGTTCTATTACTTACCACCCAGACCCCAAATGCTGCGCATATCCGTTTCTACGCCACTGTCGCATTTGTGCTGAATTTGAATTCGTAGACCATACATCCCCTAAAACCGTCTGCGAAGGTTCCATTTTTTTTTTCACATGGTTTGCACAGAAACGTTCAGCCCGAGCAGACTACCTGCCACATAACCCCGTTATCGACCAATTTCAAAGCCTTGCAGCGTCGCGGAACGATTCTTTTTTTTTTTTTTTTTTTTTTGATTGGAGGTTTAACGACCACCGTGAGCAACTCAATGGGCTATAAGCAGTCGCCCGTCCCTAATTTAGGGTCACTGGTTCCAGGGAAGGGAGAGAGCCAGTGCCGTAAGACAAACACAACATCCATGCCCGACCGGGATTCGAACCCGGACCCCTTACGGACGAATGATCAGAGGCCAACGCCTTAGACCACTGCGCCACCGGGGCGGCGCGGAACGATTCATCTTTTCGCATATACATCACCTTTTCTGTTCGCATGCGCAAAAACTGCAGGAACGTTTTATTTTTTTCAAATACGTTTGTGCGTATTTATGTTCGCAATATACAGCCTACTTTCGCTCCTAAAATACCAAGCCGAAAAAATTCGGAAACGGTCAAACACCTCTAACTTCGAAACACATTCAATCCTACTTTCCTGCTTAAAATAAAACACGGGTTTTCTGTTTCAGGGGCGTCAACGTATACCTTAGTTTTATTAATATCAGCACTCCTAAAAGTCCAGTTCGAAAAATATTCTTGCATAAGATCCATTCATTTCGCAGAACGTTTGCACGTACTTAATTTTTCTTAGCGAACACTTCTGCTGCTACGTAGTGGAAGTGCGTATTTGTGTTTTCAATTGCATCTCCTCTTCTGAAAATCTCTTTGAAAAAAAATTTACTGAATGCTTCTTTCGCTATAATAAAGATAATTAACATTATCGACGTTAAACAAGGCACATTACTTCAATTAGGGACGTTTATGTACAACCAGTTTTCTTGCTATTGATCCTCCGGAAACTCAAACTCGTATTTCGAAAATTATTTTCCATGGAATAGCAACTTCTATGTTGAATACTTTTCGAGGGTTTCCCACTTTTCACAATGAACTTACACCTGCTAGGGGCCTGAGTGTATATTTTTATTTGCAACGAATACCTTCCACTATGTAAAATACACCAAGTAATCACTGAATTATGACCACCCTTATCAAAAGTGGATGCCGCCCGCTGACCAGGTGATTTCCGAGAGGGCGCGGTAAGTCAACCGACATAGCGTATGTAAAGTGTGAGGGGAACGGTAGATAGTAAAATTCGGAGCGTGGTGGGTAAACGGAATGATTTATCGGACTTTGAGAAAAGACAGATTGTGGGAGCTCGGAGGAAGGGTGCTTCGATTTCCCAAACCTGAACAGGTAGGTTGTTTCCGAGCAGTTGTAGTTAACCCTTTCGCGACCACGATACTATAATGTTTTGTCATTCAGAATACCACAGCGCCCGAAAGTGCCTGCTGCTCATTTTCAAATTTCACAACCCCTCCCTTTGTCAAGTTAACAAAAAAAGGATTAGTGTTGGGTCACCACTCGAAATTTCTGATCTCTAGTCTTGCTATGCGCTGACCTTCGGACGTTTCCCTGCGGCAAACTGTGCATTCTTCTACTGAGACCCTAAGACAGATGGGAGTGGTAACAGCTGGAAAATCTTCTTCACTTTCTCCTTTTCTCTAGTTCTTTCTTGTAAAAAATATAATCTCAATCTGTTCATTTCGATTGAGCAAATATGAAAGAATTTTTACGGCAAATTTTCTCTCATAAACTCTGCTTTTAGGACAAAGGAAGATACTGAAGTTTATTTGAAATTAAATATTAGTATTTTATGCTGTCTTTGAGGCTAAAAATCACTATTTTTCTGGTGAGTTTTTTGTTTCTCGGAGTACAAAAACATTTTATGACGCCCGAATTTTTTTTTTTTTGCTGTAGTATCTACAGAATACTTGTGCGCATATTTTGCGTGTAGTCGGTTAGAATCTGGCCCTCAAGGTAATTTAATGTAGGCCCAACACTGTGCCAACGGCTTCTATTACTAAAAGACGGTGGCTCAGCGTTGGTCCTGCGTTATATTGCAAGGCTGTGTGCTACCAATGCCGTATTTTCGTCTACGAACTTAGGTGTCCAGAAAAATGTCATTTGTAAATTTATTTGTCTCACGAACACTTAGGTGTCCAGAAAAATGTCATTTATAAATTTATTTGTTCCACGAACCCTTAAGTGTCCAGTAAAATGTCCTTTGTAAATTTATTTGTTCCAGCAACCATTAGGTGTCCAGAAAAAGGTAATTTGTAAATTTATTTGTTACGCAAACTCTTAGGTGTCCAGAAAAATGTTCTAAATAATTTTTCCAGTGCATGCAGTCCTACAATGTTTTTATATAAATTATTTTTACGAAGCACGGGTCAACGGAATAACAGTTCTACTGAGCGATGCCAGAAGGCTGAATGATATTGCCCCGGGACAAACAAACTCCTGGTTCACTTCTTTGTTTAGCGACTACAAGGACGGGCGAGGCGACTACAAGGATGGGTAAGGCGGAGAGTGGTACGAAATCCTAGTCGAGTTATCGGGTGACCTGGGTGCTTGTGGCCGTCTGAATGGCTGGGCGTTGTGGTAGCGAAAGGGATAAAGTGTACCAGGACTAGCTATTCGTAAGTGAAAATGGGCAAACAACGACCCGGAGGGAAAACTGCACAGAACAGAGAAAGTTTGATTTGAGAGGTAAGCGTTGGTCCGACGACTCGTAGAGGCCGACAGACGCAGCACTGTACAACAATTGACTACACAAATAAATAAGTATAAGAGACACCGTCTCTGTACGAACAATTGAAAAATAAAATTAAGGAACTTTATTCTTAAATACACATGAGTACTTTCGGGCCACTGTGAAATGAACATTTGAATCATGCTGCAATTTATAGAGACCAGGGCAGCATGGGTAAACATAGTATGTGTGTGTGTGTATGTTACGTCAGCGATATTAAGGTGGAGCTCCCCCGTTTTGTCCAGTCTCCTTTGGGTGATTATATAATAGATTTTTCCATACAGGTAGTAAATCACATGGTACATAATCATTACATAATTTGTTACGGGCTTTACAAATAAATATACTTTCAGTCAATAACAGCATTGAAATGGATCTTGGCGTTATTAGGATTCTTGCAGGGTCCCAATCCGGGTAGAAAGTTCCATCGTTGACAGTTCGTGATAAGGCAGTATTTTGAAGCCCTGCCTTGATGTTGTATTTGTGTTCTCGTACTCTGCAGGCAAGACTACGAGCTGTAGATCCGATATAACAAGAAGAAGGCTGGTCCGTTTCATCAAGAAATACCCCATTTTTGCTCTTCCCGGGTTCTTTCTCGATCTTTTCGGATCATGGTTAGCATATTGCGAGATTTGGTGCAGACTTCCAAAGGTGACAGATGTTTCTGAGAAGTTTAGTGAGAGCTGGAATGTAATCTATTGCACCCACATATCTTTTAAAGGGATCATAAATACGTTGTAGCGAAGAGCCCAAAGTGGTCCTGACACGTGAATGAGCTCTGTTGATCAAGTATGTAGGGTATCCAAATGTTTTAGCAAGCCCAATTATCCAGTGGATCTCCTCAATACGAGTTGGACGGTCATAAGAGTGAGTATATGCTCTTCTCAGAAGACAACGTAAGGAGGCAAGTTTTTAATTAGGCGGATGGGCTGAGTCATAAGGAATCATAGTTGGTATAGCTGTTGGTTTTCTGTAGACAGAAAATGATATAAAATTATTATTAAGTGGTGAGCGTGATATAAGTATATCCAAATAAGGTAGTTTATAATTTTGTTCAATTTCAATAGTGAAGTTTATGGATGAGGTCTGTGAAGAGAATTTATTGGCAAATATATTTAATTCTTCGATTGAGTATGGCCAAAATCGAGAAAGAACCCAGGAAGAGCCAAAAATGGGGTATCTATAGCATTCCCTTACTTGATGAAACGGACCAGCCTTCTTATTGTTATATCGGATCTACAGCTCGTAGTCTTCTTGCCTGCAGAGTACGAGAACACAAATACAACATCAAGGCAGGGCTTCAAAATATTGCCTTATCACGAACTGTTAACGATGGAACTTTCTACCCGGATTGGGACCCTGCAAGAATCCTAATAACGCCAAGATCAATGCTGTTATTGACTGAAAGTATATTTATTTGTAAAGCCCGTAACAAATTATGTAATGATTATGTACCATGTGATTTACTACCTGTATGGAAAAATCTATTATATAATCACCCAAAGGAGACTGGACAAAACGGGGAGCTCCACCTTAATATCGCTGACGTAACATACACACACACACATACTATGTTTACCCATGCTGCCCTGGTCTCTATAAATTGCAGCATGATTCAAATGTTCATTTCACAGTGGCCCGAAAGTACGCATGTGTATTTTAGAATAAAGTTCCTTAATTTTATTTTTCAATTGTTCGTACAGAGACGGTGTTGCTTATACTTATTTATGAAGAATGTATGAGTTAGTGAGTTTATATTGTGAATGGACTACACATTAAAACAGAGTTCATCCCCGAAGTGTATCTGTCATGATCATGCGTCACACGCTTGCACGTAATGGCTATAACAGCAGACGACCCCGATGGCATTCTCTTCTAACCACGGAGGTGCAAAGATCATTAAAACTCGATCATGTAAATTGGATGTCAGATGATTGGGCAATAATGTGCTAGTCTAACAAGCCGCGTTTCTTACTCCACTCCGTGGATGGTCGTGTACGTATGTGAAGCACACAACATGAGACACTCGATTCATCAAGAATGGTCTCCACAGCGCAAGCCAGCTGAGGCTGTTGTATGGTGTGGGATATATATTCCTAGCAGGACTTGGATTCCTGGTGATGTGGAACAACGTATGATTGGTGCCCACTATCGTGATTTGCTTCCTAACTCTGCACACCCAGCAACGTTGCACTTTTCTCCGGATGGCGACGGTGTCTTCCAAGATGACAAAGTGCCGTGCCACAGGTCCAATGTTGCGCAGGAATAGTTTGAGGAGCAGAGTTCAGGCATACCTCATATCGACCGAATCCGAACTCTCCCGATATCATTCTTACAGAGCACTTCTGGGACACCATGGAAAAGGCATATCAGGCATCTAGATACACCAATCACTTCCGTACTTGGACATATACTTGCACACCAACGAATTACCTCCATACTGGCATCACCTCCACAGATTGTGTAATACGGCCTTTAGGATGCATTACACACACAGCTTGGTTGGTAGTACTTCTCAACTGCTTCCAGCATATTTTTGAATCGATGCCACGTCTGATAGCTTCTGTATTGAAGCCGAAAGGAGGACCTACGAATTATTAGGTAGGTGGTCATAATGCAGTGATCACTCAATGTATTTTGCTTTCTCCAAATTTTTCCGCTAAGTTTTTCCGCTAGTGTGCGTCCAGTGATGTTATGTTTTTCTCCATATATCCGTTTGTAATCGTTCAATTTGAAAACAAGAAAGATGACACCGAGTTTTCGGGTGTGATGAACACATCTTTTCAATCCGCTCTGAAGCAAATTAAATTTACCAAAGCTATTCGAAGTCAATGGAACCGGTATGGAAAACAATAGTATTTGACCGAAGAAAGAAGATTTTCAATCGCGTATTTTAACCCGAAGATATTGCTGTAAACGGAATCGTGAACTTACACCCTCTGGTTGCAGACTTGTGCGTTAAGAAAAATTTGAATTTATATGAGAAACATTTCTCAGGGCAAAGGATCTCCAACAAAGAAAAAAATTTCAAATCGGACTCTTCGAAGCAGAGATATGGACAAATATAAGATATGCATCTGTGCCCGCTGGCGGGAAAAATATGAATTATTTTAGGAAGAAAGTATTCTCAAAAGGTTTTTCGATGTGAGTGGTATCGGCACAAGAAAAAAAAATATTCAAGTTTCAGGAGCTCAGATTTTGCTGCAAATACGTCAGAAGCAGAAATTAACACTTATGCCCCTGGTAGGCAAACCATTCTTTATAAAATATTAGAAATTATATAAAAACATTTTACATCAGGATGTGTATGCGATACAGTAACAATTTCACAGATCGGAGTTTTAGAAGCAGAAATATTGGGGAAAACGCAATTTACCATTGCGGCTCCTGGTAGAAAGTCTATGATTTACTTGAAAATTTTGAATTTTTATGAAAAAACATTTTGCATCGGAAACACTGTCCGACAAAGAAGGAATTTTTCTAATCGAACTCCTAGAAGTAGAGATATTGACAAAAATAAGGTATATATCTACGCCCCTGGCGTAAAAACCGTTCATTATTTTAAGAAGAAAATTTTCTTTAAAGTTTGTCGTCGTGAGTAGCACCGGTCCCACAAACGAATTTTTTCCAATCGAGATTTTAGAAGCTCAGATTTTGCTGCGAATACATCAGAAACGGAACTTAGACTTACGTCCCCTGGTGGCCAAATAATTTTTTTTTACCAAAAATTAGAAATTACATGCAAAGTATTTCCCATCAGGAGCTGTATCCGGTGCACAAAAATTTTTCAAATCGGAGTTTTAGAAGCAGAGATATCGGGGGAAACGCAATTTACCTTTACACTCACTAGCGGAAAGTCCATGAATTATTTAAAAAATTTGAAATTATATGAAAAACATGTCACACCGGAATCTATCTAGTAAAGAAATAATTTTTCAAATAGGACCACTAGAAGCAGGGATATTGACAAAAATAAGATATACGTCTACGCCCCCTGGTGTAGCCATGCAATATTTTAAGAAAATATTCCGAAAACGTTTGTCGACGTGAGTGGCATCGGTCCACGAAAGAAGTTTTTCAATCGAGATTTTGAAAGCTCAGATTTTATGGCAAATACATCAGAAGTAAAAATTAACACTTCTGCACCCTGGTGGCCAAAAGTATTCTTTACCAAAAATTAGAAATTATATACAAACGAATTTCAATTGGGAGCTGTATACGCTGATAGAAACATTTTTCAAATTTAGAAGAAGAGATATCGGTGGAAACGTATTTTACTTTTACGCCTCCTAGCGGAAAATTCATGCGTAAATTGAAAACGTAGCTACTTCCAATGAAAAAAGAAGTTTTCAAATCGGACTAATAGTTTCAGATATATGGTGTCTAAAGACTGACGGACGGACAAACAGATAACATTAGCACGATCTTGTTTTTACAAAAGACGTGCTAAAAAAAGAATGCTTCAGATATCTTCTGTTATGGATAACTTTTTATTTTCGTTTTTGTGAATTTCCTAACGCACTTACTCTTCTGCCGCTAGTAAAGGTAAGGTTGCTATTTCTACTGTCAAATCATTATAGATTCTAGAACATTGGTTGAAAATTCCCTTCTTAGAACTGGTTCTGTTCACTATGAAAGACACTGCGCATGTGCATTTTAAGTAACGAGAAATTTTCAGCTAGGGGGGAGAATATGTGTATCCTTTTTCGTTGATTTGCTCTTTTTTCAAGAAACCCAATGCGAAGCGTTCTTTTTGTTTCGGAAAGTATTCAAAAGATGTGTTCATTAAACTCCCGAAATCAGTGTCGTCTCTTTTATTCTATTCAGGGAGAATTTATAGCGTGTCATGTGACGGAACTGGAAAAGCAAAAGTAGCTATTTAAATTTTAACTGGTGTTTACTAGAGTACTTCTTTATGAACAAAGTTTATAGAATGTTTACTTGCCGTGAAAATAGCTAAATCAACGTTTTGATGTTTGCGGGGATTCTGATCTGGGGAAATACAAACTATTCATACAAAGCAAATGATGTGAAAGAGGTAGACTCATTGAGATAAAGTCCCAGAGGCTCTAGATTTGTCGACAATCAGAGAAAACTCAAAAGTGATTACCATTGCACTACAACCGAGTTCCTTTTCGGCAAAGAGTTGCAGCGATTATCGAAAATATTTGCACTGTTGATGCAAACCATCAATAGGGATTTTTATTTTTATTGCTGCTTTTATTTGCACCTGGAGCGAAAGGTCTTAAAGATCTAGAAATGAAATCCATTTGCTTACTCCCTTGAGGAGAGTTCAGAATAATTTTGGAGCTGGAAATTATAAAATCTTGTCGACAGCAATGCAGCTAAAAGGACTTTGAATTCAACAGGTTGATTTAATACGCTAGGATAATAAACAAAGACTTCGCTTTATTCGTGAAAATTCTAAACTTACTGCAACTAAACTGGCGGAAAGTGAAAAAAGAACACCAAGGAGACGTCTGATACCAACGAAATTTATACAGCATAATAACGGAATACAGAGGATAACGTGATCAAAACATTATGGCAAAATACAGCTGTATTTGCTGGTAAAATGAAAAATAACATTTCCATGTAACATGGTTAGTACGAGGTTGAACCGCTATGAACTGCGTCACATGTGCAATTCTGGCATGGAGTCTGTCGTGCAGATGTTGGATGTAAGTTTGGGGTATTGAGTTCCAAGCATCCTCAACCTGGACGCGTAAATCGGGGATGGTCGTGGCTGGCCGTGGAGACCGGATAAGTAGTTGTCCCATAAAATCCCACACGTGCTCAATGGGGGACAAATCCGGTGAACGTGCAGGCCATGGAAGTTGTCTCACACCCTGAAGTGCATGTTGCGTTGCACGTGCCGTGTGTGGTCGTGCGTTATTTTGTGGAAAGTACCACGATGGACCGACCTTACAAATGGCACAACAACGGGCTGAATGATGTTGTTGATGTAGGAGGTGCTATTTAACGTACCCGGTACGAACACTAGTTGTGTACGGGAGTGATAGCTGAACGCTCCCCACACCAGGAGACCAGGTGTAGGCCCTGTGTGTCGCTGGCGGATGCAAGAAGGGTGGAAACGCTCCCCTGTGCGTGTGCGAACACGCATACGGCCATCGGAGGCTCCCCAGCAGAATCTGCTTTCATCGCTGAACACGACAGTTCGCCATTGCGTTCTCCAGTGTAGACGTTGGCGACACCTCTGCAGACGTTCCGGACGGTGGGCTGGAGTCAGAGGTATACATGCCAGAGGCACACGTGCACGTAGTCCTGCATCCAGTGGATGGTTGCGGATTGTTCGCACAGTCACCTAAGGTGCAACGGCAGCTCGGATTTGCGTCGCAGTGGATGTTCTGCTTGACAACGCCGCTCTTCTTATGCGTCGATCGGTCTGCTCATCAGTCCGTCTGAGACTCCCGGTTCCACGTCTTCTCGTGTGGGAATATTCCTCGGACCATCTACGCCACCATCGTATCACCACTGGTACCTCCCGTCCAATTCGCTCCGCAATACAACGATACGACCACCCGGCCTCGCGGAGTCCGATTAGACGACCTCGCTCAAAGTCCAATAACTGCTGAAGTCGTACACGTCTTCCATGTCCAGGCATTGCAGCTTCTTCAGGGTTTTCGCACGTGTCCGTACGCCGACGACTGATTACATTCACTTCGCCGTGCTCCTTAAATACCACCGACGATAATTTACATATTATGCCGTGCTGTGGCGTAAGCGCTCACCGGTTGGTCCCGAAATTAACATCACACCTACGTACACTCGACCCCATTAACATATGTAAATTTCATGATCGACCGCCAATTCCTTCTTGGTGTTGTTTTTTCACTTTCCGCCAGTGGAATTCCTGTTTACGACTGTTTTTAACAGGAAATTGGTACTCTAATATTTTTAGTGTTTTTTGAAAAAAAAAGAAGGAAAAGGAAAAATGTGTGCTCTTATTATCACTATCTCCGTTCGTCTACCGGTAGGCACATCTCTGCATCTATTAATTCCATTTGGCCTCCCCACTGGGCGAGTGGCCAGAGGCCTAGGTTTCTGGCTAGTCGGCCGAATTCGGCTAGGGTGAGAGGCCAGAATGCGGCATGGATGGTGCCCTTGTCTTACGGAGCTCGCTCTGTCCCTTCCTTGGAACCAGTGACCCTATATTGGGGAAGGTCGACTGCTTGCAACCCTTAAAGTTGTCTGTGGTTGGCCCTTTAACAGGGACGGATGACTGTTTATAACTCTTAAAGTTGTCTATGGTTGTCGTTAAATTCCGGATGCAAAACAGTATGAACTGAAATTTTTTATTTTGCATGAGAAGCATTAATTGCGTGAATGAAGATCTACTATGCCTTTTGGTATTTTTACGATGCGCAATTTTTTTCCTCTGAAGGGAGACAATCCTACTGAACTCAAAATATATTTTATTTCATATAATTTCTTCTAATAATCCGATTGGAAAGGTCATTTTTGCCCTTCCTTATGCCTTTTATCAGTAAAAAAAAAACCCACTTTAAGAGCCCTATTTCTACTTTAACTAACCCCCACTTTCTTTGCAAGAGCAATATATTTCTTTGCTTGATCTATCTGCTTCTAAAAGTCTAATCTGAAAAATTCCTTCTGCACAGTATGTCTTCTAATATGAGAAAAATTATCAACTTCCTTATTTTTCTAACCCATTTTTACTTGTGTCTCCGCTTCCGAAAACTCCTGTTTTCGGAAGCGGAGACACAAGTAAAAATGGGTTAGAAAATTCCTGTTTTGGTCAAGCACCACGACAAGCATTTTACGCGCATCCCTTGTTCAAAATAATGCATAGTTTTTGACCATGTGGTGTAAGTATCGTAAAATCAGCTTATAACGAGACAGTATTTAGCAAGATTCCGGATTTAACGAATAAAAAGAAACTTTTGTTTCACAATTTTCATTCAAAGCTAATTTGATCGTTTTAGACGAAACAAAATTGAATGAAATCCCGAGCTTAACAAGGGTGATCAAACAGAGGTCATCGCTATTTCCACGTTTATAAGCGATCCACGGAAAAATTCTCATTGGCTGCCACCGGGAATCGAACCCAGGGTCTTCCAGTTACGCGCCGGATATGCTTCCACTGCAACACAGCGGCCTCGAATTCCTCCAAACTCACACACACTAACTGCCAAGCCAATTTGGTAGGTTGCTTCTTGGAGCCCCGCACAATGCTGGAGATTCACCAAAGATGGTAAGTACAAGTAGCAACTCAACAAATAATTAGAAGGAGAATGAATAATAAATACAGACACTTGACGTGGACCAGGAACATCAAACAGAGGTCATCGCTCTTTCCACGTTTATAAGTGAATCACGGAAAAATTCTCATTTATGAAAGCATTATCATTTATGAAAAATTCTTATTTATGGTAACGTTTCTGTGACTCACTTATAAACATGGAAAGAGCGATGACCTCTGTTTGATGTTCCTGGTCCACGTCAAGTGTCTGCATTTATTAACAAGGGAGAGAAAATCTAGGTTGATTACTTTAAAGAAGCAAAGTAATAAAATGTAATGGAATACCATGTTTGGCGATGCAGAAAAAATCTTCTGCGCACTGTTCTCAAATAGAAATGATGGCATACATAACGAAATTGCAACAGCGCAGACGAACACTGGCGTGCTAGTGGAACCACGTAGATAGAAAAGCAATAGGAAAGAAGTACTTCAAATGCTCAACATGCGCTTTGTAAAAGATAGTCTCTTCGCCACCTACTATGAACGGCTGTGCTTTAGGAATTTCACACGAGAAGACCTACTCCTTGGTAAAACGGGGATCGGTGGGGTTCACACAAATGTAAGTGGATTAATGTGCAACGATTGTATAAAAGGATACAGTAACAACAAAATGGGGATATCGCCCGAAGGGATTCAGGGGATAACAAACAACTCTTGGAATTATGTCCATTTCTCCTTTCATCTTCCAAGTGGGTGTTGCATTGGGAGGATCAATGCTGCTTTCGCTTCAAGAATGGAATTAAACAGCGGCCATTCTCACGTAACAGTCAAATAAGAAATAATAAACTTTTAGAAGTAACAAAATGCTTAAGAGAAGAATGTTATTCACAAATGACAAAGTAGCCAGCATTAGAGAGCTAGAAAACAGTGGAAAATGTTGTTGCAATATGCAAACAATATGGATTCTTATTTTCGACTGCTTCCTCACTGACTAAAAATAACGAAACAATGATGCTGTATAATTTCGAGCTCGATGTTACTGTTAAATAAATGAAATGCTGGAACGTTGACTTGGATGAGGCGTTATTAAAATGGTTCACTGTTCAGCGGAACCCTGGAAAACCCATAGAATGGCCTAAAATGAAATTTCGAGCGGAGAAATTCGCGGTTCAACTTGGTTGTGAGGATTTCTCATGTTCCAATGGGTGGTTTCACAATTTCAAAGAAGGACACAGCGAGAATTGGAAACGGATCAAAAAGTTTGGACCTGGACCCGACCTATACACTACATAATATTTCCACCGGACATATCATTGTCAACCATTATCAATCCACTGCTGGACGAAGGTCTCCCCAAGTTTCCTCCACAACTGCCTGTCAGATGGGTGGATGAAATACTTTCGAATTTCATCCATCCATCTCCCATGTGGTCTTCTCCTGGGTTTTTTTCCTGTCCCTTGGAATCCAATCTAAAATTTCGGCTGTCCATCGATGATCTGTCCTTCTGGCAGTATGTCCAGCCCATTGCAATTTCAGGGATTTAAATATGATCATGATGTCTTCCACTCTTGTCATTTCTCGGATCTACGAGTTCCCCTTCTTATCTCTCCTGGTTACACCAAGCATGTACCTCTCCATGCTTCTTTGAGATGGCTGCAGCCTTTGTACGTCTGTTTTAGTTAAGGTCCACGTCTCTGCACCATACGTAAGCACTGGAAGGATGTATTGATCAAACACTTTTCTTTTAAGACATAATGGCATATTTCTCATGAAAATTATGCTGTTTCTTCCAAAAGCTCTCCAGGCAAGTTTTGTACGCCGATTAATTTCTTCATCAATGTGACCCTCACTTGATATCTGCTGTCCAAGATAAACGTACGTGTCCGTTATTTCCAGCTTTTCTCCATCAATCGATAAATCTTCATTTCTTGTAAAAAGCATTGAACATCACTTTTGTTTTCTGAAAATTCATTTTTAATCCTACTTCATTACTCTTCTAACCAAGTTCCTGGATCATACACTGCAGCTCTGATGGGGTGGTTGCAAAAAGACTACGTCATCAGCAAAACGACGGTGGGTACGATTATCTCCATTAATCTTCATCCCATTGTTTTCCCAGTTCAGTGATTGAAAGACATTTTCCAATGTGGCTTTAAAGAGCTTCGGAGATATGGTGTCACCTTGTCTGTCTCCCTTTCCAATTTTTATGTGTGTTGTATTTTCGAACAGCTGAATCTTTGCACTTGCATTTCATAGATGTTATTAATAATATTAATGTATGCATCTTCAATACCGCAGGATTTCAGAGACATTGTAACTGCTGATGGTTTCACCGAATCAATGGCTTTTTCATAATCGATAAAAGCCATGCACAATGGAAGTTCATATTCCCTCGCTCTTTCAATTAGTTCTCTCAGTACGTGGATATGATCTATTGTGTCTACTCCTGAATCCAGCTTATTCTCTCTGTTGAGCCATGTCCAGTGTTACCTTCAAACGGTATGAAAGAACTTTAGTGAAGATTTTATAAACCACTCATAGGAGGCTGATAGGTCTGTAGTTCCTGAGATCCTCAATGTCACCGTTTTTATGTAGCAGGATCATTTTAGCGTTGTTCCAATCCTCAGGAATCTTCCCTTCATTAGGGCATCGAGTGAAAATTTGGGCGAGTACTGTTTCCATTTCTCCACTTGCTTCTTGTATGATGTCTACAGTAATTCCATCTTTTCCTGGAGCTTTTCCCCGCTTCATGTTCTTGATTGCATGTGCAGCGTCTGTTGGGAGGACTGGAAGAACTCTGGTACTGGTACCTTTCATGATGTCTGGAGTACATGTATCATCCCTTTCATATAATTTGAAGTAGAAATCTTTCACTCTTGTCAAAATTTCGCTTCTAGTTCTTGTTACAGAACCATCTTCTTTTCTCAGAGCCATAATCTGTTTTCTTCCCTTACTGAGATGTCCCTTTGCTATCTTTAGGCTTTGGTTGTTTTCAATTGCTTTCCTCACTAGTTCACAGTTGAGTTTCCTTACGTCTTCAGTGATACTTTTTCGTACTGTCTTGCATAGCTCCATATATTCCACTTTGGAAGTCACATTTTCTTTAGTTGTCCTCATCTCTCTTCTTTTTTGCATCAAAATTTTGGTTTTCCTGATAATTTGTTCACATGCAACTTTGTCTTAGACCCACCTAATTTTGTTGATGTTTCCATAAGAGCTTTGGTTACTTTTCTGTTAACTTCAGAAATATCCACTTCTTCCGATGTTAGGCCTTCTAAAGCAGGGAATCTGTTCTTCAGTTCCAACTTGAAGGTATTAAGGTGTTTTTTAAGGTTGGTTATGTCAATACATTTTGTTTGTCTTATGAGCTTGCTACGTTCAAGTTTAGTGTTGAGGTGAATCTTACATCTCCCCAATCTATGGTCACTACCTGTGTTGAACTTGTTTAGCACACTGCAGTCGTTTATGACAAATTTTTTGTTACACATAATAAAATCAATTTCACTTGTCGTCCCATTTGGATGTCTCCATGTCCATTTCCTGTATGGCTTTTTCTTGAAAAGGGAGTTCAAGATGAAAAACCCTTCTGCCTCTGCAAACTCAACGAGAGTATTTCCACGCTGGTTTCTGTTGTCGTGACCGAATTTACCTACTGAAGTTTGATTCTGTTGCCGTTGCCCTATTTTTGCATTGAAATATCCCATAATTATTTTCAAGTGCTGCTTACCTTTATTATGTAGATGATGAATTTCCTCATAAAATTCTTCAATTTCTTCTTCAGGATTACTTGTGGTGGGTGCATAAGTTTGAATTATCTGAGCCTTGTATCTTCTTGAGAGTTGGATAACGAGTCGTGCAGCTCTGTGAGAGGAACGTTCAACTTCTAGTACTTTATCCTTCAGTTTCTTGTTTATTATAAATCCAACATCACTAGTTCTGCCAGTATCTGTGTCACGATAGTAGAAGAGATGTCCACTTTCTAGTTCAATGAGATCTTCTTTTCTCTTTACCTCACGTAGCCCGACGATGTCCCACTTGATCATTTGTAGTTTCTCTTCCAATTCAAGAAGCATATATATATATATTTATATATGTGTTTGTGTGTGTGTGTGCAAAAGAATATTAATGCACAAGCAACCAACCTTCGTAAACCAACAGCCATGGCCCCATGACCCCCAGATGCAGAAGAGCACAATAAAAGAAATTACAAAAAATTGACAAAGTAATGGCAAGTAAATACCATAAACAAACACCCAGGACCCCCAGACCACCCTACAGGGAAAGACATCCAGCGGCGCCATGCAAGCAAACCCAATCCAGGCCCCGCGAGAATGCCAAAATTTTCAAAAAAAGCAACAGACATCCACATTAAGATTTAGTGTTATAAATTTCAATGTATTCTGTCTACCCTACCTGAACTGCAGTTGATACAAAAAGAGTCATTAAACTAAAAATGAACTATAAAACCAATTACCAAAACTGTAATTCTACCTGGACTGTTATATATCGACGAAGAAACACAAACTAAAAATGAACCATTAAACTCCTTACTAGAATTGTAATCCCTTTGAAAAATAGCAACAGTAACATAAATTCTTCCACTAAACCTTCCTTGACACAAATGTAAACATTCATAAAGAGTTACGGTTAATATCCAAATCCAAGTCGGAAAATCAAACTCCATGTGTGTTCAGAAAATCCTGATATTGCTTTTTTTGGCTTACAGATTACACTAAGTCGTGGAAGATTCTCAATAGATGTTTTTAATAAAAGAACAAGTTTTGATTTCAGTCCTAAATTTCTGAGTGTTTGGACTTCAAGAATTCCAAAAACAATACACAGAAATATTATTATATCTAAATTTGAACGTATTACTCGCATTACCCGTATTACTCATTTGCAATAACATCACCACACAGTTGAAAATGATTTTTTCCACTTTGGAAAACAATTTTTATCCATTAAAATTTTGTAAATTAATTTTATTTTTGTAAGCTCTTATCTGCTTACAATCTGCACTCGTCTTTCAAGATTAGATTTTGTAACATTACACCCTGAAATATCTTTGGATTACCACTTTTTAGTGCCTTGAACCTTTTTCCTCCGAGTAGTCCCGGAGACTTATAACATCTATTCTTTACTTACCCTAAAACACTTGATTGACATTGCTAAATATTGGATTATTTTAGAACGTACATAGAAAAGAGAAGCTAAATTTGTTCACTGAGATTTTCTGAACACACTTGGAGTTTAATATTCCGTGACTCTTTATGAATGTTTACATTTCTGTCAAGCAAGGTTTCGTGAAAGGATTTATGTTACTGTTGCTATTTTTCAAAGGGATTACAATTCTAGTGAGGAGTTTTATGGTTAATTTTTAGTTCCAGTGGTTCTTCTTCTTATGTACAGTATAACAGTTCAGATAGAATTACAGTTTTATTAAAGAGTTTTATAGTTCATTTTTAGTTTCAGTGGCTCTATTTTGTACATTCTACAGCACAGGTAGGGACGACAGAATGCATTGAAATTTATAACACAAAATGTTAATGTGGACGGCTGTTGTTGCTTTCTTTCGAGATGTTTGGCATTCATTCTCGTGGGGCCTGGACTGTGTTTGTTTGCTTGGGGCTTCTTAATGTCTTTCCCTGCCGGGTGATGCGGGGGTCCTGGGTGTGTGTTTATGGTGTTTACTTGGCATTGTTTTGTCATTTTGTAATTTCTTTTATTGTGCTTTTCTTCATCCGAGGGTCACGGGGCCATGGTTGTTGGTTTACGAAGGTTGGTTGCTTGTATGTTACTATTACTTTGCACACACTATCTACATCTATTGCTTGCAGCACAGCGCAGTTTTGTTGTAGTTTATATTACATGAGTAGTATATGAACTTTTCTTTGATATATATACATATCATCATCATCATTGTCAACCATTATTAATCCACTGCTGGACGAAGGTCTCCCCAAGTTTCCTCCACAACGGTCTGTCTTGTGCCAGTCTCCTCCACGTCACCCCCGCATACTTTCGAATTTCATCCACCCATCTCCCATGTGGTCTTCTTCTGGGTCTTTTCCTGTCCCTTGGAATCCAATCTAAAATTTCGGCTGTCCATCGATGATCTGTCCTTCTGGCAGTATGTCCAGCCCATTGCCATTTCAGGGATTTAACTCTGATCATGATGTCTTCCACTCTTGTCATTTTTCGGATCCACGAGTTCCTCTTCTTATCTCTCCTGGTTACACCAAGTATGCACCTCTCCATGCTGCTTTGAGTTGTCTGCAGCCTTTGTATGTCTCTTTTAGTTAAGGTCCACGTCTCTGCACCATACGTAAGCACTGGAAGGATGCATTGATCAAACACTTTTCTTTTAAGACATAATGGCATATTGCTCTTGAAAATTATGCTGTTTCTTCCAAAAGCTCTCCAGGCAAGTTTTGTACGCCGATTAATTTCTTCATCAATGTGACCCTCACTTGATATCTGCTGTCCAAGATAAACGTACATGTCTGTTATCTCCAGCTTTTCTCTATCAATCGATAAATCTTCATTTCTTGTAAAAGCATTGAACATCACTTTTGTCTTCTGAAAGTTCATTTTTAATCCCACTTCTTTACTCTTGTCAGCAAGTTCCTGGATCATACTCTGCAGCTCTGATGGGGTAGTTGCAAAAATGACTACGTCATCAGCAAAACGAAGGTGGGTTAGATAATCTTCATTTATCTTTATCATCTTGTTTTCCCAGCTCAGCGACTGAAAAACACCCTCCAATGTGGCATTAAAGCGCTTCGGAGATATGGTGTCACCTTGTCTCACTCCCTTTCCAATTTTTACGTGTGTTGTATTTTCAAACAGCCTTATCTTTGCACTTGCATTTTCATAGATGTTATTAATAATATTAATGTATGCATCTTCAATACCGCAGGTTTTCAGAGCCATTGTAACTGCTGATGGTTTTACCGAATCAAAGGCTTTTTCATAATCGATAAAAGCCATGCACAATAGAAGTTCATATTCCCTCGCTCTTTCAGTCAGTTCTCTCAGTACGTGGATATGATCTATTGTGCTGTAGCCACTCCTGAATCCAGCTTGTTCTCTCGGTTGAGCCATGTCCAGTGTTACCTTCAAGCGGTGTGAAAGAACTTTAGTGAAGATTTTATAAACTACTGATAGGGGGCTGATAGGTCTGTAGTTTCCGAGATCCTCAATGTCACCTTTCTTATGTAGCAGATCATTGTAGCGGTGTTCCAATCCTCAGGAATCTTTCCTTCATTAAGGCAGCGAGTGAAAATTTGGGCGAATACTGTTCCATTTCTCCACTTGCTTCTTGTTTGATGTCTACAGTAATTCCATCTTCTCCTGTAGCTTTTCCCCGCTTCATGTTCTTGATTGCATGTGCAACTTCTGCTGGAAGGACTGGAGGAACTCTGGTACTGGTATCTTTCATGATGTCTGGAGTGCATGTATCATCCCTTTCATATAATTCGGAGTAGAAATCTTTCACTCTTGTCAAAATTTCGCCTCTATTTCTTGTTACAGAACCATCTTCTTTTCTCAGTGCCATAATCTGTTTTCTTCCCTTACTGAGATGTCCCTCTCTCTCTATATATATATATACTGTATACAGCATGAACTGACCCCTTCGAGACATGCTTTCGACAAGGTTTTAGAACACAGCGGTGGGTAGGCGCTTCCATTCAGTACATAATGCTGCCGCTAACTGTTGCTTAGCAGTAGGCCTTGGTTCCAAATTTCTTATGCGGCGCTCTAATTCATGCCATAGGTGTTCTATGGGATTAAGATCAGGGCTTTGTGCTGGCCAGTCCATACACGATACTGAATTATCGTCAAACCGCGCCGTGACATTCCTTGCTTTATTGATGGGTGCATTATCCTGCTGGTACAAACAAGCCTCGGTTCCATAGTATTGCCACAGAGTTGGTAGGGCATAATTGTCCAGAATATCTAGGTAGACGTGATGGTTAACATGTTTGTCCACGATAACCAAAGGGTCGGGTCCATACCACGAAAAACACCACCACACAGGTACACTGCCAGCTCCAAACTTGACCGTAGAAACAGTACACTGCCAGCGCCAAACTTGACCGTAGCAACATTACACTGCCAGCTCCAAACTTGACCGTAGGAACAGAACACTGCTAGCTCCAAACTTGACCGTAGAAACAGTACACTGCCAGCTCCAAACTTGACCGTAGGAACAGTACACTGTGGTAAATAGCATTTCCCCGGCTGCCGCCATACTCATGAATGGCCATCAGACTGATAGATCGTGTATCTGGATTCATCAGTCCATAGGATCCGTTTCCATTGATCTACGGTCCACGGTAAATGTTCTTTACACCATGCTAAACGACGAGTAGCATTCCGAGTGGAGATGAAAGGCTTATGAGCAGCCGCACGACGACGGTAACCCATGGAATAAAGTTCTGTGCGAATTGTACTTGTACATACCGAGGTTCCAGCATTGTTACTCACCTGTACACTGAGGTCTCATTCAGTACTCCGTCGATTAGCTGTAACAACTCTGCTAAGGCTTCGACGTCTTCTATCACTAATTTTCTTTGGTATGCCGGTAACATTTTGCTGCTTCAGGCACGCCATGTGTAATTGTCCAGAAAATCTTACAAGAAGAACACTTTTTCAGTACATCAAAAGAAGTTGACTTGGGCATGTTCAAACGCCTCTCTGCTTCTCTTATGGACAACCCACTAATATAACACCCAACAATCTTTCCTTTCTCAAAGTCAGTTCTTTCCCGCCGCGACATTTTCACTCAACCACATAGTGCGATATTATTGCGGTCAGCTGCAGGCTTCTTCTTATGTCGTTTGCAGCTGTACAGCGCATCTTAACAACGCAGCGGGTCCGTTAATTTGGTTTTGAAGGGGTGTCCGGTAATTTTTGTCAATACTATATATATATATATATATATATATATATATATATATATATATATATAAATATAATTCGGTCACGGTAACAGAAACCAGCGTGGAAATACTCTCGTTGAGTTTGCAGAGACAGAAGGGTTTTTCATCTTGAACTCCTTTTTCAAGAAAAAGTCGCACAGGAAATGGACATGGAGACATCCAAATGGGACGACAAGTGAAATTCATTTTATTATGTGTAACAAAAAATTCGTCCTGGAAGACTGCAGTGTGCTAAACAAGTTCAACACAGGTAGTGACCATAGATTGGTGAGGTGTAAGATGCACTTCAACACTAAACTCGAACGTGGCAAGCTCATAAGACAAACAAAATGTATTGACATAACCAACCTTAAAAAACACCATAATACCTTCAAATTGGAACTGAAAAACAGATTCTCTGCTTTAGAAGGCCTAACATCGGAAGAAGTGGATATTTCGGAAGTTAACAGAAAAGTAACCAAAGCTCTTATGGAAACAGCAACAAAATTAGCTGGGTCTAAGAACAAGTTGCATGTGAACAAATTATCAGGAAAACCCAAAATGTTGATGCAAAAAAGAAGAGAGATGAGGACAACTAAAGAAGATGTGACATCCAAAGTGGAATACATAGAGCTATGCAAGACAGTACGTAAAAGTACCACTGAAGACGTAAGGAAATTCAACTATGAACTAGTGAGGAAAGCAATTGAAAACAATCAAAGCCGAAGCTCTTATGGAATAGCAAAGGGACATCTCAGTAAGGGAAGAAAACAGATTATGGCACTGAGAAAAGAAGATGGTTCTGTAACAAGAAATAGAGGCGAAATTTTGACAAGAGTGAAAGATTTCTACTGCACGTTATATGAAAGGGATGATGCATGTACTCCAGAAATCATGGAAGGTACCAGTACCAGAGTTCTTCCAGTCCTCCCAGCCGTAGTTGAACATGCAATCAAAAACATGAAGCGGGGAAAAGCTCCAGGAGAAGATGAAATTACTGTAGACATCATACAAGAAGCAAGTGGAGAAATGGAAACAGTACTCGCCCAAATTTTCACTCGATGCCTTAATGAAGGGAAGATTCCTGAGGATTGGAACAACGCTAAAATGATCCTGCTACATAAAAAAGGTGACATTGAGGATCTCAGGAACTACAGAGCTATCAGCCTCCTATGAGTGGTTTTATAAAATCTTCACTAAAGTTCTTTCACACCGTTTGAAAGTAACACTGGACATGGCTCAACAGAGAATACAAGCTGGATTCAGGAGTGGACACAATAGATCATATCCACGTACTGAGAGAACTAATTGAAAGAGCGAGGAAATATGAACTTCCATTGTGCATGGCTTTTATCGATTACGAAAAAGCCTTTGATTCGGTGAAACCATCAGCAGTTACAATGGCTCTGAAATCCTGTGGTATTGAAGATGCATACATTAATATTATTAATAACATCTATGAAAATGCAAGTGCAAAGATTCGGCTGTTCGAAAATACAACACACATAAAAATTGGAAAGGGAGTGAGACAAGGTTACACCATATCTCCGAAGCTCTTTAACGCCACATCAGAAAATGTCTTTCAATCACTGAACTGGGAAAACAATGGGATAAAGATTAATGGAGATTATCTAACCAACCTTAGCTGCAGAGTATGATCCAAGAACGTGCTGACAAGAGTAAAGAAGTGGGATTAAAATTGAACTTTCAGAAGACAAACGTGATGTTCAATGCTTTTTACAAGAAATGAAGATTTATCGATTGATGGAGAAAAGCTGGAAATAACGGACACGTACGTTTATCTCGGACAGCAGATATCAAGTGAGGGTCACATTGATGAAGAAATTAATCGGCATACAAAACTTGCCTGGAGAGCTTTCGGAAGAAACAGCATAATTTTCAAGAGCAATATGCCATTATGTCTTAAAAGAAAAGTGTTTGATCAATACATCCTTCCAGTGCTTACGTATGGTGCAGAGACATGGACCTTAACTAAAACAGACTTACAAAGGCTGCAGCCATCTCAAAGAAGCATGGAGAGGTACATGCTTGGTGTAACCAGGAGAGATAAGAAGAGGAACTCGTGGATTAGAAAAATGACAAGAGTGGAAGACATCATGATCAGAGTTAAATCCCTGAAATGGCAATGAGCTGGGCATACTGCCAGAAGGACAGACCTTCGATGGACAGCCGAAATTTTTGATTGGATTCCAAGGGACAAGAAAAGACCCAGAAGAACACCTCATGGGAGATGGGTAGATGAAATTCGAAAGTATGCGGTAATGACATGGAGGAGACTGGCACAAGACAGACCGTTGTGGAGGAAACTTGGGGAGACCTTCGTCCAGCAGTGGATTGATAATGGATGATGATGATGATGATGATATATGTTTTCAAACACATCTGCGAGAGTTAAAAATTTCCTCAGCAGTAATGTTAAGCTGTAGCACCGGATCCTGATGGAGTTAGTCAATTTTTTTGGATTAAGTAACTTATATGTTTAATTTCAGTTTCTGCTTTTTTCTTGACGACATATGAAGCTTCAGAATATGTTTTACAGCTACACGAATAATCACACGCTTATAATGTGTTGAAAGTTTCCAAAATATGGATGTTGTTTTCATCATTACCCCTGAGACGGAAGAAACACTCTTCCTTCATATATCATGACTAATCATTTTCATCCCGCGTGCACCATTGTCGAAGACAAAATCCCAAAGTGCGATTTTTTTTTGAAAAAGGAATTTTTTTTGCTTTTCAAAAACAAAGCGGAAAGAAAGCCGCGTCGAAATCTGGGCAAGAATACTTTTGACACGACACGTTTGACCGGCAAGAAAATTTCTTCTCGCTGACCCGTGATATCTTTGGAAATAAAACGCTTAAGAAAAATAAGTGGAGAATCATAATCAGTGTAAATGAATAAAACCTCAACGTGGTTGGACAGAATGGCCTGATATTTAGAAAAAGTACACTGACGATAACATTTATAATTTGAATAAAGAGGTGTGTTTTACATTCTGACTCCAAATCGGACTGTGAAATTTAAAGGTGAGAAATGTGCAGGGAAAAATTTCTCAGGAATCGTCTGACTATGTTAATATGCACCAGTATGTCTAAGAAGGGCAAAGACAAAATTATTGGTAATAGGAAAATTTTCAAATACATGGCGTTTTTAAAATGTGCAACATCCGAGAGTTTCTTACAAGTGCAACATGCATGTTAGGGAGTAGGACAAGAAACTTCGAAAGAAAAACAATAAAATGTGCTTGTTATAGAAAACCTTCCAGCACATCCACGCATTAAAAGCTGCACTAACGTCGAATATGTAATTTGCTGAACCCTTATTTGTTCCAATTCGTATCATTGCTTGTCCGTATGGGCTAAAAACTTTATTAAACATGAATAAATATAAAATGCGGTATTTTCGAATAAACGGCAAGGTTATGTGTTGGGACAGTACTTACGGATCCACAGTCCACTTTATTTTCTATTTTCAAGTACGCAAAGCATTCGTCGATTGTAACAGCAATTTCCAGCACACTTCCAGATACTACTTCGCAACAATATAAGTTTCACAATTATTGCTCTCCGTCATCAATTACAGAACACATTCTACGTACAGGGTGTCTATAAATGAAGTATACAACTTCAGTATGCTATTAAAAATATGATAGCAAAAAAATCTGACTTTAAACGTCAATAGACGAGGCAGGTGTTAAAGTTTGTTAAGTCATATGATAGATGGCGCCAGGTATCTTATGTAATGAAAAAGCTCGTCAAACATGAAATATAACAGACATAGCTTCCCTTGTGTAGAAAGGAACGTGCGTGTTTTGGTTTGCGGAGTAAAAATGTTTAACAACAGTTTATAGTAAGTTCAGAACGGAGTACAAGGCACAGCCGCCGATATAAAATCTCCATGTGTTCGCAGCACACAAGAAAGACAGCCTAAAGGTTAATGTCTGGCTTGGCATAATAGAACACAGATTGAGAGGGCCCTTTTCTTCGCTGAGAAAACCGTTACTGGCATAACGTACCAGGAAATGTTAGAACAATCCGCAATTTCACAACTCCATGATATTCAAGATATCATTTACCGGCAAGATGGAGAGCTTCCGCACTGGTCTTTGCATGTACGCAGATCTTTAGACCACCATTTTTCAGGGAGTTGGATTGGACGTGGAGGTCCGACGTCATGACCACTCCGTTCTCCTGATATTACCCCATGTGATTTTTTTTTCTTTGGGGCTTTATTAAGGCCATTAGGTACAAGAAAATTTTTACACCTATCATTGAGCTCAAAGAACGCATTATTGCAGCCATCCTCCTTGTTACATCTGACATTCTGCAGCGTACGTGAGTGGAACTGGACTATCGTTTAGACACGCTGGGAGCAATTGGCGGAGTACACGTGGAGACCTACTGACATTTTTAAAAAAATGTCAGTAGAAAAAAATGTCAGTTACCATGTGTTTTGACATTAAAAGTAAGTTGTTATTTATTGTAGTTTTTTTAAATAGCATACTGAAGTTTTATACTTCATTTATGGGCATCCTGCATATATATATCGTACTCCTGTCATAGCATCTCTCTCAGACATCAACTCTCAGTCTTTAAACACAGCATTTTAAATATTGCTCTTAAAATGAATACAGCTATAAGTCTAAGTGAAAACAGTTCTTAACATCTCACCACTCTTTAACTGAACTCTGTTTTATTCATATTTTTAATTTCACTTTGACTCACTGTCAGGCTGCCAACTTTTTATAGTTCATCTCGTGAAATATTGTGGCCTTACGTCGGAATATAATTTAACGTGGAGAAAGCAAATTTAGACGAGAACACAGAAAATCAAAATGAAGGTTAAATTAGCGGTGTACGTTACACAAGGTAGAGTATAATGAACACACGAAACGAATTAAGCATGTACTTCAATATATTATACGTATTTCAATTACAAATATAAAATGTAACATGTGTTGCAAATATTCAAAGTTGTACTGAAGTTTTTAATTACCCCGTGTTTATCACGGACGCACACACAGACGCACGCAGGGGTTACACTCACATTCTCTCTCTTTCTTTGTTTCTCTCTCTTCCCCGCTCTCTTTTCTTTCTACTCTCACTATATCTTCTCCTCATTACTTTATGTTTCCTCTTGCTCTTTATCCTATTTTTGCTTCTATGCTCCCTGGATTATACATGGACAACGACATATCTATCTTTCATCCCATACCCTTCGTTTTACTTCACAGGAGTTGGAAGGTTTTAGCTTCCAAAGGGTGAAGAACGAATATATCAGGTCTTGAGTTCACTACGGAATTCCTTCATCTCCTAAGCGGCTTGTATACCCTTACTTCATCCGGTTTTGTTCCCAGAGTTGCAAATCTTTTTCATAATATCTTTGATGACATAATTATGATTGTCGTCTTGTTTGCTAATGCCTAATTTTCGCTTACACATGATTAGCTGGCGTAATTGTTCTCCCGTTGTGGTTCTCTCCCTTCCCTGGAGACAGGAATCTTAAATTTAAAATTAAAGACTTTTCCTCTGATTGAACGATATGTACTGCGAAACTATTACGCGTAGTGAAAACATGTTTCGAAAAAGAAATTAAATAAGGACGTAAATTCACAAGCACAAAATATATTTTTGCTATTATGCATTACTTCCACTCAACGACAAAAACCAGAAAATATCTCTAATACTTAGCTGTGCTTGACCTAAAATTTCACCCCCAATATGCTTTCTACAAATCGAAGGGCAGGACGAATGTCACTCAAAGGAAATATTCTGTAGAAAATCTACCACTAAAATTGGTTATGTTGTGTTCACAAATTAAAAGTGGTAAAATGATAATTATACCTCTCATATCATTGTGAAACCATTTGTTGAATTCGCCCTTTCTAGAAAAAGGACTGCCATGAAACACATGTGTATAAATTTCTGCTACTTAACAAAAACATTAAGCACTTTTAAAAGCTAGAAAATTTCTAAAAAATTCTTGGATTTGGCGTGTCTCGGGTTCAAAATTAATTTTCCCGTTCTGACCTTCATGAGGTATTGCGGCATTTAAAGGCTAGAAAAAACCGTTAACATAAGTATGTCTTGATGAGTGTCCCTCAGGAACATGCTGCTGGTAAAATGTTTGAGAGAAAAAACCGTATTTGAATTGAAAAAGAATAACAGTATGAAACTCATTTTACTAACAAGAACTTCGAATTTATTTATAAAAGAACCTAAATGAAATTACGTTTCTTCTTTTCAAATTCCAGCTTACAAAAAAATCAAAAAAAATCCAGAGAGTACCCTGGTACTCTTAGTAGATAATTTATACTGTGCATCTTGCGCATGCCAAGATCTTTGTGGGTGTGAAATAAAACGTGTGGTTCCACAGTATACATTTATTTACGTACAATACATTGTATTTATTGGAGTCACTCACGACCACACAGAGCCACCGTCCGGTACATACTGAGTCCAATTAAATAATAAAAACAATTAATAAGGTTTATCAATTCCTCACATTGAGCGGTATTTAGATAGGTGGATTAATGAATGTCATTTTTCGTAAAACCAATGAAAGGAGATATGTGAATCATAAAATTATACAGGGTGATTCAAAAGTCTCCTAACTCTGAATTCAAATATTTCTACCTCGAATATAGTGATGTATAACTAATTTTACGTACTGTTATATCGACACTTGTACTTAATGAAAACCACTTTACAGTAGATGCTGGAATTGTCCACCATTCTGTTGAAGACACAAATTCACCCGACGACACATGTTGTCGGATACTCTTTTCAGCGTGTTGGTTGGTATGTCCCTCACAGCTGTGATGATGTTGTTCAGCAGGTCCTGTACCGTCATAGGGTTGTTGTGGCAAACTGTCTTTCAGATAGCCACAGAAATAAAAGTCTAGAGGACTCAAGTCTGGTGAGCGAGGCGGCCAAAGTTTTTACGAGATTAATCGATCGCGGAAGAACTCACGGAGCATCTCCATTGTGTGGTTTGATGTGTGACACGTTAGCCATCTTGTTGAAACCAACAGTAACGTTCGTGTTCTTCCAGCATCACTACAAATTGATGGATGATGTCTGCATACACAGCGGAATTTACAGTTGTGTCGAAAAAAAATGGCCTTACAATTCGCCATCTAGACATGGCGCACCACACTCCAACTTTCTGACAGTGAAGTCTAACCTCATGCTATGCGTGTGGATTCTCCGCAGCCCATATGCGAGTGTTTTGGCTATTGACATATCCATTCAAATGAAATCATGCCTCGTCACTGAAAAAAGTGTTGTTAAGCTGGTTAGTCACATTGTTGCGCGTGAAACTCTTATACCATTGGCAGTAGGCAATGCGCTTTCAAAGGACGTAGATCTTTCACTACTTAAGTTATGTACGGCCGTAGCTCTTTCACTACTTAAATTCTGTACGGCCGTAGCTTTAGACATTTTATAGCCCTCTGGCAGGCTGAATACGATGCCCCTAACTCTTGCCACACCCGTCGAAGTGACTTCCGAGAAGAGCGCTGCAGGGAAACCTGAATTTTCTCCAGAAACGTGGTCGTTACCACGGCCGGCTGGCCGCTTTTAGGCTTATCCTGAACACTGCCTGTCTCACAAAACCGATTCACAAGGTCATGCACAGTTGTTTTTTCCTGGCATAGGAGCATCAGGAAACTTCCTTTGAAACAGCTGGATGCAACGTTGGTAAGACTTTTCCGCAAAATAAACTCGTAACAAAGCGACTCTCTGTTCTTGCGTGTGAGTCATGACCAACTAACGTTACTGCTTGCCCGCGTAAGCGTAGTATCACGTGGTGCTATCACGTGGCGCAGCTCGCTCCCCAAGGTCACACACAACAGCCGCAATACTCGGGTATCTTTTATGGTTTTACAGCAAATACGTTTTAAAATATAGAGTTCGAGGACTTTTGAATCACCCTGTATATTCATTAAACTGTGGTGGCGGCAGTAGCAAGTATTTCGACTGCTAAGTCTTTAAAAACAATATTCATTTTCATTATTGTTATCGTCATTATATTTTATTCAGATTTAGACGAACGTAAGAAACGACACTGACACCGATAAAATGCGATGTAACTACGGAAGTCAATCTGCGTATGAGCAAGCTAAAATCTGACCTCAAGATAGAAAGAAAAGCTGGATCGCAAGTGTGTTAGTGAGGATGATTGGTAACCTTTTGTCTAGGATATCTACAGCTTAAACCTCATCGTGCTATACATCATTTTAAAGCTCTCGAGAATAGCAGATAAATTCCACTTGGGGGTCGAAAAGGAGCCAAAATTTGCTACGACGCATATACTTTATTACTGTCGAGAAAGATGCATATAATCAAAATGTATTTTTGTTATGACTTTTATCACATTTAGCATCTGGTTCTCGTAATTTACGCAGATTGCAAGGAAATATCATTACGTTTATGTAAAACATGTTGAAATAATGTTTCGGCGATGGTTTAGTAAAATATATTGAGTGAAAATGAAATTAACTATAGTTGCGTCAGTTCATGGGATAGCATGCGGTACGATTAGATTACAACACTGGTTTTGGCTCATCGACTATTTCCGTTACATCGAAATTTCTTACTTGGGATTTACTTTAGTGCAGTCGGAAAAGATGCGTAGTATCAAAAACGTATATTTTTCAAAATTACTTTACCCCTCTGTTTACGGTTTGGTGTCTGTTTATACCTAACTTTTAAAAGTAAATGACATTTTTGGCATGCGGTAACTTTCAAATGAGAACTGGTTCAACTAATGGAAACAGCTTATGTAGTTTTAAGCTAATTGTTTAACTGTAATATAAGCTTCTTATAGTTGTGGCTTAATTTGCTTAGCTCAGATCTTAGCTAAATGTTCTTAGATAACTTTGTGTAGCCCAGATTCAAACTCTGAATAATTAATTCACTTCAAACCGCCAGAAATAAGAAGTGCATAAGAGATAAGAGACTAACGTACTAAATCCAACATCTTTATTATTTCACTCACTGAAAAATGAAATCCATTGATGCAACGTGACTCTCAGGACTACACACAAAATTCAGTCCAATGACAGCAACAGCCTATGGCATATCTCAAATTTTATATCAACAATTAAAAATCTCAACATTTAACAATCGACTAGTAATCGCATAGATCTCGATAAGTCCAGCTGCGATGTACTACGGAGGTGAAGCACGTGTCAAGACGTCAAATCTGCAGCGATACATTCCGTCGGTGTAGTTTAGTCGGTTAGAACAACTCACTCCAGAGCGAGAAGACGCGACTTCAATCTCCGTAACCGAGAAATTTGTGAATTTCACACAACATGTCTCCAATCTCTACTCAGCGTTGTGATTTTATATTACTGTGACCCACTGTCAGGGTTGCCGTATCATGGAAGCTCTTCGAAAAAGTAATGTGCCACCAAAAAGCAACGTGATTTGCATATGAAACAGAAACTCAAAAAGGGAGATTACTTAGTTATACGTCGCTAGCCACTTTTCGAATATTTTCGATATCGCAACACTGGATAGCCTACTGTGTAGAATCAAAGAGTTGTCATATCGGTTTGAAGCTTGAACACAATAACTGTTGCATATTTTATTATTTAATACAAAGAAAATTTTGATGATGGACGTCCTTAGGTTGCTTTAAAACAAAGAATTTCTAAAACACATTTTCTGTTAATATTCTATACCAATTTAATAGCTTACTATTCAATTGTGATACAATTTGTCAAAAGCCAGCCGAGTGTGATACTAATAAATTGCATCACTTGGTTAGAATAAAATGTATTAGCGAAAGAGACTTTCTTTTCGAACAGGAAATGAGGCAGAAAACTTCTCGAATTCGAAACTGAAGAACATTATGTAGGCTGCATTCCTCAGGAAAAAAGAAAGAAAGAAAAAGAAAGTTAGCGGAGAACATGAGAGCAATTATACGTTCCACATGTAAGGAGATCTTTATTTAGGATAACGAGGGTTAAGCGTCGGCTGGAATCAGCCTGATCATCAATTATTTGTAATTCAATGGTAGGAAACTCCCGACCGGCCGAAAGGAAGCGATCTTGAAGGATAAAAAAAGAAACATAACCTAATTTCTCCTTTAGCTTTTAGCCTTTTCCTCTCTGTTGCGAGGAAATCGACCATTTTACCCGTAACTGCCAATTCCACCTTCTCAACACCTACATCTTCCTCACAAGAACCCTTGAAAGGAGAGGTAGATTCAGATGCTGCGTGACTTAAATTCGCCCATTCTGTTTCCCCCACTGCCTCACAGCAATGTGAAGAAGATGGTGGCTTTGATCAACCGCTGGCGGTTTCACCGTAGCAACGAATAATACGTGTAATGTACTTTATCAGTTGTCGTCCATTAGCAAATAAAGTTACATACCTCCCTCTAATCTACTTCAAAGGAAGCCGCCGAAAATAAATATGTATTTGTTTCCGAGAATTCCCAAGGCGTAATGATCCGTAAGGAACGTGTAGATTTCGCACTTCTAATTCCCTACACAGAATTTGGTTTTCACTACATTCATGGTTCCCTTACTTGATGTTAAAGAAGACATTAACCTACGTAAAGAACAGAGAGGGGGAAACATCTTTATAGAACTAGCAAATTCTATTTATGAGAAACTAGAGCCACGACTTTCATAGCAGAGACTCGAATAAAAAGTACACAAGGATCTTCTTCTTCAGCTATACATTGTAAAGAAACTAGTTGAATGAACGCGCATTTCCATCTATTTCTTCCAGCATCACTAGTATGCCGGAATATTTTACATTAGCAAAACTAACTTTGGTCCAGTCAGTTGCGTATATTCGACGCTGGCTAGGCTAGCTGCGAAACCCAGAGAATGCACAAATAAAAGTAAATTAAATATACACAACTGAAAGTCAATTATCAACGGCATTAAGATATGTCGATGCTTTCGAGGCAAAAAAAACAAAAAAAAAAAAAAACGCGAGCGTATTCGTTTCTTTCGATTATGAGAATCAGTCTGCCGAGCGATGATCAACGGCGTAACGCAAGTAGGTCTTCGAGAGCCTTCGCTGTTCTGATGCGAAGAGCTTCAATACTGTCTCCTGCTAGCATTTCCATGGCAACGTGAATGAGCTACGGAGGTGAGCGGACCATTGCTTTGCGCCAGGCTTCGCTGAGAAAAAGAAGACTTCGGATTACCTCAGTCCTTCCATGTTTCCAGCGCGTATCGCGAGAGTCGTTTCAGTTTGTATGAAGTGTCAATGAATTAAAATCAGTAATATATCTTAAATTCGTGGCTTTGTTGGATTCGAACTGTTTTGATAAATTTTGTGAAAGCTTCCCTGAACATCTATCAGACCTTAAAGAACTCTACGCTTCAAATTTTGACACAGCTCGATTAAAAAATGAACTAAAGGTGTTTTATTCCCTTGATGAACACAAAACAAATCTGTAAGAGACATTACTTGTTAAATAAAGTTGAATTATTGGACATATTGTTATTGAGGTGTACGAATTACCAGAACAATATTAAACTGTTCAACAACTGCCAAAAGAAGTTTTTCCGTATTAAAAAGAATCAAGATATATCTTAGAGCCATACAAGGACATGCAGATTTGAGCAACTAGGCTGGTTTGTTAATAGAGAAAAACATTTTAAAGTATGAATAAGTACTCGAAAGAAACATTTTTGTGAAAACGAAACACTTAAGTTTACACAAAAGGAAAGAAGAATGGAGTTCATGTACAAATAAGTGTTTAATCCTCATAATTATTTGATATGTTAACAATAGAATGTACCTAAAATTTAGAAAAAATGTTACTTCTATTACTTAACAATTAAAAAATAAACTTCGCAATTTTTAAAAAAACAGTGGGGGAGGGGGTAAAAAGCCCAGGTCTCGGACCCAAGATACGCCACTGGGTCCAGTATATACTACACTTGCTATTCATATGCTAAAACATGTCATTTACAAGTGTTTACTTATTTCCCCCAAAAAACAATAAAATCACGCCTAAGGTTTCCACATAAACGCCAAACATCACACTTACAAGGTCTGACCGCAATTTTTTAAGTCAAACTTTATGACAAGTTTAATTGTACCCTGGACGTCGTTTCCAGGTAGGCACCTCTCATGTTACGATACCCACTTTTGAATTGATATAAATCTAAGGTGGCCATGTTTGTATCTTCAGGAAATAAATTCTCTTAAAGTTTTAACTAATGCGTAATGACTAGTTTTTAGCACGTCTTTTGTAAACAAAAGTACACTGAAGTGCTAAAAGTAATGAGATACGTGCTTAGTATCGTGTAGGACTTCCTCTAGTCGACGAAGTGCACCAACTCGACGTGGAATCGATTTCACAAGTGGCCGGAAATCTTCTGGAGAGATACTGAGCCATGCCTTTTGAATTGCAGCCCATAGTTCCCTGGTATTTGTGGGTGCAGTATCTTGGTGCGAATGGACCTTTCCATCACGTCCCCTAATTGCACTATTGGGTTCATATCGGGAGTACGTGGCGGCCACACCATCCGTCGGAAATGTCCAGAATGCTATTCGAACCAATTTTGGTCAACTTGGGCCAGATGACATGGTGCATTGCCAGTCTGGAAAATCCGATCGTTGTTTGGGTACGTGAAGTCCATGAAGGGCTGAAAATGGTTTTCCAGCAGAGCAACAAAGCAAATACCGGCTAATGACGTATTTACGAGGACCAAAAGACACAATCCGCGCCACGTAAAGACACTCCACACAGGTATGGAACCACCACCAGCTTACACAGTGCCTTGCTGACTGATTGTGTCCATGGCCTCGTGGAGTTGGCGCCGCACCCGAACCCTACCATCAACTCGTAACAACTGGTAGCGTAACGCATCGGACCACGCCACGTGTTGCCAGTCTTGCATGGTCCAATTGCTGTGTTCACGAGCCCAGATGAGTCGCTGTGTCCAATGTCGTGGTGTTAACAAAGGTACCCTGGTGGGTCTTCTGCTCCCATATACCAAATGGACACTAAATTACGCTACACGGACCTCATGAATATGTCTCTGGCACCTCCTTCATTGAACCTGGATGTTATTTGAGTCAATGTCGCTTGTCTGTTAGCATGGACAATCCCGGTCAGACGCCGGTGGTCACGGTCATTCAGCACCCGTGGTCTGTCTCATCGTTGTCCATGGTGGGTGGTAATGCCTTCCATGAGGTATTCTCGTTACACACGTGACACCGTGGATCGAGGATTGTTGAATGTTCGCACAACTTTGGAAATTGAATGTTCCATCCGTGTGGCTGCCAATATCATGACTCGTTCAAACTCTGATAATTCACGTCGGTTTGCCATAAACCTACTGGCGGTTATTCAACCCGACTCACGAGATTACACCACGCAACTGATAGAAATCGTGGCGCCCGTCGAAGCCATTATACGACGGCAGCACTAGTTAAAAATTTGCATACTGGTATCCCATGACTTTTGGCACTTCAGTGTACGTGTTTATAGTAACACTTTGTCCGTCCGTCTGTCTGTCTGTGGACACCATATCTCTACAACTACACTGCCGGACAATTGCTAAGGACGGATGACAATAGCAACCATAAAATGGAAGGCAGGAAAATGTGCAAATTAGCATAAGTGCGGGATACAGTAAGACGTGTTGTGCGTATGCAAATTTTGGATTGCCGAACTTGTTCGTGACGTCATAGCGCTGATAACAATTTTTTGGTAAAGAATAGTTTAGAGGAGCCTATTTCTGTTTCTCATGTATTTGCTTCAAAATCTGCGCTTCGGACAGCTCGATTTAAAAAGTCCTTTCGTGGACAGATACTGTTTCCCTCGGAAAGTCTTTTCAGCATGCTTTCTGGTTAAAATAATGAACATCTTTTTTACCAGGGGCGTAGATGTATATCTTATTTCGTATATATCTCTGCTTCTAAGAGTCCGATTGGAAAAGTTCTTTCTATATCGGCGAGAGTTTCCAGTGCAAAATGTTTAATTTTTCTTAATGTACACGTATGCCACTAGAGGGCGTAAGTTCACGATCCCGTTTACAACATGTTTGAGGAAATATCTGGGGGAATAAAAACCCAATTGAAAAAATTCTTCTTCGGTCAGATACTTCCGACTATGAAAACATTTTCTGCCCATTTCCTCCCCAAAGTGTAAAATTTCTCCTCTACGAGTGCACAAATGTTTAATCTGTTTTTCTCGATATCTCTGCTTCCAAAACGTCCGATTTAAAAACCGGATGCATTTACCTTTATGCATTTCCCTCTTGTTCGATTTAAAACCGGATGTATTTACCTTTTAACACCGGCTGCCATTTATCTTGTGGAGCCCTTTAGGTTTGTATTTGAGGAGTTCTGTAGTTCACGGTTCTGTCGCTAGGTGGTGTTTGTGCATTGCTGTATCTCCGCTTCTAAGAACCCTTTTGAGAAATTTCTTTTTTACTGTATGCCATTCGCTGCGATAAAGTTATGGAACATTATCCTCATTTAGAAACACAGAGCTTTTCCGCTGGGGTACCTGAAGGCCAAACCTTTTTGTTGCTCTCTGCCTCCGGTAGACCTATTTGAAAAGTTCTTTTTCGTTAGCATAGGTTTTTGCCGTGAAGAATACTATTAATATGTTTTCAACTTTTCCATTATGCAAAATTCTTCCGCCAGAAGGTGTAATTGTATATCATATTTTCTCCTATATTTCTTCTTTTAACTGTTCGATTTGAAAAACTGTCTCTGATACCTCCTGCAACGAGAAGCGTTCTGTTCACCATTTGTTAATATTCGTAACATACGTTTTAACCACTGGTGGAGACAAGTAGCTAATCTGTTCCTGGATGCTCTGTCTATTGTAGAAATGCGGTTGATTTTTTAAACTAACCGGTTCCATTAACTATGAGTAACCTTAATAAATTCTATAAGCGTCGTAAAGAATTAAAAGACGTGCTGATTACAACCATTCGGTGTCACTTTTCTTGTTTTGCACATGTAAGGAGTACGAGTGTTAGATTTCGCTGGTATATGTTCCACTACAGGTGCTAATTGTTGCTTGTAGTGTTTCATGTTATATTAATGAACGTCGCTTTAACTCTTAGATTAATTTGAACTTAGTTCAAGTTAATTTAAAATTCAACTATGCTTTAGCTTCACCGTAGACTTTATAACTAAAAGGTTATTTTTCCGCATGAGCTCAGTCTTATCAGGTAAAAACGTATTATACAAAAGCCATTCCATAAAAACAGAGTAATTTTTCTGAGTTGGAAACAGTGCGAAGGGGAAAAATAACCACGCAGACGACTAACAAAATTAAGGAAGTATCTACGGCAACAGTTATTAGCCGTGGCAGACGAATCTGCTTTTGTTATTATGCAGTTGTTTAAGGTAAGTCTGCATTTCGCTATACTGCTATAGTGGTGAGTGATTCAGAGTTAAGAAGTGAAATAAGTTGTGCGATAAAAGTTTGCTATAGTTTGGGTAAAACGGCTCAAGAATCAGTTGATTTAATTAAAAAAAGATTACAGAGATAAATATTTGGGTGAGTCAACGTCTTCTAGATGACATCATGATTTCAAAAAGGGCATTTGTCGACAAGAACTCGCTCCTAGACCTGGTCGACCTGGAAGTGTTGTTACGGAGCATATTGTTAACACTGTTTAGGCAGGTGTGTCATAAGTGGAAACAAATGATTTCAAAGGATCCAAACTTTCCAAACACAGTAATAACTGCCGAGAAAACATGGGTCCACTATTACGACACTCACACGAAGCGCGCAACTAGTGTCTGGAAACACACAGGCTCGCCTCCTCCAAAAAAATGTCCGCCAAACCAAATAAGCTGGGAAGATGATAATTTTCTTTGATCACAAAGGTGTAATCTACTAGCATCCGTTCCTCCGCAAATTATTGTCAATGCTGAGTGTTACATTTCAGTCTTGAAGCGTCTGCGACGACACATATCGATTAAGCGACAGGACCTGGTGGGCAAGTGGACCTTACACCATGATAACGCCCGCCCACATGTGGCTGCTCGTGTTCAACACTTTCTTATGAAATGCAGTATTGAAATCATGCCACAGCCTGCCTACAGTCCTGACCTCGCAGTGTGCGATTCTTGCTTGTTTCCAACAATGAACGAGAAGTTCCGTGGTTCAACATTCAATACAGATGCTGACGTTATGCAGGCTGTACACAGTGGTCGCTAAAGCAGCTTTCACAAAATGCATTCGCAACATGCTTTGAAAAATGGACAATGATGGGATCGTTGCATATCCCCCGAGGAAAGATAGTTTGAGAAAGAATAACATATATTCTGCTGTACCTATATTTCTTCATTTTGTGTGATTTTACTCTCAATATTTATGGAACGGCAGTTGTACATACATCAAAACTCTTCGAAAAAAACTAGTAGAGTTCTTAAATGAGTTTAGGTCCCTTACAGTTCAATCTTGGTTGTCGTGGAGCACGTACGTAGTAGTCAATCAAAAATCCACATCAATATCTTCCCAGCTCGTCAGAACTCAAGCAAATAACACTCGCTTGAGTTAGTCCCAGCAAAAAACTCTGCCCTATGTTTCCAATAGTAAAAACTTCTGCGGTCGTTTTCTTCGAAATTAATGCATTCCCAAGGATGAAAATTTGCACATCGATAAAAATAACTATACTTTAAATTATGTTATAGCATATTTACGATTTGCTAAAAATTTAGCCATAATTATATTAAAAATTAATAATGTTTGCTTGGGTAATGTTAAGACCTGCTAATTGATGGCGTTACCTGCACATTGATTACGTCAGTGGACAAACAAATGTTGGATGGCTGATTTCGGAATTAAAAATCATCAGCATTTACAGCTCTGTTGAAATTTTCAGCTAAATTATTGTCAGAATATTTAACCTAAATGGCTCAAATCATTCTAAACATTCCGGACTATCTCACGGATAGATTCAAATTTTGATTCCACTCGAAAATTATTAATAAATATTGAAAAAAAATCAGCAATACTGCAGATCTCTAATTCCGAAGTAAGCCATGAAACATTTGTCAACTGATGTCAATGAATAGGTTGCGCCATCTATTAGCAGGTATCAACACGAGCCAAGGGAAAATGCTTGATTTTTAATATAATTGCGGTTAAGTTTTAGCAAATATTAGGTATGCCATGATATAATTTAGAATTATTTTTATCAATGTGCAAAACTTTATCCTTGAGAATACATTAATTGCGAAGAAAATGTCTTAAGTTTTACCATTGGAAACATAGGGCAGAGCTGTTAGGTGGAACCACCTCAAGCAAACGACAAAACACAGCGCACTCGCAAAATGTAGTGTTCAAAGCATGATCAGTCGCAAACAATTGCTATTAAAAAGAAGTAGTGAGATCAGCAAAAACATAAGAGACATTCAAAGCAGTAGCTTTTATCTCTAACTTGAGTATACGTCATACTTCTGACCTGTTGTCAAGGTTGCCAAACTCAACTTCATCGGACAAGAATCAGTGCCGTTATGTTTAGAAAAACGTTTTAACGACAAGAAACCAAATCTACATAAGGAGACGAACTAAAAAGGAAGACTAAATTAGAGTATACGTCACAGGCCTAAGCAAGATATTCTTAGTTGAAAATACATAACTGCACAGGAAAATACAGACACTTCACCATGGGAAGTAATATATGAAACGAAATGCTAAACGCAGAGTCCTCTAAAACATATCTTTTGTTCATTTGCAATACCGAAGGCATTTGTCTCTTGCTTGAGATACTAGTTCGATCATTCTTTTGCCTGATTTCGTGCAGTGAATTCAGATTTCGCTTTAGTCCCTAGAGAAGTATTAAGAGACTGGAGTCAATCTTTGATTTGCTTTTAACACTGAAAATTTCCTTATTTCTTGGAGGTAATTGAGTGTGTGTAAAAAAATTCCGTTTCTGATATAGAGAAAGCTATTACCTCAGTACTTTGAAATAATCAATGCCAACACAACAGACTAATATCACCCCCCCGGAATCACAGTACACCCGCCCAGGCGCGTTATAGAGGAGTGCCAGTGCCAAGATCGTCCACACGTTGATATAGGAGGCCGGCCAAGACAGATGAGCCATAGTGCGTGACGTGAGCACAAAGGTAGTGATTTGACGGACGTTCAAAAAAACAAATGATCATCGGCTACCGCGCCAAGGGTGGAAGCATTTCAAAAAAGATATCGTGTGCTGTTCACGAGGTGCTGTAGTAAGGGTGTACCAAGAATGGACCACTGGCACACCGAGTACTTCCCGACGTCATAACTGTAGAGCCCCAAATGCCATCGACCCCAGAGGAGAACGTCGCCTCCGCAGACTTCTGAAGGGAAATCGACGCGCAACAGTGCAGAAATTGACCATGCAAATGAACGCTGGGGCACCTAGGTACGTGTCCCCGATAACAGTAGAGCGAACCCTGTTACGCATGGGTCTCTGGAGTCATCGCTGCTTCAAGGCGCCCATGTTAACTCAGGTCCATCGGCAACGACGCCTGCAGTTTGCATTCGACTACCGTCATTGGACAACGGAAGAGTTGAAAAAGGTTACCTTCTCTGACGGATCAAGGTTTCTACTCCACAGAAGTAACGGGAGGTGGCATATATATATATATATATATATATATATATATATATATATATGACGTCAGACACACGAGAACTAACACCTGGACACGCTTATCGGTCAAGTACAGGCCGGCGGTAGCAGTGTGAATTTCTGGGGGATGTTTTTCTGGTATGATCTGGAAGCTGGTACCACTGGATGGGCCCCTGAACTCTAATGGCTACATGTACATCTCGCTGAGCACATGCATCCCTTCATGTTGGACGCTTACCCTGGTGGTGATGGTGTCAACCAACAGGACACTGCGCCATGCCTCGTCGCTAAGGGTGCAAGACTGGTTCCAGGAACACGACAGCGATGTTTCTGTTCTCCCTTGGCCGGCGAAATCGCCCGACCTCCATCCCATACAGCACTTGTGGGACTATTTCGACCGACAGGCCGACCCACAACCACGTCATCTCAGGGATCCCCGTGCTCTGATGCGGTCCGAATGGGCACGTGTGCCTCGGGAAACCTTCCAGGGCCTCATTGTTTCCATTACACACCGTCTCGCTGCTGTCATCCAGGCCAAGGATGGTTATTCTCATTATTAGGTAGGTGGTCATATTACAGTGACACGACCATGTATATATCATGTATGTGCCATTGTTTCGGGAGTTTGTGCTCTTCATTCTTCAAAGTGTTCAATCATTGCACGTTGTAATGACTTCCGCGTACAGGCAAGAAAGAACTCTCAACACCCACGTTTGACCTCGTCCGAACCAGTGAAGCACCTAGCACGGGGAAAGGCGCAATCGGTCGAAAACCGTGATAATTGCCAGAGACGACGTCATGCCTATATGTTGTGTGTGGAAGAATCTCGCTTTCATCAAACTGGTGTAGCTGTCATGTGGTTCCAGGTGGTGGTATGAGACGTGGTATTGTCTTAATGAAGGAGCGCCCGTTTTCGGTTGACTAAAGCAGAGTACAGTTTCTTTAGTTTGTCGTGCATCAGATTCAGCTGCTTGGAATATAGTGCCGCGTTGATGGCTCCACCATGCGGAGTGATCCCAAAGTTAGTCACACGCTCGTAATTCCACCAGACGCACACCATGGCCGTTTCCTCGAAGCGTCTGCGTTTGGAATCTGATACATCTGGTTCCCTTGGGTCCAACCATTGGTTGGAGGAGTTCCGCTTTTGTAGGTAGATCTAACTCCTCATCTCCAGTTACTACGGTGGATGAATCGAGTATCATACAGATTTTTGAGTATGTACTTGAAGTTTTTGATCCTGAGCCGAAATCAATTCTTGCAGAGCCTTGCGAAATCGACCGAATACTTTTCTGAGATTGTGTAGATGGAAACCATTGATGAATGCTTTGGAAACTTTCAGTTCTAGTTGTTGAATTTCCTTCAGCAGCAGCAGTAACCAGTGGGTTCAAAGCAAGCACACAGTACCATCCTGTAGATTTCTTCCTTTCCAAGTTTTCTTGAACCAGATTTACGCTTTCCAAATGGCCAAAACAGCTTAGCCTTTGAATTCGTTTAACTTTCAGACTGCTTGAACCGCTTCAAACACTTGCTTCCAAGCGTGCCAAACACAATCGAGACTTCGCACTTCGTTATGTTGTACAAAGCGCGTCTCGAAACCCGCGTACAAGGCATGAACCTGCTCTCCATGCAACGAGCTTTTACATGATCTGCAACATCAAATTCCTATCTCGCTGAAGCTATGCACATTTGTGACAAAAGCGAACCACTATGAACACACAATTCCCCTGACGCTCCAATGCTTAATGCATGAGTTTTGATTGTTTGAGCACTTATTCAGATGTATATAGGTTTCATCAAAGAATCAGCCTTTTCGTTCTGTCAAACTCTTTTCAAAAGAGAAAAGCATCAATACCTTCCATTAGTGCTAAGTAATGGATTTCACTTCGCTACAGATGGTCGTGTAATATTTTTATCATTTTTGTTTTCTCTTCTTTGCGTTTATAAGGCCTGCAGTCGTTACTACATGAATATTGGGCCGCGGGTGGCCGAGTGGGCAACGTTCGTGACTGCAACGGAAAGGACATCAGGTTCGATTTCAGGCAGGTACGAACGCTCGATCCACTAAATATCCGCCGTGCGTCGGATGGGCACGTTAAGCCGTCGGACCCCGGGTACTGGCCCCACGGTAATAAATAAGGGCGTCTTCATCCCCCTTTCCTACTTCGCTTTGTCTGTTGAATCCGTCGGTTATCCATCAAGACGGTGACTTTTTTTACTGAACCATGGATTACTCTGCTAGATAGGTTTCGCTGTATATTTAATGCACTTATTTGTTTTACAAGGAAACAAGTCGCAATTGACCGTGTTTTCTTGTGTTCTGAACCATAATCTGCTGATCATAAAACAATCAAGTATGTTTATCATGGTGTCGCAGGATTGGTCGAATAACGATTGGTCGACAGTAACGATTGGTCGGCAGCACGATTGGTCGACATAACTATCAGCCGACCTTAACGACTAGTCGACATTAACGACTGGTCGACATCACGATTGGTCAACACAACGATTGGTAGACATCACGATTCGTCAACAAAACGATTGGTCGAGATAACCATTGGTTCAGAGGATTATGGTTTACATTCGCAGCGGTACCTCTCAGAACGTACTGACCTCTCAAAACGCAACGTTCCTGTTTGGAAATAATATCTTTTAGAATGTAGTCCTCAGAACGAACAGCATTATAACATATTTCCAAATAGACCCCCGTGTCATCTTTTGTACTCTAAGTGAAATCTATATAGAAGGCCTTCTGAACGATGTTATTTCCGAAAGGGCCCCGGGGCACTTTAGGTATAGGCACCTTGGAGAAACTGCCACACATAATTCGGAAACTCGGAAAATTGCCACACATTCAAAGCGTTTCTTGGACGAACTGCGATTTGTGCTCGTCCCCTTAATGAAAACCATGTGGCAATTTTCCGGGTTGCTGAAAGATGTGTGTCAATCTTCCGGTGGGGCAATTTACCGCCAAACTGTTTGCACTTATTCGAATTTTTTTTTCCAAGTTCCGTTGACCATTTTATGTCGACCAATGTTGACTGATCGCTATATCGACCAGTCGTTACTGTCCACCAATCATTATGTCGATCAAACGTGCTGTCGACCAATCGTTATGTCGACTAATAATTTCTGTCAACCAATCGTTATGCCGACCAATCGTTATGTCGACCAATCGTTACATACCCGTTTATCAGATAGCGAATTATGCCATTTTCACTTCATAGTTCATACAGTAAATTTTAGTTTTAATTTCTACTTTCAGTTGAAAACAGATGATTTTTGGTTTACTGAAATAAATTACTTCTACAACATCTCATAAGAAAAATATGATTACCCTTCGTTACAAGTTATATCTTTCTTCGCCATCCTTAGAGTGATACCGTACATCTTTCATTACCGTTCCAATGTGTGGCAGTTACTTTGCGAACTGAAACAGAATACCTGCAAGGCTAAACTTACATTTTACATGTTATTTGCAAATATCGAATCCTTGAGGTCAAACGTACTGAGATATCTCCTTCTGAGAGTAACTTCTTTGCAAAGAAATCAATGCATAGATGAAGGATAGCGGTTCAACCAACGGGCAGAGCAGAAATGTTTTTGGAACGCAGGTCGGCCATGAGAAAAAGGTGACTGCAACATAATGTGCTCTTTTCAAAATATGAAGGTTTTCAGTTACTTAGGACATAAAAAGCTTCAGTGGAATTTTTACCTACTCTTTAACCTAAGATTAACATGTAAAGCATTAACGCTCTAAATGCATTTGTGTGCATATCTACGGTAGAAAAACATACAATTAAGGAAAAACAAAGCAAAATTATTTTTACTTAGTTTAAAGCTTGATTATTTACATGATTTACCTCCTTTACTCTCACAAGTCAGTTTCAATCCCTCTCCTTCATTGTAGGGGCCAATAAGTCCTTTCATTTGTCTTCCGTATCTGTCCAAAATAACCACATCGGAAGGAGGAACTAAAGAGAGAGGAAATAGTTTTTGTTTGAAACAAAAAACGAACTTTGCATGTTATTTCAGATCCGTTATAAACAAAAAATCTTTAACTCAAAGGTAGTTTTCTTGTAAACATAAAACATCTGAGGACACAGGCTTCGTGACATCATTGATCAACCAAAATGCTGCATGCGGGTCCATTATCCACTTTAAAAGGCATTGGTGACTCTCGGTTCTTCCCTCGCTAAGGCATTACTTTGACACAGATCCCACTAAATCAAACAATACAGAAGCCCAAGAGGTATCAAAGGGGAATCATTTTTCGTCGCTATTTCGGATACTGGCGTCACTTGCTTGGAAAATATTGGATAAAAAATTTAACTCACGGTACCATTTTTTTATTTGCTGAAACTAAAAGGCCGAATCAATTACGCTTCACTTAGAAGGTATCTGCAGTAATTTTCTACGGTCTTTTTATTTTGGGAGGAAATTGTTTCTCAGATAAATGTGTTTTTAATGTTGGGAAGGCTTTCTTTCAGGCTGTTGGGATAGCGTTAGTATTAAAGGACAATGCGTTTTGTGTGCTAGGAAGCTTTCCATTCCGTTTGAAAAATGGTTGTTTAACGCAAACGCTGTTAGGGCATGTTTATGTGCGTACATCGCCTTACTGAAGTTGAAGAGAAATATTTTTTTCAAAAACTCAACGGAGTTGTCAATGAACACGATACATATATATATATATATATATATATATATATATCCAAAAGTCTTGCACATTTTGAAAACGTAATAACTCGCGGAGTTTTGGGAGTAGGGCAACGAGGTTTGCGTAGAAATGATCAGAATGACATCGTTTTTTTTTTTTTTTTATGAAATCACAAATTTTTAAATATATTTGAAATACGTGGAGATAAGATGTAAATATACGATGTCATCACTCTGTCCACGTTATTTTATAAACAACGAATAGCAACTGAAAAATTGTTCTACCGACACCGCTGGGATCAAAGCCCAGATCTCTCGATAACTAACCGAGTGCGTTCGCTTTACGCTACGGTGCCAACAATTCACAGCGCTATTCGTGGTTTATCGGTCAGCATCTGACAACACAAATCCATATTCATGGGCTCAGCAACTGATGTGCCGCCACCTAGTGGCATTCAACACAGTTTTAATTACAGCTGATAAATCCAAAGGGCGATAGAAATTGTGAATATATTTCAAATACGTGGAGATAATATAAATATACGATGTCATCGCTCTGTCCACGTTATTTTATAAACAACGAATAGCAACTGAAAAATTGCCGGGACACACGGCGAGCACTGGAGTCGCCATGTGCGGATGACATTGCAATGACATCCATTTCCCGCGTAATAGTCTGTGCTGAAGCAGCACGTGTTCGTGGTCTACCGCTTCGTGGGCGTGCTGCCAAAGATCCCGTTTCCTCAAATTTTTTCACCATTCGCCGCAGCGCAGCACTTTCCATCTGTCCTTTCTCACTGCGATCATTTTTCAGTGACCGGTTGGCTCTCAACGCAGCACTCGCACATTCAGCGATGCTATATAACAATTTCACCAAGAGCGCTTTGTCTGGTAATCACAGCATACTGATACAGACCGCTGTGACTCGTGGTTGCTTCCCAGCTGCTGCTTTTAAACCCACTATCACAGATCTGTTCGCCTATGGCGCCATCTAGCGACGAAAACTAAGTAAAACGAGTAAAAATTTATGTGATTTCATAAAAAGCCTGATGCCATTCTGATCATTTCTACGCAAACCGCGTTGCCCTACTATCAAAATTCCGCGAGATAATACGTTTTCAAAAGGTGCAAGATTTTTGGATCACCCGGTATATTATCATCATCGTCAACCATTATCAAGCCACTGCTGGACGAAGGTCTCCCCAAGTTTCCTCCACAACGGTCTGTCTTGTGCCAGTCTCCTCCATGTCACTCCCGCATACTTTTGAATTTCATCCACCCATCTCCCATGTGGTCTTTTTCTGGGTCTTTTCCTGTCCCTTGGAATCCCATCTAAAATTTCGGCTGTCCATCGATGATCTGTCCTTCGGGCAATATGCCCAGCCCATTGCCATTTCAGGGATTTAACTCTGATCATGATGTCTTCCACTCTTGTCATTTTTCGGATCCACGAATTCCTCTTCTTATCTTACCTGGTTACACCAAGCATGCACCTCTCCATGCTTTTTTGAGTTGTCTGCAGCTTTTGTATGTCTCTTTTAGTTAAGGTCCACGTCTCTGCACCATACGTAAGCACCGGAAGGATGCATTGATCAAACACTTTTCTTTAAAGACATAATGTCATATTGCTCTTGAAAATTATGCTGTTTCTTCCAAAAGCTCTCCAGGCAAGTTTTGTACGCCGATTAATTTCTTCATCAATGTGACCCTCACTTGATATCTGCTGTCCAAGATAAACGTACGTGTCGGTTATCTCCAGCTTTTCTCCATCAATCGATAAATCTTCATTTCGTGTAAAGAACATCACTTTTGTCTTCTGAAAGTTCATTTTTAATCCCACTTCTTTACTCTTGTCAGCAAGTTCCTGGATCATACTCTGTAGCTCTGATGGGGTAGTTGCAAAAATGACTATGTCATCTGCAAAACGAAGGTGGGTTAGATAATTTCCATTAATCTTTATCCCTTTGTTTTCCCAGTTCAGTGATTGAAAGACATTTTCCAATGTGGCGTTAAAGAGCTTTGGAAATATGGTGTCACCTTGTCTCACTCCCTTTCTAATTTTTATGTGTGTTGTATTTTCAAACAGCCGAATCTTTGCACTTGCATTTTCATAGATGTTATTAATAATACGTATGCATCTTCAATACCGCAGGATTTCAGAGCCATTGTAACTGCTGATGGTTTCACCGAATCAAAGGCTTTTTCATAATCGATAAAAGCCATGCACAATGGAAGTTCATATTCCCTGGCTCTTTCAATTAGTTCTCTCAGTACGTGGATATGATCTATTGTGCTGTATCCACTCCTGAATCCAGCTGTTTCTCTCGGTTAAGCCATGTTCAGTGTTACCTTCAAACGGTGTGAAAGAACTTTAATGAATATTTTATAAACCACTGATAGGAGGCTGATAGATCTGTAGTTCCTGAGATCCTCAATGTCACCTTTTTTATGTAGCAGGATCATTGTAGCGTTGTTCCAATCCTCAGGAATCTTCTCTTCATTAAGGCGTCGAGTGAAAATTTGGGCGAGTACTGTTTCGATTTCTCCACTTGCCTCTTGTATGATGTCTACAGTAATTCCATCTTCTCCTGGAGCTTTTCCCCGCTTCATGTTCTTGATTGCATGTGCAACTTCTGCTGGGAGGACTGGAGGAACTCTGGTACCTTCCATGATGTCTGGAGTACATGCATCATTCCTTTCATATAACTTGGAGTAGAAATCTTTCACTCTTGTCAAATTTTCGCCTCTATTTCTTGTTACAGAACCATCTTCTTTTCTCAGTGCCATAATCTGTTTTCTTCTTTTACTGAGATGTCCCTTTGCTGTCTTTAGGCTTTGGTTGTTTTCAATTGCTTTCCTCACTAGTTCACAGTTGAATTTCCTTACATCTTCAGTGATACTTTTTCGTGTTGTCTTGCATAACTCTATGTATTCCACTTTGGAAGTCACATCTTTAGTTGTCCTCATCTCACTTCTTTTTTGCATCAACATTTTGGTTTTTCCTGATAGTTTCTTCACATGCAACTTGTTCTCAGACCTAGCTAATTTTGTTGCTGTTCCCATAAGAGCTTTGATTACTTTTCTGTTAACTTCAGAAATATCCACTTCTTCCGATGTTAGGCCTTCTAAAGCAGAGAACCTGTTTTTCAGTTCCAACTTGAAGGTACTATAGTGTTTTTTAAGGTTGGTTATGTCAATACATTTTGTTTGTCTTATGAGCTTGCCACATTCGAGTTTAGTGTTGAGGTGCATCTTACATCTCACCAATCTATGGTCACTACCTGTGTTGAACTTGTTTAGCACACTGCAGTCTTCTATGACGAATATTTTGTTACACATAATAAAATGAATTTCACTTGTCGTCCCATTTGGATGTCTCCATGTCCATTTCCTGTGCGGCTTTTTCTTGAAAAAGGAGTTCAAGATGAAAATCCATTCTGCCTCTGCAAACTCAACGAAAGTATTTCCACGCTGGTTTGTTGTCGTGACCGAATTTACCTACTGAAGTTTCATTCTGTTGCCGTTGGCCTATTTTTGCATTAAAATCGCCCATAATTATCTTCAAGTGCTGCTTACCTTTTTTATTTAGATGACGAATTTCCTCATAAAATTCTTCAATTTCTTCTTAAGGATGACATGTGGTGGGTGCATAAGTTGGAATAATCTGAGCCTGGTATCTTCTCGAGAGTAGGATAACGAGTCGTGCCCCTCTGTCAGAGGAACTTTCAACTTCTACAACTTTATCCTTCAGTTTCTTGTTTATTATAAATCCAACGCCACTAGTTCTGCCAGTATCTGTCCCACGATAGTAGAAGAGATGTCCACTTTTCAGTTCAATGAGATCTTCTCCTTTCCTCACTTAGCCCGACGATGTCCCACGTGATCCTTTGTAGTTCCTCTTCCAATTCAAGAAGCTTTGAATGAGAATGGAGCGTCCATTATACGTAGCCAAGGTCAGCATCAGATGGCAGCCTAGTCCGGTCCTCCCTGGGATTCTTAGCACCCTCTGCCTTCATGTCGCACTGGCCGCTGCCTTGGCCAGGTACATTCCAGCTGCCGGAGAATGAGGACCAAGATTTAAGTTGTGGAGTCATTTTGGAGGTGTTTGGCCATAACTCACCACGCTGGCCAAGCGGGTTGGTGAGTGTGGGATAGCATTTCCTCTAATCCCGATGGTATAGTTATACCGCTATTGGCGGTCGTCAGAGCCCCTTTGGTGGGAACAGGATGCACCACGAGAAGGCGGGGTTGACATTTGTCAAGGAGGGTCTGTGATGTTACGCATCACCTGACCTTACATCCCACCCGGTATATATATTGACAAAAGTCGCCGGACACCTATAAGAGAAACACAACACACAGCATTTAAGGCCACCTTTGGCATTAATGCATGCACTGACTCTTTGAGACATGCTGACATGCTTTCGACAAGGCTTTGGAACAGAGCGACAGGCATGCTCTTCCATTCAATACATAACGCTTCTGCTAACTGTTGCTTAGTAGTAATCTTTGGTTCCAAACTTCTTATGCGGCACTCTAACTCATCCCATAGGTGCTCTATGAGATTAGGATCAGGGCTCTGTGCTGGGCAGTCCACGCGTGATACGGAATTATCGTGAAACCAGGCCGTAACAGTCCTAGCTTTATGGCTCGGTGCATTATCCTTTTGGTACCAACAAGGCTCGGTTCCATAGAATGGTCACAGATTTGGTATTGCATAATTGCCAAGAATATCAAGGTAGACGTGCTGGTTAACAGGTTTGTCCACGATAACCAACGAGCCGGGACCATACCACGAAAAACACGCCCACACGAGTACACTGCAAGCTCCAAACGTGACCATAGGAACAGTACACTGCGGTAAATAGCGTTCTCCCGGCTGCCGTCACACCCACACACGGCCATCAGACTTATGGATCGTGTATCTGGAATCATCAGTCCATAGGACCCGTTCCCATTGATCTTGGGTCCCGAATAAATGTTCTTTACCCCATGCTAAACGATGAGTAGCATTCCGAATGGAGATGAAAGGCTTATGGGCAGCCGCACGACAATGGTAACCCTTGGAATTAAGCTCTTTACGAATAGTACGTGTGCATACCGAGGTTCCAGTATTTTACTCATCTGTACACTGAGGTCTTGTGCAGTACTCCGTCGGTTAGCTGTAACGACTCACCTGAAGCTTCGACGTCCTCTGCCACTGATTTTCTTTGGTCTGGCGGTATGTTTTGCTGCTTCAAGCACACCATGTCCCAACAAAAACACAAGAGCTGGCTGAAATCTGCCGCTCAAGGCCCGGTAGTGGTCCGTTGGTGGCAGCGCCATCAGTTGGCGAGCCATTGATAGCCCTGCAGCATCGCCGCGAATTGTGGGCCTCCAAGCAAGTGCCACTAGTGGCCCGTTGCTGGCAACCAATGCAACCCCAACAGCAGGTGGAAGCAACGGGACTGCGCATGAGTAGAAGTAACACTTGCTGTGTCTATCATGGTACCAGTTACTTGAAGACGGCGCTTTCGCCATCGTGTTATTTTAGTGGATGTTAAGAAAAAAATCCATATGTAGAGAGGCGATAATTTCCTAATGAAATTTTACGTCGACGAAGATATCAGATTAAGCCGTGAAATAGTAGATTACAGCCATGAAATACACCCACAACATTCCCATGAATAACAATTTATGGAATGGAGTGGATGAATAACAAGAACAAATTTGAAACCGCTTGAAACAAATGTCCTGGAAAACCATTAAAACACCGTTTGTTGGAAAAAAAAGAATTATACGCGTACAAAATGTATTAATTATTTGAAAGAAAAAAAAAGCAACGCTATGTGGTGTACTCATAAATGAATTGAATACACAAGACTGGGAGGAATTCGCTTCTAAAAATAACGAGAAGTAAAATAAAATATCTTTCCTCTTTAAAACAAATGTAGCTTTGGACAATGGAAAGGAAAGACACAACGTTAAAAATGTAACGGAATGTGACATGAACCCGGGTAAATATATATTTATTCAACAATCTCTTTTCAAGACGACAAGAACAGTACAAAACTTTGGAAAGCGACTAAGTATGTACACTCCTTGAAAATGAGTAAAGTTCCCTTAAGGTAAAAAAACAAACTATCATTACGTTGAAAACATTAATTTATGAATTGTATGAAACTGACTTATGAAAAATACCTCGCAATATTGTAAATTGAAAGAGGGAAGCATTCGATTATACATTGCATACTAAACAGATGGCTTTAAGCATACGCACGAGCACGGTAAATTAGTCCAGTCGGTAGAGTGCTCAGCTACCACGCAAGCGGCCCTGGTTCAAATCTACTCAGATGCCAGCGGGCGTTTTTCCGGTTTGTTCAGAAAATTTCCCCAGCAAAGTGCGTTAGTTCACAAGTTTCGTAAGGGTAAGAAAAAAATTGTAGCTTTGGGGAACTGCGGTTGTCCTTCATTTTTTTTTATTATTATGTCTACTGCTGGGAAATTGGCGGACAAGATTCGGCAAACCACTAGTTACGTCACATGGTTGCCGGCTGCCACTACCGGCCCACTAGCGGACCACATTAGGCAAGCCATCATTTCTGGCACGTGCTTGAAGGGCCACTTGTGGCAGCTACTGCATGTGATGGACCACTGATGGCCCTGTTATGGCATATGAGAACTGATAGGGTGCCAGCTGTTGGCCTGCTGGCCCTTCTGTTGGCCGCCCGGACATTTTATTGACGGTTCGGCAGCGGCAACATAGTGCTGGGCTATTGCTGGCAGTGCTGGCCCAGCAAGACTGTTTTTGCTGGGGTGTCTTCCACTTATTCAGTATATCGAAAACAGTTGACTTGGGAATGCTTAACCGCCTCTCGGTTTCTTTTATGGACAACTCCATAATATAACACCCCACAATCTTTCCTTTCTCAAAGTCCGTTCTCTCCCGCCATGACAATTTCACTCAAACTCACAGTGCGATATGATCGCAGTCAGCTGCAAGGCTTGTTTTTATACCGTTTGTAGCTGTACCGCGCTCTTAACAACGCAGCAGATCTATTCATTTGCTTTTGAATGGGTGTCCGTTGACCTTTGGCAATATAGTGTGTATATATACACTGCTGGCCACCAAAAATGCAACACCGAGAAGGACACGAGATAGCAAAGACAGATTTACTGGACATATAAATACAGATACAAAGATGAAACGATTGAGCTTACAGGCCCGTAAGACTTGCGGAACACGCACACATCAATAGTTCGTGTGAGCCCCATGGCTGGCAATAACGGCCGCTACACGCCTCGGTATCGAACGAAAGAGGCTTTGGATGTGGGCTTGGGGTATGTTGGTACAGGTTGCTTCCACACGTTGCCATAGTTCATCAGCGGTAGCCGCGGGTGGTGCTTGCCGGGTTACTCGGTTACCGATCAGCGACCAGGCGTGTTCGATGGGCGACATATCGGGAGAACAGGCGAGCTCGGGCAGCAGTGACACCTGGTGGGTCGTGAAGAATTATTGCACAATGCGCGCCACGTGCGGGCGCGCATTGTCATGTTGAAACGTGGCCGCTGGCTGGTCCTGCAGGTAAGGGAGCACTATAGGCTCCAAAACGTCGGAGATGGTGCGGTGGCTGTTGAGTGTACCGGCGATGCGTACCAGAAGGGTGCGGTTGTCATATCCAATTGCGCCCCAAATCATAACGCCAAGCGGCGGACCGGTATGGCGATACATAATGCAGGCGTCATACAGTCTCTCACCGCAGTGACGCCACACGCGGATCCGACCATCGTGGGGTTGCAGGCAGAAGCGGGATTCGTTGGAGAAGACAATGTCGTGCCATTCCGTAGTCCAGGTGCGGTGTTTAACGGCCCACTGCCGCCGCACTCACCGGTGGTGTAACGTCAATGGTAATCGGAGCAATGGGCGCCGTGCGACCAGCCCCGCTCCTGCAGAGGACGTCAAACGGTACGCGATGACACAGGTTGTTGCGCAACACACCCTAATTCCTGCGCTAAATTTCGTGATGTGGCGGTGCGAGCAGTCCATGCCCGCCGCACAACATGCCGGTCCTCTCGTTCGGTGGTGTGCGCAGTTGCGGCAATCGTTCACGTCCGTCCGTTTGTCCCTCCCGCACCCACCGAATCCATACTCGCCCCACTGTGACTGAATGTCTTCCCACACGGGGGTCGATGTCCCGGTACGATAAATCGCTGTCTCGATAAGCCACTATTCGTCCTCTGTTGAACTCTGAAACATGCTGGAATGACTACCGTATTCTGCGACGAAGCATCAGGAAGCTTCCCACGCACAGTTCCGGCAGCACAACACACTTTCACTACTTACAACCCGCCTTTTGTGCACCCTTCTTATAGTGCTTCTCGGTGGCGTGCCGCGCGCACATGATTTGAATATGTCCTGCAAAGCTAATCGTTTGCATATCCTCTCGCGGGCGACGCATGCTGTGAATTTCAGGCCAATCGGATGCTTCTTTTTTGGTGTTGTACTTTGGGTGTATAAAAAACTAATACATCATACCCAGCAAAAAATGACGAACACCACCTTAATCATCAGGGGAGTGCAGGAGGGTACAGTGGCTTTTCATAATCCGTAATAGGGAAGATAAGTCATAACCCCACGGAAGCATTCCCAAAGTCCCACACATAGTATAACCGTATTTTTACAAAGGCGTAAAAGTATGTTGGGAGTTAATGGGGAAGGGGCCGGAAACGACCCACCGACCGACACATGGTGTGACCTAACAAATTAAAATTGTAGGGTCCTTAGTTAGTTACGTCATGTAAGTTAAGGACTTAATTAATGGAATTGTAGTTTTTCATCAGAAGACCGAAATTAAAAGTCAAAAATCCAAACGGATAACCATTGCTTAAGAGTGTTTTAAATAGGATTCGGAGATCCTTGACAACGGAAGAGCTGCGACTTCAAGATCTACAAATCATTCAAAATTGTGACATAATTATATTACGATGGACAAATTCGGTAATGCACGAATTCCAGTTAGAGTATTAGACAATTTTAAAGTCAAAGTCTCTTCGTTTATCAAAGATCTCAATGTCACACAACCCAGCTCTTATCTTTCTTGAAATAGTAATGTACAGAAAATGAATATCCTGATCTTCTGAACTAGTTTCTTCCAGTGTAAGGTCACATGGATATATCTCATTAGCCAGTAGCTCAAAATCCGTGTTATTAATCCTTAATAAGACATCCATATATCTAAAGACTGTACCGAACGGTGAATGGTAGTTTCGTTAGAAATTGCTCTCGTAGAAATGGAAGTATAAGTTTGCAAGAGTATTGGAGAACGAACTCCTCTTGGTATACCTCTGCTCTGAGTGAAAATTTTGTCACCCATAGCAATCTAGTTACATTTTATGCAAAAATCGGCCAAGGCCGTATTGCACATGCCAATTTACTCTTCAAAGTCATAATTATATATGTACTGTATATCATCATCATCATCAACCATTATCAATCCACTGCTGTATGAAGGTCTCCCCAAGTTTCTTCCACAACGGTCTGTCTCTTGTGCCAGTCACCTCCATGTTACTCCCGCATACTTTCGAATTCTATCCACTCATCTCCCACGAGGTCTTCTTCTGGGTCTTTTTCTGTCCCTTGGAATCCATTCTAAAATTACGGCTGTCCATCGATGGTTTGTCCTTCTGGCAGTATGTCCAGTCCATTACCATTTCAGGGATTTAACTCTTCCACTCTTGTCATTTTTGGATCACCTCTCCATGCTTCTTTGAGTTGTCTGCAGCCTTTGTATGTCTCTTTTAACTAAGGTCCACGTCTCTGCACCATACGTAAGCACTGGAAGGATGCATTGATCAAACACTTTTCTTTTAAGACATAATGGTATATTGCTCTTGAAAATTATGCTGTTTCTTCCAAAAGCTCTCCAGGCAAGTTTTGTACGCCGATTAATTTCTTCATCAATGTGACCCTCACTTGATATCTGCTGTCCAAGATAAACGTACCTATCTGTTATCTCCAGCTTTTCTACATCAATCAATAAATCTTCATTTCTTGTAAAAGCTTTGAACATCACTTTTGTCTTCTAAAAGTTAATTTTTAATCCCACGTATTTACTCTTGTTAGCAAGTTCCTGGATCCTACTCTGCAGCTATAATGGGATAGTTGCAAAAATGACTGTCATCAGCAAAACGAAGGTGAGTTAGATAATCTCCGTTAAACTTTATCCCTCTGTTTTCCCAGTTCAATGATTGAAAGACATTTTCCAATGTGGCATTAAAGAGCTCCGGAGATATGGTGTCACCTTGTCTCACTCCCTTTTCAATTTTTATGTGTGTTGTATTTTCAAACGGCCGAATCTTTGCACTTGCATTTTCATAGATGTAATTAATAATATTAATGTATGCATCTTCAATACCACAGTATTTCAAAGCCATTGTAACAGCTGATGGTTTTGCCAAATCAAAGGAATTTTCATAATCGATAAAAGCCATGCACAATGGAAGTTCATATTCCCTCGCTCTTTCAATTAGTTCGCTCAGTACGTGGATATAATCTATTGTGCTGTAGCCGCTCCTGAATAAATCTTGTTCTCTCGGTTGAGCCATATCCAGTGTTACCTTCAAGCAGTGTGAAAGAGCTTTAGTGAAGATTTTATAAACCACTGATAGGTCTGTAGTACCTGAGATCCTCAATGTCCCAATTTTTATGTAGCAGAATCATTGTAGCGTTGTTCCAATCCTCAGGAATCTTCCCTTCATTAAGGCATCGAGTGAAAATTTGGGCGAGTACTCTTTCAATTTCTCTACTTGCTGCTTGTATGGTGTCTACAGTAATTCCATCTTCTCCTATAACTTTTTCCCGCTTCATGTTCTTGATTGCATGAGCAATTTCTGCTGGGAGAACTGGAAGAATTCTGTTACTGGTACCTTTCATGATGTCTGGAGTACATGTATCATCCCTTTCATATAATTTGGAGTAGAAATCTTTAACTGTTGTCAAAATATCGCCTCTATTTCTTGTTACAGAAACATCTTTTCTCAGTGTCATAATCTGTTTTCTTCCATTACTGAGATGTCCCTTTGCTATCTTTAGGCTTTGGTTGTTTTCAATTGCTTTCCTCACTAGTTCACAGTGGAATTTCCTTACGTCTTCAGTGATATATTTTCGTACTGTCTTGCATAGCTCTATATATTCCACTTTGGAAGTCACATCTTCTTTAGTTGTCCTCAACTGTCTTCATTTTTGCATCAACATTTTGGTTTTTCCTGATAATTTGTTCACATGCAACTTGTTCTTAGACCCAGCTAATTTTGTTGCTGTTTTTATAAGAGCTGTGGTAACTTTTCTGTTAACTTCAGAATTATCCACTTCTTCCGATGTTAGGCCTTCTAATGCAGAGAATCTGTTCTTAAGTTCCAACTTGAAGGTATTATGGTGTTTTTTAAGGTTGGTTATGTCAATACATTTTGTTTGTCGTATGAACTTGCCACGTTCGAGTTTAGTGTTGAGGTGAATCTTATATCGCACCAAGCTATGGTCACGAACTGTGTTGAACTTGTTTAGCACACTGCGGTCTTCTATGACGAATTTTTTGATACACATAATAAAATCAATTGCACTTGTCGTCCCATTTGGATGTCTCCATGTCCATTTCCGGTGTGACTTTTTCTTGAAAAAGGAGTTCATGATGAAAAACCCTTCTGCCTCTGCAAACACTACGTGAGTATTTCCACGCTGGTTTCTGTTGCCGTGACCGAATTTACCTACTGAAGTTTCATTCTGTTGCCGTTGCCCTATTTTTGCATTGAAATATCCCATAATTATTTTCAAGTGCTGCTTACCTTTATTATTTAGATGACAAATTTCCTCATAAAATTCTTCAATTTCTTCTTCAGGATGACTTATAGTTATAATACTCTGAGCCTTGTATCTTCTTGAGAGTTGGATAACGAGTCGTGCAGCTCTGTCAGAGGAACTTTCAACTTCTACAACTTTATCCTTCAGTTTCTTGTTTATTAAAAATCCAACACCATTAGTTCTGTCAATATCTGTCCCGCGATAGTAGAAGAGATGTCCACTTTTCAATTCAATGAGCTCTTTTTTTCCCCTAACCTCACTTAACCCGACGATGTCCCACTTGATCCATTGTAGTTCCTCTTCCAATTCAAGAAGCCTTGAATCAGAAGATAGGGAGCGTCGATTATAGGTAGCCAAGGTCAGCCTCAGATTGCAGCCTAGGCCGGTCCTCCGGTGATTCTTAGGACCCTCTGCCTTCATGTCGCACTGGCCGCTGTCTTGTCCGGGTAAATTCCAGCTGCCGGAGACTACGAGCCAAGATTTAAGTTGTGGAGTATATATATACTATTTAAGAAGATACAAAAGCAATAACAATTTTTAAATCAATATTCCTAAAACAACATAGAAAAACTCATATACTGACAGGTATCAGTAAAAAGAAGATAAAAAATAGCAAACTTAATGTAGAAAGTGTCGAGAATGTCGAGCCTTGGCTTTATTACGGTTTTGCTGGTCCTTGATAAAGCCAAGGCTCGGCCTTCTCGACACTTTCTGCATTCTGGTTTTGCGATTATTTTATTTTTTTACTCATGCCTAATGAGTTTTGAGGTTTAATTTGTAGTTTTTGTCCTAGTTAAATAATAATTTTTTGTTTCAGTCTCTGCTTTGTTGTTATATATATATATATATATATATATATATATATATATATATATATATATAAATTGTTATTGCTTTTGTATCTTCTTAAATAGTATGTGAATTCTGAATATTCGTGACTGCTGCGTTGCGCGTCTTAATCTTCAGGTTTTTTGCAAATTTCTTCTTAAATTCTTAGGTAATATCTATGATTTTGTCCCTGCTCTCTCTATATATATGTAAATATATATGTATATAGGTGACGCGCAACATCCCAGCCTCTCCTTGACAAATGTCAACCCAGCCTTCTTGTGGTGCATCCTGTTCCCACTAAAGGGTCTCTGACGACCGCCAATAGCGGTATAACTATACCATCGGGATAAGAGGAAATGCTATCCCACACTCACCAACCCACTTGGCCAGCGTGACGAGTTATGGTTAAACCCCTCCAAAATGACTCCACAATTTAAATCTTGGCTCTCAGTCTCCGGCAGCTGGAATGTAACTGGCCAAGGCAGCGGCCAGTGCGACATGCAGGACGAGGGTGCTAAGAATCCCCAAAGGACCGAACTAGGCTGCCATCTGATGCTGACTTTGGATACGTATAACCGACGCTCCCTATCTTCTGATTCAAGGCTTCTTGAATTGGAAGAGGAACTACAAAGGATCAAGTGGGATATCGTTGGGCTAAGTGAGGTAAGGAGGAAAGGAGAAGATCTCATTGAACTGAAAAGTGGACATCTCTTCTACTATCGTGGGACAGATACTGGCAGAACTAGTGGTCTTGGATTTATAATAAACAAGAAACTGAAGGATAAAGTTGTAGAAGTTGAAATTTCCTCAGACAGAGCTGCACGACTCGTTATCCAACTCTCGAGAAGATACCAGGCTCAGATTATTCAAACTTATGCACCCACCACAAGTCATCCTGAAGAAGAAATTGAAGAATTTTATGAGGAAATTCGTCATCTTAATAATAAAGGTAAGCAGCACTTGAAGATAATTATGGGAGATTTCAATGCAAAAATAGGGCAACAGCAACAGAATGAAATTTTAGTAGGTAAATTTGGTCACGGCAACAGAAACCAGTGTGGAAATACTCTCGTAAAGTTTTGCAGAGGCAGAAAGGCTTTTCATCTTCAACTTCTTTTTCAAGAAAAAGCTACACAGAAAATGGACATGGAGACATCCAAATAGGACGACAAGTGAAATGGATTTTATTATGTGTAACAAAAAATTCGTCATAGAAGACTGCAGTGTGCTATACAAGTTCATAATAGGTAGTGGCCATAGATTGGTGAGATGTAAGACACACCTCAACACTAAACTTGAGCGTGGCAAGCTCATGAGACAAACAAAGTATTGACATAACCAACCTTAAAAAACACCATAATACCTTCAAGTTGGAACTGAAGAACAGATTCTCTGCTTTAGAAGGCCTAACATCGCAATAATTGGATATTTCTGAAGTTAACAGAAAAGTAACCAAAGCTCTTACGGAAACAGCAACAAAATTAGCTGGGTCTAAGAACAAGTTGCATGTGAACAAATTATCAGGATAATCTAGAATGTTGATGCAAAAAAGAAAAGAGATGGTACAGCTAAATATGTGACTTCCAAAGTGGAATATATAGAGCTATGCAAGACAATACGAAAAAGTATCACTGAAGACGTAAGGAAATTCAACTGTGAACTAGAGAGGAAAGCAATTGAAAACAACCAAAGCCTTAACATAGCAAAAGAACATCTCAGCAAGGGAAAAAAATAAATTATGGCACTGAGAAAAGAAGATGGTTCTGTAACAAGAAATAGAGGCGATATTTTGACAAGAGTGAAAGATTTCTACTCCAAATTATATGAAAGGGATGATACACGTACTGCAGACATCATGAAAGGTACCAGTACCCGAGTTCTTCCAGTCCTCCCAGCAGAAGTTGCACATGCAATCAAGAACATGAAGCAGGGAAAAGTTCCAGAAGAAGGTGAAATTACTGTAGACATCATACAAGAAGCAAGTGGAGAAATCGAAACAGTACTCGCCCAAATTCTCACTCGATGCCTTAATGAAGGGAAGATTCCTGAGGATTGGAACAACGCTACAATGATCCTGCTACATAAAAAAGGTGACATTGAGGATCTCAGGAACTACAGATCTATCAGCCTCCTATCAGTGGTTTATAAAATATTCATTAAAGTTCTTTCACACCGTTTGAAGGTAACACTGAACATGGCTTAACCGAGAGAAACAGCTGGATTCAGGAGTGGCTACAGCACAATAGATCATATCCACGTACTGAGAGAACTAATTGAAAGAGCCAGGGAATATGAACTTCCATTGTGCATGGCTTTTATCGATTATGAAAAAGCCTTTGATTCGGTGAAACCATCAGCAGTTACAATGGCTCTGAAATCCTGCGGTATTGAAGATGCATACGTATTATTAATAACATCTATGAAAATGCAAGTGCAAAGATTCGGCTGTTTGAAAATACAACACACATAAAAATTGGAAAGGGAGTGAGACAAAGTGACACTATATCTCCGGAGCTCTTTAATGCCACATTGGAAAATGTCTTTCAATCACTGAACTGAGGAAACAAAGGGATAAAGTTTAATGGAGATTATCTACCCCACCTTCGTTTTGCTGATGACGTAGTCATTTTTGCAACCTCCCCACCAGAGCTGCAGAGTATGATCCAGGAACTTGCTGACAAAAGTGGGGAAGTGGGATTAAAGATGAACTTTCAGAAGACAAAGGTGATGTTCAATGCTTTTACAAGAAATGAAGATTTATCGATTGATGGGGGAAAGCTGGAGATAACAGACACGTACGTTTATCTTGGACAGCAGATATCAAGTGAGGGTCATATTGATTAAGAAATTAATCGGCATACAAAACTTGCCTGGAGAGCTTTTGGAAGAAACAGCATAATTTTCAAGAGCAATATGCCATTATGTCTTAAAAGAAAAGTGTTTGACCAATGCATCCTTCCAGTGCTTACGTATGGTGCTGAAACGTGGACCTTAACTAAAAGAGGCATACAAAGGCTGCAGACAACTCAAAGTAGCATGGAGAGGTGCGTGCGTGGTGCAACCAGGAGATATAAGAAGAGAAATTCGTGGATCCGAAAAATGACAAGAGTGGAAGACATCATGATCAGCGTTAAATCCCTGTAATGGCAATGGGCTGGACATACTGCCAGAAGGACAGACCATCGATGGACAGCCGAAATTTTAGATTGGATTCCAAGGGACAGGAAAAGACCCAGAAGAAGACCACATGTGAGATGGGTGGATGAAATTCGAAAGTATGCGGGAGTAACGAGGAGGAGACTGGCACAAGACAGACCGTTGTGGAAGAAACTTGGGGAGACCTTCGTCCAGTAGTGGAGTGATAATGGTTGGCGATGATGATGATATATATACCCAAAATCAGAGTTAAGGCAAAATTTACAACCTGAAATTTAAAACCAAATTTTTTAACAAACAATCTGATGATCATGACGCGCAATGCAGCTGTGATGAATATTCAGAAATTGCAAACTACAAAGCAGAGACTGTTACAAAAAAAATATTATTTAACTAGGACAAAAACTACAAATTAAACCTCAAAACTCAAACAGGCATTTGTAATAAAATAAATAATAGCAAAACCAGAATGCAGAAAGTGTCGGGAATGCCTAGCCTTGGGTTTGTCAAGGACCAGCAAAACTCTGCATTTTCTCACTTCCACAAAGACCAGAATTTCCTAATACTCATTTAATAAAAGAGTATTAAGAAAAATCGTTCTGAATAATAGTTAGGTTAGCAGATCTGTTTAAATTTCTTCACAGTTAATAAAATGATTCTGGCCAATGAAAGCTTTCTTGGAAGTTGGTCTGGAGGATGCATATTAACTGACAAAAGGAACCTTTAATGCTATGGACAGGGCAGTCGTATTAAAAGAAAAAAAAAGTTTATAATTTGATTAAAAAATTAAATAAAAAAATATATAAAAAGTAAACCAGATATTCTCTCTCTAGAACAGCAAACCAAAAATGGTAAAACTTACGTTAAAATAAATAGGTTACTGGTTGTGTCTGTAGAAGTACACTAAGGTATTTAAATACATGTAAAAATTATTAAATATACAACAATTAAATTTGATAATAATTTTCGTGTATTCTGGAGAGTTATTCTGCTCTTTCTGGACAAGTAGGTCTTCATTCTAAGTTTTGTAATTTTTCTTGGAGGATTTTCACGTGTAGCGTCATTTTAGGCGGGGCACGCATGGGACCTTTTCCCTCCTACTTGTATGCTGCTGCTGCTGACGCTGGTCGGCCATTTTATGTCATTTGGGTGGAAGACACAGCATTGTGAGTAAGCGCTTGTCTTTGTTCTTGTGCAATTTTTCTATCTTGTTTTAATTGTGTTCGTTAAAAGCGGAAAATATATTTTTCTTATTTGGCAATGGTGCAAATTGTTTTTCTAATTTTTTGAGTTTTTTTCTTTCACTTAATCTTGGAAATCGTGCGTGTTTTTGTGCACTTTGTTAGAGCAGTTTGCTGTTTACTCGACCTAGTGGTCAACGTTATACACTTAAAAGCACTCCTGGTATATTTTGTAAATATTGCAACTATTTTTTAACTTTATGTATTTTTTCCAAAGCATTCCTTCATTTTTTTATGACTTCCATTTTCGTGGAAGCTGTTTGTACAAAAGTTCTTATTTACTTACATGTCTCTGTTGTAAATTTCATTCTTTTATTTCTATTTTTATTGTATTTTCGGAAATGCTTTTTTCCCCAAGGAATGACATTATTTAGGAGCTTTTGATACTTTGTTTCACGTTTGGAACTTCACTTGGGCGGTATGGTTGCTCAACCACGTGCTTTAACATAACTTTTCTGTTGGTTTGTTCAAGCCTTCTCACAATTTGTGAGGTTCTTTTTCAAACGTTTTTCTGTTTTTGTGATAGATGATGAGTATGGGTTGGGCCAGGAAAGTGATAGATGTATGTAAAAACTTTAGTTAAATTATTTTTCCCGCACCATTGAGGGTGGTTATGTTAATTAAAAAATATTGTGGGACTTATACTTGCATCTATGGCTTTGCAGAAACCCATTTCCAACAAGGTTTTTGTGGAAGTGAGAAAAGGCAGAGTTTTGCTGGTCCTTGATAAAGCCAAAGCTCGGCATTCTCGACACTTTCTGCATTCTGGTTTTGCTATTATTTTATTTCTTTACTCATGCCTGTTGAGTTTTGAGGTATCCCTGAAATGGCAATGAGCTGGGCATACTGCCAGAAGTACAGACCATCGATGGACAGCCCAAATTTTAGATTGGATTCCAAGGGACAGGAAAAGACCCAGAAGAAGACCACATGGGAGATGGGTGGATGTAATTCGAAAGTATGCGGGAGTGACATGGAGGAGACTGGCACAAGACAGACCGTTGTGGAGGAAACTTGGGGAAACCTTCGTTCAGCAGTGGATTGATAATGGTTGACGATGATGATGGTGATATATATAAACAGAGAGAGAGAGAGAGAGAGAGAGAGAGAGAGAGAGAGTTTCCAAACTCTGATTTAGAACATAGAGAGAGAGAGTTTCCAAACCCTGATTTAGAACATAGGCACAGAGAGAGAAAGAGCTTCCAAACTCTGATTTAGAACATAGAGAGAGAGAGTTTCCAAACCCTGATTTAGAACATAGAGTTTCCAAACCTGGATTTGGAACATAGATATAGAGAGAGTTTCCAAACCCTGATTTAGAACATAGATAGAGACAGAGTTTTCAAACCCTGATTTAGAACATAAATATATAGAGAGAGTTTTCAAATCCTGATTTAGAACATGGATATATAGAAAGAGAGAGTTTTCAAACCCTGATTTAGAACATAGATAGAGAAAGAGTTTCCAAACCCTGATTTAGAACATAGAGAAAGAGTGTCCGAACCTTGATTTAGAATAAAGAAAGAGAGTTTCCAAACCCTGATTTAGAACATAGTTTTCAAACCCATTTAGAACATAGATAGAGAAAGCGTTTCCAAACCCTGATTTAGAACATAGAGTTTCCAATCCCTGATTTAGAACATAGTTTTCAAACCCATTTAGAACATAGATAAAGAGTTTCCAAACCCTGATTTAGAACATAGAGTTTCCAAACCCTGATTTAGTACATAAATAGAGTTTCCAAACCCTGATTTAGAACATAGATAGAGAGATAGTTTACAAACCCTGATTTAGAAGATACATAGTTTCCAAACCGTGATTTAGAACACAGACAGAGAGACAGTTTCCAAACCCTGATTTAAAAGATTGTTAGATAGTTTCCAAACCCTAATTTTGAAGATAGATAGATAGATATACACTGGCGTGCAAAATTTAAGGACGAGACGGTTTTTCAAATAAAACGTCGTGCAGAAGTGCTCCACATCGACTCAAATCATACCATAAGATCCCCAAGATGTACGAATATGGGACAAGTGAGCAAAACTGTCCAAACAAGGGATTCAAAGGATACAAAAGCACTTTATTCAAAAGGTAGCTTCGAGCACAACTGGACAGAAGACAGGAACGTCCATGTGACAGGCGGCTGCCAAGAAATATCCAGTCTTTAGCAGGGGATATGATCTCCCCCGACTGTGTTGCAGAATTTAGAACGTTTGTCCATGCTGAGGACGAGGTTGTCAAGGACCTGTTGAGGCATCGCTGCCCATTCCTCTTGTAACGCTAATTGCAGTTGCGGAATCGTTGCTGGCGGCTGGTGACGTGCTGCCAAGCGTCTCCCGAGAAGGTCCCACTCGTGCTCGATTGGATTTAGGTCCGGGGACCTTGCGGGCCAATCCATGCGTTGAATATCTTCACTCTCCAACAGCTTTGCAACAGCCACTGTTCGATGAGGTGTAGCGTTGTTGTCCATGAAGAGGAATTCAGGACCCACAGCACCTCTAAACAGACGCACGAGAGACAGGAGAACCTCGGTTCAATAGCGGACACCAGTGACTACCTTCTTGGAAGATGTGAAGGTCAGTACGGCTACCAAGCATGATACCGCCCTAAACGAGAACTCCGCCACCTCCAAACCGGTCCCTTTCGATGATGTTGGAGGTGTGATTGCTTGTTCCCTGCTCTCTCCAGATGTGCATACGTCCAGAATCGCTCGTCAGACTAAATCGGCTCTCATCCGTAAAGAGAACTCGAACCCATTGCTGAAGTGTCCAGTTCTTGTGTTCCTGGCACCACAGAAACCGCAGTCTCCGATGAGCAGGCGTTAATGGCACACACCGTACTGGTCATCGTGCAAATAGACTACTTTTGTGCAGCCTCCTGGCCACGGTAAAACGCGATAACGGACGTGAAGTTGTGTGCTGCATGTGCCTTCGATTTCTCCTGCTTTCTGCCGTCTGTCTCTTCTCGCCTGTAGGACAATATACCGGTCGTCCGCCGCCGTGGTTGCTTGTGGACGACCACTGCTAAACTCTCGAACAGCTGTTCCTTTCGTTTGAAATGCTATCCAAGCTCGTGAACCGATGCTGTGAGCGATCCCGAACTCCTCGGCCACACAAGTCACACTTCGACCTTCTTCCAGCTTCCCAATGACGCGACCTCAGGTAAAGTTATCCAGATGTCGTCTACTGGATTGCCTGTTGGCCATATCACACGATGGCAGCAACTCGACGTTCAAACCGATGTACACCGAGCAATATCTTTCACCGAATTGCTGAGCGTACACCACCTGTGTGCTTTATACCCTTCCGACACCCCTCCCCCCACCTACGTCATGCTGCATATTTGCGCACGCCCTACCGTACCGGACCCTAGTCTATCTCCTGAGCGGCCTTTCGGTCCGTTCTGCCTCCTCGTTCCGCTGTTATGCTCATTTCTCCTCTTCGTCCTTAATTTTTGCTCACCAGTGTATATATAGAGTGAGCTATTGGCCTAGTCAACGCAGAATTTATGGTTTGCCTTGGCCTAAAGAGAACTTGTCTTTGGCTAATAGTCTAAGGTGGACCATGGTTGTAGACCAGGAGAACGCGGCCGGGGAGGGGGGGGTTGGCGAGGAACCAGTTGCTCCAAAATAGAGACGCACTTTGTGCTCTGCGGCTTGCTCACGTAGTTCGCCAAATCTTCAAATACGCACAAGATCTAGGTACTATAGTTCTACAAAAACCAGTATGCATCCTCCTGGATCCCACAAAATCCTATGCAATAAAAAAACCTGCACTGACTTGCGATATGAGTTTTTGTCTGAGACAAGTCGTTTCCGCTGGTCTTTTCCAGTGCGAAAGCTTCCGCACTATAACACAAATTCATACACACAATGAAACGAGTGATTTGTAAATACACTGGCGGAAAGTGAAAAAAGAACACCAAGAAGAAATTTGCGGACGATCATGAAATTTACATATGTTAATGGGGTTGAGTTTACGTACGCGTGATGTTAATTTCGGGACCAACCGGTGAGCGCTTACGCCACAGCACGTCATACTATGCAAATTATCGTCGGTGGTATTTAAGGAGTACGGCGAAGTGAATGTAACCAGTCGTCGGCGTACGGACACGTGCGAAGGCCCCCGAGCAAGACGGTGTACTTACGTATTTTCGGTCTCGTGCAGTAGTGAATAGCAAAGTACGTGGGAGAAATCCTTCTCATTATTTAGCTGCATGGAGTTGAGTTGCTTCACCACTAAGTGATTCTCATATAGCTTGGGGTAGTCAAGGATTTGACTGTGAGTTATTTTTATTTCTTGTTCTTTAAACTTCAAGTTAGAAGCTTTATTTCTGTTTTCCGGTTCCAGGCCAACCAGGGCTCTGTGCCTCCGGAATGGCGAACTTTTGAACCGACCTGAAACCATTCAGGCTACTCATAATGGGAAGTATCCCAATGTTAATATTCTTAAGGAATTAGTCGACAAACTTGACTATCCGGAACATTTGCACACAGTCCAGCGACTTAACAATGGACTTTTCACAGTGCGTTTCCAAACTGCTTCACAAGCGTTGCACTACCTTGAGCACCCCTTGACAGCCTACAAGGACGTTGCGGTGAACGTTTCGCCAGTAGATGACGGCATTCGTACCGTCTATGTCAAACTCGTGCCCATTGACATCCCTAATGAGAAGATCTCTGCGGCACTTACTGGATATGGGAAGATTGTCACCCCCATTCAGAATGAACGGCACACACTCAAAGGTCTGGAACATGTTTATACAGGCACAAGAACTGTTCGCCTGCGTATGACAAAGCCAGTACCCAATTTCCTTCAAGTGGGCCGTTGGAAGGCCATGGTCACATATGCTGGCATGATACGCACATGCCGTAGATGCGGTAATGCTGGCCGCATTGCTCCTCAGTGCCCATCCCGAGCTTGCCCCAACTGTAGTACGGTAGGACACTTAGAGATCTCGTGCGAGCAAGCCTGCTCCAAGTGCGGTGCGGATTCTCACACCAAAATCCAGATGCACCCAGTCATCCTTCGCAGATGTTGTAGCTAGGCCTTCAACAGCTCCCCTTGTTTTCAATGAGGAGTTTCCAGAGCTACCGTCCACCAGTACTACTGTTGTTCCCGGGGACTCTGGTGTTCCTGATGCAGTTGTTACCATGGACCCGGAACATGTTGCTTCTTTGAAATTACCGGTTGTCATACCTGTCGATCCGCCTTCCGAGAATGTCGTAACTTCTGTTAATCAAGAGACCTTGGTTGTTGACGGCCGCGTCGAGCCTGGAGCTTCTTCTACTGTTTCACCAGTGCAAGATCTTGAAGTTCTTGACATGCCATCTACAGAGGTCACCTCACTGCCTCTTGCTGTGTAATCGGCTGTTGTTATTAAGTCTGAGCCTCCCATGGACGCCGACGTATGTACCGAGATCCCTGAGCCTCATTCACCTGATTCTCCTGACGCTCAAGTCGGACTTGTTACCACTGTTGCATTTACAGAGGTTATTTCGGATGATGACAACATTTACATAGATTCCGTTGATGATGTTGCTTTCACCTCTCCAGTTGGAACTGTATCCCTACCTTCCACCTCCGGGGACAAAGTTGTACCCGTTATCCATTCCAGCAGGCCGCCGGGACGTGTTCCTGTTACCATCCACAATGCTACTCTCTCCAGAGAGACTCGTCATGCTGACCATTCCTACCGTCAACAACGACAGTCCTCTACATCTTCGGAGGGCAGGAATCGCAGCAGCCGTTCGGCAACTGTTCATCCTGGCCATCGGGAAAGATCTCCCGTCCAACTGGAGGAAGGGGAACTTCCCCCAAGTAGCCGCCGACGGAACCGTCGCCGGAATCACAACCGTTCCACCTCTGGAGATTGGCATCGTCAGTTCTAAGTGCCGGTCCACGTTTCTAAAACGGGTGGGCTAATTTGAATCTACCCTCCTTACTGACCTTTGTTTTGTGTATTTTTGTATTTCAATTATCTGCTTAACCTTCAACCTTAAAGTTTCAACATTAAATATTCAGGGACTTCGGTTCCGGTCAGTAAGGCGTTGGCTCATCGGCTGGATTATGACCCAGGATATTGATATCCTGTGTGTCCAGGAAACATTTTTTAACAATTTTAGGCATGTTTCGGATTTTCGTCATTACACTAATGCCCCGTGCTGGTTTAGTCTTTCTCCGACTAGTCACAGGGGCGTCGGAATTATTGTCAACCCTAACTTCAAGGGTCGACAACTGAAATTTCAATATGATGACGAGGGTCGAGTAGCTGCTGTCAGCTTCGCCCTCGCCGAGTTTAAAATTCGCGTTATTTCAGCCAATGCGCCATTGGAACCCGCGTTAACGGGGTAGATTCCTCAGGAGACTTCCTTTATTTTTTGAGGGTGGTGAAGACTTCCTCATTTTGGGGGTGATTTTAATCTTGTAACGGAGCCTCTTGATAAACAGGGGGGTACCTGGCAGACGGACTCGTCCCGGGCTGTCTTCTTCGGGTTCATGTCGGGGGCGGGGCTGGTGGACGCCTGGCGTTCTACTCACCCTGGGGTTTTCGACTGGACTTGGACGGATGGCTCGGTTCGGGCCTGCCTGGACAGGATTCTTGTGGGGGGGGGCCCTGAGGATTGTGACCTTGGGTCTTTTGTTCATTGTGATGTTAATTCTGTGTTTCTCCGTGTGAGTGACCATCGTGCCGTTTCTGGTGGGCCCGGACACGAACTCAGGGCCCGTGGAGGATGAATCTGAATCTTCTCGAAGATGACATCCTTCAGGGCCTTGAGAGGTTGCTTCGGGGTGAAATTCAGTCTGAGACTCACCACACTGGTGAGTGGTGGGAGGGGTTAAACTTAAAGTGAAATCTTATTTACAACTTCAGGGGAAACTTTCGGCTCGTCAGCGGCTTTTAGAGCGAACTCGCCTTGTCTGTATGTTGCGTGCATGCAAAGCCGGGAAGCAAATGGGAGCGCAGAATGCTGGTATGATTGCTGAACTTCAAGCTCAGTTGACAGATTTATATTGTAAAACCGGCCAAAGATGCACACATGACTATTTCACAAAATTTGGAAAACGAGATTTCACTTGCAAGTTTTTTTGCGAAATCTTGCAGACACAAAATTATTTCCCAGGTAATTCCTGGCTTACAGCATGAGTCACGCTTCGTGGCCTCTCAACCAGAAATTCAGAATTTGGTTTTCTCGCATTTCAGAGACCTGTTTGCATCTGATGAAGTGCAGCAGTCGTCCGTCGGCTATTGGGTCGCTGACGTGACCCAACTCGACGCCGCGGCTTCCGTGCTTACATCGGGCCCTGTCTGTATTTCTGAGGTGAGGCAAGCCATTGCCGGCTTGCGTAATGGTCGGAGTCCGGGTACTGATGGCATCCGTGTCGAATTTTATAAACGTTTTATTGATTTGCTTGCTGAACCTCTATGTGATGTTTTAATCATGTTCTGTCAACTGGGCAGTTAACCACGACGATGCGGCTTGGTCAGATCGTTTTGGTTAACAAGCGGCGTGATTGTCCTGGTCGTCATTTGGGAGAGTGGAGACCCATCACTCTTCTCAATTACGATTATAAGATTTTGGCTTCCTAACCTCCTTGCTAACCGACTGATTAGGGTTATTTCTGGCCTAGTAGGCGTGTGACAGGTTTCTGGAATCCCGGGAAGGATAATATTTCAAAATTTAGTCCTCGTGCGGGACGGTATTCACTACCTCGACCGCAAGAGGTTGAAGTGCTGTATCCTTTCTTTGGATCAGAGCAAAGCCTTTGACAGGGTCTCTCACAAGTACCTTGTGACCCTGCTGGAGGCTTGTAACTTTAGCCAAGATTTTGTACACATGATGAAGGTCTTGTGTACTGATATCTTTAGTTTTATCCGAGTCAACGGTCAGCCTACGGACTGCTTTCCCATCCCGAGAGGGGTCCGCCAAGGCTGCCCGTTGTCTGCTGCACTGTTCGTACTGTGCATTGAAACTCTCCTTAAGAAGATTCAATCTGCACCGAATATCTCTGGCATCCCAGTTCCGGGTTCGAGCTTTACAACAGCTGAGCTCAAATACCTTGCGTATGCAGATGACGTTGTTCTCTTCCTTCGGGATGAGATTTCCTTGAGAAATTTGTTTCATGTTTATGATGTTTAGGCGGACAGTGCAGGCGCTGCATTGAATGTGGATAAAACTAAAGCCTTGTGTTTTGGGGATTGGTCACCTGACGTTTTGCAGTTTGTAGGCTCAACCAATGATCCCATAAAGATCCTCGGTGTTTACTTTGATAAAAAGGGGGTTCACCGCAAGACGTGGCGCTCTGTTCAACAGAAGCTCACGTCGGAATGTGCTTGGTGGAAAGGCTGCCAAATTTCTTTTTTTTATAGGGCTAAATTGGCTAACAGTCTCTTGGTTTCCAAAATTGCTTTTTGCGGTACCCTACAACCCCCGACGTACAGGATCCTTTTGGCTCTAAATTCTCTAGTTTTTCGATTTGTCTGGGGATCTAGAGCTGTCCTTTCTCGGGATTGCCTGGTTCAACCAGTCCATCGGGGGAGACTGGGTGTTCGGCACATTCTTGCGTGGTGTCGCGCGTTGATGGTTTCTAATGTGGCCTACATCCTGAAAAGCGATTCTCATCCTAGCTTTAACTTCGCGTGTTATTTCATTTCCTATAATCTTAGGTTATTTTCTTTCGCTTGTAACTACCTTGGGCCTAGAGCTCCGAGGCCCGGTGGACCACATGGCAGTTCTGAATGTGTTTTCTGTTGGAGCATGTCGCATGCCTGACGACCGCTGCTCTTTTTACTTGCTTGTCTGGATCCTGTGTTTGCATCATGAATTGTATTTACATGCTTTTCTACTGTGGATATATTGTCTTTGTCTGCATTTGTCTATGCTTGGCCCGCGCTTTTGTTCTGTCTGTTGTCTGTGGCAGGTGTTGTGCCTCTCGGACGACAGTTCAGACCACTTTCTGCGCCTTTGTCATGCCTCTCGGGCGGGGAGGGGTGTGACAAATGACTTTTCTTGCTTTTGTTTTGGTTGGAGGTGCTTAGATGTGGGTCCACTTTTTCTCTAAGCACATCCACCCTGTTTTCAGAGATACTTCTTCCCTGGAAGTGTTATTGCTTGTGTTTCGTCTTCCGAGTTTGGTAAGTAAGGTAAGTAGTTTCTTTTCTTTTTAGTGTGTGTGTGTGTGTGTGTGTGTGTGTGTGTGTGTGTGATTCCCTTCGATGATGATAGTGCCTTGGCTGACCCATAAAATGGGTTTCAGCAGAACAGTGTACAGCCTTGTGCTGTACCCCATTTAACTAACTGAGAAGAAGCTGCAATGCATGGAAGACGTACGATTTCAGCAGTTATCGGACTTTGAGAGAAGTCGACTAGTCGGACTCCGCGAGGCCGGGTGGTCGTATCGTCGTATTGCGGAGCGAATTGGACGGGAAGTATCGGTGGTGGTACGATGGTGGTGTAGATGGTCCGAGGAATATTCCCACACGAGAAGACGTGGAACCGGGAGTCACAGACGGACTAATGAGCGGACCGATCGACGCATAAGAAGAGCAGCGTTGTCAAGCAGAACATCCACTGCGACGCAAATCTGAGATGCCGTTGCACCTGAGGTGACTGTGCGAACAATCCGCAACCGTCTACTGGATGCTGGACTACGTGTGCCTCTGCCTCCAGACCACCGTCAGAAACGGCTGCAATGGTGTCGCCAACGTCTACACTGGAGAACGCAAAGGCGATCTGTCGTGTTCTGCGATGAAAGCAGATTCTGCTTGGGAGCCTCCGATGGCCGTATGCGTGTTCGCAGACGCACAGGGGAGCGTATCTGCCCTTCTTGCATCCGCCAGCGACACACAGGGCCTACACGTGGTCTCCTGGTGTGGGGAGCAATCAGCTATCACTCCCGTACACAACTAGTGTTTGTACCGGGTACGTTAAACAGCCCCTCCTACATAACAACATCATTCAACCAGTTGTTGTGCCATCTGTAAGGTCGGTCCATCGTGGTGTTTTCCAGCAAGATAACAAATGCCCACACACGGCACGTGCAACGCAACACGCACTTCAGGGTGTAAGACAACTTCCATGGCATGCACGTTCACCGGATTTGTCCCCCATTGAGCACGTGTGGGATTTTATGGGACAACGACTTATCCGGTGTCTACGGCCAGCCACGACCATCCCCGATTTACGCGTCCAGGTTGAGGATGCTTGGAACTCAATACCCCAAACTTACATCCAACATCTGTACGACAGACTCCATGCCAGAATTGCACAGTGTGACGCAGTTCATGGCTGTTCAACCTCGTACTAACCATGTTACATGGAATTGTTATTTTTCAGTTTACCAACAAGTACAGCTGTATTTTGCCATAATGTTTTGATCACGTTATCCTCTGTATTCCGTTATTATGCTGTATAAGTTTCTTTGGTATCAGAAGTCTCTTTCTTAGTGTTCTTTTTTACTTTCCGCCAGTGTATATATCTGTATTAGCATTGTTTTTTGAATATTCTGCGAGTGCACGGCTGCTTGGTGCTGATTTTATCAAAAATAATTACTTCATTTTTGTTCTAACATTCCTCCGAAGACATTCCATTATTAAATGTGCTTCAATGGTGATAAAAATTAACAGCGTTGCTTTGGCGAAAAGATTTATCTATTAAATGCAGCGTTACAAATATCTCATTTGCACGTGTTATTCAGTATGGAGCCTTAATTTTCTTCATGAATTCGTCAGATGCTTTAGAAGGTCCGAAAATATGAAGTAACGCAGCCACTGAGCATAAGATATAAGAGCATCGCGAAATGCTAACATTTGCTTTCGGAGAGGAATAAAGTTCCTTTCCATAACAGACGAAAGCTTTAATGCATGCTTAATGATCTTATTAGAGTTCTTAACTGTTTTAAAGAGTGCAACCTCACGGAAATAGTTTTGGTTGCATTTCACGCTATTCGGATATATTTCAAACAATATCTGATTTCTCGTATCGGTTTCCCGGGGGAAATGTTTCCCGATGAAGCAAGCGGGTTTACTCTCAGGACGTATCATACGTCATGTCTACTTTATATCTGACTTTCCAAACTGAAGACGCATTAATATCAAACAAAATTTCCTTAGAGTACATTTTTAATCTCTCTCTATGTGATCACTTTCTACCTTTTTGGAAGATTTCAAATGCAGCGTTAATAAAATTATTTTGCTTTTAACTAACGGAAGGTGAAGAAATCGGTTTTCGATCTTCCGAATTTTCAACATTTCTTCTATTCAAATGGTGTTGCTAAATTAGAAAAAAATAAAAATTTTGATGTTTGAAAATGGGGAGTATGGACGAGTAACATTTTACCTGTCCACGTTTCTTCAACTTTGGTAATCGAAATTTGGTAGAAATGACAGCTCGCGTTTTTCTTTTGAGGAAAGAAACACTTTCTATCTACTCAAGCTACAGATTTTGAGCGCTCAGATGTTGATGCTACCGGAAATAAATGTCAACAAGATCAATTCTTTCAGAAAGATTTTTCATTTCAAAATCAGCATGCCCTATCAGGCGCAGTGGAAAAACCGTATCCCAGCTGTAGGCTACGGTCGAGATGAATTCTCTTCAACAGTAAGCCACTGGCGCTGCCGTTTGATGTTATCACTTACGTTCCTAGTATTTACAGTGATACAATGGTTATAAGGTTTTCCTAGAAGATGGCCCTAAAAACGAATAAATGCAAGAAAACGTATAAAAGAAATTTCAAAATGTTAAATACCATTTTAAACTTGAAATGTCTCAGAAAAAGAGAAATATTGGAAAAAAGAACCATGTAATTTTAGATTAACCTAATTTATATTGTAAGACATACTTGCACATATAAGCAGTGATGGAAATGGGCCTAAACCCCACCTTCTGGGAGCGATGCGACACCGAGAGAAATTGAGCATTTAATTTGAATAAAAAATTTCGCAATGCATTACATATTTCAATTAATGACGCCATCCTGTATGAATTACTCGTCTCTAAAAAAAACAGCTCTAGCTTTAGCTAAATGTGAGTATTTTATTTTAAGTTTAATAACGAAGTCCCTCATATGATTTTATATCTACTGCAAATGGGTTTGTGCGCATTAAAATTTTATGTCTTACACTTATACGTAAGGTCCCAGCAGCATAATAACACTTATTTCCTCCTCTGCATACAGGAATTTATCAAAAGAATGGAAAAACTTACTGTTTGTGAATAACTTTTCAATAATAAATTGTGGACCCTCCATGGGGTTTCAGAACAGAAGCAATTCAACTTGGCATAGACTTATACAAGTTATGCTCGTGCGGTAATAGAATTTGAGACCATTCTTCCTGTAAAATACACTATATTGGCAAAATTCACCGGACAACCCTTCAAAAGGAAATGAACGGATCCGCTGCGTTGTTAAGATGCGCGGTACAGCTGTAAACGGTATAAAACAAGCGTACAGCTGACCGCGATCGTATCGCACTGCGAGGTTGAGTGAAAATGCTGAGGCGGGAGAGAACTGACTTTGAGAAAGGAAAGATTGTTGGGTGTTATATTAGTGGGTTGTCAAATGTGAGTATTTTATTTGAGAAAGGAAAGATTGTTGGGTGTTATATTAGTGGGTTGTCAATAAGAGAAATCGAGAGGCGTTTAAACATATCCAAGTCAACTGTTTTGGATGTACTGAATAAGTGGAAGACACATGGCGTGCCTGAAGCAGCAAAACGTACCGGTAAACCAAAGAAAATCAGTGATAGAGGACGACGAAGCCTGAAGAGAGTCCTTACAGCCAATCGACGGAGTACTGCACAATACCTCAATGTACAGGTTAGTAAAAATGCCGGAACCTCGTAATGTACATATACCATTCGCAGAGAACTTCATTCCATTGGTTACCGTTGTCGTGCGGCTGCTCATAAGCCTTTCATCTCCACTCGGAATGCTACTCGTCGTTTTGCATGGTGTGAAGAACATTTATCGTGGACTGTAGATCAATGGAAACGGGTCCTATGGACTGATGAATCCAGATACACGATCCATTCGTCTGACGACAGTCGGGGGAACGCTATTTACCACAGTGCACTGTTCCTACGGTCAGGTTTGGAGCTGGCAGTGTACTCGTGTGGGAGTATTTTTCGTGGTATGGTCCCGGCCCATTGGTTATCGTGGACAAACCTGTTAACCAGCACGTCTACCTCGATATTCTGGGAAATTATGCCCAACAACTCTGTGGCAACACTATGGAACTGAGCCTTGTTGGTACTAGCACGATTATGCACCGAGCCATAAAAGCAAGGACTGTTACGGCGTGGTTTCACGATAATTCCGTATCGTGTGTGGACTGGTCAGCACAGAGCCCTGATATTATTCCCACAGAGCACCTATGGGATGAATTAGAGCGCCGCATAAGAAGTTTGAAACCAAGGCTTACTACTACTAAGCAACAGTTAGCGGCTGCAATAAATGCTATGCTATGTTTCTTTTCTAGGTGTACGGTGACGTTTGTCGATATAGTGCATGTCCCAAATGTGCAAGTGATGGAGGTGCTTCGTCGCGAAAGAAGGTCGCATTATGGGCAACTGACGGACGATGAAAGATTGTTGGGATGAGAGAAGCTGGATTTTCCTACAATGAAATTGCCACTCGTACGGGACGAAACGAAACAGTACAGTGGTGCAATTGCCACTCGTAAGGGACGAAACGCCACTACAAGTTGCCACTCGTACGTGACGAAACGGAACAGTACAGTAGTGCAATTGCCACTCGTACGTGACAAAACGAAACAGTACAGTGGTGCAATTGCCACTCGTTTGGGACCAAATGCCACTACAAATTACCACTTGTACGTGACAAAATGGAACAGTACAGTGCTGCAATTGCCACTCGCACGTAACGAAACAATACAGTGGTGCAACTGCCACTCGTACGGGACCAAACTCCACTACAAATTGCCACTCGTACGTGACCAAACGGAACAGTACAGTGGTGCAATTGCCACGCGTAAGGGACCAAATGCTACTACAAATTACCACTCGTACGTGACAAAACGGAACAGTACAGTGGTGCAATTGCCACTCGTAAGGGACGAAACGCCACTACAAGTTGCCACTCGTACGTTGCGAAACGGAATAGTACAGTGGTGCAATTTCAACTCGTACGTGACAAACGTAAGAGTGTAGTGGTGCAATTCCCACTCGTACGGGACTAAACGCCACTACAAATTACCACTGGTACGTGACAAAACGGAACAGTACAGGGGTGTAATTGCCACTCGTACGCGGCGAAACAGTACAGTGGTGCTATTGCCACTCGTACGTTATCAAGCGCCACTACAAATTACCACTCGTACGTGACAAAACGGAACAGTACAGTGGTGTAATTTCCACTCGTACGTGACGAAACGAAACAGTACAGTGGTGCAACTGCCACTCGTACGGGACTAAACGCCACTACAAATTACCACTCGTACGTGACAAAACGAAACAGTACAGTGGTGCAATTGCCACTCGTACGGGACGAAATGCCAGTAATGTTATCGGACGGGCGTCAGTGAACAAATGAGGATCGAACTCACAAAAATAGGGGAAACGGTTCGAACGGCAAAGTCGCACGACTTCACGGTATGACAGACACCTCTTCGCATGGCAGGGACCAAACGCACAGCGACATCTACGAAGTTTGCGCAGCAGCGGAATACTGTCACAGGTCAGGCTTTGTCTTCCAACATAGTTTGACGTCGTCTGCTTAACCGAGGACTGGTTGCTAGCAGCACATTGCTGCGCATTTCTTTTACCCTCAACTACAGACGAATGGGGCTGATGTAGAGTCTCGAACACAGACACTAGGGCGCTGATTGGCAACAGGTCGTGTGTCCTGACGAGTCACGATTCTACTTGATGCACCATGATGGTTGCATACGTATTCGAATATATCGTGGTAAACGGCACCTTTCAGAATTATGTTTTGGGCGCCATTAGGTTCAATTCGCGATCTTGTCTAACACGAATTGAGGGAACTCTTAACAGCCAGCGATACATCAGGATGTTTTAAAGGCAGAGGTGATACCCTTCCTTCAGATTTGCCCTGACACTATATTCCAGCAGGACAATGCTCGGGCAGATGTGGCCTGAAATGTCCAAGACCTCTTCCATTCACGGCAGATACTCTTCTTCTCTGGCCTGCACGTTCGCTGGATATGTCCCAGATGGAACATGTCTCGGAAGGAACTCTTGTCCCGCATAGAAGCAGCCCGGCAGGCTATTGTTCAAAACGATATCAAAATCTCTTCCATTTAATGCCACACCATGTAGAGGCTGCTGTTGTTGCTCGAGTTGGCTTCACACGATACTGTATTTTGAAGCGAAACAATCTTGTATAGCTCTACAAATGTAATCAGTTATCTCCAAGTAACAAGAGGAATCTGTGAGATACATTTCATTTTAATAGCACGATTCTTTTTTTTGTGTCGCAATTTTCACAAACAGTAGTGTATATACTGTATAAAATGAAGGACCGCATTGATGACCGGAGAAAACATCAAAATCGAGAAACGGATCGCAACAAACTCAAATGTCTTGCCAAAAATAAATTTATGCACATGTAAACTGAAAGAAAACAGACTTTATAGGGAAATAAAATACCACGTTGGGTCGCAAACGTGTGGACTTGAAATGAATTTTGTGTTGAGATTAGAAAAGTGTCTTGTAGCCGTCCTGGCAAAGTAGCGAAGAAGCTAATAAAGCAGCAGACATTCGGACACCTGAATCTTTCAATGAAAATGTTCAGTTCTTCGCCTTTCGCCCATTCAAATGCAATCGAGCTTCGTTGAAAGGGTAGAAAATTGCTTAATATTGGCACACGTAGCAGAATGAAAGTGATAACGGAGGTGGCATCGCCAACATTAGATTTCGTTTTTGCTTCGAAAAGGTAAGTTTCAGCACTTTTGTTAGCCTAACGTACGTTCAGGATATTCGAAAGAGAGTAAGATGCCACATTCTGCTTCGTGAACAACTTCGTACCACAACTGCATCGGAAGCGCTTCAGAATGTTACAGACGGCTCATACACAATGTTCAAGAGCACAAAATATATTACGCAAATACTCTCTCTTCGAAGCAATGAAGATTTTAACAGAAGTATTGATCCCTATTCATGACCGAATTTACCCTATTATTGTTTGCTGAAATTTTCATTCCGTTACGCAAAGGTTACCGCAGTTTGATTTTTCACTGACCTGTCTAAATCAGTTTATTTTCCAGTAATGATCTACACTAAGATGCCAGTTCATCAGGTACCCCTATCTAATAGCGTATTTATCCACACTTGGCCTGCAGAACAGCCCAAATTAGTCAGGGCATTGAACATACTATACTGTTCAAATTAGTTGGGACAAAGTAAAAAATTACTCTGTTTTCCAAAACTATGCCTTTATATCATTCTATGCCTTCATATACACTGATAAATACCTGTATTAGTATGAAGTATATCCTCCTTTAGCAGAAATGACCTCTTGAATTCGTTTTGGCATTGACTCCACTAATTGAGTGCACATATTTTTGACTTCATAATCGTGGAACCACACTTTTACAGCATTCATTATCATACATTCTTTGATTGTACAGTCCATTTTACCTAAACGTCGCTTCAAAATATTCAACAAGTTTTCTATGGGATTTAAGTCTGATGAATTTCCAGGTCAATCAAGCAAATGAATTTGATTTTCCAGCATTAAATTCTTGATCAATTTCGAATTGTGACATGGGCCAAGTTGAAATGTCCCGTCAAAAGTTTGCAAGAATGGAACAATCCTACGTTGTAATATTTCTACGTACTTGGCTGAATTCATCATACCTTGAACAGGAACTAAGCTTCCAGTGCCATTTGATGTGAAAAAACCCCAAAACATTTGTTACAGAGGGTGTTTTACAGTTTGTTTGACATGCTCAGGTCTTAAGGGTCCACATTTGCTTCGTCTAACGACATTTGCTTGGTAACCCTGCACAAATAAATGAGTTTCATCACTGAAAATTACCTTTTTCCAGTCGTCAGCAGTCCATGATTTATATTATTTGGCCCATGCTAAACGTTTTATCTTCATTTTCGCATTCAAATATTGTTTTTTCGTTGGTCTTCTTGCCTTCCGGCTAACTTGCAGAAGCCTACGGCATACAGTTGAATCACTAACATCACAACCACTAGCCAATAAATCTCTTTGAAGGTCGGTGCTTGTTTTTTTTTTTGGATTAATTTTACTACTTCTGATTAGATATTTATCGGTTCGTGGAGTTGTTTTTCGTTTTCTTCCACATTTACCTCTCCTTTTTGTAGACGATGATCCAGATGCATTGTATCGTGTAAGCAGTCTTGATACACTTGATTTGCCTACACCAACTGCAGAGGCGATATATCTCACTGTCATAGAAGTTTGATCCTTAAGAGCAATTATTCTTGCACACTTCCTTGGAGAAATATCCGGTTTTCAATACACGAAAGCAACACGTACTCACACAGATCAAAAACTAACATCCACCTGTCACACACGAAAGCTCACAACTGAAGCGCCTATTTCCTGTTTAAAACCGGTCAAACCACATTCTTACTATCAAGTTCTAACAGTCACACCACCTCAGAGCTGATAAAACAGGTTTACGTGGGTTTCCGACATCAACTGGCGATCACATTACAATTCTGAGAATAAAAATGCTTGTCCCAATTAATTTGCACGGTATAGTACCAGCGTCGTTCAAAAATTCTTTACAGTGAGGAAGTCACCGAGTAGCACAGTTGCTGTAAATTGGACACGGACACAGTTTCGCAGCTACAGCCCTTTCCACCTAATTTTGTAGATGTTTGAGGGGGCTTTAATCCGGGGACTGTGCAGGGCTCTGAAGCAAGGTAAACTTATCGGCATGTTCTTGAAACCATTCGGTGATGTGAGCTTTAAAGTAAGCGAGTACGTTATTCTACGGGACGTGTCCATCTTCTTGAGGATAAACCGTAGCCTTGAAGAGGTGAATTTGATTAGCAATGATCTTCAGTTACGCAGTGATGACCACATGTCGGTTAATGGTTGTCAGGGAATATCTAGTCCTAATGCGTGAGAGGAAAACATTCTTCAGAGCAGCACCTGCACCTGGCCACCATCGCTCTGTACGTTTGGTACCTGACAGCATAGCTCCATGGTCTCATAGAGCTTCTGAGCTTCTGCCAAATTTGGATCCTGCCATGATGCAGAAAAAACCCAACGTAATTCCTCCCTCTAAGCAACCTTTTTTTCGCTGCTCAACCGTCCATTGTCGATTTTCTTGTGTTCTCTGGAGGCGCGCTTTCGTGTTCTAGGCCACCAACATCTGCACTTGGCATATTCGTCGGCATGTGTAGCCCATTCGCAACATGGTTTGGTAAGAGATGTTTTTTGGAGATGATCCTCGGCCCATCGATTTTCAATTCTGCAGTGATTGCCGCGTTGTTGCCCATCTGTTCGCTTTCACGATTCTCGCAAGTCTCTTTTGACACTTCTGATTCACCAGCTGTTTTTTGTTCACAAGATCGCCGGTAGATGGTTTGCTTGTTGCATTATCAACAATAAAGCACGGCTACGATTGTGCGTGGTAAACTCATGATAACGGCCGTTTAGGACATGCTCGAACTGGCACGCCTGGTGACAACCATCATGCCACTTTCAAAATCGCTCAGATCACTCGTTTTGCCTATTCTGATCCTGAGTCGAACGCTGATTGATGCACAACGAGCTGGCCTGCTTGATCTATAGCTCACCCAGTGCTCTCGTGACATCTTACGTGTTGGAGTGAGCCGTTTATGTGACAAGAGCAGGGGTACCTAATAAAGTGGCATCAAACTGTGTATCCATTTGTCAAGAATGATCGCAGACAAAGTAGAAAAAATAATGCGACTGATAAGTAGGTCTCTATACATAGGAACATGCCCATTACTTTTTATAGTGAAGAAATTACAAAAGCCGTTCCCTAAACATTGAGAGTAATTTATTTTTGAGTTGGCAACAGTACGAAGGGGAAAATAACCATGCAGACGACTAAATGAATTAAGGAAGTATCTAAGGCAACGGTTATCAGCCGTGACAGACGACTCTGGTTTGGTTATTGCGCAGTTGGTCAAGGTACGTCTGCATTTCGCTATACAGCTATAGTGATGAGTGATTCAGAGTTAAGAAGTGTAATGCGTTGTGCGATAAATTTTGCTATCGTTTGTGCAAAACAGCTCCACAAACAGTTGATTTAATGAAAAAAGCTTACAAAGATAAATGTTTGGGTGAGTCAACGATTTTTAGAGGGCACCAAGATTTCAAAAAAGGGCGTTTGTCGGAGGAATTCATTCCTAGGCTTGGTCGACCTGAGAGTATTGTTACCGAGCGTGTTGTTAACACTGTTTGGACTAATAACGTGTAAAGACATCGCGGTGTCAACTAATATTTCACAATCGTCGGCATTCCTCATTCTACATGACAAATTACTGCTGCATCGTGTGTGTTCCAGATGGGTACCTCATCACCTGAAGAGAGAACAATTGTTAACCCCAGTTCAGGTGTGTAATGAGTGGGAACAAATGATTGCAAAGGATCCAAACTTTCTAAACACAGTAATAACTGCGGATGAAACACGAGTCCACTGTTTTGACCCCCTCTCGAAGTGCGCAAAGAGTGTCTGGAAGCACCAAGGCTTGCCTCCTCCAAAAAGAGTCCACCTAACCAAATCAGCTGGGAAGGTGATGATGATAATTTTCTTTGATCATAAAGGTGTAGTCTACCAGTATGCCGTTCCTCCACAAACTACTGTCAATGCTGAGTATTACATTTCAGTCTTGAAGCGACTGCGACGACACATATCGATTAAGCGACAGGAACTAGTGGGCAAGTGGATCCTACACCATGATAATGCTCACCTACATGTGGCTGCTTGTGTTCCACAGTTTCTTACGAAATGCCGTATTCAAATCATGCCATAGCCTGCCTAGAGTCTTGATCTCGCCCGTGCGATTTCTAGTTGTTTCCAACAATGAAGGAGAAGTTCCGTGGCGCAACATTCAACAGAGCTGCTGACGTTATTCAAGCTGTACAGGGGTCACTAAAGCAGCTTCCACAAAATGCCTTCGCCACATGCTTTGAAAAGTGGACTGAACGATGTGACCGTTTCATATCATCCGAGGGAAGATACATTGATTAATTTTTTGATTGAAGGTTTAACTACCACCGTGAGCAACTCAATGGGCTATAAGCAGTCACACGTCCCTAATTTAGGGCAATTGGTTCCAGGGAAGGGAGAGAGCCAGTGCCGTAAGACAAACACAACATCAATGCCTCACCAAGATTCGAACCCGGACGAATTGTCATAAGCTGTCGCTTAGATCACTGCGCCACATGGGCTGCAAAGGACACTTTGAGAAAGAATGACATAATTTGCTGTTCCTCTATTTCTTCATTTTGTGTGAATTTACTCTCAGTTCTTATCGAACGGCCGTTGTATTACTATCGCTACGTTTATGAAAATATCGTAAAAACTGAAGTATCTAATAATGATATTTTTGACCTGTTAATACAGACTGGTACATAAGAATAAACTCTGTATATACCCATGAAATGGCAATGGGCTGGGCATACTGCCAGAAGGACAGATCATCGATGGACAGCCGAAATTTTAGATTGGATTCCAAGGGACAGGAAAAGACCCAGAAGAAGACCACATGGGAGATGGGTGGATGAAATTCGAAAGTATGCAGGGGTGACATGGAGGAGACTGGCACAAGACAGACCGTTGTGGAGGAAACTTGGGGAGACCTTCGTCCAGCAGTGGATTGATAATGGTTGACAATGATGATGATGATGATATACCCATAAGATATTATATATATATATACAATGAAGTACCAGAAAAACTGGCACAGACGAGCTTATGCAAAATACATAGCAACGTCACCTATGGGCGTACTCGGTTGCGCCGCTAGTGCGTATATAAAGCGATAGTCATCCTTGCCAGCTTTCAGAGCTGTTTTCGGCATGAGAATGACAAGTAAAAACGATTTAAGCAATTTTCAACGCGGTATCATAGTTGGCGCTCGTGAGATGGGCCATAGTACGTGTATTTCGGAGGTAGAAACGAAGTTCGGATTTTCACGGACGACCATTGCAAGGGTGTACCGTGACTACAAGAATTCCGGCAAAACCTACAACCTACGATACCAGTGTAGCCGTAAAAAGACATTGGGTGAACGTGACCATCGTCGGCTGACAAGAATCGTTTCACGCGATAGGCGTGCAACATTCTCGCAGGTATCATCGGAGTTCAATGCTGGAGCCTCAACAAGCATCAGTGTCCGGACTGTGCAACGTACCCTGCACGATAAGGGCTTTGGGAGCCGACGCCCAACTCGAGTCCCCTTGATGGGTGCACGACACAGAGCTATGCGCCTCGCTTGGGCACGGCAACACCGCCACTCTACACTTGATGACTGGAAAAAAGTAACCTGGTCTGACGAGTCGCGTTTCCAACTGTATCGGGCAGATGGAAGGATTCGTGTCTGGCGCAAACTCCATGAAGCCATGGATCCTGCCTGTCAAGAGCGAACTGTACCGGCTTGTGTGGGGTCCATAATGGTATGGGGTGTGTTTATCTGGACTTCCCTGGGACTCCAGGTAGTCTACAAACGTCTGTGCCCGGCCAACGCTATGTGCGCATCTTTTATGACGAGGTACACCCGTTCATGTCCTGCATTCATGCTAATGGGTTGAGCCTGTTCCAACAGCACAATGCACCTCCACGCAAGTGTCATAACGCCACATTATGGTCAGAGGAGCATTCATCTGAGTTTGAGGTGTTGCCACTCACCCAAATCCCCAGATCTGAACGTGATAGATCCCATTTGGGATGCCATGCAACGCGCTATCGAACACAGGAATCCGAGACCTCGGAATTCACCCAAATTGTGGAACGCTCTGAAGGAAGTATGGTATGCATTGCCTGCAGCATATTTCCAGAAGCTAGTGGAGTCCATGCCCCGTCGTATTTCTGCAGTCCTGCGCTCCCGTGGGAGACCTATCAAGTATTCGACTGGTGTACCAGTTTATCTGGCACTTCAGTGTATATATGCATGCTAAAGCAGCATCGTTTAATATTAGGGGTTACACTCTGCATTTCAGTTATTTTCTCTTAATATATTGCATTGAATTTTGTACGATACCGAACAGAGATACCAAATGAGTACCTAGGTGTCATAGTGATGATTTTCTAAGAGGAAAGAATATAAAACATGCAACACCCTTACGGCCAGAACCTCCCTGTATTTACGAGAAGTGAACCTTACTACCATCAAAGTGAACCTTATGATGTTTTGACGTTATTTGTGCAATCGTTAATTTTAAGTTTTGACTGTTCGCAGTAGTTGGTTTTCCTGCAATAGTAGATTTGAGATTTCAGCTTTAATTCTGTAAGCACTAAATGTTACACGCTTAAATGTCAACGTTACTTAAGCTTAGAAACACACTATTGACTGTTGTGTTATTACAGAAAACATACACTGGTGTGCAAAACTTAAGGACGAAGAGGGGAAACTAGCATAACAGCGGAATGAGCAGGCAGAACGGACCGAAAGACCACTCAGGAGATAGACTAGGGTCCGGTACGGTAGGGCATGCGTATATATGCAGCATGACGTAGGGGGAGGGGGAGTGTCGGAAGAGTATAAACGCTCAGCAATCCGGTGAAAGCTATTTCACGGTGTACATCGGTTTGAACGAGGTCGAGTTGCTGCCACCGTGTGATATGGCCAACAGGCAATCCAGTAAACGACATCTGGATGACTTTACCCGAGGTCGCGTCATTGGGAAGTTGGAAGAAGGTCGAAATGTAACTAGTGTGGCCGAGGAGTTCAGGATCGCTCATAGCATCGTTTCAGGAGCTTGGAGAGCATTTCAAATTACAGGAACAGCTGTCCTAGAGTTTAGCAGTGGTCGCTCACGTGCAACCACTGCTGCGGACGACCGTTATATTGTCCTACAGGCGAGATCAAACAGACGACAGACAGCGGGAGAAATGGCAAGGCACATGCAACAGACAACTGGACGTTCGTTGTCGCATTTTACCGTGGCCAGGAGGCTGCACAAAGGTGGTCTATTTGCACGATGACCAGTACGGTGTGTGCCATTAACTCCTGCTCATCGGAGACTGCGGTTTCTGTGGTACCAGGAACACAAGAACTGGACACATCAGCAATGGGGTCGAGTTCTCTTTATGGATGAGAGCCGATTTAGTCTGACTAGAGATTCTGGACGTATACACATTTGGAGAGAGCAGGGAACACGCAATCACACCTCCAATAGCATCGAAAGGGACTAGTTTGGATGTGGCGGAGTTCTCGTTTGGGGCGGTATCATGCTTGGTAGCCATACTGACCTACACATCTTCCAAGGAGGTTCAGTCGCTGGCTTCCGCTATTGTACCGAGGTTCTTCTGGTTCACGTGCGTTTGTTTAGAGGTGCTGTGCGTCCTGAGTTCCTCCTCATGGACGACAACGCTACACCTCATCGTACAGTGGCTGTCGCAGAGCTGTTGGAGAGTGAAGATATTCAAAGCATGGATTGGCCCGCAAGGTCTCCGGAACTAAATCCAATCGAACACGTGTGGGACCTTCTCGGGAGACACTTGGCAGCGCGTCACCAGCTGCCAGCAACGTTTCTGTAGCTACGATTGGCGCTACAAGAAGAATGGGCCGCGATACTTCAACAGCTTCTTGACAACCTCGTCCTCAGCATGGACATATGTTGTAAATCCTGCAACGCAGTCAGGGGTGATCATATCCCCTATTAAAGACTGGACTTTTCTTGGCAGCCGCCTGTCACATGTACGTTCCTGTCTTCTGACCAGTTGTGCTCGAAGCTACCTTTTCAATAAAGTGCTTTTGTATCCTTTGAATCCTTTGTTTGGACGGTTTTGCTCACTTGTCCCATATTCGTACATCTTGGGGATCTTATGGTATGATTTGAGTCGATGTGGAGCCCTTTTGCACGACGTTACATTCGAAAAACCGTCTCGTCCTTAAATTCCGCACGCCAGTGTATAAACGCCTAAGAGTACTAAATTAATCAACACTGACTTACGATAAATTTACTGGTTTTATTAGATGCTGTGGCACGTCATCACATGTTGAGCACACTAGCCAGAAAAGTTTTGTTTGCTTTAAATCAAGTCTCAGCTTCACTTAATATAAAATTCACTTATCTTTAACAAATCATTAGCTCGACAGAAATGCGCTTAACGTTAACATATCAATTCTACACTTAGCAATCAATTTCTCAACCCTACTCAACTCAAATCTTTGTTTAGCTCTTATCTTATCTGCCCCAAATATGCGTTGAGACTGCTCATTTTTAACATTTCTCATTACATTTTATTTACTTTTGTCTCACTACCAGTGATGTCAAGCTTAGAAAACTCGTACGGGAAAATAATGTGTCACTAAGTTAGAAAACGTTTAACGAGAAGAAACCAAACTTACAAAAAAAAAAAAACTCTGAAAAGGTGGTTAAATTAGAAGAGTTCACTACAACGTCACCGCGCGATAGCAACTCTGATGTTACTTAGATCGTGATCTCTCCACCAGACGGCAGGCATGGACAAAACCACAGTCAAAGCAGACGTCCAGCAAGTCAGTGTAGTAATGGTGGCCTTACTGGCACAATGGACGCAAGAAGAAATTCTCTCAGTGATCAACATTTTATGGTTAAGGGCATCCCTTCTGTTATAATTCTTCGTGGGCTGGAGGTAACTTATGTTACCGATGTAATGACAGTGCAACTCATTCAGTTTTTAATACGTCTTTTTGTAAAAGAAGATCATGGTTATGTTGTCGGTTTGTGGTTCCGTCCGTCTGTCTCTGGACACCGTATTTCTGCAGCCCTTTGTCTGATTTGAAAAATTATTATTGCATTGGGAAGCTTAAAATGTGACAATGATGATCCTTGCATTCTGTATTTTTTCTGATGCACAACTTCGCCACCAGAGACGTAAACGCAGATGATATCTAATTCAAAATATATTTTATTCCTCATATTTCCTTCCAAATATCTGATTGAATTTTTTTTTTCTTTCGATGCCAGTTGTATAAAAGATAATTTTAGATAGTCTCTTTTTTCGGGTAATGCATAGATTTTCCGCTAAGGGGCGTAAAGATAATTTTCGTTTTAAACGATATCTCTGCTTCTAAAACTCAGATTTAAAACATTATCTCTGCATCGGATACGGTTCATGATGAGAAATGTTTTGCATATAATTTTCATTTTTATAAATAATAGTTTTACCGCCAGAGAGTAAGTGTTTATTTTTTCCTTTTGATGTATTTGCAGAAAAATCTAACTTTTTTATACCCGTTCCGGAAGGTGTCATTATTCGTCTTTCTTTGTTTCCGTACCTTAGGCCTAATGCTGTCGTTGTTGCTAAGCCTAATCTAGCATGCCCGCGTAAGCAATTTCCGTCAGTACTGCAACTGATGTTTTTATTACGTTCATTTTGCCTATTTTTCAGATACATTCTAATATATTCACAGTTATCTGGATTGTTATTATCGAACAAGCGGTAATAAAGAACCGTAATCTTCCAGAAGTGATTGTAAGATTTTGTGAAACGACCAGAATTTAAAAACTATTAAACTAAGTTATATAAACTGAAGGATAAAGTTGTAGAAGTTGAAAGTTCCTCTGACAGAGCTGCACGACTTGTTATCCAACTCTCGAGAAGATACCAGGCTCAGATTATTCAAACTTATGCACCCACCACAAGTCATGCTGAAGAACAAATTGAAGAATTTTATGAGGAAATTCGTCATCTAAATAATAAAGGTAAGCAGCACTTGAAGATAACTATGGGAGACTTCAATGCAAAAATAGGGCAACGGCAACAGAATGAAACTTCAGTAGGTAAATTCGGTCACGGCAACAGAAACCAGCGTGGAAATACTCTCGTAGAGTTTGCAGAGGCAGAAGGGTTTTTCATCTTGAACTCCTTTTTCAAGAAAAAGCCACACAGGAAATGGACATGGAGACATCCAAATGGGACGACAAGTGAAATTGATTTTATTATGTGTAACAAAAATTTCGTCATAGAAGACTGCAGTGTGCTAAACAAGTTCAACACAGGCAGTGACCATAGATTGGTGAGATGTAAGATGCACCTCAACACTAAACTCGAACGTAGCAAGCTCATAAGACAAACAAAATGTATTGACATAACCAACCTTAAAAAACACCATAATACCTTCAAACTGGAACTGAAGAACAGATTCTCTGCTTTAGAAGGCCTAACATCGGAAGAAGTGGATATTTCTGAAGTTAACAGAAAAGTAACCAAAGCTCTTATGGAAACAGCAACAAAATTAGCTGGGTCTAAGAACAAATTGCATGTGAACAAATTATCAGGAAAAACCAAAATGTTGATGCAAAAAAGAAGAGTGATGAGGACAACTAAAGAAGATGTGACTTCCAAAGTGGAATATATAGAGCTGTGCAAGACAGTACGAAAAAGTGTCACTGAAGACGTAAGGAAATTCAACTGTGAACTAGTAAGGAAAGCAATTGAAAACAAACAAAGCCTAAAGATAGCAAAGGGACATCTCAGTAAGGGGAAAAAACAGATTATGGCACTGAGAAAAGAAGATGGTTCTGTAACAAGAAATAGAGGCAGAAATTTTGACAAGAGTGAAAGATTTCTACTCCAAATTATATGAAAGGGATGATACATGTACTCCAGACATCATGAAAGGTACCAGTACCAGAGTTCTTCCAGTCCTTCCAGCAGAAGTTGCACATGCAATCAAGAACATGAAGCGGGGAAAAGCTCCAGGAGAAGATGGAATTACTGTAGACATCATACAAGAAGCAAGTGGAGAAATCGAAACAGTACTCGCCCAAATTTTCACACGATGCCTTAATGAAGGAAAAATTCCTGAGGATTGGAACAACGCTACAATGATCCTGCTACATAAGAAAGGTGACATTGAGGATCTCAGGAACTACAGACCTATCAGCCTCCTATCAGTGGTTTATAAAATCTTCACTAAAGTTCTTTCACACCGCTTGAAGGTGACACTGGACATGGCTCAACCGAGAGAACAAGCTGGATTCAGGAGTGGCTACAGCACAATAGATCATATCCACGTACTGAGAGAACTAATTGAAAGAGCGAGGGAATATGAGCTTCCATTGTGCATGGCTTTTATCGAAAAAGCCTTTGATTCGGTGAAACCATCAGCAGTTATGAAAAAGCCTTTGATTCGGTGAAACCATCAGCAGTTGCAATGGCTCTGAAATCGTGCGGTATTGAAGATGCATACATTAATATTATTAATAACATCTATGAAAATGCAAGTGCAAAGATTCGGCTGTTTGAAAATACAACACACATAAAGATTGGAAAAGGAGTGAGACAAGGTGACACCATATCTCCGAAGCTCTTTAATGCAACATTGGAAAATGTCTTTCAATCACTGAACTGGGAAAACAAAGGGATAAAGATTAATGGAGATTATCTAACCCACCTTCGTTTTGCTGATGACATAGTCATTTTTGCAACTACCCCATCAGAGCTACAGAGTATGATACAGGCACTTGCTGACAAGAGTAAAGAAGTGGGATTAAAAATCAACTTTCAGAAGACAAAAGTGATGTACAATGCTTTTACAAGAAATGAAGATTTATCGATTGATTGAGAAAAGCTGGAGATAACAGACACGTACGTTTATCTTGGACAGCAGATAAAGTGAGGGTCACATTGGTGAAGAAATTGATCGGCGTACAAAACTTGCCTGGAGAGCTTTTGGAAGAAACAGCATAACTTTCAAGAGCAATATGCCATTATGTCTTAAAAGAAAAGTGTTTGATCAATGCATCCTTCCAGTGCTTACGTATGGTGCAAAGACATGGACTTCAGCTAAAAGAGACATACAAAGGCTGCAGACAACTCAAAGTAGCATGGAGAGGTGCATACTTGGTGTAACCATGAGAGATAAGAAGAGGAACTCGTGGATCCGAAAAATGACAAGAGTGGAAGACGTCATGATCAGAGTTAAATCCCTGAAATGGCAATGGGCTGGACATACTGCCAGAAGAACAGACCATCGATGGACAGCCGAAATTTTAGATTGGATTCCAAGGGACAGGAAAAGACCCAGAAGAAGACCACATGGAAGATGGGTGGATGAAATTCGAAAGTATGCGAGAGTGACATGGAGGAGACTGGCACAAGACAGACCGTTGTGGAGGAAACTTGGGGAGACCTTCGTCTAGCAGTGGATTGATAATGGTTGACAATGATGATGATGATGATATACGGAATTGGGGGTTAAATTCTATTGAAAGTTTAAAAATATAATTGAATGAATTTACAACGTAAACGGATTAAAAAACGAGATCTAAAAATTCAGAACCTGAAGCTCAATAGGCATAAAATCCCCCGTTTGCAACGGCAAAACCGGACGCGTTTCGCAACGGCTACCTTGCCTGTATTCTCAACGGTGTTGTAGATAGCTGTGCCCTTGTGTCAACTTCTTGTTAACTTTCCGGCTCGGAAACGTCATCATTTGTCATACAGGTCCTCAGAACTCTAGTAGTGGTAAGTTAGGGTATGTATTTCCTTTGAGTTTTTTTTTTCTTTTCCAGTTACAACTACCCTACCGGACAATTGCTAAGGACGGATGACAATAGCAACGATAACAACCATAAAATGGAAGGCAGGAAAATGTGGAAATTAGGATAAGTGCGGGATACAGTAAGACGTGTTGTGCGTATGCAAATTTTGGATTGCCGAACTTGTTCGTGACGTCATAGCGCTGATAAGAGATATAAAGGATTTGATGCGTATTGACCGTTGTTGTTCAAATGCAAAGTTGAAAGGGAAAGAATCAATTGACGAACTTGCAATTTTCAGTATGTCTTCCCGACATCACCAAGATGATTTAACGCGTATCCGTATTATTGGCAAGATTGAAATAGGGCGAAAAATAACAGATGTTGTCAGGGAGTTCGACGTCAGCAACAGTGTTGTTTCAAGGCTTTGGAAATCATTTCAAACAAATGGAGAGTGTAGCAAACGTCACGGGGGAGGTCGTGTTCGCAGTACGACACCTGCAGAAGATCGGTACATAGTGTTATCAACAAAACGACACCGGCGCAGCGCAGCTAGTGAGGTAGCAAATCAGTTTATGGCTGCTACTGGCAAGCTGATCTCCCGAAAAACTGTCGCCAGACGTTTGCATGAAAGAGGACTATAGGCCCGCCGTCCTGTTGTGTGCATCCCATTGTCCAGACGTCATCGTACCGCCCGTTTGCAATGGTGCCATCAACATCGCAATTGGACTGATAACGACTGATCTGCTGTCCTCTTCTCAGATGAGAGTAGATACAGTCTATCGTCTGATTGTCGACGACAACTGATCTGGCCTGATAGTGGTACTGCATATTGTCCAGCAAACATACAGGAAAGGGACCGATATCCGACATGTAGTGTCATGGTATGGGCTGGCATCATGATCAATGGCCGTGTGTCCCTCTATGTGCTTCCAACTGGGACTATGATTGGCCAACGATACATTAACGATGTTCTGCTACCTCATGTTTGCATGTTCCGTGGTGCTGTCGGTGATAGATTCATTTTCATGGACGACAACGCAACATGTCATCGAACAGTCGCTGTCCAGGAGTGTCTTGAGAGCGAGGATATTCAACGCCTCGTATGGCCAGCACGTTCTCCAGATCTGAATCCCATTGAAAATGTGTGAGATGCTTTGGGGAGGAGTGTTGCTGGTCGCCAATGCCCTCCAATAAACAAGGACACCCTCATCCGTGCACTGACAGAGGAATGGGATAAATTACCCCAACAGCTGCTTGATAATGTTGTGCAAAGCATGACACGACGTGTGGAATCTTGCATCGCCCTCCATGGTGGCCATATCCCGGATTTACATCTTACGCCGGAACGCCTGCGGACGGTAATTGCATTTTTTTCACGTTTACGTATTCTGCACAAAATGGCCTGTTTGTCCCTTGAACACGTTCCAAAGCCTTCTGGATTTCAGAGCACAATAAATTGTCTTTCTTGTAATGTCCTGGCATTCTGACATTATTTTATTTCACTTGGCATCCAACCACACTTACGTTTTTATGCGCTATATAGCCGTTTATGATACGTCCTTAGCAATTGTCCAGCAGTGTATTAGTAGACGACTACGAGGCGCGATCACAAGAGTTTTGTTTCCTTTTTGGAATGTTACGAACCATCTGCTTATGGTGCTTTACTTTCATTCGCAGTGTTCTTCGAAGACATTTTATTAGCGTTTCCGGCCGCCGTACGTCCGAACTTGGACTCATTAATAAAAACATTACGCTTAACCGGCCTATTTCGCTGGTCCCATTTTGCCAAAAACTGCATTCGTAGTTGATTGAACCTTGTCAAGAAATGAGGCACACAACGCGTAACACAAAAATATACCGACCTTTTGACGTATACCGCGTAACGTTGCTGAACGACACCACTGCTATGAAGGCGTGGAACCTGTCCACCAAAATATTCCAACTGTACCAACCAAAATAATCGCACAATAATAATTCTAGCGTCCTGTAGATTTCTGGAGTATTTAGTACAGAGTTTATTCATGAGCAAGTATTTGAAAAACTTCAAAATTGTTGACGAAACACAGTAACCAAATTTTATTAAATTGCACTTTCTAATTACGTTAGTTTATCGTTTTTGTTTTCTCAAATTTTGTCCATCGTAATAGTCCATTAAACTTCCCGTTCTCAGCACACCACAATCAGTCACTGGTGAAGGGTGCAAGCTCTGGATTTCTACCGTAGGGATATATGCAGCTCATGTCTTAGCTTGAACTCAAGCGACGGTTCAGCAGCTTACGCAGTAGATCAATCAACAAACAGAACCACTAAACTGCGTTACAGAAGTTAGAACTGAATTCCAAATTTTTCTGCTATGCATATTTTCTGACACTAGTAAAGTAAATTACAAGGTAAAAATTCCGATGTAACGAAAATGGGCAACGGAAGTAGTCAGCGAGCGAACTAAATTGATTTTCTCAAATATCTCGTGCATCGTAGCGAAATTCCTCTTGAACACCCCCGGGGAAGTTACAATTGTATTAGGTGTGCAACTTAGTTCTCGGACAACACGTTGACAGGAAATGGCACAACACGTTGACAGGAAATGATAGCAAATCGAATACGTACCTAATGAGGGAAATAATGTACCTAATGAGGGAAATAATCCCGTGTTGGATACATTTGAGCCATCGTTCAGGGCGCTGCCGAATGCCACTTCGGAAAAAGTGGGCTGTTTCGAGTTGATAAAGTCATCAATACTTGTGTGGACTTCCTCGACAGAAGTGAAGTGCGTATCACTCAGGTGACGTTGCAAGGAGCGAAAGAGGATAATCTGACGGGGATTATCACCTTTTTCGCCGGATGGGACAAAATATCCCATCCCAGGTTGGTGATCGTGTTAAAAGTCGTTTTCATGGTGTAAGAACACGCGTTATCCTGAAGCAAATGGAACGACCTTCTGCCCATGCCGGTGTATGGCCTTTTCGCCTCCATTGCGTCACTCGCACGAATGAGTTGCTGACAATAACGCTCAGCATTGACCGTTTCACCAGGTTTGAGCAACTTATAGTGTACAACATCGCGCTAATCCCACCATATGCACAGCAGCAACTTCCTGCCCTGGATATTCGGTTTAGCGGTACTAGTGGGCGGCTGACCTGGATAAACCCACGATTTGTGCCACTTAGGATTATCGTAGAGGATTCACTTTTCATCACAGGTCAAAATCTTGTGGAGGAAATCCTTGTTTTTGAATCTGGAGAGCAAGGACACAGTAATATCGTAGCGCCTAGACTTGTTCGCAGCTGTGAGTTGGTGGGGCACCCAACGGCCCTTCTTGTGAATCCGTCCAAGCTTGTGCAGGCGCTTTGCAATGGTTTGCCGTGTTACTCCGAGTTCCTGGGCGAGCTCTGACCGTGTACGACAGGGATCCGCGTCAAACAGTTGTTCCAGTTCCTTATCGTTTACTTTCTGTGGCTGTCCCATACGTTCTGCATCACGGAGATTGAAATTTCCCTGCTTAAACCGCTGGAACCACTTCTTACACATACTGTAGGATACAGGAGCCTCACACAGATCATTTGCAGGACTACCGCTGAGCCTTTTTTCAGCTGAAACGCGAAAAGGAGGCAGTGCCCCAAATGTTCCTTCTCGAACGACATTGCTTTCACCGTCAACTTTTGTCCCTTTTGTCACTACAGCTGTGAGCGGTTACGGTTGACTGGAAAGCTGTTGGAAGGCGCTGCAATCAGCCTTTATCGTGCATTTGCCGACGTTCTATGATCGTTTGCGGTTATAGGCCAAGAATTAAGTTGCACACCTAATACATAACACATTACCAATCCCCCTCACAAACACACATGCTATTCAGAATTTCTTTTTATCTTAAAGTCAGATTTTAGCTTGCCCATGCACAGATGGACTTTGATAGCAACATTATATTTCATCATAAACAAAACCATCGCTCTTTCCACGTTTTAGCAACACACAGCAACCGAAAAATTGTTATTCAGCCACTGCTGGGGAATCGAATCTCTCGATATCTAGCCAAGCGCGTTAGACTTACACCACGGTGGCCAACAATCCATGGCGCTATGAACAGAAAAACACACACATAGCGCCGTGGATTGTTGGCCACCGTGGTGTGTAAGGCCAACAATCCACGGCACTATGAACAGAAAAAAACACACATAGCGCCGTGGATTGTTGGCCACCATGGTGTAAGTCTAACGCGCTTGGCTAGATATCGAGAGATCTGGGATTCGATTCCCCAGCAGTAGCTGAATAACAGTTTTTCGGTTTGTGTGTGTTGCTGAAACGTGGAAAGAGCGATGTCTTTATTTATTCACTGACGCCACGCATTTGGAGGATTTTCATCATATTTCAACGGTGTCAGGGTCCTTTCTTACGGTCGTCTAAGTCTAAGTAATACATAAAAAAAATATTGTTTTTGAAAACTTAAATGCCGTCCCGGTTGCGCAGTGGTCTAAGCCCTTGCTTATGATCATTCGTCCGAGGAGAGTTCGAATCCCGGTAAGGCATGGATGTTGTGTTTGTCTTAGGACACTGGCTCTCTCCCTTCCCCCGAACCAGTGACACTAAATTAGGGACGGGCGACTGGTTATAACCCACTGAGATGTTCACGGTGGCCGTTACACCACGAATCACAAAAACAGAACAATTAAGCAATCGAAATACTAATGCCGCTGCCATAATCTAGTAAAAATTTATTTTTACGACTCATATGCATTCTTTTTTTTTTTTTGATTGGAGGATTAACGACCACCGTGAGCAACTCATTGGGCTATAAGCCTCCATCGCAGTGGTGTCGTTCGGGCCGCTGGTTCCAGGGAAGGGAAAGCCAGTGCCGTAAGACAAACACAAGAACCATGTCTCAGCGGGATTCCAACCCGGACCCCTTTCGGACGATCGATCAGGGGCCATCGCTTAGACCATCAACAACATTCTTTAATCCACCTACTTAAGTACTGCTCTATGTGAGGAGTTAGTAAACCTTATTGTTTGTTATAATTTAATTCTGCTTACAGGGGAAACTAAATGACCTCCTGACGACAAGCGCCACGCAACGTTTTGTGGTGGACAAGCATGACACCAAAGTAACAGGTGTGAAATACGGCATTTCGCAATCGCCCGCCATCCCTAGAACATGGCTTATAAAAGTGGGACGCCCGCCTGTAATGTATGCAGCCATAAAGTGTCAAACAACATTTACCTGTTAGATATGAGGCACTTAAATGTCGAGAGAGACCACGTGCAACACCATTAAGTTGCAAATGTCATATACATACCTCACTCACATCATGGTAATGTGTTGAGAGACGGCAGTACTGCAACGGCTTTCTTTGCGACCTTCATATTGTCCTAGGCACTCTGAATGGTTTGTCCGGAAAACTGTTCGTGAATGCTTTTCAGTTTCACTTTGAAGGGGGGGGTGATGATTCATAGGAACTCGAACTGCTTGGCACGTTGTGTGGTGGAGTACGCGGTGTATCACTATGTTCAGATAACGTGTCCGACGCTTCATCACTATCATGCCACAATGTCTGTCCTTCAAACGTGTCAGCGCCTCCAATGACATGTTGCTCCAAAACGCTATACAACTGCCTTGCAATTCGCCTGTCGATGTACGTTGGAGCCGTGTCGTCCGCTTGGTATTTCTGCGTCACCGCGTTCACCAGTATCTGTACTACAGCATGAGGGTTACAAGCCATTTTCTTAAAACACACAACACAATATTTGTATACATACGAACTGGCCCGTGCGCTGTCTCACACTACTCACGTTTAACAGTCACTAACGTACACAACAAAGGACATTTTCCGGGCATGCGCAGTGCCACCCAATCACATCACACCCACATTTACATGTTGTTTGACACTTTACGGCTTCATACATTACATCAATGGCAGTAGGTATTTGTCAATTTCTTGTAGGACCTCCGTCCACAGTGAGTAGAGTTTAGATCCCAGCCACCTACAGCGAGATCGCTTTTTGGGCAGGACACAGAAACGGAAGGAATGAGAGCAAGTCTAGCAAATTTGACAGAACAGTTTGTAGTGAGATTAGAGTACAGTAGATGGCACCACCGTACAAGTACGATATTACACATAGAGGGGTGAGAGAATTTCAGGGGGGACATAGGAAAGGATACCCATTTTACCATTGGGTCCAGCCTGGGGGCCGTCACTTAACGTGCTCGTCCGATGCACGGCGGATATTCAGCGATTGTTAGTAAATCACACCTTCGCAGCCCCGGTGGCGCAGTGGTCTAAAGCGATGGCCTCTGATCATTCGTCCGAACGAGGTCCGGGTTCGAATCCCGGTGAGGCATGGATGTTGTGTTTGTCTTACGGCACTAGCTCTCTCCCTTACCTGGAACCAGTGACCCTAAATTAGGGACTGGTGACTGCTTATAGCCCATTGAGTTGCTCACGGTGGTCGTTAAACCTTCAATCAAAAAAAAAATCACACCATCTCCGAAAGTTCAGCTCAGGCTTGAACATGGGGACCTTGCATCGATAGTCTGAATACAGGCTGGCGTCCCACTTTTATAAGGCATGTTCTATGGGTGGCGGACGATTGCGAAATACCGTACTTTACACGTGTTACTTTGGTGTCATGCTTATCCACCACAGAACGTTCCGTGACGATTGTCGTAGGGAGGTCCGATAGTTTCCATTGTTAGTATAAACCGGACTGTAGCTTGGGGTGGTCATGCGTGACGCGAAAAAATGCAATAGGTTGTACGTAAATACAAGTAACTATAAGCTCTCGAATCACTCGTTTTATTTCACCCCCAAAGACCTTGGCATGTGAAATATGCATAGCATAAATTATCTACAAAGAGTACCAAGGTACTCTCTTGATTGTTTATTAAACTTTCACCTATTTGGCAAATAATTGCTTTACATTTGAGATTTAGAAATTAGTATTTCTTTGATGTACTAACTAAATCATAAACGAACTGGGCAAAGCCTAATGAGGAAGTTCTAGTAGCTTTAATACATCATTTTGTTCTAAGAAATGAAGCAGAAACGATACTAGAGCATCGTGTTTGCATACAATCTTTTTGGCATTAACACAAATCAACTGAAGTCAATACAGCTATCGCAGAAAAGTGTTTGCTTGCCCTCTTTGTCCTCAAAAATCGGTTTTTAATGGCTCGCGCTGAATTTTACAAGTGCCCTCCATATTACGCAAAGACATTAAATTTTGCGGTAATTTTTATGCCATCTCTCTCTGCTATTGAAATAATATTTCAGGGTAAAATATTTTGCGCAATTTGAAGTATTCTTTGGTCTTTTAATTGTTCATTAACGACATTAAGTGCACTTTGTGGAGAGTTTTTAAGTGGCCGTACACTAAAAGAAAAGCAATTTATTATTTTTTACCTTTATATTTGGGAAGAATGAATCGGATAGTTGAGTTTTTTTCATCCAGTACTATGGAATTAATTAATGAAAATTATTTACTTCCGGAAATTTATGAAAAGCACATTTTAAAATGTAGTTTTAGGTTCAACATCAATTAAAGGATGCATTAAATAGCTTGAATGTATGAGACAACCGTTAATATAATATCTCTAGTAGTAGTTCGCATTTGCTGAAAGGATTTAGTTTTTTCCTCGACTTCTTTTCGTGAAGGTTTATGACCAAAGTATTTTATAAACACGAGAGAACAGATCAAACTCTTAATGCTCATCCTTTCTACCCTGAAAATTTTATGAAATTCCGGTAGTCTAAACATATCGCTGTGCGAAGAATGCTGTCCATTTGTGCCCTGAAGTATGTGACGTACTACAAAGGCTGTCAAGAAGGGGAGAAGCGATGAAAATCCCTTGCCTGCGTAGCTTAATTGGAGAAGCATGCATTTCCGAAGCAGAAGGATGTGGGTTCGAGTTTTGCCACCGGGAAATTTACGTTTTTTCATTGGCTCTCGAAAATAAAAGTAAATCTACTTCCCGTTAAGTTCTCCTAAAAATTGTGTTTCTCCCACACATCTTGTGGAATTGGTCAGAATTGCTTCTTCTATACAAGAGTTAGTGGTGTGTAGAAGCATTGCATCACCTGCAGAAACCGTTAATTTTTAAGTTTAACTCTTTCTGTAACTAATAAATGATTAGATAACTATGAAAATTAGTATGTCATTAAATGCGAATTTAATGGAGATTTCAAAAATGTCTTAGTTTTTCCTGTAGCTACTTCTGTTCTTAAGACACATTACAAAAATCATGTCAAAATTATTATGAAAAGGGCCATTTATTCAATACTTAGGTTTACATATACAGAGTGCATAGGAAAGTCCCTTTAGCCTGGAATAACTTGCGAACAGAGAGAGGTACAGTTATGCAAGTGAGATAACGGTATAGTAAAACGACTATACCCGATCGAATGCAACCAATAGCAGCGCCCCTAGTGGCGAAATGCGGAAGTTTGCCATTGCAAATCGAAAGCGAAAAGAGATAGCGCCAAATTTCCAATTACGAAGTTGTAGGGCATCAATTAATTAGTACAAAACGACATTCGTTTTACACGGATAAGATAAATTGTCGCCTGAATACCCTATAATGTCCGAAATCGATGCGCGATGATTCGAATCTGTATATTCACATTTCGCAAATGTAGCCGTATGCAAACGCAGACGGTGACGTTGTACCGTACCTACGATATAATAACCAGTAGCAGGATGTACCCTGATCAGAAGTTTAGGTCTACGTACGATGTGTGAGAATGGCGAGCTTGGATTTCTGGGGTTACGTAAACAATCAGGTGTATGCAACAGCGCCTACAAGTCTGCTGGATCTACGTCGTCGTGTTACAGATGCTTGCAATAGTGTGGAACCTTTCATGCGGAGGAATGTGCATGCAGAGTAACTATCACGAATACAAATGTGTATCGTGGGCAATGGCAAACTCTTCGAACATACTCGACAAAACTTTTTATCACTGTGCGCCAGTTTGCCTTTTTTGTTTTGTCTGACATCATCAAACTGTGTTGACATAAGTACGCATTTATGCAATAAATTGTATGTATTTGCTCATACCTATGCCTGTAACCTTCAAACGTTCACACAAAAGGTCGCGCACCGATTTCGGACATTTTAAGGTATTTAGGAGATAATTTATCTTTTCTGTGTGAAAAAAGTGTCGTTTTGTACTAATTAATTGATGTTCTACAACTTTGTAATTGGAAATTTTGCTGTATCTCTTTTCATTTTCGATTTGCAATGGCTAACTTCCGCATTTTGCCACGAGGAGCGCTGCTATTGGTTGCATTCGATTGGGCGTAGTTACTTTACTATACCGTTATCTCACTTGCATAACTGCACCTCTCTTCGTTTGCAACTTATTCAAAGCTAAAGGGACATTCCTATGTACCCGGTATATTAAGTTATCCAATACTTAGGTTTACATATACATACTACAACGTAGTTTGCCACACATATTTATTTTTTCAAGCCGACCATGGTTTCGCTGGGTCTTGACCTAGCTTCATCAGGACGAATGACACGTAAATATTAAAAGTGTATATCTTATATATAAAGCACAAAAAGTCTGTTTGTCTGAAGAAGTAAAAACTCTCGAACCCCGAACTGTGCCATCGGAAAATTTGCATAGCTTATTAACACTGGAATTTCTAGGTCAACGTAACTGTTTTAACATCTGTACATTGTTCCGTTCGCGAGTTCCCAATTAATTAATAATCTAATCAATAAAGTAAGCGTCGTTTGCTACGTCATCGTTATTTGTTCCAAATCTGAAAGCACGTGACTGCATTCATCGCTGCGGCACATCCGCAGGTGTTTCTAATTTTTGATAACTGTGCATAAACAAATGCAAAAACGAACTTTGCGAATTCCTAACGAAACGGCCTGAAATTTTTATCAACACCATGAATTGGTAATAAGAGGAGTTCCTCAAAATTTTACCGGAATCCGGTCAAAACTTTAAAAAATAGGCATGGAATTTTTAATTCATCGGTAAAAGAAATATTTACGCAGAAACAGTTAATAACATTTTGACGGCTAATTTAAAAAGTTATTTACCGATTCGGGCTAAATTTGGAGGTCATGTTCCTATTAACGATTTATGGTGTTTAAAAAAATTTCAGCCAGTTTCATAAAATATTCGCAAAGATACGTTTTTATCTTTTTTATCACAGAGATTCGCCCCTCAAGGACGTCTGAAACCGAAAGCACGTGATGCATTTGATCGTCTATAACAAATTGCTAACGAAATTTGTTCAGTCAGTGTTCCAATGCTGTGTCTCCTGGATGCGTGTTAAATAATTCGTAACGCTTTTGGTCTGTTTGTTTTTACAGCTGTATGTTCGAATGTTAAGAGCAAAGGATCCAACAAAATTGTATATTGTCGCCGATGAAGTAGAAACCAAAAATTTTGTGTACGGCCAAGTGCTGAAATAATCACACTATGAATAAATAATTTGAAATGACCGAATTTGTGAAACCAGCTTCCTTCTTTCTTTCAAGCATCAATTCCCCCCCCCCCCCGATTTTTTCAGTGTCGTATGAAATTAATAAGCCTAAATCCCCGGCAAAGCCTGGCAGTAAAGCTAGTCTCTCTATATATAAAAAAGTGAAAGTTTGTATGTTTGTTCGGCATACGTTCCTAAACGGTTTGATGGATTTCCACTAAAATTGGCATACATACTCCTCATCACCCAGATTAAAATACAGGCGGGGCGATTTTTAGAAATTCCATCCCTAAAAGGGGCAAATGTGTTCTTACGAGGCCCTCTATAGACTGGGTGCATGTCGCCTGCTGCGGTATTACTCCGCGTGTCAGAGCCACAGTCGTCAGGTGACGCCTCACTCCTCGCAAGCTTCCGCGGTTCAGGCATACGGGTAAGCGTCTGATTTTTGAAAACACAACGCACCGGCGGAACATATTGTCATAAGTAATTGTTTGTCTTTGTAAGGATTAGGTTTCATTAGACTCTCAACAATTGGCGCAGGAGTCTCAAATATGGGTGGAGCTACAGATTCCCACCAATCGGCGTGGTCCTCTAAAATAGCATCAAGGTTAAGTTGAAGTTAAAACAGATGGTCTTCTTCATCAATAAAATTTAAATACAAGATTAGTATTGTTATTAGTATAGATAAAAGAAATAGCCTATGTTCTCCGGAAAGAAGAAAGATTCCCAACGGTGAAAGAATTATCCGAATGGGTTTAGTTTTCGAGATTAATAAAAACAAATTCCGTATATTATCGTGAACTACTTTCTTTCGCGTTGGGTGTGATGAGGTTGTATATCTACACCTAGAAAGCTGAATGCGGAGTGCAGGAAGTGCATTATTGTGCATGTCTGCTTTTTCGAGTTTTTAGGGCTTAGAACGTCCATTATAAATTATGATTTTTTATAATAAAATTTTCATCAAGTGTGGTGAAATGCCTCCAAAAAAAAAAAAAAAACGCAAACCCATCGGACAAGTTCAGCCAAAAGCAAAGAAAGTAAAATTACTTCGAGAGAGTGAGACAACCGAACGGCGTGATCGAAGACTTATGGATCAGCGGGAAAGAGACAGTTTATTTAGGTTGGCAGAGACCTTGGAACACCGTGAGGCCCGACTTGAGCGTTATTCATCATGATAGGGTTTTTTTCTTTTTAGTGCAAAACAAACTTTATGTCTATCCTGGACAATGCCGGGTATCTCCGCTAGTGATATAAATGGTGTTTACAATCGCGTGTTTCGGTTAGATGTTTCCAAGCTTTTGGTAGAAATGGGGTGTATGCCAATTCATTAACAAGTTGCGGATACTTCTGATATACATGGAAAGCTTAAAAAATGTCAGGTTTGGTAGTTGAATCTGGCTGGTCAATTAGTTTTGCTTCTTCAAAGGGAAATTTATGGTCCTTTTCGTAACAGTGTTTATCCATCGATGACTTCTTTAGGTCACAATTCCGACTGTAGGTCTTGTGCTCTTTCAATCGAAAACGGAAGGCTCTACACGGGTCTGTCGTGCATACGAAGCGCCAGATTCACATGGAATTTGATTAATTCATCACGAGTTTTTGTCTTCAACGCAGTACTTTAAACCTAAAAAGCTCATTTTGTTTATGGGTTTAAAAATCACCTTAAAATTAAAGGTTTTGAGAATTTTTGAAATTTTGAAGGTAATGTCACGGGAAAATAAAATGTCAAAATTTTCTTGCAATGGGCGCATCACAGAAGTTAACGTGGAGATACGCATCGGTTTCAGGAATTTTATTACAGCCTTGTCTATAATGGAACGGTTGTATCCTCATAGGACAGACACGTAGAGCCTTGCGTTTTCGATTGAAGGAGCACAAGATCTACATTCGGAATTGTGACCTGAAGAAGTCATCGATGTGTAAACACTATTACGAAAAGGACCATAAATTTCTCTTTGAAGTAGCAAAACTAATTGACAAGCCAGATTCAACCACCAAGCTTGATGTTTTGGAAGCTTTCCATATATCAGAAGTCTTCGTAACTTGCTAATGAATTGGCACCCACCCCATTTCTATGAAGCGCGGGGAAGCGTCTAACCAAAACACGTGACTGTAAACACTATTTATGATATCATATACGACTTGAATATTTACGTGCCATTCGTCCTAATAAAGCTAGGTCAATACGCAGCGAAACCATTGTCAGCTTGAAAATATAAATATTTGTGACATACTACGTTGTATTATCTTAATATATACACTGGCAGAAAGTGAAAAAAGAACACCAAGAAGGAATTGGCGGACGATCATGAAACTTACATATGTTAATTGGGTCGAGTTTACGTAGGTGTGATGTTAATTTCGGGACCAACCGGCGAGCGCTTACGCCACAGCACGGCATAATATGCAAATTATCGTCGGTGGTATTTAAGGAGTACGGCAAAGTGAATGTAATCAGTCGTCGGCTTACGGACACGTGCGAAGACTCTGAAGAAGCTGCAATGCCTGGACATGTAAGACGTGTACGATTTCAGCAGTTATCGGACTTTGAGCGAGGTCGTCTAGTCGGACTCTGCGAGGCCGGGTGGTCGTATAGTTGTATTGTGAAGCGAATTGGACGGGAAGTATCGGTGGTGGTACGATGGTGGCATAGATGGTCCAAGGAACATTCCCACACGAGAAGACGTGGAACCGAGAGTCACAGACGGACTGATGAGCGGACCGATCGATGCATAAGAAGAGCGGCGTTGTGAAGCAGAACATCCACTGCGACGCAAATCCGAGCTGCCTTTGCACCTGAAGTGACTGTGCGAACAATCCGCAACCGTCCACTGGATGCAGGACTACGTGTACTTGTGCCTGTGTACCTCTGACTCCAGCACACCGTCAGGAACGTCTGCAGTGGTGTCGCCAACGTCTACACTGGAGAACGCAAAGGCGATCTGTCTTGTTCTGCGATGAAAGCAGATTCTGCTTGGGAGCCTCCGATGGCCATATGCGTGTTATCAGACGCACAGGGGAGCGTCTTCACCCTTCTTGTATCCGCCAGCGACACACAGGGCCTACACCTGGTCTCCTGGTGTAGGGAGCGATCAGCTATCACTCCCGTACACAACTAGTGTTTGTACCGGGTACGTTAAACAGCACCTCCTACATCAACAACATCATTCAGCCCATTGTTGTGCCATTTGTAAGGTCGGTCCATCGTGGTGTTTTCCAGCAAGATAAAGCACGCCTACACACGGCACGTTCAACGCAACATGCACTTCAGGGTGTGAGAAAACTTCCATGGCATGCGCGTTCACCGGATTTATCCCCCATTGAGCACGTGTAGGATTTTATGGGACAACGACTTATCCGGTGTCCACGGCCAGCCACGACCATCCCCGATTTACGTGTCCAGGTTGAGGATGCTTGGAACTCAATACCCCAAACTTACATCCAACATCTGTAGGACAGAATCCATGCCAGAATTGCACAGTGTGACGCAGTTCATGGCGGTTCAACCTCGCACTAACCATGTTACATGGAAATGTTATTTTTCAGTTTACCAGCAAATACAGCTGTATTTTGCCATAATGTTTTGATCACGTCATCCTCTGTATTCCGTTATTATGCTGTATAAATTTCGTTGGTATCAGACGTCTTCTTCTTGGTGCTCTTTTTTCACTTTCCGCCAGTGTATATTATCATCACAAGGCTGTAGTCTTTGAGATCAAGAGTCTTAGGTTTACATCAATAAATCGTTTTTATAATTCATAAGGAATGAAATAACATTCAAATACGTATATGATTCGTCATGAATTAACATTTTTGATTCGTCATGCAGGGTGGAAGCGAACAGACATGTGGTATAAAGGCGAAAGTTGTATTTGAGATTCTCAGTCGACACTAGATATCCTTTACCTAATTCCCCATCCCTAGCCGCTCTGGGAAATTGTACTTAAAACACTCAGACATTTTTGACATGCAAAATGCACCTGAAATATGCAATAAACCATAATTAAGAATCTTAGGCAAAGAACAAAAGAGAGACTTTAGCCTAAACATTCACCTGTGTCTTCCCCATTACGTTAGTTCATTCGGTTAGCAGTGTTAGCTAAAATTAAAAAGTGAAAGGGGAAATTAACTTGAGACCGGGCCCATACAGGCCTGGGTTATAGTCAAAGATTTGGTATAAGAGCCCGCCAGGGCCCGTATCAGTTACTGGGTTTTTTATCATAGCCTGGACCCGTCCCTACAACTACGTAACTTACAAGAGTTGAAGGATCTTCTGGTAACGTATTGGTACTAGATAGCAGAAGACACCTTCAGAAATCTTGCAGCGTCTATTTCACGCCGGGTAAGAGCTGTTTTGGTGGCACGTCGAAGACCAACATTGTATTAGGCGGCTGGTTATAATGTTTTGGTTCTTCGGTGTGTATGTTGAGTTAAAAAATTCTGTGGAAACAAAATAGAAGGTGTAACTCGATTCTTGTCACGAAAGTACAGTTTGTATTGCTGCAGTTGTATTTGACTGATGCATTGCTCACATGACTATTGTCCAGCATTCATTTTGTAATACTAAGTTTATTAAAATTTTCTTCCAGAGAACTCCTAGAAAAAAATTATTTTTCTTACAATACGGCAAGGTTTAGTACTTTTGAGATCGCAACTTTAGAAACAGTGTGATGAAAGAGATAGAATTCTGGAAAATAGATTGAAAAAAAGCTCTAGAAATACAGATATAAACAGATTTTCTGCGCTGTATAAGTATGTGAATGCAGTTGCTTTCAGTTTCTTTTAACTCGGGAAATAAATTTAGCAGTCGAAATTACCCTTAAGCTTTTGCATCCTAATGGTGTGATAATTAATTAGCACATTTAAGCTATGCGTTTTTTGTTTTTTTCTGACAGGCGCTTTGTAATTCCAAATTCCTTCAATGCAGTTTTGCTATTTACATTCCAAAGGTCACAGACATGAAATGACAGTTTTTCAACTCTTTGTTCCCTTATTATGATAAGCAAAATCAAATTACGCAGATTCAAGTCTGTTCCCTTTTTATGCCTTCAATCGATCAAATGCGTGTATTTTCCCCGAAGATGTGTAATTTTCCCATAAACATCAGCTAGACTGCAAGGAATAATATTTACCCTGAATTCACGATTTTCCAATGACTCTGTGGAACCCTCCAAAAGTCATTTCCCTATTAAACATTCTTAAAACTCGGTTAGAAGAACGCAAGATTTAAATCGATTGTTGCTAAAGTAAACGCTAAAGTGCGGGTCTTAGAGACGACTCTGTGCAAACAGCACGACAGTTGATGTAAGTCTGTGGAACTTTTGGAAATGCATCTGCAATCTTGAAGAAAAAGCACTTCTCCAGAAGATTTGTCAAAGAATCCGTGCAAGTGTAATTATTAATTTGTCTAAGTAGAAGGAAACGCTCAACTCCAAAGAAAAAAAATCGAATTTTAATGTAACTGAACATAAAGTCAAGGGAAATTTGTTTTATGATGGCTATATACAGTATATATACAAGGCAACTTAAGAACACGAGAAAAAAATTAGGCATTAAGGAAAAGCACATATACTGCTTTGCCATTAACATCCTTACACCCTTCTATTGGGAGGGGATTAGGTCTTACTCCAGCGCAAAATCTAAGACACAATTGCACATAAGTATGCTCGTAGGATTATGATGAGGCAACAGCACACGTTAGAAAACATGCTGCGATCAACAGAGCTCGCTGATTCCAACCCGGGATAATAATAAAGTGAGTGACGTATAAGTCAAATGGGCGGTGAGGCATCGATAAGCCTGCTGGCGTAGTTCAATTGGGTGAACAGGTGTTCCGGAGTGAGAAATAAGTGCCACAAAAGCAATCACTCTATCCGTAATAATTCATCGGCACTAAAAGTCCCATTTTTACAATTATGAACCATAACACTAAGACTAACAAATACTATATTGCGCTGTCTTTTGATGCGATAACGGCTTGCACCCGCAGTTGTACAGACTCCCCTAGAGCTCGAAATATGTCTTTAGGTATTCCGCGCCAGCTGGATACAATGACTACTGTGACGTGCCTGCCCAGCAGGACGCACACGACATAAAGGCAGATAGCAGACAGAACGAACGTCCGCGTAGCTCAATTGGTAAAGTGACTTATTCCGGAATGAGGGGACCCGGGTTAGAGCCCTGGCGTGGACAAAAATGACGGAGAAATTTACTTCGTTATACTACCTAAAGTTGGACGACGACCCAGCAGGATGCACACGACATAAAAGCAGATAGCAGTCAGAACGAACGTCCGCGTAGCTCAATTGGTAGAGTGACATATTCTGGAATGAGGGAACCCGGGCTCGAGCACGGCGTGGACAAAAATGACGGAGAAATTTACTTCGTTTTACTACCTAAAGTTGTACGACGAGGCGAGGCATTGGCGACTTATGTGTTCCACAGCATCACACAAATGTTCAATGGTATTCAAGTTAGTGTATTTGGTGGCTAAAGGAGCCCGGGAAACTCTTAGACACGATTCTCGGACCATTCCTGCAGGATGTGGGTCTTATGATACAGGAGGTTTGTGTTTCTTAAAAATTCCAGTGCCATCCGGATACACGGTCAACATTTCGTTTAAACTATTGCCTAAGTACGATCTAGTAGTAAGGATATGTTCAGCAGGGATAAGAAGACCCAGTTTTGTGCATAAGAACGATCTCCATATCATTAAACTGCTTCCGCCAGCCTGTTTCAGTCCAACCATGTAGTCTGGTTGAAGCTTCTCAGCCGTGCAAGGGTGAATAGAGACCGGTTCGTTTATGTTAGAGCTGTAAGCAAGATTCATCGAAGAAGAAAACTTTTACATCGTCTAATTTCCACACACCATGCTCTCGAGAGCACTGCAGGCGGAGCTATAGATTACAGCCGGTCAACATGGGCACATAAGCGGACATCGACTTCTTATGCCCATCCGCAAGTGGCTCAACTGGATTGTGAGCTCTAGTCGTGGTCTACCGGAAATCTTGGGATTGTCCCAGGTATCATACATATAATAACCAATGTTAACTGTCCCAGGTATCATATGGTAACCAATATTAACTTTGGCGGTTCAACAATAGCGCTCTCCGTATTATTACCGCCACACTTTCACTAAGGCGGTTCTCTAACAGCCAACAATGCTTGTGGTTACTAATATTCTGTCCTCTGTCTTCCTCACGCGAATAATCATTCCCTGTTCAAACCCCGATCACTCCTTTCCTTTTTCCACTGCACAGACTTCGTACGGTCATACGTACACACCCTGTCATCGTCATCTGCATGTATATAAACTGATAGGACAGGAATCATGGAATACCTGGTCCTTTAGCGACGCAACACTGTCACTCCTCTCGCTAATGAACGAGCCCATCGCATAGCAGTTGTATGTACATCACTGAATTCACCTAGATGGTAATTCGATGTCATATGGATTAACGTCGTGAGTGAACAGAGGTTGAAAAAGGGATGATAGCAGGCGCCCTACGCATTTGTCACTCTACAGCAGAGGTGGCACAAGAATTGCATTATCCCCGTTCGACAGCACTTTTCTGTGTTGATAAATATGAACTGCCTTACTTTCTCCCGCGTTTCTGATCACTCGCAAGATCGTCATTCTGAATGGCTACCAAATGTGATTTCATAGTTAAGTGCAGGGACGTATCTAGTGCTAAATTGTAGGGGGGACTACAAATAATGCAGGGGAGGATAGAAATCTTTTAGATACTTTCATAAATTAATTTTAACCTATATTATACGTTAAAATATTTCATTATATTTAATAATGTAGTATTTATTGAAAAATTAATAAGCACAGGAATACTTTTTCAAGAATATAATATCCAGAGCGTTCCTCTTCTTTTGATGCCCTTAATGACACGAAAAGTAGAGGTACCCTTGTTTTGTTTTTCTTTGTTTTTTTAAGGATGAAATGCCTCAAAAACTGTATTACTAATACAGATGAAATTTGATATTTCCAATTAATATATCTGTCGTGCACACAGTAGTAAAAAGCCCCCTAAAGGTGCAGGCATAGGCTGTTTTTGCACGATAACAAATATTAATTAAACCCTATTGCAGAGCTGTCTTTAAAATACATTAAAAGACTTTATTTACAACAAAAAGTTTAAAACATAAGCGAGAGATCTTTCGCGGTCACTCTGACCACATCATCAGGCGTGGACAAGACTCGAGCAGGTACCAACGATTTTATACAACAAACACTCTCATACATTTATGCAAATAAGTTCCTGATCGTTGCTAGTTCCGAAAACATCTGGAGAGCCTCCAACTTCTGCTAGGTCGTGATGTAAAATCAAAGTTCACCAGGGTGAAGGGACAATTGATGGGAGATCTTAGTTGCAACAGTTCACCTCATATTTAATGATGAATAAGCTTTCCATCATGTGCAAAGCGGATCGAGACCCCACCGAGCCCAAAATAGAAGCATTGTCCCAATCTGGAATGTAAGAGCCGGAACGAACTGTCTTTACTAGTGCAGAAAGGTGGTTCAAAGTTCTCAATGAGTATTTGTGTTCAGCAATGCGCACACCCAAAATATGCAGGGTAGAACCCACGTAACAGAGGTTCGTCGTTTCTCCGAGAGTAGTTCGGTGCGGAATCTTGTACACTCCATGTCGACTCATTAGAGGAGTGGGGTCTATCTCTCCTGATTAGCCAGAATAGGTTACGGTTTCGAACCCTAATTCCCAAGTCAGATATTTTACAAACTTTTTTAAGATAGTTGGTAATCGGTGGAAAATAATCCAATGATCCGACATAACGACATGAGGTAGATTCCATCTTGAGTATTTAATATGATCCTTGAAGGACGATAAAAAGTGAACTCCGTTTATTAGGCGTATAAAATAAAGGGATCAAGAGATATACATAAGGAATCTGAAGGGACAGTTTCCAGATGGAGAGATTTTAAGAAACTAGCACCTTACGACAGCGCAAGAGCTACTGCGCTTCGCGAAACCATCGAGATCATCACGCGACGGAATGTGTGTAACAAGGATGTAACCACGAGCCTTCCTTTGATATGGCACCGGCTTCTTGAAGTTACACGTGACCACCTGGCCGTGGGATCAAACAACTCGTGACATCGTGCAAGTGTTTTGCTTATTTTGAATTTAGTTATATTCTTAGAAATATATTTTCCAGTTGCTTCTGCGATCTTTAGCTACTAAATGCCTGACGAAGCTACCCGGAGGTAGTGAAAGCTAGCATCTCTAGATCCCTTTATTTTATACGCCTAATAAACGGAGTTCACTTTTTATCGTCTTTCACATTAATTGGGCCTCCGGAAACCCGTTTTTTCATCATTCGTATATATTTGTATGATCCTTGAAGTTGTTAATGAATCAGGGCTGATATATAACTTTTATAACTGAAGGCTGATATCCATGTTGACAGGCAATGTCCCGGATCCGTACCAGTTCCTTCGACTTGTAATAGTAGAAGAATCGGTAAATGCTCTTTTTACAAGGAACCTTAGGGCAGCATATATTTCCAAGCTTTGTTACAAAAAATTTTAGTGGATGTGGTTGAAATTGGACAAAAGTATCCTTTATAAATAATGCAAAACGTTTCGTCTAGTCTAAGCGATTTAAAAAATAACATTCGTATGCAATGTTTTTAAGAATTTTAAAGGAAAATCATTCAAGGACGACCAAAAATAACCTACTGATAAATTTTTACATGATGAATAGTTAATTAACTACTAACTGAAAGCTTTAAAAACCAGGAACTCTACAGAATCTAATTTTTCAACGGAGAAATATGCCTTCGAGCTGATAGAGGGGTCTGCAAATACGAATATCATACATATCTATAATAATGGTATGTTTTGCATTACGTTTCTGTTGTGTCTAAACTTTTGAGACTTGTGCATTCTCTCCAAGGTATAAAGATATCGATTGCATGTATTGGTTTCCCACTGCGTAGTATGACACAGTTTGAAATGTATGACTTGCTTTTCAATGTTTGTGTTCCTTTGATTCGTATTTGTAAAATTTAACGTCGATATTTATTTGGCCCTAAACTTCTCTAAGCCGCCCCGGTGGCGCAGTGGTCTAAGGCGTTGGCCTCTGATCATTCGTCCGGAAGGGGTTCGGGTTCGAATCCCGGTCAGGCATGGATGTTGTGTTTGTCTTACGGCACTGGCTCTCTCCCTTCCCTGGAACCAGTGACCCTAAATTAGGGACGGGCGACTGCTTATAGCCCATTGAGTTGCTCACGGTGGTCGTTAAACCTCCAATCAAAAAAAAAAAAAAAAAACTTCTCTAAAGGAAATCACTGAATGCAAAGCGTTTCAAAAATGAATATTTGTAATAAATACGTGGAATGGACTAACATACCGTGTACAATTGCAACATTTTGTAAAAACACAATCTGCTTATTGTATTGCTTCATCTTAAACAATCATCTGTACGGACGTGTTCTTGAAGCAGCTGATTTACAGACTTTCCTGTCAATCATATCGATACATAGCGGTATACCACCCATCTGTCGTTTTTTTTTCGTCCTTTAGTATCCAGTCTAGTAATTCAGTTGTCCAACGGGGGTCAGTGTTTAGCACGTCTTTTGTAAAAAAAACACCGTGCTTATATTATCGGTTTGTCCGTCCGTCCGCCTGTAGACACCATATCTATGCAACTATTAGTCCGATTTGAAAAATTCTTTTTGTATTAGTAAGCTAAAAATATGCGAATGATGATCCTTCATTTCGTTTTTTTTACGATGTACAATTTCACCGCTAGAACTCGTAAATGCAGATGATGTCGAATTCAAAATACAATTTGTTCCATATATTTGCTTCTAAACATACGATTGAAAAAATATCTTTCGATTCCATTTATGTCTAAGAGTATTGTTACACAGCACTAGCAGTGTTCCTGCCGAGTCGGCCGGTAACGGTGCTTGGAACCTGTCGTACAATTTAGTTGGCCGCGGCACCAGGTGAGAATCTCAGGTGCACCACTGCACTCAAAGATTCACACCAGAACATAAAAAATGAAAAGTTGAAGAATGACCCGAAGCATAAGGCTTGGGTGAATCCACCGTGTGAACAAAAATAACAACAACAATAAAAAAAAATAAACTAAAAAACGATACTTTGGGATCAGAGAGTTGTGATGAGGTTCACCCGCAATCATCAATTCGTGACTGAGTGTAGTGGTCCGGATCTTACTCCGGTACATTCAATCCCCAACCAGCCAGTATAACACGCACTTTCGCAAATAACACACGATTTTCAAATACACAACACAACATTTAATTACGTTCTGCGAGATTTAAACAGATACGGCGCTCTCTAAGCGCATAGACAATTGCCCCTCTTATGTGGGCAGCATACGGTGTCACACTTTACTGTCGGAAGACGCAAGCCGACTGAGTCTCCACCGGACTATCTGAACAAGAGGTACTACTCGTTAACACACTAAATAGAGCTGCAGGTGATATTCATATACAATTGCTTAGAGAATGAAAAAAAAATATATGCAAACGATCACATTAAAAATACTCGCGACACAAAATACACAAGCACGTTAATTTGCGGTATACGATTATAGGTGCGAAATACTGCCAAAGTTAATTAACTAAATCTAATAAGCATGCACATGCAGATCCCTTCCCTGCTTGCATTAGCCCTGAACCAAAGTTCAAAGAAACTGTCCCGCCCAGCGGAATTTGTGGCCACACCCTCTTCCTTATTCATGTAAAAAAATAATCAGGAAATGGACCCTGTAAGAAATTGAAGTTTGTATGTGCAGGTACTTCCTCTGAGGTTCAGTCACTCAGTATTACTGCATCTATGTCCATGCAGCTTTGGGTGTCGGGATGGCACATGTTCGCAGATGTGCGAAGAAAAAAAAAGGAAATATTCATCTACTTACAGTTTCGTGACTTTGCTGTGCAAATCCAGTGTGCATCACATAATATAACACGACAAAACACACACACACACACACACACACACACACACACAGACACTTGCGCCATGTGGCAGCACCGATGATTCAACACTTCACTTTGACGCTTGATGTAAATGAAGCACACAATTAAAATGGTGATATCACGCCGCACTTTGTTGCAATGATTAGAGTGCACACTGATCTACTCTCGTGACGATTTGAAGGTGGCCGTTAAACAAAATAAGCCCTCTCACATCTGCTGTTGCGGTTTCCAAGACTGATTTTCTGTGTTCCTGGGAAATGATTTCTGTTGTCGTGAAGAAATGATTCTGACCGTCAGCTGTTTGGAGAGTGGGACCCCCTCACTTCCGCTGCTGCTATAGTAGATTCCGTCCATCGCTACCTTCCGTCCTTTTTAACCGTTCATTCCCAATTCAGTCAGTTCCTTTCCGTTAGCATAACATCTACCCTGCCTGAGTACGCAGTTCAAATATGCCCCTCGCTGGTTTTGTTTCCATTTTTTTATCGAGCTGCGACCGCCAGCCCTGAGATTAATTTTCTCGGCCGAGCGAAATCAGATTTGCTTTTACCTTAAGCGTATATCGGCAACTGCTGACCGAAAACAACGCTCGAATTCACCCCCTATTCTTTTCGGCGATTCTATACTCTTAATAGCCCATTGTCCCTCGCAGACGTCAGAGTATCTTTCTTCCTGACAGAGTTATGTGTCTGCTGAGGGTCTCTTGGCCCACCCACTGAAGTAAACATACGGACCACAGCGTTAAGCTACAAGCGGAAAGAAGAAAAGTGAAAAACCACTTCGAACAATGCTGCTTCCATCCGCATTCGAAAGCACATTTCCCTCGTTCGTTTTGCAGCCCCTCGAAGACACTTCAGATAGGAATTTTTATGTTTCACTTCAGGGCTATGTGTGAGGTATAGCAATTCAAAATGGCAAAATATTGCGTTTCTTGCCTTCAAAAGCATTGGAGCGAATTCCCAATTATCCCGCAATTTTTTTAATTACTTTAGAGAACAGCCGAAAGAAAAAAACAACGTAAATGATAAATAAATAAATAAAAAAAGCTGTGAACTGTAAAAGAACATGTGAGCCTGCCAAACTGTGATTCCTAGCTGCCTCATATATAATACGCGACATGGCGGACAAATTTTAAAGTTTTCTTCAGGTTTTAGGTTGGGAGGGGAGGGGGGGGTGTCCACTGTAACAGTATTTTAGGTATAATTACGTTTTCAAATTACGCATAGATTTTCCGTTAGGGGGCATAAAAGTACATTACGTTTTCCCCGATATCTCTTCTAAAACTCAGATTTCAAAATTTGCTTTCTTCAGCAGATACAGCTCCTGATGAAAATCTTTGGCATATATTTTTCTTTTGGTAAATGATACTTTGGCCACCAGGGTACGTAAGTTTTAAGTTTTGTTTCTGATGTATTTGCCTTAAAATCTGCGCTTCTAAAATCTCGATTGAAAAAATTCTTTCGTGGACCGATGTCACTCACGTCGATAAACAATTTTTTTTATGTTGTTATCGACGTGAGTGGCATTTTTTCTTCTTAAAATATTGCATGGTTTCTTCACCCAGGGGCGTAGATGTATATCTTATTTTTGCCAATATCTCTGTTTCTAATCGTCCGATTTGAAAAATTCTTTATTGGATAGAGTTTCCGGTGTGACATGTTTGTCAATTAATTTCAAAATTTTCAAGTAATTCATAGACTTTCCGCTAGGGGGCGTAAAGGTTAACTGCATTACCCCCGATATCTCTACTTCTAAAAACTCCGATTTGAAAAATTCTTTCTGCACCGGATACATATTCTGATGGGAAATTCTTTGCATATAATTTCTAATTTTGGTAAAAAATGGTTTGGCCACCAGTGGCCGTAAGTTTTAATTTTCGCTTCTGATGTATTTGCAGCAAAATCTGAGCTTCTACAATCTCGACTGAAAAAAGTTCGTTTGTGGACCAATACTACTAACGTTGACAAACATCTCAGGAATATTTTCTTCTTAAAATAATGCATGGTTTTCCCGCGAGGAGGCGTAGATGTATATCATATTTTTGCCAATATCTTTACTTCTAGGGGTCCGATTTAAAAAATTCCTTCTTTGTTGGATAGTGTTTCCGATGCGAAATATTTTTCATGTAAATTTAAAATTTTCAAGTAAATTAGACTTTTCGCTAGCGGGCGTAAAGGTAAATTGCGTTTTCTGCGTTATTTCTGCTTCTAAACGCCGATTTGAAAACTTTCTGTATCGCATACAGCTCCAGATAAAAAAAATGTTTTCATATAATTTCTAATATTTGGTATAGAATGGAGTTGGCCACCAGGGGGCATAAGTGTTAATTTCTGCTTCTGATGTATTTGCAACAAAATCTGAGCTCCTGAAAACTCGACTAAACATTTTTTTCTTGGACCGATACCGCTCTCATCAAAAAACCTTTTGAGAATACTTTCTTCCTAAACTAATGCATGGTTTTTGCGCCAGGGGGCGTAGGTGCATATCTTATATTTGTCCATATCTGTGCTTTAAAGAGTCTGATTTGAAAAATTCTTTGTTGGAGAGCGTTTCCGCTGCGAACTGTTTCTCATATAAATTCAAATTTTTCTTAACCCACAAGTCTGCAACTAAAGGGCGCAAGCTGACGGTTCCGTTCACAACAATATATGGAAATGAAACGTCTTTCATCTCTCAGATACTATTGCTTTCCATACAGGTTCGATGACTTGATAAATTTAATTCACTTCAGAACGGATTCAAAAGCCTTGCACATTACAACCGAAAATTCGGTGTTATTTTTCTTGTTAATTGCAATACTGAAATTATTGTCTTTATTTTTTCCCAAATATGGCATGTGCTAATTATTATTACCTTCGAATTCTTTCCTAAGAGAGGCTCAAAACTTTTCACGGAAGGCTGAGCCTCCTCCGGAGGCCCCCAAGCTACGGCCCTGGTTAGGCGGCATCCATGACAGACGTACAGGTTTCGTTGTTGTCACCCAACAGAAATAGATTATAGGTCTCGAACTGTTTAATAACTATGCTGAAGAATAACTCCTGCGCATACAACCATTTTGTGACGTAAAATATTTCTGTATTCACATTAGGGTCAACAAAAATGTCTAGAGTAATTGTAAATGTGATACCCACCAACAGGTGAAGCTGGTTGGAGTACATTTCATTTCACTTTTATTATGATTAGAACTTTCCCACCAACTTTTCTTTCACTTTTATTATGATTAGAACTTTTTCACCAACTTTCCTTTCACTTTTATTATGATTAGGACTTTCACACCAACTTTCCTTTCACTTTTATTATGATTAGAACTTTCCCACCAACTTTCCTTTCACTTTTATTATGATTAGAACTTTCCACCAACTTTCCTTTCACTTTTATTATGATTAGGACTTTCCCACCAACTTTCCTTTCACTTTTATTATGATTAGAACTTTCCCATCAACTTTCCTTTCACTTTTATTATGATTAGAACTTTCCCATCAACTTTCCTTTCACTTTTATTATGATTAGAACTTTCCCACCAACTTTACTTTCACTTTTATTATGATTAGAACTTTCCCATGAACTTTCCTTTCACTTTTATTATGATTAGAACTTTCCCATGAACTTTCCTTTCACTTTTATTATGATTAGGACTTTCCCACCAACTTTCCTTTCACTTTTATTATGATTGGAACTTTCCCACCAACTTTCCTTTCACTTTTATTATGATTAGAACTTTCCCACCAACTTTCCTTTCACTTTTATTATGATCAGAACTTTCCCATCAACTTTCCTTTCACTTTTATTATGATTAGAACTTTCCCATCAACTTTCCTTTCACTTTTATTATGATTAGGACTTTCCCACCAACTTTACTTTCACTTTTATTATGATTAGAACTTTCCCATCAACTTTCCTTTCACTTTTATTATGATTAGAACTTTCCCATCAACTTTCCTTTCACTTTTATTATGATTAGAACTTTCCCACCAACTTTACTTTCACTTTTATTATTAGAACTTTCCCACCAACTTTCCTTTCACTTTTATTATGATTAGAACTTTCCCACCAACTTTCCTTTCACTTTTATTATGATTAGAACTTTCCCACCAACTTTCCTTTCACTTTTATTATGATTAGAACTTTCCCACCAACTTTCCTTTCACTTTTATTATGATTAGAACTTTCTACCCACAGCTCCCGGTTTCGTTAACAGACCAGATTACTTCATCTTCGGTGATGCGGAAGCTCAGCTTTCCTGAGAAATACATGCTATTATTGTTTCGCAGAACTCTGTAGAGACCATAAAATATTTAGTGTTGTTTATAGTTTTCCGAATTTCGTGCACATCTCAAGAAGTATAAAAGAAAATATCAGGCTTTCCCATAGGAAGTAAATTAGCAGCTTCTGCGGTTGAGAAGAAGTTGCGTTTTGTCAAGTACCTATGCAATGTTTGTTTGCGTACAAGTGATGAGAGGTCCACATGTAAATATGGGAAATGAAGAGCTTTGTTCTTTATTGTAACCTTCTGAAGACAAGATGGAAGTTTCAGAATAACATATAAGACACGTCCTGTTAAAAATGGAACAACAAAAATGCAATAACACAACGCGTTCAAGATGTATATATTGGGTAAAGTAATCTCCGATGACAAGGCAGCCGAAGTCGAAACCCATGCAATGGCTCATTTTGGTAAATGAGATTGCGAAGCACACTAAAATGAAATCAGCAGGTAGGTGGCTTAAGTCAGTGGCAATTATCCGTCAAAAGGCAAAGAGTGTAAGCACCAGCCAGCATGGAAGTGGACAAGGAGAACATACGCCATTGCATGCTCTGTGAATTTCGTAGCGGTAACACCCCCGCAAGGGATATAAGGAACATTATGAGTGTGTAGCCCAATGTCAAATCACATCGAAATGCTGTCGTTGGTTCGAACGTTTTCGAAAGGGAAAGTTTCACCTATCAGACCGTCCCAGAGCATCGCAATAGTGGATATAGACATTCTGAAGACCTTATTGGAGACCGACCCACGAAGCTGATCAGTCAACTCCCACGTGGTCACGCGGGAGTTGACCGAACAGCTGGGGACTACTAACACGAGCATTATCACGCAACATCGTCAAATTGTGAAGTGTTCACAAAAAAGGAGTCTTGGGTACCCTATCTACTCACAGCTAAGCAGAAAGCAGATCGCATGAGTGCATGCGTTTCCCTGCTTGCACGTGACCGAGTTGAGCCTTTCTTGGACCATATTGCGACAGGTGACAAGGAATGGGTCTTTTATGAAAATGTCAACTCCCGGAAACAGTAGTTGAAAAAGAAGCCCATACCGACCTCCAAAGTCGGCTTACACCCACGTAAGATCCGGACAACAAAGCCGGATTACACCCGCGTAAGTTCAGACACCAACACTATCACTGCCGATGTGTACTGCAGTCAACGACCTGCACGCATCTCTGAGGTCGAAACGACCAGCACTGCTGAACCTCAAGGGTGTCCTCCTACAGCAGGATGGAGCGAGATCTCACACAGAACGGGTGACCTGTCACAAGATCAGTGACCTGGGCTGGGAGCTGCTGCCCCACCCAGTCTATTCCCCGGACATTGCCCCAAGCGACTACCCCCTTTTCCGGTCGTTGCAGCATTTTTTGGACGGACAGCGGTTCTCCAAACGGGAGGATGCCGAACGCGCACTTACGCAATCTTTTAAGTGCAAGCCGCCACAAATCCACAGGGTCGGTATCCAATACCTGACAAGATGATGTCGTGGAAAACGGTAGCGACTACATATTGGGTGGATTTGTACTTGTATATACGGTAATTTGCACTTTTCTGTTGCCTTGCATTTGCAGACATTACTTTCTTCCCAACCCAATACACAAGTTCTAGAAAGGAGAAAAGCTCTCAGTGCGATGAAGTGAGTTCTGATCTGATGAGTGTATTCTAATTGATTACACAATGTCAAGCCGACCTTCGGGACTCAACAGCAGAGAGTTAATGACCACAGTGGATGCCAGCTGTACTCTAACGATTTGAAAAATTCCTCAGCTACTCATTCCGACCCATTCCACCATCAGCTGTCGCTCGGAGTAGCCAGGAAATGGGGGATGAAACACTGAAAATTGCATTCATATGTATTACCTCCAGATAGCCCCGGAAAACAATCAGGCATACCAACTTCACAGCCTTTCCCTCATTTTTATAAAAAAAACTAGCGACCCGGCCTGGCTTCGCAAGGAAGCAATTTAGAATTTACGCTGAATTTAAAGAGACGGTTATTACGTTCAACAGGCGTCTGTCTTTCTCTTTGTAAAGCCATTCTTTGTCTGTCATTTGCCAATCGAGATTGTTTCTTGGAAAGTTTCATTATGACGGGATAAACAAATTCTTTTAGCGTCCGATGTGCTACGACCTATATTCGATTTTCGTCTCGGCATAATGTTAATACAATATTTTAATTTTAATTAAAGAGCTACTCAAAGAGTTACATATGTGTGGACGAAAACTACGCATTTAGTCTGTGCGAGCGCCGATAAACCAATTCTTTCAGTGTCCGATGTAACTACGCATTTAGTCTGTGGCCTTACATGCCGTCAGACCGGCCGCCTCGCGTTTTTTCCCCAATGAGTAAAAAAGTTTCGTAAACCGGTCGCCGCGCATCGTTGTTTAGGCTGTGAAAGCCACGAAAGAATGCGAACGGCGGTTGTTTCATTGACTTGTCACTAAAATCATTACTGTTAGACTCCCTTTTGTCATAGATTAATGTTTCACACACCTAAACCGTCCTTGACAAATGCTCTAAGGAATGGTAAAAACCGCATCAAAATCCGTCCAGCGATTCTGGAGAAAACAGAGAGACGCCTACCGGGGACTTTATTTTATACTATGTATAGAAGATACAATGAAACCTTGGTTATACGTTTTCCATTTTTATACATAATTCTGTGTTTGTCCCGATGTTTTACTGCAGTTTCTATTGCTTTTTTCAATTCGATTATAAGCAATTTGTTTATAGGCTTTCTGTAATTATAAGTTAAATTTTGAATTTCAGATAATAAAAAATACACGGTTCTTATATTCTTTTATACGTAATCTGACATGCTTGAACTTCGAGAGAATCGGGGTGTTTTTTTGTTTTGTTTTTTTCATCCTGCAGCCATGAAGTAGGTAATGAAACTAAACATTTACTAAGGAACGCTCATGGTTTTCTATTTTTTCTGAATACAACAAACTTGTAACAGGAAAAGTTAGTGAATATTTTACTTCGCACTAACGCTAAATCAACAAATGGACAAACTACTTTGAAAAGAGTGACGCTAATAAGTTAGGAATTTTTAATAGGGGGGCTGAATGTAAAACAAAATCCTATTCGGATTACTCTGCTTTTCTTTCAAGCCTTTCCTTTTCCTCGGAATCCACTCTAAAATTTCGGTTGTCCGTCGGCGGTCCGTTCTTCTGGCAACACGTCCAGCCCATTACCATTTAGTGATTCGACTATAACCATGATGTCGTCCACTCCGGTCATTTTCCTTATCCACAAGTTCCTTTTCTTATCTTTCCTGGTTACACCAAGCATGCATCTCTCCATGCTGCTTTGAGTTGTCTGCAGTGTTTGGATGTCTTTTTTAGTTAAGGTCCATGTCTCTGCTCCATACGTAAGCACTGGCAGGATGCATTGATTAAACACTTTTCTTTTAATACATAATGGCATACTGCTCTTAAAAATTGTACTGTTTCTTCCAAAAACTCTCCATCCCAGTTTTATACGCCGATTAATTTCTTTTTCAATGTGACCCTCACTCGATATCTGCTGCCCAAGATAAATGCAGGAATCGGCTGTCTTAAGCTTTTCTCCATCAATCAATAAATCTCCGTTTCTTGTAAAAGCATTGTACATCACTTTTGTCTTCTGAAAGTTCATTTTTAATCCCACTTCTTTACTCTTGTCAGCAAGTTCTTCGATCATACTCTGCAGCCCTGAAGGGGTAGTTGCAAAGATGACTATGTCATCGGCAAAACGAAGGTGAGTTCAGTAATCTCCATTAATCTTTATCCCTTTGTTTTCCCAGTTCAATGATTGAAAGACATTTGCAATGTGGCGTTAAAGAGCTTGGGAGATATGGTGTCACCTGGTATATTAAACAACTAATTAACTATAACCTTGGACTGAACACGTATAAAAGAATAAAGAATATTTTCAATTGTGAAATAATTGATATCCATAGTGTTACACATAAATACGATACCAGAAAAAAGACTTATTAAAACATGCAAGCCAAAAATTGAGCTGATTAAGCAAAGCATCAACTATCAGGGACAATTTCTCCGGAGACCCATACAGAGCAGATTGGAATCGTTTACCTTCTGAAATAACTATAATGAACAATTACAATTTATTTAAAAATAAACTAAAAAGCTACTTACTTGCGCACTAATAATATTATTAAAAAGATAAAATGGGATGGGGGTAAACAGCAAGCATCGAAAAGGGTGGGTGCATATTGTAAAACGAGCATTGCCTGTTTCATCTTGATACTTTTTCATTTCATTTATTTCGTTTGTTACAATATGCAGCTGATTTTCTAATGTAAAGCAAATTTATACAGCAACAGCCAGGAAATAAGAGGAAAAAGACCTCCACGAGACATGACGAGGCCTCTCATCCTGACAACTGAGCACATAAAAGATATCCAAGACAAAGCAAGCCAGACACATCGTACAACCCGCTTAGGAGGTGAAAATGATAATAACAAAGGCATCACGGAACGGGTTTCAGGATAGCAAATGTTGTTTAAGTTTTCTTTTAAACAAATTATAATCATTAACCGCTAACAACTGTGCTGGGAGCGAATTATAAATCTGCGGGCCAGCGTAATTAATTAAGGCTGTAGAACGTTCATTTGAAGGGAATTTTCAATTTTCTTTTTATGATCTGTCAAACGTTGGACTCTATTTGACAATTTCACTATGTCTTCGGATTTCCAAGGCTAAGTCAGGCCACTATGTAGACCTTTTCCTTGATTATCCGTTCTGTTTCAGTATTCCTATATTGTTATTTAAATAATTGTATTAATTGTAATAATATTTCATGTAACAGCTAAAAATAGTAAATAAATAAACATCGGCCATTTCTGTAATGCTACCACCCTTTAGTCGGTAACCAACCGTCATTCCTTCTTCAAACTTAGTTAGGTTACGTCCTTTTCTTGTTTTTACTCGGAACTGCATACGGTCCGTGAGTTCGTGTCCCTATTAAATGCCTTACATGATTTGCGTATGTTGCTACGCACCCATCTGGCTGCTGGTTACGGTTTCTTCTTACATCAGGGGAGGTCATAATTTTTTGACTGGACTGTGTATTTGTTTGCAAATTATTAGTTGTCAGAAAATGCTTCTAAAAAACCAACTGAAAAAATTCCATTTTGATGACACACCACTCACGAACTCAAATATTTTGCTCAAATTTATTTTCAAAATGTAGTGTTTTCCCTACGGAGAGTAAATGAATACAATATTTTCCCGATTTCTTCGTTTCAAAGTGTCCTGTCTTTAATATCTGCTTTGCGACGAAAATGTTTTAAAGTGAGGAATACTTTCCATATACACTAATCGTTTTTTAACGCACACTTTACCACAGGAGGGAATAAGACTATTATTCTGTTGATAACATATTCGCTTCCCTAATAACGTTTCTTAAAATCCCATTGAAAAAATATAATTCGTGTGATATCATTCACTAAGACAATTTCTTCGCATTTCCAGCCCAAATTAATTCACAACTTTCGCAACAGGGGGCGTATAATTATCTTCCATTTTTTCTGATATTTCCATTGTACCGGGCGATTACGCCTGTTAGAAATAATTTGTCTTCTTTGGGAGGTACAGAGCTTTCGATAACTTTTTGATTTTCTCTACCCTTAAATTTATTTTTAACGATTTAAACCATTTTCCCCCAAAAAGAGAGCAGCTGCTCCATAAAAGATGTGGCTCCTCTCACTGCTGTAGCCGAAAATATGATTAACAGTCGTGTCTTCCCTTCCTTTAATTCGTCGTTTGCGTGATGCCTTTTCACCAGACATTGCAAAAAATTTGGCTAACTCCCCGGTACAGCTTTAGTCATCAGTCGAAGATCAGAAATGGTTCATTTTTCGATCTTAGATATGTACTTTATATGTAGATCCTAGGCATAAAGGTACACCCTTTGTGATTAATATTCATTTCCGACTAAAGAAAAAAAAGCTGGATATTTCAGTTTCCATGCAAACATCACAATTCTTTCATTTTACAAAATATTTCATTGAAAACGTGCATTGCCTTTATCACGTACTTAGGCTGCACAAATATTTGCCGAAATGTCCATTTGTACGCTCTTGCCTTTTCCTCTTTTTAGAACACAACCAGAATTTTTTTTTTTTCGTTCTATAGTTTATAATCTTTCTTTTTCCGACAGTGGGAGCTGGAGGAGCTATTCTCCCTAATCTAACTACCCCAGCAAGCTTATCGCAGATTTATTCCCCGTTTGACACGTACGACACAAATTCGGACAACGAGAACAGCGATTCTTGGATTTTTCTTGTTTCCAGATCAACAGGTTTCTTAGTAGATGATGAATGAGTCTTTCATCATTTGGGTACGAAATAGATTTTAGTCATTTGGTGCGAAATGGGTTTTCATCATTAGGTACAAAATGGAATTTTTGTTTGTTAGTTTGGGGTTTAACGACCACTGTGAGCAACTCAGTGGGCTATAAGCAGTCGCCGGTCCTTAATTCAGGGCCACTGACTCCAGGAAGGGGTGTGAGCCAGTGCCGTAAGACAAGCACAACACCCATGCTTCACGGGATTCGAACCCGGACCAGTCTCGGACGAATTATAAGAAGCCAGGCCTTAGACCACTGCTGGTGTAGTGGTCTAAGGCCTGGCAAGCTAGTTGTCAACTGTACTGTGCCAAATATGAAGTTTGGTGGAGGAGGCATCATGTTCTGGGGCTGTTTTTCATTGGCTTGTGGCTCCGCCACTGCTAGGTCTGGTGCCAGTGAATCTTGACCCTAGTGACGTTCTTGGTAATCCTGCTGTCCCATCATTATGACAACAGCGCGGTGAAGCCCCTTTAATTACCAATTGAAATATGTGAGAAAGAACTTGACTGACCTGCACATACGTTCGATGTTAACCCCAAGGGGAACGCATACAAAGAGTCAGGTCAAAACACCTGAAACCGGTAACCACCCTGACTATTGCTTTTGTGGCAGAATGGAAGGCAATTCCCACAGCAACGTACCAAAGTATAGTGGGAAGCTTTCCCAGTAGAGTAGAGACTGTGACAGCAGCAAAAGCTGTACCATCTTGATATTAATTTCCTTACTATTATAGGGAATTTATGAATAGACAAATGTCTAGATGATTTTGATTAGATAGTGTATATATACACTGGAGTGTAAAAATTAAGGAAGAGACGGTTTTTCGAACGTAACGTTGTGCAGAAGTGCTCCACATCGACTCAAATCATACCATAAGATCCCCAAGATGTAAGAATACGGGACAAGTGAGCAAAACCGTCCAAACAAGGAATCCACAGGATACAAAGGCACTTTATTGAAAAGGTAGCTTCGAGCACAACTGGACAGAAGACAGGAACGTCCATGTGACAGGCGGCTGCCAAAAAATCCAGTCTTTAGTAGGGGATATGATCACCCCTGACTGCGTTGTAGGATTTACAACGTCTGTCCATGCTGGGAACGAGGTTGTCAATGAGTTGTTGAGGCATCGCGGCCCACTCCTCTTGTAGCGCCAATCGCAGCTGTGGAATCGTTGCTGGTGGTTGGTGACGTGCTTCCAAGCGTCTCCCGAGAACGTCCCACACGTGTTCGATTGTATTTAGGTCCGGTAACCTTGCGGGCCAATCCATGAATTGAATATCTTCACCCTCCAACAGCTCTGCGACAGCCACTGTACGATGAGGTGCAGCGTTGTCTTCCATGAAGAGAAACTCAGGACCCACAGCACCTCTAAACAGACGCACGTGAGGCAGGAGAATCTCGGTACAATAGCGGACACCAGTGACTGAACCTCCTTGGAAGATGTGGAGGTCTTTTCGGCTACCAAGCATGATACCGCCCCAAACGAGAACTTCGCTACCTCCAAACCGGTCCCTTTCGATGATGTTGGAGGTGTGATTGCATGTTTCCTGCTCTCACCAGATGTGTATACGTCCAGAATCGCTCGTCAGACCAAATCAGCTCTCATCCGTAAAGGGAACTCGACCCCATTACTGATGTGTTGAGTTCTTGTGTTCCTAGCACCACAGAAACCACCGTCTCCGATGAGCAGGCGTTAATGGCACACACCGTACTGGTCGTCGTGCAAACAGACCACCTTTGTGCAGCCTCCTTGGCCACGGTAAAACGCGATAATGGACGTCGAGTTGTCTGTTGCATGTGCCTTGCGATTTCTCCCGCTGTCTCACGTCTGTCTCTTCTCGCTTGTAGGACAATATACCGGTCATCCGCCGCCGTGGTTGCTCGTGGACTACCACTGCTAAACTCTCGGACAGCTGTTCCTGTCGTTTGAAATGCTCTCCAAGCTCGTGAAACGATGCTGTGAGCGATTCGGAATTCCTCGGCCACACTAGTGACACTTCGACCTTCTTCCAACTTCCCAATGACGCGACCTCGGGTAAAGTCATCCTACTGGATTTCGTGTTGGCCATATCACACGGTGGCAGCAAATCGACGTCTTTCAAACCGATGTACATCGTGCAATACCTTTCACCGAATTGCTCTGCGTACACCGCCAGTGTGCTTTATACCCTTCCGACACTTCCCCCTACGTCCTGCTATATATATGCGCATGCCCTAGTGTACCGGACCCTAGTCTATTTCTTGAGTGGTGTTTCAGTCCCTTCTGCTCCGCTGTTATGCTAATTTCTCCTCTTCGTCCTTAATATTTGCACACCAGTGTATATATGTATATATCTGTAGTCTAGGTAATCTGCATTCATAAAGCTATACATCTTATGCTCTTAAAAATACCTACTGTCAAACATTTTATATCAAGAGGATCAAACAAATTTTATTGTGCGCGCAAGCGCTGAGATCCGAAATGCCGTTCTTTATATTCGATAATTAGGTTAAACCCTCCACTTTGTCTGGAGTTTCTTGAACACCTGTTGTTATCTTATGCTAATGTAATGGAGGAAACTGTTATCTTCACATTCTCACCGATACAAACTCCTGTCTACACGAAAGGGTGTACATCGGATGAGTTTAATCGCGTAGAAACCTTTATCGAGAAGAGATTTGGGACAGATACGTTCAATTGCTCATCCAACAACTTACGGGAAATGTAATGAAACTGTCAATTAATTTTTAATAACTGGAAAATTTATGGCTTAATTGAAATGTACAGTATTGACCTATGTTTCTTAAACTTTTCCAGACCACGGTGTCCAAAATAATATATATATATATTTATATATATATATATATCATTATCATCATCATTGTCAACCATTATCAATCCACTGCTGGACGAAGGTCTCCCCAAGTTTCCTCCACAAAGGTCTGTCTTGTGCCAGTCTCCTCCATGTCACTCCCGCATACTTTCGAATTTCATCCACCCATCTTCCATGTGGTCTTCTCTTCTGGGTCTTTTCCTGTCCCTTGGAATCCAATCTAAAATTTCGGCTGTCCATCGATGGTCTGTCCTTCTGGCAGTATGTCCAGCCCATTGCCATTTCAGGGATTTAACTCTGATCATGATGTCTTCCACTCTTGTCATTTTTCGGATCCACGAGTTCCTCTTCTTATCTGTCCTGGTTACACCAAGCATGCACCTCTCCATGCTACTTTGAGTTGTCTGCAGCCTTTGTATGTCTCTTTTAGTTAAGGTCCACGTCTCTGCACCATACGTAAGCACTGGAAGGATGCATTGATCAAACACTTTTCTTTTAAGACATAATGGCATATTGCTCTTGAAAATTATGCTGTTTCTTCCAAAAGTTCTCCAGGCAATGGCTCTGAAATCCTGCGGTCTCCTTTTTCAAGAAAAAGCCACACAGGAAAAGGACATTGAGACATCCAAATGGAACGACAAGTGAAATTGATTTATATATATATATATACATATAAAGTGGAATATATAGAGCTATGCAAGACAGTACGAAAAAGTATCACTGAAGACGTAAGAAAATTCAACTGTGAACTAGTGAGGAAAGCAATTGAAAACAACCAAAGCCTAAAGATAGCAAAGGGACATCTCAGTAAGGGAAGAAAACAGATTATGGCACTGAGAAAAGAAGATGGTTCTGTAACAAGAAATAGAGGCGAAATTTTGACAAGAGTGAAAGATTTCTACTCCAAATTATATGAAAGGGATGATACATGCACTCCAGACATCATGAAAGATACCAGTACCAGAGTTCCTCCAGTCCTTCCAGCAGAAGTTGCACATGCAATCAAGAACATGAAGCGGGGAAAAGCTCCAGGAGAAGATGGAATTACTGTAGACATCATACAAGAAGCAAGTGGAGAAATCGAAACAGTACTCGCCCAAATTTTCACTCGATGCCTTAATGAAGGAAAGATTCCTGAGGATTGGAACACCGCTACAATGATCCTGCTTCATAAGAAAGGTGACATTGAGGATCTCGGAAACTACAGACCTATCAGCCTCCTATCAGTAGTTTATAAAATCTTCACTAAAGTTCTTTCACACCGCTTGAAGATAACACTGGACATGGCTCAACCGAGAGAACAAGCTGGATTCAGGAGTGGCTACAGCACAATAGATCATATCCATGTGCTGAGAGAACTAATTGAAAGAGCGAGGGAATATGAACTTCCATTGTGCATGGCTTTTATCGATTATGAAAAAGCCTTTGATTCGGTGAAGCCATCAGCAGTTACAATGGCTCTGAAAACCTGCGGTATTGAAGATGCATACATTAATATTATTAATAACATCTATGAAAATGCAAGTGCAAAGATTAGGCTGTTTGAAAATACAACACACATAAAAATTGGAAAGGGAGTGAGACAAGGTGACACCATATCTCCGAAGCTCTTTAATGCCACATTGGAGGGTGTTTTTCAGTCACTGAGCTGGGAAAACAAGGGGATAAAGATTAATGGAGATTATCTAACCCACCTTCGTTTTGCTGATGACGTAGTCATTTTTGCAACTAGCCCATCAGAGCTGCAGAGTATGATCCAGGAACTTGCTGACAAGAGTAAAGAAGTGGGATTAAAAATGAACTTTCAGAAGACAAAAGTGATGTTCAATGCTTTTACAAGAAATGAAGATTTATCGATTGATGGAGAAAAGCTGGAGATAACAGACACGTACGTTTATCTTGGACAGCAGATATCAAGTGAGGGTCACATTGATGAAGAAATTAATCGGCGTACAAAACTTGCCTGGAGAGCTTTTGGAAGAAACAGCATAATTTTCAAGAGCAATATGCCATTATGTCTTAAAAGAAAAGTGTTTGATCAATGCATCCTTCCAGTGCTTACATATGGTGCAGAGACGTGGACCTTAACTAAAAGAGACATACAAAGGCTGCAGACAACTCAAAGAAGCATGGAGAGGTGCATACTTGGTGTAACCAGGAGAGATAAGAAGAGGAACTCGTGGATCCGAAAAATGACAAGAGTGGAAGACATCATGATCAGAGTCAAATCCCTGAAATGGCAATGGGCTGGACATACTGCCAGAAGGACAGATCATCGATGGACAGCCGAAATTTTAGATTGGATTCCAAGGGACAGGAAAAGACCCAGAAGAAGACCACATGGGAGATGGGTGGATGAAATTCGAAAGTATGCAGGGGTGACATGGAGGAGACTGGCACAAGACAGACCGTTGTGGAGGAAACTTGGGGAGACCTTCGTCCAGCAGTGGATTGATAATGGTTGACAATGATGATGATGATGATGATATACATATAGTGGAGAAATCGAAACAGTACTCGTCTAAATTTTTACTCGATGCCTTAATGAAGGGAAGATTCCTGAGGATTGGAACAACGCTACAATGTTCCTGCTACATAAAAAAAGGTGGCATTGATTATCTCAGGAACTACAGACCTATCAGAATCCTATCAGTGGTTTATAAAGTCTTTACTAAAGTTCTTTCACACCGCTTGAAGGTGACACTGGACATGGCTCAACAGAGAGAACAAGCGGGATTCAGGAGTGGCTACAGCACAATAGACCATATCCACGTACTGAGGGAACTAATTGATAGAGCGAGGGAATATGAACTTCCATTGTGCATGGCTTTTATCGATTATGAAAAAGCTTTTGATTCGGTTAAACCATCAGCAGTTACAATGGCTCTGAAATCCTGCGGTATTGAAGATGCATACATTATGATTATTAATAACATCTATGAAAATGCAAGTGCAAAGATTCGGCTTATTGAAAATAACATACACATAAAAATTGGAAAGGGAGTGAGACAAGGTGACACCATATTTCCGAAGCTCTTTAATGCCACATTGGAAAATGTCTTTCAATCACTGAACTGGGAAAACAAAAGGATAAAGATTAATGGAGATTACCTAACCCACCTTCGTTTTGCTGATGACGCAGTCATTTTTGCAACTACCCCATCAGAGCTGCAGAGTAGGATCCAGGAACGTGCTGACAACAGTAAAGAAGTGGGATTAAAAATGAACTTTCAGAAGACAAAAGTGATGCTCAATGCTTTTACAAGAGATGAAGATTTATCGATTGATGAAGAAAAGCTGGATATAACAGACATGTACGTTTATCTTGGACAGCAGATAGATATCAAGTGAGGGTCACATTGATGAAGAAATTAATCAGCGTACAAAACTTGCCTGGAGAGCTTTTGGAAGAAACAGCATAATTTTCAAGAGCAATATGCCATTATGTCTTAAAAGAAAAGTGTTTGATCAATACATCCTTCCAGTGCTTACGTATAGTGCAGAGACGTGGACCTTAACTAAAGGAGGCATACAAAGGCTGCAGACAATTCAAAGTAGCATGGAGAGGTACACGCTTGGTGTAACCAGGAGAGATAAGAAGAGGAAGTCGTAGATCCGAAAAATGACAAGAGTGGAAGACATCATGATCAGAGTTAAATCCCTGAAATGGCAATGTGCTGGACATACTGCCAGAAGGACAGACCATGGATGGACAGCCGAAATTTTAGATTGGATTCCAAGGGACAGGAAAAGACCCAGAAGAAGACCACATGGGAGATGGGTGGATGAAATTCGAAAGTATGCGGGAGTGACATGGAGGTGACTGGCACAAGACAGACCGTTGTGGAGGAAACTTGGGGAAACCTTCGTCCAACAGTGGATTGATAATGGTTGAAAATGATGATGACGATATAATGCATACACAATATTTAGTTAAAAAGCTTATGGCAATTTCTTGGAAAATCGGTAGACAAAGCATATATAGCAACGAAAAGATAACCACTTTAATAGTATATTCTAGGTTTAACCTCTGATATGGAATTTTAATTACAAAATATATTTCTAGGTTCATGCTATAAATCTTATTGAGATGGACGACATTGCATATGACTACAAATTTTAACCATATCTGGTGAAAAATTTGATGAACGAAAATTTTTGTGTTTGTGTTATATCCACTCTATCGCCATCAGCGTTTCTTTACCATTCCAAGCACTGATTTTGAGATAGGGTTTTGGATGTAGTGATTCCGGAAAATCATCTTTCACACAAGTACGTTGAAGATAAAGAAACCACAACTTTTAAAGCTTTTTCGCTTAACAGCTCGTATTAACTGTGGATTTTTGTCCGAATGTTAGCCAGTAGTGAATTTGTTTAAGGTTTTCAACGTAGCGCCTGGGAAAAGATCTTCACACAAATTCCCCTTCACTCGTAGATAGAGAATCCATCGAAATTGAATGGAATCAAATCTTGCAAAAATATTTCTTTGGATTTTGGTTTAGGGAAAAGTACTTCTGGAATTGAATCAGTGGCAATTTGAAACGGTGAACAAAAGAAAGTTTAATTTTAAATCATAGTTTTGATTCTTGATCTCAAAGAGGATTATACGTATTAAGAAATTACAACGTGGTTTGCCACAAACATTTATTTTTTCCCTAAACCAAAATCCAAAGAGATATTCCAGTAAAATTGAGAACGAAGCAACAATATTTTAAAGTTGGACCCCATCTGATCCTGTGGAATTGAAAGCTGTCGTGAATTAAGAGAACTGAAGTTAATAAAATTCGCTGCTTTAAAAGCTGTTGTTTTTCATTGCTGTTAGTCTAAAACAGCAAGTTACTGTAGATTCTTTAGAGGTTCAGCGGAACAGCTAAGAGCTCTTTATGGAGCTCTAGCATTCTGGCGAACGCAGTTCAAGAAACACTAATATAGCCATACATTTATATTTTGACTTCTCAAGTTTCTCGTGAGAGGCATTCAGATTCGAAATCATTTAAATTTAACAATTCCTCACCTTATGGAACAATGCACTATGCATTTAAATAGACAAGAATAAAATAAAAATTCGGTCGAATAAATACAATTGATATCCTCATTTGAGGCTAATGAGATTTAGATACTTCCATCAGAGTAGGTTAAATAATTTGTTGTTTTAAAGAAGGAATGTCTGACAAAAGAAACTCCTTGGACATCTGAAATCCACAAGGAATGCAAGGAACAGAACTTGAAATTATTATTCGTGAAATGACCGAAAATGTTGAAATTTTTTTATTCTTCATCGCAGGCCACTTTAATTTTAAAATTTTTAATGTACAACCTCAGTTGTAGACAGGGGAGAAACGCGTTAGTATCTAATGTTACCCTTGGAAACAGTTTTAAATAAATAAAAAAAAATTATTCAGAAAGTAAATAGTAATGCGATGTACGTATATTACCTATGAAATTGTTTATTCCGCACTAGCTATTGAAACATACACTGAAAAGCAAATGAATTAGAGATATCTGTCTAGTAACCTGTAGCACCACCTTTCGCCCTGATGACTTTATATATACATTAAATACCATTATATTTAATGTATATATAAAGAATGAATTTTAATTATTAATTAAATGTAAATGTTGGAAGTAAATTGAGTAAAACCGGAAATACAATAGTGAAAACCTGGGAATAGTGACATTTTGGGAGTCCAAACTCGGGAAATTTTACACCAATAATGTGTATAAAGGCGGTGTTGGTACAGGCAATCTCTATGGTAGAAATACCAAAAAACAAACAAAAACAAACTGCTTTAAGCAGATAATTCATGTAATTGTGGTGTTTATATAGATGTGCGCAGTTCGCCATGATTTGATGAAATGAAGAGCAATGGAATTAGAGACCTGTCTAGTAACGTTATAATGAATTAGCTTTATAACTCTTTCCGCTAAGCTAATTATTATGAATGAATAATGCTCTACCTACCAGCTAGCTAATGATATACTTGTACTAAGCTTCAAAGTAGTGAATTCAAAAGGGTGTTATTACTAGTTAATTACGAACGTAAACAAAGTCTTAACGCTGGTTATTTATGGTAAATAAATGTTATAAACCTAACAGCCAGACAGAGGTCTGACAAAAACTATGAATTGAGAAAGACTAACTTACGGTCAACTTCTTTATTATAAGACTCTTGGTCAACTAAGGCACACACACAACTTGTTTTACACTAATGAAGAATCTCTCCTCATAACAACACAAACGCTCTCCGTAAACAACAACGCTCTCTCATAACAACAACAAAAGCTCTCCCTAAGTCTCGATGAACGCGCCTATATACTAGCTACCACCACGTCATGACTTACACTCATTGCCAGATCTCATTCATTGGGTGAAATAATATTTCGTTCAGTAAGAAGATAATTTACATAGTAAAATAAAATAACCAGAGATAGTAAAATCAAAAGGAAAGTGAATATAGAGTATACGTTACATCATCTCCCCCTTAATTTTTCGTTTTTTTTTTTTTTTTTCTTCTTTTTTGTTTCCGAAAAACCTATCAATTTTGGAGTGTAAGTCTTACATTTCGTTGAATGACGTTTCTCGACCTCTTTTTTGATTTGTTGTTTGGTGGTAACCGTATTTACAGTATCAAACTTGGCATGACAAATTGAAGAAATCTGTATTCGTTTGTGACACTTGTATTGTTGAACAAAACAAACCTGCATCGGCATACCTTCCTTTTATTCTGCCTAGCAGGAATCACTTTTTTAATTTCAAATGACGTTCTCATGATTCGGTGAATACATACCAACTGTATCAGCAGCGAAGATTGCCTGGAGCTGCCTAACAGTAACAATTTTATTATTCTAATTGCAAATTACGTTCGCATTATTCGTTGAATACATACCAACTGTATCAGCAGCGAAATTTACCTGGAGCTGCCTAACAGTAACAATTTTATTATTTTACCCCTAAGCACATAGATATATAAAAAAAGTGGATTAGTAGATGGACATAGAAGAAATATAAAGAAAACACACACATATATACACAAAAAAGAATGCATAGGCCCACACGAAAAAAGAAATTCTGACACGCCAACTGGTCGTGCAGGAAAAACAACAAAACTGAGAAAAGAACCTGTCCACGAGAACTTACTTATCTCGAGGACGCATAAAAAACTCTAGTGCGATAACGTTTCCCAGGCCTAATCGGACTGGTAAAATCAGGTGGCTTGGATCTCTTCAGGGACTGTAATGGATCTGGAACATCGGTCTGCTGTCGGTCAGGAAATCCCTGCGGCTGACGGGAACGGTCAGGAATGGCGGAAATCCTTCGGTCCGAAACGGCTGAAGGCTGTGGGTCCAGAAATCCCTGCGGCTGAGAAGAACGGTCAGGAACGTCAGAGGTCTGGCGGTCCGGAAATCCTTGCGGCTGATAGGAACGGTCAGGAACGTCAGAAGTCTGGCGGTCCGGAAATCCTGGCGGCTGATAGGAACGGGCTCCCCAAGGCTTTTGATATGAAGTCCCTTTGTGCTGGGACCCGTTGTGTCCTTCCAGTATTCTCTTGAACGGACGTGTCTCCGGCCACATCGTTTGCTTTCTCTTACGCCCACTTGGCATGAGAGTAGCAGCAGGCATCGGCCCTGTTTGCCCTGAACGTAGGTTCCAGGGGCGAAACCCGGGCGGATGCAAAGATTTCTGCCTTCGTCGCTGTTGCGGCGAAGCAGATTGAGGAGACAAGTCACGTTCGCGCCCAGCCTTTGGTGGTGCTGGACGGTTTGTAACATGAAATTTAGTGTTCATAACTGACAAGTCAGAAATGTCTGAAGCCTCTGAGTCGCTGCTGTAATTCAGTGGTCGTGCAGGGCGATGTTTAGATTTGCCTATAGGAATACTCTCTGACGAGGTATTCAAAGAAGAAGTAGCCCGCGTTGGTGCAGAGGTATCCGGAAACGGCGCAGCAATAGTCTTGGCAATGGTTGGAGGGAAAGGAACGATACTAGTATTCGAAGAACTCGATTCGAGCCTTGGTCTCATGGGAGAGTCAGGTTGCGTGTTTGGAAACCCGTCTTGACTAGGGGAGGGTGAAGGAAAAATCACTGGAGATTCTTCAAAAATGTTTGTTGGTTCGTCCAAAATTTCTGGCGGTTGAACATGAGATATAGACTCTTGAGTCTGTGGAACAGAAGGTTGAGTAGGGTTGATTATGAAATCGATATTTCGTTCATGATACTTGCGACACTGATCAACGTGTACGTATTGAAATTGCTTGTTAGGTTTTTCCAGAACAATATTATTTTCAAAGATATTTGCCACCCGATATGGACCTTCGTAGCTGGGTGCAAATTTCTTCACTAAAGTATGCGAAACAGAAGACTGGAAGTGCGTTTCCACGAGAGTGAGATCTCCAACGACAAGATCTGGTTCCCTACGCCTAGTATTATAACATCTCGCCTGAGCCGCTTGTGCTCCTAGCATTGCAACACGAGCTTTTTCTGCCATGATTCGTACTGATTGCGGAGTTGGTCGCTGGTTTAGTTCGTCGATAATCCCCGTTAAATTTTCAAAAGGGGTTTTAATTTTGCGACCCAGAAAAAGTTCTGCAGGAGTAATTTTAGTAGACTCGTGGACAGACGAGCGGAGGGCGAACGCAAAAAGCTCCAAATGGTCATCCCATCTTTCATGATGATCCATTACAAAAGTCGCAATCATTTTCACTAGCGTGCGGTTAACGCGTTCCGCAGGATTACTCTGGGGATGATATAGGGAAATGAATTTATGTTTAATGTGTAGTCTCGCACACATTCTTTCAAAAATGTCAGAAATAAATTGAGGACCATTATCCGAAACTACTTTATTAGGTGCACCATATCTAGAAAATACGTCATTAACTAAGACATTACAAATAACTTCTGCCGTAGCGGCTTTAATGGGAAAAACTTCAACCCATTTAGAAAAATTATCAGTTAGTACTAAAACGTAACGAGCTTTATTTTTAACAGATAATTGATAAGGTCCCAATAAATCTATTGAAATAATATCAAACACATGAGAACTTGAACTAGATTTCAAGTGACCGGCCGGTCTTACATTACGGTAATTATTAATCTGACACAAGTGACATGATTGAACGTATGCGAGCACACTTTGGTACATGCCAGGCCAATAGGCAACATCCCGCAATTTACAAGCTATTGTCATGAAATTCGTTTAAAAGGGCCATTCTAAGGGTTCGCGGAATACATGGGCGAAACTCTGCCCTAGTAGTCCTAGAATTTGTATAATAAAGAAGACCCTCTATTACTTCAAAATGTTGTGACCTTCCAGCCAGAGAAGGATCACTTTGTAGGGGCGAACCCGCAAGCAAAAAATTATAGATATCCCCAAAATCTGGATCATTTATTAATTCTGCCATTATCTGCTCTCTGGATGTTATATCAGCTATTAGAAGTAAAGGCTGACATCCAGGAGTAGTTTCTGTGGGGACCCCACTAATCGGAACGCGAGATAATGCGTCCGGTAATTGATTCTTATGACCTGTCTGATACGAAATTTTGATATTGCTCTCTTGTAACTTCAGAGCCCACTTCATAAGTCTTTGAGATAGGTGCTTAGCAGAATTCAAATACTGAAGGGCAGAATGATCCGTAATTATGTTAACCGTCAATTCGTTAAGATAACATTGAAATTTATTCAGCGCATACACAACAGCAAGACATTCACGTTCCGTAGCTGAATAATTGCGTTCAGCTTTGGATAAAGTACGAGACGCAAAAGCTATTGGATGCCCAGCTTGTGACAAAACGCAACCAAGACCAACTCCGGATGCATCAGTATAAATATCAAATTCCTTAGTATGATCCGGGAAAGCCAACACCGGAGGCTGAGTCAATGCAGACTTCAGTGTTTCGAATGCAGCGTTAGCCTCAGGTGTCCAAATAAACTTCTTATATTTACCTTTTAAAGCATACAATGGCTCACAGATTGTAGCATAAGCGGGGACGAACTGCTGATACCATCCGGTCATTCCCAGAAAACGGGATAGTTCTTTTGCTGTTTTAGGCCGAGGAAAGTCAACAATAGGCCTAATTTTTTTCATTATCAGTAAATAAGCCGTGGGGAGTGATTTTCAACCCCAGATATACAATCTCGTCCCTCGCTATCTGGCATTTACTAGGTTTTAACGTCAAGCCAGCATTGTATATAAGTTGGAACACCTGTTTGAGCAGAGAAAGGTGCTCGTCAAAAGTCTCTGATGTAATAATAATGTCATCTAAATAGACATGCACATGGGGACCCAGGACAGGTCTGAGAACCGTATCCATAAGCTTTTGGAAAGTAGCAGGTGCAGAAGCTAGTCCAAAAGGCATACGTAAATATTCATAGGCCCCAAAAGGAGTCACAAAGCCTGTTTTATCGACAGAGTCCGGATGTACTGCTACCTGCCAATATCCACTCGCCAAATCCAATGTTGACATCCATTTGGTTGACGACAGGTCATTTAAAATATGTGACATGACAGGTAGTGGATAATTGATCGTTTTTGTGACTTGGTTGAGCTTGCGGAAATCCGTCACGAAACGAAATTCATTGGATTGTTTCTTTGGAACCAAAAAGGCAGGAGCAGCCCAGGCGCTTGTGGATTCCCTGATTATTCCCTGCTTAATCATTTCAGAAATTTGACGTTGCATTTCCTGTTTCTTATGTGGAGCACAAGGGTAAGGTTTCGTCGCAACTGGTTTCGAACCATCAGTGTCAATGACATGATAAACCACTTGTGTGAAACCAGGTTGATCCGAAAATAAACCAGGGCTTTCCTGTAAAAGGAGAGAAAGCTGGTCTCGTTGCCTCTCATTCAATTGGTTACTCAATAACAAACTCGTTATATCTACCGGAACCGTAGGAATCATTTCGACAGGTTCCGGAAAGGAAATCACATGTTGTACAAAATTCAAAGTTATTTGAAACTTATGTATAAAGTCCATTCCCATTAGACATTTCACAGGTAGCTCGTCTATAAGCAGGAAAGAATGTGTAAAACGAGCTTTTCCCAGCCCTAAAGATAATGTGACAGTTCCTGAGATACTGAAGATTTCATTATTTGCACCTCGCAAATACTGCGTTGCAGGCTGAACGTGTATTGCAGGAAAATTGTCAGTGCAAAACTTTGTATTTAGGGCTGATATTTCAGACCCAGTGTCGAACTTTGTCTCGACAATAATATCTTCAATTGTTAAGAATACATCAGGCAACTGAGGAGTTTGAACAGTCACTAATACTGTTTTAGGGTCAGAATGCTTGGTATCAGGAAGCAGGACCGACCCTTGGTCTACTTCCTTTGGAAGTTTAAAGGAATCCTGGTTGGGTTATCATGTGGTCTGAAACCTCGACCCTGCCGGGTATCGGGAAAATTTTCACGATGAGGAAAACTGTGTGAAACCTGCGTCGGGAACTCCGCGTGTCTGTTGACATTTTCATATCCTTTACGTCTGCCCTCAGCACGGGCAGAAAAATTATCATTGCCAGGAGCATGATAACGTTCCGAATGCTGCTGAGTGAAACGGGGTCGAGCATACTGTGCATTAGTACGATATTCCGAAGCTTGTGCAGAAACTCGCTGTTGGTTTGCCACTCTTCTGTGTGGTGGAACGTATGAAGCTTGGGTGTGCACTTGTGTATGCTCGCGCTGAAAGTTATTTCTATTATGCCGCTGAGGGTTTTCGTAATAAGCCTCGCGGGGTGCCCGAGCAGGGTGAGTAGAACCATGTTTGCCATGTCGCTCTTCATACGTGCGTATGAGGCGAAGGCATTCATGAATTGTGGCAGGGTGTCGAACCTCAAGGAAATCTTGTAAGAATGGGTCGAGCTGCTGCACGAGGGTATCCAACATGTCAACATGACTGGCATGTGGATCACATAGGTTATATAGGCGTGTAGTTTCCAACGCAAATGCAAAAGGGCTATCATTAGGACCTTGCTGACGTGAAAAAAGCTGTTGAGCAAGGCTAGCTCGACTGAGGCCGAAAGGAAAGACCTCCAAGAATTCTGCACGGAAATTCTCATAATGAGAATCCGGGTTCGACACTCTCCACTGCCGATACCAGGTCTTAGCGGTATCCCTCAAGCAAGTGCCGGCGATTTGGACTTTGCAGTCTTCAGGAATATTATATAGATCAAAATGATCTTCCAGATCTTCGAGGAACTTTAAGGACCCCTCCAAACCATTGAAATGAATTGTTCCTGCATGCGGCACGAAATGGGCAAGCATTCTGCTTCGCTGAGAGGATTGAACTCCCTCAGGAACGACTCGCGACTCAGAGTAATAGGAAGCTGGTATATTACGAAATGGTGAAGAATGCCTGGGTACGTGTAGATCATGCATATCAAAGTCAGACCCACAGGCTTCTTGCAAATTGTCATAAAATACATACCCTCGGAACTTGCCTTGGGGTAGAAAATTGAAGTTGTCTCACGTAAGGAAGACATGGATAATAATCGTCAAGATCTCGTGTTCGAGAAAAGTTCGGGCGCCAATTATAATGAATTAGCTTTATAACTCTTTCCGCTAAGCTAATTATTATGAATGAATAATGCTCTGCCTACCAGCTAGCTAATGATATACGTGTACTAAGCTTCAAAGTAGTGAATTCAAAAGGGTGTTATTACTAGTTAATTACGAACGTAAACAAAGTCTTAACGCTGGTTATATATGGTAAATAAATGTTATAAACCTAACAGCCAGACAGAGGTCTGACAAAAACTATGAATTGAGAAAGACTAACTTACGGTCAACTTCTTTATTATAAGACTCTTGGTCAACTAAGGCACACACACAACTTGTTTTACACTAATGAAGAATCTCTCCTCATAACAACACAAACGCTCTCCGTAAACAACAACGCTCTCTCATAACAACAACAAAAGCTCTCTCTAAGTCTCGATGAACGCGCCTATATACTAGCTACCACCACGTCATGACTTACACTCATTGCCAGATCTCATTCATCGGGTGAAATAATATTTCGTTCAGTAAGAAGATAATTTACATAGTAAAATAAAATAACCAGAGATAGTAAAATCAAAAGGAAAGTGAATATAGAGTATACGTTACAACGTGTAGCACCACCATTCGGCCTGATGACGGTTGCTATTCGTTTCGGTATGGACTCGACAAGACACCGGAAGCGTTGGGAAGCCACACGGATCCACGACCCCTGAACAAGCTCCCACAGTTCTTTTTTTTTTTTTTTTTTTATTGGAGGTTTAACGACCACCGTGAGCAACTCAATGGGCTATAAGCAGTCGCCCGTCCCTAATTTAGGGTCACTGGTTCCAGGGAAGGGAGAGAGCCAGTGCCGTAAGACAAACACAACATCCATGCCTCACCGGGATTCGAACCCGGACCCCTTACGGACGAATGATCAGAGGCCACGCCTTAGACCACTGCGTCACCGGGGCGGCCTCCCACAGTTCACGAAGATTTGATGGAGGTGGGTCAGAGCCTCGAACATCTCTCTCGATGGCATCCCAGATGTGCTCGATGGGGTTGAGGTCAGGTGACCTAGCTGGCCAAGGAAGCGAAGTCACGTCGGTGGAGTGTTCATCCAACCATTCGGATACCATTCGGGAGCGATGGCACGGTGCATTGTCTTGTTGCATGATGAGGTCCCCAGTGGGATGTTGAAGACGCACAAACGGGAGCAAATGGTTGTCCAGGATATTCCTGTAAAGTTGAGCTGTGAGGGACGGTGTCACACGTACGAGGGGTCCCATTTCAGTCCACGTAAACGGTCCCCAGACGAGAATGCCACCCCCACCAACTTGAAGAGTATCCTGCTGGCAAGAAGGATCCATCTCTTCATGTGGTTTGCACCGTACTCGTATCCTGCCATCAGCATGTACCAACGTGAATCTCGACTCATCAGTCCAGGTATCATTTTCCCACATGTCTAGGGTCCAGTGGCGATGTTCCCGCGCCCATGCTATTCTTTGCACCCTGTGATGTGCGTTCAGCAGCGGTGCCCTCGTGGGACGATGGCTTCTGTACCCCATAGCGAGGAGATGGTTCTAGATGGTGTGGCTGCTTACACGTTTTTGTGCACCAGCCTTAAATTGCCAAGTGATTTCTTGCAGTGTGGCGGTCTATCCGCTGTTACAATGTGAGCTAGCCGATGATGACCCCCGCTCATCCACACGCTGTTGTCCACGGCAGTTGGCCCTTGCAGGGATGGTTTTACCGGATTCGATGTACTCACGGTGCACCAGTGACACGGTGGCTCGTGAAAATCCCAGTGCCTGCACGACTTCCGAGATGGAGTGACCCATTCGTCGGGCCCGGACAATTTGCCCACGATCAAATGCGATTAGATCTTTCGTCTTACCCATACTGCGTCCGACTCTTACTGATTCCCGTCGCACGGATCATTGCATACGTCATGTCGTTTCCGTTTACAAAGCCGCCCACAGTGCCACATTTGCATAACGCCAGCTGCCCCTCTAATTCAATTGCTCTTCAGTGTATAACCCACAGGTTTGCATTGGGAATAAGCGTACAGTGGACCAATTGCCAAGTTCAGTCGTGTGTGTTTCCACTTCCGATACTGGTCACGAAACGCAGCAAATTCTGTCGACTGAACGTACGCGCAAAGCGGGAAAAGATGCATGCACATAGATCTAATCCGCAAAGCATATACTATCGCTTGTCACCATTCCACGATTTGTTTACAGGGCATCTTTTAGGTTGTGAATAGTCTTTCCCATTTTGATTTCAATGCATTTCTCGCGTTTGTTTTACAAGCCTCATTACACCGATGAGTAATTACATTACATTATGACCACCTACCTAATAAGTTGTAGGAACCCCTTTAGCCCTCAAAACAGCGGCCACTCGGCGAGGCATCGATTCGATGAGGTAGCGATAGGTACCCTGGGGAATCTGATACCATTACGTCAACAGATGGTCCTCCAGTTCCCGTACATTTCGGGGTGGTTGTGAATTAACGCCAACCCGCTTTTCCAAGTCGAACCACAAATGTTCGATTGGGTTCATGTCAGGAAAATTCGTAGGCCAGGGCATTAACCAAAAAATCACCAGCATTTTCCTTGAACTACTCCTTAACGATTCTAGCAGAGTGGCATGACGCATTATCATGTTGGTAATGGCCATCACCAGCAGGGAACAGAGTTGGCAGGAATGGGTGAACTTGGTCCGCAACGATGTTCAGATATCTGACAGCTGTCAGGGATTGTGCTGTTGGTATAATGGTGCCTAAAGTGTCCCAAGAAAACATCGCCCACAATATAACGCCGCCGCCGACCTAACCTATTTTCGTCCAACAGTCCAGGTGTCATAGCCTCCGATGGTAATCGGCGTATCCCCGCACGGCCGTCTTCGTGACACACCACGAATTTTCACTAGTCAGACCAGGCCACTTTCTTCCAATCATCCACGGTCCAATCTCTATGATCTTGGGCTCATTTCATGCGGTGTGGCGATGAAATGATCTTGGGCTCATTTCATGCGGTGTTGGCGATGACGTGCAGTGAGCATGGGTACCAGGCTGGGTCTTCGGTTACGCAGGCCCATGCAAAAACAGGCTGCGATGAACTGTGTGCTGTGACACTTTGCCCTGATCGACACTGTTGTAGGTGGTGGGGATTTGTCGCACTATGGTCCTGCGGTCGCTGTGAACCATGCGCGACAGTCTCCGCTCCCCTCTGACATCAATGAGCTGCGGACGGCATACGGATGGACTACGGTTCGTCGTTTGGACATCTGTGCACCACTTTTGATACGTACTCACTACAGCGGCACGTGAACAACCCACAAGCCGCGCTGTTTCCCTGATCGTAGTTCCGAGGAGTCCGTGCCATCACAATTTGTCTTTTAACAAACTCTGATAAATCAGCAGCTTTTCCCATTCTGACTCGGAACATTCTACTAACCGAAAGCTGGTCTTCAGGTTGTACTATACTGTGCAAATTAATTGGGACAAAGTAGAAAATCACTCTTTTTTCCAAAATTATGCCTTTATGTCATTCTATGCCTTCATATACACTGATAAATACCTGTATTAGTATGAAGTATGTCCTCCTTTAGCAGAAATGACCTCTTGAATTCGTTTTGGCATTGACTCCACTAATTGAGTGCACATATTTTTGACTTCATAATCGTGGAACTACACTTTTATAGCGTTCGTTATCATGCGTTCTTTGGTTGTACAGTCCATTTTACCTAAACGTCTCTTCAAAATATTCAACAAGTTTTCTATGGGATTTAAGTCTGGTGAATTTCCACGTCAATCAAGCAAATTAATTTGATTTTCCCGCATGAAATTCTTGACCAATTTCGAATTGTGACATGAGGCCAAGTCATGTTGAAATGTACCGTCAAAAGTTTGCAAGAATGGAACAATCCTACGTTGTAATATTTCTACGTACTTGGCTGAATTCATCATACCTTGAACAGGAACTAAGCTTGCAGTGTCATTTGATGTGAAAAAACTCCAAAACATCTGTCTCAGAGGGTATTTTGCAGTTTGTTAGCCATGCTCAGGTCTTAAGGGTTCACAGTTGCTTCGTCTAACGACCTTTGGTAACCCTGCACAAATAAATGAGTTTCATCACTGAAAATTACCTTCTTCCAGTCGTCAGCAGTCCATGATTTATATTTTTTGGCCCATGCTAAACGTTTTATCTTCATTTTCGCATTCAAATATTGTTTTTTCTTTGGTCTTCTTGCCTTCCGGCCAACCTCCAGAAGCCTACGGTGTACAGTCGAATCACTAGCATCACACCACTAACCAATAAATCTCTTTGAAGGTCGGTGCTTGTTTATTCTGGGGGCGATTCATTTTACTATTTCTGATTAGATATTTATCGGTTCGTGGAGTTGTTTTTCGTTTTCTTTCACATTTACCTTTCTTTTTTGTAGACGATGATCCAGATGCATTGTGTCGCGTAAGCAGTCTTGATACACTTGATTTGGCTATACCAACTGCAAAAGCGATTACCTCACTGTCATAGAAGTAAGATCCTTCAGAGCAATTATTTCTGCACGCTTCCTTGGGGAAATATCCAGTTTTCAATACACGAAAGCAACACGTACGTACAGAGAGCAAAAACTAACATCCACCTGTCACACACGAAAGCTCACAACTGAAGCGCCTATTTCCTGTTTAAAACTGGTCAAACCACATTCTTAGTATCAAGTTCTAACCTCACAGCTGATAAAATCGGTTTACGTGGGTTTCCGACATCAACTGGCGATCACATTACAATTCTGAGAATAAAATAGCTTGTCCCAATTAATTTTGCACGGTATAGTATATGTAATGCTCTGTGAACTTCACCTGCGCCACCGTTCGGTCTCCGGGAGCACTCACTTCTCTAAGTTGGGGTGGTCATATTGTAATAGCTCCTCGGTGTACGTGAACAATTGTTTTAGTATTATTTAGCTGTTTAGTTTTACCTATTTCTATCCTTAAGCAGTGTTTGGAAGAACCAGAATGAACGATAGCTCTGCATGTAAGTAGAAACCTTTGAAAATTAATATCGTGAGTTAAAGTGGAGAAAAGTAGGGGGAGGGTGAATGGTGAAGAGGCGGACTACGGAGGGGTGGGAGATGGGGAGGACTAACTAACATTAATTATTTCTATGTATTTAAATGTCGTCGCATGCTGGTTTGTCTATTGTTAAATGTTTTTAGTAACTTTCCCTTCAGGGAGAAGACTTCTATGTTAGGCCTAATGACTTTTCCCTTCTTCCAAGTTGTCTCAACAATCACTAATTGTCAAGACCATAAAACTATGCTATGTATTTGGATGCGACAACTAAATAAAAATAAAGAGAAGTGCAGGTATGATTGTGTGCTGTACTTTTCTAGGAAAAGGAATCGTTTTCTAAATAAAACTATGCATATTTGCGCTTCAAGATGTCAAAAAAGAAAAAACAAATGCCGCTACATAAAAATCCTGCAGACGAAAGAAAATCTTAGGTTATTTTTTTTTTATTGGAGTTTTAACGACCACCGTGAGCAACTGAATGCTTAGCAGTCGCCCGTCCCTAATTTAGGGTCACTAGTTCCAGGGAAGGGAGAAAGCCAGAGCCGCAAGACAAATACAACATCCATGCCTCGCCGGGATTCGAACCAGGATCCCTCTCGGACGAATGATCAGAGGCTATCGCTTAGACCACTGCGCCACCGGGGCAGCAATCTCAGGTTTAATGAATAAAAAACTTACCATGATAATAAAGTACAAATTTAATAGGATTTTATTACTTATTATATTTCCTGTTGTAGGATTCTAGTAAACTATCGAAAAGGCCACGCCGGCAAGTGGCGCAGTTATCACACCGTTGACTTCTGACTATTCGCCCGAGATGGGTCCGGTTTCGAATCCCGTGGATTCATGGATATTTGCGTTTGTCTTACGACACTAGCTTTCTCCCTTCTCTAGAACCAGTGACCCTAAATTAGGCACGTGCGACTACTTATAGGCCACTGAGTTGTTCACGGTGGTCGTGAAACCCCCAAACAAAAAAAAAACAAAAAACAATGACAGAAAAAATGTCACGCTGCGTCACTGGTTGTACAAGTCAGTCACTTGTAAGTTCTGGCTTGTTTGAATGTGCAGAGCCGAATAAAACTTTATGGAAATTATTAAGGCTGATGCATTTTGAGGTTTCCCCTTAAGTCAAAAAATCTATAAAAGCGTTTGATGATGTGAAAGTATTTGAAAAGAGAGAGAAAGAGCAGGCACTGGGGAAAACAGTAGCTGAAAAAGCGCCTGTCTGCCCTAGCGCTGTTGAAGATTAACTTCTCAACCCCGAGAGTAAAATATCTTAGTTTTCGAGAACACAGTTCAGACGCATTTTGATCGTCCGCTTAGTTTTTATATGTAGCCAGTTTGTATTACCCAGCAGAAGATCTGCAGATGAATAATAGCAGAAGAATGCTAAACCCCGGCATGAATCCTTTCGTTTTAAAACTATCGAAAATGCGAAAGAAATAACGCTCAGCACCAGAGCTCCCAGAGAGTCGTTAATCACCAGAAACAACAACAAGTAAACAGAAAAAAATACGCTTAAAAAATTGACATGTAAGAACACTTTGTTCTTTTAAATTTCTCATAGTTCTTAAACAGGAAATTCCTTCAACAGATAAATCAAGACTGGCAGTTTTTGTTTTATTCCTGCTGGACAATCGTGTTGCAAGTTAACGCTTAGTCTCACGAGGGAGAGGTTTTAAAGACAAAACATCGACGATTCAGCATCGGGGCCTACTCTCTCTCTCTGCCTTTAAGTCACGAAAGAGAGTTTACTCTTCTTAAAAGGTCACGATTTCGTGTTGCGCTTTCACGATTCGTTTTGCTTTAACATAATGATCTCTTTGGTGGGTTGATGGGACGGGACCAATTGCGTGCTTACATAAAACTTGCATTAAAGTGTTGACGTTATCTTAAATGGCTTATAACTTGGGCAGAACCACTCATTTCTCCGCCTCTTCCCCCCGCACCATGAAGTACGTTCGAAGAATACCAAAGGCAGTAGTGATCGGGTGACACGGAACTTGAAAGCATGAATTCCTCAACAAATGATGTTCTAAATGCCTTACATCGACCAGTCTTCAGACAAAGCACTTTATTCGACGACTAATTTTCTAGACAGAACAAATACTCTGAGGATTACAAAAGGGACACAGATGCATTGCTAAAAGCATTACAAATGGCAATCTCTTGGATAATCCAGGATTCGTACATTTTTTTACTTTAAACAGCGCATAATTTGAGTTATGCAATGCATCATGTGATTTATCAAATATATATTACGAATATTTTAAGGTTCTTAACAGCGTTCTTTAAAGCAATATGAGTTGTCACAGAAATAGTTATCTTACGAAAAACGCGGAGTATTTTGTCCTTTCCTATATACGTGTAATATTTCAAGTTTAACGTTTTTGGAACGGACCATTCGATAAGGAAGGACGAAGTTTTCCGATTATGATAGAAGCGCCTAATCATGCTCTTGGTTATATGTCTATTTCTGACCTTGCATCTGTGGAAGAGTTACCCATGCCCCTCACTAAGGTACGTGCGATTCAGTTTTTCCTTCTATTTTGAGGAAAGATTGCGCAGACGTCTTAGGTTTAACACGAAGCGATTCACATTCAGCTTTTCTTTCTATTTTGAGGAAAGTGGCGCAGTGGTCTAAGCGATGGCCTCTGATCATTCGTCCGAAACGGGTCCGGGTTCGAATCCCGGTGAGGCATGGATGTTGTGTTTGTCTTATGGCACTGGCTTTCTTCCTTCCTTGGAACCAGTGACCTTAAATTAGGGACGGGCGACTGCTTATAGCCCATTGAGTTGCTCACGGCCGCCCCGGTGGTGCAGTGGTCTAAGCGATGGCCTCGGAGCATTCGTCCGATAGGGGTCCGGGTTCGAATCCCGGTGAGGCGTTGTGTTTGTCTTATTGCACCGGCGTTCTCCCTTTCCTGGAACCAGTGACCTTAAATTAGGGACGGGCGACTGCTTATAGCCCATTGAGCTGTTTCACCATGCCTATATGCATGGTCAGCTGAACGTATGCCCATTTATCACCTCAATGAAATCACTCGAATCATCTCAACGATAATATGGAACAGGTACCATTGGATCCAGGTCTCCACTCTCTGTTGTCGAGCCACTGATGGAGGTATTTCACTGCTGGATGTTCGTACCTACTATAAAGCACTAAAGTGGTTTCTTTCCTGCGGCTACTAAGTGCACCAGAGTCGCCAGTTACGCTCGTTAGAGATGTCATGATATCGCCTAGGAATTCCCGAATCACTTTCATCGTGTATCTTCTAATGGATCAATCTCCTTTTTTCCATTCTAAACTTTCCCCTTTCTACAAAGAGGTCCTTTCCTTTCTCCGTTCTCTACCCCTCTTCCGTGCTCCACCGGCTTCCACCACTGAACTATTAGCTGAGCCCTGTTCTTTTCTTCCATCCTTCATCCCCCTAATGCTCCCTACTTTACTGACCTTTCCTGGCTCCCCGCCGGAATAGTATCTGTTCAGGATCTAATTTCTCCAGATCTTTCTTGGAAACCCTTCTCTGATCTTTCCCCTCCTCCCCCCTACCTCTTCCTCTCTTTTGCTGTATGATTCCTTCCGTTCTTCAATCATTACCCTCTTCCCTAACCTTGCCTCTCAAGCTGGGTTAACTCTTGTTCCCTCTGCCTCTCTTCCTCTTCCCTTTTTCCTTTCCGTTCGGGGCTCATCACTTCCTCTCTCCAGTTTTTCTATCTCGTCTCTTTACCGTTGTCTCATTGATCCACTATATGCTACACCATTGATGATTCCAGATGTTCCGAATGTCGCCCTTTCACAAGTGTGGTCCATGTCTAATTCGCCACTATCTATTCCAGCAGAAAGAAACATCCAATGGTTGTTTCTTCATCGGCGGTTACCAGTTCCTACCAAATTATTCAGGATGACGCTTGTTGATTCGCCTAACTGCATGTTTTGCTCTGCGATTGCGGATGTAGATCATGTGTATCAACATTGCACAGTGCTTCTTCCCTTGCTACATCTGACCTTCACTACTGCACAGTGCCTTAGTACTAATGATCTCTCCTTCTCAGCCTATAGTACGCTACTCAGTTCAAGTACTCCGCCTATTCCTATATCAGAGTCATGTGCTTATGTATTCATATTAGCAAAACATGTGATTTTTTGCTACTATCAACAGCTACGTTCTACCCCTATACAGCCTACCATCTTTCAGGCGGGAGCTGCGATATGCAGTCAGTTCCGGAACAGACTGACTTCACGCTTGAGGCTTGCTTTCACTGTTGCTAAGGCAGCGAATCGAATCCCACACTTTGTCAGTGTGGTCACCTTTTCGTCAATGGTTTTCTGGTCCATCAGAAGACCTTAGACTTTTGTTCTGACTTCTGTGAAATTGTTTGGACTAATTGAAGTATAGTTTTGTGATTATCGTGTTCTTAGGTGCCCTTGTCATCATTGCTTCTTAATGTTACTGCACGTTTGCATGTTTCTCACCAACAAGGTCCTGTAGGTGAGTTTCTTGTTATACCACAGGCACTTAGAATAAGTTTAAAGTTTTTTTTTTTTTCGGCACTTTCCTTATGTCTGCCGGGCTTTATAATATATGGTTTTTGCTCACGGTGCTAAGCAACTGTTTGATAGTGTTTAAATTGTATTATTGATTTTGCACAGTGTGGTTTTTGATCATGTTACATGTACATAAAGGGATATGATCAGTCGATTACACCATGTTCTGCAAGGTTTAGCACTTTTGTAGTGCAGGGGTAATTGTTCATCATTCGGTTATTTGTACTGTACCTGAAGTATAGTTGCTATGCCAAAAGCTCAGTTTTGTTTATACTAATGTACTTTCCTAATTGCACTGTAAAATTTATGTTTGGCACATTTCGCGTGTTGGGTCACGATTACATGTCTTAAGTTTTATGCTCATGGTGCGGAGCAAACGCTTTGATAGTATTTCAATTATATGTTAATATTACACAGTGTGGTTTTTCTCATGTCACATGCGCCTAACAGGAAATAATAAGTCTATTAGATAATATTCTGCGCTGTGTTGCATATTTGCTGTACAAAGAGTCAGTTTCATATTTTCATTATTTGTATTGTACCCGAAGTATAAATTTTCTGTAAAACGCAAGTTCTGTTTGTACTAATATACTTTACTCTTTGCACTGTGAAACTTACAGTTGTACCATGGAACTGTAACTCCTGATTAGTGTCTTCCTATGCCGTTGCATGTTGTGTACATATGTTGTTGTTCATTACAAGTTAATCTATAGCACTGTGATTGAGGCACTTGTTTAAGCCTAAGTAATAGTTCTTTTTGTAATTTGACAGCGTTTCACAAGAGAGATATTGCATTCAATTTGTATAGAGTTCACACCATCATTGTGGATAGATCATTTATTCGCTTATCTTTCAGATACTGAAAAGTATAAACCTTCTGCTCTTTTCTTCTTTTTTCTCAAGATTGCTCAAAATATACATGTTTGTTTTTGCACTGTAAAATTTATAGTTATACCTTGTACTGGTGTTCACCTGTTAGAGATGGCACTATGCTGATGCACATTGAGAACATATGATGTACATAGAGTAAGTCAACCCTTCAGTCCAGTATTGTCAGTGTTATGAATTTGCTTACATTGTATATAGTGCATCCACATAATGTAAATATCTCATTGTCATTGTAAATAGGTCATCTAATTGTTTATCTTTTGGTAACTGTTAAGCACAAGCCATCTGTATCTTCCTGTCCATGTTTGCTCCAAATAAAAAAAAAAAAATTGTTGAAGCTCACGGTGGTCGTTAAACCTCCATTAAAAAAAAGAGATTGCCCCGGTGGACTTCCGTAGCTACATCACATTTCATTTGTGTCAATCGTTTCTTACGTTTGTCTAAATCTGAATTTATAATAATAAGAAGAATCAATATTGTTTTTAAGAAATTAAACAGCTGAAAAACTAATTATTTGCCGCCGCCATAGTTTAGTACATATTTATTTCTATGACTCACATATCTCGTTTCATTAACTCTACGATAATAATATTCATTAATCCACCTAAGTACAGCTCATTGTCAGCAATTAGTAAACCTTATTGTTAGTTATGATTTAATTCAGAGAGTAATTGAATAGCCGTTCTTGTCTGAGGCGATGGTCAGAAGAACGTCTCCTAATTTTTTTTACTAGAATGTAATTATTAAATATATCTCTAATTTAGACTCAAGCTTTTAATGCCGAAATATTACGTACATATCAGCCGGAACATTATGAAAACTCGTGAAAATGTATTATTATTTTCATGATACTTATAATTTAGAAAATTCTTTTTCTCTCTCAGAGCCCGACTCCCCGAATTGCAGAAAACGCTATGCAGCCTGAGCCCGTCCGGGACCGGTTCGAGATTGGCTCGCCTCAGCACTGGACCCCCTCCATGAAATCTTCGTGAACTGTGGGAGCTTGTTCAGGGGTCGTGGATCCGTATCGCTTCCGGTGTCTTGTCGAGTCTATGCCGAGACGAATCGCCGCCGTCATCAGGACGAAAGGCGATGCTACACGTTACTAGACAGGTATCTCTAATTCAATTGCTCTTCAGTGTAATATACACATTTCATCAAATCATGGCGAACTGCGCACATCTATATAAACACCACAATTACATGAATTATCTGCTTAAAGCGTGTTTTTTTTTTTTTTTTTTTGGTATTTCTCTACCATAGAGATTGCCTGTACCAACACCCTGCCTTTATACACATTATTGGTGTAAAATTTCCCAAGTTTGGACTCTCAAAATGTCACTATTCCCAGGTTCTCACTATTGTATTTCCAGTTTTACTCAATTTAATTTCAACATTTACATTTAATTAATAATTAAAATTCATATACATTAAATACAATGGTACTGCTTTTATGTCTTCAAAAAGTTTCATTTGCTGAACCAGCTCATTAATTCACCCAAACAGATTTGTCAGTTTCTATACACTTCTTAAGATAAGTCCTTAAAATACAGTTTTTAAAAAATGTTCACAAAATCCAACCTTCATTATTCCCAATTCAAGTTTGTCAAAACTTCACAAAACCGAAACACATCCTGGGTTGTAGTCATCTGTTAATCCAAACTGTTACACCTTTTGAGGTCTTTCCTATCACCAACTACACACTGTCTCAATTCGAACACATGTTTCTTGGGCGATCATGATCTTACTAAGGGTTTTCTTTCTGTCCCCACGGGCGATTACTACGTGCGGTCATACGTATTTCAGTTTTCTTTAACTTGTGTCGTCATCTGTGATTTCTTTCTGTAATTTTTCATCTGAGATCCCCATTTCCACATGATTAAGTTTTAGTTAATATTTAATAATTCTCCTTTCGTTTTTATTAAATCCTTCCACACGTCTTAGTATTGAAAAAAATAGAAAAAGAGCTGGTAATATTCATGATCCCTATATAATACGAGATGTGCGGAAGGATTTAATCAAAAATGACGTTATTGCTGAAAAATCCCAATGTTGTCCCCTGTGCAAATTAGTTTCTCACTGTGATGCTATTGTTGGAAAATCCCAATGCTGTCTGTCCCCTGTGCAAATTACTTTTCTCACTGTGACACTATTGCTGAAAACACGTACAGAGGGAATAATTTGTCTTCTTGCCTTACAAAAGCAAGATGCTTGTGGATAACAATGTGTATTCACCTCGTTTGAGCACAAGACGATAATGCTACTTCGGAGAGATAAAAAAAAAATTAAAAAGGAACTGCAGTTTGAAAGTAATAAGTGGCTGAAACAAAAAAACTCACAACTCTCGATTCATCTGACATCACCTAAGAATTGTTAAATTTTTCTTTTATTAATGCTCGGCTATTTGCAAGTAGATAAGGCCATGGAAGATAAGTTACAAATACAGTGGTTCCCTTAAGGATTTGTATATTGGGAAAGCGTACAAGTTCTCGCCGTTTAGTATTATCTGACAAGGAAGCATTGTATTGTGCTTCCAAAGCATATAGTTGATGGCAGCACTGTGTAGTTAAGCCAGTGAAGCTTCATTGACGTTAAAATATTTGTGTCGTCAATTGCAATTCATTTGGTGAGAAGCATTTGAGGCGTTACCATGACTCTTGATAAGGGGAATATGTGTCTTTCTTTGTTTGTTCCTGTTTTTGATTAAAAAAAAAAGCATGGTCGCCGGGACACAGAGATATATGCGCAGTATATGATAAAGACTCCGAAAGTGAAAGAACATTCCGAGATTGATTCGCAAAGTTTCGTTGCGTGACAAAGCGGTTTAAGGTAAGTCCCGTTCTGGAAGCTCTTATGAAGTGTGTGATGAAGAAATATTGGCAGTAATTGAGTCCTACCCTCATCAAACCTACGAGGATAATACTAATACACTGTCAGTTCATTGAAGAACTGCGATGAGGACAATTAAGTCTATTGGAATGGTCCAAAAAGTGAATCAACTGGTACCATATCAGTTATCGGTTTAAATCAAATGGATAAGGGTATCTCTGCAAGATTGGTATATAACCGTTTCATTCTCTGATTAGCTGGTGACCGTAGGCACAAAATTCGTGCAATAAAAGCATATTAAACACACCGAATCATTTTGCAAACGTCAATTGTTTCTGAGGAAGCTTCAGAAATAGCTCCAAAATCTGATCTTGAGCCTATAACGAAGTAAATTCCTCCGTCATTTTTGGTCTACGCCGGGATTCGAACCCGAGGCCGCTTATTCCGGAACAAGTTGCTCTACCAACTGAGCTACGCCGACATTTATTCTGATTCCTATCTGCCTTTATGTCGTGTGCGTCCTGCTGGCAGGTACGTCACATCTCCCCCCCCCCGAAAGAGGGCCGGGGGCATGGCCCACGGGTCAGCCGTGACCATGAATCGTTGCAGGCAGCCATCCACTGTAGAATGCGCACTTGAGAACTCCTAGTCAATCTGCTGTGTGGAATGCAACATCACACATTTTTATTTTTCGAAGCGCTGGAGAAGGAATTCTCTGATTTTTCCTGTCTCGCGGTGTGGAAATAACATCACACCAATACGAGATTTTGAACGGCCGGGTCATCCGGATAGTTCGGGCGCCATTATAACGAAGTAAATTTCTCCGCCATTTTTGGTCTACGCCGGGATTCGAACCCGAGGCCGCTTATTCCGGAACAAGTCGCTCTACCAACTGAGCTACGCAGACATTTATTCTGATTCCTATCTGCCTTTATGTCGTGTGCGTCCTGCTGGCAGGTACGTCACAAGCCAAAGAAGGTCATTTGCATTTGGTGGGTTTATCAAAAATTATCCATCATGAGCTGTTGGTACCTAACGAAATGGTCATTGAGATTGCTGATTATCAGCAACGTGAAATAATAAATGTGGCCTCGAAGTCCCAGTTTGGTGAATCGAAGGCATAGAAGTCCCAGTTTGGTGAATAGAATCCTCTGGATATCTTCGAAACAACACATAACTTGTAGTACCCGTAAACAATTCAAAAACTAAAAAATCTTTGAAGCACACACATTCCTATCTAAAACTTTAATAGTGTTAAACAGCAGATGTTTAGCTGATTACAAGTCCATGCAATTCGGTAAGAGCTTATAACACGTACACGAACATATGTCATTGAACAACAAGCATGACTCTATTCATCGACATATCTTTCGGGAGCTGCAAACAAATGATAAAATTCATAGAATGATAATCAGATACAGTCTACTGATTTGATTTTACTGCAGCTTTTAATTGGAATACATGTTATTTTAAGACTAAATTATTATCAACTTCCACTATGGTTGGCGTTTACTGATTATGTAAACGGTTTTCATCCCGTTAAATCATCTGCGGTTATACACGGTTGTATCAGAATAATATGACCACCTACCTAATAATGGGAATAACCACCCTTGGCCCGGATGACAGCGGATAGACGACGTAGCATGGACGCAATGAGGCTCTGGAGGGTTGCCCGAGACACACGTGTTCATTCGGACTGCACAAGAGCACGGAGGTCGCGGAGATGACTTGGTTGTGGATAAGCACGTCGAACCTGTCGATCCAAACAGTCCCACAAGTGCTCTATGGGATTGAGGTAGTGCGATTTCGCCAGCCAGGGAAGAACGAAGACATCTCTGTTGGGTTCCTGGAACCAGTCACGCAACTCCTTAGCTACATGACAGGGCGCATTGTCCTGTTGGTAGGCACCATCACCACCAGGGAAAACGTCCAACATGAAAGGTGCATTGGCTTTCAGGGACCCATGCAGTGGCACTAGCGGTCCCAGGTCATACCACGAAAACATCCCCCAGATATTCACACTGCCACCGCGGCCCTGTACGTGACCTACAGGCGTGTCCGGGTGTTGGCTCTTGTATGTCTGACATCTTATCCGCCACCGCCAGTCACTTCCGCGGAGTAGTAACCTTTTCCCACTCTTCCACTGTCCAATGATTATAGTCCATGCGAACTGCAGGAGTAGTTGCCGTTGAACCTGGGGTAACTTGGGCGCCTTGACGCAGCGATGACTCCGGAGACTCATGCGTAAAAGAATTCGCTCCACTATTATCGGGGACACGTGCCTGGGTGCCCCAAGCTTTCATTTGCGCGGTCATCAATTGCTACACTTTTGTGAATTGATTGCTCTTTACTAGTCGACGTTCTCCTCATGGTCTTGCTCCACAGTTATGATATCAGGCGGCACTCGGTGTGCCAGTGGTAGCACCTCGCAAACAGTTCACAAAGTCTGCTGTTTCTCTGATGCTTCCACCCTTGGCACTGTAACCGATGGGCATTTCTTTTTGAACGTCTGTCAAATCACTACCTCTGTCCATTGTTCTCCACGTATCGCACTATGACTCATCTACCATATCCGGCGGCTTATATCTCCGTTTGTTCGACCTTGTCACATGCACTGTGCAACGCGTCTGGGCGGGTACACTGTGATTCCGGGGGTGGTCATATTATTCTGATATGAATGTGTAATAATGTCTTTCAAGTGCTCCGATATTGTAGATGCATACATGAATATTACAAATGCCAGTGCAGAAATTCGACTGTTCGAGGACATACCACATGTAAAGACAATGTGACATAATATCTACTGTGCTTTTCCCTTGCACGATGTTTTTCAATCATTAAACTGGAAACACAAGGGGATAAATTAATGAAGACTATATCCACTTTCGTCTTGCTGATGACAGAGTTTTGTAAGTACACCCACATAGTTGCAAAGTGTGATACAGGAATCTGCTGACAAGAGTAAAGAATTGGAATTAGAAAAGAAACTGAATTAATGTACAGTGCTATTAAAAGGACTGAAGGCTCAGAGATTGGTGGGGCAAATTTGGTAGTAACTGAGGCCTTCATCTACCTTGGGAGTTAGATATAAAGCGAGTTGTAACACCGGAGTAGAAATTAGTAAGCTCGCAAAACTTGGCTGCAGTGCATTTGGAAAAACATTTTCAAGAGCAGTATCTTAAAAGAAACATTTAATTATGGATTAGATACCTTAGCTAAAAAAGACATACAGAGACTACAGGCAACACCAGAAAGCCTGGAGGTACGACTGCTTCATGTAACTGGGAAAGATAGGAAAAGGAACTCATGGATCAGGAAAATTACAAGAGTGGATGACATCATTAATTGAAATAAAGACCACCAAGTAGTAATGGGATGGACTTTTTGCTAGAAGAACTGACCGATGTTGGACAATTTAAATATTAGACAGGATACCAATGGACAAGAAAAAACCAACAATGCTGGATACCAAGGAACAAAAAAGACCCACATGAAAGATGGATGAATCGAAAACATGACTGATTGACATCGAAGAAAATCGGTCTAGGGCGAGAGAGGGAGAGGGAGTAAGAGAGAGATAGAGAGAGAGTTATGTAAGAAACTTTCGATAGATTTTCATTCGGTAAAGGATTGATTGAGAATGGTCGATGCAGATTGACTTGATATTATCTCAGATTCCAAAATGCGCCTGGAAAAAACTTTCTTCATTCGATTCGACTTTCTATGACGGTTAAATTTTAGTTAGATTTTGGTTGTCATATTTCTCGTTGCTATAAATGTTTACCAACGACACAAAGCAGTTAGCTAAAATGCGTGGGTCGTGGTTGCACGTTAAGCTACCTATTACACTGGCGGAAAGTAAAAAAAGAACACCTAGAAGGAGACGTCTGACACCAACAAAATTTATACAGCATAATAACGAAATACAGAGGATAACGTGATAAAAACATTATGGCAAAATGCAGCTGTATTTGCTGGTAAACTGAAAAATAACATAACATGGTTAGTACGAGGTTGAACCGCCATGAACTGCGTCACACTGCAATTCTGGCATGGAGTCTGTCATACAGATGTTGGAGTATTGAGTTCCAAGCATCCTCAACCTGGACGCGTAAATCGGGGATGGTCGTAGAGACCGGAGAAGTCGTTGTCCCATAAAATCCCACACGTGCTCAATGGGGGACAAATCCTGTGAACGTGTAGGCTATGGAAGTTGTCTCACACCCTGAAATGCATGTTGTGTGGCACGTGCCGTGTGTGGGCGTGCTTTATCTTGCTGGAAAACACCACGATGGACTGACCTTATAAATGGCACAACAACGGGCTGAATGATGTTATTGATGTAGGAGGTGCTGTTTAACGTACCCGGTACAAACACTAGTTGTGTACGGGAGTAATAGCTGATCGCTCCCCACACCAGGAGACTAGGTGTAAGCCCTGTGTGTCGCTGGCGGATGCAAGAAGGGTGGAGACGCTCCCATGTGCGTCTGCGAATACGCATACGGCCATCGGAGGCTCCCAAACAGAATCTGCTTTCATCGCTGAACACGACAGATCGCCATTGCGTTCTCCAGTTGAGACGTTGCCGACACCACTGCAGCCGTTCCTGAGGGTGGGCTGGAGTCAGAGGTACACCTGCCAGAGGTACACGTGCACGTAGTCCTGCATCCAGTAGACGGTTGTGGATTGTTCGCACAGTCTCCTCAGATGCAACGGTGGCTCGTATTTGCGTCGCAGTAGATGTTCTGCTTGACAACGCCGCTCTTCTTATGCGTCGATCGGTCCGCTCATCAGTCCGTCTGTGACTCCCGGTTCCACGTCTTTCCGTGTGGGAATGTTCCTCGGACCATCTACGCCACCATCGTACCACCACCGATACTTCTCGTGCAATTCGCTCCGCAATACGACGATACGACCACCCGGCCTCGCGGAGTCCGACTAGACGACCTCGTTCAAAGTCCGATAAGTGCTGAAATCGTACACGTCTTCCATGTCCAGGCATTTCAGCTTCTTCAGGTTTTTCGCACGTTTCCGTGCGCCGACGACTGATTACATTCACTTCGCAGTACTCCTTAAATACCACCGACGATAATTTGCATATTATGCCGTGCTGTGGCGTAAGCGATCACCGGTTGGTCCCGAAATTAACATCATACCTACGTAAACTCGACCCCATTAACATATGTAAATTTCATGATCGTCCGCCAATTCCTTCTTGGTGTTCTTTTTTCACTTTCCGTTAGTGTATATAGAATTCAAGCCCAGTCGCCGAACATCCAATCCGCGGTATTTCAGGGTTTCCGCGAACACATGGATGGATCACAAAAAACTGCTTTGGAACACGGGCCATTTCTAGCTTTTGCCATATGGGCTGTCGCGGGCATCGTTTAGTCGATGCGCGTGGTTACGACATTGGAATGAGAAAAGGAATGTGAAACCACTTCATTATAATCCCCAGAAAATTTGTCATCATAGTAGGTCACAGTTCATGATCAGGATGATGGCCAACGTTCGTGAGGAGACGGCACTTAAGAATAAATGCGGATTATTTTTATAAACTCTCCCGTTCTACCGTTTTTAGCACGTCTTTTCTAAAAGAAGATCATGCTTACGCTATCGGTTTGTCTGTCCATCTGTGAACACCATATCTCTGGAATTATTAGTCCGATTTGAAAAATTCCTTCTTTATTGGACTGAGTTTCCGGTGCGATATGTTTTTCGTATAATTTCAAAATTTTCAAGTAATTCATAGATTTTCCGCTAAGGGACGTAAAGATAAATTATTGCGTTTCCCCGTATATTGCTGCTTCTGACACTCCAATTTGAAAAATTCTATCTGCACCGGATACAGATCCTGGTGGGAAATTTTTCGCATATAATTTCTAATTTTTTGGTAAAAAATGGTTTTGCCAACAGGAGCATAAGTCTTAATTTCTGCTTCTGATGTATATGCAGCAAAATCTGAGATTCTAAAATTTCGATTGAAAAAAATTCGTTCGTGGACCGATACTACTCACATCAGCAAACCTTTTTGGAATATTTTCTTCATAAAATAACATATCTGATGTATTTGCAGCAAATTCTGAGCTCCTGAAAACCTCGATTAAAAAAATTATTTCGTGGACCGGAATCGCTCACATCGAAAAACATTTTAAAAGTACGTTGAGCTTAAAATAATGCATGATTTTCAGCCAGGGGCGTAGATACATACCTTATATTTGTCTGTCACTAGAGGGCGTAAGTTCACGTTTTCGTTTACAGCCATATCTGCGGGATTAAAACCCGATTGAAAAATTTCTTTCTTTTGTCGGATACTACTGTTTTCCATACCGGTTCCACTGACTTTGAATAGCTTTGATACACTTGATTCGCGTCAGAACGGATTCAAAAGACGTGCTCATTACAACCGAAAATTCGGTGTCATCTTTCTTATTTGGCATTACGTCCGAAAATTCGTTGGCAGCCTTCCTTTGAAACCGGTAAATGATAACGCCATTCTCATGTTATTTGAGAACATTTAACTCCGCAACATGCCTCATATTGAGGAAATTTTTTTTTTGAGAAATTTAACACCCAGAAATAAATAGAAATTTCCGAGAGTTACTGGTGATGCGAGAAGATAACACATTTATGTAAAAGGCTACGCAGACACTTAAAAATAATTTTAGAAGGGAAAACAACTGGGGAGCAACTTCCTAGTCTTTAGCGACGAAACGCAAATTTATTCAGCTCTGCCGTCTTGCTCATCAGGGAAACAACATTTAGAGCTGTCCCCTGCAAAATCAATGGAGCCAGAAGAGATTGACGAAAAGCCACGAGGGAGCAGAAGATAAAAGTAAGGTCTTTTACTGTGGTGCACATCTTTCTTACGACCCTGTTTCTTTTGCTGGATTCTTAAGAAAATGCATTTGTATAGGGACTGCATAACTAAAACCGTAGCTCATAGTCTGCTTATTTTTGGTTCCAGCGTACGCCCTGAAAGGTCCAACTCTTTCAGAGTTAAAAATACGCAAGGAGTGGGGGTAACTGCGTGATGCCTCCAGTACTGTTGTTTGATCGAACTACGCTTGTTCTTGCTATTCCTTTCCTTAACAGTCGCAAGCGCAGAGAACTAAATACAATTCTTCATTCAAGGCAGTGAAAATCTTTCCATTCTTCAACTCACAAATTCATATATTTTATTTTAATGTGTTATGAAGTCATGGTAATAGAAGTACTATCAAGTAACCGAAAAAGCGGTAGCTGTAGAAATTTAATAAATTAATACTTCATTTAGATTTAAAAAAAAGCTCACACGCACAAGCATACTAGAAAGCTTCGTTCCCTGTTTGTCGTTGCTCAATAACTTCCGTACCGTAGTAAAATCGTAAAGAAATGGGAATATAAATACACTCATCCCCAAAATAATAGTTGCACCCAGAAGGAAGCAACCGACAAGAATGAAACTCAGATTTGAAATCGTGAGACATGCAAATGATTCAAGCAGCACGCTCGGCCGCGCATGTGACGCAAGCAAGGAGGGAGGGGTCGTAGCGCTGTATCTAACCGGCTATATAAGGTCGTCCCCGTTGCACGGGCTTCCATTTCGAGTCGTGCTGTGGTGTTGGTTGCATCCTTTGCAAGTGACAATAATAATTTTTATTCTGACCTCATACAAATCACTCTTAGGTCCCACACATATGATACCCGTTCAAAAACACAACTAATTCCTATCTATTCACGGACGGAGGCCATGAAACAAAGTTTAAAATTTTCTGGTCCTCACTACTGGAACTCTTTACGAGTTGAATTAACAACTATTAATAACTTTTCCCTATTTAAAAAAAATTTAGATTCATATCATGAATTATAATAATTGACTTCTTCATAACTAAAAGAACTACTATAGCAATTTTTTTCTTGTTTACATCTTTTTTGTTTACCTTACTATTATATTTCGCTTTGTTGTTTGCCTGTGCTAATTACTTGCTTGACTTTGTTCATTTGTGTTTTGCTACTATGAGGTGGCATAGGGCTCTGTCAGGCCATGTCGGCCTTTTCCCTTTGCTTCCTTACTCTTTGCATTGATTATGTTTTGCTTCTTAATTTTCTGTATTTCTTTTATGCCTCAGCAAAACAAATAAAATGAAATGAAGTATGACTCCGAGAAAAGTTCGGAAGCAATTCGAGCAGTTGGAGGAGTTCGAGCGGGGCCGCATTGTCGGGCTACGGGAAGCGTGATAGTCTTATTGCCGTATTGCGTGCCATACCGGTCGTGCGGATATCACCGTAGCGCCGTGTTGGCGGCAGTAGATATAACAAGACACCCAGCAGCGACAGGAAGGGTCTTGGAGACCTAGACGAACCACGGAGAGAGAAGACCGATGGGCTGTCCGACATGTGCGAAGTGACACAACAGCCACGACAGCGGATATTCAGCGAGCAGTGGTGCCCGCCAGGCATCGTCGGATTAGTGCCAGCACCATTGGCAGACGGCTTCACGACGTAAGACTACACGCACGCAGACTGTTACGACGACTGCCCTTAACACCATTGCATCGTCGCCAAAGACTGCAATGGTGTCGTGCCAGACTGTCATGGACACACTCAGAATGGCAGCGGGTGATCTTCAGTGACGAGTCCCGCTTTTGTCTTGGAGGAGACTACCAAAGAATCCATGTGTGGAAGCGCCGTGGTCAGCGCTAAGAAGAACAGTTTGTTGTCGAGCGTCACACGTCCACAAGACCTGGCATTATGGTGTGGGGTGTAATTGCCTACGATGCCAGATCACTTTTGTTGTTTATCACTGGCACTTTGACAGCCCAACGTTACTTCAATGAGGTCCTGCAACCAGTGGCCTTATCTTTTCTAAACCTCTCGCCGGTGCGACTTTCCAACAGGACAACGCTCGTCCGCATACTGCTGCTGTCTCGAGAGTTTGCCTTCAAGGCACTGAAACTCTGCCATGGCCAGCCGCATCGCCAGACCTATCGCCGATTGAAAATGTGTGCGATGCTATTGCATGCGCTATCCACACTCCACCCCTACCGCACAATCTGCGGAAACTTCTTGAGAAGATTCAAGCTGCATGGGATGTCTTATCGCAGGATACCATTAGCAACCTGTACAACTCCATGCTGAGGCGTCTGGCATGCTGTGTGAGCAAACATGGCGGCCAGACGCCATACTGAGAGACACTACTTATTGGCGTGTAGCTCAATAAATATTGCACATATCAGTCTCAATGTTTAATCAGTCATTGTTCCTTGTAACCTTTATCTTCCTCCCGAACAGCATTGAAATCCGACACGTCCTTCTGGGTGGAACTATTTTTTCTGACGACGAGTGTAATTGAGCTAAACGTAATCATTATAAAATGCTTTCTTTTCTATTCCGTTATTTTACGATACCCCATCCCGAGCACCTGGTGCTATGAAGAGTTGCCCGTTCCTACTTTGTGGATGATGGTCTCAGTAAAAGGAGAAGAATTACCTTAGGGCAGGTACACAATTCACGCCTCAGAGGGGAATTAAGTCTGGTCATGGCTCGTGCCATTAGCTGGAAATTCGCTCTTTTCAACACTCGAGTATCGGATGCGCGAATCCTCATGTTCATTCCATGTTGTTCAGTATGAAATATGAAACGTCATGTTAGCAAGAGGATGCAGTGTTGCCAACTTACGCATTCCAAAAGTCTCCAAATTAGTCGTAAAAAGTCCCCAAAAGTGAAATAAAAATCACTAAGAATTAGGTTTCAATTATATTAAATTTGTTTACTTATATCTGTGTTTCATTTAAAATTTAATGACGCATTACCATTGTTATCATTTATTTAATACTTTAAAGTAATAATGTAAAAAGAAGTGAGCTTGATGCAATTGTTACTTAATATGGCTTGAATCGTGTATATACAGTCATTTGCAAAAGTTTAAGACCACCTGTTGGTATTAGGAGATTTCTGCCGATTGCGTCAGCTACTGTCTGTATTACTCAAATTCCTGTCGGTGTTGCATCATCCTACAACCGCAGTTGTTGATAGAGTTGGGGGAAGCGTGCGAGCGAAAGTTTGCTTCTGGTTTTCATGCTGAGAGGCTTTGTACGTATTTTTTATGTAGCAAAAAATGGGCAAAAAGGGGTCATCAAGTTTTATTTAGAGGGCACAAATAGTGACTTTATATCATAAAGGATACTCTGAACGCAACATAAGCGGAAAGGCCAATGTGAGAAAGACTGATATTTATAATGTGATCATGAAATTTCGAGATACAGGTAAATTTAGCGACCGAAAGAGAAGTGGGCGTCCAAGGAAAAACAACCCCACGTGATGGCAATGCCATAAAACGAAAAGTTATTCGTTCTCCGAGGAGTTCGTGCAAGAAAATCAAGGCCTTTCTACATTCACTATTTTCCGACGTCTTAGCAAAGTTATTAGATTAAAGTCTTATAAACCTGCACATAAACCTAGACTAACCTACTCTGTCATGAAAAAGAAGAGACTCAAGTTTGCGAAGCGTCATCAGTCATGGAGTGCTAAAAATTAGAGCCAAGTTCTTTTTTACGATGAAGCAAGAGTGCGTCAATTTGAATCACGTGAAGCACATGTTGAGTGACCAAACGGCAGAAAACGTTTTGATGAAAAATACACCGTTAGCACTGTAAGGCATCGACCTAGTCAGATCATATGTCAGTATCCGGCGCTGCTTCATTATCCTTCTTGCCGACAGGCACTACCATGACTGATCCTTTTTATGTGAATATGTTACGTGAGAAGCTGTTAATTCATATGCAAGTGCGCAGATGCACAATCTTTATGCATGATGGTGCTCCATGCCACAGATCAAAGACGGTAAAGTACTATCTGCGGAGGAAAAACATAACTGTGCTTGACTGACCTGGTAATAGTCCCGACCTTAAACCCATGAAATATTTGTGGACCATTTTAAAAGACAAGGTAACAGAAAAACAGTCATCAAATTTCCAAGTTTTGATTGACACGATAAAGTACGTGTGCTGCAAAGGCATTTCAAGTGACTACTGCAAATCCCTCATTGAGAGTATGCCACATCGTATTCTGTCCGTTATAAAAAACAACAAGAAAGATAACACCGGATTTTTGGGTGTAATAAGCACGTCTTTTGAATCCGTTCTGACGCAAATTAAATTTATCAAAGCTATTCAAACTCAATGGAACCGGTATGGATGGGAAACAATAGATCTGACGAAAGAAAGAAGATTTTCAATCGGGTTTTTAATCCCTCAGATATTGCTGTAAACGGAATCATAAGCTTACAAACTCTTAGAAACAGAGATATCGACAAAAATAAGATGTGACTTTACGTCCCCTATTGGGAAAACCATGCATTACTTTAGGAAGAAAGTATTCTCAAAAGGTTTATCCATATAAGCGGTATCAGTCCAAGAAAAAAAATTAGTCGGGTTTTCAGGAGCCCAGATTTTGCAACAAATACTTCAGAAGCAGAAATTAACACTTATGACCTCTGGTGGCTAAACCATTCTTTACCAAACATTAGAAATTATGTGAAAAATGTTTTCCGACAGGTCTTGTATGCGATACAGGAACATTTTTTAAAATCGGAGTTTTAGGAGCAGAGATAACGCAGAAAACGCAATTTACCTTTGTGCCCCCTAGCGGAAAATCTATGATTTACTTGAAAATTTTGAATTTATAGGAAAAACATTTCGCATCGGAAACATTATTTAACAAAGGAGGAATTTTTCAAATCGTACTCTTAGAAGTAGAGATATTGACAAAAATAAGATATACATCTACGACCCCTGGCCTAGAAACCATGCATTTTTTAAAGAAGAAAATTTTCCTAAAAGGTTTGTCGACATGAGTAGTATTGGCCAACAAACGACTTTTTTTCAATCGAGATTTTAGAAGCTCATATTTGGCTGCAAATACAACAGAAGCGGAAATTAAGACGTACGCCACCTGTTGGCCAAACCATTTCTTACAAAAAAATAATAAGATGCACATCTACGCCCCCTGGCGGAGAAACTGTGGAATAATTTAAGAAGAAAATATTCCGATGAGGTTTATCGATGTGAAAACAGTCATCAAATTCCACAGTCATCAAAGTCCACGCAATAATTTTTTCAATCAATATTTTAGAAGCTCAGATTTTATGGCAAATACATCAGAAGCAAAAATTAACACTTACGCCCCCTGGTGGCCAAAGTATTTTTTTCCAAAAATTTGAAATTATATGCAAAAGATTTTCCAGTAGAAGATGTATCCGCTGAAGAAAAAGTTTTCAAATTGGAGTTTTAGAAGAAGAGTTATCGGGAAAAATGTAATTTATTTTTACACCCCCTAGCGAAAAATCTGTGCGCAATTTGAAAAAGTAACTATATGTAAAATGCTCTTCGACATAAATGGAATCGAAAGACAAAAAATGTTTTTCAATCGGATGTATAGAAGCAAATATGTGGAATAAAACGTATTTTTTAATTCGACATCATCTGCATTTACGCCCTTTACCGGCGAAATTATACATCGTAAAAAAAAAAAAACGAAATGAAGGATCATCATTTGCATATTTCAAACTTCCCAATGCAAAAAGAATTTTTCAAATCGGACTAATAGTTGCAGAGATATCGTGGACACGGATGGACGGACAAACCGATAACAGAATCACGATCTTTTTTTACAAAAGACGTGCTAAAAAGGTGGCCACACAAAGTATTGATTTCGGTCTTTTTGTGTTCCAAAGAATGTAAGAATTCATCTTTGGTGTCGTTTTCCCAAATATCTCTGACTAGTAATTAGTTGCTTCTTTGAAAATTATAATTTTGAATAAATTCACAGGTGGTTTTAAACTTTTGCGAATGACTGTATTTAAGATGAGAGGATATGGTAATTTCAATTTTGAAATGGCCAGGAGGGCTAGCTAAAATCACTTAATATGCACAGTCTGGTGGGGTAATAAATTAAAGCATTGAATATAAAATTATATCTTGTAAAAAAAAAAAAGGTTTTTTTTTTCAGTTATGTGTTATTGTTATCTGAATTTAGATAAAACAGAACTTTGGGTTTAATGATAAAATATTTCTGCGAATGGAAACGCTGAAGAAAAACCCATCACAATAACATTCGGACACCATAGCTATATAACAATAACGAACACCAGCAAGCTTTCTGTGGCTGACAGAAACAAAGCCGGGAAGGATCAGGAATTGCATTCTACAAGCATAAAGATTCACTGTTGTAGTTATTAGAACTACGGAAAGTTAAAAAGATATTCTCCTGATTTAAAAACCACATCTTAAATGATTGAAATCGTAAATATAAAAAGTCGCTTAAACAGTTAAAATAAAGCAAAATCCCCCACAAAAAAGTGGCTAATCCTAAAATATTATTTTTGTTGCTAACTCAATACAATATCTCCTAAATTTAGAGACTTCCCTGTCTTAAGTTGGCAACACTGAGAGGATGGCTTTTGTGGAGGCCATGTGGCCTGAAGTGCGGACTTCTGACCATTCTTTCGAAATCGGCCCTGTTTCCAGTACTGTGCAAGGCATGGTGGTGTTCTTGTTTGACGGCGCTGATCCAGTGACTTCAAATTAGGGACGGGCAAAAAAACTGTTATAACCTCCAAATTTTCTCACCAAGTAAGATTGTTCACACTATCACTTTTCACGACAGTAGGAAAGTAAATCCCAAGTAAGAAACTTCAATGTAACGAAAATGGGTGATGGGGAGTCATTGTCAAAACCGTCGTTGAAACCAGATCGGGCCGCATTCTGTTCCACGAAGTGAACCAACTATAATACACATTTTGAATAGTGAATCTGTTTATTCGTGTAAATATGACATGGATGGTAAGTCAGATAATCATGTCATTCATGTCATATTTGCACAAATAAACGGATTCACAACTTCCAAATGTGTATTGCACAATGGTGTAATCCCGTATTTCATTCATTGACCCAACTATATAGTTAATTCGATTGTTACTCAACAGTATATTTTATTAAACTATCGCCGAACATTATTTCACCACATTTTACACTATATTGACAAAAGTCACCGGACACCCCTTCAAAAGCAACTGAACGGATCCGCTGCGTTGTTAAAATCCGCGGTACAGCTGCAAACGGTATAAAAACAATCCCGCAGCTTACCACGATCATATCGCACTGTGAGGTTGAGTTAAAATGTCGTGACGGGAGAGAAATGACTTTGAGAAAGGAAAGATTGTTGGGTGTTGTATGAGTGGGTTGTCCATAAGAGAAACCGAGAGGCGTTTAAACATACCAAAGTCAACTGTTTTGGATGTACTGAATAAGTGGAAGACACATACCCTGCCTGAAGCAACAAAACGTACCGGCAGACCAAAGAAAATCAGTGATAGAGGACGTCGAAGCATCAGGAGTGTCGTTACAGCTAATCGACGGAGTACTGCACAAGACCTCAGCGTACATGTGAATAAAAATGCTGGAAACTTGGTATGTACACGTACCATTCGCAGAGAACTTCATTCCATCGGTTACAATTGTCGTGCGGCTGCTCATAAGCCTTTCATCTCCACTCGAAATTCTACTCGTCGTTTAGCATGGTGTAAAGAACATTTATCGTGGACTTTAGATTAATGGAAACGGGGCCTATGTACTCATGATGCCAGATGCACGATCCATCAGTCTGAAGGCCGTGTGTGGGTATAGCGGCAGCCGGGGAACGCTATTTACCACAGTGTACTATTCCTACGGTAAAGTTTGGAGCTGGCAATGTACTCGTGTGGGGGTGCTTTTCGTGGTATAGTCCCGGCCTATTGGTTATCGTGGGCAAACCTGTTAACCAGCTGGTCTACCTTGATATTCTGGACAATTATGCACTACTAACTCTGTGGCAATACTATAGAGCCGAGCCTTGTTGCTACCAGCCGGATAATGAACCGAGACATAAAGCTACGTTGTGGTTTGACGATAATTCCGTATCGTGTGTGTACTGTCCATCACAGAGCTCTGATCTTAATCCCATGGAGCACCTATGAGATGAATTAGAGCGCCACATAAGAAATTTAGAATCAAGGCTTACTACTAAGCAACAGTTAACGGCAGCATTATGTACTGAATGGAAGCGCATACCAATCGGTGTGTTCCAAAACCTTGTCGAAAACAGGTCTCGAAGGCTCAGTGCATGCATTAAGGCCAAAGGTGGACCGACACCGTACTAATGTATGTCAATAAATGCTATGTTGTGTTTCTCTTCTAGGTGTCCGGTGATGTTTCTCAATGTGGTGCACATAAACGTAATACTATCTGATTACAATCTGCGTAAATTACGAGAATGATGCTAAGTGTGATAAAAAACATTACAAAAATGCATTTTGATGCTATGCATCCTTCCTGATAGTAGTAAAGTATGCATAGTAACGAATTTTGGCTTCTTCTCGACCTCCATCTCCCCCAAGCGTAGGTTACCTGCTATTGAAGAGAGCTTTAAAATGATGTATAACACGATGAGATTGATTTTCTTAAATGGTTGAACTGAACGTGCAGTATTTCTGAGACCTTGACTATACGGGAAAAGTTGGACACGGTATTTCTACTCAGAATAATAAAATACAGGTACACCTGCTTCTATTTCTGAAGATGTTTTCTTCCATAACACCCACGAAATTGTCTCAAGAAGGAGTGTTTGGCCTGAATCTTTTTAGTCAGATTACAGTGATCGTCGTCGCTATGAGGTGGTATTTGATGTCTCTATTAGCGTAATATGTCGTTTCTTCAGATTTTTATGCCTTAATTACTTGGAAATGGGTTGTTTTCCGCAGTTCAGTAGTTGGATTACTTAGGCGGTAATCGGGACAGTGCTGCTTCTGTGGTTAAGTGGTTTGAAGCGTTGGCTCGGTATTCTTCCTGGAACCAATATCTCCAAATAATGGACGGGAGACTTAGTATAACCCTAAGAATTGTTTATGGTGATAGTTGAACCCTGAAAGGAAATGATAAAAAAATCCCGCATAAATTGGAGGAAGCAAGTTCGACGTCCGCTTTAACTTACGACGAAGTTTTAAAGTTTTTTGAGGAGCTGATTACAAGGAAACTGTTGAATGCCACATTTATGTATCAAAATAAAATATGAAGGTTTCGAAATCTTCCCTGTCACGTCTCTGTTAATTGCATCATTTCTTGGTACCCGGATGCCGAAGACTCACCAAAAATGATACGAATAAACATATTATCAACATCATTAACAAACTGTTTCTGCCTTAATTACTTGGAATTATTTAACAACACAAATTAGCAGACACTGTGTTAGATTCAGTCCCTCATTCAAACGAACACCAAAAAAAAAAAAAAAAAAAAAAACTCCCTGAATGCAACATATGCATCTTCACACAATCTGAAGCTCTAGACTGGAGCACTCCTGATTACTTTGAGAATACTGGACCCGCTAAAACGTGGCAACAACACACGATTAGATATCAAGAAGTTTTTACCACATGTTTACTTGAAACTACCACCATAACCAGCTGGAGAGCACGCATTTCATTTCCAAGCATTGTGATCATTCCATCTAACACATCACTCTTAACTTCGTCATTCACATAAAAAGGCACAGAAGAAAATGACTCACAACGTTTTGAGGAGATCACCACATGGTAACAGTTGAACATGGCATTTTTGAGCAAAAGCGTAAGACGCTGATAAAACAGTTCTTGCTTTATAACTGGCAACTCTCGGCTGCAACTAGACAAGTTCTTGATTTTCTGTGGAAGGTAATTTTAGTTGTTCTGAAGGTGAAGACGGCAAGGTCGAATCTCATAAGTGGAAAGGTGCGACACTGATGACGACGAAGCTCTGCGCGATCAAAAAACTTAAATGTGTGGATCATTATCAAAAAGGAAAAATATATATATACTGATAAGCGCTGACATAAACAACCCAAATTAATTTTTTTTATCTAATTTTTTTTTTAAATTTCCTTCACCTTAATTTTAGTAAGATTAACTATTTAGTTTTCACAAAGAATATTAGTGTAACTCACGCTTCTCTGAAGCGTATCAAGAAAATCCGTGTCACTACACTAGTGTACCATTAAATTGAGTTTTAAAATTTACTTTATCCTCCTTTATAATTAGTAGAATCATCTTTCTCTGAACAAGTAAAACTAACAAAATATCAGGAGTCATCTGTCCTCGCACTAAAGAGAGTTAAATCAGTTTATGAAGCTGTTGTTGGATAATGCTCTAGCAGAAAACTCCAGCTTTTCTTGGCATTTCAAAATTTTCGAGAAGTAATTTTGGTAAGGAGAAAAAGGAATGTTTCCCCTTGTTTCGTTTGTTGCACATGTTAGCCTTATAATTCTTACTCCTAATTGTTTAACCGATGAATAAATTTTATTTTGCACCAAGAAATAATCCTTGCGTGTGTATGCGTTAATTTTCACACGCGTCTATGTGTCTTTTCTTTCCTACAGTGTTTTCAGTAAATTTTGATCCGTAGGAAATTCCTCTGCACTTTGATAAAACGAATAAAAATCGAGGAATGATAATTGTGCATAAATTGTTCGAAGTTCCAGACTGTTTACTTCTTTTTTCACATATGCGCATTCGTCTTTCGGAATCGTAAGTAATTGGATGCTTTTTTCCCCCTCTTGACTCGCGAAATAATTCTGTAATTAAATGCAAAAGTCATGTAGGCTTCGAGAAGAAGGATTAGTTTTTCAGAGGTAAAATCGTAAAGACAACACATTCATGACCTGAATATATTAGTCGGATTGAGCCAAGGAGACGGAGAGTCGTTGTGTCTTTTTTTTTTCTCTCCAATTGAATTCAAATTTAGAAAAAAATATATTTACCGGAGGAAACTAATCTCAAACCTTCGAATTCCGAGAGCGCACCTACTGTTAATGCCTATCAACCTTGATTTATAATAAATTTTATTCAGCCTTTGAACTGATCTTCTCAGTGCTATCTTTCGATAAAAATCCTACTTGAGGAATTAATGAGATCGCAGTTTGCCTTCTGTAAGAAGGCAACATGGAACTCAGCCAAATTCTCCGGCAAACATACTATTAAAAGAAAAGGAAAATTTTTTCTGGCGAATTTTTTAAAACTTTTTACGTTGACCGCAGTTTTTTTGCTGGAGCATTAAAAAAACTGCAATATGTGACACTAAAAAATTTCAGAAAACTTCACTAATTGATAAGGTAAAAAACTGCCTTATGCGAGAGAAGTTTCTCTTTACCACAAGAAATGTTTTCCTAACAAAAGGCGAAATGGTAACGATTTTTGCACGAATGATATTTGCTTTTTTCTTTACGAGGGAAAATGCATTTTTAGTATGTTCGGACAGTATATTTCACTAGCGAAATAATGCGAGAGTGAAATGGTCAAAGGCCAAATTGAGACTACATGTCTAGAAATAAAGGAATGGTGCTGAAAGGCCCCGTTAGAACTTCAATACATGTCATTTGAATGCTGTTAAATTTCCATTTAAACAAAATACAGATGTCTTGAATACTAACATTTAATTTAGAAAGTAATTTTAGATTAACACTTTCCTCAACAATTTTATGCTAAAAGTCGTTTGGAAATCTATCCAATATTCAAAATTGAAATAGAGTTTCTTAATTTTTTTTCCATGTTTGTTAGCAATCAAGTGATTTGTAGAAACATTTGTTGTTTCTTCGTTGGAAGGGACGATATTGAAAGTCACCGGGCTGAACGAAAACGTTTTATTTTTAGAATAAATGTGGTTATTTATTTATAGTTAAGAATGCATACCAGAAGAAGAAAGAACATATCTAATCCGTTCTTCAAAAATATGCATACTGTGAGAGATAACAGTATAGATTACACTCTCAAGAAAGCAAGTTACAGTGGAACCTCGGTTTTGCTTTTTTCTAAGGGATGGCTTTAAAAAACATAAATGAAAAAAAAGCATATGAAAGAAATTTCAAAATGCTAAATACTATTAAGATTTTGAATGCCTTTAAAAGTTAAAAAAGTGCAAAAAATAAAAAATCTCGTAATTTTAGATTACGCTAATTTTTAATGTAAGACATACATGCATACTTTGTTTTCAACCTTAAGGTTGGTAGACACCCTGGAACAGTAATTGTTCTTTAATATTTTTTTCTATCCCACTTATCGTCTTTCCAAAAATGCCAAATTTATGCGAAAAGCCAAGTAGATCCTAAGATATAATTTTTTGAAAGTTGTTTAGTTTCAATATTTTACCGGAAGTGGTCAGCCATTTTTACCGGAAGTTAGGCAATTGTGTCAAATTGAATTAGGATTTTGCTTTTAACTTTTAATTTGTTTTATTTAATATTTATTAGAAAGAGTTACTTTGTTTCTAAAGGAGCAACATGACATACCTAACCGCAACTGAGCTTTATATACAGTTTATGTAGAAATGGGTTAGGACACGTCTTCTCAACCTGAAGAAATAAGTGAAAGGCTTATGTGGAAAAGGCACGTTGAAAGATGCTATAATTGACAAATTTCAAAATTATTATGACATTGAATCGGGAAAAATGTGAATAATTTAGAAAATATGCGGCGAAACACTGTAGCCGCCCTTTTTCATTGTGCATCATCAAAACAAAAGCTGCTACATGGATAGTGCCCGAAAGGCGTGAACAGCTGGTACAAATACCAAAAAATCTTTTGTTATAATAAATGTCCACTTCATGGAAAGGAAGAGTTTTCCAAATGATGTACGAAATCAAGTGAAAACTACATACATGGCACAGTTCAGTGAACAGCTTTTAGTTCAGTGCCTCCAAGGAAAAACCCCAAATGCAAATGAGCGTCTTAACGGCCTTATATGGCAGAGAATACCAAAGATTAATTCCGTTGGCTTATCTACAGGGTATTATTAAACAAGTTAGTAAAATCATGCAATGCATTGATTATAATACGCTTTCCAACATACCAGAAATCATTACTCAAGTTATGAGAATAATGGCTGTTTAATAAATCTCGGTCCTGTGGCCTGACCTTTGATTCCATTTCGATGATATTCAACAGAACCGGTTTGGTATACCTCCGAAATAACATGATAAAGTTTTGTCGCAATCGAAGCATTTTTACGTAAGTTATGATGCATAAGGGCTATGGAATAGATCCCGCTCCTGTGTCCTAACCTTTGACCCCATTTCTCCCATTTTCAACAGAATTCGATCCCAGCCTAATCGTTGACCAATATTACGCTCCGTTAAGTATGCGGAACACACTTACCAATTTTCTGGATCTTCCCGGAGCCTGTAGACGACGTACCACCTGCGATCGAGCCACTTCGAAACGTTTCGCCAGTTGCATGTCCGATTGTATGGCATCCTCTTGCAACAGAGATTCCAGCTCCTCGTCTGCGAGTTCCTGCGGTCTACCTACACGTGGCTTGTCCTCCAAGCTTAGATCACCTTTATTAAACCTGGCAAACCATTCTCGATACGTCCGCTCAACCATTACCGTTTCGCCATACTCCTGACATATTGCACTGTATGCTTCACTCGTACGTTTGCTTAAATTAAACATGAATAACAAACAGTGCCGCAAATGAGCATTATCGACCCGCCATGCTTAGCTTCATGTACGAACTGACAGCACGGGTCGCCGTACGGTTAGACCCCTACAGCGCCGGCTAGCGGGGGCGGCGGAAACGTTTGCATACCCCTAATAAATATGATCGCTGACAATCACAACTTACACTGTAAAAATGGGCGCGGACCATCACAACTTACACTGTAGAAAGGGATGCCTGCCATCAAAAATTCACAGTAAAAAGGGCTGCCGATCATCACATGTTATACCGTAAAAATGGGTGTGGATACCACCACATCTTGCACTGTAAAAATATGTGTTGACCATCACAGCTTATACATTGATCTGCAGAACCACTCTTTTGGAATACCAAACATTAATTTTTTTATCCAGGATGTGGTTTTTAGTTATCACTGATTTTCGGCATGGCGGGCGTAACATGTTTTGAAACAGAAGTTAATTTCTTTTAGTACTCCAATGGAATTATCTCGTACACTATCTAACAACAAGTAATTGGACACCCCTGCAATCGACGATATCTGCGGTCCTGATACACGTCACGACCGCCGCCGTTAAATATCGTGTGGGAAACAACAACGCAACCAGTCGCATGCAAGATGCCACGCAGTTCGGAGCTCTCTGATTTCGAGAAAGGTGTAATCGTCGGGTATCACAGAAATGGCCGATCCATACGTGACATATCCAGCGAGTTGAAGTACCCAGAATCGACAGTGGCCTACGTGATTGGCAAGTGGAAGATGAGAGGTGACTGTAGGAATGTGTCCCGATCCGGCAGACCCTCAAAACTGGGAGTTAGAGACCGACGGGTGCTGGCCAGAGAAATTCGGAAGAACCGCACCAAATCGATGGGTCACATCCGCGAGGAGTTTCAACAGGCATCTGGGAGTGTTCTTTCGATGAATACCATCCGTAAGGAAGCCCATCTTCTTGGTTATCATGGACGTGCTGCTGCCCACAAGCCTTTGATCACCAAGTCCAATAGCGCTGCTCGGCTAACGTAGTGAAAAAACGTCGACAGTGGGCCGTTGAGCAGCGGAAACAGGTTCTCTGGGGCGACGAATCAAGGTTCACCCTCTACCGTTCGGATGTCAGAGTCTGGGTTTGGCGTCTGCCTGGAGAACGCCTCCTGTCGGAATGTATTGTGCCAACTGTGAAGTTCGGCGTCAGTGGAATTATCCTTTGGGGGTGTTTCTCCTGGTATGGCACGGCACTCTTGGTCGCAATTCCTGGTAGACTCAACGCCGAGACCTACTGCACCATTTTGGATGACCATGCGCTTCCTACGTTGTGGCAGTTTTATGGTGTGGACCCATGTTACCTTCAGGATGACAATGTCACCTGTCATGTTGCGAGGTCCACAATGGCTTGGTATTGTGACAATGGGGTTAATCGAATGGACTGGCCGGCGCAGAGCCCGGGCCTTAACCCTGTCGAGTACCTCTGGGACAAGTTGGAGCGTTGACTTAAGGGGTACCCCCACCGTTCGAAATCGGTGAAGGAACGGACCTGTCTTCTCCAATCCGAGTGGAAGAAAATATCGGTAGCCGTCGTGCAACGCCTGGTTGAGAGTATGCCTCGGAGGGTCGCAGCTGTAATCGTCGCTCGTGGAGGCTCCACCAACTATTGAAGGTGAATAAACTTCGTTTTCCTTTTCTATCACAGGTGTCCAATTACTTGTTGGTAGATAGTGCATAAGCTGAGGAATTTCTTCAAATGGAATTATAGGAGTTCCTCCTTTTGAATTTCCAGGCATGTTTACTTTGGTAATTTAGGAAAAGCAGTCAGATTTCGTTTTTTTTTTCACGAGTAGAAGATTACCATTCCCTTTCATCTGGTTGATCTGTGTGTGTTCCTTACGCAAAAGTACTAAAGTGACTCACCATCAGAACAAACACACAAAATCATTTCGTACAATGTTTGAGCTATTGTTTTCTTTCAGAGATTTCTGATCAGAAAACTGGACTGAAGTTTCACATACTCATTCTTATGCACGAAAATATTCATAAACGTTTATCAGGTCGGAATTTGCTAACAAATTTGTGCCATGCTGTTGAGACTAAACTTCGTGTTGCAGACAATTAAGGACCCTACTTCCCTGAACAGATGTACTAGGTGTCCAGTAGTTATCGTAATTTGAAATACATTTAGCATACTTGCACCTCAGCTATTATGATCTCAAGGAATTTCAGGAGCACGTAAAAGTTTTATGATGCAACACAGAACAGTTCTAAAGAGTCACAAGTCCGCCAGTCACATGTATCTGTTGTATTCATTTAAGTTTTTAAGTGGACGATGTACCTGAACCAAATGGTGCACAAAATTTTCTGCCCTCCCCAAACAGAGTAGCGGCGGATTTAGGAAAGCAACAGCAAAACAATCACTTTACGCCTCTCACCTCAGAAGTACTGATCATAAACCTGTGACTGACTGGTGATAAGCGCTCTCTTCTAGTCCTTTATTTTTTTGCTCCATGAACCAATCGGGAAACAGCTATTTCTCCTGACACTAACATCATGACTGTGAATAGAAACAAGTGACTCAAACGTCTTCTCTCTCCTTTTTAAGGTTTGTTGTCATAGCTCTTATAGTACGTAATCAGTCAGAAAAGATTAGAGTCAATCATCCCCTTAAATGGCCACTGGAATAACAAATTTAAGAGCAAAGCATCCTTTCTACTACGCAGGTTCACTCGTTTCAGCCGCGTTCGGTTAACTTCTTAGACAGCGAATATATTCGATCGAGCTGATTTCAGCCCATTTTACTGAATCCGAGTTAATTCATTCCATCCGGTTAAAGAGTTCACATGAGCATTTACTGAATTTTCATATGACGTTTTACCTGGCATGTTCTCCAGGAAAACGTGCGTCATCTAGTGGTTTGGGACGTGGACGTTTGATTTCTCGTACTACAAGGGTCTGGGTTCGAATCGAGAAATGGATGTCATATTTGTCCATCCGGCGCTGACTGACCATTCCAAACCTTCTGCTCTGACCACTCCGCTGGCCGAGTAGTCAGAGCAATAGGTTTCTGACTACTTGACCGAATTGTTCCCGGATTCGATGATTCATGGGTGGTGTGTGCTTGTCTTATAAGCACACCGCACAAAAAATTAGTCATCCCTGTCAGAACTTACCCAATAACTGGTGACGGCGCCTCTTGCCATGATAATAGCTTGAATACGGTGTGATAGAGACTTCCCGAGGTTGTGGATGTATTGAACTTCGATTTTCAACTACTCGTGCTTCAATTGGACCCGAAGTTCCGCCAGAGTGCGTGGGTGTCTATTCCGGCGTTTCACCGTCTGTTCCAAATGATTCAACAGATTTTCAATAGGATTTAAATCTGGAGATTTGGCGGGCCAGTCGAGGTGAGACAATATTGCTGATTGTTCGTCGTACCACTCAGACACGGTTTTAGCCCTGTGCACAAGGCAATTGTCGTCTTGGAAGACAAGAGTGGTAATGTGATGCTGCTTCTAGAGATGTAGGATAAAGGGCAACACTTCGTCATTCAAAATGAAGAGGTACGCAGGCTGGTTCAAATTCAACGTCACTTCAACGAGAGGGCCCATTTCGTGGTGCGGAAGATATCCCCAAAACATCACAGAACTCCATTCAGCTTAAACAACACCATCGATACAATTTGGATTAAAGACTTCATTGGGCCTGCGATGCACTCGTCGCCCCCCATAATTAGTGTACAAACAAAAACAAGACTCATCAGACCAAATGACTCATTTCGAATCCTCCACAGTAAAGTTTTGCTACCTCTGAGCCTATTAATAAAGTGCGACTTTGTGACTTGATGTTAAAAGGGTCCTCTTCCGCGGTACTCTGCTCCAGATGTCCTAGCATGCAGACCTCTTCGCAATGTCCTTTCGGAAACTGGTTGGAGTGGACTCTTCGCAATGTCCTTTCGGAAACTGGTTGGAGTGGACTCTTCGCAATGTCCTTTCGGAAACTGGTTGGAGTGGACTGTCATTGACTCTTTGTAGCAATTGTTATCTATTTTGAAACCGATTTGAAGTTACTAGGTGTGAAACATGGCTGTGGTCTCTGTTGGTGAGTATCGTTTTCCAGCACGCTGCCTATTTTCAGTTGCCTGCAAACTACACCACTGTTTGTAGACCTGCTGGACAGTACACTTCGACACACCAACGAATTGGGCGACTTTATTTATTTTGTGTCCGTGGGCATGGCCAAACACGATGGCTCCTTTTTTGCAACTCAGTAACGTCTGTCTTACGACCCATATTGCAGACTAAATTGAACACAAACGTTGCTCTTCACCACTAAACGAGACAGAAATGATCCTGTAGACCACGTCAGTGCTATTTGTCTCCCAACAATGATATCACGGGGCTGTTCAACCGGTAACTTCCTACTGTGATTTCTGTTAGGGGTGACCAATTTTTTTGTCCGGTGTGCTTCCGTGATATGGTGTTGGTTGTCTCCTTTCGCTGGAAACAGTCGCCCTGAATTAGGGTCGGGCAACTGCATGTATACTCCAGAGTTGTTCATGGTGGTCGTTAAGCCCCATACGGAACAAACGAACAACCTCCCGTTTTCCTGAAATCAATGACATAAATTAGGAATGGATAAATTCTTGTATCCATAGTACTCATGGTGGGTAGTTCAATCCCAAAACAAAAATTCAAAAACAAAAAAATAATGCATTGAACACTGGCAGAACAGAGGCAGCTACTTTGCAAATTTGGATGCAATAAAGCTTTTCTGATATTCTTATGTCTTCTTGTTCGGTAGAAGATTATTGATTTAGAATGACGTAAAATGCTTAATTGGCATAAGAACAAATGTGCAATTGAAAAGATTGACGTCAAACAAGTTCCACGTAAATATTCCGTCTCGTAATCCTCGCCTTCTGCTTAACATAAAAAAAAGCAGCGCTCATGAATAGCCTGAAGACGTTCAATTCAACTCCTCTTTCATATTTTTACTCTGAGGACATCGAGATAACGATCAGGTCCATGTGTTTACCTTATGACATTTGAGAATGACTTATTCTCTAACAAAGGACTGAGACATCCGACTTTTTATGATCACTTTCTTTTCCTCCGCGGATCTTAAAGTGAATGCAGAATGAAACAAAAACCATTGAATCTCCTTTTATACGCATATATATATATTTTTTACAGAATGATTTTTAGGGTCATTTCCAAACGAAAGCACGGTCGCACCACATTTGCTTAACGACAAAAATAAAAGAGGAAGAATCTTGGAAAAGGGCAATTGGAAATGGGATGGGATTCTTTTGAATACTTTCTTGCTGCAAGGAATTCTTTTCACCCATTTTCTTTGCTGCAAAGTTGCATGCATGGTCTCGCAGCAACTCCGGGCACGTTTAATTACTAATCAATACTTCTCGCCGACAAGACGAAACAGCTCATTTTGAAGAACATTTGTCCCACGATTTCTCCCTCGCTGTTAATTTTCGAGTACATTTGTTACGGTGATGTTTTATAGAATCACATGGGATGGGTTTAAACCGAGATATTGCTTCACTATTTTTCTAAGCTTTTTTTCTTCGGTGGCGAAAATGGATTTTGAATGCTGAACAGAGATATTCGTCACCGATGAATTTCGGAAAAATCCTTTACACGCAATTGAAGTGTGGTTGGAGGAAATGACTTTATAGTGATAGAAAAACCAATGAAACTCAAGTAGTTTGATAAATCAGTGAAATGTATCCATTAAATTTCATGACTGAAATAAAGAATTTTTTGAAAGTGGGATTTATTTGCCACGAACAGACAAAGACTTAAAAAATCCACGCACTTCAAGTGTTCAGCATGCCTTTTCACAGTAAAGGAATTTGCTAACGATACTTATTATTGAATGATGCAGGCTGAAAATACTTCTGATTTATGCGAGTGGGCTCATATTAAGTTAACCCGTTCGCAGTTTTGAGCACGTCTTTTGTAAAAAAGTACGTGCTTATGATAGTATCACTTTGTTCGTCCGTCCCTCCGTCTGTGGACACCACATCTCTGCAACTATTAATCCGATTTGAAATATTCTTTCTACGTTGTGAAGTCGAAATTTGAGAATCATGATCTTTGCTTTCCGGATTTTTTCCAGTGCACAACTTCGCCTCAGATGCAATAAAATTGAAAGCACATTTTATACCATATTATTGCTTCTAAATAGAGCTGGGACGAATCCTAAATTTTCTCGAATCCGAATCCTAAAAGGTTCTCGAATCCCTCGAATCTCCCTACTTAAAATTAAAGGTTTTTAATTGAAGCAAAATTTGAAGTCTGTGTTTAATGAAAATCAAATTCAAAAATACAGTTTTCGAAAAATATACTCATACTTATTAAGAAGATACAAATGAAATTTATAATTTACATTTACTATATGAAGTACATAACCTTTGAGTCTTGAGGTTCATTTCCATTTTCTGAACATAATTTGACAAAAAAATTATTGGAGTAACATTTCATATTTTTGACATTTTTCTTTAATAACAAAAGTTCCAAAACCTTTTTAAATTAAAGCAAGTGTAGAGGTGGGGAGGATTATTTCAAGAGTTAATGTAGACAAACATTAAGCATGGATCACTAAATTGAGTAAATTCTGTTCAGAAAATTAAGAAAAATCAAAAGCATATTAATTTTAAGAGTTAAGAAAAACACTAAACACTGAACTCTTTCAGGGCAATGTAAAAAAATCAGAAACCTTCACCGGAGATTTCATACTGACAAAAAATTCGTCATGCTGACGAAAATTCAAACAAATGTCGCTCTACAACAAGCACCAAACGCCAAGTTTTTTAGGTTAAGATTCGAAAGATTCGAATGACGAAAAAAGCGAGAAAATTTGAGTTTTCGAATCTCGAAACTTTTTCAGGTTTCGCGGGATTCGAGGATTCGATTGTCCCATTCCTAATTCTAAATATCTGACTGAAACATTGATTCTTTCTTTCGATATCCTTTATAACGAACCCTTATTTGGGGAGAAATTTTTCTTCAAATAATGCATAGATTTTCCGCTAGGTGCGTAAAAGAAAACTACGATTTATCCGATATCTCTGCTTCTAAATGATCGATTTAAAAAATATTTTTGAATCGGCTAGGTTTCCTGGTGCGAAAGATATTGCATATAAATTTTAATATTTTGTAAAAACCGATTTTGCCAATAGTAAGTGCATATTTGTTTCTGATGTATTTGCATTGATAATGCATACGCTTCTGAAATCTCGACTAAAAAATTATTTTGGCCTCTGATACCACTCACAACGAATAAACTTTCTAAATTTTCTCTGCTTAAAATGACGCACAGTTTTCCGCCACGTGGATAGATGTATATCTCGTATATCTCAATATCTCTGATTGTCGAATTTGAAAAATTCTTTCTTGTCACAGCGCGTTTCCAGTGTGAAATATTTTGCACAAAATTTCAAATTTTTCTTAACGTACAAATTTGCCACCAAAGAGCATAAGTTCACGCTTACGTTTGGAGTATAATTACAGCAATATCTGTGCGTCTAAAATCCCGATTGATTCTACTAACTACGCAAAATACTTGTGGGCATTAGCTTCACAAAATAATGCACAATTTCTCCACTAGGAGCGAGAAGGTTTAATCTTTTTTTTCAATATCTCTTCTTCTAAAAGTCTGACCAAAAAAATCTTTTAACATCGGTTAGCTTTTATCTTGTGGAAAACTTCGCCTATATTCGTGGAGGTTTTTTTGTAATGCACAGTTCTGGCGTTAGGTGGTGTCAGTGTACATTTCTCTTTGCAGCTGTGTGTATTTCTCTTGCTTCTATTGGAAAATGTTTTTTTGTACTGTATGCATTGGCTACAGTAAACATACACTGCTGGCCACCCAAAATGCAACACCACGAAGGACACGAAATAGCAAAGCCAGATTTACTGGACACATAAAAACAGATAAAAAGATGAAACGATTAAGCTTACAGGCCCGTGCGACTTGCGGAAGACGCAGACATCAATAGTTCGTGTGTCCCCCATGGCCGGCAATAACGACTGCAACACGCCGCGGCATCTAACGAAAGAGGCTTTGAATGTAGGCTTGGGGTATGTCGGTCCAGACGTCTTCCACACGTTACCACAGTTCATCAGGCGTAGACGCGGGTGGTGCTTGCCGGGGCACTCGGTTGCCGATCAGCGACCAGACGTGTTTGACGGGCAACATATCGGAAGAACAGGCGGGCCACGGCAGTAGTGACACCTGGTGGGCCTTGAAAAATTGTTGCACGATGCGTGCCACGTGCGAGCGCGCATTGTCCTGTTGAAACGTGACTGCCGGCAGGTCCTGCAGGCAATGGAGGACTACAGGCTCCAAAACGTCGGAGATGTAGCGGTGGCTGTTGAGTGTACCGGTGAAGCGTACCAGAAGGCTGCGGGTGTCATATCCAATTGCGCCCTAAACCACAACGCCAGGCGACGGACCGGTATGGCGATGCATTATAAGGCGTCATAAAGTCTCTCGCCGCGGTGCCGCCACACGCGGATCCGACCATCGTGGTGTTGCAGGCAGAAGCGGGATACGTCGTAAATGATAATGTCGTGTTATTCCGTAGTCCAGGTGCGGCATTCAACGGCCCATTGCAGCCGCACTCGCCGGTGGTGTAACGTCAATGGTGGGCGCCGTGCGACAAGTCCCCGCTTATGCAGACGACGTTGAACGGTACGTGCTGACACAGGTTGTTGCGCAACACACCCTAATTCCTGCGCTATAGTTCCTGATGTGGCGGTGCGAGCCGTCAATGCCCGCCGCACAACATACCGGTTCTCTCGTTCGGGGGTGTGCCGCGACTGCGGCAATCACTCACGTCGGTTCGTCCGTCGATCCTGCACCCACCGAATCCATACTCGCCTCACTGTGGCTGAATGTCGTTACCGCTGTCGCGATGAGCCACTATTCGTCCTCCTGTCGAACTAAGAAACGTGCTGGAATGACTGCCGTATTTTGGGACGAGGCATCAGGAAGCTTCCCACGCACAGGTCCGGCAGCACAACACACTTCTGCTACTTAAACCCCGCCTTCTGTGCACCCTTCTTATAGTGCTTCTCGGTGGCGTGCCGGGCGCACATGATTTTCATATGCCCTGCAATCCTAATCGTTTGCATGTCCTCTCGCGAAGAATTTCAGGCCAATCGGATGCTTCCTTCTTGGTGTTGCATTTTGGGTGGCCAGCAGTGTAGAAAACACACCATCGTCATAAAATATGCAGAGTTTTTCCGCTAGGGGCATAAAAGTGAAAATTTCTTCTTCCTAACGGTGCTTCCAGAAGACGTGCTTAAAATTTTTTTTTCTTAGCATAGCTTTTGCTATGGAGAATGCTTTTCACATATTTTCAAACATTTTTCGCTAGGTTGCGTAAAATTGTATCATGTTTTCTTTTACATCTCTTGTTCAAAATGTTCGATCTGAAAATCGCTTTGTCCTTGACACCTTCGTTCAACTGTGACGAAATTTTTGTGCACAACTTTTAGCACGTCTTTTGTAAAACAAGTTAGAAAAATCATGCAATGCATTTATGATACGCTTTCCAACATACCAGAAATCATTACTCAAGTTATGAGAATAATGGCTGTGGAATAAATCTCGGTCCTGTGCCCTGACCTCTGATCCTATTTCGATGATATTCAACAGAACCGGTTCGGTATACCTCCGAAATAACATGATAAAATTTTGTCGCAATCGAAGAATTTTTACGTAAGTAATGATGCATAAGGGCTATGTAATAGATCCCGCTCCTGTGTCCTAACCTTTGACCCCATTTCTCCCATTTTCAACAGAATTCGTCCCCAGGCAAGACCCTACAACATACTAACATTTCATACAAATCGAAGCATTTTTACGTAAGTAATGATGCATAAGGATTATGGAATAGATCCCGCTCCTGTGTCCTAACATTTGACCCCATTTCTCCCATTTTCAACAGAATTCGTCCCCAGGCAAGACCCTACAACATACTAACATTTCATCCAAATCGAAGCATTTTTACGTACGTTATGACGCATAATGGCGATGGAAGTGATTCCGCTCCTATGTTCTGAAATTCGACCCATTTCGCCCATTTTCAATAGGGTTTGTCGCCAGGTAGTCCGCTACCACATACTAAAATTTCATCGAAATCGAACCTTTTTTACGTTATTTATGACGCATAAAAGCAGTGGAATGGATCCCGCTCCTATGTACTGACATTTTACCCCATTTCGTTCACTTTAAATAGGGTTCGTTCCCAGTGATCCCCTACCAGATACTAAAATTTCATCGAAATCGAACGATTGTTACGCGAGTTATCGTGCGGACGGGCATACGCACTCAACGCGTGACGTAATGAGGCAGATGGGAATCGCGACCATCTGCTCGCCGCAAGAGTGTGACGTCATAAAAATTTAATAGGATCCACGCACAACGCGTGACGTAATGAGACAGATGGCGTGACCGCGCGCCAACATTCTATAACGCGAGATTGTGACGTCATAAGATTTCTAAGCATTGGTAACATTAATGGAACGACGCCATGCCACTAAAAACGTTATAATTCGGGGTGGTTATTTAACCCACTAAACGAACTCTCCTAAAGTCGTGATCAAGCTAAATCGATTTCTATTACCAGAAAACTGTTGGTTAACGACTTTCATCAAAATTCTTAGAGCCGTTTTCAAAATAAAATGTACATACATACATACAAGAATTACAATTTTAAAGTGGACGTCAAGTAATTTTGCTTCCTATACTTCCAATGGAAAAATTTCTGTACACATTTTCTTCACAATTAATGCGTTCCCAAAGATGAAAATTTGAACATCCATTAAAATAGCTTCATTTCATAACTTGGAATACTTACTATTTTCTAAACATAACCGTAATTATGCAATCCAACATTTATTTGTCCACTGACATCATCAAAGCACAGGTCGCGCCATCTTTTTCCTGGTTTCAACACCACCAAAGGAAACGTTATTGTTTTTTGATATAATTATGCTTATGTTTTGCAAAATGTTAAGTATTCTAAGTTATAGTATAAAATTATTTTAATCGATGTTCAAATTTCCATCCTTGGGAACACACTAATTGTGAAGGAAATGTGTACAAAAGGTTTTCCATTGGAAATATAGGAAACAAAATTACTTGACGTCCACCTTAATAGTGTGGGATAAGGGCGATGGAATCGATCCCGATCATATGTTCTGACCTTTGACTCCATTTGTGCCCTTTTCAATAGGGTTACTCTCCAGGTGGTCCCGTACCACATACTAAAATTTCATCGAAATCGAACCATTTTTACACACCTTAAGACACATAAAGGCAATGGAATGCATCCCGATCTCATGTCATGACCTTTGACCTCACTGCACCCATTTTAAATAGGGTTCGTCCCCAGGTGGTCCCCTACCACATTCTAAACTTTCATTGAAATCGAACCATATTTACGCAAGTTATGACGCATAAGGACAATTGAATGAATTCGGCTCTTATGTCGTGACCTTTGACCATACTTCACCCATTTTCAATAGGGTTTGTCCCCTGGCGGTTCATTACCACATACTAAAATTTCATCGAAATCGAACCATTTTTACGTGAGTTATCGTGCCGATAGACGGATGGACGGACAGACGGACGGACGGAAAAAGCTGGAGCATATACGCTTCTTCCACCTACGGTTGTTAAGCGTAAGAAAGATCGTGCTTATGTTATCGGTTGGTCCGTCCTCCCGTCTGTACCCACGGTATCTCTGCAACTATTAGTCCGATTTGAAAAATTCTTTTGCATTCGAAAGGTTAAAATATGCGAATGATGATCCTTCATTTGGTTTTTTTTTTACGATGTACAATTCAAAAATTTCGACGCTAGAGGGCGTAAATGCAGATGATGTCGAATTCAAAAATACGTTTTATTCCACATCTTTGCTGCTAAATATCCCATTGAAAAAAATCTTTTATCTTTCGATTCCATTTATGTCGAAGAGTATTTTAGATACAGTTACTTTTTCAAATTATGCATAGATTTTCCGCTAGGGGCTAAAAGTAAATTGCATTTTTTCCGATAACTCTTTTTCTAAAACTTCGTTTTGACATTTTTTTCCAGCAGATACATCTCCTGATGCACAATCTTTTGCATATAATTCCGAATTTTTGGTAAAGTATACTTTGGCCACCAGGAGGCGTAAGTGTTAATTTTCGCTTCTGATGTATTTGCCATAAAATCTGAGCTTCTAAAATATTGATTGAAAAAATTCTTTCGTGGATTGATGCCACTCACATCGATAAACCTTTTCGGAATATTTTCTTCCTAAAATATTCCACAGTGTCTTCGCCAGGGGGCGTAGATGTATATCTTATTTTTGTCAATATCTCTACTTCTAGGAGTCCGATTTGAAAAATTCCTTCTTTGTTCGATAGTGTTTTCCGTGTGACATGTTTTTCATATAATTTCAAAATTTTCAAGTAATTCGTAGACTTTCCGCTAAGGGGCGTAAAGGTAAATTGCGTTTCCCCCTATATCTCTGCTTCGAAATCTCCGATCTGAAAAATTCTTTCTGCACCGGATACAGCTCCTGATGGGAAATACTTTGCACGTAATTTCAAATTTTTGTAAGAAATTGTTTGGCCAACAGGTGGCGTAAGTCTTAATTTCCGCTTCTGATGTATTTGCAGCAAAATATGAGCTTCTAAAATCTCGATTGAAAAAAGTCTTTTGTAGACCAATACTACTCATGTCAACAAACATTTTAGGAACATTTTGTTCTTGAAATAATGCATGGTTTCTACGATAGGGGCGTACATGTATATCTTATTTTCCTCAATATCTCTACTTCTAAAAGTCCGATTTGAAAAACGCCTTCTTTGTTGGATAGTGTTTCCGATGCGAAATGTTTTTCTTATAAATTCAAAATTTTCAAGTAAATCATAGACTTTCCGCTAGGGCGCACAATGTTAAATTGCGTTTTCTTCTCCTAAAACTCCGATTTGTAAAATTCTTCCTGTATCGCATACAAGACCTGACGGAAAATATTTTCCATATAATTTCTAATGTTTGGTAAAGAATGGTTTAGCCACCAGGGGTCATAAGTGTTAATTTCTACTTCTGATGTATTTGTAGCAAGCAAAATCTGGGCTCCTGAAAACTCCACTAACATTTTTTTTTTTTTTTTGGACCGATACCAGTTATATGGATAAACCTTTTGTGAATACTTTCTTCCTAAAATAATGCATGGTTTTCCCACCAAGGGACGTAAAGTCACATCTTATTTTTGTTGATAACTCTGTTTCTAAGAGTTCGTAAGCTCACGATTCCGTTTACAACAATATCTGAGGGATTAAAGGCCCGATTGAAAAACTTCTTTCTTCCGTCAGATACTATTGTTTTCCATACCGGTTCCATTGACTTTGAATAGCTGTGATAAATTTAATTTGCGTCAGAACGGATTCAAAAAACGTGCTTATTACACCCGAAAATTCGGTGTCATCTTTCTTGTTTAATTTTCGTAACATATTTTTCAATAACAAGTGAAGGAAAGTAGCTGTTTCTATTTCTAGATGTCTTAAAAAATCAACCCGATTTCTACAATCGGCTTGATTTTTTTAACCGATTCAAATGACTATGAATGCTTCTAAAATGTTTTATTCGTTGGCCTCAAAGGCTATTACATAGGCTCAAAGGTTATTCCATGGCTTCAAAGGTCACCGGACTTACGCTTTTGTATTGTGCTTTATGTGGTTACGTTACGAGTAATATCAATATACTTGCGATGCCCAATAGCATTTCTGAATTGAAAACCCGAATTTCAGAAGTTTTGTTGCAAGTGGCTATTCTTGACAGGAACTTGATTATCGCTGAAATACATGCTGTGTTACTAAGATAGCGAATATCGAACACAAGTAAAAATAAATTAAATATGTTCTTCAGTGTATCATATATTTCAATTTCAAATATAAATTTTAACATGATCTGTGAGAATTTAAAATTATTACCAAAGATTGTAATTACACTGCATTCCAATTATTCTATCATGATTAATATGAGAACAGACAGTATATGGATAACAGGGTCAAAGGGTGCTCGCATCCAGTCTTACCACGGGAAACAGTATTAAATAAATAATGGTCACTCATTCCATATTGGTTGTGCAAAACTGTCTTGCAGTGACCTGCCTCTTTAAGCTGCTCATACCAGTCTATTGGCAAAGTCACGCGTTACCGCTTCTACTGATGACAAAGTACTGCGAGTTCTGTGCGCACAAAGCAATACGAAAACTGGAACGCGAGCCGCTGTAACCCATAATGCATACTCTGGCTGGCAACAATCGATACTTAGGAAACACGTCTAAATTGTGAATCATTTTTTCTCTCTCTTCCATTTCACTTTTTTCCTCGAGTTCGTTTACGAGCCACCAACCTCACGTGGACACGTGATTTATTACTACCTAAAATATTAGATTTATTTCTTTCTTCAAGCTGCATTTCGCACAAACAGAGTGAATAGCAGTGTTACATCTAGGTCCGACGCTTCGAATATTAGTGACATGATTGAATGTGCTCGTGCAGTTATGAGTTCGGTGAATTTATTTTTCTAACAAAGTTTGCTGAATAAAAGGAAATACATAATTGAAAAAAGGCAGAAAATATACTATATTTTGACAATGTATTTATATTTTAATGTTGGAAAATAACCTTAAAATATAAATACATTACTGAATTAGAAATTTTTTTTCAATATCCGTTTAGATATCCTTTAGCATGAGTTACAGCAATTATGCCGTATGGCATAAATTCAACAAGATGTTGGAGTGCATATACTCATACATCTTACTATGCCTTCACCAAGCACCCCTTTAACTGGCTCAGATTTGATGGAATAGGATTTTGCACCCGAATCTGTTTTTCTGACATGTCCCATACAATTTGGATTCGGATCTAGTCTTCCTAGTGGTCAAGGAAGATGGTGGAAGTCGCTATGATGTTCGCTGAAATACTGCTGAGCACATCTTGTGTAATTGACTCCAGCATTGTCGTCCATGAAACAGCCGTCATCTGCTGGATAAAAAAGTCAACATTGCAGGATGGACTTAGTCGATTGCAATGTTCCTATAATCCTCGGAGGACACCCGGTGTTTCAGCAATATCACGAGTCCCATTCTGTACGAAGAGAACGTGTCTCACAAAATGACACCACTACCAGAATCCTGAGTTGCGTTTAAAAAACAAGCTGGATCCATTGCTTCATGGGGCACCTGCCAAAGTCTGTGGTCACTGTGGGTACAGAACTGTGGGTACATTGCTGCTCATCGGACAACATGACTTTTTTTCAGCCACGGTGTTCCCGACAGCACTGTATTCGAACTTTCTGATTGTTCGTAGAAAACAGTGGTTTCCGTAGAGGCATGCGACTGCCAATACCGATCCTCTTCAATTCCCAGCGTATAATTCGCTCAGATGTGGGTTGCTAACAGCCTTCATGGAATGCTTCGGTAAATTGCTGCTCACGCAGGAAGTCCTGCCGGAGAAGCAATTTACTTGTCTTGGTGATATCCAAAAGTGAGTTGCACAGTATGTTGTCCCGGATGTACGAAGTTTACATGAAATTCAAACTGAGCATAAATAAGGGAAAAACCAAAGTTATGGTTTTTCAGAGAAGAAGTGGTACTGTACTGTCAAATTATTTGGGACAAAGTAAAAAATCACTCTTTTTCCAAAACAATGCCTTTATATCATTCTATGCCTTGATATACACTGATAAATACCGGTATTAGTATGAAGTATGTCCTCCTTTAGCAGAAATGATCTCTTGAATTCGTTTTGGCATTGACTCCACTAATTGAGTGCACATATTTTTGAGTTCATAATCGTGGAACCACACTTTTATAGCATTCGTTATCATGCGTTCTTTGGTTGTACAGTCAATTTTACCTAAACGTATCTTCAAAATATTCCACAAGTTTTCTATGGGATTTAAGTCTGGTGAATTTCCAGGCCAATCAAGGAAATGAATTTGATTTTCCAGCATGACACTCTTGACCAATTTCGAATTGTGACATGGGGCCAAGTCATATTGAAATGTCCTGTCAAAAGTTTGCAAGAATGGAACAATCCTACGTTGTAATATTTCTACGTACTTGGCTGAATTCATCATACCTTGAACAGGAACTAAGCTTCCAGTGCCATTTGATGTGAAAAAACCCCAAAACATCTGTTTCAGAGGATGTTTTGGAGTTCGTTTGCCATCCTCAGGTCTTAAGGGTTCATAGTTGCTTCGTCTAATGACATTTGCTTTGTAACCCTGCACAACTAAATTAGTTTCATCACTGAAAATCAGCTTTTTCCAGTCGTCAGCAGTCCATGATTTATATTTTTTGGCCCATGCTAAACGTTTTATCTTCATTTTCGCATTCAAATATTGTTTTTTCGTTGGTCTTCTTGCCTTCCGGCCAACTTCCAGAAGCCTACGGCGTACAGTTGAATCACTAACATCACAACCACTAGACAATATATCTCTTTGAAGGTTGGTGCTTGTTTTTTTCGAGATTAAATTTTACTATTTCTGATTAGATATTTATCGGTTCGTGGAGTTGTTTTTCGTGTTCTTCAACATTTACCTCTCATTTTTGGAGACGATGATCCAGATGCATTGTATCGCGTAACCAGTCTTGATACACTTGATTTGCTTACACCAACTGCAGAAGCGATATCTCTCACTGTCATAGAAGTGTGATCCTTCAGAGCAATTATTTTTACACGCTTCCTTGGGGAAATATCCATTTTTCAATACACGAAATCAACACCTACTCACAGAGAGCAAAAACTAACATCCACCTGTCACACACGAAAGCTCACAACTGAAGCTGAAGTGCCTCTTTCCTGTTTAAAACCGGTCAACCCACATTCTTACTATCAAGTTCTAACAGTCACACCACCTCACAGCTGATACAACCGGATTAGGTGGGTTTCCCACATCAACTGGCAATCACATTACAATTCTGAGAATAAAATAGCTTGTCCCAATTAATTTGCACGGTATAGTAGTACTGAATGCAATAAAAGTCTAAATGGCACAGTGATTGACCAGGTGAATGAGTTTGGGTGTTTAGGAAGCATGTTTGACAGAGAGAACAAGTTGGATGGGAAAATTAGTAGGCGATTGAATTCTTCATTGAAAGTCATGGCTGCTCTGGGAGGTTTTCACAGGAATGATGGGTTCTCAAGGGAGTCTCGCATGGCTGTGTATGAAAGTGTAATTGTTCCTACTCTAATGTATGGCAGTGAAACCTAGGTACTACAGAAGATACATAGGAGTCGTTTCTCTGCTGGAGAAATGCGTTCCTCGCCCTGATTGTGTGACGAATGAAGATGTGTTGCAGTTGTGTAATGTGATGCAAAATGTTGTTAGCAAGGTGGAGACTAATATGCTTCGGTGGTTTGGCCATGTTGAAAGAATGAGCGATGCTATGCTTACTAAGAAAATCTTTTCAACCCAAGTGGCAGGAAGGAAAGGCAGAGGAAGGCCAAGGAAGTCACGGGAGGAACAGATTCAGGAGTGTCTGCATGAGAAAAACATTATGAGTATGAAGTATAGAAGATCTTACGTACGGCGTGTGATGGATGTCAGGGAAACCAGAGTTGTATGTCAAGATCGCTGTAAATGAAGAAGTTTGACACGGCAACAGTAAGTAAAAATTATCTGGTAGCTTGTATTTCTCTGGGGAGTTGACCTCTGACTCTCAGAGAACAGCTTAATGATATGTATGTGTGTATGCAGGAAGTCCTGCTTCTCCGTACAAGCCATCTCAGACGACTACGATCTCTTTCCTAACAGATTTTCGTCGCGCCAGAGCTACGCCTTTTTGATAGGCAATGTTGGTTATTTTTCCACTGATCGAAGACCTGGAATATCTCACCTTTTGAGTAACCAGCTAGTTTTCAAAATCATCACTCCAACCAAGCTGCCACCCACAGTGAGTCCTTTATGGAGCTAAGAAAGATCCTTTGGTTTTCCCATTGTGATCAACACTACTGACGATTACTAAAAAGCAGCAATCTTAAATTGGTGCCTAGATCACGTGTTTATGCACGTGACCACGTATTTTCCGTGACTCTTTAGTACACCTGCATAACGGTTTCTAATCCATTGGGCAAGGGTGTGCAGCTTTTGTTTCAGTTTTCCAAATATATTTTTTAAGATCAACCGTAAGCCCAATACATGAAATCACCTGCAAATTCGTGCCTTTGCAACAAAAATAGCAGCGAAGAAGAAATGGTTATCGGTACGAAAATGTAACGTGATACAGAAAGTAATTTTTCATCTTTTTCACGCCGGTGTGCCGAAAGTGACAGCTCCGTGTGGCATTCGAATAATGAGAGACATCAGCTCTTTTGCCGTTATCACGGTAATATAAGATAACCCCTAGATAGGAGTGAATCATTTTTACGGAACGCTTAAGTGCTGCAACAGAGAGCCATTCTTGTTTCTTGCTTGCGGTGAGAGAAATATGCGACGGAGTGCAAGAAATTCTATTCGCAGAATCACATTATCAGGAGAGGTATTCACGAAGATTTTATTACGAGCTTCTTTCAAGTTGTGCGAAAAGACCATTTAGAGCAATGGAAAGTTTCTGATCTTGCGGCATTCAAAGATTGGGGACACTTAACACCTGATAACAGGAGAATCAGAGGAAAACACTTTTCTTTGATTTCTTCTTCGAATAATATTACACATCAGTTATCCTATTAAATGATTTCACAGACGGATTTATCTACGATGCCGAAAATGAATACGAGTTATCACCATATGGATTCTGTTTTTGTGTATAAACAGATGAAATTAAATTTTCCAGATAATTACAAAATTCCCTTGTACACCAAACAAAAATCATCGCTCTTTCCGCGTTAACAAGTGAGTCCCGGAAAAATTCTCATCGGCCGCCACCGACAGAAATTTTCCGGGTCTCACTTATTAACGTGGAAAGCCATGATTTCTGTTTGGTGTTCCTGATCCACGTCGAGTATTTGAATTAATTACTCATAGGAAATTAATGAACATTAGATGGGAAGTGTTTCCTCACCCCGTATTCCCCAGAACGTATTAACGTGGAAAGAACGATGATTTCTGTTTGGTGATGAAAAAAAAAGAACGATGATTTCTGTTTGGTGTTCCTGATCCACGTCGAGTGTTTGAATTAATTATCAATTTGCCTCCTAGTTATTTGTTCAGTTGCTGCTTTCCATATTATTAACGAGACTCACTTATTAACGTGGAAAGCCATGATTTCTGTTTGGTGTTCCTGATCCACGTCGAGTGTTTTAATTAATTATCCATTCGCCTCCTAGTTATTTGTTCAGGTGCTGCTTTCCATATTATTAACGAGACTCACTTATTAACGTGGAAAGAGCGATGATTTCTGTTTGGTGTTCCTGATCCCCGTCGAGTGTTTGGATTATTTATCCATTCGCCTCCTAGTTATTTGTTCAGGTGCTGCTTTCCATATTATTAACGAGACTCACTTATAAACGTGGAAAGAGCAATGATTTCTGTTTGGTGTTCCTGATCCACGTCGAGTGTTTGAATTAATTATCCATTCGCCTCCTAGTTATTTGTTCAGTTGCTGCTTTCCATATTATTAAAGAGACTCACTTATAAACGTGGAAAGAGCGATGATTTCTGTTTGGTGTTCCTGATCCACGTCGAGTGTTTGGATTATTTATCCATTCGCCTCCTAGTTATTTGTTCAGTTGCTGCTTTCCATATTATTAACGAGATTCACTTATAAACGTGGAAAGAGCAATGATTTCTGTTTGGTGTTCCTGATCCACGTCGAGTGTTTGGATTAATTACCCATTCGCCTCCTAGTTATTTGTTCAGTTGCTGCTTTCCATATTATTAACGAGACTCACTTATGAACGTGGAAAGAGCAATGATTTCTGTTTGGTGTTCCTGATCCACGTCGAGTGTTTTAATTAATTATCCATTCGCCTCTTAGTTGCTGCTTTCCATCTATGGTGAATTCCCAGCACTGTCCGGGGCTCCATGAAGCAACCTGCCATGTAGTTTGGCAGTTAATCATATGTGAGTCCGGAGAATTCGAGGCCGCTGTGATGCAGTGGTAGCATGTCCGGTGCGTAACTGGAAGACCTGGGTTCGATTCCCAGCGGCGGCTGATGATAATTTTTCCGGGACTCACTTATTAACGTGGAAAGAGGCAATGACCGATCGCATAGGTACATCCATGGTATCAGCGCAGCAGTTTTTTTTTTCTTTTGGATCGAGGTTTAATGACCACTGTGAACTCAATGGGATATAAGCAACCGCCCATCCCCAAATTTGGGACCAGTGACTCCAGGAAATGGAGAGAGCCAGGGGCGTAAGACAAACAAAACATCCATCCCTCACCGGGATTATAACCCGGACCCATCTCAAACGAATGAACAGAAGCCATCGCTTAGACCACTCTGCCACCAGGGCGCCCCAGCATTTTTTTAACAACCAATTTCTAACGAGCGACTTCACACGTAATTTGCTCTGTCTTACGTGCATTACTTGAGTAAAATATTGTTATTTATTTACCACTGTTTTCAGTGGTAATACTAGATGCTTGCACGCTTCGACCCTGTTATCCATATAATGATCTTCTCATAGTAATCGTGAGAGAATCATTGGAATGCAGTGTAGTTACAATCTTCGTTAATAATTTTAAATATTCACTGATCATGTTAAAATTTACATTTGAAATTGAAACATAAAGGATAGTTCCCAAAAAGAATCAACTATTGTTTTCTTCGCATTCTATATAGAGGGACGACGTTTGGTTTACAAGTGACCTCGATCCTTGAGAAATAAGCCGGAGTGATTTTCCTGATAAGGTCATGGCTCATTTTCACGTCACCCCACCAGGTGGCCGGGCACGCTTATTCTTTCCTGAGGCAATCTGCGTGTTTTACAGTGTCGTTGAAGGTCGTTCAGGATGGCTGTGTATACCGTTACGGAGCGGGTGTTTATTGTGAAATGTTATTGGATAACAAAGTCTGTAATACTGCGTGAGCTCCTGGAGAAGTTTGCGGGAAGAAAAGCACCAGACATACGTTGAATTGAAACCACGGGTAGGGTTTTGAACCAATACTGTGGCAGAAGTCCTCCTTTAGCGAAAGAAAAAATCGAAGAGGTGAAGCACAGGCTGTTAGCATCACCGAAGAAATCACTACGACATTTGTCATAAGGAACTGGGTATTCTGTTTTGAGAAATAGAAACTGGGTATTGACGACCTGCCAAAAAGCCCAGAAGAAAGCGTTGCTTCCTCCATACCATGTCACAGCTGTGCAAGAGTTGCAAGAACCGGATCATGTAAATCGTGTTTCTTATTGCTACTGGTTCCTGACATTTTTACTCGCAATGCCCAACACTTTGTATTTCCCATGGTTCATTGGCGAAGCATGCTTTTATTTTGACGGGTATGTCAATTCCCAAAACTACCGCATCTGGGCAATACATAATCCACATGAATTGCACGAAACCCCATTACATCCTGCAAAAGTCGGTGTTTAGTGTGTCCCCAACCGGAATAATTGGTATTTTCTTCAGGAGCGTAGTAAACATGGCGTCATATGTGGACATTTTCAGACAATTTATGGACCAATAAACATACATCTATTTAACAACCGGGTACTTTTAACAAGATGGAGCGACATGCTACACTTTCCGTGTGAGCATGAGTGAAATTTCCTCTTTCTTCGGTGGCCGGGAGAACACCAAAGGACTGTGGCCACCTCGTTCACCTGATTTGACTTCTCCCGATTTTTTCGTATGGAGATTTTTGAAGTGCCGTGCTTACAACAGTAAGCCTCGCACTTTTAGAAGACTAAGAAAGCAACATCAGTGCATCCGGATTATTGTTGAGGACATGCTGTGGAGGATCTTCGGTAATATGCAACGTCATATTCGAGTGCATTTGGAATGCCTGTGGAGGACATTTTCAGCATTTATTGTGAATGGTGCTAAATTCCCATGAACTAAGATACGTTGTAAACCAAGTACAGTGTGTTACAATATATGATTGATTATTTGGAATGTGCGGTACCTTAGTAACTCGACATGCATTTCACCGACAATCTAGTCCCTGCTAAGCACAGGCTATTGCAACAAAAATTCTGAAATCCAGGTGTCCAACTGAGAAAGCTTTTGGGCATCGTAGACACGTTGATGTTACCCGCAGCATAGCCACATAAAACAAAATATAAGGGCGTTAACTCAGGATAACTTTTGAGGCCATGGAATAGGGCCCACGTGGCCGATCCATATTCCATAGTCTGTTGAAGAAGTTGAGGACATACGCCAAGAAATGTTGCCGCGGTCCATTTTGTTGTGTTTACATGTCCATATGCACGATCTATGTGATTTTTGTTTCGTTAAACAACAACACGCACTGTGCCTCCTCTGGCTCACCGAAATCTACAATGTTTCTTGATCATCTAATGCTTTGCCACCTCGCTTACTGCAAATGAAGTAATAGTGTCCTAAAAACCTGGAGGATAAAATACACATATCAGTACGCAGTTTATAGCTGCAGTTTAGCTGGATGGAGTGTAAAAACATTACAAAGGGCATCCTGAAAGTAATGCCTCGTCCCTCATAAAATTTTTATTTGTAGCAGCAAAAATCTTAAACTTGGTGGCAAAATACGTGGACATATTGTTAATAACACTAGCCTATTTCAAAGTATTGTCTATCACTTTCTATACATTTCCGCCATCTTTGAACCCATTGGTAAAATCTATTTTGGAAAAATTCCTGAGGCTTTCGTTTCACCCATGAGTTCACAGCTAGTTTAGCGTCCGTCACCTCGTCGAAACGTTCCCCCGAAGGGTGTTTTTCAAAGAGACGAACAGGAAAAAGTCTGAGAGAGCCAAATCAGGACTGTAGAGGGGTCGGGGCATCACCGTCCACCCCATTTTGGCAATAGCCTCTGAAGTCTCCATTGCGGTTTGGGGACTTGCCTTATCATTGGTGTGAAACAACACTATGAAGTAGAATGCCATGTCTTATCCTTCTGATAGCTCATAATAAATAGTGATCACTATTATTTTTGCACCCCGTTCTAGCAAATTAGTCAAAATGATACCATGTTTGTCCCAGAAAATTGTCACTATTATTTTCCCTGCGGAAAGAGTTTTTTTCATATTTTTCTGTTGAGGTGAAGATGTTCGGTCACATTCCATTGACGCACGTTTTGTTTTTGGGTCATGAAAGTACACTCAGGTCTCATCCCCCGTCACAACATTAGAGAAAAACACCTCAATCTCCCTCTTATAACAGTCCAAGAGGTTCCGGCACATTTTAACTATTTGGCCGCCCCGGTGGCGCAGTGGTCTAAGGCGTCGGCCTCTGATCATTTGTCCGAAGAGGGTCCGGGTTCGAATCCCGGTGAGGCATGGATGTTGTGTTTGTCTTATGGCACTGGCTCTCTCCCTTCCCTGGAACCAGTGACCCTAAATTAGGGACGGGCGACTGCTTATTTGCTCACGGTGGTCGTTAAACCTCCAATAAAAAAAAATGTCCACTATTTGCTCACATTGTTCACGGGTTAGGTTTCTTGGTTTCCACTTTGAACAAATTTTTCTGTAGCCCAGATCCTTAATTAATGTTACCATAGCCCTATGACCACAATGAATTGCATCATACAACTCCTGGATGACAACACGACGATCAGCTGTGATAAGGTTTTTTCACTGGTTGCCTGTTGGCATCTGTCACTGCAGTTGGGGTCTTCCACTCCGTTGTTTGTCCGACACTGAAGTTTCTCCCTCTCGAAACTTCTTCATCCATCTTCGGACATTACTGATATCGATTGTGGCATCTCCATACACCGCCAGGAGTCTTCTGTGAATTTCTGGAGCCTCACATCCCGCTTTCTCCAGGAATTAAATAACGCTCGTTGCTTTTTTCTGGCATATATGATCTTTATTTCCGATCCTGAAAAAATTTTGTTTCCACATTGGAAACATATCATAGTACACATGTCAGTGCAGTTTCATTAAAATCACTTCAAATTTTCAAAAGATATTAAGGAGGATGCATTACTTTCAGGATGCCCCTTGTGCATATTGTTAACAAAACTTATAATTACCCTGTTTGAAGTCCAGTTAAAGAAAATTAAGAAAAGGAAATACACATCTGATTTTTCTGTCTTCCACGTAAAGTGTAGTTTGATAATCTTGCCTGTGGGGTACAGTATGTTGTATTTGAAACTGTTTTACTTAAACTGACACGGCAAGAAGTATGCAGCGAAATAACAGAAATGCGACGTACAGTATATGTACGTACAGAGTTAACAACAAGGAAGATGACACCGAATTTTCGGGTGTAATAAGCTCGTCTTTTGAATTCGTTCTGACGCAAATTAAATTTATCAAAGCTATTTAAAGTCAATGGAACTGGTATGGAAAACAATAGTATCTGACGGAAGAAAGAAGTTTTTCAATGGGTTTTTTAATCCCTCAGATATTGCTATAAACGGAATCGTGAGCCACGCCCTCTGGTTGAAGACTTGTGCGTTAAGAAAAACATGAATTTATATGAGAAACATTTCGCACCGGAACCGTTCTCCAACACAGAAACATTTTTTTCAAATCGGACTCTTAAAAACAGAGATATCGAAAAAATGAGATGTAACTTTTCGTCCCCTGGTGGAAAAACCATGCATTATTTTAGGAAGAAAGTATTCCCAAAAGGTTTTTCCATAAGAGCACTATCGGTCCAAGAAAAAAAAATTAGTCGAGTTCTCAGGAGCCCAAATTTTGCTACAATTACATCAGAAGCCGAAATTAACACTTATGCCCCCTGGTGGCCAAACCATTCTTTACCAAACATTAGAAATTATGTGAAAAATATTTTCCATCAGGTCTTGTATGCGATACAGGAGGAATTTTTCAAATCGGAGTTTTAGAAGCAGAAATAACGCAGAAAACGCAATTTACTTCTTGTGCCCCCTAGCGGAAAGTCTATGATTTACTTGAAAATTTTGAATTTATTGGAAAACATTTCGCATCGGAAACACTATCTAAAAAAGAAAGATTTTTTCAAATCGGACTCCTAGAAGTGGAGATATTTACAAAAATAAATAAACATCTACGCCCCTGGAGTAGGAACCATGCATTATTTCAAGAAGAAAATGTTCCTAGAAGGTTTGTCAACATGAGTAGTATCTGTCAACAAACGACTTTTTTTCAATCGAGATTTTGGAAGCTCATATTTTGCTGCAAATACATTAGAAGCCGAAATTAAGACTTACGCCACCTGGTGGCCAAACCATTTTTTACAAAAATTAGAAATTATGTGCAAAGGATTTCTCATCATGAGCTGTATCCGGTGCAGAAATAATTTTTCAAATCGGAGATTTAGAAGCAGAGATATATAGGGGAAAGCAGTTTACTTTTACGCCCTCTAGCCGAAAGTCTTTGAATTACTTGAAACTTTTGGAAATTATTTGAAAAACATGTCACACTGGATACATTATCCAACAAAATAGGAAATTTTCAAATCGGACTCCTAGAAGTAGATATATTGACAAAAATAAGATATACATCTACGCCCACTGGCGTAGAAACCATGCAATATTTTAAGAAGAAAATGTTTCTAAACAGGTTTGTCGACATGAGTAGTATCGGTCTGCAAACGACGTTTATTTCAATCAAGAATTTAGAAGCTCATATTTTGATGGAAATACATCAGAAGCGGAAATTAAGATTTACGCCCCTGGTGGCCAAACCATTTTTTTTTACAAAAATTAGAATATATGTGCAAACGATTTCCCATCTGGAGCTGTATCCGGTTCAGAAAGAATTTTTCGAATCGGAGATTTAGAAGCAGCGATATAGGGGCAAAAGGTAATTTACTTCTACGCTCCCTAGCGTAAATTCTATGAATTACCTGAAAATTTTGAAGTTATATGAAAAACATGTCACAATGAAAACACTATCCAACAAAGAAATTTTTTTCAAATCGGACTCCTGGAAGTAGAGATATTGACGCAAATAAAATATATATCTACGCCCCCTGGCGGAGAAGCTCTGGAATATTTTAAGAAGAAAATATTCCGAAAATGTTTATCGATGTTGGTGGCATCAGTCTACGAAAGAAGGTTTTCAATCGATATTTTAGAAGCTCAGATTTTATGGCAAATACATCAGACGCAAAAATCAACACTTACGCCCCCTGGTGGCCAAATCATTATTTACCAAAAATTTGAAATTATATGCAAAAATTTTCAATCAGGAGGTGTATCCGCTGAAGAAATGTTTTTTCAAATCATTGTTTTAGAAGAAGAACTATCGGGAGAAATGTAATTTATTTTTACGCCCCCTCGCAGAAAATCTATGCGTAATTTGAAAGTGTAACTACATATCTAAAATATTCTTCGACATAAATGGAATCGAAAGATTAAAAGAATTTTTTCAATCGGATGTTTAGAAGCAAATATGTGGAATAAAACGTATTTTTGAATTTGACATCATCTGCATTTACGCCCTCTAGCGGCGAAATTGTAAATCGTAAAAAAAAAAAAAGAAATAAAGGATCACTATTCTCATATTTCAAGTTTCCCAATGCAAAAAGGATTTTTCAAATCGGACTAATAATTGCAGAGATATCGTGGGTACAGACTGACGGACAAACCGGTAACATAAGTACGATCTTTTTTTACAAAAAAGATCGTGCAAATTACTTGGTGAAAGTAATTGAAATATGATCATATAATTGTCCCAATTTCAGATTTCAGTAAAATGAAAGGATCACGGAACTATTTCATTCATGTAAAAGATATGGGGTTAGCTTTGTACCAGAACTCGGGAGTTTGAAAGGTTTTCTTGTGGAGGGGGAGTGTTCTTGTGTCTACTTACAAACTATGTTTTTGGATAAATGCAGATGCAAATTTGGCTTTGTTTTACTTGCGAATATATTCTTCATTCAAAAAAGTGAAAACCACTAAATATAATAAGAAAAGTGGAAAAAAAGAAAGGAAGAAAAAGGACGAATTTAGTAGAATTTATGGCAATAAGTTCTTCTCGAGGTGAGATTTTAGAACAGGAAGAGAGGATACCGAAATTAATGGATTTTCAGAATTCCAATAAAATAGGTTGTCACTAAACAACACTTGAGCCGATGTTTAGGCAACATGTCAATCAAATGCAATAAAATTTTAAGGACGATATCATAGATAGTTATCTGGTCGGGATACTAGGTTTGCGGAAAAGTTCAGCTTAAACGGAATAACATATACTCTTATAATGAACTCGCTTAAACGGAATAATATAGACTGTTATAATGAACTCGCTTTAATCAGTTACAATAAAATTTTGCTACTGAATTCCTTGTAATTTTGCTTTCTGCTCTTCATTAAATGTCATTGGCTAGCACTATGCATTGTGATAAAAGAATTTTCACTTAATGTTATCTCTGCGGTTTTACGAATTACAAAAGTCAAATGTAGCTACGTTTTATCAAACATGATGTGTATTGCAATGATGTGCCAGGTTCTCGTTGAATATAGAATCCCTAAGCGATACTAAAACTATAAACCTGAAATATCGTGTAGAATATTTACTGACATTCAGCATTAGAAGATAATCATATGTGTCGTATATATATATATGACTAGCTACCAGCTCACCGCAAAGTGTTAAATATGTATTTAGGTAAACACCCTATAGTGTGCTTGGAATTTAAAGTGAATAGAGCAAACACATGGCCGATTCTAACAGGACAGAGCAATGTATGTATTGCATGGATTACACTATGATTTCCAAAACACCACCACTGTTACTGAATTATATCACTCACATGGAATGAATGGGAAAGTTTCAAAATTATTTGGGAGCCCAGTGATTAAACAGCAAATTTCTCGCTTGATATGAACTTCTGCATGAGACTTCCGACTATTTCCACAACAAGTGGAATAAATTGCAATTGTACACATCTCTTGTTTACTGAAGAAGCATTTCTGTTTTGTTTTATGCTTCTATTTATGTAGCTGATATACACTGAAGTGACAGAAAAACTGGTACAGACAAGCTTATGCAAAATACATAGCAACGTCACCTATGCGCGTACTCGGTTGCGTCCTCCGAACTGTTTTCGGCATGAGAATGACAAGTAATAACGATTTAAGCGATTTTCAATGCGGTGTCATAGTTGGCGCTAGATGGGTCATAGTATTTCGGAGGTAGAAACGAAGTTCGTATTTTCACGGACGATCATTGCAAGGGTATATCGTGACTACGAGAATTCCGGCAAAACCTCCAACCTACGATACCAGTGTGGCCATAAAAAGACATTGGGTGAACGTGACCACTCTCTGCTGTCAAGAATCGTTTCACACGATAGGCGTACAACTCTCTCGCAAGGTATCTTTGGAATTCAATGCTGGAGCCTCAAAAAGCATCAACGTCCGGACTGTGCAACGTACCCTGTACGATATGGGCTTTGGGAGCCGACGCCCAACTCGAGTCCCTTTGATGGGTGCACGACACAGAGCTATGTACCTTGCTTGGGCGCGGCGACATCGCCACCGGATACTTGATGACTGGAAACAAATAACCTGGTCTGACGAGTCGCATTTCCAACTTTATCGGGCAGATGGAAGGATTCGTGTGTGGCGCAAACCACGTGAAGCCATGGATCCCACCTGTCAACAGGGAACTGTACCAGCTGGTGGGGGGTCCGTAATTGTATGGAGTGTGTTTAGCTGGACTTCACTGAGACCCCTGGTACGTCTACAAGCGTCTGTGACGAGGTACACCCGTTCATGTCCTGCATTCATGCTGATGGATTGGGCCTGTTCCAACAGGACAATGCACCTCCACACAAATGTCGGGACGCCACATTATGGTTAGAGGAGCATTCATCTGAGTTTGGGGTGTTGCCATCCCACCCCAGTCCCCAGATCTGAACGTAATAGAACACATTTGGGATGCCATGCAACGCGCTATCGAACACAGGAATCCTAGACCTCGGAATACACCGCATTTGTGGAACGCTACGCAGGAAGTATGGTGTGCATTGCCTACAACAAATTTCTAGAAGCTAGTGGAGTCCATGCCCCGTCGTATTTCTGTAGTCCTATGCTCCTGTGGGGGACCTACCAAGTATTAGACTGGTGTACCAACTTTCTGGCACTTCAGTGTATATACTATATTATCAAATGCATTCGGACACTTCTAAAAATTTGCATAAGTGCAAAGAACGATTACGCAGGAAGATGCGCAGTGAGTGGGGAAGTACGCATATAACGCTGAGGTGTTCTGTCCTTTGAAGGTGATATGCCGCGTGGATGCGAACTTTCTGAGTTCCAGCGTGGGCTGTTAGTAGGATGTCATTTGAATAACGTTTCCGTACGGAGCATTTCAGCTAAACTAAACATAACAAAATCGACTGTAAGTGATGTCGGGAAGAGATGGAAACAGGACGGTGAAATTACAGGAAAAGAAAACGTTCACGAAGGCCACACAAACTGATGGAACATGACACAAGATCCATGGTAAGAAATGTTAATAAATCTCGTTCTTCCTCTGCCATTTGCATCGCTGCTGAAGTAGGAAATGCTTGTAATGGCTCGGTTAGTACCATAACTATCCGCAAAGAGTTGCACAGTGCAAGGTATTATGGTAGAGCAGCGACATACAAGCCACACATCACTACAGTCAATGCGAAGCGCCATTTGGAGTGGTGTGCCCCCTGTCGTTCCTTGAATGTGAGTGACTGGAAAGCTGTTCTTTGGAGTGATGAGTCAAGTTTTTTCAGTCTTTCAATCTGATGAGCGTGTTTGGATTTGGCGAAAGCCCGGCGAACGATTTTCGTCGGACTGTGTTCTTCCAAGTCTTAAGTTCGGCGGAGGCTCCATCATGGTATGGAGTTGTTTTTCGTTGATGGGACTCGGCCCGTTGGTTACTATACCACAAACCATGAACTCTGAAGTGCACCTTGACGTTCTGAATAATTCTGCCTTACCAATAATGTGGAAGTATTTTGGAAATGACTGTTGTCTCTTACAACACGACCGAGCTCCCTGCCACACTGCACGGCATGTGAAGGACTGACTGGTTTCTTGAAAAGGAAGTGAACTTTTTAGATTGGCCCGCCCAGTGTCTTGAACTTAATCCCATAGGAGACCTTTGGGATGAACTGGAGCGAAGGACACGAAATCGACCGTAACGACCGTCTTCGCTCTTCACTCTGGCAGCAGCTTTGCAGGACGAATGATGAGCCATTCCTATCGAGACCTCCCAGAATTTGGTTAATAGTATACTCCGAAGAGTTGCTGCTATCATACTTTCAAAAGGTGAACCCACGAACTACTAATTGTTATAATAAAGCCATTTGTCCCAAAACATGTGATGGCCGAATACTTTTGATAATATACAGGGCGGCACGTAAGTCCAGACCCATGGGAGTTTCTCACATTTGTGTTTCATCTTTTGCAGTGCCACATTACCTTAACACAGAGTTTCCCAAACATTGGATTGACCGCCGAGGACACGTTAAGTGTCCTACAAAGCCCAGATCTCACTCCGCTTAATTTTTATTTGTGGGGTTACCTGAAAGCCGTGGTGTGGAAGGTCAAACTTCAAAGCATTCTCGAACTTAAAAAAAAAAAACGCATTGTGCAGGCGTGTCAGCAGATTCTCGCGAGAGTGATCCATAAAGTGCTGCAAGAGTAGTGACTGCGTCTTCATCTACGTGCGTAACACAGTCACTCTTGCCGTGTGAGCCGTGTAACATTCCACGGTAAAGATAGGAGCTATGCGCTGGCCGGCTCGTTTCCAGAGACGTATGCGCTGTCCATCGATGTCAAGTGAAAACCAAGACCATTATTGAAGACCACACGACGCCACTGTACACCACGCCACGTTGATCAGGCCCGACACCACTGCAACCGGTGCCTGCCAGGTTGCTAATTAATGGTAAGTGGCGGAGTGGCCTCCCCTAATGTAGTCTCCGTACCGCAAGTCGTCTGGCCAACGGTCCTGATGGCCTCTTCCGCACCGGTAGACAAGGGAACATGGCCACGGGTAGTTCAGAGCGACGAATTTGGTTCCGTTGATGCGGCTCTCACAATCGCTGTATCATCGCGTGTGACGTGCCAGCTCTGCAGGACGCACACGACATTGAGACAGATAGCAGCGACACCGAACGTGCTCGTAGCTCAGTTGGTAGAGCGACTTCTTCCGGAATAAGTGGACACTGGTTCGATTCCCGGCGTGGACTAAAAATGACGGAGAAATTTACTTCGTTATAATATAGCCCGAACTTCCCGGATGACCCGGCCGTTAAAGATCTCGCAATGGTGTGATGTTCTTTTTTTTTTTTTTTTTTTATTTGAGGTTTAACGACCACCGTGGGCAACTCAATGGGCTATAAGCAGTCTCCCGTCCCTAATTTAGGGCCACTGGCTCCAGGGAAGGGAGAGAGCCAGTGCCAAAAGACAAAAACAACATCCATGCCTCACCGGGATTCGAACCCTGACCCTTTTGGGGACGAATGATCAGAGGCCATCGCTTAGACCACTGCGCCACTGGAGCGGCGATGTTCTCTCCACACCGCAAGGTAGGAAAAATAAGAGAATCCCTTCTTCAGCGCTTCGAAAAATAAAAAGTGTGTGATGTTGCATTCCACACACCAGATTGACTGGGTGTTCTCAAGTGCACGTTCTACAGCGGATGGCTGCCTGCAACGATTCATGGTCACGGCTGACCCGTGGGCCATGCCACAGGCCCTTTTTCGTGGGTGGGTGGGGGAGATGTGACGTGCCTGCCCTGCAGGACGCACACGACATAAAGGCAGATAGCAGCGACAACAAACATCCGCGTAGCTCAGTTGGTAGAGCGACTTCTTCCGGAATAAGACGGACTCGGGTTCGATTCCCGGCATGGACCAAAAATGACGGAGAAATTTACTTCGTTATACGCGTTCTGTTGTTCTCGTTGACCGTCCACTGCCCGCATACCTCTGGGTTGTGTTCTCTTCGAACCATTGGCGCCAACATCGTCAGATTGCCTCTTCTCTCCCACACAAATGCCTGGTGATTCGGCGACTTGACCAACCGGTCTCTCTCAGCCCAATTATACATCCTCCCCCATTCTCTCTCAACTGTTCGTATTTTGCACGGTTCCGATATGAAGGCATACCCCCCCCCTCCCACCTGCCGTCACCGAAGGTTAATGCGACTGCAATTCGCTGTCACCATTGTCCGTGCGTGCGACCTTTGCTCTTGATATATACCCTTGTCGATGCGCTGTTCCCATGCGTTGTGGAGGGCCACTATTAAGTTACTGGCCGTTATTTTTTTCATGTGAATATTCGGCCCTGAGGTACTTGCATGCAGGATCGAACCATTTTCCGCGGTACTTCTAGTTTTTCTTATTTTCTTTTGGCATAGGGTGTATAACCATTCAAATTTCGTTGAACTCTGAACGCAATAGTCAGATGTAAATCTATTTCTATGTATTTTACATGATGTGCCCAACCGAGTTTAATCATTTCTTTGATGCGACAGTTGAAATATCCTTGATGTATTTCTTTTTTATGTTTTTTGTATCCATGTATTTCAATACTTTGTTTTTTGATTGGAGGTTTAACGACCACCGTGAGCAACTCAATGGGCTATAAGAAGTCGCCCGTCCCTAATTTAGGGTCAATGGTTCCAGGGAAGGGTGAGAGCTAATGCCGTAAGACAAACACAACATCCATGCCTCACCGGGATTCGAACCCCTTCCGGACGTATGGTCATAAGCCCCACTGTTCCACCGGGGAAGCTTTCAATACTTGCTGACTTCGAACAAATCTTACGTAAGTAATATAACAAATGAACCAATCCAGAGCGCAAACGCATTTACTTGCCCTTAAAAGCTTTATCAGTTTTGAAATTAATTTAGCAGTTCAGTCTAAACATGAAGGACTGATGCATGAAACCTTTGTACTAACAAACATTCGTCGAGAAAAGAAGAAAGGTAAGGTAGTATCTACAAAAACGAATGAAGAAAAATTTACGCTTCACTCCTAAAGTATGACAAATGAAATTGCAGTTTCAAGATACGACGTTCTTTTCAAAAGTAAGGAGAATATATTGAAAACCCAAATTTAATTTACATTACGTGATTATCCTTCTCATCCGTTTAGGAACGGACGCGCTGAGCTACATGATTCTGCTTATTGGAAGGAATCCGGAAACTGTTCTTTCACGACAACCTTAAGTACCTCATGTAATTTTTTTTGAACTTTAAAAATGTCGATCTATCATTTACAGGTTCGCAGCACCATGAAAAATATTTAATTGCAGTTTCGAAAATCATTTCAGCAAAGCAATGTCGTAGAGAAAGGTGATGCTTTGATAAATGTATTTTATATGACGGTAAAGTCTTTCTGACACTTATAACGAAGTAAATTTCTCCGTCATTTTTGGTCCACGCGGGAATTGAACCCGAGTTCACTTATTCTTGAACAAGTCGCTCTACCAACTGAGCTACGCAGATGTTCGTTCTTGCTGCTATCTGCCTTTATGCCGTGTGCGTCCTGCGGGGCAGGCACGTCACATCTCCCCCCCGAAAGTGGGCCGGGGGCATGACCCACGGGTCAGCCGCGACCATGAATCGTTGCAGGCAGCCATCAGCTGTAGAACGTGCACTTGAGAACTTTCAGTCAATCTGGTGTGTGGAATGCAACGTCACACACATTTATTTTTCGAAGCGCTGAAGAAGGGATTCTCTTATTTTTCCTATCTCGCGGTGTGGAAAGAACATCACACCATTGCGAGATCTTTAACGGCCGGGTTATCCAGGAAGTTCAGGCGCCATTATAACGAAGTAAATTTCTCCGTCATTTTTGGTTCACGCCGGGAATCGAACCCGAATTCACGTATTCCGGAACAAGTCGCTCTACCAACTGAGCTACGCAGACGTTCGTCCTTGCTGCTATCCGCCTTTATGCCGTGTGCGTCCTGCGGAGCAGGCACGTCACACACTATTCAAAATGCTCTGCGTTTTGCACAAAACGTTTCTCATCTTTAGATAGTGAAAATTACCTATATATTGAGCTTTTTTGATGTAACATACACCACTCAACAGAAATTGCCCCACCCAGAAGGAAAGAGGATAGATTGCTGAAATCAAGCTTGCAAATAGGAATTCATAAGAGTTTACTTGACGTTATTTTCGGCCACGTACAGTGTTTATCAGAAGAGATAATGCAGCACTATGGGTACGCCTTAGTAAGTTGTTGTACCTCCGCGAAAGGCAATACAGGCACAGCAATACGGCGTGACAATGAGTCATACACTCAACGGATATTGCCCTGAGGAAGCACGGTTGACTTGTTCCCATAATGCATCGAGATCGTACGCAGGCCGATTTGATTGCAGACAATGCGGTCCTACAGGTTTTCGACTGGGGATAAATCGGGCCATTTTGCTGGACATGGCAGTGTTTGAAGATGTTGCAAACATTGTCTGGAGACCACAGCGATCTCCAGACATTATTATGCACTTCATTTTCCAGCATGATATGGGCGTTATCTTGTTGGAAAAGTGGATGCTGTAGGCAATTCAGGAACGATATCAAAATGGGCTGTAAGACCTCGCTCACGTTTCGCCCAGCTATCAGTGTGTCCGTGATGCGGACAATAGGTGTCCTGCTGTCATGCGCAATTGCACCCCATACCATGATGCCTGCCTGACTGGTGGTGTGGCTGTGGCGAACGAAATATGCATCCGTCCGCTCACCAGTGTGTCGTCAGACACGGACCCGTCGATCGTCAGCACCCAGACAGAAACAGGATTCATCACTAGTGACCAAAGTGGTCCAGTCGTGACCCCAGTTCGCATGACTTCAGCACCAAGCCAGACGAGCGCTGCGATAGCTGGCAGTCAATGACAGTCGACATAACGGTTGTCTACTGTGCATGTTTGCCATACCTAACCTTCGATTTACATTTCGGGTCGTTATCACGACGTCCATGGCCATTTACATAGCACGTCGAATATCAGCTCCAGTGACGAACGAGCGTGTCGAACCACCAGCCGATCCAGGCATGCTGACGTCTGTTCGACTGCCCACTGCCGCTCCGAAGCATGTACGAACCTTTCTGTAGCCACTGGTGCTAACAAAGTCCTACAGTTCATGCATCCGATTGCACATGCGCAGCAATGCGATTTGTAGACCAGACCGCTTTACACATGTCTACAATTCTTTCTCTCTGAAACGCATCCAAATGGCGAAACGTTATGAAGATCCCAGTGTTTATTCTTTCTCTCCGAAACGCATATAATGTCTTGAAACGTCATTAAGATCCCAGTGTCTTGGGGCGGATTGTCACCGGCGACGAGACATGGGTTCATCACTGTGAACCCCAAAGCAAGTGACAAAGCATGCAATGGAAACACCCGTGTTCTCCACTAAAGAAGAAATTCATGTGACAACCCTCCGCCAAGAAAAATCATACTGACCTTCTTTTGGGACATGAAGGGTCCCATTCTGGTGCATTTTCAGGGACACGGACAAACAGTGACCAGTGCAACGTATGGTGCTGTGCTTAGAGAGAAACTGAAACTTGCATTTGGCAGCAAACGGAGAGGAATGTGATAAAAACCCCGTGTTGCTGCACCATGATAACACACGTCCCCATATAACGACCGCAACGGTGAACAAAGCAATGTAGCTACCGCAACGGTGAACAAAGCAATGTAGCTACCGCAACGGTGAACAAAGCAATGTAGCTACCGCAACGGTGAACAAAGCAATGTAGCTACCGCAACGGTGAACAAAGCAATGTAGCTACCGCAACGGTGGAGGCAATGCAACAACTGCTGCTTGACAGTCTTCCGCATCCCTTTTACAGTCCTGATCTTGCGCATTGCGATTATCATGTTTTCGGTTCACTTAAAATGCTCTGCACGGACCCAGGTTCATCTCTGATAATGAAGTTAAGGTAACAATGCAGACCTGGATTCCGGAGCTGTCGATAAGTTTCTGATACCAAGGAATGAAAACGTTGAACCATACAAGAAGTGCATTGACCTACAGACGAACTACGTCGAGAAGTGAAATAACCGTTATGTTTATTTGCTCGCAGTTACCTGTATTAAAAGGTCTGCTTCCTTTACCTTTTGATTCCCCCTCGTAGAATAAAATGGGGGGAGACGGGGCACCGGGAGAGATGGCGTGGAGCGTATATTTCAATACATCGACGCTAGATGGCTCTGGTGGTACAGTCGACATCTGCAGTGTGGAGGAGACCGTCGACTGTGCTGGTTGGTGTTTCGTACATATCACTCTTTGGCTAACTACAGCTACGTTTTTTTGCTATGTGTATTATTCTGTACCCCCGAAATTAGTACCAAAAATGTACCCTCAAATTAGTACCTTTAATATTGAGAAGAGTTGAATAAAGTGATTTTATTTTCTTAATGGGTGAGAGTGAAAGGGTCCATCAGTGTTTATTATTAAATAATATGGAGGGGGCTTATTGCTTATTTAGAAGTAACATGGGGATTGGGGTTGTATATTTTTCTTCTTCAAAGATTTAAATATTACACTGAAGAGCAATTAAATTAGAGACAGCTGGCGTTATGCAAATGTGGCGCTGTAGGCGGCCCTGTAAACGGAAACGACAAGACGTATGCAGCGATCCGACAATATAAGGAGTGATGCGACGTGTATCAGTAAGAGTCGGACGCAATATGGGTAAGACGAAGGATCTAAGCGCATTTGATCGTGAGCAAATTGTCGAGGCCCGACGAATGGGTCACTCCATCCCGGAAGTCGTGCAGGCACTGGGATTTTCGCGAGCCACTGTGTCATGGGTGCACCGTGAGTACATCGAATCCGGTAAAACTATCCCTGCAAGGGCCAACTACCGTGGACAACAGCGTTTGGGTGAGCGGGGTCATCGTCGGCTAGCTAGCATTGTAACAGCGAATAGACGGGCTACAGTGCAAGAAATCACTCGGCAATTTAACGCTGGTGCACAAAAACGTAAGCAGCCACACCATCCAGAACCATCTCCTCGCTATGGGGTACAGAAGCCATCGTCCCACGAGGGCACCGCTGCTGAACGCACATCACAGGGTGCAAAGATTAGCGTGGGCGGGGGAACATCGCCACTGGACCCTAGACATGTGGAAAAATGTTGCCTGTACTGATTAGTCGAGATTCACGTTGGTACATGCTGATGGCAGGATACGAGTACTGCGCAAACCACATGAAGCGATGGATCCTTCTTGCCAGCAGGGCACTCTTCAAGCTGGTGGGGGTGGCATTCTCGTCTGGGAACTGTTTACGTGGACTGAAATGAGACCCCTGGTACGTATCATATCGCCCCTCACAGGTCAACGTTACCGGCATATCCCGGACGACCATTTGCTCCAATTTGGGCGTCTTCAACATCTCACTGGGGACCTCATCCTGCAACAAGGCAATGCACCGTGCCATCGCTCCCGAATTGTACTCAACCAACGTGACCTCGCTTCCTTGGACAGCTAGGTCACCTGACCTCAATCCAATTGAGAGCATCTGGGATGCCATCGAGAGAGATGTCCGAGGCTCTGACTCCCCTCCATCAAATCTTCGTGAACTGTGGGAGCTTGTTCAGGGGTCGTGGATCCGTATGGCTTCCCAACGCTTCCGGTGTCGAGTCCATGCCGAGACGAATCGCCGCCGTCATCAGGGCGAAAGGTGGTGCTACACGTTACTAGACAGGTATTTCTAATTCAACTGCTCTTCAGTGTATATAGTTACGTTTGGGATTGGAGATTCTGTGTTCGGTTCTGTGTTCTTTGTAGCAACGGGTTTTCATGGGCTACATGTGATTATTGGTTCCATGTTTTTAGTAGCGATTTGAGTTCGAGTTATGAAGCGGCATTTATCTAGAAAGCATCATTTTGGGTTTGAGGCGGCAGCTCGGTATTGACACTTTGTTGATGTAATTTGTTTGTTTCTATTTTGAGTAGTATATTGATGAGAAGGGTAAAAGAGCAGTATGTAGTACGATTGATTTCCAATTAATAAGAGAAAGATTTATTTAATAACAGTTGTGTTAGGGGTGGTGTTAGTGATAGTGGTGTATGTCTTGTTTTTAGTAGTTTGAATAAAAGGTGATAACATAGAAAACGCTGTTGCTGCTTATGAGTGTGGATTCGATCAGATGACAGGTTCTCGTATGAAATTTCCTTACAGTTTTTTTTTAATCTCTGTTTTGTTTTTAGTGTTTGACGTGGATATCACTCCTTTGATTCCTTTACGATTTGTAGTTGTAAGTGGGTTGGGGATGGCAGGGTTGGGAATATTTATGATTATTTTGTATTGGGCGTTGTTATACGAATATTTTAATGGTGTTTTGGAATGGGCGGAGTAGAAATTTCTAAGTCTTAAACTTAGTGCACTAATATGCCACAAGAATGGAAAATTTAAGCAATTTCAGTATAAATGAAAGGAAGGGTGTTTTGATTTGTAATCAGAACGAGACATTTTAGTTTCCTGTGTAGTAGATTTTTATTAATATATTTATGGGATTCAACCGGCAAATATGTAGAGTACTACACGTGGGTGCGTTCCGCCAGGTTAATGTAAAACAGTAATGTAGGGAAGGGCGTGCCATCTCTACACAAGTATCGAGAGAGTTGGAGCAGTGAATGTCAGGGAGAGATGGCGCATATCTAAATGAACCTCAAATCAGCGTACATCAATAGTAGCATGTTTTTGAAGTGGTTTAAAGAAATGTTCATACCAATACGATTACCCGGGAAAAACTTGCTTCTTCTCGATGGGCATACATCGCATGACAATGAGTTGAACTTGCACAAGTCGCTGTTGAAAATTATGTTGTCATTACTTCTCTTCCAAGCTACACAACCTATGCTCTTCAGCCATTAGATAAGTCATTCTTCGAACCATCGAAACATTACTACAACGTAGAAATCCAAACATCCTTCAAAAGCAAAGGAAAAAACGGCGTTAAGCGACACATGGTCGGACAGTTGCTCGGACAACCTTGGAATAAAGCAGCATCTGTCGGAAACGGGCTTGCTGCTTTCAAGAAATGTGGAATCTACCCATTACAGCCACATGCCATCCCCGGCCTTTTTTCACAGTGGCAGATGCAGCAATATGTTCTTTGCTTACCTCATCTTCTTCCAGCAGCATTCCGACGACAAATACAACTTCAACAGACAGTAACACGCTAGCTGCTATTCCTTCGACTTCAGGGACTTCTGCATCCCAAATTATTCCTCAGCCAAACACATTCCCAATATCTACTCCAACTAAACGAAGTAACCCAACTTCAAGTGCAGAGTCAACACCAACAAAAGTTCTGAAGAAAGTCAATTCTCTACCAAAACTAAATATCCATGCCGTCGTATCATAAAGGAAGCTTTCTGCCAATGAGCTCACCTCACCGGATTATATTGCAAAAGTGAGATACACGAAACAAAAGAAGAAGGAAAAAGAAAAAGACAATACAATGAAAGCCGAAAGGGAAGAGCAAAAAATAAGAGTGGAAACTAGACGTGATGTTGCGGTTCAAGATCAACCCGAAAACCAGATCATAGACGATACACATAAATGCTCAGAGTGCTGGGATAATTAGTACCTCACCCAGAAAACGGATGACTGGGTTCAGTGTTTGGACTACAAAAGATGGCTTCATGAATCCTGCACCTTATATGGAAGTGTTTGCAATGACTGTGGACGAGAAAATCTCGAAAGAAACATCTTCTTTGGAGGAAAAACTGAAAATCTTTTTAATTGATTTGTGCCTTTGTACAGTGCGTATAAGGATCTGTTCCTGTTACTTGTTGTCTTAGTCTAAGTAAACATAGATTATCTGGACTGTTCTCCATTTTTTTGTTAATAGCCAATGTATCTATAATTTTATTACTACACTTTTTAAAGACAACATAACTGATGTTATCACATCATATGTATTTGCTTTTTATTTGTAAATAGTCTGTGTTCTACTAATTCTTCGTTAAAATTTTCTTTGCTTTTTTAATTTTTTACTTGTAAATGCTGAATAAATCTTCTAAAAAATGTTTCTCAACTATAATAATTATAAAACGTTAATTTTAAGGGCCATATGTCTTTAAATGTTTTGTTTAATGACATGTGCCATCTATATTAAAAAAAATGTCAAGTGCACCATCTCTCCCATATACTCAGGGAAAGATGGCGCATTTGACCTTTTTTTAAATACGTACTTATAAAAGGTTCAGATGCTAACAGTGATTAATATCTGGGTACATTACACGATAGAGCAAAAGTTATAAAAGACATCTATCACATAACCTTTTCTTTTGAATAAGTTTGCGATCTGGGACGAAATCGTAGGTTTCCAGGTCAGCCAAAAAACCATGCTTGAAGTAGTTCACTGTAGAAGAAGAAATTCTTATTAATTTCAGACGACCTGTGGAAGCAGTAAGCAAATCTTTCTCGAAACTCACTACCAGGAGATTGATTTATCGTTCTGGAGCCAGTATAGTCTAAAAGCTCAAATTTGCCGGTGATAAGTATGGGACCCACATCTTTTTTCTATGGAGTCAGATATTCTACCGCTTGAACTATACCCACGAAGGCTTATTGCTGCAACTTGCTGTTTTGACATCTGCGTTACCTCTGAGGTAGATACGTCACAGAGCTGGTATAAGTGCTCGCCTGTCACTGAATTAGGGCCACTGCTTTAGAGCATAGAAAGAGCCATAAGAGAAGAGTACTACCACCCATATAACGACCAGGATTTCATTCGGATCCTGTCCTAGACGACTAGCCAGAAACGGTCGGGCAAAAAAGAAATCGGTCACCGGAGTATCCGTGTGTGATATCATCGCACGTCTATTATAGGCTACTCAACAAAAGGCCCGGAATAGAGCTGCGCCATGAAACGGAGTCTGTGCAAAGTGGCTCCACTTGTCTGGAACTAGTCAAACCGGTTCCTGGTGGTAAAGGTCAGTCTCCTACAATAGCCCATGTCATATAAAACTGGATCGAGCTCACATCTCTCATACAAATCGAAATTTCATGAAAATATGGTCTTGTCCCGATTAATTGGCTCACTACACTAACAAGAACATCAATGCCAGTCCGCCGCCCCGGTGGTCTAAGAGCTGGCTTATGGCCATTTGTCCGAGAAGGTCCAGTTTTGAATCCCGGTGAGGAATGGATGTTATGTTTGTCTTACGACACTGGCTTTCTCACTTCCCTGGAACCAGTGACCTTAAATTAGGGACGGGAGACTGCTTATCGCCCATTGAGTTGCTCACGGAGGTCTGTTAACCCCCAATTAAATAAAAAGAAATGCGAGTCCTAATACTTTTGGATTAGACAATGAGTATCAAATTGGCTCTGTGCAAAGCGGAAAACTGGCGTACACGTAAAAGATGTCCACCATCACTCATACCGTATTCCCATTGCATAAGGAAATTGCCACTAAAAAGCTTTTATACAATATTTCGTGCCCACGTTCGGACATTTTGGCTTTCAGAATTGAATTCATATAAAATTTATCATTTCATGAACTGCGGTTTAATACATTCTGTAAGCTTTTTGTCTGAAGCCGTGCACATTTGGAAAAATGGATACAACATCTGGTAGAACTTGAAACATTTCCAATTTTTTCTTCGCTTGGATGTCTTGCAGTTTAACGAAATATAACAGGATTTAAATCTGTAAGGAATCGTCCTTCCTAATTACTTCCTAATTAGAAAATATATGAAGATCTAAGGCTAATCAGAAATCGTCCGTTCCCACTGGTTGCAGAGAAGTGGGAAACCGGCGTCGTAGTCATACTCACCATTCATGTCTCATGGCGATAAGCGTGTTTCTTACTTAAAAATAAATTATGTGCTGTCTGTGGGATAAAGTCTTTGAGCTCTAAACCCTCCAAAATAATTCAAAGATCATCTCAAGTCTTTGTGAGCCCATTCTGTTTCTGAAATCAGGTTTTACACTGTTCGCTGCTGAGAATGTTCTTTCTACTTTTAAATTTGATGTTGGAAATACTTTTAAGATGATGATTACTAAAGAGCGGCTGGTATTATTTATTTTTATTTAGAACTTGTCACCGCATAACTGAAAAATTGCTCTGCTCTTAGACTAAATGCTCATTATTAAAAATAATTGCCCTCTTCTTTTAGGTAGCTTTAAAACTTGCATCGCAAAAAAGTGTTACACAAATCTCAAATTATATCGCAACTCCGTGGAATCGAAATGCGATATGATACAGGCAAAAATATCTTGGTATACACTTAGGTAAAAACACATGCTTTCTGTTATTGCTAAGAGATGAGCTAAAATGGTCGCCAATTTAAACAGTATGATTCTGAATTACAAATAAAATAAGAAAATGAAGACTGTAGAACAAATAAAGCTTTCTTCTTTGTTTGTAACATGATAATTTCAAAATTTGGATAACCAGCTTTATTTCCGCATCTGCAATGGTTGCTTCTGACACGGTGTGAATAACAAGGAAACGGCTCTCCGAATAGATTTGATCTCAATGCTTTCCACTTTTACTCAGCGCAGAAGGTCTGCTTAGATGTGCGTCATAATCAGAACGGCGTCTCTTTAAAGCGAACCTAATGCACTCTACTTGGCGGAACTTCAGATTGCTACTGCTGAACTAGAACCTCATTTCGGAAAGACAATTAGTATTCCTTACTGCGGTATTCCTTAGGATCATTGTGATGTTAGAAGACAAACGAACCTCTTCTAACAAGATGACGGTCCGCAGAGGGCAGAAAGGAATCATGTAATGCTGGCTTCTAATCATGACATTCATCGTGTGTTCAATGTGTCAAACGACTTTGACAATCGAAGGAGTAATGTATCAACTCCATGTTCATCCATTATATTTCGTATTTCGCAGGCAGTTAGTTTTACAAGCTCCGTGATTTTACTAACATATTTTTGCTCCAATGATTTGGCGTGGTATTGTTTCAGATATACAACTTTGAGGAATTGGTCGAGGTCATTTTTCAAAAGTTTACAAATTGGAATATAAAATTTCAAATTTTAGATACGATTTGTATTATTAGTGTTTTTTTTATCAGCATTGCACAAAATACAAAGGAAAGACGAATTTTTTGGTATTTCTCCTGAAAGTGGTAACAGTACACTTGAAATTTGCGGGAATCAGAGTATAGTATTATTTGATGTCAAAGCGAAACACTTTCAAATATTTTACCTAGTTCGTCTTCACTAAAAGCTTAAGCCATGTCATTTAAATTAAATTTTCTTCAGAGAATGGTTTTTTTGCCTTGTCTACTCTTTTAGGAATGGCAAATGAGAAACTCACAGCTGCCTCTTGAGTTTTTGTTACAGATGTAAATATATATGCGACGTACAACAGAGGTGGAGTACCGCATGTAATAATTCGTCGGTGTAGCTTAATTGGGAAAGAATTCTGCTCCGCAGCAGAAGGATGCGGGTTCCAGCCACGTAACCGGCAAAAGGTGCATTTTTACATTGGCGTCCGATTGTGGAAATGGATCAACTGGCCGTTTGGTTCTTCGAAAAATGTTTGATGTTCCTTCCACATATCGTCTGGAATTAGCGAGAATTCCATCTTTTACAGAGAGTTAATTGAAGCATGGCTTGCCTGCTGACCCAGAAACTAAGGATTCAGTCCCAGCCCTTTCTCAAAATGGGGATATAGGTGACGTACTACAGAGGTGAAGCACAAGTCAAGACGACGAAGTTGCAGCGACAAGTTCTGTCGGTATAGCTTAATTGGGAAAATATTCGGCTCCGGAGCAGGAGGATCCTCGTCACCGGCAAATTTTTATTTTTGTAATATTCCTTTGCTTTGTAAATTTACTTTTTAAGTTCTATACTAAATTGATCCTGAATTATTCTGTGCAATTCAAATACGTTGTTCTATGTAAAGGAGTATAGTTCCTCTTAAGAACATATTTTTTCTTAACTTCTTTAGTCTGAGAACAAACCGAACAGCCCAGTTTTCTCTTAATTGTGATAAACAAATAATGACTTTCCCATTGTTCTTGAAAATCATGATTTTCACTCTAAATACCTCATTTTTTAGACACAGAAATTCTCGTTTGTTTCGGAACTAAAAGCTCTTATGTACTTCAAAGAAAATTGAAATTATTGTAGATTTTACACAAACAAACTTTTCTGAACCAATTTTCATTACCACCTACAAATACAGGATTTTATATCAAAATAATGGAAACGCTGTAGAGACCTTTTTTGTGGAGAAATGTATGCCCACGTTAGACTTTCGTAACAAAAGCAATCGGACATGGAATAGACTTATATAAGTCATGCACATAAGATAATGGAATTCAGAATAATTCTTCTTGTTAAATATGCTCTAACTGTGCAAATGATGTTGGAGATTGAAAGTGGGATCTGACTTTTCGCTCCATATATTACAACAAATGCTCAACAATATTGAGGTGTGAAGATTGTGGTGGCAAGGGTAGCTGCTGTACCTCATCCTCATGCTCTGCCAAACCACAACTTGGCACGTTTAGCACAATGCAGAAGTGCTTAATCTGTTTGAAACCAGGGTCGTCCATAGAGAACAATGCCTGCAGCACTGGGTTTCTCTGAAAGGTTGGCCCCAACATTAATCTCTCTGGAAGGTTGGCAGTCCCCAAGAATGGATTCGTACGTTGCAGATGCGACACGACCCTACAGAATAACCAATGGCTCTAAGAAATTTCATAGTATGGCACCCTATAGCATCAGGCATACATAGCCATGCTTCACGGTTGGAGCCCAGCAGTCGGAGTGGTATGGTTTTGCAAGTTTTAGCCAGTCTTGCACTCTAAAAGTGGTGGAAAACAACGTGAAGCACGATTCGCAAGATCAACCCAGTTTTTATGTGATTTTCGCCTCCTCACACGATTTGTTGCATTGATGTTGGTGATCAGAGGTTTGTAGATTGAGGCACGGCAGTAAATACCAGTACGATGGAGTACCGACGATCTTTTATGACGGAAACGGTTCAACTCTGCTACTATTTGTGACGCCGTGGTTTTGTGCTTCTGTTGCACAATCCATCCCAACGTTCCAGTATCCCTATCTGACATCTTTGTATCGGGTCCACAATTTGCACATTTGAGGCAACGCTGCCGTATCCTTTTTGATAGGTAGTCATAATCTTCAATACAGTTTCTCGTGTTACACCTGCTATTTCTACCGTTCTAGTTAGTGTAGCTCATGCAAGAAGCGCACCAATGATTATGCATTGCCGATAATTACTCCACAACAGCTGCGGGACCTCTAAGTAATAAGTGACATTATACTGTACCTCGTAATTCACATCGCGGGTGACGTCGTTCCTGTGATTAGCATGGGTATGTAACGATTGGTCGACAAACTGTTGGTCGACATAACGATTGGCCGACAGTAACGATTGGTTGGCATAACGATTGGTTGGCATAACGATTGGTCGACAGAAATGATTGGTCGACATAACGATTGGTCGACAGTAACGATTGGTCAACAGCACGTTTGACCGACATAACGATTGGTCGACCTAACGATTGGTCAACAGCACGTTTGACCGACATAACGATTGATCGACCTAACGATTGGTAGATATAACGATTAGCCGACGGAAATTAGTCGACATAACGATTGGTCGACATAACGATTGGTCGACATAACGACTGGTAGATATAACGATTAGTCGACATTGGTCGACATAAAATGGTAAACGGAACTTGAATTTTTTTTTTTTTTTTTGAATAAGTTCAAACAGTTTGGCGGTAAATTGCCCCACCGGAAGATTGCTACACATCTTTCAGCAACCCGGAAAATTGTCACACGCAGAAAAATTTCCCCACCGGAAAATTGCCACATGGTTTTCATTAAAGGGACGAGCATAAATCACCGTTCGTCCGAGAAACGCTTTGAATGTGTGGCAATTTTCCGGAGGGGCAATTTTCCGAGTTTCCGAATTATGTGCGGCAGTTTCCCCAAGGTGTCTATATATAAAGTGCCCCGGAACCCTTTCGGAAATAACATCATTCAGAAGGCCCTTTATATAGATTTCCCTTAGAGTACAAAAGATGACACGAGGGGCCTATTTGGAAATAATATGTTATAATGCTGTACGTTCTAAGGACAACATTTAAAAACAAAATATTTCTAAGAAGGAACGTTACGTTTTGAGGTCAGTACGTTCTGAGAGGTACCGCTGCGAATGTAAACCATAATCTTCTGAACCAATGGCTATCTCGACCAATCGTGCTGTCGACTAGTCGTTACGTTCGACTGATCGTTATGTCGACCAATCATGCTGCCGACCAATCGTTATTCGACCAATCGTGCTGCACCGGATTTGCATACCGCTCATTGCGTGTTCTCCAGTAGCAGTTGGTGTTTCCACTGTTTAGATGAACTCCTGTAAGAACGTAAAGCACAAAGTAAAAGAAGGAATTTGACGGTTACGGTGCATTAGTTCCTTGTTCGTCTTCTGTTCTGTTGAGAACTTTGGAGCCAATCGGTTGGCACTATCCTCTCTGGTAGGTTCGTCTTTTGATTTGTGGTTCTGTGTACTCACGTCAATAAACGGTTGACTGCCAGGTTTCTCAGAGAAATTAACAAACACATACACCAGTTTTTTATAATATTTATAGTTCCATAAATTAAAATGTATTTAAATTTTTGAAAATTATTAAATAAATTAAATATATTATAACATTTCATTTATTCGTACAAAAGTTTGCGTTTTGTTTCAAGCATAGAAGCATATCGAGTACAACATTTGAAATATGATCACGCCTTATGTACAAAGTTGCATTGTGGCAAAAGGTAACTAGGAGCATATAGCTGAAAGTGATCCCAATCATTTTGCAATGAAATAAATATTAATTTCATTTACTAAAAAGGAATGATTATTGGCCTATAAAAATAAGCTGTTGGTTGATATACAGGGTAATTCAGCTAAGCGTGCGCAAACTTCTGGGAGGGGTAGGTTGCACAAAGACAAATCGGAATCAGATAGCAATGCAGGGTCGGAAACGCCATCTTCAGGCAGTAGATGGCGTTGTTCGGACGCGAGACTGCTCATACATTCTTTCAGGATACCGTCATTTGTAAACCGCCTGCACAGGTAGTAGGATGGCTGAGTTCACGAACGCGGAAATGGCTGATATGCACCTTGCATACGGAGCAGCGGACTGCAACGGACTAGTCACCGTGCGACTGTACCAGCAGTTACCGGATATTTCGGGAGGTCGTCTTGCCAGAGCTATTGAACGAACATCAGGTTCCTCAGTCGCTACGCCGTGCAATGCGGTTCCAGCACGATGGGTCCCCACCTATTTTTATTTTTTTTACTTTTTTTATTGGAGGTTTAACGACCACCGTGAGCAACTCAATGGGCTATAAGCAGTCGCCCGTCCCTAATTTAGGGTCACTGGTTTCAGGGAAGGGAGAGAGCCAGTGCCGTAAGACAAACACAACATCCATGCCTGACCGGGATTCGAACCCGGACCCCATTCGGACGAATGATCAGAGGCCATCGCTTAGACCACTGCGCCACCGGGGCGGCCCCCACCCAATTCAGCAATGATGTTCGCATCAGTTAACCCGTTAACGACCAGAACGCCTAAAATGCCCGTACATATAAATGCCCATAGCCGCCTGAAACGCATGTCTAGAGTGAGTCCGATTTTTTACCCTCACATGTTCTTCAAATATTCTCGACCTATGAGGTATCAGCAGGAGTCACCCTCAGTCACTATTGTTGTTATTAAAGAAAGAAGTTAACCAACTGACAGTTTCGGGCGCTGTGGTGTTTGGAGTGATAAACGATTTTTGGGTCATGGTCGTTAAAGGGTTATACATGACATTTGGACATCAGTGGATCGGGCGTGATGGTCCCGTTCATCAGCATGCAAGATCGTCGGACTTAACATGCCTTGATTACTTCTTCTGGGGTTACATCAAAGGACTGGTGTACCACACCCCGTTGAAAGTGATGAGGACCTTGTAGTACGCATCTCTGTAGCTGCCTCGGAAGTCCTAGACACGCCAGGAATTTTCCAAAAAAGGAAGTGATTCCATGCGCCGACGATGTGAAGCGTGTGTTACAGATCATGGTCGCAAATGTGAACACCTTCTGTAACCTCAATGCATTTTGCAAATGTCTTGTGAGTAATAAAAAGCATTTTGTTCTCTGACGTGCTGTTCTTTCATTTCTCGTCCTCTCTGTACACTAGCACATGAAGATGACGTTTCCGACCCTGCATTGCTATGTGATACCGATTTGTCTTAGTGCAACCTACCCTCCCAGAAGTTTGTACATGCTTAGCTGAATCACTCTGTATAGTACAACGAATGTGTGTGTGTGTGTACGAGAGCCTGAACGCAATGCGTACATGAATAGAACACATATCAGAAAAACTCCTGTAAAATACATAAGAAATGCACGTACTCTTTCTATGTGTGCATTAGAGGTACCTACCTGATAACGTGTTGGCCCTCCTCTTAGGTAAAAGACCGTGTACACTCCGAGGTATCGACTCCACCAGATGTAGGAGGGCTTCCGGACATAATTACAGCCATGCCATTTAGAGCATTTTCTAGAACTCGGCCCGAGACGTCGGTCTGGGATCCATGGATCTGATGTTCGGCTATACCGCAACCCAGACAGCTTCCATAGGCTTTAAATCCGAGTACCTTGGGAGCCACTGGATGGTTCTAAACTCAGGTGAGCGTTCCTTGAAACATGCCTGTGGTTGCAGCTCGCTGGGGGCGGCTCATTGTTCTGCTGAAACATACCATCGATGGCACGAGGCGCGAAGACAGTGAAAGTGTGTAGGTGATTAGCCAGCTCTTGCTGCTAGTCTCAGCGGTTAAGGACGTCTTCATACACACCAAGGGATCTAATAAGAAGGCTCCCTGAAACACCACATAGCCGCTAACGCTTTGAACAGAGCCGCCCTTGCACGACGGGGCCATGCCCTCATGCCATTGACGACATATCACACCCTTCCGTCAGCTTGATACAACTAAAACGGGATTCATCTGACCACACGACGCGGCGACACTATGCGGAGCTCCAGTTCTGATGTTCTCGGTATCAAGCGAGGAGCAATTCAGTAGATAAAACATTAGAGAAATAAGTGATGGGAAGTTGACATGGGCATTCCCTGCGCGGAATGCAACTGACCCAAACTGAACACAGGCGTAGGCGGTCAGCAGTGTTACCCACAAGAGAATCGCAATCGACGAACATGGATGAACGTGGCCGTCTTTAATCGTGGACGCATTGTCGGCGCAAGACAGATGGGTCATTGTATCACCCAAATGGAAAGAACCTTAATGATGCTGGGGGCAGCCGCATCAAGGGTGTACCGCGAATATACCATTGATGGATGCACCAGCGGCCAGAGAGCAAGCGGCAGCCGACCACACATTATTGATGAACGGAGTCTACGTAGACTATCCAGGCACGTAACAGACCGCTTGGCAACGGCAGCGCAAATCACATCCCCGGTAAATGGCTAAGGCCCAAGCGGCATCAGCAAGCGAGAGGTACGGCACATGCTGCATACCCTGGGTGACGGGAGCTGACGCTCTACACATGTACCACTCTTGACTGGTCGTCATATCAAATTACGCCTCACTTGATGCCGGGAACATCAAAACTGGACCTTTGTAGAGTGGTGCTGCGTCGTGTGGTCAGGTGAACCCATTTTCAGTTGCACCGTGCTGACGGGAGCGTGCGAGTATGACTTCGACAGCATGAGGCCTTGGCCCCGTCGTGGTGGCTCTATGATGGTTTGAGAAACTTCATGGGAAACACTAGGTCCCTAAGTATGTCTGGAAATCTCCTTAACAGCTTCGCGCTACCAACATGTTCTGGCTGATCACCAACACACTTTCGTGGCCGCCTTCACGCATCTTGCGGCCAATTCTTTGTTCCATCAAGACAGTGGGCTGTCCCACCGGGCCACAAACATCCAGGAATAGCTCGTGAAATAGTTTTTTTTTAATTGGAGGTTTAACGACCACCGTGAGCAACTCAATGGGCTATAAGCAGTCGCCCGTCCCTACTTTAGGGCCACTGGTTCCAGGAAAGGGAGAGAGCCAGTGCCGTAAGACAAACACAAAATTCATCATCCATGCCTGACCGGGATTCGAACCCGGACCAATTACGGACTAATGATCAGAGGCCAGCGCCTTAGACCACTGCGCCACCGGAGCGGCCTCGTGAAATAGTTATCTCAATTTGGAGCCATTCAATGGCCCCTATGGTCCCCAGATATAGATCTGTGCAAGGCCTGCTGGAAGCCGTGGAGCATAACATCAGACCCATGGATCTTGGATCCATGTCTCGGGTGGAGTTATGGACAATCTTGCAACAGGAATGGCTGGCATTACTTCTCGAAATCCTCCGCCATCTGGTGGAGTCGATGCCTCGGCGTGTACATGCTGTTACTCACTCTAGAGGACCAACACGCTATTAGGTAGGTATCTCTAATGTTTTGTCCATTAAGTGTGCATTCTCTTTTTTACACCAGAGTGTCGCCGGTGAGCAAGAGAAAACTATATCTGACATTCCACTGTTCTTCGTCCAAGGTGTTCCAGTACTGTTCAGACATTCTGCGGTGATTTTGTAATATGCCTTTACATACACAGTCGAATCACATTATTGTAACCATCACCTACTTTTGACGTCTACAGCGCGTAGCCAATGAACGTGTCTTGAGCTAGCTTGGAGGATACATAAGGTGCGCTGTAGGCATTCTGAAAACATAACACTCGTTGCTGTCGTGGATAAAAGGAGCGATTTATCAGATTTGCAAAAAGGGATGATTATCGGCTTTGGGGCGAAGGGTGGAAGTATTTCTGAAACAACGCAGTTTGTGAACTGTTGGCGTGCTGCTGTTGTTAAAGTGTATCGTGGTTGGAAAAATGACACCATTGTGAATAAACGACTGGCAAACTGCGGAGCACCACGTGCCATTGATGTGAGAGGTGAACGGTGGCTGCGAAGGTGTGAGCGAGCCGATCTACACGCTACAGTGGAGCAACTGACTCGCCGAATGAACCAGTAGGGCTACCGGAAGTGTGTCTAAAACGACAGTTCAGCAAAACCCTGCTGCGTATGGAGCTCCGATGCAGACGGATGGTCACTACACCTATGCAAACGAAGGTGCATCGGCAGAAAAGGCTTACATTTGCACGGCAGTATTGGAATTGGACCTCCGCTGATTGGCAAAGGACTGCCTTCTCCGATGAGTCACGTTTTCTTCTTCATCGAACGGATGGACGTTGGCATATAAGGTGAGAAATATCAGAGAGCAAGTACTCTTCAACCATTGCTGGATGAACACAAGATACTGGGGGCAGCCTTTTGGTCTGGGGAATGTGTTCTTGGCATTCTGTGGGTCCACTCATATCTATGGATGGTACTGTGGACCGAAGTCGTTATGAATCCATCCTTGCAGGCCACGTGCACCCATACATGATGATTGTCTTTCCTGGTGCGGATGGGATCTTTTAGCACTACAATACGCCGTGTCACACAACTAGAAATGTCCGAGAGCGGTGGGAAGAGCATGATGAAGACTTCAAAGGCCCTCAAATTTCCCAGACTTAAACTCAATAGAGTTTAAGTCTGGGAAAGACCACCTCGATCGTGTTGTTCGCTCTATGGATCATCCACCACGCACCCTCCAGCAGCTGTCAGATGCACTGCAGTCAGCATGGCTCCACATACCTGTGAACACCTTCCAGCACTTTATTGAGTGACTCCCAGCCAGTCTTGCTGTTGTCCGCGCTACACACGGTGGTTACTCTGGATATTAGCTGGTGGTCAAAATAATGTGACTCGATCCTGTATTTTGCATATTGAAATGTGATAAATTTGCATATATTATGTGCTAATCCGATTACACATGAACACACCGTTCCTTTTGACATTAGCATTCACTGCTACAGCTTTTGTTTGCTGAAGACGCGATACTTTTAAATACTATTTTAACATCAATCAGATACGGAAGATATTCCAGTTGCGTGCAACTTTTAATACCCTCAAAGAATTCCACGATATATTTAAAACTGCAACGGAAAAGCTCCGTGATACTGCAGTTTTTAGTTTCACAAGAAGAATTCAAGCGGAAGCTAAATTTTGCTTCACTAAAGGGAAAGGGAAGGGAACGTAAAAACAGATGGTGCCAGAGTGCAGCAGATGTTCATTACGGGAAACTGCATGAGGATAACGTATTTTTATAATATCGATAAACCAACACCACGTCACAAATACTTCTTAGCATCTTGAAATATTGGATATCTAGATACCAATACTTGCGAAGTGAATCTTCGAATTTTGTGGCCTGATTCGGTCATGACTTCTGGGATGGAAATACTGATTCGGAATCTTCAAATGAATTCCTAAGCCCTAATTTGGTTAGCCATCGACTAAAAGTCGGATCGATATTTGGCAGCACGCACGCACATCAGAAAAGTATTCTTTTTTAAGGACACGGAGCTCGTGAAAACAAAACACAAGAACAGAATGATTGATGATAGTTTGTGCCGCGTCTTACGATTTGCTAGCAGTGATGACGCTATTGACATTCCAAATCTTTCGAGGAAAAATATTCCCTGTTATTTTCGCTACTGTGTCGAATGTATTTTTGTCGCTTTGAGCGAACCTCATTCTACCTAATTAATCGGTTGTTTCTTTAACTGAATTCGCGTGATAGTGAACCTTACACTAATTCCCGAAACCGCATTTTAACACAATCATTCTGCGTAGTAAACTTAAGCACTTTCTTTTCTTTCTTTACTTCACTTTACTGTGCGAATAAACAAATGTCAAAGTTGTAAATTTTTATGACGTTAGAAGGAGAACATGAAACACATTTGGTTTGAGCAAAAATTGTTTTTAATTTCAGCTCAGTAATTGAAATTTCAAGGAAAAACCCAGAAGATATACAGTCATGTCCATAAAAGACAGAACACCAGAAAGGAGTCGAGCTACGACATGGATTTTTCCATTATATGATCATTGGGCAATACAGAAGAAATGATTAGCGTCTCGGTGTCATTCATACACTGGCGTGAAAAAATTAAGTTCGAGACGGTTTTTCGAATGTAACGTCGTGCAGAAATTCTCCACATCGACTCAAATCATACCATAAGGTCCCCAAGATGTAAGAATATGACACAAGTGCGCAAAATCGTCCAAACAAAGAATCCAAAGGAAACAAAGGCACTTTATTGAAAAGGTAGCTTCGAGCACAACTGGACAGAAGACAGGAACGTCCATGTGACAGGCAGCTGCCAAGAAAAATCCAATCTTTAGTAGGGGATATGATCAGCCCTGACTGCGTTGCAGGATTTACAACGTCTGTAAATGCTGAGGACGAATTTGTCAAGGAGCTGTTGAGGCATCGCGGACCATTCCTCTTGTAGCGCCTATCGCAGCTGCGGAATCGTTGCTGGTGGCTAGTGACGTGCGGCCAAGCGTCTCACGAGAAGGTCCCACACGTGTTCGATTGGATTTAGGTCCGGGAACCTTGCGGCCCAATCCTTGCGTTGAATATCTTCACTCTCCAACAGCTCTGCAACAGCCACTGCACGATGAGGTGTAGCGTTGTCGTCCATGAAGAAGAACTCAGGACCCACAGCACCTTTAAACAGACGCACTTGAATCAGGAGAACCTCGGTACAATAGCGGACACCAATGACTGAACCTCCTTGGAAGATGTGGAGGTCAGTACGGCTACCAAGCATGATACCGCTCCAAACGAGAACTCCGCCACCTCCAAACGGGTCCCTTTCGATGACGTTGGAGGTGTGATTGCGTGTTGCCTGCTCTCTCCAGATGTGTATACGTCCAGAATCGCTCGTCAGACTAAATCGGCTCTCATCCGTAAAGAGAACTCGACCCCATTACTGATGTGTCTAGTTCTTTTGTTCCTGGCACCACAGAAACCGACGTCACCGATGAGAAGGCGTTAGTGGCACACACCGTACTGGTCGTCGTGCAAATAGACCACCTTTGTGCAGGCTCTTAGCCACGGTAAAACGCGATAACGGACGTCCAGTTGTTTGTTGCATGTGCCTTGCGATTTCTCCCGCTATCTGCTGTCTGTCTCTTTTTGCCGGTAGGACAATATACCGGTCGTCCGCCGCCGTAGTTGCTAGTGGACGACCACTGCTAAACTCTTGGACAGCTGTTCCAGTCGTTTGAAATTCTCTCCAAGCTCGTGAAACGATGCTGTGAGCGATCCCGAACTCCTCGGCCACACTAGTCACACTTCGACCTTCTCCCAACTTCCCAATGACGCGACCTCGGGTAAAGTCATCCAGATGTCGTCTACTGGATTGCCTGTTGGCCATATCACAGTGTGGCAGCAACTCAACCTCGTTCAAACCGATGTACACCGTGAAATAGCTTTTACCGAACTGCTAAGCGTACACCGCCCGTGTGCGTTATACCCTTCCGACACTCCCCGCCCTACGTCATGCTGCATATATGCGCATGCCCCACCGTACCTGACCCTAGTCTATCTTCTGAGTGGTCTTTCGGTCCGTTCTGCCTGCTCTTTCCGCTGTTATGCTCATTTCTCCTCTTCGTCCTTAATTTTTGCACGCCAGTGTAGGGGCATTGATGTAGCTTCATAATAATAATCAATGCGGCCATCTCTGGCTTGTGTAACCTGCTGTACACGCAGAGGCATCAAATAAAATAATGTGTGAGTGCTGTCCTGTGAAATAGCCTTCCAGGCTGTGTTGACTCGCGTCCAAAGTTCATGAAGAGTTGCTAACAGACGGTCGTACCGATGCATCTATCGTTTGAGCAAGACCGAGAAATTTTCTATGGGTGATACATCCGGCGATCTGGTTGGCCACGGAAGAAACGGAACGTTTTATCCCTGAAGAAGGTAAGTGTTGTGAATGCAAAATGAAGTGTGGCCTTGTCCTGTTGAAATATAGCCGAGGGGACGTCCGGCAGGTGCAGAAGGGCGACCAGCACGGAAGAAGGCAAGTGTTGTCAGTGAAACATGAAGTGTGACAATGTCCTGTTTAAATATGGCCTCGGGGACGTCCGGCTGGTACGGAAGGGCGACCAGCCGCGAAGAAGGTAAGTGTTGTCAATGAAACATGAAGTGTGACAATGTCCTGTCGAAATATGGCCTCGGGGACATCTGGCAGTTACGGAATTGTGAGCAGCCTGGAAGAAGGCAAGTGTTGTCAATGAAACGTGAAGTGTGACAATGTCCTGTTCAAATATGGCCTCGGGGACGTCCGGCAGGTACAGAATTTTGAGCAGCCCGGAAGGAGGCAAGTGGTGTCAATGAAACATGAAGTGTGACAATGTACTGTTCAAATATGGCCTCGGGGACGTCCGGCTGGTATGGAAGGGCGACCAGCCGTGAAGAAGGCAAGTATTGTCAATGCAACATGAAGTACGGCATTGTCCTATTGAGACATGGCCGCGGGGACGTCCGGCAGGTACGGAAGGGCAACCAGCCGTGAATAACGTAAGTGTTGTCAATGAAACATGAAGTGTGACAATGTCCTTTTGCAATATGGCCGCGGGGACGTCCGGCAGGTACGGAAGGGGGACCAGCCCTGAAGAAGCCACGTGTTGTCAATGCAACATGAAGTGTGCCAATGTCCTGTTGAGACATGGCCGCGGGGACGTCTGGCAGTTAGGGAATTGTGAGCAGCCCGGAAGAAGGCAAGTGTTTTCAATGAAACATGAAGTGTGACAATGTCCTGTTAAAATATGGCCGCGGGGACGTCAGGAAGGGTGACCAGCCCTGAAGAAGCCATGAGTTGTCAATGCAACATGAAGTGTAGCAATGTCCTGTTGAAATATATCTTCGGGGACGTCTGGCAGGTACGGAATTGTGAGCAGCTCTGAAGAAGCCAAGTGTTGTCAATGCAACATGAAGTGTGCCAATGTACTATTGAGACATGGCCACGGGGACGTCCAGCAGGTACGGAAGGGCGACCAGCCGTGAAGAAGGCAAGTGTTACCAATGCAACATGAAGTGCGGCATTGTCCTGTTGAGATATGGCAGCGGGGAAGTCCGGCAGTTACGGAAGGGTGACCAGCCGTGAAGAAGGCAAGTGTTGTCAATGCAACATGAAGTGCGGCATTTTGCTGTTGAGACATGGCCGCGGGGACGTCCGGCAAGTACGGAAGGGCGACCAGCCGTTGGATGTCACTGACGCAACTGGTACTCGTTATGTTGGTACCAACTCTTACGAGAGGGGATCTGCTTTTGTACCTGATAGCACCTCAGGCCATAATGCCTTGTGTTGATGTAGTATGCCTGGTGCAAATACACTCCTCCCGACGCCTCTCCACCTGTCGTCGGCGGACGTAAATGCGGCCATCATTTTCGCCAGAACAGAAACGCATTTCGTCAGAGGAAACGATATTGTGCCATTCGTCACGCCACTCCCTTTGTTCGACGCACCATTGCAACCTGGTAGTTCGTTGCTGCCGTATCAAAGGTAGCCGGAGGACAGGCCAACGAGCCTGCAGTCCAAATTTTAATAACCTGTGGCGTACGGTTACAGCTGACATGCGATATTGCGTCACAGTTCGCCACTGCTGCGCTAAAGCCGCTGATGATATAGAATGGTCACTCAAACACATCCTCATGAGATTACGGTTGCTCCCCGCTGATTTCTGTGAACGACATCCAGAAACTTCTCTCCGGGTCATACGCCCTCCTTCGTACAATTCCTTACCCTATCTTGCAGCGACAGGCACACTACGTCTCACACGACCGGTAATCTCCCGCATGGAAGCATTGCAATCTCTCATGTCGATAATGCGACCTCCGTCGAAATCGCTGATATGACTTTACGACGGCCTTACGCAAAGACGAGGCATACTGACCCACTTCTCACCAATCACTGACACGCCGATTGAGCCACGTGGCGCTTATAACAGAAAAACGGCCGATTTCAGGGAGCGGGATTTGATTCGTGTAGACACGGTACGCATGCACCTGTGACGCAGAAATGCTAATCCTTTTTGCTATAGTGTTTCATTATCATGTCCTGTAAAATCCAAAGTCGCAGCTGGACTGCTGATAATCCACACAACTGCCATCACTTGATATTGCTCCAAATCTTGGTTCCATAACGCACTTCTCGACATAGAAAATGTTTAACCATGACGGGATGCATGACATAAGAAGAAACTTACCACACATTAGACAAGCAGATGGTAAGAAGTCTTTAACCGGGTGGAACGAATTAATTAGGGTGTTGTAAAAGTTGTTGAAATCAACTTGAACAAATGTTTTCGGTGTCTTAGATGTTGGCCAAACTAGGCTGCAACGAATGAACCTTCCCTTCAGAAAGATTGCTTTCTCATTAGCTTTGTTATTCAAAGGTTTCGTTTAGGGGATGATTGACACCAATCCTTTCTCACTGATTACCTACTGAGAGCCTTAACTATGAAATGTTAAAAAGGAGGGAGAAGATACTTGAGTCCATTGTTTCTACCCAGTGGTACGATGTTCGGGTCTCGAAGACTAGCTATGACTCATCACATCTTGCGTCATACAGTGAAAAAAAATAAGGGGTGTGAATTCATGGAAAATTCCTGAAATTAACGTGCAGCAAAGTTGGTGGCAGGTGTCCGTAGTTTAACAAAATTTCGGTTCTTAAAAGTTCCCGTTTTTTCTAACTTCCGTATTTGGCAGATTTTCCGTGGTTAGTAATTTCGTTAATTTCAGAAAAGTTCGTTTTGGGTAATTCCGCATTTATCCAGACATTTCGCAAAATCGAAGACTCAATTTTTCATCCCCTACACCAGATAATCACTTTCCAAATTTTCCCTGGTGGGACTCGATCCGAGGTCGTTTGGGTTGGCTCAGCAGAAACCGTGCGTCTTCACCGCTGAGCCAGAAAGTCTAAGAAACAGCAGTCACGGTCAACGTAGAATTACAACTGCGCGATATTTTTTTGTTATTAATGTCCCTGAATTACTCCGATGTGCCATTACATTATGAGCACCTACCTAATAAAATGTAGGAACCCATTCAATGAGGTGGCGATAGGTGTCCTGGGGTATCTGGTACCATAATGACAACAGCAGGTCTTCCAGTTCCCGGACATTTTGGGGTACTGGTGATTTAGCGCGAACCCGCTTTTTCAAGTCGAACCAGAAATGCTCGATTGGGTTCATGTCAGGTGAATTTGGAGACCAGGGCATTAACAGAAAGTCACCAGCATGTCCCTTAACCCCCTCCTTGACGATTTTGGAAATGTGGCATGGCGCATTATCCTGCAGGTAATGGCCATCCCCAGCAGGAAACGCAGTCGCCATGAATGGGTGAACTTGGTCTCCAACGATGTTCTGATACCTGACAGCTGTCAAGGATCGTGCTATTGGGATAATTGAGCCTAAAGCCTCCCAAGAAAACATCGCCTACAGCATAACACCGCCGCCGGGGGAATGTTTCGTCGCAACAGTGCATACAGGTGCCGTAGCAACCGTTGGTTATCGGCGTATCCATGCTCGTCTGTCTACGTGATGCACCAGTTCGTCAGACCAGGCTGCTTTCTTTAAATCATCCACGGTTCAATATCAATGATTTTGGGCCCATTTCATGTGCTGTTGGCGATGACGTGCAGTGAGCATGGGGACCCTGTTGGGTCTTCGGCTACGCTGGCCCATGCGCAGAAGGATGCGATGAAATATGTTCTGTGACACATTTCCCTGATCACCACTGCTGTAGCTGCTGGCGATTTGTGGCACTGTGGTCCTGCGGTCGCTGTGAACAATGCACGAGAGTCTCCGCTCCCCTCTGGCATCAATGAGCGGCGGACGACGTTTCGTCGTTTGGCCATCTGTGCACCACTTTTAATACGTACTCACTCCAGCGGGACGTGAACAACTCACAAACAGCGAATTTTCCAAGATCGTAGTCCCGAGGCACCGTGCCAACACAAATCGTCCTTTATCAAACTCCGATAAATCGGCAGCTTTTCCCATTCTGACTCCGAACACTCTACTAACGGAAAGCTTGTCCTCGGGTTGTATATATACTGCTCTATCAACTTCACCTGCCCTACCGTTTGGTCTCCAGGCCCGCTTATTTTTCTAGGCTGATGGTGATCATAATGTAATGGCTCATCGTTATAAAATAAGGTTTGTGATAACCTTATTTTTTTCTGTAGGAGAACTTATTACATATCAAGTATGCTTTTCACCGTGATTTTTTCAAAGCAACAGAATGATTTTGTAACCTTTTTTAACTGACAATGAAGTTCAATTACGTTTAAGGTAAAGAACCCCCCCATAAAACTCCTAGATATAAAATTTACTCTTAAGATCTACACTGAGTGGCCACTTTATTATGACCACCTGACAGTTTTAAGCAAATGAGCTATGGCTGCAGGCTGTAGCTGCCAGAGGGCGAGGCTAGTGTAAAAAGAGAAAGCTTAGTGCTTGCGACAGTAGTAGAAGTGATTTTTGGGTGACGAGATGGGTAAAAATGCGATTTGACGGACTTTCAACGTGGGATGTTTGAAGGAGCTTGGAGCCATGGAGCGATTATCACCGAAACCGCCGCGTTCGTGAAATGTTCCAGATCAGCTGCTGTTAAAGTGTTTAAAGACTAGACTGTCAGCTAAAAAAACTGGGCCTATGTGGTCGTCATCGAATAGTGACTGCTTGGGTGGAACGGAGAGTGTCCAGACTGGTAACAGACAACAGAAGAGCAACAGTGCAGCAAATTACAGACCATCCCCTCAAATGATCTCTGCACACACTGTTCGCCGTACACTGTATCGGATGGGATATGGCAGCCGAAGGCCTGTTCGAACACCTTTGCTGTCTGCAGTTAACAAGAGAAAACGTCTCCAGTTCGCACAGGAGCACAAGGATTGGACAGTCGATAATTGGAAACAAATTATATCGTCCGATGAATCACGTTTTTAGTTGCACCATGCCGATGGCAGAGTTAGAATTTGGCGGAAACAGCACGAAAGCATGGACCCAAATGCATTGCTACAACCCTTCAAGCGGGTGGAGGCAACGTTATGGTTTGGGAATGTTTTCCTTACATGCTTTTGGCCCTTTAATTCGTGTTGATCAACGTCTGACTGGCACATCATATCTAAACATCGTTGCGGACCAAGTGCATCTCGTCATTTGGATAGTTTATCCCCATGGCGATGGCTACTTCAACAAGATAATGAGTCCTGCCATAGTGCTCGCATTGTACAGTATTGGTTTCAGGAACATGACGGTGAGTTTACTTTGCTTTGGTGGCCCCAACAATCTCCAGATCTCAACCCCATTCAGAATTTGTGGGATGAAGTTGAACGAGCCATTAGACAGCTGGGTTCACAACCTGCAATCTCACACTCCTGGAAAGTGCTATTCATCAAGCATGGTCTCAGATTCCACAAACCACCTATCAACATCTCGTGGAGTCCATGCCACGAAGAATCGACGCAATATTAAAGGCAAAAGGTGGCCTAACGAAGTTCTGAGGGGGTGGTCATAATATAGTGACAACTCAGTGTATATTAGCTTTGGTCTTAAAGACTCCACAGACTGATACATAGACATCGATACACAGACTCCACAGACTGATGCATATACATTGATACATAGACTCCACAGACTGATATATGGACGTTGCACAATCACCTGTGCAATAAGTTAAGTACCTGGTGCCGTATAATAGCACATTATACAATAGCTGGAACACAAAATGGGTAGAGGAGATGTTATATCCGGTGCCACAATAACCGAAAATTCATGTGATATACTGTCGGCAAAATCCAGTCTTGCTACAGAACTTTAGAATCAGATGCTTCGACAGACGATTGAAATTTAACAGTTAATCAAATCTCAAGTATTTCCAATTGCTCTTATTACCGGGAAATTTTTTATTATATGGACACGGAAAAAGAAATAACAGAATTGTTCCCGTTAACATACGAAAGGAACTGCGGAAAGGTTTCTAAAAAGTAAAAATTTTCCGTTAACACATCTATTTACTGTCAGTATGAGACAGGCATTACAGAAAGGTTTTTGAAAATTCAGAATTTTCCGTTAACACATCTAGGTACCGTCAATATGAGAAAGGCATACGGAAAGGTTTTTAAAAATTCAGAATTTTCCTGGCTTAATAAAAATAACTGAAATTATGGGTTTTTTCTCGTGATTTCATGGAAAAGGGTGAATGAGGATTATGCTTCGTTAATATGGGAAGTGACTCATGAATTTTAGAATTGTTTTTTCTTGTGTGGAGCAAGGATAAAGGGCCGTATAAGGGAGCCCTTATCACACTTGACAGGTTTACGGTCGGCACTGCTGAGATGAGAGGGGAAAAGGATTTGTTTTGCCGTTTCTTTCGTAAAACCTGGCAGCTATGTGAACATTTTTCTTTGGCACGGGCAGAAAAGTTTGGGCACCATTGGCCTCAGGTACATTTGCCGTTTAACGAGTTAATTTCTAAGGGATTATATGTATGTGCGAGGAGACAATATAATGTATTATGAGTCAGAATGTCATATGACCATCATATTGAGCTATACATTCGGTAATACGGCGTGTCGACGAGTGAAAAAATCCAGGGATGGTGTGCTGAGGTATCGGTGACCATGCGTCGTTGATCTGTGACGAAAATTCACTGGCTTTGCGAGAGTGTCGTACAGAGGCGTTACGTCGTGCACCAATGACGTTTCTGACGTTCTGTACTGGGTAGAAGTCTTGGAATCGCGCTGACCAGGGCAACACGTGGACAGTAGGCGTAACCACTGGAGGTAAGGGGGTCAGGACCCCCAGATTTTAGGAGTCGGGATCCACAATGTCAAGGACCTCGTAAAATGTTTCGGGAATGTAATGATATAATGCAGCTTTTTTATGATGTGAACCAACTAAATTTAATAATATAAGATTGTAATTTTTCGTAGAATGCAAACACGTGTATGATGTGTTCTTAATAAAACAGCGATATCGATTCCTAGTAAGCAAAGTCGGTTCTAAAATTTAGTAATTAGCATTTCTGCCCCATCTGTCTTAGTTTTGCAATTGTGTTCGGTAAGTTCCAAAGTTCTCCAACAGAGGCGCCTATATCGTGCCGTTAGATCTCACCTAAGCAACTGCTTTGCACCTGCACGTGTGTGTAGGGGGAAGTGGTCCCAAACTATATCGAATACATTATGTATACACTGAGTGGACACTTTATTATGACCATCCCCTCAGTACTTCGTTGGGCCACCTTTTGCCTTTAATACTGCACTTTCCAGGAGTGTTGATTGCAGGGATTTAGCTGTCTGATAGCTCGTTCAACTTCATCCCACAAATTCTCAATGGGGTTGCGATCTGGAGATTGTGGGGGCCACCCAAGCAAAGTAAACTCACCGGCATGTTCCAGAAACCAATCCTGTACAATACGAGCACTATGGCAGGACGCATTATCTTGAAGTTGCCATCGCCATTGGGATAAACCATCCACATGACAAGATGCACTTGGTCCGCAACGTTGTTTAGGTATGATGTGCCAGTCAAACGTTGATAAACACGAATTAAAGGGCCCAAATCCGGCCAGGAAAACATTCCCTAAACTATAACGTTGGCTCTACCAGCTTGAAGGGTTGTAGCAATGCATTTAGGGTCCATGCTTTCGTGCTGTTTCCGCCAAATCTCACTCGGCCATCGGCATGGTGCAACTGAAAACGTGATTCATCGGACCATATAATTTGTTTCCAATTATCGACTGTCCAATCCTTGTGCTCCTGTGCGAAATGGAGACGTTTTCTCGTGTTAACGGCAGACAGCAAAGGTGTTCGAACAGGCCTTCGGCTGCCATATCCCATCCGATGCAGTGTACGGCGAATAGTGCGTGCAGAAATCATTTGAGGGGATCCTTGATTAAGATGATCTGTAATTTGCTGCACTGTTGCCCTTCTGTTGTCTGTTACCAGTCTGGACACTCTCCGTTCCGCCCGAGCAGTCACTAGTCGATGACGACCACACGTTGCACGTAGAGACCCAGTTTTTTGGCTGGCAGTCCAGTCTTAAATCACTTTAACAACAGTTGCTCTGGAACATTTCACGAATGCGCCGGTTTTGGTGATACTCGCTCCATGGCTCCGAGCTCCTACAATCATATCACGTTGAAAGTCCGCCAAATCGCATTTTTTACCCATCTCGTCACCCAAAAATCACGTCTATTACTGTCGCAAGCACTAAGCTTTCCCTTTTTATACTAGCCTCGCCCTCTGGTGGCAAGACCGTGCAGTCATAGCTCATTTGCTTAAAGCCGTCAGGTGGTCATAATAAAGTGGCCACTCAGTGTATAAGTCAAGAATATCTTTACATTCCTTACCAATTATAAATTACAATTTCCTTAGTTTTATTTATAAATTGTGTGTTTGTCTTATGGCATTGGCGCTGTTCCTTTCCTGGAAGCAGTTGCTGAAAATGCAGGACAAGAGACTGCTTACATCAGTTTGAGTTGCTCCCGGTGGTCATTAAACCGAAAAAAAAAGGTAGAGAAAGAAAGAAACTTGTGTGGTTAGTTATTAATATTTTTTAATGAAATGCTATTCAAAGTTACGTGTTCCTCATAACTTATTTTACCCTTATTAATTCGAAACAAACATCACCGTGAGAATTGTTTTTATATATTATCTGACTTTGTTTACCACTTCTAAGAATATCAGGAGAATTTTGTCTGTACTTACTTACTTAACTTTTAAAGTTTGTTCAAAACGGAATCAGAAATATGGCCCTTAATAAAAAAAAACTTCAGGAACTCCAGGTTTGAAAAACTAAAAAAAAAATGGTTATTAGCAGTTCAGTTTTTATTTTACTGATTTTTTTCCTAGAAAAGTCTGACAAAAGAATTCGCTTTTCAAACTGTTGTCCTTAAAAATAATCAGTGTTTGTTTAATATATCTTGTGAAGGCGCCATCTGTTTGGTAAGTGCATATTTTCTTGATTACAGCTTTGTTTTTGCCGGTGTTTCTTTTTAGCAATTGTTCTTGTAATTTTTCGCATCAAAATATAATTGAGACGTTATGAAAATATTTAGTTTCTTGTTTTTGTTGCTTTTTTTATTTAGATTTTCCTTTTTTCAGCTTGTATTTGATAGATAGATTGAGAGCTTTTATTCTTTCGTTTACTTGATGTGATGAAAGAGCTAGTAAATTTGATGTGGCAGCTGTTGTAATTTGAAACTGATGCCTATCTATTCCATGTAAAGAGCCTTTTTTCCTTCTTTGTTTCTAAAAATAATAGTGTCGGAAGATTTCGTACGTCATGTGGAAAAAGAGAGAGAAACACTATAAAAAAAAATACACAAAATTATGATCCATAGTATATTTATTATTCTTTATTAGCTTTCACATGCGTAAATGCTAGGGATATTTTACCTGTAGAAGGTGTACCATACGAGAGCATCTCGTACACTTTCACCTATATATGATTGCGTGATATATCGCATGATTCTGTGCAGTTGGATTTCGAAAGAAGGTTTTTGAGCTCATACACACCCCATTGGTTGGCGAGACTCCGATTTTCCTTTAGCGCACTGCAAACCTCAGCACTGAGTCTAAAAATGCGGTATAATCGAAATGCAATTGAAAACTTAAAATGAAAATGCTGAGCCAACGTAAGACGAATAATGCAAATTAATGTTCTACACTGCACTTATACACGATCGAGTCACATTATTGTGACCGCCACCAAATATCCAGAGTAACCGCAGTGTGCAGCGCGGACAGCAGCTAGACGATTTGGAAGTGACTCAATAAGGTACTGGAAGGTGTACACAGGCATGTGGAGCCATGCTGACTGCAGTACATCTGACAGCTGCTGGAGGGTTTTGGTGGAGGATCCATAGAGCGAACAACACGATCGAGGTGATCCCACAGATGCTCAATTAGGTTTAAGTCTGGAGAATTTTAGGGACTTTGAAGTCTTCATTGTGCTCTTCTAACAATTCTCGGACATTTCTAGCTGTGTGACACGTCGAATTGTCATGCTGGAATATACCAACCTCCCCAGGGAAGACAATCAGCATGTTAGGGTGTACGGGGTCTGCAAGGATGGGTTCATAACGAATTCGATCCATTGTGCCTTCCACAGGTATGGGTGGACACAAAAAATGCCACGAAAACATTCCCCAGACAATAACGCTGCCACCACTATCTTGTGTTCTTCCAGAAATTGTTGAAAAGGGTTTGTTCTCCGATGTACACCAACGTCCATCCGTTCGACGAAGCAGAAAACGATACTCATCGGAGAAGGTAATCCTTTTCCAATCAGCGGAGGTCCAATTCCGATACTGCCGTGCAAATGCAAGCCTTTTCTGCCGATGCACCTTCGTTAGCATGGGTGCAGTGATAATCCGTCTACATCGGAGCCCCATACGTAGCAGGGTTCGATGAACTGTCGTTTTAGACACACATCCAGTAGCGCCCTGGTTCAGTCGGCCCGTGAGTTGCTCCACTGTAGCGTGTCGATTGTCCCTCACGCACCTTCTCGGCCGACGTTCACCTCTCACGCCATTGGCACGTGGTGCTCTGCAGTTTCCACTTCACTTATTCGCAATGGTGCCATTTCTCCAATCATGATACAGTTTAACCACAAGAACACGCAAGCAGTTCACAAACTGCGCTGTTTCAGAAATACTGCCACCCTTGACCCGAAAGCGGATAATCATCCCTTTTTGCAAATCTGATAAATCGCTCCTTTCATCCATGACAGCAACGAGTGATATGTTTTCAGAGATCAGATCAGATCATATGTAGAGGATTTTAGGAAGGGAGTGTCAGACCCCAGGTCTTAAACAACCCTTAGAAATAGGAAGCTAGGATATTTGAACTAGAGTGCCCGATAGGAAAGTGACACGGAAACGAGGTAGAATGAGGGAGGAAGACGCCCATATTTATTACCGGGGGCCAGTACCCGGGGTCCGACTGCTTAACGTATCCATCGGACGCACGACGGATATTTAGTGGATCGAGCGTTCGTTCCTGCCTAGGATCGAACCCGAGGTCTTCTCCGTGGCAGTCACGAACGTTAACTACTAAACTACCCGCGGCCTAATGTTTTCAGAATGCTTACAGCACACCTTATATACCCTCCAAGCCAGCTCATGACACGTGTCTTCTTTCATTGGCTACGCGCTGTTGACATCAAAAGTAGGAGGTGGTCGCAATAATGTGACTCGACTGTTTATAAACACAGAGTTGTGCGTAGCAATTAGCAGTGTAAAAAAAAAACTTGAGTAAATTCACGAAATATTCCGGAAAATAACGTGCAGCAAATTTCCCGGTAGGTCTCCTAATTTTAACTATATTTAAGTTTCGTAAAATTTCCGTTTTCAGCTTTAGCATTTTGATATTTTCCTCGTTGCCACTAATTCATTTTCGTTTTCCAGAAAAGTCAGTTTCGGGATTATTCGTTTTAATACAGAATGTTTTCGAAAATTTCGATTTGGGCTTTTTTTAATACTTTTAAGAGGGATTTCCTACCTGAAGTTCAAAGTAAAAGCAACATTCTTCCTCTTTGCCCTTAGTAAGGATCGCGCTCGGTATGTATTAGACGTCAATGAGGAGCGTTACCAGCTGACCTAGAAAAACACGTTTAAGGTAGAAAGGAAACGGACTCGAATAACGCGGTGATGAAGTGTTTTTCGCTATCAATGCGGGCTAATTAGTGATTTTATTTTCTGTAGGAGCTCAATATGTTTATCGATTTAGAAATATTTTATCTCTACATACAAAGCAAAAGACTAAGTCTAGGAGAATTGTCCCTTAAATAGATGTATCCCTTATAGGAGATAGCGCTGTGCAAATCCTTTTCAGCAATAATTATGCTCTTTTCAAAATTTGCAGAAGGTTATGGTTCAAGAGTCTCTTCACTACGTCCTTACAATTAAACAAGTCGTTGGATTTCTTAAAAAGTTTTCCTTGAATTTGTAATTTGCTCGAAATGGTAATTTAGTTAATTTCATTTCACTAAAAATACTTTACACAATAATGTACTTATTTTTATGTAAGGCCAACATAAATGCAACAGTGTAATTTAAATCGATGTGCTTACCAAGTCGGTTGCCAAGTCCAAAAACCATTATCGATGATTGTTATTTCTATGGATATTAGGGGATGCTGGTGTGAATGTGAAGATAGCCCTGACACCCTGGAGCGTAGCGAATCCAGTTTTTCTGCGGGTTGGATCAACAACAACACAGGGAAAACGTTCCACCTTACATACATCTGGTCTGTGTTTTATTATCAAAACACTCTTTGAAGAGCTACTGAGGTGTAATCAAAAACTATTCCAGTTTCTAATGCTTTATGTTCTACGTGGGGTATTAGAAACCCTCATGTTTTTAGAAGGCCATTGATACCATTATCGATTCCTTAGTTCAGATGTGCCTTACGCTATTTTTTAAGCAGAAAGGCAGGCACTATCCTATCTTGTTATATATATCCAAACTGTCTTTTCTCTCGATACCTAAAAGAATTTAAGGTCTTGCGATGTTTGCCTATTTGTATTCACTTGTTTTTCACTCCGAAAAAGAAACATGGTACAGCTATCGTCATGATGCCCTCAGATGTAAAGCTTTCCCCTCCGCAAATGATTGTTAGAAAGACAACTGAATTTATAGTATTCACTTTATCTTGATAGGGAGATCATTCTATCTGCAGTTACTCATAATCTACCAGACAATTCTTTGGAAGTGAAATGTAAGCATTTGCATATGCGTAGCACGACATATAACTACTGATTCGCTGGTAGAATAAAAATCAAACTATGTCTTATGTAACACAGCCCATGATTTGATTTTAGATATTCTTGCAAGCTGTATAGCTTCAAAAAAAGTTGCACAGCTTTCTGGTTAATGTTGAGTATATAGTCGTTTTAGATTTCTTATGTATTCCTACGCAAAAAAAGAAACTTGGTTATTTGTGTAATTTGAAATTTTCAGTTGTGTTAGAATAATGAAGAAATAGCTGAGAATACAGAATGAGAATAATGAAGAAATAGTTGAGGATACAGATTCAGAATAATGAAGAAATAGTGAGAATACAGAGTGAGAATAATGAAGAACTAGCTGAGAATACAGAGTAAGAATAATAAAGAAATAACTGAGAATACAGAGTAAGAATAATGTACAAACAGATGAGAATACCGAGTGAGAATAACAAAGAATTATCTGAGAATACAGAGTTAGAATAATGAAGATAATGCTGAGAATACAGAGTCAGAATCATGAAGAAATAGCTGAGAATACAGAATGAGAATAATAAAGAAATAGCTGAAAATACAGGGTGAGAATGAAGAAATAGCTGAGAATACAGAGTGAGAATAATGAAGAAATAGCTGAGAATATAGAGTAAGAATAACGTAGAAACAGCTAAGAATACAGAGTGAGAATAATGAAGAAATATCTGAAAATACAGAGAGAGAATAATGAAGAAATATCTGAAAATACAGAGAGAGAATAAAGAAGAAATATCTGAGAATACAGAATAATGAAGAAATAGCTGAGAATACAGAGTGAGAATAACGAAGAAATATCTGAGAATACAGTGATAGAATAATGAAGAAATAGCTGAGAATACAGTGTGAGAATAATGAAGAAATTTCCAGTTGCGTTAGAAGAAGAAATAGATAGTATATAATATTCATACGACGATATTAGTCGCCATTAGAAACACGAAATCAAAATGCTATTGTAGTTTTATTAAAACTGAATATTACTACGAAGCAAATATGTACTTCCTGATTATTAAAATTATTTGAATAGGATCATGCTGTCAAACTACCCAAATTAAACAGTAGCCGGACGTATTTGGAATCCACCTTTGTCTGTGTATATGTGTGTGTATGTGTGAGGGTCTATTTATAACCGGAAGCAACTCAACGGACTACATGCAGTCGGCTGTCCGAAACGTCACCCATTTCTAGCCAATGGTCGAAAGCCATCGCTTAGAACACTGCACCAATTGGAATTCTTTGTGACACAAGCATTTTTCAAAACAGAATTTTAGAAAGGAAAAAAAAAACAGTCACAGGAAAAGAGAATACATTTACTTCCCCAAGTGGAAAAATTGTTCATAATTTAAAATGCACGATGTGAGCAGTGTTTTTCATTGATAATGGAACCAGTTACGCACACGCGCACGCAAATAATCACACACTCACACACACGCGCGCGCAAGAAGAAATAGCTACTTACGCTCAGATATGCTCCAAGATATGTTACGAAAAAACTTCTTCCCAAAATACTCTTCACAGAGGAAAGTATGTGAGGCAAAAAATATAATTTAAATCGAATAATTGCAAGAAGAGATACGCAGGAGTAACTTGACACAACGTTATGCCGCTAGCGGCAAATCTATGCATCAGTTGGAGAAATAAATGAGCTTAAAATACATTTTTGATAAGGAGGATATCCTACTAAGATAGGATTTTCACAAGGAATTTCTAGAAATGGAGATAGTCTTTCGAATAAGAACATAAGCTGACTGCACTTGATGGAATAATTGTGAAATTTGGAAACGCAGGAAATAGGCGAAAGCATTCTTCAAAGCGGGAGTTATGCAATGGAAAAGCAATTATTGAAGAACGACTGCCAGAAGCAGAGATAGCAAGAAAAATATTTTGCTACGTTATTTACAAAAGATAATGTTCGCAATATTTACCGTAGCATATGGTATACAGAACGCAAAGATTTTTTCTAGTAGGATATTTATAAGTTAAGATACAGAAACAAACAGGGGCACATTGGCGCCACTTAGCTTCAGAACTGTGCATTAGGAAAAATGCTACAGTGTAAACTGAAGAGCAGATACCTTATGACCACTTGCCTAATATAATATTAGACTCCACGTACCGCCAAAAAATCTCTTACTCCAGCAAGGCATGGACGCTACAAGATTTCTAAAGGTGTCTTGTGGTATCTGGTACTAACATGTCAGCAGAAGATCCTTTAGCTCTTGTCAGTTACGTGGTTATGCCGCCACAGATCGGATTTGCTGTTCAAGCAGAAGCCACATATACTCCACTGAATAGATGCCTGGGAAACTTTGAGGTCAGGACGATGTTTCGCGAACCATCCTTGAACAATCAGAGCATTGTGGCATGGCACATTATCCTTCTGAAGAAAGACACCATAAGAGGGAAATACAGTTGCCATAAAAGGATGTACCTGATCAGTAGTGATGTTTAGTTACGTAGTAGACATGATAGCTTCCTGCGCATGAATGACTGAACCAAGGGTTTTCCAGCAGAACGTTTCCCAAATCATTACATTTCCTCCAACGGCTTGTGTTCACCCCACGTTGCATCCTGGTGCAAACACTTACCTAGGTAAACGACGATCCACATTGTGCAACAGGAAACGAGATTCATCGGACCAAACGACGACCTTCTTCCGATCGATCAAAAGCCAGTTTCAATATTCGCTTGCCGATTGCAGGCGCTTTCGACAGTGTACTGATGTTAGGATGGGCATTTGGAGCGGCCTGCTCCTAAGCAGCCCCATTTTTACCAGGGTTTGATATCAAGGTCTTCTCAGACAGCCAAGCGGCTCTTAAAGCTCTTGGAAAGTTCGGGAGTAAAACTCTCCTTGTCAGAAACGTTAAAGCTTTAGTCGACCAAAGGAGTGGCGAGGTAGTTTCGTTCCACTGGGTCCGAAGCTATGTCGGAACCAGTGGCATTGAAAGGGTAGACGAGCTCGCGAAGGAAGCGGCTGGAAAAGATAGAATAGACTTTGAATTGCGAACACCAGTGCAAAGTGTTCGCACAAAGCTTAAAAAGGCCACTGTGTTTTTGTTGTTGTTTTTTTTTATTGGAGGTTTAACGACCACCGTGAGCAACTCAATGGGCTATAAGCAGTCGCCCGTCCCTAATTTAGGGTCACTGGTTCCAGGGAAGGGAGAGAGCCAGTGCCGTAAGACAAACACAACATCCATGCCTCACCGGGATTTGAACCCGGACCCCGTTCGGACGAATGATCAGAGGCCATCGCTTAGACCACTGCGCCACCGGGGCGGCGGCCACGGTGTTGGAGTGGCAGTTACGATGGGACGAGTGGGACACGGGTCGGAAGTGTCACCGTATCTTCCCCCGTGTCTCCATCAGGCGCTTAGAATGCGAAGGGTCCCTAAACCAAATATTCACCGGTCATGGCGTTTCGCCGAAATATTTTCGCCGCTTTGCAATAAGGGACAGAGTGTGCGGCTGCGGCGCCTAAACCGCAGACGTCGCACAGATGATTCTAGAATGCAGTTCTCTTGCAGGTCGGAGAAAATTCCTCGCCCCCCGACATAGGGAAAACGAAGGACCTCTCGATCTTGATAGCTTATCTCAGAGCGCGTCAGGGCCTCATCAAAATGGTCAAAGACTTCGTGGCGAGGCAGGAAGAAATACTCATTGAAGAGTAGAGAAAACAGAAGACTGAAGAGGAGTGACGACTTGCCCTAAAGTCGTCTAGCACCACGGACCCTAGTGCTGCCATGTAAATTTGTAAATATTTCTGTGTAATTTTCATTTCTGTGTATTTTTATCATTTATCTGTGAGGAGGTACGTGAAAATAAAGGTGTCTGCTCATATGCACGGAACCCCCAGTGTATAAATGTGTATGTTCAAATTTTAGCCAGGACCCAATAAAGGGCTTTTGCCCCCAAACACTCGTGTTGGTGGACAAACTCTCCCAGCCAGACGCAAAGTTAAAAGCCCCTGCCCATTAGCACGTTTCACACACGGGCTTTGGCATAGGGTGGGGGGGGGGTTGGTCCCGTGGGGGTGGCAGATAGCTGCTGGCCTACGGGCTGATCCTGTCCGGGTGAAGGACTGCCGGATCCTGGTAGGATTGCTCTCGCAACGCCAGTTCCTTATTTCCCTACGTAGTCCGCAATTGGACGGTGTAGGTAGAAGTCATCAGATACTGTGTGTTGCCCCACGGGGGACAGCGAGATTTCAGAATATATTTGTGAGTGACTTTAGTGCTAAAGAAGCAATTAGAGTGTCGCACAGCGCCGCTGTGATCAACGGCTCTTGTCAGAGCCAAATTGCTTTCCGTTTGATTCTCGCATTGCACGTCCCCGGGATCTGGTGACCTTGTCGTGGTCCGGGGCTCCTTTCCTCGTAAAAAGGGAAAGGTCCAACACCAGTAACCGCCAAGAGCATTTAGCTCGGTTCCTCGGTTTCCTATTCGTCAGGATGGGGGACGAGGACATATTGAACCGAAGTGCAGAGGAATCGGTCTCCTTTGAGGCCTTCTATACTGAAGTGAATGAGATTTTGACAACCCGAACACCAGGGTGTCGCATGGAGTTAGAGGCCTGGTTCGACCTATTATAGATAGAATGCAGGAGGCCTATTTTAACCTGATAACTGCAAATGCTATGCTTAGAACTCAGTTGGAGGAGAGAGAGCGTATCATAAGGGAGGCAGTAACTTCCACACAGCAGAGATCTTACGCCCAGGTAGAGGCAGAACCAACCGCGCCCGGCGAAGCAAAGAGAAAAACTAAGCATTAAATCTTGATCTACGCAAATGATAGAGGAAAATTCTCGGCACAGGTCAAAAAGAGGATGTGCCGAAGGATATAACTCCCGGTGCAATAGACGTGGGAGTGAAAAATGTGAAAAGGGTCACAGGAGGTGAAATAATGGTAGAGTGTACCTCGGCAGATGGGCAGCAGAGGATGGAGAAAGCGTTTGGGGAAAGGAACTATCTCGCAAAAGATTACACGGTGAAACGCCCAACAATAAAAAAGCCTGTGTAATAATCTATGGAACTGACGCAGACTATTCGCAAGAGCAACTACAGCGAGACTTTCCTCAACAAAACGAACTTAGAGAACCGGGTGACTTCTGGGTTCTCTTCCCAGTAAAGGGTAAGGAGAAGCGAAATCATTGGGTGGTAGAGCTGGTCCCAGCTGATTTTCGCGCAATTCTGAAAAAAGGCCAAGCTAACCTCGACTGGAGAATTCACCACCTGAAAGAATTTCTTCGGCACACCCGGTGCTTCAAGTGCAACGGATTTGGGAACTATAAATCTCGGGGCACCGAGTTGTTCGAATCGTGTGCCCGCTGTGGACATAACGGGCACAAACATTGGAAATGTACCGAGAACGTCTGCAGCCCTAACTTCCGGCGTGCCAATGAGAAATTTAAGCTGAAACTAACCACGGATCACACCAGCCTGAATCCAGAATGCCCAAGCCTCCAACGCGAACTACAGATCCAAAGGAGAAAAAAGAACTATGGATGAACGAGGTCTTGTGGAGACAATGACAGAGCAGGAATTTGCTCCCAAGGAAGAAAAGGTGCTCTGCCCTTGTAACTTAACTATTATTTCGATGTGAGACCGTTTCCTCTGGGGAACGAGTACCAATGTGCATGTATTTTTATTGTGTATCTGTAATTTTTTTTATTATCATGGATTAAAGGCTTCGGCCCAAAGAGTTCGAGTGGCGTACCGATCTCCCAGAGGTCTCTCAGTAGCTACACGGTCCATCGTGTACGACCTCCCCAGTTCGCAATACCCGTCGGTGTGTTCGAATCTGTAGTCCCTTGATCGGGATTAATACCGTAGGGTTACCCGTCAGCGAGCGCATTGAGAGGGCTCACTGAACCCTGCAAAGTCCACAACTGGACGGCGCAGGACGATTACTCATCATACTATACTGTGTGTTGTGACACATTTCTCCTGTGATCAGCATTCAAATTACCGGCGACCTTCTACACAGTATCCATTCCGTTGGCTTGTACCATACGGGATAACCTTCGCTCACCTCTAGCATCCACGAGCCGTGCCCGGCCCACACCTTGCTGAAGGATTGTGGTTTTCCCTCCTCGAATAAATTTTTGAAGGTACCGGGTGCGCCATATAAAATAGGTTCCATGGCCAGACGTTGTTATGCTGGTTAAAGTTGCCTGGTGGGTTTCCAGTTAAAACCGCTTTGTTCCACTTCTAACCGGCTTCTGCGTGTTCAGCTGCAAAGGAATTCTCCGGAGTGGTTAGTCACAGCCAGCGCAGTGTAAGTACGCGGTCATAAGTGTAAGTGAAGAGAGAACAAAGGCAACGGAAATGGTTTTAAGTACGGAACAGCGGGTTTTTATTGTGCAACAGTATTCCAAAAATAACTCATACAAGGTTTTAAATGAGTTCTTTACAGAAAAACTTTCACATTGTGCAGCACCGGCAAAATCAGTGGTACAGAAGCCAGTGCGGAAATTTCGTGAAACCGGCACGGTGTGCAACAGGAAAAGAAACAAACCCAAGACAGTTCGTACTGAAGAAAATATCAAGGTTGTGTGCACAATGATGTTACAAAACCCTCGGAAGTCGATTCGCCGATTATCGTCTGCAACGGAAATATCTGCCACGTCATGCCGACGCATACCCAAAGTGGATTTGCATTTTCGGCCGTACAAAGTTATGACGCTCCAAGAACTTAAAACTCCTGATTATGCAAAACGGATGCAATATTGTAAGTGGTTTCAGGTGACCATTGTTAGCGGTGAAATGGACCCATCACTTTATTACATGACAGATAAAGCATGGTTTCATCTGCCCGGGTATGTCAATGCGCAAAACAGCAGCATTTGGACGGACACGAATCCCAGACGGTCAATTGAGACTCCTTTGTACGACCAAAAGATAGGCGTTTGGTGTGCTGTGTCTGAGAAGAGGATAGTCTGCCCATTCTTTTTCACTGACAACTTGGAGCGCTATGTTCAGCAACTGATCAACCCATTTGTTGCCGCATTTACTTACAGAAGAGCGAACATATGCTCTCTTTCAGCAGGATGGTGCAACGACGCATACTGCGCGGAACTGTCTACGGGCTGTGCATGAAGTGTTTGGGAAGGACAGAACTGTATCGAAGCGACTATTGGCCACCCATATCACCCGATCTCTCCACCTTTGACTTTTATCTGTGGGGAGCCTTGAAAGGGAAAGTGTACGCAACTAATCCACACACCCTTGATGAATTAAAAGTGAACATTACGGATGCCATAGCCCAGATGACTCCCGATGAGTTGTGGCGCGTTACGAACAACATGTTCCGTCGTGTGCAGCTGTGTCTTCATGTTGGAGGACAGCACTTTCAGCAATTGCTGTAAACGCAGGTAAACTACTCCTGTTTTCTGTCCTTTCAACTATTCTTTACCATGTATAGTAACATTGCCTGACTGTTGTCGTTCATTATTCTCGGGCCACTTTTATATGGCACACCCTGTACAAACCACGGCTGATCGTGAGCACTTCGCAAGCCTTGCTGTCTCGGGAATGCTCTGATCCAAACGCCTGGGCATTACAATTTGGTCTTTGTCAAAATAGCTTAAGTCCGCTGCTTTCCTCATCTGTAGAACAAGAATAACACTGATTAACAGAGCTCAGTATCAAGTGTTATTTATTGTTTCATGACCCTTACATGCGTCGTCGTTTACCTGCAGTTGCTTTGATTTGCATAAAAAGCTCGCTGGTCATAATGTTTTTGTTCTTCGGTGTATGTAAAAGGTTCCACGAAGTGAAATGTACACGATGGTAAATATATTTTTCAAATAGGACTAATCAGCAGTACCGAGAAAACTATAATATAGCTTCACGTTCCTATCGAGTAAATTATTATTTTAGGTAAGAGATACACATAAAATGATTTCCTGTTGAGCCGTACGTGCCCGAGGAGTTATATTTTGGTTCGGGTCTTTCCATAACAACAGTACATATATGTCGTAATCAGATTTATGTATTTCCGCCATCTGGTAAAAAAGTATTAGTTAACAAAAAGCGGAAATAATATTGAAAATCTTCCAGACTTTGATGTTCTCCAACAAGAAAGAATTTTCTAAATCCGATTGCTAAAAGCAGAATATCGAAAAAAAAAAAAACAGCATACAGACTGGCGGAAAAACTGCACATTGTCTTGAGCGGAAGGTAGACACATATTATTTTCCGTCATGAGATATATCCTACAGATAAAGTATTTTTTCAGTCCAGTTGTTTGCAGTGTAGACACTGCTGCAAATATATAGTAAGAACAACAAGTTAGTAAAATCATGCAATGCATTGCTTATGATACGCTTTCCAACATACCAGAAATCATTACTCAAGTTATTACTCAAGTTCTGAGGATAATGGTTGTGGAATAAATATCGCTCCTGTGCCCTGACCTTTGACCCCATTTCGATAATATTTAACAGAATTGGTTCAGTATACCTCCGGAACAACATGATAAAGTTTTTTTAAAGTTATGACGTATAAGAGCGACGAAATGGATCCCGCTCCTATGTCCTGAACTTCGACCCCATTTCGTCCATTTTCAATACGATTCGTTCCTAGGTTGTCCCTTACCACATACTAAAATTTCATCGAAATCGAACCATTTTTACGCGAGTCATCGTTCGGACAGTTAGTCAGACAGACGGACAAAGCTGGAACAATATACGCTTCTTCAACCTTCTGTTGGAAATCGTAAAAAATGCTCTGACGTCCCCTTGTGGCAATTGTGGGTGATAAAAAAACAAATTAGAAATTACATCCGAAATACAATTTACTATGAACTTTGCCAGATTCAAAAAAATTTCAAGTTAGACTTGTTGAAGCACAGATGTCGGAGAACATGCAGTATATATTTAAGCCCCTAGAGGGAAACATTGTGTATTGTTCGAAAAAGAAATTTTACGCAAGACGGCCTTGTAAAATATATCGAAGGAAAGAAAATATCTTCTAGTCTGACATTTAGAACCAACGACATGGAATAAAATATATTTTGAATTCAATCGCATCTGCAATAATGCCCCTAGCGGCAAAATTAAGCATCAGAAAAAGAGTTAAAGGGCTTATATTTACTCCCCGCCTGGGTGCGTTCTTCTGTCCTTGTTGCAACACTTAGTGAATGGAAGATACACATACTAGCCATTGAACTGGAAACTGTTATTCAGTGCCCGGTTGGACCTCCTGCAGCCCGAATTTCAGCATGTATGCGATTTGGTATAGATTCCACAAGATGTTAGAGTGCATCTACGTCTACAGTATACTAGCATGACAGCAACTTCCACCAGATAGTCATTTAACTACCTCAGATTTGACGGGAGATGACTTTGCTCCGAAATCTGTTCCTCTAACATGTCCCATACGTTCTCATCAAGGTTCATATCCGAGTTTTGGGGTGGCCTGAGAAAATGGTGCAAGTCGCTGTCATGCTTGCTGAATCACTGCTGAACACATGTTGCGCGATGGACAATAACATTGTCGTCCATTAAACAACCGTCACCTGATTACAGTTCAACACTGCAGGATGGACTTGATCGGTAACAGTGATCACGTATTCCCTCGACAACACCAGATCATTCAGCAATAACAGGAACCCGTTCCGTAACAACAGTAAGTGTCCTACACTCTGACACCACCTACAGAACCTTGAGTTGTGTTTACATGACCAGGTGGGTCCATTGCTTCAAGACTCTTCCGCAAAACTCTGCATACCGTCGCTACAGAAGAAGGTGTATCACGACTCGTCGGACGATACGCTTCTTTTCCAGTCTTCCACTGCCCAGTCACAGTATTTCTAACACAGCTGTAGACGAACTTTCCGCTTTTTCGCGGAAATATATGGTTTCCGCTAAGGCAAGCGACTGTCAATACCTATTCTCTTCAATTCCCTCTTCATAGTTCGCTGATACATGTGTCGGGAACACTCTTCAGTGAATGCTTCAGTCAATTGCTGCACACAGGAATTCGTGTTTCTCCGTACAAGACTGCTCAAACGACGGCGATCTTATTTCTGACAGATTGCCGTCGCGCCACATTTGCACCTCTTATACAAGCAATGTGGGTTATTTGTCTGCTGATTAGAAGCCCCGCGATACCTCACCTTTCGAGAAACGTGTCAGTTCTCGAAATCGTCGCTCTAACCAGATAGGCACCGTCAGTAAGCCCTTCTATCGAATACCGAAAGATTATTTTTTTCACTGTGATCCAGACTATTGACGTTTACTGAAGTGCAACAGTCTTAAATAGCTGCTTAGATCACGTGGTGACGCACGTGATCAGAATTTTACGTATAGCTGCTTAAGTGTTGTTTACGTACATCTGTGTAAAAATTTCGAATTCAGTGGATGGTGTGTGTATATCTCGAGAGGTAGTAACCACGCTTATAACATTTAATCCAGTGTTTGCTGTTAACTAATGCTTATCACGCTGGTTGTCTTGAAATGGTCTTAATTATACAATTAATTACTGTTACTTAATTTCTACCTTCAACTTCAACTATTACGCTCCTTGCTTATTTCTCTGTCTTTGTCTTCTGTATTATCTTCATCCATCCTCCAGGAGGTCCGAATATACACATCAGCCTCCAAATACATTTCTGTCTGATCTCTTTGCCCTACTAAGTTCTGATTAATCCTTTTTGTTCTTCCGTCCGCTCTCCCTTTTATAGTAATAGTAACTAAGATCAATTCCAGGATAACAGGCATACTAAGCATAGTTAATAATAAATACTGGATTAATCGTCACAAGTGCGTTCACTGCTTTTTGCGAGATAGCATTTACTCGCTAGGAATTGCACTACGGTATTATGAACGATACTGAATATGGTCTTTTGTTAGTTCCATTATAAAGAAAAACTGGCATTTACCGCTAGCCATGCGCAACACAGTGGTATCCCATATTCTTGGAACTTTCGTGATTTTTTTACCCTTCAACACTTTCATTATTATGAACAAAACGATACAAATGCAGCAACAACAGAAAAGGGACTTGCACGTTTAATACGTACACTAAACATAAATTAACGTAAATGACGATAAAAAAACAGCTCAACGCGACGGTTTAATCGAAATGCTGCTAAGCAACAACAAACGGCCGCTCAGAATATAAAAAACCGTTAACAATTTAACAACTTTGTCTAATATGGAAGAAATTAATGAATGAAATACGGGATTACCCCATTGTACAATACAAATTGGGAAGACATGACTCCGTTTATTGGTGTAAGCATGACATGAATGTTAAGTCAGATAATATCCGAAAACTTGAAAATCTCGTCGTCCTGGAACCGAATCCGCGTCCCCCGGATAGCGCCTGTGCTGGTTAGAATACTGGGGCCTCACGCGTCTCCCGTGTATTGGTTAGCATACTCGGGCGCTATTCGGGAGACGCGGTTTCAGTTCCCGCTCCAGGGGGACGAAATTTTCAAATTTTCGGATATTATCTGACTTAACATCCATATTATATTTACACCAATAAACAGATTCACATCTTTCAAATTTGTATGGAAGAAATTATTCTTAACATGGTCAGAGGATGATGATAAGCAAACCATTCAGCTAGTCATTAATTGTTTAATTGCGTTGTCCTTCACAAAACTTAAATATGCGTTATGGGTTTGTCAGTGGCAGTTCGCGACAAAATGTATGTGTGTAGTTAGAGTAAGCAGACATCGTAAGTCAAGCCGAAGCTTTGCTGTTCAGTCCGTGTCTGTTTTTTTTTCGTTGTTTTGTTTTGGGTTTTGAAGACCACCATGAGTAGCTGTAAGGGCTTTAAGCACCAGCTGGTCCCTAATTGGGAACTCTGGTCGCAGGGAGGGGACGTAGCCGACGCCATTTGACAAAAACATCGCCCCTGCCTTATCCAAGACTTGAATCGGGATTTCTTTGTTTGTGGATTTAATGGCGAACTTTAAGGGTAACAACTAGTTTCACGTTCTTAATTTAGGATCACTGGCTCCAGAGAAGAGAGAGAAAGCCATTTACGTAAGAAAAACCCGCCATCCACACTTTACCCCGAGATTCGAACCCGGACCTATCTCGGACAAATGATTAGAAACAACGCTTCGTACCTCTCGATAACCGGGGTGGCATTTCACCTGCAGTTCCGTCTCCACAAAGTGAGGTGACCACCCCCCAATCAGTATAACCAATAGATTGTTTCTCGTTTAGTCACACATTAAGATTCTTTTGATAGAATGTTTGTTTTTTCTCGAAATTTCAACTGAAGCCGGAAGTCAGTGAAGTAAAAGATTTTCTGCTTTCAGTTTAGGTAACTACAGATTAATTATTTCTACAACACAGTTTCACTTCAGTAAAGAGGGATTATCAAACAACTAGTTGACATGATTTCTTTTAAATACAGTATAATAATGCAGTCAATAATAGCCAATAAAATATCACAACAAAATAAGCAGAATTTATTTCTTAAACTGAAGCCTAAGATGCGAAGCTATTTTGTAGCGGCATTTCTCTTCTGAGAAGCTTGAGAACCTTTTCTGACAGTAGCAAATGCCGTTAAATATGATGTCCAGGCTGGGGGTACTTAGGATCTGGAGTAGACGCCTAACTTTAAGAGTCCATTTATCTTCCGAAATGAGACGTAACGATCTCCACATCGGCTTTCTTTTCTCAGAAATGGGGGAAGAAGAGACCAAAGCGTAAAACATCGTGATTTGCAGCTCCAAGGAAAGCTGGGATTTATACCACGAAAAAGAAAGTTTGAAGAAAACCCCTTGGATCTTATGTAAACAGAGTCCTGCATGTTGTTTACCACGTTTGACTCACTTCGATTCTACTCAAATGTCCACGGAAATCTGCTAAGTTAAGAGTTGTTGCTCAACGCTGAATACTACGTCAGAATGAAAAAGAGAGAGAAAGCAGAGACGGTAAACATAAAAAAGCAATCCTATACTTCCAACTTCACCTTCTTTTGTGTCCTACTAGTGCCGAAGCAACTACGAAACTGCTAAAGATTTCTGGAAGAAAATCCATCAATGTCAGTGTCTTGAAAAATATTTGATTAAAATTTGTAAAGCAACTGACTGAAGAAAGGCAAGTGAGATTAAAAATAAACAATATAACTCCAAACGTAAATTTGAGGAGCAATTGGAAATATTCTAGATTTGGAAAGATTAGAAGGCGTATTTCACTTTCACAACATTTTGTAAACAGGTGCTCGTATTAGCAACTAGAAGCCTCCAAAGAAAGCTAATTTTTTTAGATTAACTTTCTTCTTTTCAAATTGATAGGCCGTAAGAAGTTGAATCTCGGAATTTGTACACCGAGCGATCATTGAATTATGCCCACCCTTATCAAGTGTGCGTGCCGTCCGTTGGCTGCGTGATTTCCGAGACGGCGCGATTAGTCGACTGACGTAGCATATATAAGGTGGAAGTGGAGTAGTAGGTAGTAAAATTCGGAACTTGATAAGTAAACGAAAGGACTTATCGGCTTTGTGAAAGAACACATAGTGGGAGCTCGGAGAGCGGATGCCTCGATTTACCAGACAGCTGAACTGGTGGGTTGTTCGCAAAAGGCTGTAGTAAAAGTTCATCAAGATTGGCGTGAAAATAGTCAAACAACGATTCGGAGGCAAAACTGCACAGGACAGCGGAAGGTTGAAGGGAGAGGTGGGCGCCACGTCCGACGAGTAGTACAGGCCATCAGACGCAGCACTGTTTAACAGTTGACTGCCGAGTAAAACACAGGACAACCCGGAACAGTGTCTGTCATGATCATGGTTTACACGCTCGCACGTATGGGCTATAACAGCAGACAACTCAGAAGACATCCCCTCCTAACCACGGTTCTTCGGCGCAAAAGACTAGCTCGGTGCAAAGTTCTTGCAAGTTGGACGCCGGATGACTGGAAAGAAGTATGCTGGTCTGACGAGTCGCATTTTTTACTTCACTCTGGGAAAGGTCGTGTAAGTATTTGGCGCAAACAACATGAGGCACCCGATCCGTCCTGCATGGTTTCCATAGTGAAAGCCGGTGGAGGCTGTTGTACGGTGTGGAGCATGTTTACTTGGCAGGAACTTCGAACCACCCCTGATGCATGTGGAACAACGTATGACTGCTGCCCACCATCGTGAACTGCTTGCTGAATGTGTACACCCAGCAATGTTGCACATTTTTACGCTTTCCAACCGTAGGTTGAAGAAACGTATATGCTCCAGCACTGTCCGTCGGCATGATAACTCGCGTAAAAATGGTTCGATTTCGATGAAATTTTATTATGTAGTAGGAGACCACCTGGAGACGAACCCTATTGAAAATGGACGAAATGAGGTCAAAGGTCACGGCATAGGAGCCGGATCAATTCCATTGCCTTTATGCCTCATAACTTGCGTAAATAGGGTTCGATGTCTATGAAATGTTGGTATACTGCAGGGGACCACCTGGGAATGAATCCTATTGAAAATGGGTGAAGTGGAGTCAAAGGTAAGGACTTAGAAGCGGGATGCATTCCATTGCCCTTATGCGTCATAACGTGCGTAAAAATGGTTCTATTTCGATTAAAGTTTAGTATGTGGTAAAGGACCACCTCGGAAGGAACACTGTTGAAAGTAAACGAAATGGGGTCAAAGGTCAGGATATAGGAGCGGGATCCATTCCCACTGCTCTTATGCGTCATAACTAACGTAAAAAAGGTTCGATTTCGATTAAATTTTAGTATCTGGTACGGGATCACCTGTGGACAAACCCTATTTAAAATGGGCGATGGGGTGGAAGGTCAGGACATAGGAGCGGAATCACTTCCATCGCCATTATGCGTCATAATATATGTAAAAGTTCTTCGATTTGGATGAAATGTTAGTACGTTGTAGGGGCCTGCCTGGGGACGAATCCTATTGAAAATAGGCGAAATGGGGTCAAAGGTTAGGACACAGGAGCGAGATCTATTCCATAGCCCTTATGCATCATAACTTACGTAAAAATGCTTCGATAGCGACAAAACGTTATCATGTTATTTCGGAGGTATACTGAACTGGTTCTGTTGAATATCATCGAAATGGGATCAAAGGTCAGGGCACAGGAGCGAGATTTATTCCACAGCCATTATCCTCATAACTTGAGTAATGATTTCTGGTATGTTGGAAAGCGTATTATAATCAATGCATTGCATGATTTTACTAACTTTTTCGCGAATGGCGACGGTGTCTTCCAAGATGACAATGCACCAGTCCATTGTTGTGCAATAATGGTTTCACAATTCAGACTTCTAGCATATCGATTGGCTTCCAAACTCCCCCGATATTAATCCCATAGACCAGTTGTGGGGCACTATGGAACGGCATATTATGCGTCGCGATACGCCATTCACCTCCATACCTACATTGAAGGCCCCATTACACACAGTATGATTAGCCATACCTTCCAACTGTGTCCGGCATTTTATTGAATCGCTGTCATGTGATATTGTTGCTGTACTGAGGGAGGAAAGAAGGACCTACGAAGTATTTGGTGGGTGGTCATAATTCAGTGATCACTTAATGTATATTTGCATCGAATGTTTTTCAATTTTTAGTGGATTATGTTCTCAACATTATTTGCATTTAACAGCAATGATAGAACAAGCCCAGGTTTTGAAAATATATCAATAAGTGGAGCGTATAGAACAGAATGGGAGCTACGGCACTCAGAGGCTGTAATGATTGAGAAGAATAAAGATAGTGCTTGCAATAGCAATGAACCACATATTTTACCCGAAGTGTGGAAAACATTAATAAAAACAGAAGCTGATTATAAGAAGAGGGGGAAAAATGCAGCAGTCAAAATACAGATGGCGATACTGGTGTAAATGCTAGGTAAAAGACAGACCACATGACGAAATATCCCACATGCCAAGTCAGGAGGCTCCGTGCATTCTGTCAAAATACAGCGCAGGTTCAATGTGCTATTAGAACCGATAAGTGTGCGTCAGAAGATGAACATGGTTGTGTTCGAAAACGTTAACGAATACATACGTTGTTGGAGTGTTTCGACTACTTTGCTCGGGAGATTTTGTGCTATACATAAACTTTAAATCGACAGTAATATAGGAAGTTATATGTGTAATTTGGACAGTGCTCATTTGTCTCACTCAAGGATTACATGGATACACATGGTGTGAGTGAACATAGAATTGTGCGGGGTTTTTTTTCAGCTGCATATGTAAATAGAAACTGACTAACGGACGGCACGTCCGTGACAAGAGTGTGAGCTTTCCTAAGGACTTTGCAAGGACACTGTATGTATATAACTAAATTTTAACTATTTTTCAGCAATGGATATCATTACAAAAGAGTATGTGAAGTTTTACTGTACTTGATAACATAACATAGACAAAGTGTTACAATAAAAACCCCAATTAATTCGTACGTGTTTGTCAGTGTATTAAAATATGTGCATTTTAACAGAAAAATAAGATATTGTAAAAAATTGTATCATTAAAAGAGTTTTGGATATCTTTGTAAGTACATGGTGTAATTGTGAGATAGAAATAAATAAAAAAGTATAGTCTATAATATGTGAACTGGAAAAGCATAGGTTTTTGAGTGAAGAGGAATGGGACCTCCAAAAACTTGGTCACATTTTAATTAAAATGTGTTATTTGGCAACGGTGAGCTCTTGGTGAAAGTACATATATCCCTTGGTGTTTCACATTAGCCAAAAGATGTAATATTGATTATTTGTTCAGATACTCAAAGACGTTGTTTGAAAAAAATGAGAGTTTTAAGGATATTTGTTACTTTCAAAAGTGAAATTACGAAATGACAACAGTTACTAATGATTAACTAAATACTTAACTGGTAATGCTTGTAGTAATGGTATCATAGCCAATTACTTTCCATTTTGTAGCAAATATTATTTGTCGTAATAAAGCAATATTAATCTTTTTCTGTCAGTCTGAAAACGGTAGTATGTTTTTGCCGCTTTTCTGTCATCAAATTTAATGCTAATGTTATGTACGAGTGTTCAATTTGTCCGAAATTAAAGCAGACGTGATGTTAACGTGAAAAAATCAAATATTTATTGTTGGCAAATGATTTTATTCCAATTCGAATTTACTTTATATTAGACATATTATTTAAATCTTTAGCAAATTGAGTAGAACTTGTCCGACTTCCTGAAATTTTCTGTGCAGGCTTTCAAAATTACATTTTTCCTTTCTTTTTTCTGAAATTACTAGGGGGCTGCGCCTCTATGCTCGCTACGCTCGTATCTAGAGGATCAGGCCCTGCAGCCCGATTTCTAAGTATATCACATGAAATAACGAGTTAGTAAAATCATGCAGTGCATTGATTACGACGCGCTTTCCAACATACCAGAAATCATTACTCAAGTTATTACTCAAGTTATGAGCATAATGGCTGTAGAATAAATCTCGCTCCTATGACCGGACCTTTGACCCCATTTCGATGATATTCCACAGAACCGGTAAAATATACTCCCGGAACAATATGATAAAGTGTTATCTCAATCGCAGCGTTTTTACGTAAAGTTATAACTCATAAGGGCGATGGAATGGATCCCGATGCTATTTCCTGACCTTTGACCCCACTTCACCCATTTTCAATAGGGTTAGTCCCCAGGTGGTCCCTACTACATACTAAAATTTTATTTCGAAATCGAACCACTTTTACGCGAGTTATAGTGCAAATGGACAAAGCTGTAACATATACGCTTCTTCAACCTATAGTTGGAAAGCATAAAAAACTGGAAAATTCATATAAATTTCTATTTTTATTGCATATCTAAGCAAATAAGGCTAGTTCAGAGTTTTTTAACTGTCGTTAATTTTTGGAAGGTCGAATTTTTGTCGTTTCAACTTATACAACTTAAAAATTTACCACTAAGGAAAACAAAAGCGGTCCAAAAAGCATTTCCGTAAACCGTAAACCGATATGCTAAACCGTTAAGGTGGACGTCAAGTAATTTTGCTTCCTATACTTCCAATGGAAAAACGTTTGTAGACCTTTCCTTCACAATTATTGTAATCCCAAGGATGAAAATTTGAACATCGATTACAATAACTTCATATTATAACTTAGAATACTTAATATTTTCTAAAACATAACCATAATTGTATAAAAAATCAACACTTTTCCATTGGTGGTGTTGGAACCAGAAAAAAGATGGCGTGACCTGTACTTTGATGACGTCAGTAGACAGACAAATGTTGGATTGCATAATTATGGTTATGTTTTAGAAATTATTAAGTATTCCAAGTTATAAAATGAAGCGATTTTAATCGATGTTCAAATTTTCGCCATTGGGAACGCATTAATTGTGAAGAAAATGTGTACTGAAGTTTTTCCATTGGAAGTATAGGAAGCAAAACTACTTGATGTCCACCTTAAACAACTGAGATAGCTTTACCAACAAAACATATTCATAACAAATTCTCTGCGTCACCATGGCAGCAGGTCACGGGACTAGAATGTTCTTCTGTGTTTATCGTGAAGACAGACAAGCCGTTAGTTTCTTTCCTTTGTGTCTTTAAAACATGCTTTTTTCCTGCGGATCTTTCGTCTTCTTTAGTGGTTCTTGTTGACTGAGTTGTGTTTTCATCGTTTTACCTCACTTGAAGTCAGTGTGTGTGCCTCCTGTTACGTTATTTTGTGTTTTTTCTGTGTGACGCAGTTGCAACACAGTGTTGTGTTTTGGGGCCTGGCGGCCATGATGGCTACTTCCCAAGTACAAATGCAAGCTCATACTGCTGATGTTATCTCTGCTGGATTTTCTTTGGCTACATCAACCGCTTCTGAGACAACTATGACCTCTTCAAGTGTGAATTTGTCTACTTCAAACTGTGTTTCTGCATCTAATGTGCTTCGTCCTAATGTTTCTGCATCGAATGTGCTACGTCCTAATTTGTACATCCTGTGTACTGAGTCAAGTTCTGCTGGCCTACCTACAACCCTTCCACGTTCGTATGCTGCGACTGCTCGTCCAAACCAATCTTCTGATGCACCTGTTTCAATGCGACCAAAATTTTCAAGAGAAGATAAAGTTCTCAAGATTCGGATTTCCGATGACTCACCAGCAGGTAAAGAACTTTCCTCAGCTTTGTTATTAAGTGTGTATTTTCCGTCTCTTCCTGACACCCCCTCCCCCTTAGAAGCCTTAGTTAAAGTTGTTCCCGAAGAGAGCATTGTTTCAATAATTCGTATTGGAGGGGGTGTTGTCGTTCATTTTGTTCACCTAAAAGCCACCGACACTGTTCTTGCTACAGGCATTGATATTGGCTCCTTTCACTTGCAACCTGTTGCTTCTGCACAGCGCCCGGTCACAGTGACATTATCTCCAGTGCCTACTGCTGTTCCTGAAAACTTGCTTGTTGCTGCACTCGGCAGTCTTGGTCGAGTGGTGGGAGAGACAAAGTTCTTCCAGTTGCTGCCAGAGACTCTCCATTCAACTTTGTGCAAGTAGGTCGTCGCCAATATCGTGTTATTTCCCCCACTAACCAAGCCATTTGTAACCACCCCACAACTCTGCAACTTATTACGGACACACGAACATACGTTTTCAACTTCTTTGCTGGTGTCCAGTGTTTTCGGTGTCGAGCTGAAGGACACCTGGCTTCTGAATGCCCTTGGTGCACACCTGCACCAGGTGCTGTCCCTTCGATGAAGGTTCCGGACACACCTCCATCATCCACTTCTTCTTCCCTTACTACTGAACAAACTGTGGATCCAATGTCAACCACGTCACCATATCTGCTGATTGCTCCTTCCATGACTGCAGATATTTCGTTGTATTTACCTGTTTCAGTACCGCCATTACCATACAACTCCGAGCAGCCGCTATCTTTCAAAACAACTACGCAGTTATTGCCAAGCACTGAACCGCCATTACTATACAACTCCGAGCAGCCGATTTCTTTCGAAACTACTACGTCATCATTGCCGAGCCCTCAAGCACCGTGGAACAAATTGTCACCCGTTTCACAGCCTGTTTCGCAAGTGCAAACACCTGCTTCTGAACTGTTCAAATCTGCTCACATTGATGACATCTCATTTCCACCTCTTCCTACTTCTGTGGGCTCCTGTGGACCAAAAACTTCTGGGAAAAGCCCAAATTCTGCCGAGTCTTCTCCAGGGCGTTCGCGTCGCACTAGGCGTTCTCGGACTAAAAGGTTTGCCACTTCCTCTGGAACCTCACCTGGCGTGGAGAATATTTCTTCTCCGCTTCGCACAACAAATAGATTAGCTTGCCTCCCTACTGATGATGATATGAATGTTGCTGTTAATTTAAGTGAATCAGCATCGATTGCTTCGGATGATGTTGAAGATGATTCTTCTCTTCCATCATAAGTGTTTTTCATTTGTGTTCTGTGTCTACTTATCTGCCCATGTGTGTGTGAGACTTACTTTTTCTACTGAATTCACGTTTTGTTTCGAAATTGTTTACCTTTGAACTTACCGTCTGTTTATTTTTCGTTTTTGGCGAACTCACAGAAACATATTAATACTATTGTTATCAACGGACTCAGAGATTTATATTTTTTACGACTGTTCAACTGGGCAGCCTGTGAGCGCCCTTTTTCACACCTTTTACATTGTATTTATTTGTTTTTTAAATGCGTGCGATCACCTTGTTCTCCCCTATTTCTCGTTACTGTATTTATTTTCTACTTGTATATATTTTGTACAGGAGTTTTTATACCCAACATTTTGAGCAATAAAGACCTTGTGAAGACAAGCAGTTCGTTTCTTTCCTTTGCGTCTTTAAAACATGCTTAAAAATCAGAAAATGACCTTTTTCTTAAGTATTTTGTTTGTAAAACAGGGATGATAGTTGTAAGTTTATGCTGTAAAATTTGCAATGCGTTATGATTTATAGTTTGACTTATATCCGTTTTTTTAAATGGATCCCATCGCGAAATAGAGAATTTTGTAAAATTTAGAAATTTAATTTCTCGTAAAATAAATCGAAATTCAAAAAAACGAGCGACGAGGTGCATAAATTCGGTCGTGGAACTACATACCTACAAGGTGTCGTGATTCTGTAGCTGTTAGTGTGTCCGGAACGCGACCTGATAGCAATATTTTGCTGACCTTAAGTTTGAAATACTATAGCTCTTGAAGTATCGCCAGAATCGAGAAACTGTTTTTTTTTCAGCGTGTTCTCGAAACAATTCTCTAGTAACGATGAAAATTTGATATTTTTGTGTTCAATAAGTGTTGCGCTGCAAGCTAGGAAAGCAAGAGTGTTGCTACATTTTTAAAACAGCGGTAGCAGCAGCAGGAGCGGCGGCAGTTACATTTTTTTAGAATAGAGAGATAATACTCTCAGATAAAGTGGATAATTGTAAGATTTTAAATTGGTGTTTGTTAAAGTTGTGTTTCAGCTGTCTCTCTCTCTCTCTCTTTCTCACTCTCCCCCCCCCTCTCTCTCTCTTTCTCACTCTCCCCCCCCCTCTCTCTCTCTTTCTCACTCTCCCCCCCCTCTCTCTCTCTCTTACCAGATATAAAGAAAAGGCTTAATTGTAAAAACCGGTCCAAAAATTCTGAACTACTATTTATAAAGAGTGACTTAAAGCATTGTAAATATTGATGGTATGTAAGGTCAGGTGATGCGTAACATCACCACCTCTCCTTGACAAATGTCAACCCCGCCTTCTCGTGGTGCATCCTGTTCCCACTAAAGGGCTCTGACGACCGCCAATAGCGGTATAACTATACCATCGGGATTAGAGGAAATTCTATCCCACACTCACCAACCCGCTTGGCCAGCGTGGTGAGTTATGGCCAAACCCCTCCAAAATGATTCCACAACTTAAATCTTGGCCCTCAGTCTCCGGCAGCTGGAATGTACCTGGCCAAGGCAGCGGCCAGTGCGACATGAAGGCAGAGGGTGCTAAGAATCCCCGGAGGACCGGACTAGGCTGCCATCTGATGCTGACCTTGGCTACGTATAACGGACGCTCCCTATCTTCTGATTCAAGGCTTCTTGAATTGGAAGACGAACAACAAAGGATCAAGTGGGACATCGTCGGGCTAAGCGAGGTAAGGAGAAAAGGAGAAGATCTCATTGAACTGAAAAGTGGACATCTCTTCTACTATCGTGGGACAGATACTAGCAGAACTAGTGGTGTTGGATTTATAATAAACAAGAAACTGAAGGATAAAGTTGTAGAAGTTGAAAGTTCCTCAGACAGAGCTGCACGACTCGTTATCAAACTCTCGAGAAGATACCAGGCTCAGATTATTCAAACCTATGTACCAACCACACGTCATCCTGAAGAAGAAATTGAAGAATTTTATGAGGAAATTCGTTATCTAAATAATAAAGGTAAGCAGCACTTAAAGATAATTATGGGAGATTTCAATGCAAAAATAGGGCAGCGGCAACAGAATGAAACTTCAGTAGGTATATTCAGTCACGGCAACAGAAACCAGCGTGGAAATACTCTCGTTGAGTTTGCAGAGGCAGAACGGTTTTTCATCTTTAACTCCTTTTTTACGCTTTCCAACCGTAGGTTGAAGAAGCGTACATGCTCCAGCTTTTTCCGTCCGTCTGTCTGTCGGCACGATAACTCACGTAAAAATGGTTCGATTTCGATGAAATTTTAGTATGCGGTAGGGGACCACCAGGGGACGAACCCTATTGAAAATGGGTGAAGTGGTATCAAAGGTCACGCCATAAGAGCAGGATCCATTCAATTGCCCTTATGCGTCATAATTTGCGTAAATATTGTTCGATTTCGATGAAATTTTAGTATGTGGTAGCGGACCACCAGGAGACGAACCCTACTGAAAATGGGTGAAGTGGGGTCAAAGGTCACGCCATAAGGGCGGGATTCATTTCATTGCCTTTATGCGTCATAACATGCGTAAATATGGTTCGATTTCGATGAAATTTCAGTATGTGGTAGGAAACTACCTGGGCACGAACCCTATTGAAAATTGGCAAATTGGGGTCAAAGGTCAGGCAGGACATAGGAGCGGGATTTATTCCATTGCCCTTATGCGTCATAACTTACGTAAAAATGGTTCGATTTCGATGAAATTTTGTTGTGTGATAAGGAACCACCTGGGGACGAACCCTGTTGAAAATGGGCGAAATGGGGTCAAAGGTCAGGGCATAAAGGTGGAATCCATTCCATTGCCTTATGCGTCATAACATGCGTAAATATGGTTCGATTTCGATGAAATTTTTGTATGTGGTAGGGAACCACCTGGGCAAGAAACCTATGGAAAATGGACGAAATGGGGTCAACAATCAGGCAGAACATAAGAGCGGGATTTGTTCCATTGCCCTTATGCGCCATAACTTGCGTAAAAATAATTCGATTTCGATGAAATTTTAGTATGTGTTAGGGAGCCACTGGGAACGAACCCTATTGAAAATGGGCGAAATGGGGTCAAAGGTCAGGACACTGGAGTGGGATCCATTCCATTGCCTTTGTGCATCATAACTTACCAAAAAAATGTTTCGATTGCGACAAAACGTTATGTTGTTCCGGAGGTATAGTGAACCGGTTCTGTTGAATATCAACGAAATGGGGTCAAAGGTCATTGCACAAAAGCAAGATTTATTCCACAGCCATTATTCTCATAACTTGCGTAAAACTGCTTCTATTGCGACAAAACTTTAGTATGTTATTCTTGGTGTACTGAACCGGTTCTGTTGAATATCATCGAAATAGGGTCAAAGGTCAGGATACAGGAGCGAGATCTATTCCACAGCCATTATCCTCATAACTTGAGTAATAATTTCTGGTATGTTGGAAAGTGTATCTTAATCAATGCATTGCATGATTTTACTAACTTGTTCAAGAAAAAGCCACACAGGAAATGGACATGGAGACATCCAAATCGGACGACAAGTGAAATTTATTATATTATGTGTAGCAAAAAATTCGTCATAGAAGACTTCAGTGTGCTAAACAAGTTCAACACAGGTAGTGACCATAGTTTGGTGAGATGTAAGATGCACCTCAACACTAAACTCGAGTGTGGCAAGCTCATGAGGCAAACAAATGTATTGACATAACCAAAATTAAAAACACCATAATACCTTCAAGTTGGAACTGAAGAACATATTCTCTGCTTTAGAAGGCCTAAAATCGGAAGAAGTTGTTATTTTTGAAGTTAACAGAAAAGTAACCAAAGCTCTTATGGAAACAGCAACAAAATTAGCTGGGTCTAAGAACAAGTTGCATGTGAACAAATTATCAGGAAAAACCAAAATGTTGATGCCAAAAACAAGAGAGATGAGGTCAACTAAAGAAGATGTCACTTCCAAAGTGGAATATATAGAGCTATGCAAGACAGTACGAAAAAGTATCACTGAAGACGTAAGGAAATTCAACTGTGAACTAGTGAGGAAATCAATTGAAAACAACAAAACCTAAAGATAGCTAAAGGGACATCTCAGTAAGGGAATAAAACAGATTATGGCACTGAGAAAAGAAGATGGTTCTGTAACAAGAAATAGAGGCAAAAGTTTGACAAGAGTGAAAGATTTCTACTCCAAATTATATGAAAGGGATGATACATGTACTCCAGACATCATGAAAGATACCAGTACCAGAGTTCTTCCAGTCCTCCCAGCAGAAGTTGCACATGCAATCAAGAACATGAAGCGGGGAAAAGCTCCAGGAGAAGATGGAATTACTGTAGACATCATACAAGAAGCAAGTGGAGAAATGGAAACAGTACTCGCCCAAATTTTCACTCGCTGCCTTAATGAAGGAAAGATTCCTGAGGATTGGAACAACGCTACAATGATCCTGCTACATAAAAAAGGTGACATTGAGGATCTCAGGAACTACAAACCTATCAGCCTCCTATCAGTGGTTTATAAAATCTTCACTAAAGTTCTTTCACACCGTTTAAAGGTAACACTGGACATGGCTCAACCGAGAGAACAAGCTGGATTTAGGAGTGGCTACAGCACAATAGATCATATCCACGTACTGCGAGAACTAATTGAAAGAGCGAGGGAATATTAACTTCCATTGTGCATGGCTTTTATCGATTATCAAAAAGCTTTTGATTCGGTGAAACAATCAGCAGTTACAATGGCTCTGAAATCCTGCGGTATTGAAGATGCATACATTTTTTTTTTGATTGGAGGTTTAACGACCACTGTGAGCAACTTAATGTCGCCCTTCCCTAATTTAGGGTAACTGGTTCCAGGGAAGGGAGAGAGCCAGGGCGGTAAGACATACACAACATCCATGCCTGAACGGGATTCGAAACCCGGACCCCTTGTGACGTACCTGCCAGCAGGACGCACACGACATAAAGGCACATAGCAGTCAGAACAAATGTCTGCGTAGCTCAGTTGGTAGAGCGACTTGTTCCGGAATAAGTGGCCTTGGGTTCGAATCCCGGCGTAGACAAAAAATGACGGAGAAATTTACTTCGTTATAATGGCGCCCGAACTATCCGGAAGACCCGGCCGTTCGAAATCTCACAGTGGTGTGATGTTATTTCCACACCGCGAGACAGGAAATATCAGAGAATTCCTTCTCCAGCGCTTCGAAAAATAAAAAGAAAATGTGTGATGTTGCATTCCACGCAGCAGATTGACTGGGAGTTCTCAAGTGAACGTTCTACAGTGGATGGCTGCCTGCAACGATTCATTGTCACGGCTGACCCGTGGGCCATGCCCCCGGCCCTCATTCGGGGGGGGGAGATGTGACGTACCTGCCAGCAGGACGCACACGACATAAAGGCAGATAGGAATCAGAACAGATGTCTGCGTAGCTCAGTTGGTAGAGCGACTTGTTCCGGAATAAGCGGCCTCGGGTTCGAATCCCGGCGTAGACCAAAAATGACGGAGAAATTTACTTCGTTATACCCTTACGGACGAATGATCATAGGCCAGCGCCTTAAACCACTGCGCCACCGGGGCGGCATATATATATACATTAATATTATTAATAACATCTATGAAAATGCAAGTGCAAAGCTTCGGCTGTTTGAAAATACAACACACATAAAAATTGGAAAGCGAGTGAGACAAGGTGACACCGTATCTCCCAAGCCCTTTAATGCCACATTGGAAAATGTCTTTCAATCACTGAACTGGGAAAACAAAGGGATAAAGATTAATGGACACTATCTGACCCACCTTCGTTTTGCTGATGACGTAGTCATCTTTGCATCTGCCCCATCAGAGCTGCAGAGTATGATCCAGGAACTTGCTGACAAGAGTAAATAAGTGGGATTAAAAATATACTTTCAGAAGAAAAAAGTGATGTTCAATGCTTTTACAAGAAATAAAGATTTATCGATTGATGGAGAAAAGCTGGAGATAACAGACACGTACGTTTATCTTGGACAGCAGATATCAAGTGAGGGTCACATTGATGAAGAAATTAATCGGCGTACAAAACTTGCCTGGAGAACTTTTGGAAGAAACAGCATAATTTTCAAGAGCGATATGCCATTATGTCTTAAAAGAAAAGTGTTTAATCAATGCATCCTTCCAGTGCTTACGTATGGTGCAGAGACGTGGACCTTAACTAAAAGAGATATACAAAGGCTGCAGACAACTCAAAGTAGCATGGAGAGGTTCATGCTTGGTGCAACTAGGAGAGATAAGAAGAGGAACTCGAGGATCCGAAAAATGACAAGAGTGGAAGACATCATGATCAGAGTTAAATCCCTGAATTGGCAATGGGCTGGACATATTGCCAAAAGGACAGACAATCGATGGACAGCCGAAATTTTAGATTGGATTCCAAGGGATGGAAAAGGCCCAGAAGAAGACCACATGGGAGATGGGTGGATGTAATTCGAAAGTATGCGGGATTGACATGGAAGAGACTGGCACAAGACAGATCGTTGTGGAGGAAACTTGGGGAGACCTTCGTCCAACGATGGATTGATAATGGTTGACGATGATGATGAAATATTATATGTCTTTTAGTTCTAGCTTTTTTTTTTTTGTTTGATTAACAATATTTCGAAAATTTGAAATACGGGATAACTTTATTTTTGAGAATGCTTTTGTGGAACACTTTTCATGGCTAGTTAGGAATGTCAAGTACGAAACGGACAAAAAGATAAGTTTATGTGAAGTTGTGGCAACAGAGTCACAGCAACATTTTTAAAATTTCCTATCTAAATATCCAAGAATATATTCTTGCGATAAAATGGACAATCGATGTGGCAAATTGGTCATGTGCGATGTAGAAAATTGGGGCACATGCAAACGATTCAATTAAATAAGATTGTCTGCATCTAAAATAAGGTTCTGCTAGAGCATGAGTTACAACGTCATCATCCTCTATGTCAACCATCATCAACCCACTGCTGGATGAAGGTCTCCCCAAGTTTCTTTCACAACCGTTTGTCTTGAGCCAATTTCCTCCATGCTTTCGAATTTCATCCACCCATCTCCTAAGTGGTCTTCTTCTGAGTCTTTTTGTGCCCCTTGGAATCCAGTCTAAAATTTCGGTTGTCCATCCATGGTCCATCCTCTGGAAACGTGTCCAGCCCATTGCGATTTCAGGGATTTTACTCTGATCATGATGTCTTCCGCTTTTGTCATTTCACTTGTCCATGAGTTCATTTTCTTATCTCTCCTGGTTACACCAAGCATGCATCTCTCAATGCTACTTTCAGTTGTCTGTAGTCTATGTATATCTTTTTAAGTTAAGGTCCACGTCTCTGCTCCGTACGTAAGTAATGGAAGGATGCATTGATTAAACACTTTTTTTTATAAAACATAATGGCATATTGCTATTCAAATTTGCACTGTTATGAATTACATGCCACCTTTCATTTGATGCCGCGCGGATAGGGAAGGAATAATTTCCGAACAATAGTATGGATTAATTTATTTATTTAGCATTCATACATTTTTCAGAATATTTCACCTCAAAATATTCTGAAATTAACATATCATAGCTACTGAGCATATGTATTGTGCATAGTTTCTTGCTATGATTATTTGCGGCATTGGAAATCGAAAGTTAACTTGAGATTTGAGTTGCTTGAAAATAACTTTCAACCGGTTGTCTCATAAAATTAAACTGCGAAATATCTTCTCGGATAATATGTTTTAAAGGAACTCAAATTACATTACTGGTATAGGAATTATTACCTTTTGTTCGTTAGGAAATTAGCTACATTATTGAAAATACTTGGAATAACGTTGGAAAACTGGATTTATTTTACGAAGCAAAAATGCTCTACTCTGCAAATGAAGGTAGGCCTATGTTTTTTGAGCGTGGATTTTTAATTTATTTCCATTATGGAAGTACAATCAAATATTCGAGGTTATATTTAGCTGAGACGAATTCTTCCTTTCGTAGTAAAACTACTATTATTCTCTTAACATTTCCCTCGATGTTTATTAGGTGGCGTGTTTATCATAATTCCTCTGTTTGTATGAAGTGATTGGGAAAACTGCTTCTAGAGGGTATCGCGCATGGTGGCTATCTTCTTTGACGATGTGTTCCCAAATCGGAGAACAATTTTCTAAAAACTTTCCTCATGTGCCCTTAAAAAAATTTGAGCGGCAGAAAATCATTTATAATGTATCTACATTTCACTGACAAACAAAGGAAGCAAAATACAGGCTGAGCGGAGCCAATTCTAATCGTTTATTCCTGTTATTATGAAAATACTGATGTGTACACTGGGTGACCGGGGATTTTAGAATGTGTCATACGAGGTCACATGTTCTCGTAACGGCTAGGCTGGCGCTAGACGTCTCCTTTGCACACTTTTCACTGTTGCCTTCTGCTTTCACAAGTAGTGCAGTTAAAACTGCGTTTCTAGCTGGTTCAGGGAGAGAACTGATCAAGTGTGCTTCGGTGGTCCTTGAACCTTTTTCTTCTTGAAGTGAGTGGACACTTATCTCGTCAATTCTTTTGCGCTCCTTAATACGCGAACCCAATGAGTTGTCTACTTATTGCTGTCTGGCTTTACATCCTCTTTTGAGCCACTTCCCCCCAAAGACGAATTTCTTTCCTCAGCCGTCACTGAAATTTTCTAAACTATCCACGGCATTTAATATATATATATATATATATAACAAACTTCAAAAGCGTGTACTGCAAAGTTGTATAACTCACCAGGGAACTGCGTCCAGCTGCAAGAACCACGGGTACAGTATATAAGCTAAACCTTTCTCACCACCAACCAAGAATTCCCCAAGGAAACCCCCAGAACCTTCCATAAACAAACGTACATGAACTAAAACACAAACGTTCACAAATCACAATAATAATGAAAATAATAGTGATAATAAACACATAAGGTTGGGAACCGGAAGCCGCTCATTGTGAAAGACACTCCCGGGCCCGAGCGTGGTTCAGGTTTCGTGCAGGTGTCAGATTAGCTAGAAAATAATCTTCGAAATAAGGGTTAAGATTTTGCAAATTTTAGGTTTAGACACCTGGTATTCCCTACCTGAACCAAAGGCACCAAAATGTAATATAAAAACTTACCTTAAGTAAAGCAACGATGAACTTCCTAACCTCAACCCACTCCAAACCGAGCAAATGCCAAACCAATTCCAAAAAGCAATTCAAGAATCCAAAAGGAACCAAATGATACCCTGTGGCGTCCCCTGTTGGAATCCAGAAAAAACTGGAACTAAAACTAAGTGCTTGTGTTCTAATGGATGTCGGCCAATGCCAAGATTAAATTTTCCGGGGTGACTCCGGAGAAAATATTATGAATTGTAACCCGAAGAATCGTTAATCCAAAGTATTAGGTGTGACAATATTACATAATCTAATTTTGAAAGATTTTCCCAAATTAAAAGAAGTCAAAAAATTTTCAAAATGGAATAAGCAATATTTCAAAGGATAATGATTTTTTAAAAAAGAAGAAAAACGTTTTTTTGGTAGTTTTGCAATGTTAGGCCGGTTATTGCATATTCTTGTAATTCTAACAAATTGGGATATAATAATATTTCTAAGAACGTGTTTTGAAATTTTAATGCCAATCACTCCAAGCATTGGAGCTAAAGTTAAAATGTACTCTTTAATCAAAAAGATCTAAACTGATACCCTGACAGTGGATATTCTTCAGATCTTCTGATAAAAGAGTACATTTCAGTACAAAGTACATTAGAGTACAAGAATACATTTCAGAAATCAGTTTAGATCTTTTTGATAAAAGAGTACATTTTAACTTTAACACCAATGTTTTGCGTGATAGGCATTAAAATATTTCAAAACACGTTCTTAGGAATATTATTGTCTCCCAATTTGTTAGAATTACAAGAATATGCAATAACAGGCCTAACGTTACAAAACAACCAAAAAAACGTTTTCCTTTTTGTTTAAAAAAATAATTATCCTTTGAAATATTGCTTATTCCATTTTGAAAATTTGTTGACTTCTTTTAATTTGGGAAAATCTTTCAAAATTAGATTAGGTAATATTGTCACACCTAATACTTTGGATTAACGATTCTTCGGGCTACAATTCATAATATTTTCTCCGGAGTCGCCCCGGAAAATTTAACTTGGCATTGGCTGACATCCATTAGAACACAAGCACTTAGTTTTAGTTCCAGTGTTTTCTGGATTCCAACAGGGGTCGCCACAGGGTATCATTTGGTTCCTTTTGGATTCCTGAATTGCCTTTTGGAATTTGTTTGGCATTTGTTCATTTCCTTTTGCATGGTTTGGAGTGGGTATGTGTTCCAGGGGGTAGGTTGGGGTTTCATTTCATTTGCCGTTCGTTGAGGTTAGTAAGTTCATCGTTGCTTTACTTAAGGTAAGTTTTTATATTAAATTTTGGTGCCTTTGGTTCAGGTAGGGAATACCAGGTGTCTAAACCTTATATTTACAAAATCTTAACCCTTATTTCGAAGATTATTTTCTAGTTAATCTGACACCTACACGAAATCTGTACCAAGTTCGGGGGTTGGTAGTGTCTTTCCCTGATGAGCGGCTCCCGATTCCCGACCTTACACTTAACAGCAATTGAATGAGAGATACCTGTCTGGTAACGGCGGCGATTCGCCTCGGCATGGACTCGACAAGACACCGGAAGCGTTGGAAAGCCATAAGGATCCACGGCCCCTGAGCAAGCTCCCACAGTTCACGAAGAGTTTGATGGAGAGGGGTCATCTCTCTCGATGGCATCCCAAATGTGCTCGACAGGATTGAGGTCAGGTGACCTAGCTGGCCAAGGAAGCAAGGTCACGTCGGTGGAGTGTTCATCCAACCATTCGGATACAATTCGGGAGCGATGGCACTGTGCATTGTCTTGTTGCAGGATGAGATCCCCAATGGGATGTGGAAGACGCACAATCGGGAGCAAAACGTCGTCCAGCATATCCCGGTAACGTTGAACTGTGAGGGACGATGTCACACGTACCAGGGGTCACATTTCAGTCCACGTAAACAGTCCTCAGATGAAAATGCCACCCTCACCAGCTTGAAGAGTTCCCTGCTGACAAGAAGGATCCATCGCGTCATGTGCTTTTCGCCGTACTCGTATCCTGTCATCCGCATGTACCAATGTGAATCTCGACTCATCAGTCCAGGCAACATTTTTCGACATGTCTAGGGTCCAGTGGCGATGTTCCGGCGCCCACGCTAATCTTTTCAACCTGTGATGTGCGGTCAGCAGCGGTACCCTCGTGGGACGATGGCTTCTGTATCCCATAGCGAGGAGATATTTCTGGATGGTGTGGCTGGCTTGCCCGTCTATCCGCTGCTACAATGCGAGTTAGCCGACGACGCCCCGCTCATCCACACGCTGTTGTGTACAGCAGTTGGCCCTTGTAGGGATGGTTTTATCGGATTCGATATACTCACGGTGCACCCGTGACACAGTGGCTCGTGTAAATCCCAGTGACTGTACGTCTTACGAGGAGTGACCCATTCGTTGGGCCCCAACAATTTTCCCACGATTAAATGTGCTTAGATCCTTCGTCTTACCCATACTGCGTCCGACACTTACTGATTCCCGTCGCATCACTCCTTATATTTTCAGATAGCTGCATACGTCATGTCGTTTCCGTTTACAGGGGCGCCCACAGCGCCACATTTGCATAACGCCAGCTGTCTCTAATCCAATTGCTCTTCAGTGTATGTGTTTATTATCATTATTATTTTCATTATTATTGTGATTTGTGAATATTTGTATTTTAGTTCATGTTCGTTTGTTTATGAAAGGTTCGGGGGTTTTCTTGGGGTGTTCTTGTTTGCTAGTGAGTAAGGTTTAGCTTATATGGTACACTGGTGCGCAAAAAGTAAGGACGAAGAGGAGAAATTAGCATAACAACGGAACGACCAGACAGAACGGGCCGAAAGACCACTCAGGAGATAGACTAGGGTCCGATACGGTAGGGCATGCGCATATATGCAGCATGACGTAGGGGGAGGGGGAGGGGTCGGAAGGGTATAAAGCACATCGGCGGTGTACGCTCAGCAATTCGGTGAAAGTTATTGCGCGGTGTACATCGGTTTGAAACGTACAGTGGCTGCCGCAGAGCGGTTGGAGAGTAAAGATATTCAACACATGGATTGGCCCGCAAGGTCCCCGGACCGAAACCCAATCGAACACGTGTGGGACCTTCTCGAGAGACGCTTGGCAGCACGTCACCAGCCGCCGGCAACGATTCCGAAACTGCGATTGGTGCTACAAGAGGAATGGGCCGCGATGCCTTAACAGCTCCTTGACAACCTCGTCCTCAGCCTGGAAAGACGTTGTAAATCCTGCAAGGCAGTCAGGGGTGATCATATCCCTTACTAAAGACTGGATTTGTCTTGGCAGCCGCCTGTCACATGGACGTTTCTGTCTTCTGTCCAGTTGTGCTCGAAGCTACCTTTTTAATAATGTACCTTTGTATCCTTTGTATTCCTTGTTTAGACGGTTTTGCTCACGTGTCTCATATTCTTACATCTCGGGGATCTTATGGTATGATTCGAGTCGATGTGGAGCACTTCTGCACCACGTTACATTCAATAAACCGTCTCGTCCTTAATTTTTGTACGCCATTGTATATATCATCATCATCATTGTCAACCATTATCAATCCACTCTGAATGAAAGTCTCCCCAAGTTTCTTCCACAATTGTCTCTCTTGAGCCGGTCTACTCCGTGTCACTCCGGTATGCTTTCGAATTTCACCCATCCAACTCCCATGGGGTCTTCTTCTGAGCCTTTTTCTGTCCCTCGGAATCCAGTGTAAAATTTCGGTTGTCCATCGGTGGTCCGTTCGTCTAGAAACCTGTCCAGCCCCTTGCCATATCAAGGACTTCATTCTGGTCATGATCTCGTCCACTCCTGTTATTTTCCTTATCCACTTCTTATCTGTCCTAGTTACACCAAGCATGCATCTCTCCAGGCTGCTTTGAGTTGTTTGCAGTCTTTGCATGTTTTATTCAGTTAAGGTCCAGGTCTCTGCTCCATACGTAAGCACTTGCAGGATGCATTGATCAAACACTTTTCTTTTAATGGCATACTGCTATTAAAAATTGTACTGTTTCTTCTAAAAGCTCTCCATCCAAGTTTTATGTGCCGATTAATTTCTTCATCAGTGCGACCCTCACTTGATATCTGCTGCCCAAGATAAATGCAGGTATCGGTTGTCTCAAGCTTTTCTTCATCAATCGACAAGTCTTCGTTTCTTGTAAAAGTATTGTACATCACTTTTGTGTTCTGAAAGTTCACTCTTAATCCCGTTTATGTACACAACAGCTAGTTCCTGGATCATACTCTGCATCTCTGAATGGGTAGTTGTAAGAATGACTACGTCATCAGCAAAACGAAGGTGATTTAAATAATCTTCATTAACTTTTATCCCTTCGTTTTCCCAGTTCAATGATTGAAAGACATTTCGTAATGTGGCTTTATAGAACTTGAGATAATGGTGTCAATTTGTTACACTCCTTTTCCAATTTTTATTTGTGCTGTGTCCTCATATAAATATATACATACAATCGAGTAGCATTAATGTGACCATCTCCTACTTTTTGACGTCAACAGCGCGTAGCCAATAAAAGAAGGCACTTGTCGTGATTTAGCTTCGAGGGTGTATAAGCTGTGCTGTATGCATTGTGAAAGCATATCTCTCGTTGCTGTCATGGATAAAAGGAGCAATTTATCAGATTTGCAAAAAGGCATGATTATCGGCTTTTGGGCCAACGGTGGCAGTATTTCTGAAACAACGCAGTTTGTGAACTGTTCGCGTGCTGCTGTGGTTAAAGTGTACGGCGATTGGAGAAATGGTACTATTGCAAATAAGCGACGTGCAAACTGCGGAGCACCACGTGCCATTGATGTGAGAGGTAAACGTCGGTTGCGAAGGTGCGTGAGGACCGATCGACACGCTACAGTGGAGAAATTCACTGGCCGAATGAGCAAGGTGGCTACCGGAAGTGTGTCTAAAAAAATGCAAATGCTTTTAATCGCATTTTACTTTTACACCGAACTTTTCAATCACCTTGTATATATATTGCCTGCTCACTGTCAGTTTGTAGGACCCCTTTCGTGTCACTTCCTTTCCAAACACGCGTTTTGATTGGGTCCCTTTCCTCCAAAGACACATTTTCACTGGGTCATTTCCCTTCAAAGACGCATACGTAAATACACTGGCGTACAAAAATTAAGGACCAGACGGTTTTTGGAATGTTACGTCATGCAGAAGTGCTCCACATCGACTCGAATCATACCATAAGATCCCCAAGATGTAAGAATATAGGACAAGTGAGAAACACTGTCCAAACAAGGAATCCAAAGGATACAAAAGCACTTTTATTGAAAAGGTAGCTTCGAGCACAACTGGACAGAAGACAGAAACGTCCATGTGACAGGCGGCTGCCAAGAAAAATCCAGTCTTTAGTAGGGGGATATGATCACCCCTGACTGCGTTGCAGGATTTACAATGTCTGTCCATGCGGAGGACGAGGTTATCAAGGAGCTGTTGAGGCATCGCGGCCCATTCCTCTTGTAGCGCCAATCGCACCTGCGAAATCGTTGCTGGTGGCTGGTGACGTGCTGCCAAGCGTCTCCCGAGAAGGTCCCACACGTGTTCGATTGGATTTAGGTCCAGGGACCTTGCCAGCCAATCAATGCGTTGAATATCTTCACTCTCCAACAGCTCTTCGACAGCCACTGTACGATGAGGTGTAGCGTTGTCGTCCATGAAGAGGAACTCTGGACGCACAGCACCTCTAAACAGACGCATGTGCGGCTGGAGAACCTCGGTACAATAGCGGACACCAGTGACTGAACCTCCTTGGAAGATGTGGAGGTCAGTACGGCTGCCAAGCATGATACCGCCCTAAACGAGAACTCCGCCAACTCCAAACCGGTCCTTTTCGATGATGTTGGAGGTGTGATTGCGTGTTTCCTGCTCTCTCGAGATGTGTATACGTCCAGAATCGCTCGTCAGACTAAATCGGCTCTCATCCGTAAAGAGAACTCAACCCCATTGCTGATGTGTCCGGTTCTTTTGTTCCTGGCACCACAGAAACCACCGTCTCCGGTGAGCATGCCTTAATGGAACACACCGTACTGGTCGTCGTGCAAATAGACCACCTTTGTGCAGCCTCCTGGCTACGGTAAAACGCGATAACGGACGTCCAGTTGTCTGTTGCATGTGCCTTGCGATTTCTCTCGCAGTCTATGGTCGGTCTCTTCTCGCCTGTGGGACAATATACCAGTCATCCACCGCCGTGGTTGCTCGTGGACGACCACTGCTAAACTCTCGGACAGCTATTCCGGTCGTTAAAAATGCTCTCCTAGCTCGTGAAACGATGCTGTGAGCGATCCCGAACGCCTCAGCCATACTTGTCACACTTCGACCTTCTTCCAACTTCTCAATGACGCGACCTCGGGTGAAGTCATTCAGATGTTGTCCACTGGATTGCCTGTTGGCCATATCACACGGTGGCAGCAACTTGACGTCGTTCAAACCGATGTACACCGTGCAATAGCTTTCACCGAATTGCTGAGTGTACACCGCCCGTGTGCTTTATACCCTTCTGACACTCCCCCTACGTCATGCTGCATATATGCGCATTCCCTACCGTACCGGACACTAGTTTATCTACTGCGTGGTCCTTCGGTCCGTTCTGCCTGCTCGTTCCGCTGTAATGCTAATTTCTGCTCTTCGTCCTTAATTTTTGCACACCAGTGTATGTAGTTATAGTAGTTATTATGGGCTTGGTTTGAGGTATCAGGGGACAAGTGCTCTTTTCTTTTTCACTAATATCCCTTCGAGTCACTGCCAGGAAGAATTCCTGTGCGTCCCTTAGTACGCGAACCCAGTGCATTGTCATCTTCTCGTTGTTTGGCTCTAATTCTTCCTTTGGGTCAGTTCCCTCCAAAGACGCATGAGGCTGAAAGAAATCTCCTTCCTGAGCCTTTACTGAAATTTTCTGTATTTATTTATTTGTTTACTTATTTATATACTTATTATGAGTCTGGTTTACAGAATAAAGGGCGGCAATGTACTCCGCGCGCCAATAAATGTTATTACGATACCATCTGTGACATGTGTGCCGTAGGTTCTCCATCTCTGGCATCGGAAAAATGTGTTTCGCTCAGTAGGAACTAAAAAAAGAAACATTACTGGATGTGTATCGTGTAAGGTTTTCTTAGTAGTAAGATTTTAATTAGGAAAGATCTGTTTCATTTCTTGAAATCATGAATAAATACAAAGAAATAACTGCTGTTTTTATATGCGAAGAGAAATGTATTTCTTTTATTCTAATACCTGCAACTTGAAAAAAAAATTTTCGGATGTTAGAACCGAAGAGCGGTTACCCCCAATATTTTCTGAATTTGTATTTCTTTCATCTAGAAGATACTGAGGTAAAATATGAACGGGCGATAAAATTTTATTGCCTTTGTCTTCCAGATGTAGCATAAAAAATTCAGTTTCAAACGTTCTTAGGGACAGACGGTTTAAAACTGAATTCTTGATGCTCTACATAAAAGACAAGTCATAAAAATATAAAGTTCATGCTTCTCTTACTCCAGCATCTGTTAGATGAGAAGAGGTATAAATTCAAAGAATATGTTGGAATACTTAAGCTTGGAGAATTTTTCCCGCAAAAAAACTGACAAAATCTTCCATTCGGAAGTTCCGTGTACATATTAAATTTTTAAAATATGTTCAAAGGCATTCTTCTTTTAAAAGATAAGAACACGCTATGTCGATAACTGAAATGGAAGGCTCGCAACAAAAGCCAATAATTCAACATGAAAAATGTCACTTTGAGATAAATATTTCTAGAAAGTTTCTTACTGTGACGACAGACTATGTTTGCAGTTTGTTAGGCGAATAATAGAATTGAAAAGTTTGTCTACGAAAGGGAACGAGGGCTGTGCTCTCAAGAAAATCATTCCTCGGAATTGAAAGCTGGCGTTTTCCTGAGATATTGACAATTATATTTTTGGAGCTATGTCGAGATCAATTTATTGGTACGTTCGTCAGTGCTGTGCAATCTTTAAAACCTTCCTTTTGATCCACGTTATTTTTTCAAACTAACCGGGGGTTTTCTGAAGCATATTTACTCGGCTTTATTCCTCAATCGACTTCTTACATTCTTTTCTTCATCGATTTTTATATTCTACGTGAAAAATTAAGAAGCATCAATAAAACTTCGATGCGGATCATTCATTCTTCAGAAGCTGCTGAGATTTATTCCCGCGAGACAGTTTGCCGGTCGGTATGCACTTTTGGCTCTAAAAGCATTTATCATCTAAATTTGAATTACGCTGAGTACGTATTTGAATGACAGTCGTTCTCCTTTCGCATTCAACTTTTCCTGGATCGCGAGCCACATGACAAAACAAAATGGCACCAACGGGTCGCAAAGGAATAGATCTGGAGGACCACATGAAATACAAAAAAAAAGAGCAAAAATGCATGTTTACTATGAATATGGATTGAGAGGATTTGAATCCTAAAACTTTACTTTCGGATAAGGAAACTCTGTAGCTAAAACGATACTAATACAGGGTCAAGATATCAGGTTCTCGTGCGAAATGAGTCAATTATAAAAGCTTAAAGTAGAACAATCTTAGAAGCACGATAATTAAAACACTACGTATGCTTCCGATGAAGTGAAGAACATATTTAATATATAAGTTAAAAGCTTAAGTTAGCAACTTCAAAAGCACGATAATTAAAACACTACGCAGGCTTCCGAAGAACTGAAGAGCTTATTTAATATGCACTGATGGCCACCCAAAATGCAATACCAAGAAGGACACGAGATAGCAAAGCCAGAGTTACTGGACAAATAACAACAGGTACAAAGATGAAACGATTGAGCTTACAGGCCCGTGCGACTTGCGGTACACGCAGGCATCAATAGTTCGTGTCGCCCCCATGGCGGGCAATAACGACCGCTACACGCCGCGGCATCAAACGAAAGAGGCTTTGGATGTGGGCTTGGGGTATGTCGGTCCAGGCTACATTCACACGTTGCCACAGTTCATCAGGCGTAGCCGCGGGTGGTGCTTGCCGGGCCACTCGGTTGCCGATCAGCGACCAGACTTGTTCGATCCACGAGCGGCGATTACAGCTGCGACCCTCCGGGGCATACTCTCAACCAGGCGTTGTACGACGGCTAGCGGTATTTTCTTCCACTCGGCTTGGGGAAGGCAGGTCAGTTCTGTCACCGATTTCGGACGGTGGGGGCACCCCTTAAGTCGACGCTCCAACTCGTCCCAGAGGTGTTCGATTGGGTTAAGGTCCGGACTCTGCGCAGGCCAGTCCATTCGATTAACCCCATTGTCACCATACCAAGCCATGGTGGACCTCGCAACGTGACAGGTGGTATTGTTATCCTGAAAGTAACAGGGGTCCACCCCGTAAAACTGCCACAACGTAGGAAGCGCATGGTCATTCAAAATGGTGCAGTAGGTCTCGGCTTTATGTCTACCAGGAATTGAGACCAAGGGTCCCGTGCCATACCAGGAGTAACACCCCCATAGCATAATTCCACCGCCGCCGAACTCCACAGTTGGCACAATACATTCCGGCAGGACGCGTTCTCCAGGTAGATGCCAAACCCAGACCCTGCCATCCGAACGGTAGAGGGTGAACCTTGATTCATCGCTCCAGAGAACCTGTTTCCACTGTTCAACGGTCCACTTTCGACGTTCTTTGCACCACGTTAGCCGAGCACCGCTATTGGACTTGGTGATCAAAGGCTTGTGGGTGGCAGCACGTCCATGATAACTGAGCAGATGGGCTTCCTTGCGGATGGTTTTCTTCGAAAGAACACTTCCGGATGCCTGTTGAAACTCTTCGCGGATGTGGCCCATCGATTTGGTGCGGTTCTTCCGAATTTCTCTGACGTGCACCCGTCGGTCTCTAACTCCCAGCTTTGTGAGTCTGCTGGGTCGGGGCACAATCCGACAGTCACCTCTCATCTTCCACTTGCCAATCACGTAGGCAACTGTCGATTATGGGTACTTCAACTTGCTGGATTTGTCACGTATGGATCGGCCATTTCTGTGATACCCGACGATTACACCTTTCTCGAAATCGGAGAGCTCCGAACTGCGTGGCATCTTGCATGCGACTGGTTGCGTTGTTGTTTCCCACGCGATATTTAACGGCGGCGGCTGTGACGTGTATCAGGACCGCAGATATCGTCGATTGCAGGGGTGTCCAATTACTTGTTGGTAGATAGTGTATATGAAGACTCCTGAACTACTGTCATGTAACTCCATTGAATGGATTGTTGTGGATTAAACAAAATTCTCTTAAGCGCTGCAACTTTGTACACTAGTTTGGGGAACCTTTTGCTTTAAAATTTATCGATTTTATCCTTCTCTTTAGTTTAATCCTTATAACAGTTCCATTCTGTCTCAATGTTTTGGCAAAATATTGTTTTTAATACACTTTCTCCCTTACCATAATAATATCAAACGCGATTTTCCTTATGTGATGCCCTGAGAAAAATGTATTCAGGTTTTGTCTGTATTCAGTCATTCATATTATACTTCACATTGAAAATCGGCAACATTATTTGGTAAAAAAGTATTCCCAGTATCATCATCGGCGAAAAGGGGATATATTTTCCAATTCATACGCTCCTGCTAAAACTAAAGAATTGCATCGCCCTGAGGCGGGAGTTTTTCAAGTTTCCCGAATAACAGCTACAATAGCAAAACACGGCAGCTTGTGTCGATAACGATATACGTATACGCGCCTTCAATGCAGTTGTGAGTATGTTATACGTATATATCTGATCACTTAAGGCTCTACGAGACCCGCCATCTTGTATTGTGCCTTCTCTTGCTAACCAACGGGCTAGTGTATTTCACAAATTGCTTGGGTAATTTTGCACATTTTGGAACACCGTTTGTGGCTAACGTAAGATATACGATAAATAAAGAGCTCCCTGGTTTCAGATTTTCATTTTGGACTCTTTAAGTATTTTTTCATTAATTAATAAAACTATGGAAGACGCCTTGGTACGACTTTCGCTGCAGATAAAAAATGAAGGGAAAGGTCAATAAAAATTCTGAAACCAGGGAACTCTTTATTTATCATATATCTTGCGTTAGCCACAAACGGTGTCCCAAAATGTGCAAAATTGCCCGGGCAATTTGTGAAATACGCTTGCCCGTTATTTAACAAGAGAAGGCAGCAATACAAGATGGCGGCTCTCGTAGAGCCTTAACATTAGGAAATAATGACTTCAATTATGCAGCTTACAAAAGCAGCGATCATTTAGACTCCAGAGAAGCAATTTAGAAGCAATCGGGGAAAGAAATCCCTCTCACAGCCCCATCCCATACGTCATTACAGAAAAACATGTTTCCACACCTCTAGTCCACAGGGAGTAGAGGTGTCGGGCATGGAAATAACCGTGCATAGGAACTCAAGGGCTAAAGCGCCATGCTAAATTCCTGCGCCCAAGACCACACGCCCACCTGCACAGCTTTTTTTCTGCTATCTCTGTGCCTATTTTTTCCCTGGAAAACTTTTCTACAATTTGGAGCTGCTTAGCTTAGGGATCGAACTAGTGGTTTAGGTCTAAAAAGCTTTCACACACAAAAAAGTTACAACTGTTAGAGAGCTGCCACTCGTTTGTTTTCTGATCCGTGTTCATTGGGCACTCGCTAGCATGGAAACTCGACAGTTTCGGGGTTTAGATGTATAAATGAAAATCCGCTCTTCCAGAGTGGCTCTTTTTATTCAACGCGGTATATGAGGAAGGCCCCATAATTAGCATGTGCTGATTTCCACAATACTCCTTTGTTTTTACACATCGATCTACACTCAGTGCACAAAACATTAGAGATACCTACTATAACGTACAAGTTTCTCCGTGCCGGTCATCGAAGCCGGTTCCCCTCACTCCGAAGTAAGTCGCTCTCCCAACTGAGCTACGCGGACAGAATGTCTCGCTGCTATCTGCAATTATCGCATGTGCGTCCTGCGGAGCAGGCACGTCAGATCTCCCCTCCCCGCCCCCAGAAATAGGGGCCGGGGCATGGCCCACGGGTCAGCCCGGACCATGTGTCGCTGCAGGCAGTCATCCCATGAAGAATGTACACTTGAGAAATTCCAGAAAATTTGGTGTGGGGAACACAACATCACACTGATTTATTTTTTCGAAGCACTGAAGAAGGAATTCTCAGTTTTCTTGTTTCGCCGTGTGGAAAGAACATCACTTCATTGCGAGAAACTTAACAGCCGGGTCATTCTGGAAGTTCGGGCGCCAATATAACGTACAGGTTTGTCCGGGTCGCCTCACTCCGGAGTAAGTCGCTCTCCCAACTGAGCTACACGGATATGTGCTGTCACTGCTATCTGCCTTTATTTCATGTGTGTCCTGCGGAGCAGGCAAGTCACACTATTTAGTATCGTGTTGGTTCTGCTCTAACGCCAATACCAGCCTGTACACGACAAAGCATCGATTCCACCAGATGCTATACGGTTTCCCGAGGTAATGTCAGCCATGCTTCTTCCAGCATAGACCAAACCTCCAATCGAGACTTCGGTTCAGGATCTATAGATCTGATGTTTCTTTCTACGGCATCGCAGAGAGCTTCCACAAAGTTTAAACCCGGGAACCTTGGCAGCGAGATGAGTGCTCCTCAAGCGGCGCCTTGTGCTGCTAAAGCACAGACCATCGGCGTTAGGACGTCTCGGTGTCGCAGTCGTCTAAGCGATGGCCTCTGATCGTTCGTCCAAAAGGGGTCCGGGTTCGAATCCCGGTGAGGCATGGATGTTGTGTTTGTTTTACGGCACTGCCTCTCTCCCTTCCCTGGAGCCAATGACCCTAAATTTGAGACGGGAGACTGCTTATAGCCCATTGAGTTGCTCACGGTGGTCGTTAAACCTCCAATCAAGCAATCAATCAACCATCGGTGTTAGGGTGCGAGAAGGCCACGAAAGCGTGTAGGAGATCAGCCAGTGCATGTCGGTTGCGCGAAGCGGTTAATGGCCTCTCCGGGCACACTAAAGGCTTTAGTGTGTCCCATGAAACGACTCAGGCTCCCCCAAACCACCACAGAGCCTCCACCGCCTTAAAAAGAGCTAATCTGGCACGATGGGGCTATGGCCTCATGCAGTTGACGCCACAGCTGCAGCCTTCCTTTAACTCAATTAAGTTGAAGCAGGACTCATCTGACCGCACGATGCGGTGCTTCTCTGCAAAGGTCGAGTTCTTATCTTGTCGGCCCCAGGCGAGGCGTAATTTCTGATGACGAGCAGTCAACAGTGGCCCACAAGTAGAGCGTCGTAGCACAGGCTACGCAGAGTGCGTCGCACCGTTCACTCGCTGACGCTGCCTGAGCTACCGTTATTTACCTGGGATGTGATTTACGTCTCTGTTGCCAAGCGGTCCGTCCGTACGAGTCTAGATAGTCTACGTCAACCACGGCCATCAGTGGCGTGTGTGGTCGGCCACCGCTTGTTCTCTGGGTGCTGATTGGTTCGTCGATGGTATACTCGCTGTACACCCTCGATACGCTTGCCCTTTGGGAACACTAGGGTTCTTACCACTTGGACGACAGAAATACCCATCTGTCTTGCGCCAACAGTGCTTCCACGATCAAGGAGACTCAGATCACCTCGTTTACCCACGTTCTCCGATTGCGATACACTGTTGTGAAGCACATTTGTCCGCTTATTTAGCGCCTGCGTTCGGTTTGGATATATGTTCCACTCTGAGGGTGAATACGCATGTCAACTGCCCGTTATCTCTAATGTTTTGTGTATTATCGATGTTTCTATCTGGGCCTTTCTCGTTTTAACTCACTGTATCCAAATTCTAATTTCCTACTTAATCTCTGCTTCGACCTCCTAGCAAAGAATATAAACGCTTCGCGTGAAGAAGCTCAACTCTCGTAGAGATAATGTAAAACAGGCGACAGCAGCGCCACCATGTAATGCGGCAGCAGATGCTCTGCGGGAAAGTTAACATTCAGGCGCAAAAAGCGTAGGAGACACGGGACGGGAAGCCTATTTCACGGAAAGGAAGCTAAGCTTTGATCTGCGACTGTTTCCTTCGGTCTCATTGGGTCTACTAAAGCATTTTTTTTTGTTGTTCTTTTCTGAGTATCCCTCCTGTCCCTTCTTTTGGTGAAACAAATATATACATTAGCAATTTAAGGAAATTTTAGCAGTTTTATTATCACTTTAAGCACCGTAGTAATACCAGGTTGCTTGGCATGAATTTCATATTTACAATATACCTTAAATGTCAAAAATGCTGAGGCTGGTTTCCCAGTAGCAGCCATAATAAAAAAAAAAAAAAAAAAAAAAGCAAAGACAACCGCAGTTTCCCAAAGCTACAATTTTTTTTCTACCCTTCCGAAGTTTGAAAATTAAACGCACTGCGCTGGAGAAATTTTCTCAACAGATCGGAAAAACATCCGTTCGTATCTGAGTAGGTTCGAACCTGGGCCGCCGGCGTGATAGCTGAGCTCTCTACCGACCGGACTAACTCGCCACGATTGAGTGTATGCTTAAAGCTGTCTGTTTGGTATGCATTGTGTAATCGAATGCTTCCCTCTTTCATTTTACAATATTACGAGGTATTTTTCATAAAAGTCAGTTTCATATAATTGATAAATTAATTTTTTCAACGTAACGATAGCTTTTTTTTTCAGCAAACGTTGTTTTAATGGTTTTCCAGGATATTTGTTTCAAACGGTTTCAAATTTGTTCTTGTTATTCATCCACTCCATTCCATGAATTGTTATTCATCGGAATGGAGTGGGTGTATTTCATGGCTGTAATATAAACGCAGATCTAGATGAGAACAACAAAACCTTTGAACAAAACGCCAACACAAACAAGCGTTTATATTCTTTGAACACAAACACGCATGCTCAGTCTAACTCAGTCTGCTCGGCATCCTGCGGCATCAGCCTGTAATGTTGGCTTCTGTGTAGTAATTCTTTGCCGCATAATATAGTGGCGCTAGTTACGTCTCGCTGAGCCTTACCTTCTTATCAGTTAGATATTCTTTGCTCCTAGTTTCTGATCCTTATTGCATTGGACACACTAAACATCTCGGTTTTCGCACGGTTAATCATAACCCCAACTTTTATCTTCCAACGGTAGATCCAGACTTTCTTACTATTTTCCTCTCTGCTTTCAGAAAAGCTTGGCCTGAGAGGGGTGTTTTATTGCTTCACATGCTCTTTCGGACTATCTAACCAATTACTGAATACGAGTTCTCATTATTTCTCGCGAACCTTAGTCATCGTGAAAAGTACCTTATTAAAATCTGAGGTTGCAAGAAAATCTGTCCCTTCTCGGCCAATGTGTCGTAAAATCATTTTCGGAGTAATAAAGTACTTCAAACTAACCTTCATATACAACGGAGTGCATGGGACGGCCTGTATAATGTTCCCTGCGAACATCACAAGTTTAGAGGGAGTGCGCATCTCGTCTATTTCATTAACACAGCTGGGACAGAAAACGTGAGCCGCCCAGGCGACGCAGTGGTCCACGGCGCTGGCTTATGATCATTCGCCCTAGTTGGGTCCGGGTTCGAATCTCGGTAAGGCATGGATGTTTGTGTTTGTTTTTCCGCACTGGCTCTCAATGTGTTACTTGGCCAACACTGGTTATCTGAGTACATTGGTCAATTAGTATACTGAAAAAAACATGTTTGATGTGTACTTGTTCACAATGTGTTACTTGATCCACACTGGCTATCTCTGTTTAAATTGATCATTTGTCATGCTGTACACCATGTAAGGTGCGTCGCATAAATATACAGTCGACTTTGCGCCGTGAACGCAATGCGAATATAGGCAGAAAGCTGAAGTGGTACCTAATTATACATAACCCTACAACAAACGGTACGATCCGTCGAGATGACTGGATTGTGAGAAAAGAACACCACAAAGTGAAATAGTGGCATTTTAGGTGTCTCAGAAATATAAAGACAACTATGTAAAGTAGCCACATGCAAATGAGATGTACAAATTATCATGTTGTACGCACTCGCATGGGCCGTATTCGGTCCAACCTACAAAAGACAGAAGACCTGCCGTCAGACAATCATTTGCCGAAATGCCACGCAACAGTCAACTTTCTGGTGAGGAGGTGCAGAAGATTTGGAGACTGAGAGCAAATGGATTGCCTGTAGCGAAAACTTGTAAAGCCATGGGGAGGAGTAGGGCAGTCATTTATTAGACTTTATCGAAACGCGGTGCGTTAACTGCCAGAAAACGGCCTGGAAGACTTCGAATAACTACCAAACGAGATGATCGTGCCATCATGCGTTTAGTTTCATCCCAAAGGTTATCACTACGTCAAGTTGCTCGGACTGTTGGTGTCACCGTCTCAAAGGACAGAGTTCATCGACGAATCAAGGAAAGTCGCAACATTGTGCTCCGTAAAACGAGCCGTCTGCCACACCTAACGCGGCGCCACAAGGAAGCTAGATTGTTATGGGCAAGTAGCCACATGCACTGGGCGGACGAGTGGATCACAACTATTTTCTTCGATGACAAAAAGTTCAACCTGAACGGCCCTGACGTTTGGAACTGCTATTTGCATGATTTACGACGCGACGCGAGCCACGCACCTTCTTCAGCAGACAGAAAGGAGGGGAATCTGTGATGGTCTGGGGTGGTTTTGCGTTCAATAGGACAACGGATATCGCTTATCTGCAAGGCAGGCAAAACTCCGAAACATATCAGGACATACTCAGCAGCCACCTTCTACCGTTTGCTGAAACTCTAGCGGATGTTGATTATCTGTTCCAGCAAGACAATGCCTCTATCCATCGGTCTGCATCAACGAAAAGCTGGTTTAACACTCATCATGTGACCGTAATGGATTATTCAGCACTCAGTCCAGATTTGAACCCTATCAAGAACCTCTGTAGTATCATAGCTCGTGATGTGTATGCGAATGGACGGCAGTTCTCAAGTGTGGTGGCATTGAAAGAGCAGATTGAATGAAGCTGGTACGCGCTCCGTCCAGAACACTTACATCCCTTGGTGGACAGCATGCCGAGTCGGGGTTTCTGTGTTATTCGGAACAACGGTTCCACTATTTGTACCGGAGGTGCTCATAACTAGTAAGTCTTTATATTTTTGAGACAGCGTATTTCTGTTTTTGTTCTTGTACTTGGCGTTGGAATTGTTATGTTTCCGTCAAACTATTGTGCAGCTGCGTGTCCTAGGCTGTTTTTGCTATAAATATGAGGTGTACATTTCAGCTCGTTATTGTTTCTTTTTTGTTCGAGAATTTGTTCTGTCTCTATATTTATGCAACGCACTGTATGATATGTACTTGTTGATGTGAAATACCTGTATCATGTTTATGTCTGCCTGTTTGTCATGTCTGTGTACCACCAGGTTCAATAAATCATTTAAACCTCCAATCAAAAAAAAAAAAAAAAAAAAAAAGAAGAAGTGAAATGGGATTAGCTTGGTATTTTATCAGGAACTGACGAAAAAGTAACCATTTTTACTTTTGGATTGGAGTTTTAACGACCACCGTGAGCAACTCAATGGGCTATAAGCAGTCGCCCGTCCCTAATTTAGGGCCACTGGTTCCAGGGAAGGGAGAGAGGCAGTGCCGTAAAACAAACACAACATCCATGCCTCACCGGGATACGAACCCGGACCCCTTTCGGACGAATGATCAGAAGCCATCGCTTAGACCACTGCGCCACCGGGGTGGCCCATTTTTACTTGCAAGGTGATATCAAAAAAATTATTAATACCAACTTTCCCTGAAATCAAAGAGCCTATAGTAACAATTTATAAAAACGACATTTATGAGGAGCTAATTTGCGCATTTACGTAAAACCGAAGAACTAGCGAAAACGCTAAGAGATATTGGTCTACTTCTGACCGAGGTTAATCTGCAAATTTTTTTTTCGGGGTTAAAAGACGACCATGATCAACTCAATGAGCCATAAGCAACAGCCCGTCCCTAATTTAGAGCCATTGCTTCTAGTGAAGGTAGAGGGACGGTGTCGTAACGAAAACACACCATCCATGCCTTACCCGGAATTCGAACCCGGACCCATTTCAGACGAGCGATTCGGGGCCATCACATCGTGCCACTCACCCACCAGCGTGGTTACTAATCTGGTTTGAAGAATCTGTAGCAGAGTGAACCCAAGCAATGAATTTCACCTACAACCTTATTTGATCTTTCTTCGTGTTCTTTAATTTTGCTAGTTCCCCTGTGAAGTGCTCTGCGTACTATAGTTCTGAATGTGAAGTTAAAATTGAAAAGAATTTCAAAAAGTTGAATAGGATTTCTGTCGAGGAGAATCAACAAACTGGGAGTCATTTCAACACTACTGGTAAAAGGGGGGGGGGATCAGAATGGAGTAAAAATTGAAACTTTCAGAAATAAATGTTACGCTGTTCAGGAACAAACTTTGGAAGGAGAAAAAGTGAAAAGTTTTCTTACCGACGACGAGCAAATGAACGAATGACACTTTCGATCGTTTTTGGCGGAACTCCACGCTACACGTATAGTTTCCGGTATCCTGTGCCTGGACGGGATCTATTCGCAGATGAGGAGGATGTGATATTATATCGAAAAATGCTCGTCCATCCATTTCCGGATCCGGAAAATGCCTGCTTTGGAAGAAATCAATCTTTCGGGAATCCAGGGTGTATATGGGCTTCGGCATGTGGTTCCGGAACCAGCGGATTAGTGTCACGGAGTGATTTGCCGTGACGTTGAAGGCAGCGCCGCACGGCAGGGTGATATCTTTTCCCTCCACCGTCACAAAATCTGTTGGGGAAAGAAGAAACAGTAAATAAAAAATAGAATTTCGATAGCAACAGAGGTAAGCATGTTACATAAAAGTATACTGTCTGCTTTGTACGCACCTACCAAAAAAAAAAAAAAAAAAACCAGAACAAATAAACGCCGGTGCTTGGACCACTGCGTTACAGGAGCGGCCTTTTTACATAACCTTCCATCCATTTCTGTTGTTACTCAGTGAAACAGATCCAATTTCTGTTTTTCGTTATTTATTTATTTATTTATTGGAGGTTTAACGACCACCGTGAGCAACTCAATGGGCTATAAGCAGTCGTCCGTCCCTAATTTAGGGTCACTGGTTCCAGGGAAGGGAGAGAGTCAGTGCCGAAAGACAAACACAACATCCATGCCTGACCGGGATTCGAACCCGGACCCCTTACGGACGAATGATCAGAGGCCAACGCCTTAGACCACTGCGCCACCGGGGCGGCTCTGTTTTTCGTAAAGTCTGCGCTTCCCATTCAGAAGCGTCTTTCACAAAATATTTGCATTGCGTATGCATTTATTTACAGGCAAAGGAAGTAAAGATGGCCGCCCCGGTGGCGCAGTGGTCTAAGGCGCTGGCCTCTGATCATTCTTCCGTAAGGGGTCCGGGTTCGAATCCCGGTCAGGCATGGATGTTGTGTTTGTCTTACGGCACTGGCTCTCTCCCTTCCCTGGAACCAGTGACCCTAAATTAGGGACGGGCGACTGCTTATAGCATATTGAGTTGCTCACGGTGGTCGTTAAACCTCCAATCAAAAAAAAAAAAAAAAAAAAAAAAAAAAAAAGAAGTAAAGATGCATTATTATTAAATATTTTCATGTCAATCGTCAGAAAAATACACTGCTTGACATAGAAAGTGACACCAGGAGAGTATATAAAAATTGATGAGGGTGAGTTAAAAATTGGGTCATGTAAATGATTATAGATGCGAACCAATCGTAGATAAAAGAAAAACAAATCCAGTAGGCTCAGGTTTGATTGAGACGTCAATTTGGAACATAGGTGTGTTGGATTTTTGTTTGGCGGCGGCTGCTTTCAGGCGTTCTCGATACTCTCTAGTTCGTTGGGCTGCACTCTTCTTGGGCTTCTTACATTCCTCATCACTTGCTCTTGCCTCTCGTTTTAATTTTCTCTACTTTTGCTTGCGTTCATTCTGAAAATTCCGCGGCGTTTCTCGAAAATGTTAACCCATTCACCCGAAAACAATTAAATTTTTTTAGTTTAAACCACTGCGATATGTTCTTTATATATTCGAACAGATCTCGTCGAGAGCTTTAAAATTATACCACGCACAGTCGTTTTGCACTCACGTTTGCCCAGATAGACTGAGTCTTTGTCGAAAATGTTAACCCGTTCACACGAAATTTTTTTTTAAAACAATTAATTTAAACCACTGCGATATGTTCTTTATATATTTGGATAGATCTCGTCGAGAGCTCTAAAAAAATACCACACACAGTCTGGTTGCTCTCCCGGTTGCCGTGATAGGTAGAGTCAAACACTGCGGCACACCCAGAAATATTCCATCACTTGCCCTGCCACAGGGAGCGAGGGGAGCGTCGCACATATGATGTATTGCTCTGTACGTGAATTGGACTCTATGCTGTTTACGAATATGCTAACACGATTAGTGTGCAGCTCGTATTTTTAACGCTATAATGATTTCAATTGGGACCCATTTTTGTCACAGCCCGTCAGCCGTAAGTCGCCCCATACTATCCGCGGAGTTACATGTAGTCTTATGTCAAAATAGTTTGGGAAAGCCAAGTTTGGTCGCCCTCACCTGGGTGTGTAGACCACTGCACCGGAGTGATCTCGGTGGCGAAAGCATTTGTAAGGAGTGAGAACGCCTAGGCGAAGCCATCAGGAATTCTACCTTCACACGTACACCTTCATCAGAGGCTTCATCATAGATCTAGGTACATCAGGTTGGGCACTGTGTCGCATCGCGGCGGAAATGCTATAGGACGAAACAACTCTCAGGCAAGTATGTCGACAGTGGTTGGAGGAATATAACTTGCGTCACCGTAGGGGGAATGACACACTTAGGCAAACGTCTGGAAGCCTCGACCGTAGTATACCAAATATCCACAATGGACAACATTCAACGAGTTGTACAGGCAGCTATGCACATCACCGTTTCTACACGGATTGTGAATGCAGATTGGCTGAGGTAGCTTTGAACTCTCTTCAACCAATGCGGCAACTGCCATTAACTGGAACACATCGTCCAGCAAGGTTGCAGTGACGCCGTACCAAACATGTGTAGCAAAACGGATGGAACCAACTATGCAGCATTCAGCGACGGATGTCGCTTCTGTCGCAGGGCCGACGGTCTCTGATTGAATCTGGAGATGACATTTCCGCCATCCGTGAGCGTCATACTGCTTCTCACCTGGTGTTATGATTTGTGGGTCGATCAGTTTCGACAGTCGTTCACCGCTCGTGTGTGTAGTGGACACAACGACAGCACGATGATATGATAGGTCGATGAGGTTCTGCAGCCGGTTTTGTTGCCGTATCTCCGTAGTATCCCTCATGCCGAGTTTTAACGGGATAACGTCCGCCTGCACACTGCCAGAATCAACATACCATGCCTACAAAGTGCTCAGATCCAGCCTTTGCCAGCATGGTCCCCAGATTGCTCCCCAATGCAGAACGTGTGAAGCACTCATTGGAAGACGACTTAACGCATCTTCATAATCCCCTCGCAGTGTCAACGAATTGAGGACCCAGGTTAACCACGCATGGTCAGCTATACCTCAGGACGGCATTCGGAAATTTCCCACTCGATGCCACGCCATGTTGCCGAAGGTATAGCCCAGTAAGATGATCATATGACTTACTGGCTCAGGCCACAATATGCTATTTACTCGCATATCACCTTCACCTAATTCCTCAGAATTTTTAAAATCATTTCTTTCCCACCTACTTGTCTACATGTGCGGTGTATATAACTCTTTATGGCCTTATAAAAGACCTTTTAATGTTTCCTTTCAGAGAAGGTGTTAAACAACCACTCTGAGCAAATCTAAAGATGTAAACTGTTGCCCATCTCTAACTGAGGTCAACTTGTTCCAAGGATGGTACAGAGCCGTAGCCATTCGACAAACACACAACCCAGGCTTCATCCGGGATTCGAAGGCCATCTCATCTCAGACGAGTGATTGGAGGCCCGAGCATCATACCACTTTGCCAACCGGACGGCACACCTTTGAAATGAAGCAAAGCCTATATGTGGCCAGAAGGGCAATTCACTCATTGTTTACATCAATGATATTCTCAAAAATTCATTGCATATAACAATATTGGAACACTTTGCTCTACTTCCCAGTGCCCTTACGTTTGAGGACTTAGACCTCTGTCTAGCCATCAGGGTCGGATCCGGGCCTATATCCCGATGAAGCATGGTTGATTTGTTTCTTCTATGGTTCTGGAATGCTCCTCTGGAGCTAGTTTGGGCTGGGGAGACTGTTTATATCACTTAAAGTTGCTTATGGTCGTTATCAACCTCCCCCTAAGGAAAAAAACACACACGATTCAAACGGTTCAGCTTGTTCGCATGATTCAGGATTCAGCAATAGAACCATCAGCAACATACTGGACAACAACGTCGATTTATCGATTTCAGATATCCTCTCTCGAGTTACCTAATGCTACGATTTAGGGTATTCGAGTTTTATGGTATGGCCTAGAAAAAACTTACTTCAAACGTCAAGAAACGTGGCAAGCGTTAAAATTTGTCAAGTCCAATGATAGATGACACCAGGTGTCTCATGTAATGAAAAATCTCATCAAACACGGAATACAACAGACGTGGCTTTTCCAGTGGAGAAAGCAGCGAGTGTCTTTTGGTTTGCGGAGTCAAAATCCCTAAGAACGGTTTAGCGTAAGTTCATAACGGAGTACAAGAGACGGCATCCGACCGGAAGTAGCGTCGAACGATGGATAAATAAATTCAAAGCAGTAGGATGTGTCTTGAAAAACAAAAGCACTGGGAGACCTTCCATTTCGGACGAAAAGGTGGAAGACGTGCGTAAGGCTTATTTTAATGACCCCGAAGAAGTCCGTCCGCTTCGCCAGTCGTGAACTCGAAATGCCGCGAGCAACGATGCATAAGATTCTGCATAGAAGTATCCTCCTATATGCGTATAAAGTACAGTTAGAGCAAAATCTTCGACCAAATGATTAACCACGTTGAAAAGCATTTACGGTAGACATGCTTAATCTCATTGACGACCACTCCCACACTCTTTTCACGGATTTGTTTCAGCGATGAGTCGACATTCCATTTTTCTGACAGAGTGAATAAACGTAACTACCGAATCTGGGGCACAAAAAATCCCCATGTGGTCGTAGCGCACGAGAGAGAGCCAGCCCGAAGGTTAATGTCTGGGCTGGCCTAATGGAAGACAGAGTGATAGTGCCCTTTTTCTTCGCTGAACCAACCGTTACTTGCATAACGCATCTAGACATGTTAAAACAATTCGCAATTCCACAACTTTCAAGACATCATTTTCCAGCAAGGTGGAGCGCCTCCGCATTGGTCTTTGAATGTACATTGATCTTTAGATCACCATTTTCTAGGGCATTGGATTGGACGTGGGGGTCCAACGGCATGGTCATCCCGTTTTCCTGACATTACCCCATGCGATGTTTATTTGGGGGCTTTATTAAGGACACTGTGTACAAGAAAACGGTTACATCACTCACTGACTTAAAGAACGCATTACTGCAATCTTCCTCCTTGTTACACCGGGCATTCTGCAGCGTACGTGGGTGGAACTGGACTATCGTTTAAACATCCTGCGAGCAACAAATGGAGCAGACGTGGAGACCTACTGATATTTAAAAAAGAAACTGTCACAGTTACCATGTTTTTTCACATGATCATAATCATAGGAAGGGAGTGTCTGACCCCAGGTCTTAAACAACCCTTAGAAATAGGAAGCTAGGAGATTTGGGCTAGAGTGCCCGATAGGAAAGTGACATGGAAGCAAAGTAGAAAGGGGTAGGAAGACGCCCTTATTTATTACGGGGGGGTACCCAGAGTCTGACGGCTTAACGTGCTCATCCGACCCACGGCGGATATTTAGTGGATCGAGTGTTCGTACCTGCCTGGGATCGAACCTGAGGTCCTTTCTGTGGCAGTCACGAACGTTGCCCACTAGGCTACCCGCGGCCCTGTTTTTGACATTAAAAGTAGGTTGTTATTTATTGTAGTTCTTTTCAATAGCATACTGAAGTTATATACTTCATTTTTGATGGACACCCTGTATAATTATATCGCGGATGTACGATGTTGTGATCTGACTTACTACGGTATAATTAGCGAAGTTGTATTAGCTATGTGGTTTTGCTAATAACCAGATTTCAGGAATCAGCCCAATGCTCCCGAGAAATATCCAGTGTGATGAAACTCATATCTAGGCTACGTTACTATTATGCATTTCTGTTTACTGGTATGGGGTGGCATTCGGTTGGCGCACGTCGCTCCATGTCTTTTCCGGCATGTCCTCAGTTATACAGACGAAATCCCCGAACTATACGGGAGGGTTTCTCAGGGTGCTGTTTGACCACAATTTCTGTTTATGGTTGATAACGCGCTCCGAATAGGATTATTTTAGTGGATGATTTGCTTAACCATTTAAGCGGCACATGCATGTAAACCAAATGGTGTCCAATATTTTCTACGCTCACCAAACAGAAATGTTCACACAGCGGCAAGTATTTACGAAAGCTACCCAGAACACATCTTTCCGACCATGAACCTGCCTCTCGTGATAAGCCCTATATTCTACTCTTTTATTCTCTGGCAAACAGGAGGAGTAAGGACTAGTCTTTCTGACTCGGACGTCGTGCCACTTGGGTAGAAACAAGGTTCCCAAAGATCTCCTTTCTTGAGTTCGTCGTCATTGTTTTATAATTTTTAATAGGTAATCAGTCAGAAAGAATTCATACCAAATATTTCTATTGCAATGACCTCTTTGAATGACAAAGCTAAGCAGAACGCATTTCTAGTGCGCAGGTTCACTCTTTCCAGCCACGTTCTGTCCACTTCTTAGACAGTGAATACATTCTTTCGAGCGCATTTTGCGAACAGCAAGTTAAATCGTTCCTGACGATTAAAGTGTTAAAATGAAGAAATCAAGATATACAACGCATGCCATGTGCAGCATATTCGCTATATCTCAACCCAAATGTATTTGTGCGAGATGCAATAGGGAGACGGATTTCCCCTTGTCATACACCTTCCAGGGCTCTTCTGGGGTTTCGATTTGTTCTTGTATAAAACTGGAATTTCATGCCGCAGGATATTTTACATCGCCCTCTTCGACAACATGCAATTTCGATGTGACGCTTGAATTACTGTAACAAATGCTTGAACGCGTTACTGGACTCTTGTACTCGAGCCAATGTATGTCCAGGTATCTCCTCCAATTTCCAACCTATTGAACTTTAGTACATTGTTCGGATTAATCCTGTATTTTATGTGAGTTATATCACGTATTTGTTTCCACATTCCACATCCCATCAACACCACGTAGCCCATGACATTCTATTTTTCATTTTGCCCATTTCGCTAACTTTTTTTTTATTGGAGGTTTAACGACCACCGTGATCAACTCAATGGGCTGTAAGCAGTCGCCCGGCCGCCCCGGTGGCGCAGTGGTCTAAGGCGTTGGCCTCTGATCATTCGTCCGTACGGGGTCCGGGTTCGAATCCCGGTCAGGCATGGATGTTGTGTTTGTCTTACGGCACTGGCTCTCTTCCTTCCCTGGAACCAGTGACCCTAAATTAGGGACGGGCGACTCCTTATAGCCCATTGAGTTGCTCACGGTGGTCGTTAAACCTCCAATAAAAAAAAAAAAAAAAAAAAAAGCAGTCGCCCGTCCCTAATTTAGGGTCACTGTTTCCAGGGAAGGAGAGAACCAGTGCTGTAAGACAAACACAACATCCATGCCTCACCGGGATTCGAACCCGGACCCCGTTGGGACGAATGATCAGAGGCCATCGCTTAGACCACTGCGCCACCGGGGCGGCCGCTAACTTTCGGACATTAGTGCATAAACGATACAAGTTTCCAAACATGCACATTTTATCTACAGTTCGTTTCGCAGGTCTGTGTTCATATTGTCTGTGAAAACATTTGAAACTATGCGAAGAAGAATATATTGAGTGTACAGGGTGTCCATAAAAGATTACCATGATTACAGTTTTTTTATACGTAATGACGAGTCTTATATCCGTTTTCTTTTAACAGGTGATCTCACACAAGCGTAGAATTTCTGTGCTGGTGCGTTTCGTCTGTCGCATCAACCACTAGGAGCGCTGTTACAGCTGCTAAGTTAAGATGGCGGCTGTGACAGAGAAAGCATATTGTGTTATGTGACTGTCACAAATAAAATCTTCTGTCAGTGTTCGGCGAATATTAAGAACACAGCAAGAAATGAAGACACTTAATTTGAAGTCAACTAAGTCGTGGATGATACAATTCTTCGATACAGTAACAGCAGAAAAGGGATTGCATCAGTAAACCATCAATTTCAAACACGACATTAAAAAATATTTAAATTGCATTCATGCAATTACCACGGAAATCGACGAGACAAGTTTTCCACCAGATACCTCTCATCTGTCAACAAGTTGGGGCATTTTTGCCCATTGCTCATGAAACTCTGGACGCAACTTTTCCAGATAGATATATTGTCAAGAACGGACCAACATCCTGGTCCCCAAAATTACGAGATCTTACCCCGCTGGATTTCTTTCGGTGGCTTTATGTTAAAGATATGGTTCTTGCAACAGTTTTTACTGGTATCACGACTTTGCGAGAACATACTAAAAGATCATAGCAACAGTAATGACACAAATGCTGCAAAATGTGTGGCATGAAAATATCCTTTAGGCATGTTGCGTGTCTCTGTAGAAGTTTATTAAGATCATTTCATGAAAACTTTCTAAATTTATCTACTTTTGTGTAAAACTCTGTTTAATTACAATTGTTAGTTTAAAAGTTTTAAAATGCTTAAATAAGGGTAATTATTTATGGGAAAGCTGTACATTAAAATTTCCTGTACCGAGTAATGAAGATTCTTAAGAAAACTGGCAAGATTTATATCTGTGCTATTATTTTATATTTTTTACAATTAGTTCATTTCCCCCTGTGTAGTTATTGATCCAGCCCGCAGAAAAAATGGAGTAGCTACACTCCTGTGTGTTAGGCTTCTCTTCACATTCACAGCAGCAAACCCTAAAGTCCATGGAAAGAACAATAATCGAAAATGGCTATTCGACTTAATAACCACCTCCGTAAGCACAGCAATTTAAACCACACAGTTACAGTCATGTTGAAGGTGAAGAGTAATAAACACATCTGCCACTGAATTAGAAACTTTTATGCAGAACGTCACTAAAGCCGCGCATGTGCAAGATATGAGGTCACGTGCGTCACCACGTGACCTAGCCAACTAACTATTTAAGATTGCTACTGGTCAGTAGTAGTGTTGATCACAATGGTAGAAACAAAGGATTTTTCGGAAATCTGTAGAGGGTTTACTGTGGGTGCCCATCTAGCTAGACCGACGGTTTTGTAAATTGGCTGGTTTCTCCAAAGGTGAAATATCCTGGGTCTTTAATCAGTGTAAAAATTCCCCACATTGCTTGTCTAGAAGGTGTTACTGTGGTGCAACTACAATCTGTCCGGAACGAGATCGCAGTCGACAGAAGGCTTCTATAGAGAAACAAGACTAGTAGTGTTGATCACAATGGTCCCCAGTAGCAAACTGACATTGGCCAACGGTTAGCCCAACGATATTTTTGCGTCGGCAGCGTTGGGCGAAGGTTGTGTTGTGTATCGAAGATTGGCCAACGGTTTTCCAACCACACATGACCAACCATTTATCAACAAATGACCACTTAACGGTTGTCCGATGGTTGTCCAAAAACACATGACCAACCATGGTTGTCTAAGAACACAAGATCACATTGGAAAACTGTTTGCAATAGTTTTCCAATATAGGTCCAACCGTTGAACCAACACATATCCAATTGTCGGCCGCCGAGTCGCCTCGTCGCTGGGCCGACCGTTGAAAGCCCACGGTTGGTCCAACATAATATTGCTACCTGGGGTGTGGTTTGCAGAAATTAACCGAGGCATTCAATGAAGGTTGTTCTCGACCCATATATCAGCGAACTATGCGCAGGGTATTGAAGATCTGTATTGGCAATCGCATGCCTAACCTAAATCACTGTTTTCTGCGAAGCATTAGAAAGTTCGTCTACAGTGGTGTCGGGAACATCGTGACTGGACACGGGAAGACTGTAAAAAAGTCATGTGGTCCGACGAGTCGCGGTACCCCTTGTTCTGTACCAACGGTAGGCAGAGAGTTTGTTGGAAGCCCCATGAAGCAATGAACCCACCTTACCTTGTAAACACAACTCAAGGTTCTGGAGGTGGTGTTACGGTGTGGCGCTTGTTCTGTTGCTAGGGAACGGATCCCCTGATATTGCTGAAAGGTCTGGTATTCTCCAGAGATTATCTGAACACTGTTACCTGCAATATTGACTTCTTATCCAGCAGATGATGGTTGTTTCATGGACGACAATGCTACAATGCAGCGCGCGTGATGTGCTCAGCAGAAGTTCATCGAGCATGACAGCGACTTCCATACCATAACCTGGCCACCGCAAAGCTCGGATCTGAACCTCATCGAGAAAGTATGGAATACGTTAAAAAACAGATCCGGGTGAAAAGTTTTCTTTCGTCAAATTTGGGCCAGTTAAAGAACTTATAACGAAGTAAATTTCTCCGTCATTTTTGGTCCACGCCGGGGATCGAACCCGAGTCCTCTTATTCTGCAACAAATCGCTCTACCAACTGAGCTACGCAGACGTTCGTTCTCGCTGCTATCTGCCTTTATGTCGTGTGCGTCCTGCGAGGCAGGCACGACACATCTCCCCCCGAAAGACGGCCGGGGCATGGCCCATGGGTTAGCCGGGGCCGTGTATCGTTGTAGGAACGTGCACTTGAGAACTCCCAGTCAATCTGGTGTGTGGAATGCAGCATCACACACATCTATTTTTCGAAGCGCTGAAGAAGGGATTCTCTTATTTCTTCTGTCTCGCGGTGTGGAAAGAACATCACACCATTGCAAGAACTTTAACGGCCGGGTCATACGGGAAGTTCGGGCGCCATTATAACGAAGTAAATTTCTCTGTCATTTTTGGTCCACGCCGGGGATCGAACCGGAGTCCATTTATCAAGTCGTTCTACCAACTGAGCTACGCAGACGTTCGTTATCGCTGCTATCTGCCTTTATGTCGTTTGCGTCCTGCGGGGCAAGCACGTCACAAACTGTCTGATAAACGCTTAGTATGCAGTAGAATTTTTAAACGCTTTGTATATGGTAGAGTCATATGCACTTTAACACCTTGTGGAATCAAAGATACATCAAATCGCAAAAAGTTTTTAATTCAGTGGTCGGTATGTGTACTTTAAGTAGTTAATAAATGATATATTGACCTGAAACTACTCATGCTTCAATCTGCAAAATATTTATCGCTCCAACATTTATATAACTAACGTTAATAAGTTGTTCTGTAAACATGGAAAATGAAAATACTTTAAAATAAGCCAAATGAGAACAAAAAAGAAGGCTGTGTTAATTAGATATCGTGAATATTTCAGGGAGTCGGAACTGTCTAATTGCCACTTTTCCCCAGGGAAAGAAGAAACAAAAATGTAACCGCCTCCAAGCCAGATGAAATGCGAAAGATTTTCTAATTAATTAAAAAGAGATAGTATATGTCATATGCTTTTAGTCTTTACTTCAGCAGAACCAAATTTATACACGTTTATTAAATATCGGGAAAGGGAAGTAAATACATTAAGCAGCCAACGAAGATAACACAAAATTAAGAATTTATAAGGAAATGATATAACGAAGTTAAATTTTTAATAGATAATAATGACTTTAATTAAAAACTACTAACTAGATGAAACGCAGTAGTAACACAACGAAAATACCAATAGCGAAATAATAAATGAAAATGCCCTAAAAGTCATAAAAGTCTCTTTATCAGAGAGAGAGAGACAGAGAAAGATTTGAGTTTGGAAATGAAGGCATTGTTTGAATCTACAGGTTTCCAAGTAAACGTCCCCTTACATGTGTTTGGTTTTCGTGCTGATAGTAACTAACAAATTTGAAATCTGCCGTATTTGCACGATCTATACACAAGATGACGACACTAAGTGATCTTAGAAGAGATGTTTATTTCGTAAAAATGATAGGTTAAAAACATATTTACAATTAAAACCATGAGATACTTCAACCTTACGTTAAGGTCATCTTCAGATGGAGGCACCATTAAAAGATATTTACAAGGAACTTCGTTATAAATACTGTCAAAATAAGAGTTTAAGTGACGTAAGCACAAGTGTGAGGCATAGATAGTTCTGCACAGAACACATGTGTGTGAGTAAAACTAGGAATACTTACCAGCCCCCCTCCCCCAAGAAACTCCCTATGAAATATAGTCCTAAACAGTAAAAACAAACCAATAATTATATCCCTCTCTCCCCACACCCCTCACCCCTCCCACATAACTTCTTCCCTTAAAGTACCATAAGACAGAGAGCAAAAAAATCATAGAATTACAACATTAAAACAGTTAATATGGAAGTAACAACTGAGTGAGAGCATTACTATTATCAAAAAATAATAAAATTTGTACTTAAAAGTGCATATTCACAGAATATGTCGCCATGGCAGCGAGATTTGACAAGGGGTGTCATCATTGCAAGCTTTGTCCTTGAAATTGTGAATGTAAAGGCTCTCAGCAAAAAGCGTCTGGAACTTATTATATGGTGTGATTGAAAGTTTAGACTCATTCCAGTCCGGATAGTGAGTGCCCTTACTAGATAGTCGAGATAATGCGGTCGTCTGGGAATCAGTCATAAGGTTATATTAATGTTCTGTGAATCTATTCCTAAGAGTCTTCATAGTAGATCCAACATAAACTTTTTCTGTTGCAGTGGGGATTATCGGTTTTAGTGGAATGAGATATACTCCATAACCGTCTTCTTTCTTGATTCGATCCCTATCATTCTTAACTCTGGACACAATATTATTAGTGCGTACGCCGAAATCAAGGTGTTCCTTTTGACAGCTGTTCTTTAGAACATTGACGATTTCTGGAATAAATGTAGTTGATTCCACATAACCTTTACTTATATTTTCAGGTTGTAAGGCAGTGCAGAGTTGTCTCCTAATTTTATTAACTATTCTTAAAATAATACAATTAGGATACCCGTTTTATGACGCTAAGTCAAAAATCCTAGAGATTTCCAACCTGCATGCAGACGAATTGGACGAGTGTGTGAAGGCACGTCGAAGTAAAAAGTGAAAACGTACCCTGATGATTCTAATTTGAAAATTTTTACTGAAGAACAGAATCAACTAAGGTTATTAAGAAATAACCCTGACATAGCAATCGTCACCTGAGATAAAACCTCACAAATGCTTATACTGAATCGAAATGATTTTCGTTCAAAAATGACAGAGACTATTAATACAATTTCGCATAAAATCGCTAAAATAGACCCTACAGCAGCTACAATTGTAGCCCTTAGTACATTGAAGAACCATAGTGGACTACCACTGTCTATAATCTCACAATTACACTCACAGAACGGTACACGTAACCCTGGGTTATTTACAAAAATTAAATTGCATAAAGATGGAAATCCCATACGACCACTTGCATCAGGACAAAATAACCCCACCAGACCATTGGAAAAAGCTCTTTCGAACTTTTTAAAACCTTTAACTACAGTGTCATACTTGTTCTTATCACGATTTTTGTTGTTTCATTTTTCTGTTTATTTCTGGATGTGGGATAGTTGGAGGTATTGCATGGTGAATGTTATGCACTTTTTTCACTCGGCGATACTCTTACCATCCAGATGAACTCACTTGTTTTTCTTGCTGCCACCAGTCTAGATTGGGGAAAGGTCTAGACGCCTTATGGAGATCACTTTATTCGAGACAGAGACGTGGTTGAAGACATCCAAGCTGGTGTAGAAATGAGCCGAAGATATTTAAGAAATAACAAATAAATTTATTATCCACCACTTAGGGTAGGATGAAGATTGGTTTTACACCTTGCACTAGAACATACAGAAGAATTTTAGGTGACAATAGAGCTTGAGCAGAGCAAACAGAAATATGGTGCTTCCTTGTTAGCACCGTTCAGTTCTTACAAGAGTTCAGTGAAGTCACATTCAGTTCCAGCCTGAGCTCATAAGTTGCGCATTAATAGCATTATGCAGCACTTTGGAAACAATATATGAGATTATCAGATCTCAGATATAATGGATCTAGACCTCGGCCTGATCCCTTGGAACAAAATATAGATAGTTACTAACCGCAGTTAGTTGAAATCTGTCCCTAGCTAACTCGACCGCAGCCGAGCGCTTTTCGTGCGGCAAAATCATCCCACGCGATGACCTGACGTCTTGCTCTGATGAATACTAGGCGAGAAGAAAGCGCCAAAAAACAAACTTCCAGAGTTCTCCCCAAAGTTTCTGAGCCCCACTGAGCGCTTAGCCAATCACGACGACGCATTCGACCCACTTAGCTGGGCATCCTTCACTCTCCGCGTCCTGCTCTCACGGTATACATCCGCCGGATGGCTGCTCTTTGAAGAATTCCATGCTCAAAGTTCTGATAATTCATGGGTTCGTTATGACCTTGTGAACTGGTCACCAAGATGGCTGTCATGCTCCCTTCCTCGCTTTTCACTTCAAAATGGCGTTCCATTGCCCACTTCTGATTTTACCACATTTACTTTTTTAACATTCAGCAATTCCTATATTTCTGTGCGACACCGGCATTTTTTCTAATTCTGTTTTTTCTAACGGTTTTTACATCATCACATACAGTGTCGAGCTACTCCATATCAAGAACAACCCAAGCATTCGAACGAATCAAGTCCCTTAATAATCCAGGTCTACCATTCCTTACGGTATCGTTGGATGTGACTGCGCTGTTTCCTAACGTTTCATTAAATACTGTGCACAATATCATAGTAGACAAACTGACTTCACAGAACTTGTTAACTCCTTCGGAAATCCAAGCTGTTCTCAATGCATTAAGACTAAATCAAAGGTGGAGCTACTTTAAATTTAACGATATTATATATCATCAGACAGAGGGGGCACCAACGGGTTTCCCCTTATCCCCAACTTTGGCAGAACTCCTACTACAAACCTTAGAAGAAACAGTGATTGGCCAAAGTTATATTCAATCATTTTTGTTCTTACTCTACGTGGACGACGTCCTTATTTTTTGGCAATCTACAATGGAAGAACTCGAACACTTTAAGAACCGACTATCATCACAGTACCCAACGATTAAATTTACTATAGAACTTGAAAATAACTGCTCTTTGCTTTCTAGGATTTCACCCTCCATAGACACCCTTAGACAAATCAAATATCATATACTGTCTATGGAAAACCAACTTATTTTACATCTATTATCCCAATGAATTCCTCCGACCCACTGAATCATAAATTAACTGCTTTTCACTCTTTACTTCGACGTGACTTCGCACACTCGTCCACTTCGTCTGAACGCAGGTTGGGAGTCTCTAGGAGTTTTGACTTAGCGTCACAAAACGGGTATCCTAATTGTATTATTTCAAGAATAGTTAATAAAATTAGGAGGTAACTCTGCACTACCTTACAACCTGAAAATATAAGCAAACGTTATGTAGGATCAACTATATTTATTCCAGAAATCGTCAACGTTCTAAAGAACAGCTGTCAAAAGGAACACCTTGATTTCGGCGTACGCACTACTAATATTTTACCCAGAGTTACGAATGATAGGGATCGAATCAAGAAAGAAGACGGTTATGGAGTAAATCTCATTCCACTAAAACCGATAACCCCCACTGCAACAGAAAAAGTTTATGTCGGATCTACTATGAGGACCTTTAGGAATAGATTCACAGAACATCAATATAACCTTATGACTGGTTCCCAGACGACCGCATCATCTCGACTATCTAGTAAGGGCACTCACTATCCAGACTGGAATGAGTGTAAACTTTTAACCACACCATATAGTAAGTTCCAGACGCTTTTTGCTGAGAGCCTTTACATTCACATTTTCAGGGACAAAGCTTGCAACGATGACACCCTTTGTCAAATCACGCTGCCATGGCAACATATTCTGTGAATATGCACTTTTAAGTACAAATTTTATTATTTTTTGATAATAGTAATGCTCTCACTCAGTTGTTACTTCCATATTAACTGTTTTAGTGTTGTAATTCTATGATTTTTTTGCTCTCTGTCTTATGGTACTTTAAGGGAAGAAGTTATGTGGGAGGGGGTGAGGGGTGTGGGGAGAGGGGGATATAATTCTTGGTTTGTTTTTACTGTTTAGGACTATATTTCGTAGGGAGTTTCTTGGGGGGAGGGGGGCTGGTAAGATATTCCTGGTTTTACTCCCGCAAATGTGTTCTGCGCAGAACTATCTACGCCTCACACTTGCATTTACGTCACTTAAATTCTTATCTTGACAGTATTTGTAACGAAGTTCCTTGTAAATATCTTTTTTTTTTTTTTTTTTGATTGGAGGTTTAACGACCACCGTGAGCAACTCAATGGGCTATAAGCAGTCGCCCGTTCCTAATTTAGGGTCACTGGTTCCAGGGAAACGAGAGAGCCAGTGCCGTAAGACAAACACAACATCCGTGCCTCACCGGGATTCGAACCCGGACCCCTTTCGGACGAATGATCAGAGGCCATTGCCTTAGACCTCTGCGCCACCGGGGCGGCAATATCTTTTAATGGTGCCTTCATCTGAAGATGACTTAACGTAAGGTTGAAAGATCTCATGGTTTTAATTGTAAATATGTGTTTTACCTATCATTTTTACGAAATAAACATCTCATCTAAGATCACTCAGTGTCTTCATCTTGTGTATAGAGCGTGCAAATACGGTAGATTTCGAATTTATTAAAAGTCCCCTTATTGAGAGAGAGAGAGAGAGAGAGAGAGAGAGAGATTTGAATTTGTAAATGAATGCAGCGCCTGAATCTAGAGGTTTCCAAGTAAAAATCTCCTTACTGAGAGAGAGAGAGAGAGAGAGAGAGAGAGAGAGAGAGAGAGAGAGAGAGAGAGAGAGAGAGAGAGAGAGAGAGAGAGAGAATTGTGTTTGTAAATGCAGGCATCCTCTGAATCTAGAGGTTTCCAAGTAAAAGTCCCCTTATTGAGAGAGAGAGATTTGAGATTGTAAATGAAGGCATCATCTGAATCAAGAGGTTTCAAAGTAAAAGCCACCTTATTCAAAGAGAGAGAGAGACAGAGAGAGAGATTTGAGTTTGTATCTAGAGATTCCCAAGTTTCTATGAGCAAGTACTTATGAAGACGTATTTCCTGATGAGCTCAAGATTGTCTTAAAAAAGGGCCGAAAAGGAAAATCAAACAACCCACTCCCACATAAATTTACTAGTTGCAGTGCAGCTACGAATTCATACAATGTACCCCAATACCCCTTTAAAAGTCTGTAGCGCACACAGATGTATGAATCTCTCTTTATATATATACTGGGTTGTAAAATAAATATCCCTATTCTTGGGTTTCGAAGAAGCAAAAAATGGAAATATCGTGACGAAACTTGGTAGGTAGCTTACTGAGGGCTCAGGAAAACCGACTTAGACGAAATAAAATTAGTTCCAAATTGCCCCGCCAGTACAACGATACACAGACACAAGAAAAGAACAGGCGCATTCGTTGACAGCAGAAACGTTTCAGGGCAAAAACTGTTCAATATGCTGGTCATCAGAAGAGATGACATGCTGCGCAAGAAAAATGGCATGTGACCCTATAGCTTGCAGCATGTTATCGGTGTTGGCCACTTCACGTCTGAAACTTGTTTTCAGATCTGAGAGAGAGAGAGAGAGAGAGAGAGAGAGAGAGAGAGAGCGGATACTGTCCGATAAACTGTCTTTCGGGTATCCCCAAGCCAGAAGTCGCCTCCCTGATGGCGCAGTGGTGTAAGCGCTGACTCCTTACCACTCGTCCGCGATGGGTCTGGGTTCGAATCCCGATGAGATATGCATGTTGTGTTTATCTTACAAAACTGGCACTCTCCCTTCCCTGGAACCAGTACCCTAAGTAAGAGACAGGCGAATGCTTATAGCCCATCGAGTTTCTCTCGGTGGTCGTTAAATACCCAAATAAAAAACATAAAACGCCAGAAATAACGAGGAGTAAGCTGCGGTGAGCGGGACAGGTCAGGACTGCAAAAACCCTTAAGAAATCATGCGTTCATTACCGAATGTTCTACTGGGCCATTGCATCACCTGCCGAGGACATGTGGAGGTGCACCGCCTTGCATGACCACAGTAGTGTCGAAACGTTGCCCTTCCTGCAAAGCGGGAATAACATGTTATCGAAAAAGAGCGCTGTACCGTTCATTGGTTACAGTTCCCCTTACTATGCCCTGAGGTATGTGGTTTCGAAGGAAAATCTCCCAATGACGAAATCTGCTGTGAAGCCACACTATACCGTCGCATATGCACTCCCTAGAGGTATTTCGTGACAGCAGCTTTTTGTGCAATTCCCCATATTCGAGTGTTGTGCGATTTCACAGACCCAGTAATAGTGAAATGTGTATGACCTGACCACATGATTTCTCAAGGCCATACAGGCGTTATTCGGACCAGGTACAGGAGAGCGAAGTTAAGGTGTCGTTCCTTGTCACCCGGTATCAGTTCTTGCACTACACGTACTATGTGCGGATACCATCTAAGATAATAAACCGCAAAAGTTTGCCCACTGTTGATCACGTAAGGTGCAACTAACTGTTGGGCCACTGCTCTGACTCTAATGTGTGAGAAGGTGTTCAAGCTTACCCTGTCGACCCTTGAAACTGTAGAATTGCTTGTCAGAAGCAGCATGCCAAATCTGCACATAAACATTTGCATACCAAACTTTCCGTGTGAACGACCAGCAGTTTCTTGTGTTTCAGCTTATGTTGTGCATCACAGGCAATTTCTTCCGATGGCCACCATATTGTGCAGATTTTGACCTCAAACGTTTGTGTTCCCAATAACCAGTAAAGTCTCGCACGTGTCTTTTATTGCATTTTTAGATCCATTGTTACCCTAACGGCTCAATTGTGAACGAATTCGTTTTCCCTAAATCGCTTTTCTGTGTCCTCAGTAAGATACCTACTGCATCCGTGTGTCTACATTTCTCGCTATGGAGAAATTGTTAATGCAATTGGAATGTATGCGGGAGTGACATGGAGGAGTCTGGCTCAACACAGACCGTTGTGGAAGAAACTTGGCGAGAACTTCACCCAGTAGTAGACTGACAATGGTTGATGGTATATATATATATACACTATATCGACAACAGTAACCGGACACCTAGAAGAGAAACACAACGTAGAATTTATTGACATACATTAGTACGGTGTCGGTCCACCTTTGGACTTAATGCATGCACTGACACTTCCAGACATGCTTTCGACAAGGTTTTGGAACACAGCGATAGGCATGCGCTTCCATTCAGTACATAATGCTGCAGCTAATTGTTGCTTGGTAGTAGGTCCTGGTTCCAAGCTTCTTATGCGGCGTTCTAATTCATCCCATAGGTTCCCTATGATATTAAGAACAAGACTCTGTGCTGGCCAGTCCACACACGATACGAAATTATCATCAAATGACGCCGTAACAACCCTTGCTTTATGTCACGGTGCATTATCCTTCTGGTACCAACAAGTCTCGGTTCCATAGTATTGACACAGAGTAGGTAGGGCATAATTGTCAAGAATATTGAGGTAGACGTGCTGTTTAACAGGTTTGTCCACGATAACCAATGGGCCGGGATCATACCACGAAAAACACCCCCACACGAGTACACTGCCAGCTCCAAACTGACCGTCGGAACAGTACACTGTAGTACATAGCGATCTCCCTGCTGCCGCCATACCTACACACGGCCATCAGACTGATGGATCGCGTATGTGGATTCATAATTCCATAGGACTCTTTTCCATTGCTCTACGGTCCACGATAAGTGTTCTGTACACCATGGTAAATGACGAGTTGCATTCCGTGTGAAGATGAAATACTTCTGAGCAGCCGCACGACCACGGTAACAGATGGAATGAAGTTCTCTGCAAATGGTACGTGCACATATACTGAGTTTCCAGCATTTTTACCCACCAGTGCACTGAGGTATTGTGCAGTACTCCGTCGATTAGCTGTAACGACTCTCCTGAGGCTTCGAAATCCTCTATCACTGATTTTCTTTGGTTTGTCGTTACGTTATGCTGCAATAGGCACGCCATGTGTCTTCTTCTTCTTCAGTACATCCAAAACAGTTGACTTGGGTATGTTTAATCGCCTCTCGGTTTCTCTTACGGACAACCCACTAATATAACACCCAAAAATCTTTCCCTTCTGAAAGTCAGTTCTCTCCCGCCGCGACATTTTCACTCAACCTCACAGTACGATATGATCGCTGTCAGCTGCAGACTAGTTTTTATACCGTTTGCAGCTGTTCCGCGCATCTTGACAACGCAGCGGATCCGTTCATTCACTTTTGAAGGGGTGTCCTGTGACATTTGTCAATGTAGTGTACGTATACACACGGTCGAGCCACATTATTGTGTCCAACCAGCTAATGTCCAGAGTAACCGCTGTGTGCAGCGCGGACAGCAGCTAGACGGGCTGGGAGTGACTCAATAAGGTGCTGGAATGTGTGCACAGATATGTGGACTGTGGAACCCTGCTGTCTGCAGTGCACCTGACAGCTGCTGGAAAGTGCGTAGCGGAGGATCCATGGAGTGAACAACACAATCGAGGTGGTCCCACAGATGCTCTAATGGGGTTTAAATATGTGGAATTAGGGGACAGGGAAGTACTTTGAAGTCTTCATCGTGCTCTTCCAATCACTCTTGGGCATTTCTAGCTGTGTGACACGTCGCATTGTCGTTAGATCCACCCCAAGGAAGACAATCAGCATGTATGGGTGTACGTGGTCAACAAGGATGGATTCATAACGGATTCGGTCTATAGTGCCTTCCACAGGTATGAGTGGACCCAGGGAATGCCACAAAAACATTACCCAGACCATAACGTTGCCCCCACCAGCTTGTGTTCTTTCAGCAATGGTTGAAGAGTGTTTGTTCTCCGATGTTTCTCGCCTTATTTGCCAACGTCCATCCGTCCGATGAAGCAGAAAACGTGACTCATTGAAGAAGGCAGCAATTTGCTAACCAGCGGAGGTCCAATTCCGATACTGCCGTGCAAATGTTAGCCTTTTCTGCCGATGTACTTTCGTTAGCATAGGTGCAGTGACCGCATCTGAACCCCATACGCTGAACTGTCGTTTTAGACACACTTCCGGTAGCCCCCTGGTTCATTCGACCACTGACTTGCTCCATTGTTGCGTGTTGATCGGCCTTTACGCACCTTCGAAGTCGATCGGCCTTTACGACCTTCGAAGTCGACGTTCATCTCTCATATCAATGGCACGTGGTACTTCGCAGTTTCCACGTCGTTTATTGGCAATGGTGCCATTTCTCCAATCACGATACACTTTGACCACAGCAGCACGCAAATAATGCAGTTCACAAATAATGCTGTTTCAGAAATATTGCCACCCTTGGCCCGAAAGCAGATAATTATCCTTTTTGAAAATCTGATAAATTTCTCCTTGTATCCATGAGAGCAACGAGTGATATGTTTTCAGAATGCCTACAGCATAGCTTATATGCCCTCCAACCTAACTCAAGACACTTGCCTTCTGTCATTGGCTACGCGCTATTGACTTCAAAAGTAGGAGGTGGTTACAATAATGTGACTTGACTGTGTGTATATATATATAATTTTTTTATTGATATATACATAACTTCAATAAAAATATACCACAGAACCAAACACCACAAATCACAATTTAAGAAAAACACACAAACCATCATTAAAAAAAATTAATACCAGAAAAATCAAAACACGTTGCTAACTCTTTCTAAAGAAAAAATATCAAACCTTTCAATCCGATCTTATCAGGGGAATGCCGTCTCGTGGATCAAGGCCCGTTTCACACAAGTGTGGTTTTTCCGCCGAAGCAATGAATCTCCCAGCTGTCTTACCGCTTGTTTTTAAGCAGACTGTAGAATTATACTGTAATTTTCAGACGCGCGGAAGCGGTAGAAATTCTGATGCGGTAGCCGCTCAGTTTCCGAGGGGATCGCTACAAACCGGACTGCGAAAATACCGTCCAAATTAAGAGAAACGTAGCTGTAAGGCGAGATGTTCACACAGGCGGCCAGCCGATCGTTCGCTAGAGCAATAAAACAATTCCTCCTGCGAGAGGGGGTGGAGAAGAAAGTGCTGTTGAACAAAGAACCACCGATAGTTCCCGCTCATTCTTCAGGCATCCCCCCTCCGTTCTAGCAATGAAACAGCTTGTGTGAAAGCTATCCAATAACTGTACTGAGGGAATGTTTTATTGCTTCGGCAGAAAAAAATATGCGTGTGTGAAACGGGCCCAAAAGTCGGAGTAACCCAGGGCTTTTCAAACTGTGCGTCGCGGCTCCTTCGGACGTCGCGGGTGATGATGATAAAAAATGATGATCATATGTAGAGGATTTTAGGAAGGGAGTGTCTGACCTCAGGTCTTAAACAACCTTTAGAAATAGAAAGCTATGGAGATTTCGGCTACAGCGCCCGATAGGAAAGTGACACGGAAGCCAAGTAGAAAGGGGGAAGAAGACGCCCTTATTTATTACCGGGGAGCCAGTACCCGGGGTCTGACGGCTTAGCGTGCCCATCCGACGCACGGCGGATATTTAGTGGATCGAGCGTTCGTACCTGCCTGGGATCGAACCTGAGGTCCTTTCCGCGGCAGTCACGAACGTTGCCCACTAGGACACCCGCGGCCCGGACGTCGCCGGCTTTAGTCATGTGAGATTCGCTGAAAAGGCCAGAAATGAGAATTCGTCGAAAAGGCCGGAAATGAGGGGATAATGGCAGCCACACATCATCATTTTCCCCTTCTCCCCACCTTCAAATAGGAAATAAAATATTCCTGGAGATGCGTCACAGTGTCTCCCCGGTGTCACGTGGCTCCTTCCAAGGATCAAAACGACGTGGGCAAAAGAGATTTGATTGGTTTCTGATGATTCAATTAACTTTGCAGAGAAGACACCCTTTTGTAACAAGGCCACGTGAAGACCGGACTCATTCTTGTGTTTACTGTTCGTGATAACGGATGTGCAGTGGTTTGTGAGTTTTCCGTATTTTTCGTATTTATGCCCTTTGCGTTTTAAGAACAGGCAAGATGGATAAGTTTTTAAAAGCTAGTAAAAAACGTGACGTTTGGGAAATAACGAACAGTTTGAAAGACGACAAGAAGCGAAAATACCGGAAATATGACAAAAGCTACCTAGAGTTTGGGTTCAACTGTACTGTTGTGGGAAATGAAGAACGTCCACAGTGTGTTAACTGTTTTAATAGCCGCTGAAAGCTTGCTCCCCAATAAAATGAAACGTAATTTGGAAACAGTTCATGGAAGTTTGGTAAACAAAGCACGTGAGTGTTTTTCTTCTAAGTTGAAAGGAATGTCTCAGCAAAAAGCAACTTTCACTAAATAAGCTTCAATCCCGATAAAGGCTCTTCTTTCATCCTACAAAACTTCTTATCGAGTACCAAAGAGCAAGAAACCACACACTATTGCTGAAAGCCTCATTTTACCAAGTGCTATGGATATGGTTTCCATTATAGTAGGGGAGAAGCCGCTGCCAAGCAAGTGCTAAGTGTGCCACTATCAGATAACACTATTAGTCGTCGAAATCTCGATACGGATGACGATATTAATGACCACTTAATTGAAAAACTAAAGGGCTAGGATTTCGCCATTCAATTGTATGAAGCCACTGATAGCCATAACGATGCGCATTTGATTTGTTATGTGAGATTTATAGATGATGATAATAACTTTCACGAAGATCTTGTCTGCAGAAGTATAAGATTTCATACAAAAACAGTATACCTGTTTCAGATAATAGATTCTTTTATGGCAGAAAATAGTGTAAACTGTGAAAATTGTACAGGCGTGTGCACAGATGAAGCCCGCTCTGTGGTAGGAAATTATGCGGGGGTGGGGATGAAGGCACTCATTAAAAACAAAAAAAGCTCCTCACGCCATGTGGACACATTGCATCATCTACAGGTAGGTTCTTGCTTCTAAAAACATCAGCCCTGTACTGCACGAAGTTCTGAAGTCAGTAATCGTGACACGGAAGCCAAGTAGAAAGGGGGAAGAAGACGCCCTTATTTATTACCGGGGAGCCAGTACCCGGAGTCTGACGGCTTAGCGTGCCCATCCGACGCACGGCGGATATTTAGTGGATCGAGCGTTCGTACCTGCCTGGGATCGAACCTGAGGTCCTTTCCGCGGCAGTCACGAACGTTGCCCACTAGGACACCCGCGGCCCGGACGTCGCCGGCTTTAGTCATGTGAGATTCGCTGAAAAGGCCAGAAATGAGAATTCGTCGAAAAGGCCGGAAATGAGGGGATAATGGCAGCCACACATCATCATTTTCCCCTTCTCCCCACCTTCAAATAGGAAATAAAATATTCCTGGAGATGCGTCACAGTGTCTCCCCGGTGTCACGTGGCTCCTTCCAAGGATCAAAACGACGTGGGCAAAAGAGATTTGATTGGTTTCTGATGATTCAATTAACTTTGCAGAGAAGACACCCTTTTGTAACAAGGCCACGTGAAGACCGGACTCATTCTTGTGTTTACTGTTCGTGATAACGGATGTGCAGTGGTTTGTGAGTTTTCCGTATTTTTCGTATTTATGCCCTTTGCGTTTTAAGAACAGGCAAGATGGATAAGTTTTTAAAAGCTAGTAAAAAACGTGACGTTTGGGAAATAACGAACAGTTTGAAAGACGACAAGAAGCGAAAATACCGGAAATATGACAAAAGCTACCTAGAGTTTGGGTTCAACTGTACTGTTGTGGGAAATGAAGAACGTCCACAGTGTGTTAACTGTTTTAATAGCCGCTGAAAGCTTGCTCCCCAATAAAATGAAACGTAATTTGGAAACAGTTCATGGAAGTTTGGTAAACAAAGCACGTGAGTGTTTTTCTTCTAAGTTGAAAGGAATGTCTCAGCAAAAAGCAACTTTCACTAAATAAGCTTCAATCCCGATAAAGGCTCTTCTTTCATCCTACAAAACTTCTTATCGAGTACCAAAGAGCAAGAAACCACACACTATTGCTGAAAGAATCATTTTACCAAGTGCTATGGATATGGTTTCCATTATAGTAGGGGAGAAGCCGCTGCCAAGCAAGTGCTAAGTGTGCCACTATCAGATAACACTATTAGTCGTCGAAATCTCGATACGGATGACGATATTAATGACCACTTAATTGAAAAACTAAAGGGCTAGGATTTCGCCATTCAATTGTATGAAGCCACTGATAGCCATAACGATGCGCATTTGATTTGTTATGTGAGATTTATAGATGATGATAATAACTTTCACGAAGATCTTGTCTGCAGAAGTATAAGATTTCATACAAAAACAGTATACCTGTTTCAGATAATAGATTCTTTTATGGCAGAAAATAGTGTAAACTGTGAAAATTGTACAGGCGTGTGCACAGATGAAGCCCGCTCTGTGGTAGGAAATTATGCGGGGGTGGGGATGAAGGCACTCATTAAAAACAAAAAAAAGCTCCTCACGCCATGTGGACACATTGCATCATCTACAGGTAGGTTCTTGCTTCTAAAAACATCAGCCCTGTACTGCACGAAGTTCTGAAGTCAGTAATCGAAGTAGTAAACTTTATTAAAACTCGACCACTTAAGTCCAGATGTTTTGAACAAATGTGCGCAGATATGGAGGCTAAGCGCAATTCTCTACTACTGCAAATCTCCTTCGCTTTCTTGTGGAAATGTCTTGTCAAGAGTATTTGAACTTAGGAGGGAACTTCATTCTTATCTTCTTGAACAGAAACATTCCAAGAACTTTGAAGACAGTGCCTTTCTTCGAAAGCTATTACTGTATATCTGTATTATATATTTGAAAAGCTAAATCCATTAAATGTATCCCTGCAAGGTAATGAGATCCACAATTTGCTGCTAATGGACAAAATTTCAGCCTTCGAAAGAAAATTAGCCCTGTGGAAAAAAAATGGAAGAGGGAGTTGTAAATGACTGCTTTCCTACATTGCACACATTATCAAATAAAAATGATTTAAAATTGAATGAAGCCGAGAAGCTAGTGTTTTTAGATCATTTTTAGCAACTCCTGGATCATTTTAAGAAGTACTTTCCAGAAGATGTTTAACAACACAATTGGTTCAAAAATCCTTTCAGCACTGATCCTCCCTTAACGTTCTCTACCGCAGAACAAGAACAATTTATTGATATCTCATCAAAATCCACATTGATACCCAAGTTTATGTCGTCTTCCCTGCCAGAAGTTTGTTCATCGATGAAGTAAGAGTACCCTGAAGTAGCTAACAAGACTTTAAGAATTTGGATTCCCCTGACATCATCGTATTTATGTGAAACGGGAATTTCTGCAGTGGCTGTCATCAAAACCAAGTACAGGTCCACAGTGAACGTCGAGCAGGAATTAAGAATTGCAGTTTTTAAACTTTACCCGAGATTTGAGCATCTAATGAAAAAAAAAAAAAAAAAAAAAAAGCTGATCCTTCCCACTGGCACTGCTTAATTCAACACAGAAATGATCATGATCATATGTAGAGGATTTTAGGAAGGGAGTGTCTGACCCCAGGTCTCAAACAACTCTTAAGAATAGGAAGCTAGGAGATTTGGGCTAGAGTGCCCGATAGGAAATTGACACGGAAGCGAAGTAGAAAGGGGGAGGAAGACGCGCTTATTTATTACCGAGGGGCCACTCCCCGGGGTCCGACGGCTTAACGTGCCCATCCGACGCACGACGGATATTTAGTGGATCGAGCGTTCGTACGGCAAAAAAAATAAATGGAGAAACCGATAAAAAACAAAAAAATGGTGAATGGACCATCAATCAAATAGCAGAATTAGCTGCCAAACTGGTCAAAAGCAAGGAAGCAATCAATTGTAATACTGACCAAGTTATCGAAATTAACAGCAATATAAATAAAATTGAAACAGTAAAAAATGATGAAAAAAAAACCGAGGATGAATTTTTTCCTCTGAAACAAATGGACTTAACATATTAATTTGGAATGCGCAAGGCATCAAAAGGCAGCATAGAGAATTCTTAGATTACCTAAAATACAAAAAAAATTGATATTGCTCTAATTAATGAATCCTGGCTAATGGACAGAATTAAATTAAAAATTCCCAACTACAAGGTTTACAGAAAAGACAAAACCTCCCAAAGTGGGGGAATTTTGATTGCAGTGAAAGATAAACTAGAGCAAAGTGAAGCGATATGCAACACAGAGGATGGCATGGAAGCGCACTCGGTTATTATTCAAACAAAAAATAACCCGATTAAATTTACGGCACTATACAATCATCCCAAACACACTATTACCAGGGAAGCTCTAGATAAGCTTTTCGAAGAAAATATTCCTACGGTCATTGCGGGAGATTTTAATAGTAAACACCGCTATTGGTACTGCCCAAGAGCTAATAAAAGTGGGAACAATATTTTCAGATATCTTTTAAACCAAAACATTGACTTGGGGGCGCCATCTGAACCCACACGAACGGCGCTCAGAGGAACTAGCAATATACTAGATTTTGCACTCCTGAAGAATAATAAATATTACTTTGAAATTTATACTGAGGCGGCGCTCTCCTCTGACCACAATCCAGTTCACCTCCAGCTTTATACTGGCAAAACTGTGAAGGTAGCACCCAAAATGGTCACTAACTTCAAGCAATTTGAAGGGAAAATTAAACTAGTGCCACCGCCAGTAATTGGAAACTGTAATAGCAAAGAAGAAACTGACACAGCTATTAAACTCTTTAACCTCGCCATTAAAAAAATAATGGAAGAATGTCAAACTCCTGCTAAAGAGAAAAAAATCCGTACTATTTACCCAAAGAAATTTTGGAACTTATAAAAGAAAAAAATAGGTACCGAAGCAAGTGGCAAAGAACAAGAAATAAAACGTTCTATGACCTTTATTGCTGCATAAATAGACAAATTAAAAGAAAAATCAGAAAATTCGAGAATGGGTCATGGGGTCAAGTATTAGAGGAGGCTCATATTGACTACTCTGAAAATTCGGATAAAAAAAACAAAATGACTCTATGGAATCTTACGTCGAGCTTGCAAAATAAAAATGTCAAATTACTCCCGACCCTTCAAAAAGAAGATGGGACGGTAGTTAGAACTGACGAAGAAAAAGCAGAAATTTTTGCAAACTCACTAGAAAAACAGTTTAAAATAAATGACATCCCTGACACTGATGTAGCCATTAAAATGAAAAAGGCCCTGAATACTTATTTTAGACATGCGGAGGATGTAGAAAATTCTAGAGTCATCGCCCAAAGTGCACAACTCTATGAAGAATTTACTAGTAAAAAAAAACCTGTGGTAACATCCCCAATTAAAAGCAAACAGAAAGTCTCTTTTAAAAAAAATAAGCACAAGGCATAGAAAACAGCAGCCAAAAGTAGAAAATGCTACGGCCTCTTTTACGTCCGATAGACAAGTTAAAGGTGCTACGGCCTCTTTTACGTCCGATAGACAAGTTAAAGGTGCTACGACCTCTCGCGGGTCCGGAACGCCAGAAACTGAAAAGATCAGAAATAAAAAAAGGCCTTTTAAGAGCCAAAAAATTTTTTTGTTCCTCCTGACTTTGAAAAACCACTACCCATCAGTGAAAGGGAAGTTAGGTTTCATATTAATAATCTTAAAAATAAAAAGGCACCAGGCAATGATGGCATAAATAATGAAATTATGAAAGCATTACCGGAAGAGTATGTGCAAACCCTTACTAAAATATACAACTGTGCCATTAAATTAAATTATTTCCCTGATATTTGGAAGACAGCAGAGGTAATACTATTACCCAAGCCAGGCAAAAACCCGGCAATTCCTGAAAATCACAGACCGATTTCGTTGCTCCCAACCATGAGAAAAATCTTTGAAAAAATAATTCTTATTAGAATGCAACAATTCTGTGAGGAATTCCCAGTAATTCCATTTACTCAAGGAGGTTTTAGAGATCAACACTCCACGGTGCACCAACTCTCTAGAATAACTGAAAAATGTGCTGAAGGAATTATAAAAAAAGAACACACAGCAGCCATATTTCTGGATGTGGCAAAAGCATTCGATAAATGCCCACATGAGGCAATTATCTACAAGCTAATAGCACATGATTTCCCACATTGGATTATACATATAATCAAATCATACCTCACTAACAGAACATTCTGTGTAAAAATCAATGGGAAAAATCGTTAAAAAAAAATCGAAGCTGGTGTACCTCAAGGCAGTGTACTCGCACCAACGCTGTATTCTATCTTTACGTCAGACTTTCCCAACTATAATAACAGGAATCTGACTACAGCTCTCTATGCTGATGACACTGCACTCGCTTATACTTCCAAAAATAAAAATCAAGCAACTTTCATGTTGCAACATTATGTTGAAAAACTTGAGAAATATTTCTTAGATTGGAAAATTAAAATCAATACCGAAAAACTCAAGCAATTCTATTTTCTAGGATTAAATGCAATCACAATCCAGACTTTGAAATAGAAATGTATAAAAAAATACCTTGAGTAAATGATGTTAAATACTTAGGACTTTTTATGGACCACAACCTAAACTGGAACAAGCATATTAAAGAAACTGTGTCCAAATCTCTTAAGATCAGAGGAAGTCTCCAGCCAATAATAAAAAATAAAAGGCTTAGCAGGAAAAACAAAACTTTGATATGGAAAGCCTGTATCAGCCCTGTTATTACTTATGCCTGTCCTATCTGGGGTAACTGCAACAAACAGCAGAAAAATAAGATTACCTCATTTCAAAATAAAACCCTACGATATATGGTTGGACTTGATGGAAGAACTTCAAACCATGCTATCCGAAGCATGCTAAATATTAACTCCATCCATTACACGATGTATGACTTAGCTTATAGATACTATGAAAAAGCTAAGATTCATCCTAATCCTCTAGTCAGACCGGCCATTAACTATACTGTCAATGAAACTGACAGTTATAAAAGGCCAAAAACTATCTTGAATAAAGTTCCAGAAATGAACCAAATTCACAGCTACCCCAGCAAAAAAAAATAACAATAATTGGGACTAGTGTTTAGAGGGTATTTCTCACCTAAGAAGAATTTCTGATAAAAAAAAAAGGCTCTTTTAAGGGCCGTACTCTGATTTGCAAATATACTTCACACATGTGACTAAATCTCGTTAAATAAAAAAAAAAAAAAAAGAAGGGGGGGGGCTCCTCTAAGAGCCGTACTCTGTTTTGAAAACATACTTCACCCATGTGAAGAAACCTTGTTAAATAAAAAATGTGAAAAAAAAAAAGGCTCTTTTAAGGGCCTTACTCTGATTTGCAAATTTACTTCACACATGTGAATTAATCTCGTTAAATAAAAAAAAAAAAGAAGGGGTGGGCTCCTCTAAGAGCCGTACTCTGTTTTAAAAACATACTTCACCCATGTGAAGAAACCTAGTTAAATTAAAAATGAGAAAAAAAAAAAAAAGGCTCTTTTAAGGGCCGAGCAAAATGTTGCATAAAAGATTTATCTTTTTTGTACTAAATATCTCTGCCCCTAAAAAAACAAGGTATTGTTGGTCTTGCCTTTTATGTTAAAATTTGTTGTTGTTTTTCCCTGATTAAAAAAAAAAAAAAGGCTGCTTTAAGAGCCGAGCAAAATGTTGCATACTCTAAACGAGTATCTTAAACCTCGATCGGTGTAATTTTGTGATCACACCACCTCAGCTATGGTTACTCTGACATGCCTGTCAAGAATCAACAAAAGTAAACCTGTGAAAAAATTCTGTAAACCAATGGGGAAAAATCTTTTCTCTCATTGGCTGTCGAGCAACACTGAGCAAATAGCCAGTTTTGTCTTACCCGGTGTTCAAAGACGATTTTCTCTGGGAAAGATGTTCTGTGTGTGATGTTTTTTTTTCCAGGTTCCCCTTTCCCGTGTCCTTTCCTTCCTTTCCCCCTGTGCTCTTCTGTGGCACAGGTGTACCGGGCATTTTTCTGCGGAGAGAAATATCACTTGAAATGGCTTGTTGTTACAGGTAAGTTTGTAGGGCAGCTTACAACTTCACTTCTTAACGGGTAACCGTCTACTCCCTCTCCTCTAATATTTCCATACTTTTCTTTCGTACTATTCTATCAGGGAAATCTGTTCCCAAATATCTAATATTCCTCTTTTTCACCTGACAAAAGGCGCAGAGCGCTGAGGGTTCGGGTCTCTCAACCTCAGATAGGAAATATCTCTCTCTACCTACCTGAGGTCCTTTCCGTGGCAGTCACGAACGTTGCCCACTAGGCCACCCGCGGCCCGTAACACAGAAATGTAAGTTGATTAAATTTAAGAGGCTTTTTTTTGTAGAAAATATTGTTTTCATTTAAAACATTTAGGACAACCTCCCTATTTCGCCTAATAATAATGTTACAATATTTAAGTTAATATTTTAAAAAATATATATATATATATATTTATAGGTAAGCATTTCACACATTTTCGATCAAAAAATATAATTTTTTTTAAGAGTCAGTGCATGAAATTACACAGAAGCCACTTCATTAACTAATGATGGTCACATGTCGCCTTTTCTTGATCTCGATTTTTTATTTGCTGGATGTTTCTCGTTTTTCTCCTTTAATTTTTTTTATTGGGAGTTTAACGACCACCGTGAGCAACCTGATGGACTAAAGCAGTCTTCGTCCCTAATTTGGGGCCACTGGTTCCAGGGAAGGGAGAGAGCCAGTGCCCTCAGACAGACACAACATCCATGCCTCATCCGGATTCGAACCCGAACATATGTTGGCCAAAAGGTCAGGAGCCAGCGATTAGGTCACTGCGCCACAGGGACTTCTTCCTCTTTGATTTCTTTCTAGGTAATACACTGCTTGACATTGAAATTGCTAACCCAGAAAGAGTAGGCATATCGGCATGCAATTGGTACTCAGGTGTGAGTGTGTGAAGTTAGGTGCGATATGCAAATCATTCGAGTATGCACCAGTCGTGTTAGATGTGCACCTAAACACGGGCTGCAGAAGCCATGCCGTGCTCCGTACTTCAGGTCGTACGGAAAAAAGCGACGGAATGTTGATGGCTGCTGCAGTGTATCCAAGGACTGAAGATTCTTCTAGGCGTCCTCGTCACTCCATCCACAGCTGGATGCGTTTGATAAAGGAAGAATCGAAAGCCTTCTTGAAGCTTGTAGATCGATTCGCCGGATCGCGGCTCATGTGAATCGTGATGCAAGAACAGCTACACGATGTTGACAACGGCAGTTGCAAGAAAGTACCGCCAGTCCTCTTATCGGGACGGGTGTCAGCCGCATCGAACGGGGTATTTGTTGCTAGGCAAATGTAAAGCCACAAGCTACTAGATAGTCCACTGAAGATTGGCAGAGCGAGGTCGGCGCTTCGGCAGGCATTGCGTGGACCAACATTGACTGAAGTGCATCGCCGAAATTTCCTAGAATGGTGTTGTCATGGAGCTGCGTGGCCACAGACATGGCACTCTGTCGTATTCAGCGATGGGTCTGAGTTCTGCCTCGGTGCCGATGATCTTCGAGTTCGGTTCTACTGACAACACGGATCCAGCTGTTGTCCGCGAGCAGCAGATTGCTCGCGAACAACAGGCATCGTTGTATGCGAAGCTATTAGTTACGTCAACCCGTCACATATGATGCACATGACGGCATAGTGTATCCTTGCCGTACAAGGGTGCAGGGCCTGATTTCTGCACGTGCACAGGGCCTCAGAATTTGGAGGGGCCTCCAAACTACCTTAGTAATGATATAACTTTTCAGAAACAAAATATATTTTCCGTTATAGCCCGAAATTATTACACGGTTCTCTTTCAAAATTTTGGATAATATTTTGGAAACCAAATTATTATTATTATTTCGTATAGTAATGCTCAAGCATTGCGCTGAGTTGTGATCGGCCAGTGTAACAACTTAATCTCACCCTTATTTGTAACAATCAAAATGCAATGGGAACTGCCTATATTCTGAGCAATACGGTATATTATACAAGAAAAGGATTTCAGAAGACATGTAGAATTTCCTAAAAATATTTTTATTATTAATATTAATATTGTGAGAGCAAAAATTTTGAATCAATATTCATAATTATGTAGGGTTTATTTTTACATAAATAAAAATACAAAAAAGTTCAATTGACACTACTTTATTTAAAGACTGTTGTAATAATTTACATGGAGTGTTAAATAATTTATCCCACAGTGTGTGTGGTCAGCTGTAAGACTGTGAAGGATTTCTTCTTACAGCTTAAACTACCATTGGTTCATCATTTCCATTAAATTTATGGTGAACTAGGTGATTTAAATTATATCTCTTGGAGGATAGTTATTTGTTTCCGTAAATGATACTATATGACAAAAAGAGAATTCCAAAATAATTAATGTTACAGCTGTAAGCTCATCAGGTGCGGGGAAGTACAAGCGGTGTGAATGCTCGTCTATTACGAGACACATTGGCTATAAAGTTGACTGGCATGTGAAATGTGTTTTCATGTTTTTATAGCTAGAAAAACTGCTTGTAAAAAAATATTTACCAGTAAATATCCTTTTCGACTGTTTGACTGAAAATTTTCATCAAGGGGGCTCCAGACATAGGATGTGCACAGGGCCTCGACTGACATAAGTCGGGCTTTGCATGGGTGCCGTTTTACAGCCCATATGATGCTCATTTTTGAGTGGTATACCGAAGACCGTTTACCAGAAAGATAACTATCTACCACTAACGTTTCTTAAATGCGCCTTCAATTCGTTCCATATACAGCCATGTCCAACGAGATCTCCGGACCTCGTGTATGCGGTTACACTGGTCGAAGCGTGGAAACCTTTCCTTGGCCGCTTGGGAATAACCCTGAACTATGGGTTCATGTAACGTTGCGACTACGCAACGATTACATGGTCTCACATGCCTATCTTCCTGGAGGTCTTCTTCTAGATCTTTTTCTGCCCCCTTGGTATCAAGTCTAATATATTAGGTGTCCAACGGTAGTCAGTTTTTCTAACAATAGTTCCAGCCCTCTGCCATTGATGATCTTTACTATGATTATGATGTCATCAAGTCTTTTCATTTTCCTGATCCACGAGTTTCTTTTCCCACCTTTGATGGTTACACTAAACAAGAATGTCTTCATATTCTTCGAGTTGTATGCAGCTTCTGTATGTCTTCTTTAGTTAAAGCCCGTGTCTCTAGTCCATAATTAAGAACTGGAAGGATGCACTGATTGAACACTTTATTTTTAAGACCCAATGGTAAATTGCTCTTAAAAATACAGCTTCTGCCAAATGTTCTCCAGCCAAGTTTCGTCGGCCTCTTAATTTCTTCTTCGATGTGGCAATAGCTTGATATTCTTTATCCAAGGTAAATGTAGGCATTGGTCACTTAGATTTGCCGAACACCTCAATTACTCGGCACTAATTATTTGAAATTGCCAAAGGTGCTGTTTTAATGGCAACCAAGCTCTAATCCCCTGACTAAAAGGTGCTACCACTTTATCTATGCTTCGAAAGCCTAATGCAAAGCTATCCTTCCAGCTAACCCCAGAAGGCGAGAGAACTTGCTCACGTACACAATACAATTGCTATGAGTTCACAAGTGTTACAGTTTTGATAGTTTTGGAACTAAGGTAATGTATCTGTCTCCATTTATTTCATAAGAATAAAGATGACCGTTAATACATACAAGACTCCATGACGCACGTCTTCTTTCGACGAGAGCGAGAATACTAGTGCTGTGGTACAAACAAAGAGAGCCAATAAAATTAAATAATAAAACGTGTCGTCGAGGTTACAGACATCAAAGCAAAAAATAACGTGCTGATAAATTACATTATGCACCACAGAGTACCCTTCCAGTGAGCAACGAGCTATATGCTATTTAATTTCACAAGCATCAAAATAAAGATGATCGTTAATATGTATATACAATACTCCATAACGCACTTTATGTCTTGACGAGAGATGGTTGGTTGGTTGGTTGGTTGTTGGATTTTATTGGCGCAAGGGCCAGGTTTGGCCAAAGAGCGCCAGACAAAGAACGATCAGTCACAGATTTTGAAAAGCGTGGAAAATGAGTAAGAGCAGACAGGCTTGGGAAAAGTTGAAAAAGAGTATGATGAAAGCAGGGAAGACAAGGTAGTTAATCAGATTTATAAAAAAAATTACTAACGGAGAAGGACGAACAGTCACTCTCCTCCCCCCACACTCCTCTGCAATGCTGGCAGAGGGCGGGCACGAACTGTCACTTTCCTCCCCCCATGTTCCTCTGCAATGCTGGTTGAGGCTGGGGACGAACTGTCACTCTCCTCCCCCCATGGTCCTGTATAATGTCGGTTGAGGTTGGGGACCTCGCAGAGGCCGAGACAGTTTGATGGACACTGCACACCTTTGCGGATTGAGGGCCGGGTCTTCCGCACGTGCAGGCTGTCTGCTGGGAACCGGAAGAGGCGGGCGTCTTCAAAAGAGAAGGCGCAGACTCAGCTGGTCGAATAAGCTGGAGCTCGGTGAAATCCACCTGTGTCGCTTGTTCAACTGTAGATCGCTTGGCAAGTGCGGCGAGAGCTACAGGGCGCGGAACAAAGGGCTGCACGGGTTGTGGCAGAGACTTAACAACTGCGGCAAAACTACGCTGTCGGGTGTTGGGAATACCCAACTTGGCTTTGGCAGCAGGGTACGAGAGGCCTTCCAGGGTCTTGAGGCGCTGGATCGCCATCTCGTCCTTCCATTTCATACAGTTGCGGGAGTAAGCTGCATGGGCCTCACCGCAGTTAACACAGCAGGCCGCAGAAGTGCAACCTTCCCCGTCATGTTCACCGGAGCCACAATTAGCGCAACGAGCGGAACTCTTACAGAATCGTTGTGAATGCCCGTACCTCTGGCACCTGAAACAGCGCAGAGGACTGGGAATGTACGGGCGAACTGCACAGACCAAGTAGCCTGCTTTGATTTCTGTCGGAACTTTCGGGGAGTCAAAAGTCAAGATGACATTTTTTGACTTAATCATGGAACCATCACGCCGGAACATCATACGACGTGCAGCAAGAACACCTTGATCAGCAAGTTCAGTCACGAATTCGTCTTCACTGCATGGCAAGAGATCAAACTCCGAAATAACACCCCGAGAGGTGTTAAGAAACGGGTGAGGTGTCACTTTTACAGGAATGCCTTGAAGACTAGTGAGGTTCAGAAAAGTGTTACTCTGAGAAACACTGCAAGTTTGGACAAGCAGGTCCCCAGAGCGAAGCTTCCTCACAGACTTCAAGGGGCCAACCGCAGCGTCCAAAGCTTTAGAAATGAAGAATGGAGATCTGGTGGACAGTCTCTCATTCGGATCGATGGATTCTACAAGTAAGTGAGTAGCATGCGTAGTCACAGCAATTGAGGGGAGACGACGCTTCGGAGCGACTGGTACAGCCGCCGAAGAAGAGGTTCCACATTCTTGGTCCAGGTCAAGGTCTAAAGACCGTTTAAGGGTACGAGACTTGGTAGGTTGAGAAGACAAAATAGAGTCGTTGTCAACAATCATTTTCGCAGGTGACTTAAATTTGGAGTTTTTGTTCTTGTTTTTACCCATGGAAAAAAGGAGGAAGATTCGTCTGCAGACTACTCCACCCACCACCGAGCCCTACAAGGGAGAACTGGAGGTCCGCAAGCCAAGAAAATGACGCTAGACACAGTTCTGGAGCTTATACGTTGCAGATATAGTCCGTTGGCTGTGATCACACGCACTCGGCGGACACTTCGGCCTCCTGGTACCGTCATGCCAACGCCTTTGGCATGATCCCACAGCCCCGGGCTCACCCTGCCGTGCTATACGACAAAAAAGCCGCTAAAGCCCTGTACACAACTTGGGACAAGACTTCTGACCAGAGGTGGGTTAGTCTCTAGCCTCCCGTTTACAGCGAAGCCGGGGTCGAAGAGGAGTGTTGGTACACAGGAAGCACTGAACCGGTCTCCTGCGACCTCAGCCGCCAGACATCCCATTTCCGCCTCACGGGTCTCCGCACGCGGCAAACATGCAGGTAGGTCTAGCACCCAAACCAGTTAAAAGGAAAAAAAAAGAAATCCAAAGAAGACAAATCCTGGCAGGGAACCTAAACAGAATCTCAGCAACCTACGAACTGAGCGGTTAATATAAATCAGTTAGTGGTGGAGGGTAACAAAACCACAAGACCGGGGTGTTAGGACATAACGTGGTAGAGATTAGGTGAAGAACACAACACGGGCAACTAGCCAGTGGAGAAAATAAAGAAAAACGAAAAAGCGAGACGCAAGACCAGCTCGGGATCGTGGGGCCGCGACTCCCCAACAGCTGGATGAACAGCCGTCCCTGCAAACACCAACAGCACCAAAATAAGAAAAAACAAGCTGTGGCATGACATCAGATGTTGACCAGTCACAAGGTCAGCTCGGGCCGTGGGGGCGCCGCTCCCCAAATAACTGGAAAACCAGTTATCCCCGTGCGGGGGACGAGAGATGGAACACTGGTCCGGTAAGTTAATTTAAATACACCAGACCGTGAATACTCAAGTAATGATTATCGTAACAAATCTGTTTATCTTATGGTGTAATACGCATTAAAGATTTGCCAAGCGTTCGCTCTTCACTGGGAGGCTTTTTCAAAGCAGTTGTAGACATAAAATGGAGGGAATTGGAACACGTAAGAAACAAAGATGATTATTTCGAAAGTACCGTGGGTGACATCACGTGAATTATTACGTGAATTTTTATCACGCAATTATGCGGTGTTCCGCGACGTGTTTCCATCTTTTAATAACGGATGCCATACCATTGGTAGTTTGATAAAGACCATGTCATTGCATGCTAGTTTGTTGAACAGGATTTCGACAGTTTCCCTAATGGCAGTCTCTTTAAAGTTCGTGTAAGGGGTAATTCTTCTAATACTATTCCATACAGAAGCCCCCGAGCAATGCATGAGTACTCTGGCAAGGGCTGAAATCTGCATGGCCCGGTTGACACTTCGCATATGTTCTTTACATCTAGTATCCAAGTATCGCTTTGTCATTTCGATATATATCATTTCCGTGTTGTCAGGATACACCAACGGCGTACACACCCGCCTTTTCTTTCTCACACTGTATCTCTTTGCAGTCTGATATTCTGCGTGATAACGGTGTCCGTGACTTCATTGCTGTTGAGATGTTGTAGTTACGTAATTATTTATTACTTAGTATTATTATTGAGATGTTGTACTTAAGTAATAACTGTTTGCAGCCCTCACCAGAGAAGACATGCATTGCTCGGCCGCTCCTGTATGGAATATTAGAAAGAATGCCCCTTACACGAACTTTAAAGATACTCCAATCGGGGAAACGAAAGCCGTCGGGGAAACTATATAGCATGCAATGACATGGTCTCTATCGAACTACCAATGGAGCACACCGTATAATTGCGTGATAAAAATATTAAGCAATAAGAATAGTATAACCTTACTAGGAATCCGAATTTCTTGGCGTAGAGTAGAAATGAAAATTTCGAAGCTTTCGCACGTCAACCAGATGGCTTTTTCAAGGAAGCTAGACAGTTGGTGCTATTTAAATATGTTCCAGTTCCACATTTCTCGGAGACTGCAAAAAGTAATTAATGATAAGGAACCATACACCAACAGAACGTAAAACAGTATAACTGCACTAATAATACGAATTTCTTGGCGTAGATTAGAAATTAAAATTTCCAAGCTTTCGCACATCAACCAGATGGCTTTTTCAACGAAGGTAGATGGCTAACTGTCTACCTTCCTTGAAAAAGCCATGAAAACGTTAACTGTCTGCCTTCCTTGAAAAAGCCATCTGGTTGATGTGCGAAAGCTTGGAAATTTCTATTTCTACTTTACGCCAAGATATTCGGATTCCTAATATGGTAATACTATTCTTAGTACTGTTGCTGTACAGTTTCTTATTATTCATATCAAGCAATACTGCTCGTGATGTCACCCAGGTTACTTAAGAAAAGAAATCTTTTTTCATGCATTTATGTCGATTCCATGCATTTTATTTCTGCCATTGCCTTGAAAAATCCTCCCAGTGGAGGGCGAAAGCTTGGCGAACTTTTATGTGTATTACACCACAAAAATAAACGGATTTACTATGACAAGCGTTTCTTGAGTATTCACTGGTTAGGTGGTTCCAAAAATGAGAGCCAATAAAATTGAATTCATCAAAAAGTGCCGGTCGAGATTACAGACACAAAGCAAACAACAACGTATTTACAAATGACGTCGCGTATTTAGAAATAGCGCCACGCGCTGTACAATTGCTAACGTTGCTACCAAAAAGAATTTTCGTTGTGAAGATATTTTTTCTCAAGTACACAGACCGGCTGCTTTTCCCCGTTTCTTTGTTTCTTTCTAGTCCTCTGTCGTGCCAAAATGTTTCACGTGTGAAGTGATACTTTTTAACAGCTTATGTTTGAAAGTAAAAAACGAAAAGACAAGCGTTAAGAGCATGCCAGCAGTTTTCGACATTTTCTTAACGCAGCCATCACTTTTAAAATACTTTAAATCCAGGGAACCATGCAACGTACAGTGAAGGAAAAGCTCTCGGTAGAGCAATAAATGAACCTAGTACGTGAACGCATTTTCAGATACTTTTCCTTCGTTGGTTATGGACAAGGTTTATATAAAAATTTAAGCTCTCCATGCGATGGATGCTCAGAAAAGCTTGGCTTTGCTTTTTTACTAAAGATAAAAAAAGGCCATTTGCTACTGAAAATGTCAGTTTCACCTTGTTTAAGATTGCAGAACATATTTTTATCCTATCAAAATGGGCTTTTGAGCAACTGCATATCCGTTTATCCAACAAAAAATTTGCTTCTACGCTTTAAGGAAATCTTTGATAACCAACGTGTAAAATATTCATGATATTGCAGAAGAAGCGCATTTCTTCTGCCTCGTCCTTCACAAGAATATGGGCGATAAAGAAGAGAGAGATAAAAAAAAATGAGGAGATAGAGAGGGCTTGACGCTTAGGAGAAATAGAGTTTTTTCGATGCAAGCTTGTTTACTTATATACATTTTTACATTCCACTACAAAATGAAAATGAAAAAATAAACGTAAATTTCAGGAAGTTAATCATAATAACAAGAAAAAATTATAGTTGGGAAACAGTTTCGAAAGTCAGGAAAGATATCACATAATTTTCTAACTCAACAAAATGGTTCACAAGCGCAAAATTTGAATTTGGGTATTGATTTTAAACAATATTATATGTATCAAAAATTAATAATTATTAGTACAGTAAATTCCACATATAGCGAACCCGTACCTAGCGAGTTCTTGGATTTAACGAGAAAAATAAGAACTTTTGTTTGATATAATATTAGGAGGGTTGAGTGATAAGTAAGGTCTCCAATCGTATAAAATAAGTTTTTGACAAAATAAAATATTCAAAGTGGTATCAAAATGAAGGAAATTTATTTCTCTTAAACATTAGAACCTAAATTTTCAACATAGTCACAATTCACTGCTACACATTTTTTTCGAACGCGCTATCCACATTTTCATTCCGTCTATGAAGAAAGTTTGTGGTTTGAATTTGATCCATTTGCGCACAGAAATTTCAACTTCGGCATCGGGTGAAAAATGTTGAGCTTTTAACATCTCTTTCAATTTTGGGAAGAACTAAAAGTCGGACTGTGTCAAATCTGGGCTACTGTAAGGAGGGTGTGAAACAAGTGTGAATTTCAGGCTTGTCACTGTTGCCATCGTTTGTGCAAAAGAAGTCCTTTGAGGTCTGATTCCGCGGAAGCATGGCGTGAGTGCTCGTAAGGTTTCATAATACCTTTCGGAATTAACGGTTTTCCTATCGGCAGAAAAAATTAATGAGCATGACTTTCTGCGCTGAATGAACTCTTTTGAATTTCTTTAAACTCGGGGAACCTGGATGACGAAATTCCATGAACTGCCGTTTGTTTTCTGGGTCATAATACGATGAACCCAGGATTCGTCTGCAGGGGCAATTTCAATTGGCGCGCAACCTTTTACTGTCAAAAACTCTATTACTCAAGACTACTTTTTGCATAACTCGGAAGTAGTACTCACGACTAACGCTAGTACTCAAGGAGGTCACACAGTGAACTGAAACTAAGCTCGTTTGAACTACACAGTATCGGCTACCAAACGCATGCACAAACGTTTATCTTCCCTAACTACTACCCATACAGCACAAAACGTTTATCTTCCCCAACTACTACCCATACAGCACAAAACGTTTCAGATATGTATCAATAATGTTACAATCTCTCATTTTCGTTACACTTTCAGAGATATCTTACAATTACGTTTCAGCAACATCTATTTCCGAACATAACTCTTTGTACATTACGGTTATGTTAAAAATAGCATTCACCGATGCTACTGTTTTATAGTTTCCATTGTACATAATTCCTATGTTACATTCCGGCGATATTTAAGATTTTTAGTTTGGCAAAGGCATGGATGCGCGTGCGCATTTATGCCATTTCCTCAAAGCACTCTCGTAGTCGTATTTCCATGTGCGACTGGGATATTCTTTGGTAATACTGTCGTACTTGAGTTAGCTAGTTAGTTGATTTAACATTCATCCCTTTTTGTGTATGTGTGTGATTCAAGATCATCTGAAGGTAAGTAATTGTTTTGATTATTAAAATTTTTAAATTCTAAAAAGCATTTCATACAATCTAAGTAGATGGCTGTGTTGTTGTATTAATGTACTATACCAGCATGTTCTTTTTAGTTGAAGCTAAGAAATTTCATATTGGTAGGTATTTAGAGAAATGAAAAATTTGATTTTCTTTCTTTTTTTCGCTGAAATATAGTCTATTCCAGATGTATAATACACTGCTGGCCACCCAAAATGCAACACCAAGAAGGACACGATATAGCAAAGCCAGATTCACTTGACACATAACAACAGATACAAAGATGAAACAATTGAGCTTACAGGCCCATGCGACTTGCGAAACACGCAGACATCAATAGTACGTGTGGCCCCCATGGCTGGCAATAACGGCCGCTACACGCCGTGGCATCGAACGAAAGAGGTTTTGAATGTGGGCTTGGGGTATGTCGGTCCAGGCTGCTTCCACACTTTGTCACAGTTCACCAGACGTATCCGCGGGTGGTGCTAGCCTGGCCACTCGGTTGCCGATCAGCGACTAGACGTGTTCGATGGGTGACACATCGGGAGAACAGGCGGGCCACGGCAGCAGTGACACCTGGTGGGCAGTGAAGAATTGTTGCACGATGCGTGCCACGTGCGGGCGCGCATTATCCTGTTCAAGCGTGGCCGCTGGCAGGTCCTGCAGGTAAGGGAGGACTACAGACTCCAAAACGTCGGAGATGTAGCGATGGCTGTTGAGTGTACCGACTATGCGTACCAGAGGGGGCGGGTGTCATATCCAATTGCTCCCCAAACCATAAAGCCAGGCGACGGACCGGTATGGCGATGCATAATGCATGCGTCATACAGTCTCTCGCCGCGGTGCCGCCACACGCGGATCCGACCATCGTGGTGTTGCAGGTAGAAGTGGGATTCGTCGGAGAAAACAATGTCGTGCCATTCCGTAGTCCAGGTGCGGCGTTCAACGGCCCACTGTCGCCACACTCGCCGGTGGTGTAACGTTAATGGTAATTGGAGCAATGGGCGCCGTGCGACAAGTCCCCGCTCCTGCAGACGGCGTCGAACGGTACGTGCTGACACAGGTTGTTGCGCAACACACCCTAATTCCTGCGGTAACGTTCGTGATGTGGCGGTACGAGCCGTCAATGTCCGCCGCACAACCTTCCGGTCCTCTTGTTCGGTGGTGTGCCGCGGCTGCGGCTATCGCTCACGTCGGCCCGTTCGTCCCTCCTGCACCCACAGAATCCATACTCGCCTTACTGTGGGTGGATGTCGTTCTACACGGGCGCCAATTTCTCAGTACGATAAACCGCTGTCGCGATAAGCCTCTATTCGTCCTCTGTCGAACTCCGAAACGTGCTGGAATGACTGCCGTATCCAGCGACGAGGCATGAGAAAGCTTCCCACGCACAGGTTCGGCAGCACAACACACTTCCACTACTTACACCTCGCCTTCTGTGCACTCTTCTTAGAGTGCTTCTCGGTGGCGTGCCGGGAGCACATGATTTGCATATGCCCTGCAATGCTAATCGTTTGCATGTCCTCACGCGGGCGAAGCATGCCGCGAATTTCAGGCCAATTGGATGCTTCTTTCTTGGTGTTGCATTTTGGGTGGCCAGCAGTATAGTTGATTTAATATTTTATCCCTTTTTTTGGGTCTGTGTGATTCAAGATCCTCTGAAAGTAAGTAATTGTTCTGATTATTAAAGTTTTTAAATGCTAAAAAGCATTTTATAGAATCTAAGTAGATGGCTGTGTTGTATTAATATACTATACCAGCATGTTGTTTTTAGTTGAAGCTAAGAAATTTCATATTGGTAGGTATTTAGAGAAATGTTGAATTTTATTTTATTTCTTTTTTTCGCTGAAATACAGTCTTTTCCACATGTATTATAATAGAAATTCGACACTCTCATTTTGGACCGATTTTTATTTCGTTTGTTATCAATATATCAACGCCGCCACTGTTCTCAATGGATAGCACACTGCGTTGAACCAGTGAAAACGTAAACGACTGTTGTTGCTTTTGAAACAGCTGTTGAGTGTAATATTTTTTATTGTGATTTTACAAGGTCATTGAAGCTATAATGCTTAATATAGTAAATACGTAACAGTAATGTGATATCACAAATATCTTTCAAATACGTAACAGTACTAACTTGAAGTTGGTATGTTGAAGCAAAAAAGACCTTTCACTATAACGTATCGGTTATGTTTCAAAGTTACGTAAAGTTTGAGGACATTTTGACGTAACCGTAAGTTTTCTGAAACATTACTGTTACATGTGCATCGTATCTGAAAAGTCTCAGTGTTTCACTGCTACGTACTTATAACATATACGAAATATTCTGTGCTGTGTGCGTAGCGACGCCATGCGACTGGAGACCTTACTTATCCGACCCTCGTAGTTCAGGGCTAAATGAAACATTTTTAACGAACAAAATTTAGTGAATTTTCTAATTTAACAGTTAAGATGACCACTTTTAACAAGCACAGTAATATAATTTAATGAAATTCCATATTTCACAGGTCGAGAAATTCGGCTGCGCACTATCATGGATTGGAGGAATAGGAATGATGGTATACAAGGCGAAATTTCAACAGCGCAGGGGAATCCTGGTGTGCTAGTGAAGAATGTTGATAGAAAAGCAATGAAGGGGTACATCAATTACTCAACAAGCAAGATTGTATTGTACCAGGAGATGTGACGTACCTGCCAGAAGGACGCACACGACATAAAGGCAGATAGGAATCAGAATAAAACGTCCGCGTAGCTCAATTGGTAGAGCAACTTAACCCGGAATGAGGGGACCCGGGTTCGAATCCTGGCGCGGATAAAAATGACGGAGAAATTTACTTCGTTATAATGGGGCACGAACTATCCGGATGACCCGACCGTTCACAATCTCGCAATGGTGTGATGTTATTTCCACACCGCGAGATAGGAAAAATAAGAGAATCCCTTCTCCAACACTTCGAAAAAAAAAAACAAATAATAAGGGGGAGATGATGTAACGTACCAGGAGATGTGACGTACCTGCCAGAAGGACGCACACGACATAAAGGCAGATAGGAATCAGAATAAAACGTCCGCGTAGCTCAATTGGTAGAGCAACTTATTCCGGAATGAGGGGACCCGGGTTCGAATCCTGGCGCGGATAAAAATGACGGAGAAATTTACTTCTTTATAAGATGTACACGGGATTCTATTCGCCACTCACTCCAAACGGAGGGAATCCTCAGGTGCATCGCGTCAGTATAATTCAAGACAGGTCATCTGTTCCTAGGCAAAAAGAAGACGGGTGGGCCTCACGTACATGTAAGTTGATTTCGGAGAGATGATTGCAGAGAGAGATAGGGAGTAATACGTAAAATGTGAATGTCGCGCGAGGAGAAACAGGAGAACAAAATTTCTTGAATAATGTCCATTGCACTGTAAAACATTTTCTGAAATTCAAGGGCAACGTTCCGTCATTTCGTGAATTAACGAAGCGTAATTCTGATACAACCTTTTCCGTGAAATGATGGAAAGAAACCTGAATTTCACGAAATTTTCTTACTACGGGGGAATTCTGAATTTTCAGAAACCTTTCCGTAGATTATTTTTTATATTGACGGTAAATTACCGTTTTAGAGATGTGTTAACGGAAAATTTTGAATTTTCAGAAACCTTTCCGCAATTCCTTTCGTATATTAACGGAAAAACTCCGTTCTCACTTTTTTCATATCCATATGACGAGAAAGTGTCGATAATAGGAGCAATTGGTGAGAATACTTGAGGTGTGATTAACTTTTGAATTTCAATCGTCTGTCGAATTTTGAAGTTCCGTAGCGAGATCGGATATTGGTGGATAGCATATCGCATATGGATTTTGTTTATTGTGGCATAGGATATTTCTTCTCCTCTCCTCTAATTGGTGCACCAGCTACTTATTATATATATCGTGTTACTGTAAAAAACGGATACGTATTGTACAGATGATTATACGATTCTGTGTATCAGACTTTGGACTACTTAAGACAAAAGCTATTATAGCTATCAAAAGCAAATTTTATATTTAGTTTGTGTGTGTGTGCGTGTGTGTGAAATCTTATATATAAAACACAAAACGTCTGTTTGTCTGAAGCAGCAAAAACTCCCGAACGCCGAACTGTGGCATCGTGAAATTTGCATAGCTTATTAATACTGGAATTTCTAGGTGAACGCAACTATTTTAAGATCTCTACGTTGTTTGGTTAGCGAGTTATGAATTAATTAATAAGCTAATAAACAAATTCAGCGTCGTTTGCTACGTCATCGTTATCCTGGTCCAAATCCGAAAGCACGTGACCGCATTCAACGCCGCGGCACATCCACAGGCGTTTCTATTCTTTGAGAACTGTGCATAAAAAATGCAAAAACGAACTTTGTGAAATCGGAACGAAACGGGCTGAAATTTTTATCAACACCGTGAATTGGTAATAAGAGGAGTCCCTCAAAATTTCACCGGAATCCGGCCAAAAATTTTAAAAATAGGCATGGAATTTTTAATTCATCGGTAAACAGAAAAATATACGCAGAAGCAAAGATACCTTTGTAACTTTTTTTATTCCAGAGATTCGCCCCTCAAAGACGTCTGAAACTGAAAGCACGTGATTTATTTGATCGTCGATAACAATTGTTAACGGAGAGTTAGGAGTGGTACAACTCCTAACTTTCCTGTCTTAGTGATATTCACCGCTGAAGCACAGTTCGCACGTGACGGAATCCTAAATTTTCACAGTCAGCATGTATGGACCGAGAAAAACCCACACGCAATTTTTCCATCATGTCACCAACAACGGTTCAGCCTAAACATCTGGGCGGGTGTTTTTGGTGATTAAGTTATTTCGGCCTCATATGCTTCCCAACAAACTCACGAGGAGGGCATACCACACCTTTCTGGAAAACCACATGCCGGATTTCTTGGACGACACGCCACTGATCATTCGTAAACAAGCACACTTTATGCACGATGGCATTCCCGCATATTTTAGCCACCTAGCTCGCTATTACTTGAATCAAAAGCTTTCTAGTCGGTGGATAGGTAGAGGTGGACTACCTTCCTGGCCTCCACGCTCACCAGATTTAAATCCTCTAGATTTCTTCTTGTGGGGCAATTTAAAATCATTGATGTATTCGACTCCAGTAGTAGATATGGAAACACTCCGGAATCGAATCGTGGTGAGTTGGGAAACAATACGACACATGCCAGGAATTTGGCAGACATCGATGTCTGTGGACTATTTGAACAATTACTATAATGTAATGGGAACAGTTAAATGTCATAGACAGACCTTCATAACTCGGAAACCAAGCATTTCCGACTAATGCTGATATAAACTTTTTTCTTATTTACCTATGAGGCACTCATTCCTGCAGTTTTGCCGTGTATTTTTGAGACACCCTGTATAATAAAAACGTATGCATGTTCTTACATGGTGGTAATTTTCACCCAACAACTGATATAGCGTTGGGCTCGAATTCAACGAGGATTTTTATCAGTCGCGTGATGTTCTTTATAAGCGGGTTCTAATAAAATTTGCAATTTCAACTTTTATTTCTGGTACATTAAATTACTAGGATCTATGTTTTAGTTAAAATAAAAGAGTAAGTTTTGCAGAGCTTCTACAGGGGTTCAAAAAAATAATGTGAACACCATGATTACAGGGGTTAATGTTATTCATGTAGGCTACACTGAAAAAAACAACAACGTGAATAACGTTTCTATATAGTGCGTCGCATAAATATAGAGACAGAACAAATTCTCGAATAAAAAAAAAACAAAAACAAACAACGAGCCGAAACGAACACCTCATATTTGTAGCAAAAATAGTATAGGACACGCAGCTGCACAATAGTTTGACGGAAACATAACAATTCCAAAGCCAAGTACAAGAAAAAACCAGAAATACGCTGTCTCAAAAATATAAAGACTTACTAGTTATGAGCACCTCCGGTACGAAGAGTGGAGCCGTTGTTTCGAATAACACTGAAAAGCCGATTGGGCATGCTGTCCACCAAGTGATGTAAGTGTTTTGGACGGAGTGCTTACCAGCTTCATTCAATCTGCTCTTTCAATACCACCACACTTGAGAACTGCCGTCCATTCGCATACACATCACGAGCTAGGATACCCCAAAGGTTCTCGATAGGGTTCAGATTTGGACTGAGTGCTGGCCAATCCATTACGGTCACATGATGAGTGTTAAACCAGCTTTTCCGTTAATGCAGACCGATGGATAGAGGCATTGTCTTGCCGGAACAGATGATCAACACCCGCTAGAGTTTCGGCAAACGGTAGAAGGTGGCTGCTGAGTATGTCCTGATACGTTTCGGAGTTTTGCCTGCCTTGCAGCAAAGCGGTATCCGTTGTCCCATTGAACGTAAAAGCTCCCCAGACCATCACAGATCCCATCCTTTCTGTCTACTAAAGAAGGTGCGTGACTCGCGTCTTAAATCGTGCCAATAGCAGTTCCAACCGTCAGGGCCGTCCAAATGTAACTTTTTATCATCGGAGAAAATAGTTGTGATCCACTCGTCCGTCCAGTGCATGTGGCTGCTTGCCCATAACAATCTAGCTTCCTTGTGGCGCCGCGTGAATTGAATCAGACGGCGCATTTAACGGAGCACAATGTTGCGACTTTCCTTGATTCGTCGATGAACTCTGTCCTTTGAAACGGTGACACCAACAGTCAGAGAAACTTGACGTAGTGAAAACCTTTGGGATGAAACTAAACGCATGATGGCACGATCATCTCGTTTGGTAGTTATTCGAAGTCTTCCAGGCCGTTTTCTGGCAGTTAACGCACCGCGTTTCGATAAAGTCTAATAAATGACTGCCCTACTCCTCCCCATGGCTTTACAAGTTTTTGCTACAGGCAATCCATTTGCTCTCAGTCTCCAAATCTTCTGCACCTCCTCACCAGAAAGTTGACTGTTGCGTGGCATTTCGGCAAATGATTGTCTGACGGCAGGTCTTCTGTCTTTTGTAGGTTGGACCGAATACGGCCCATGCGAGTGCGTACAACATGATAATTTGTACATCTCATTTGCATGTGGCTACTTTACATAGTTGTCTTTATATTTATGAGGCACCTAAAATGCCCCTATTTCACTTTGTGGTGTTCTTTTCTCACAATCCGGTCATCTCGACGGATCGAAACGTTTGTTGTAGGGTTATGTCTAATTAGGTACCACTTCAGCTTCCTACCTATATTCGCATTGCGTTCACGGTGCAAAGTCGACTGTCTCTATATTTATGCGACGCACCTTATATCTTTTCTTTGTACATATTCTCTAGATTATATACCAGTGTAGTACAATTTGCATTCAGCTGCAGTTCGTATGAACTGTTGGTGAAATGGGTGACCTGTTCAGACTTCCAAAGAGGACAAATCTGGGAGTCCGTTTGTCAGGAGTGTCTGTAACCATAACAGACAAATTGATGTTTTAAGAGAAACAGTCTCCAAGGGTATGGGCGCGTACACAGAGAATGGCAAAACTTCATTGGCGAAGAAGAATAGTGGGTGAAAACCGAGATTGAAAGAGAGAGACAGTCGAATATTTAAAAAACTTTTGTCCAAATAACACAGAACTGCTGCAGAAAAAGTAATAGCAGAACTCAACGTCTACCTGGAGGACCCTGTTTCCACAAAAACAGTCCGCAGAGAACTTCACAAAGCCAATATCCATTAAGCCATCGCTCATTCCACGTTTATAAGTGAGTCACGGAAAAATTCTCATCGGCCGCCACGGGAATCGAACCCAAAGTCTTCCAGTTACGCGCCGGACATGCTACCACTGCACCACAGCAGTCTCCAGTTCTCCAGACCCTCTGGTGAATTCCCAGAACTGTGCGTGGCTCCAAGAAGCAACCTGCCATGTGGTTTGGTAGTCGTATGTGAGTCTAGAGAATTCGAGGCCCCTGTGGTGCAGTGGTAGCATGTCCGGCGCGTAACTGGAAGACCTTGTGTTCGATTCCCGGTGGCGGCTGATGAGAAGTTTACCGAGACTCACTTATAAACGTGGAATGAGCGATAACTTTTGTTTGATGTTCCTAATCCACGTTAATTATGCGCCAATATCCATGCTAGAGATGCAATTGCTAAACTTTTTGTCACAGAAACCAACGCTACAATACGAAATGGATGGTGTCATGAGCATAAAACCTGGACAACTGATGACTGGAAACGTGTGGTGTGGTCCGACGAATCCTCATTTACATTATTCCCAACAATATGTCGGGTTTATGTATAGATAATTCAAAAACAAGCGTCCAATTCGGAATGTCTGGTTCCTACTATCAAACATGGGGGGCGGGAGATCTGTGATGATTTAGGCTGCAATATCTTGGCATTTAGCTGTCCCTATCATTACCCTACATGGTCGAGTTACTGCCACCGAGTACTTGGACATTCAAGGTGATCTGCTGCATCTTATGGTCCGAATGTTATTCCTCAACATTGATACCATTTTTCAAGATGATATTGTACGCATACGCACAGACAGATTAGTTCAGTCTTGATTTGAGGAGCACCGAATCGAACCTCAGCATCTCCCCTGTACAGTTCAATCACATCACATGAAGAATATCATCGAACCACTATGTGCAGTTTAAGAGCTCCGAGTGAGAAGTCGACTTCCCCCTCCAATATATCTAAAGCAACTGGCTGATGCTCTGATCAACGAATGTTACAACATTCCACTGAAGACTATTCAAAAGCGTGTGACGTATATTCTAAATTAACTTTCATTTTTAGTTTCTTTCCATATGTAAATTTTGAGTTTGTTCTGTTTATACTTCCAAACTTAATGTGACATCTTTTCCCTCAAACGAGAATACGGTTGGCAACACATTCGAGGTCAGAGTGAACGTGACGTATGACTGTATGAGATAAGAACATTAGATAAAACAACGAGATAACAGTTGTTAGGGTGGAAACGTGGTGATGTGAATTACGTTATTTTCGAAGTGCGATCTATGCTATTGATATAATCATCATCATCATTGTCAACCATTATCTATCCACTGCTGGACGAAGGTCTCTCCAAGCCTCTTCCACAACGGTCTGTCTTGTGCCAGTCTTCTCCATGTTACTCCCGCACACTTTCGAATTTCGTCCACCCATCTCCCATGTGATCTTCTTCTGGGTCTTTTCCTGTCCCTTGGAATCCAATCTAAAATTTCGACTGTCCATCGATGGTCTGTTCTTCTGGCAGTATGTCCAGCCCATTGCCATTTCAGGGATTTTACCCTGATCATGATGTCTTCCACTCTTGTAATTTTTCTGTTCCACGAGTTCCTCTTCTTATCTCTCTTGGTTACACCAAGAATGCACCTCTTCATGCTTCTTTGAGTTGTCTGCAGCCTTTGTATGTCTCTTTTAGTTAAAGTCCGCGTCTCTGCACCATACGTTAGCACTGGAAGAATGCATCGATCAAACACTTTTCTTTTAAGACGTAATTGCCTATTGCTCTTGAAAATTATGCTGTTTCTTCCAAAAGCTTTTGCAGGTAAGTTTTATACCCCGATTACTTTCTTCATCAATGCGACCCTCACTTGAGATCTGCTGTCCAAGATAAACGTATGCATCTGTTATCTCCAGCTTTTCTCCATCAATCGAGAAATCTTCATTTCTTGTAAAAGCATTGAACATCACTTTTGTCTTCTAAAAGTTCATTTTTAATCCCACTTCTTTACTCTTGTTAGCAAGTTCCTGGATCACACTCTGCAGCTCTGATGAGGTAGTTGCAAAAATGACTACATCATCAGCAAAACGAAGGTGAGTAAGATAATCTCCATTAATCTTTATCCCTTTGTTTTCCTAGTTCAGTGATTGAAAGACATTTTCCAATGTGGCATTAAAGAGCTTCGGAGATATGGTGTCACCTTGTCTCACTCCCTTTCCAATTTTTATTTGTGCTCTATTCACAAACAGCCGAAACTTTTCACTTGCATTTTCATGGATATTATTTATAATATTAATGCATGCATCTTCAATAACGCAGGATTTCAAAGCCATTGTAACTGCTGATGTTTTCACAGAATCAAAGGCCTTTTCATAATCGATAAAAGTAATTGACAATGGAAGTTCATATTCCCTCGCTCTTTCAATTAGTTCTCTCAGTACGTGGATATGATCTATAGTGTTGTAGCCACTCCTGAATCTAGCTTGTTCTCTCGGTTTAGCCATGTCCAGTGTTAGCTTCAAACGATGTGAAAGAACTTTAGTGAAGATTTTATAAACTACTGATAGAAGGCTGATAGGTCTGTAGTTCCTTAGATCCTCAATGTCACCTTTTTTATGTAGCAGGATGATTGTAGCGTTGTTCCAATCCTCAGGAATCTTCCCTTCATTAAGGCATCGAGTGAAAATTTGGGTGCGTACTGTTTCGATTTCTCCACTTGCTTCTTGTATGATGTCTGCAGTAATTCCATCTTCTCCTGGAGCTTTTCCCCGCTTCATGTTCTTGATTGCATGTATAACATCTGCTGGGAGGACTGGAAGAACTCTGGTACTGGTATCTTTCATGATATCTGGAGTACATGTATCATCCCTTTCATTTAATTTGGAGTAGAAATCTTTCACTCTTGTCAAAATTTCGCCTCTTTTTCTTGTTACAGAACCATCTTCTTTTCTCAGTGCCATAATCTGTTTTCTTCCCTTACTGAGATGTCCCTTTGCTATCTTTAGGCGTTGGTCGTTTTCAATTGTTTTCCTCTCTAGTTCACAGTTGAATTTCCATACGTCTTCAGTGATACGTTTTCGTGCTGTCTTGCATAGCTTTATGTAATCCACTTTGGAAGTCACATCTTCTTTAGTTGTCCTCATCTCTCTTCTTTTTTGCATCAACATTTTGGTTTTTCCTGATAATTTGTTCACATGCAACTTGTTCTTAGACCCAGCTAATTTTGTTGCTGTTTCCATAAGAGCTTTGGTTACTTTTCTGTTAACTTCAGAGATGTCCACTTCTTCTGATGTTAGACCTTCTAAAATAGAGAATCTATTCTTCAGTTCTAATTTGAAGGTATTATGATGCTTTTTAAGGTTGGTCACATCAATACACTTTTTTATGAGCTTGCCACGTTCAAGTGTAGCATTGAGGGGCATTTTACATTTTACCATTTTATGGTCACTACCTGTTTGGAACTTGTTCAGCACACTGCAGTCTTCCATGATGAATTTTTGTTACACATAATGAAATCAATTTCACTTGTCGTCCCATTTGGAGTCTCCGTGTCCATTTCCTGTGTGGCTTTTTCTTGAAAAAGGAAATTTATCATGAACTCATTTTTCAAGAAAAAGCCACACAGGAAATGGACATATAGACATCCAAATGGGACAAGTGATATAATGGTGGATATGTGGTGGATATTGATTTGTTAAGTAAATTGTGAAGTGCGATGTTGTGCTGATAACATAGTGTTGGAATAAATCAATTACCGTAAATTGACTTCTGTCTTGTGTTTGGTCTGGCCGTAAAGATTTAAATTAGGAATTTATGCATCGTGTTTTTATCTAATGATTTAGGCATAACGTAAGAACGGCAATATTTCAGCACGAAAATAAATTACGTTATAAGCTGTATGGATCTATTCCGAGAATTCTGAAGGCTGTACTAAAGGCAACTGGTTGTCCAACACTTTATTAATAAAGACATATTGCCTATTTCTCATGTGTTCACTTTATTTTGTCCAACCTCCTTTGGCAAAAATACATTTAATGTGAAATGGAAAGAGTAAAAGTTCCAGAACATAAAAGTGTTACGATAGTAATTAGCAAATAATAAAAGTAACTTCAGTTGCTTAAAAAACTTGAACAGAAATGGTGAACATTCTTTGAGAGAGCGTGTCTCTCAATTGGCTGTCATGTGAAATATTCTCTCACGTGCAAAATTGAATTTTGAAAAGCAAATTACTATTCATTACTTATTCACTATTTATTCGCAAATAACAGAAGAAAAACATAAGCTAGTTGATTCCAATGACAACAGTTTACTTCTGTTGTTATCCAAACACTGATGTATACACTGCCTCTACGAGAATTTCAAAACGTGTCAAAAGACGTGACATGTTTCCGCAACGGCCCAGCTGGTGTAAAACCGGCATATGATGTCTCTTGTGAGCATTTCTCACAACTTTCGTTGGCGCCCCAAACGAGTGGGAGTTGCACCCCTTCCTCTGGGTCCTCAGAAAGAGAGGGGATAAACGTGCGACCCTAGTCGTTAAACTTTCCACTCTTATCATGTCCACTAAAATTCCTTCGAGACACAGTCATGGAGAGTACTTTCGCCCTCCTACTTAGAAGAACCCAGCGAAGAGTCGCTTTCTCTCAGTCTGACTGGAGCCTCTCTTCTGGATCACTTCCCTCCAAAGACGCAATTACGTTAAAGAAACCCCCTTTCTCAGTCCTTACTGAAATTCCCTAAGCTGTCCTCGACATTCAATGCTTGAATATATCTGTTAGCAATAGCTACTTCATTTGGCAGTAATAGTAATCATTACATACACTCATCGTCCAAACAATAGTTGCATCCAGAAGGACGTGTCGGATTACAATGCCGTTCGGAAGGAAGGTAAAGGCTACCAGGAGCAATAAATGATTAAACATTGAGGCTGATATGGCCAATATTTATTGAGCTACACGCCTATAAGTAGTGTCTTTCAGTATGGTGTCGGGCAGTAATGTTGGCTCACACAGCATGCCAGATGCCTCGGCATGGAGTTGTACACGTTCCTAATGGTGTCCTGCGATTAGCCATTCCATGCAGCTTGAATCTTCTCACGCAGTTCCTGCTAATTGTGCGGAAAGGGTGGAGTGTTGATAGTGCGTCACACACATTTTCAATCGGCGATAGGTCTGGCGATGCGGCTGGCCATGGCAGAGTGTCAGTACATTGAAGGCAAGCTCTCGAGACAGCAGAAGTATGCGGACGAACATTGCCTTGTTGGAAAATCTCACGGGTGTGAGCTTTCAGAAAAGGTAGGACCATTGGTTACAGGACGTTATGAACATAACGCTAGGCTGTTAAAGTGCCCGTAATGAACACCAAAGGTGATTTGGCATCGTAGAAAATTGCCCCTCACACCATGACACCAGGCCTTCTAGACGTGTGACGCTCGACATCAAACCGTTCATTTTCGCGCTGACCACGGTGCCTTCACAAACGGATTCGTTAGTCGTCTCCTCCAAGACAAAAGCGGGATTCGTCACTGATCACCCGCTACCATTCTGAGTGGCTTCTTGACAGTCTGGCACGACACCATTGCAGTCTTTGTTAACGAAGCAATGCTGTTTTAGAAAGTCATTGTAACATTCTGCGTGCGTGTAGTCCTACGTTGTTCAGCCGTCTTCCAATGGTGCTGGCACTAATCGGACGATGCATGGAAGGCACCACTGTCGGCAGAATATCCGCAATCGTGGCTATTGGGTCACTCCGCGCAGGTCGGACAAACCATCGCGTCGGTCCTCTCTCTCCGTGGTTTGCCTAGATCTCCTAGACCCTTCCTGTTGCTTCTGCGTGCTTTGTTCTTTCCACTGCTGCCAACAGAGTGCTGCCGTGATACCCGCACGACCGGCATGGTGCGCAATACGGCTATAAGACCGCCCCCCTTCTCGAAGCCTGGCAATTGTGCCCCTCTCGAACTTCTTTAACTGCTCGAATTGCTTCCGAACTTTTCTTCGAGGCATGCTTCGCAATCTTAAGATGCAACCAACGGAACAGCACGAGTCGGAATGGCAAGCATGTCCAACGGAACGACCTTTTATAGCCAGTTAGACACAGCGCTACGACCCCTCCTTGCTTGCGTCACATGCGCTGCCTAGCGTGACACTTGAATCATTAGCATGTCTTACAATCTCAAACCTGCCCACCAAGTTTCATTCCTGTCGGTTGCTGCCCTCGGAGTACAACTATTGTTTTGACAATGAGTGTATTTACCTATTTATATAATATGGGTGGGGTTTAAAGCATTAAGTGGCGGCAATGACTGCCGCGTAGCAAAGAAATGTTTCGCGTGGTAAAAATTCTCCACCTTTGAGCTAGAAGAATACGGTAGTTTCGAATGAAAAAAGATTTATTTCCATATTCTCGGAACATTACACTTAAACTTCGGGTTTTCATCAGTTACCATTCGAAGAAATTTTTCCTCACGTCAGTGGAACAAACAGTTTAATTATTTTTACTTCTTCGCTTGAGTTCATAATTCATCACGTCGTTTCTGTTTTTCGTGATTTTCTTTCAGTTCAGAAATACAGTATAAATTTAATCACACTCGCGAGTACGTGGGAAAAACTCCAATTCTTTAATTGTGTGAGAAACTTGAATGCCCGTGGTTGAAGTGCATTAATTAACGTAAAGAGGGGTATATTTGAGAATAAGTTATTGAATGGTTTTACAGTTTTCGGGAAGGAAAATTTAAGTCAAAAATAACATTCGGTGAGCTCTCTCTCTCAAATCATAACAAGTTGTGAGTTAGTAGGTCCACAATGAAATATTTAAAACTGATTAGACGTTGACTATTTATAACCTATTTCGGGGAATGGCTGACTAGGTAGAAATCTCTTAATTTGTCATGCCACGCAATTTGGAATTAGGCTGGGCACGAGAATATTAATTCATTCGAGTTCGCAGCGCCACTAGTGCCCGTGTTTCAGAAGCAAACATCGTGTTTATGAAAGAAGACGTCTTCAAATATCATAATTTTACGAAGAAATATTAGCATGTGTTTAAAGACTGCAAGGAAATTGTCACAAGGAAAGCCATTTCAATGCTCCTACGAAACACTGTGCAAGAAAAGTTAAAAGCGAACTAAAAGAGACTGATTTCTTCTATTACACAGGTGTTGTGTACAAACAGTATGGTTTGCAAACTCAAATCACCAATCACCATTTCTGTTAGTATATAGAGTTTACTTTAATTGTTAAAACAATTTTGAGATGCAAGCGTCGTCAGCGGCCAAACAACACCGATATCCAACGAGCAGCAGTTTCATAAAAGGCAACACACGTTATCACCGAGCTGATTATTTTTGCAAAACATACCATTTTACAAGTGAAACAACTTTAATTGTCTTCAGATATGGCTATTTTGTTTTAAGTTTTTTGTAGATAAAAAGGCATGAAGAAATAAAATTATCGATGATGTATGAATTCAGGATCAAATTACACATCCCGGCCACTGAATTAGAAACTTTTATACACATGCACGCAAACGTCATTTAGGCAGCCTATATGCGAAATTCGTAGTCACGTGCTCACCACGCAACTATTTAAGACTGCTGCTGATCACTAGCCGTCAGTAACGTTGATCACAATGGCAAAAACGAAAGATCTTTCGGAGTTAGATAGAGGGCTTATTGTGGGTAAGCGTCTAGCTGGTCGTTGATTTTGAAAACAGCAGAGCTGTCTGACTTCTCAAAAGGTGAGATATTCCGCTCTTTAATCAATGGGAAAAAACACAGCATTTCTTGTCTAAGAGGCTTACCTCTGACTCGATGTCATCTGTCAAGAACTATAGGACATTCTTTGTGCAGCAATTGACGGAATAATTCAATGAAAGCTGTTTCCCGCCCATATCTCAGCGAACTGTGCACGGGAAATTAATACGGATCCGTATTGGCAGTCGCATGCCTATACGGATTTAAATGATTTCTGATAACTGGTAAGTTCGTCGACAGTGGAGTCACGAACACCGTGAGTTGACACTGGAAGTCTAGGAAAAGGCATGAGATCCGACGAGCTGCGGTACACCTTGTTCTGCACCGACCGTAGGCAAAGAATGTGGCTGCAGCTTCATAGAGAAATGAACCTAGTTTGCTTTGCAAACACAACTCAAGGTTCAATAGGTGGTGTCATAATGTACGAAAGTCCGATGTCTTCCAAGGATTATTTTAACAGTGTTGCCGATCAAGTCTATCTTGCAAAATTGACTTTTTATCCAATAGGTGACGGTTGTTTCATGGACAACAGTGCAACTGTCCATGACGCAAAATGTGTTCAGCAGTGGTTCAGAGAAGGGTGAAAGCGACTTGCCCCATCTTCCCTCGCACCACAACGACCGAATCTTTAGAAAGGCAGGTCCGGGAGCAAAGTCCTCTTCCATCAAGTCTGAGGCCGCTAAAGGACTGTCTGGTGAACGCCTGGTATGCTATATAGGTAGATGCATTCCAACACCTTCTGAAATCTACGCCAAACCGCATACGCGCTGTAATTCTGGCTGAAGGAGGTCTAGCCGTACTACATAAAAGTTTCTAAGTCAGTGGCTGGTATGTGTTGTGACGTGCCTGCCCCGCAGGACGCACCCGACATAAAGGCAGATAGCAGCGAGAACGAACGTCTGCGTAGCTCAGTTGGTAAAGCGACTTGTTCCGGAATAAGTGGACTCGGGTTCGATCCACGGCGTGGACCAACAATGGCGGAGAAATTTACTTCGTTATAGTGTACAATATATGCTACGACCTAAATATTGGTCATTGAAAAATTGAGCTTCAGAAGTTCTTATAGTGTAAGGTTTTTACGTAGGTAAGTGGAATAAGTACATACACTACATTGACAAAAGTCACCGGACACCTAGAAAAGAAACACAACATGGCATTTATTGACATACATTAGTGCGGTGTCGGTCCACCTCTGGCGTTAATGCATTCACTGACCCTTCGAGACATGTTTTCGACAAGGTTTTGGAACACAGCGATAGGTATGCGCTTCCATTCAGTACATAATGTTGCCGCTAACTATTGCTCGGTGGTAGGCCTTGGTTCTAAACTTCTTATGCGGCGCTCTAATTCCTGCTCTGTGAGATTACGATTAGGATTCTGTGCTGACCATTCCACACACGATACGGAATTATCGTCAAACTACGCCGTAACAGTCTTCGCTTTATGGCTCGGTGCATTATCCTGCTGGTACAGGCAAGGCTCGGTTATGTAGTATTGCCACAGAGTTGGCAGGGCATAATTGTTCAGAATATCGAGGTAGACGTGCTGGTTAACAGGTTTGCCCACGATAACCAATGGGACGGGATCATTCTACGAAAAACACCCTCACACGAGTACACTGCCAGCTCCATACTTGACCGTAGGAACAGTGCACTGCAGTACATAGCGTTCACCCGGCTGCCGCCATACCCACACACGGCCATCAGACTGATGGATCGTGTATCTGGATTCATCAGTCCATAGGACTCGTTTCTATTTATCTACGCTCCACGATAAATGTTCTTTACACCATGTTAAACGAAGAGTAGCATTCCGAGTGGAGATGAAAGGCTTATGAGTAGCCTCACGACCACGGTAACCCATGGAATGAAGTTCTCTGCGAATGGTACGTGTACATACCAAGGTCCCAGCATTTTTACTCATTTGTACACTGAGGTCTTGTGCAGTACTCCGTCGATTAGCTGTAATGACTCTCCTGAGGCTTCGACGTCCTCTATCACAAATTTTCTTTGGTTTGCTGGTACGTTTTGCTGCTTCAGGCGCGACATGTGTCTTCCACTTATCCAGTACATCCAAAAAAGTTGACATGGGTATGTTTAAACGCCTCTCGGTTTCTCTTATGGACAACCCACTAATATAACACCCAACAATCTTTCGTTTCTCAAAGTTAGTTCTCTCCCTCCGCGACATTTTCACTCAACCTCACAGTGCGATATGATCGCGGTCAGCTGCAGTCTTGTTTTTATACCATTTGCAGCTGTACCGCGCATCTTAACGATGCAGCGGATCCGTTCATTTGCTTTTGAAAGGGTATCCGGTGACTTTTGTCAATATAGTGTATGATTTTAATGGGATCTCTATTTACAGGGTAATCTTTCTAATAAGAAAAGTGTTTTATTCAATTAAGTAGGGATCGTTTTAACAAAATGAGAAGCAGACGAAAAATTTTCATAACTTTGCAGCAAGATGTTTGCATTTCAGAAATTGTACTAAGATTAAGTAGATGAAAGACTTTTTACCATCAAATATGTTTCTTTAAAAAATCTGATGGAGGGGAATTTCAAGTTAAAGTTTAGCACAAAACCATGAAAAGGAACAATTTTCGCAAGTGCGCAATAAATCCTCTGTATGCTTTAAGTTTCTTGTTTTGATTCGTTAAGATGTTTACCATTTTGCTTTTGAAGCTTCGGATATTAAAATAATTCACGCTGCATGGATAGTCGCGAAATGAAATAGCTCTGAAGCTTATCATTTTAAAATCGAAGTCAGGAAATGAAAGCGCATATACGTATCATAAAATGTTTCTAAACGTAGACCACCTGAATATTGTGCACTAAATTACATTACGCAATTTTGGAATTACCGTAATGCAAATGATGCTATCGGAAGTGAGATGTATCTGGTTCTGTTCGAAAGAGAAATCTAAAGTTTTCTGTCGTGACTTCCACATTGCAGTCAATTACTACATTGCGAACTCTTTTAACAGTTTTCAGATGATTGATTACTTGAATACCCAAGGCCACAATTTGCCGAGTGTTTGGAATGAATAACTCTAAATTAGGCCCCCAGGTGATGCTAATGGAGAACTTTGAACTCCAAACAACGTATCCTAAATTTATCACGATTTCTCCATTATTTTGTCTGTATTGCAATATGTTCACATGACAATAGGCTATGAAAATAGTACTCGTAATATCATATCATGTTAGTATTGCTGTTTTTATGTACTGGTTCGAAAATCTGGAAAATAAATTAAAGTTTGGATATATTAAGATAATACAACGTTGTTTGTCGCAAATATTTATTCTTTCAAGTCGACTATGGTTTCGCTGGGTATTGACTTTAGCTTCATCAGAACGAATGTCACATAAATATTCAAATTGTATATGATATCATAAATGGCGTTTACAGTCACGTGTTTTGGTTAGACGTTTCCACGCGCTTGATAGAAATGGGGTGGATGCCATGTCATTAACAATTTGCGAATACTTCTGATATATATGGAAAGCTTCCAAAATATCAAGTTTGGTGGTTGAATCTGGCTTATCAATTAGTTTTGCTTCTTCAAAGAGAAATTTCTGGTCCTTTTCGTAACAGTGTTTAGCCACTGATGACTTCTTTAGGTCACAGTTCTGAATGTAGGTCTTGTGCTCCTTCAAGCGAAAACGCAAGGCTCTATGGGACTGTCCTATATACAAAGCGCCACATTCACATGGAATTTGATAAATTCTCCATGAGTTTTTGTCTTCAACATAGTCATTTGATCCTTAAAAGTTCCTTTACTTTATCAGTTTAAAAATCACTTATAAATGAAAGGTTTTGAGAGTTTTTGAAATTGTGAAGGAAATATCACGGCAAAATGGAATAATGGCAAAATACTCTAGCAATGGGCGCGTCATAGGAGTTAACGTAGAGACAGGCTTCGGTTTCCGGAATTTTGTTAGAGCATTGTCTTTAATGAAAAGGCTATATCCTCGCTGTACTGCAACGCGATTAAGGGAATAAAGTTCTTTTTCCAATTTGTCTTTATCTGAACATATATTATAACGAAGTAAATTTCTCCGTCATTTCTGTCCACGCCAGGATTCGAACCCGGATCCCCTCATTCCGGAATAAGTCACTCTACTAATTGAGCTACGCGGACGTTTGTTGTGACTACTATCTGCCTTTATGTCGTGTGCGTCCTGCTGGCAGGTACGTCACATCTCCCCCTTATGTTTTTTTTTTTTTTTTTCGAAGTGCTGGAGAAGGGATTCTCTTATTTTTCCTACCTCGCGGTGTGGAAATAACATCACACCAATGCGAGATTTTGAACGGTCGGGTCATCCGGATAGTTCGGGCGCCATTATAACGAAGTAAATTTCTCCGTCATTTCTGTCCACGCCAGGATTCGAACCCGGATTCCCTCATTCCGGAATAAGTCACTCTACCAATTGAGCTACGCGGACGTTTGTTGTGACTACTATCTGCCTATATGTCGTGTGCGTCCTGCTGGCAGGTACGTCGCAATATGTATCGCGCGATATACGTAACTGTAAAAGACGCTGAGTTTTTGTTGCCAAGGGTGATTGGACTTGGCATGTGGAGGTGAGAAAACAGCGAAAGGCTTTCGATAAATTGTGGTTGCGAGAGATCCATTTGAGCGTGTAACCAGGATGTCAAGAAATGGTAGGCATCCGTTATTTTCAGTTTCGTAGCTGAATTGAATGTGAAGATCAATGGAATTTATAAATTTGACTAATTCCGGAATTTCAGAAATTTTTCGTTTCCATAGAACGAAAGCATCAGCTACATATCGTATCCATAAGTCCAATTTAAAGAGTTCGAGAAGTTTGTCTTCAAATCGACGCTTGTAGATTTCACACAATACACACAGTGTGTATACGCGACAGTGGGCTGCCCATGGCTAGACCTTCCGTCTGTTCATAAAACGTTCCACGGAAAGTAAAACTGTTCTGTTTTATGCAAATGTCCGCTAATCCTTTTATTTCTTCTACTTCAGGTTAACTCTAATGATGCTCTATAAGACTTGCTTTTAGGGATTCCAGAGCTCCTTTTACTGGAACAACGTTGTATTATCTTAATATATATAATCGTTACAAGACTGTAGTCTTTGAGGTCAAGAAAAATTAAAGTTTGTCTTAAGCAATTTTGCAAAGATTTTGTTTTGCAAAGAGAAAAAAAATATTTGGGGCTGAAAATATTTTATTTTTCACAGGCTCTTCCTAGCAGACGTCACTGAAATCTTTCATACAGTTTAAAGACAGCTGGTATATTAAATTCCCAGAATCTTTTGTTTTAGAAATTCAACTGATACATGATTGGAATTTTCCATTTCGAGAGGGAAAATTTGTGGAGAAACGTTATGCGAAATTTTCTGAAAATCTCTTTCGACGATTGGCACGATTTGATTGAGAAAGGAATGGACATATAAGGATAACAATTTGAAGCAACACATTCTATTTTTTCGAGAAATGCACAGATCCAGAAATATGGATAGCTGACAAAAGTTTTGAAGCTTTTGATACTCTCCATTTCGCTAGGAATTCATAATTTATATTCTCACAGGTTTGTTTATTCAGTTGTATCTAAAGAATATGAGAAATAAATCTGAAAGAATGCAGTATAATACATGGATCTAGCGTCAGCCCACGCAAAAACAGATACCATTCTTTCTGGGGTTTTTTTCTTTTACAGTCATTATGTTTTAATACTTACCTCACAAAGAAAAAAAAACATATTATTTTAGATTTTAACTCGTAAGATGCCAATGTTGTAAAAAATTCTGGCCACATTTAATTTGCTTTTTAACGCAATTGGTAAAGCATCGGACAAGTATTTTTTTCATACTCTTAAAACAAGGATTTTAAATTTAGCAATAAGACATATAAAAGTTTAAGTTTTTAAAAACGGCTTTGTTTTAATAAACGATTATTTTGATAGACACAACAGATTGAAGAATGCAATGGTTGTGTTTTGGCCTACCGGACGACAAATATATATATCTTATATATAAAACACAAAACGTATGTTTGTCTGAAGCAGCAAAAACTCTCGAACGCCGAACTGTGGCATCGTGAAATATGCATAGCTTATTAATACTGGAATTTCTAGGTCAACGCCACTATTTTAAAATCTTTACGCTGTTCCGTTCACGAGTTATGAATTAATTAATAAGCTAATCAATAAGGTCAGCGTCGTTTGCTACGTCATCGTTATCTGAAAGCACGTGACTGCATTCATCGCCGCGACACATCCACAGGTGTTTCTATTCTTTGAGAAGCGTGCATAAAAAAAATGCAAAAACGACCTTTGCGAAATCTTAACGAAACGGGTTGAAATTTTTATCAACACCATGAATTGGTAACAAGAGGAGTCCCTCAAAATTTCACTGGAATCCGGTTAAAACTTTTAAAAATAGGCATGGAATTTTTAATTAATCGGTAAACAGAAATATATACGCAGAAACGGTTACTAAAATTTTGACGGCTAATTTAAAAATTTATTTACCGATTCAGGCGAAATTCGGAGGTCAGGTTCCTGTTAACGATTTATGGTGTTCTTTAAAACTTCAGCCAGTTTCATAAAATATTTGCAAAAATACGTTTTTGACTTTTTTATTCCAGAGATTCGCCCCTCAAAGACGTCTGAAACTGAAAGCGTGTGATGCATTTCATGCTTCTCACATGTACAGCTGTATGTCGAATGCGAAGAGCAAAGGATCCAACAAAATTACATATTGCCACCGATGAAGGAGAAACCTAAAATGTTGTGTACGGCTAAGAGCTGAAATAATCACACCATGAATAAATAATTTGTAATGACCGAATTTGTGAAATCAGTTTTTCTTTCTTGCAAGCATCAATTTTTTTCTCTATTTTTCAGTGACATATAAGGGGATATGAAATTAATAAGCCTAAATCCCGGGCAAAGCCGGGTAGTAAAGCTTGTATATATATATTGCATAAAAAACAACAATTATAAATTTAGCTATAAAACATAAAAGTTTCAGATTTTAAAAACGGTTATGCTATAATAAACGATTATTTTGATAGACACCACGGACTGAAGAAGTGTTTTGGCCTGCCGGACGTATTTAAGGGATTCAAAGGAAAGTCCTTATTCAAGGCAATAACTGCGGAAGCAAGGGTCCGAGTGGTACACAAGTTAGGTCTATGTATAGGAAAAGGACGATGACCGATCGAATGAAACAGACTGGAGCGCCCCTAGCGGCAAAGGTAAGATGTTAGGAAACCTAGCTCGCGAACAACGCGAGATAGAAATAAAATTCCAACATCGTCTAATTAATAGGAAACGACCATATGGCGCGCACGAATTATGTACATGGACTGGTCAAAATGATGATAAAGTGCACGCGGTCTCTGGATGGTTAGGCAATGTAAAATACCGGCCCACGATGGAGAACGGTTCAAATGCGTATGTGAATATTGATAGTGACGTAGAAGCCGGTCGGTGAGATAAAATACCGAGGCTGGGGATTTGAACGTTAATCAACGTACAGGTTGCAAACGCTGATGGCGAGCTACTTAAACGCTGAGTACTGTGAAATGGTCGTGCTTTATGGCGAATTTCATCGCAATGCCCACGAAGCTGCAAGGCGGAATGCCGAGCGTTTTCCGACTGGTCAACATCCAACTGCAGCGACTATTAACAAGAAAGATGACCACGAATTTTCGGGTGTAAAATGAGTACTATCGGTCTACGTCTTTTGAATCCGTTCTGACGCAAATTAAATTTATCAAAGCTATTCAATGTCAATGGAGCTGGTATGGAAAACAATAGTATCTGACGGAAGAAAGAAGTTTTTCAATCGGATCTTTAATCCCTCGTTTGGTGGAAACGGAATCTTGAGCTTACAAACTCTTAGGAATAGAGTTATCGACAAAAATATGATGTGACTTTACGTACGCTGGTGGGAAAACCTTGCATTATTTTAGGAAGAAAACATTCGCAAAAGGTTTATCCATATGAGCAGTATCGGTCCAAGAAAACAAAATTTAGTCGAGTTTTCAGGAGCCCAGAATTTGTCCATGTCACAGTGGAAACACTATCGAAGAAAGAAGGAATTTTTCAAATCGAACCCTTAGAAGTAGAGATATTGACAAAAATAAGATATACATCTACGTCCCCTGGCGTAGAAACCATACACTATTTTAAGAAGAAAATGCTCCTAAAAGGTTTGTGGACATGAGTACTATCGGTCTACAAACGACGTTTTTTTCAATCGAGAATTTAGAAGCTCATATTTTGCTGCAAATACATCAGAAGCGGAAATCAAGACTTACGCCCCATGGTGACCAAACCATTTTTTTTTCACAAAAATTAGAAATTATGTGCAAACGATTTCCCATCAGGAGCTGTGTCGGGTTCAGAAATAATTTTTCAAATCGGAGATTTAGAAGCAGAGATATAGGGAGAAACGCAATTCACCCTTACGCCCTCTAGCGGAAAGTCTATGAACTACTTGAAAATTTTGAAATTATACGAAAAACATGCCACACGGAAAAAACTATCCAACAAAGAAGGAATTTTTCAAATCGGACTGCTAGAAGCAGAGATATTGACAAAAATAAGATATACATCTACGCCCCCTGGCGGAGAAACTGTGGGATATTTAAGGAAGGAAATATTCCGAAAAGAATATGTAAGTGGCATCAGTCCACGAAAGAATTTTTTCAATCGATATTTTAGAAGCTCATATTTTATGGCAAATACATCAGAAGCAAAAATTAACACTTACGCCCTCTGGTGGCCAAAGTATTTTTTACCAAATATTCGAAATTATATGCAAACGATTTCCCTTCAGGAGATGTATCCGCTGAAAAAAAAGTTTTCAAATCGGAGTTTCAGGAGAAGAGTTATCGGGAAAAATGTTATTTACTTTTACGCCCCCTAGCGGGAAATGTATGCATAATTTGAAAAGGAAACTATATCTGAAATACTCTTCGACATAAATGAAATCGAAAGGTAAAAAAAATTTTCAATCGGATGTTTAGAAGCAAATATGTGGATCAAAACGTAATTTTAAATTCGACATCATCTGCATTTACGCCCTCTAGCGGCAAAATTGTACATCGTAAAAAAAAACGAAATAAAGGATCATCATTCGCACATTTCAAGCTTCCGAATGCAAAAAGAATTTTTCAAATCGGACTTCTAGTTGCAGAGATACCGTGGGTACAGACGGACGGACGGACAAACCGATAACAGAAGCACGATCTTTTTTTACAAAAGACGTGGTAAAAACTGTGTTCGCTGCCTCCGAGAAACCAGAAGCAGACGGGCACGTCTACGATCAGGCAGAATTACGGGTCCGGGTGTTACAGTGCATCCTGAGGCTGTCCTGCGATATGTCCTTGCCAATCCCAACATTAGTACAACAGCAGTCGCCGAAGCATGAGGATTAGCAGCACAACATGTTTGGCAAATCCTGAACGAGCATGGAGCTCACCCGTACCACGTTCAGCTAGTGCAAGGTTTGATGGATGGAGACCAGGAAAGGCGTTTCGATTTCTTTAACTTTGTACATAACACGTTGGAGGTTTATCCAAACATCTTGGCCGATATCTTGTGGACAGATGAGTCCCGTTTTACAAGGGACGGAATAGTCCATCGGCATAACACCCATTACTGATTCTGAACAACCTATCTATGGGATGAGCTGCTCGACATCAACGACGTTGGACAACTAACGTTTGGTGCAGTATTTGGCGAAACACACTAGTTAGACCCATTTTCTATGATGGGACATTAAAATGTCAGCGGCTCCTTTAGCTCTTACGGGGTCCGATACCTGACTTTCTTCATGATCTTCCCTCAGAGATCTGCTGCGCATGTGGTACCAACATGATGGTGCAAGACCTCACATGGCAGCCAACGTACGGAGTTTTCTGGCTGAAACATTCAGACACCAGATAATTGGTTATGGTGGTACGGTGGAATATCCTCCGCGGTCACCGGACTTAACACCTTTGGACTTCTTCCTGTGGGGTTACTTTAAGGAACAGGTGTATGCTACAGAACCTACTAGTCTGGAAGATTTACACCGCACTGTGTACACCTGTAACACAGTGACACCTGCCATGCTAGATAGTGTACGAGAAGCTATTCTTACACGCCTTGGAATGTGCATTGAAGCCGATGGTGGCCACTTCAAACCGGCTGTACATTAACTACGCGGAGATGTGCGTTGTGACTGTAAGTCGGCATATCTCCTGTAAACTTTTTCAGTATTATAAATAAGCCTGCACAGCTTCTGTCTCGTGTCATTATTTTTGTATCTGTCTCACCCGCTTTACCGATTTCGAATTAACAGCATTTTGACCCGTCTATGTACATAATTCGTGCGCACCATATGTCGTTTCCTACTAATTAGACGATACGCTACAACTTTGTAATTGGAATTTTGTTTCTACTCGCGTTGTTCGCGAGTTAGGTTCCGAACTTCTTGTCTTTGCCGCTAGGGGCGCTCCAATCGCTTTCATTCGATCGGCCATCGACCCTTTCCTATACATAGACCTAACTTGTGTACCACGTGGACACTTGCTTCCGCAGTTATTGCCCTGAATAAGAACTTTCCTTTGAACCGTGTATATATCACATTATTGTGTCCACCAGCTAATATCCAGAGTAACCGCCGTGTGCAGCGCGGACAGCAGCTAGACGGGCTGGGAGTGACTCATAAGGTCCTGGAAGGTGCTCACAGATATGTGGAGCCATGCTGACTGCAGTCCATATGACAGCAGCAGAAGGGTGAGTGGTGGAGGATCCATAGAGCGAACAACACGATCGTCCCACAGATGCTCAAATGGTTTTAAGTCTGGGGAATTAGGTGGCCAGGGAAGTACTTTGAAGTCTTCATCGTGCCCTGCCAACCACTATCGGACATTTGTAGCTGTGCAAAACGTCGCATTGTCGTGCTGGAAGATCCCATTTGCCACAGGGAAGACAGTCAGTATGTATGGGTGTACGTGGTCTGCAAGAATGGATTCATAACGAATTCGGTCCATAGTGCCTTCCACATGTATGAGCAGACCAGATAATGCCACAAAAACATTCCCCAGACCAGAACGCTGCCCCCACCAGCTTGTGTTCTGCCAGCAATGGGTGCTTAGAAATGCAAGACCTTGGGCAAGAATTTTAGGAGATAACCATTATCCATTATCTCCAGCTAAATAAAATCGAAGATTGAAGACCGCCACAACTACGCACCTGCGTTGGAATCTCATAGCAGCAAGAGGAAATATAGTATTTTGATCCATGGCGCAGAGGATGCTCCACGAATATTGTATGTAATGCTAGAAGACCAATGGTGTGCATCCCCCTCATGTCTCGTCATAAAAGAAGTCTGAATTTTTGCTGCACTTATGAAAACTGGATTGATGGTAAAAAAGCTCTATTCTCTTTACTGATGAGCCCGGATTTGCTCTCCAGAATAGCTTCAGAAGACGTAGTTGAAAAAAAACAGGTACACTCCATGATTCTTTAAACGTCTTAGAACGGGTAACTTATGGTTGTGATAGCGTCATGGTGTGGGCTGGCGTATATTTAGTCGGCCGCAAAGATGTCTACGTGCTTGAAATCCATTACGGATGCTCAGACTTATAGGGATGAGATCCTAGAACGATTTATTGGGCCCTATACAGGAGCAACAAACGACATGTTGTCCTATACAATAATATACGTCCTAACTGAACCACGACTCCTGATCAAATTCTCGAGGGGAATGACATCAACCGAATGGAGTATCCAGTTAATTTGCCTGACACGAATCCTGTTGAGGATGTTTGAAATGTTTCAGGCAGACGTGCTGAAGTCATTTCACTTGCTCTCCAAAACCGGAAAGACCTTTCAAACACATTGGTGAAATAATGGTCGCTATTATTATTCCAGGGCAGCTTCTGGAAACTCATTGTGAGCATGAAATGTGGCGGTGAGGCATGTGTTTCTGTGGAGATGACCAAACTCTATATTTTCATACCCTCGTTTTAAGCAGGCTTTGCAACGGGGTGTGTTTACTTGTTATTTGTTCTTTAATAATTCGTTTTTGTAATTTACTTGTCATTTGTTCTTTAATAATTAGTTTATTAATAATTAGGTTTCTTATTTTGCACATACCGGACGACAGATCATATTAAATTACACGCTTTCCTCAAATTTCTTATGAAAACACCTTATAGTTTTTGAGACATATATTTGAAAATTCAAAGTTTTCTCTTAATTTAAGGAAACCAGGGTACTTCTTCACATAATCAAATCTATTGAGATACTTGTTCCAGCGTTTGATAAGTTTCTGTCCATACAGCTAAGAAGGAATCTGTGCCAAAACTGTTTAGGCAACATCCCACCTTCTGACGAACGTCATCTGTCTCGTTAATTGCGTTTTTGAAAGATAGCTTTTTTGAGACTCTGATAAGTTGACTTCTTCTGAAATTTAAAGGAGCTTCACTTGCCTGTTTTAAGGAACGGCGCCTTAAAGCGCAAAATATTGTCTTCTGCTTTGCTTGTTGATCACCTGCTCATCTGATATTAATCGTTGGTGCCAACACAGCACGTTTTAAATTCACTATGTTAAAAACACACCTACTACTGTGACATCACCTTTTCCTCCATACACGAGAAAAGATTAACAGTGGATGAATTTAGGGAAATCCCTTTTACTTGCAGAAAACGAAACAATCTACGGTTACCTGTTTTGGATCACACTCGCGAAATTACCGCCATCTTGCAACTAGAATCAGAGGTTGCGCGACAGTGGCTTCTTACATAGGCGGATTCTTTGCACTCTGTTAATGCATTAATATGCCTGTATATTTTACCTTACTTTTCAGAAGCCCTACGTATATTGACGACATACAGTATTCTTTCTTGAAATCGTTAAGAACGTAGGAGTAAGGAAAACAGTACTGAGGCCATGTCTGCAGATGACGTAGTTGTCTGTGCTACGAGTGAAAAGAAAAGGTGGAAAGACAGAGAAGAGCATTACAAGACTAAAGATAAGCAGAATCAAATCACAGTACATTTGCTGAAAAAAAGAACAAAGAGGTCATATTGTTCACCTTTATTTCCTGGAAATAATAGTAAAATGAGTAAGATTTAAATATTTCTGATTAGTATAAGATTAACTGAAGAGAGAAGGGAATAAATGTGTGCCGGTGGTAGAGAAAGACTTACGAAAACTACACTGCCTTACAATTAATGTTGGTTCAACCCTTAATTGCTGGTGAATCAGGCCCTACGTAAGCACCACGTCACAGATATACCTGTAAATATGTTCGTACGACTTATAACGAAGTAAATTTCTCCGTCATTTCTGTCCACGCCAGGATTCGAACCCGGATCCCCTCATTCCGGAATAAGTTGCTCTACCAATTGAGCTACGCGGACGTTTTATTCTGATTCCTATCTGCCTTTATGTCGTGTGCGTCCTTCGGGCAGGTAAATTACATCATCTCCCCCTTATTTTTTTTTTTTTTTTTTTTCGAAGTGCTGGCGAAGGGATTCTCTTATTTTTCCTATCTCGCGGTGTGGAAATAACATCACACCAATGCGAGATTTTGAACGGTCGGGTCATCCGGATAGTTTGGGCGCCATTATAACGAAGTAAATTTCTCCGTCATTTTTATCCGCGCCAGGATTCGAACCCGGGTCCCCTCATTCCGGAATAAGTTGCTCTACCAATTGAGCTACGCGGACGTTTTATTCTGATTCCTATCTGCCTTTATGTCGTGTGCGTCCTTCGGGCAGGTACGTCACATCTCCTGGTACGTTACAGACTATGATAAGACAACAGCACGATTGATTCCAGATGCTTCGACCGACAGAGTTACCTGATTTTCAGCGGGCATTGATGATACGGCGCCACATTTCAGCGGCATTGAAGACCCTTAGGTTGACGGTTGGCAGTGTGATATGCAAATAGAAAAGAACTAAGACTGAATATAGGAAGAGGGAATACGGTAAATCTACGAAGCTGACAGAAGATGAAATGAGAGATATGCGAAGATCTATGCATTCAGAATGAAAATCAAGATTGTCTCAGGTCACGCAAATCCTATGTGAGACTTTTGGGACTGATGTTAGCACCTTTGCAGTTAACAGAACTCTGAACGCTATGGGTTACAACTGTAAAAGCCTATGTGAGACTATTGGGACTGCTGTTAGCACTAATACGGTGCACAGGGCGATGTGCCACATGGTTACCACTGTCGAACCCTATTCAAGACTATTGGGACTGATGTTAGCACCAGTACAATGCACAGAACGATGCGCCGCATGGGTTGCCACTATCAAACCCTATGTTTGACTATTGCGGCTGATGTTAGCCCCAATCCAGTGCACAGGACGCTGCACGATATGGGTCACCACTGTCAAATCCTATATAAGACTACTGGGGCAGATGTTAGCACAAGTACAGTGCACAGCAAGCTTCGCGACAGGGGTAACCACTATCGAACCCTGTGGGAGACAGTTGGGACAGATGGTAGCACCAGTACAGTGCACAGAAAGCTTCGCGACAAGAGTAACCACTGCTGAATCCTATTTGAGACTATTGGGACTGATGTTCATACAAGTACAGTGCACAGCAAGCTTCGCGACATGGATAGCCACCATTGAACCTTATGTGAGACTACTGGGACATTTGGTAGCACCAGTACAGCGCACAGGAAGATTTGCGACATGGGTTACCATTGTCAAACTCTATGTGAGACTGTTGTGATTGATGTTAACACCAGTACGGCACACAGGACGCTGCACGCCATGAGCTACTGTGGTCGAGCAGCCATCCACAAGCAGCTAATCACTTTAATTGATACAAATCGATTAGCGTGCTGAAAGAAACATCGGTCTTGGGCCGAACGCCAATGAAAAACTATGCTTTAGACTCACGAGTCAGACTACATAGCCTACCAATCTCATGATCGTTCCTGAGTGTGGCGAATGCGGTTAGAAAGGTATATTCCAGACTGCGTCTTCTATATAGTGAAGTTTGGTAGAGGTAGCGTGAAGGTGTGGAGCTGGGCTTTTTATTTGGGATTGGGCTCATTAGTCGTTTTGGACAAAACCTTGATTTCTGAGTTCAACCAAGATGTTCTGGACAGTTATGCATAACCAAAGTTGTAGCAGAACTTTGGCGAAAACTGATACCCCTATCAGCAGGACAACGCAAAATGGCATACTGTTCGAATTGTTAGAGATTGATTTGTGGACATATACGTCAGAAATTTGGATTTATCTGTCTGTATTTCTCACCTAAATCCTATTAAGAATCTCTGGGACTAATTGGCTCATACAGTGCATGGAAAAACAAATCGCCCAACCAACTATTACTGGCAGGCTGAGCTACTGAAGCGTCCGGAACCATCACGACTTCTGACACCAAATTGTTATCGGATGTAAATCCGTGCAGGAGAACGAATCGCTGGATTCGCGCATCGCTCCCTATTTCAAGGCAATTGTGCAGGCAACTCTATATATGCATAGAAAAGGACGCTATTTCTATATACAGCGGTTTATTTACAAAGCTAGTAGCGATTGACGTACATTGCTAACGGAGTGCCTTATACGGGTCCATCATCGGTTTCTAAGTATTTCTTGCCCAGGAACAGGAATAAGAGGAAGCCTACATACATTGCCCTGAGGGGAAACATTTTCCAAGAGGGGTTAAAAGGTGCAGAATGAAGCATAATCCAAAATCGCCACAATACAGAATCACCACAGCATCCGTAAATGCTCTTCCGAATCACACAGATGGTTGTTTTTTTTTTGCTGGAGAGGGATGGTATTTATACACGGTTAGACGCAGAACAATCTTCCAGCACCCAGCAGGGTCTCTCTATCAGCGCTCGAACAACCGCCCGAACATCAGGTCCAGTTCCTTCGGAGAATCTTTTGCCAACACCTTCACAGTTTCTTTCCAAAGTTCAACGCTCCTTTTGTCCATCATAAACTTCGTGTTAGCGTGTTCTTTCTTTGTTTCTCAGTCATGGTCGAGATGCAACACACAGGCAGACTGTATTGCCTCATTTCCGCTTTTTCGCATTTCCCCGTTTAGTTTAAGTGCCGGCTGTTTACTCACTCATAAACATCCAAAGGCTCCGTCCTCGGCCACGTTAACTAAAGTATTGCGTCCCTTTGAAAGGACCTCTCTATCTTCACGCCAGTGGGAGCGCTTTGCTTTAATTTTCGCACCCAAAAATCCGGAACACAACGAAACCGAACTGGGTGCTACTTTGAAGGCCAGATTGTGGAACATATTGGCGGATATTTAAAAAACTTTGTAGAGAATATTCCAAGAAGACTAGAGGGCCACATAGGGGCAAAAGGTTTCAGCATAAAATATTAAGTTTTTGCAAATAAATTTATTTGTAAACATGTCTTGAGATTGATGGTAGGACAGTGTATTAGGTGCGATCTTTCATAGAAGAGTGCAGTGAGGCTGAGAAACAAAGTGTCTTGGTAAGTACTTCTACCAATGCTGGACAGCACTGAGGTTTGGCCAATTAGAGGACGCACTGAAAAAAAATGTTGCAGAAACTAAAATGTTTGATGAATTACCAGTATCGTGAGAAGGCATAGAATTAGAAATCAGATGCAAACAGCCATATTTAAAACGACGGAGATTCAGAAATATGCCCAAGTGGAAAGCGTTCTGTCCACGTGAAGTTATTCAGATGCAAGTACACCGATGAGCTATTAAATTATGGCCACCTGCCTAGTAACCTGTAGGACCCCCTTCAGCCCGCAAAACAGCGGCCACTCGGCGAGGCATCGCTTCGATGAGGTAGCGATAGGTATCTGGTACAAATAATGTCAACAGCAGGTCCTCCAGTTCCCATACATTTTGGGGTGACGGTGATTTAGGGCGAACCCGCTTTTCCAAGTCGATCCACAAATGTTCGATTGGGTTCATGTCAGGTGAATTTGGACGCTAGTCTAGGGCATTAACAGAAATTCACCAGCATGTTCCTCGAACCACGCCTTGACGATTCTGGCAGTGTGGCATGGCGCATTATCCCGTTAGTAATGACCATCACCAGCAAGGAACACAGTTACATGAATAGGTGAACTTGGTCCGCAACGATATTTAGATACTTGACAGCTGTCAGGGGTTGTGCTACTGAGATAATGAGGCTTAAAGTGTCCCGCGAAAGCATTGCCCTCAGCAGAGCACCGCTGAAGCCGGTCGGTTTCCGCCCAACAGTGCATGCAGATGCCATATCCTCCGTTGGTAATCGGCGCGTCCGTGCTCTGCCGTCTACGTAATGCACCAGGTATCTTGATTCGTCAGACAAGGCCATCTTCTTTCAATTATCCAATGTCCAATCTCCATGACCTTGGACCCATTTCATGCGTTGTTGGCGATGACGTGCAGTGAGCATAGGGATCCACCCTGGTGGGTCTTCAGCTACGCTGCCCACGCGCAGAAGGCTGCGATGAACTACGGCTGGGACACCTTGACCTGATCACCGCTGTTCTAGCTGGCGGTGATCTGCAGCACTGTGGCCCTGCGGTCGTTCTGAATAACGCGCGGCATCAATGAGCTGAAGACGACGGTTCGTGCTTTGGCCATCTGTGCACCACTTTTGATACGTATTCACCACGGCGTAATCTAAACATACCCACAAGCCGCGCCGTTTCCGAGATCGTCGTTCCGAGGAGCCGCGCCAGAACAATTTGTCCTTTCCTAAACTCCGATAAATAGGCAACTTTTTCCATTCTGACTCCGAAAACTCTACTACCAGAAACCGGTTCTCGGGTTGTATATATACTGCTCTGTGATCATCACCTGCGCCAACGTTCGGTCTACAAGCGCACTCACTTCTGTAGATTGGGTTGATCATAATGTAATTGTTCATCGGTGTATATACACTGCTGGCCACCCAAAATGCAACACCAAGAAGGACACGAGATAGCAAAGCCAGATTTATTGGACACATAACAACAGATACAAAGATGAAACGATTGAGCTTACAGGCCCGTGCGACTTGCGGAACACGCAGACATCAATAGTTCGTGTGGCCCCCATGGCTGGCAATAACGGCTGCTACACGCCGCGGCATCGAACAAAAGAGGCTTTGGATGTGGGTTTGGGGTATGTCGGTCCAGGCTGCTTCCACACGTTGCCACAGTTCATCAAGCCTAGCCGCGGGTGGTGCTTGCCGGGACACTCGGTTGCCGATCAGCGACCAGACGTGTTCGATGGGTGACATATCGGGATAACAGGCGGGCCACGGCAGCAGTGACACCTGGTGGGCCGTGTAGAATTGTTGCACGATGCGTTCCACGTGCGGGCGCGTATTGTCCTGCAGGTAAGGGAGGACTACAGGCTCCAAAACGTCGATGATGTAGCGGTGGCTGTTGAGTGTACCGACGATGCGTACCAGAGGGGCGCGGGTGTCATATCCAATTGCGCCCCAAACCATAACGCCAGGCGACGGACTGGTATGGCGATGCATAATGCAGGCGTCATACAGTCTCTCCCCGCGGTGCCACCACACGCGGATCCTTCCATCGTGGTGTTGCAGGCAGAAGCGAGATTCATCGGAGAAGACAATGTTTGGTCATTCCGTAGTCCAGGTGCGGCGTTCAACAGCCCACTGCCGCCGCACTCGCCGGTGGTGTAACGTCAATGGTAATCGGAGCAATGGGTGCCGTGCGACAAGTCTACGCTCCTGAGGACGACGTCGAACGGTACGTGCTGACACAGGTTGTTGCACAACACACCCTAATTCCTGCGCTAACTTTCGTGATGTGGCGGTGTGAGCCGTCAATGCCCACCGCACAACATGCCGGTCCTCTCATTCGTAGGTGTGCCACGGCTACTGCAATCACTCACGTCGGTCTGTCCGTCCCCCTGCACCCACCGAATCCATACTTGCCTCACTGTGGCTGGATGTCATCCCACACGGGCGCCGATGTCCCGGTGCGATAAACCGCTGTCGCGATAAGCCACTATTCGTCCTCTGTCGAACTCCGAAACTTGCTGGAATGACTGCCGTATTCTGCGGTGAGGCATCGAGAAGCTTCCCACGCGCAGGTCCGGCAGCAGTACACACTTCCACTACTTACACCCCGCCTACTTTGCACCCTTCTTATAGTGCTTTTCGGTGGCGTGCCGGGCGCACATGATTTGCATATGCCCTGCAATCCTAATCGTTTGCATGCCCTCTCGCGGGCATGCAAACGATTAGGATTGCAGGGCATCTAAGATTGCAGGGCATCTCTTGGGCATCTCGCGGGCGACGCATGCTGCGAATTTCAGGCCAATCGGATGCTTCCTTCTTTGGTGTTGCATTTTGGGTGGCCAGTAGTGTAGAAACGTTGATGAGTAGACCTAAGGTAAGATGGAAGGAATGTTTAAAGAATGATGTGAATAAAAATACCTTAAGACGTGAGATACCAGGGTGACTTACTGAACGGAGACAAAGGGCCCGCAATCCACACAAGAGGTAAAATTTTGGGATGACGTTTTGTCTTACCGTTTTAAATAAATCGTAATGATGGAATTTGTTCGCCTGACTTACTTCATTTCTTTGATGTAAAGCCTAACCATTGAGGTCAGTGTTTTTTTCTTTCAAAAATAAACGATAAGAAATGCCGACTGTTCGACAAGTAAAAACTACGAAAACGAATAATGATGTGAAAGTATGGGGAAAAAAATGTTTCGTGGAGAACAGATGATCAATGACACCCGTTGGGATTATTTTTTTTAATGAAAGCGAATAATTTTTTTAAAGAGAAAGTTGAAATTCTTTCCCATTTTGACATGAGTTTATTTATATATATATATAAATGTGTGTATCAATGTTTTACTGTGAAATTAAATTAAAAAAACAACATTTTACGATGTTCGAAATAAAGTCTTGCCTAATGATACTCTGAAAGGCACATTTTGAATGTCGTTAAATGTATTTCCGAACGACACAGAATAAAGGAATGAAGAGAACCGTGCATCTAACACATCATTACAACTGACAACTAAATGTTTCAGATCATAAACCTTTACCAATTACGCAAATATGATAAAAAAAAGTACGAACCGCTTCTGGTAGCTGAACATTGATGCCAATACATGAAAATCAGGAATAATGAGATTAATATAGTTACTTCCATTGGGAGCACACCCTCTTCCGTTTGAGAGCAAAGATTTTAACAAGATGAAACCGTGGAACTCCGATGCCAATCTGAAAAAAAGGTTTTTATACGAAAAAATAATCAATTTATTGTAGCATATCACGAACAGAAAACAAAACTTTGTAAATTTATTTAAACCTTGCAAACAGCATACAAAAAATTTATTGAATCATTACATTGTGTTTAGTGAAAAGAAATCATTACATTGTTTTGAATGAGCCGACGTCGTGATGCAAAGTAAGGAGAGAACACACGTATAATGCTGGCACTGGCAATAGTTATTTGTCACACGCGTTAAAAATAGATGAAATCAAATAAGGGAGACGACATTTAGAATTGAAAATTTAGTATTTGTCATTACGGCATACCTCTCATATATCAGCTTTAATTGTTTCTGCTGAACGTATGTTTAAATGTAAGATAGCTACACGATCACATTCTGAAGCAGAATTTCTTACGCAGCTCTTTCACTATGTGATGTTCTTAGGTTTAAGGACTTAACTTTCTGAAGCAGAATTTTTTAAGAAGCTCTTTCACTATGTCCGCAACGATGTTCTTAGGTTTAAATATATAACTACGACGATGGATCAAAAAGTTAGTTACACTATTGAATTAAAAAATAAATAAATAAAGAGGATGAAGGATGTATGTTGGTTTACAGGTACAACATTTATTTATTTTCGACATAATCGCCTAAGGACTGTAAACATTTGTCGAAACGTGTGATTGAATAAATAAAGACTCGTTCTTTTCACGTTTAGCAACTCACAGCAACCAAAAAATTGTTATTCGGCCACCGCCGGGGAATTGAATCCCGGATCTCTCAATATCTAGCCGAGCGCGTTAGCCTTACACCACGGTGGCCAACAATCCACGGCGCTATGTGCGTTTTTCTGTCAGCAACTGACATTATAAATCACTAAGATGGGCTCAGCTACTGAGAAGTCTCTATCTGGTGGACATTAACGGCACTGGCTATATATTAATTATAGCAGTTAAATCCAAAGGGCGAGTTCCAAAGTGAAATTCCTCCAAATACGTGGCGTCAGTGAATAAAGAAAGACTAATTGTTGGCCACCGTGGTGTAAGGCTAACTCGCGCAGCTAGATATCGAGAGATCCGGGATTCAATTCCCCGGCGGCGGCCGAATAACAATTTTTCGGTTACTGTGCGTTGCAAAACGTGAAAAGAACGAGTCTTTGTTTATTCACTGACGTCGCGTATTTGGAGGATTTTCACTTTGGAACGTGTGATTAAATTTTAGATACCTGTACAGAAAAAGTATCTTCCAATTTGGTGCAACTCATTATGGATCGCAGTTTTCACAGCCTCATTGGTTTGAAGTCGTTGCCAACTGTTTCATTTTACTGAACAAATGATGATCGCACTGGGCTAAGTCGGGGCTGTAGGGTGGATGTTGCCACGCCTCCTACTTAAATGACTGCAGCAATTACTTTGTTTTCCGTGAAGTTTGGGGTGTGGCGTTGTTGTACAGCAGAGGATTACCTCTGCTGAACTTACCCCGGCGTATGTCTTTAATTGCCTTTCGAAAATTTCGCAGTTTTGTCAATATGAGTCATCACTGATAGGTGTCTCTTTTGGCAGAAATTCTGTGTAAACAACGCCTTCACGGTCAAAGAAAGCAGTCGTCATGACCTTTCCCCAAGACCATTAGACTCGCACTTCTTTGTTGGAGAGGTAACATGTTTCCGTTCCATGGACGGTCGTTGGGTATCAGGGATGAAATGTTGAAACCGCATTTCGTCACCTGCGATGATTCGACGCAAATAATTTTGACCCTCAACAGAATTCCGTTACAGAAGAACCAAAGACTGCAGGAAACGTTGGCTTCAGTGCTGGCTGGTGAGTAAACGTGGCACCCATCACGCACACAGTTTCCGAAATCCCAACTGCTTGTGAATGATGGAAGGCACAGTCCCGCACGAATGCCTTTTGCACTGGAAATTTCTTCGATTTTGAAAAACCTATTATCACGTATCATGTCGTCAAAGGCGGCAACATGCTCCGGAGTGCTGGATTGTTTGTCTTCGCGATATTCGTCCGCTAAATTTGGGGGACCCTTTTCAAATTGTTGGGACCACTTTACAATGGCTTGGCTAGACATGGTATTTTCCCCGTATACACAACACAGATTTTACGATGGATGTCAGTGCCATTTAGGCGCTTAGCCCACAAAAATCGAATGGTTTCTCGCACTTCCAATTTGGTGTAAGAATCCAGTTGACGCGCCATTACGGATTGCCTCCTGCAGACGCCTTGCCCAGTTACTCAACAAAAATACCTCCCGTCGGCAGCTCTGACGTATTGTCTACTTCGTCGTCAAGCACGGACGGCCTGACTGCAATCCCACTCCAGATGGCGCTGAGTGTAACTTACTTTTTGATTCACCTACGTATATGTGCAAAGCCTATTTACCTAGAACACCAACAGAAGCTTGATTAATTATTGAAAACCTCTGATAGGTTAATACTCAATGTCCTTAATTAAACATACATTCACTAAACTGGCAGATAACGGATAAGTCGATATTTACTCAAACTTCAACGTTTTATTTAGTCTTAAGGCACTTGTTAGCACAGTTTATCATATCATTTGTAGCGTGGCACACTCTTCACATACAGGGGTTGAACAGAATAATGTGAACACCACGTTCAGAGACGTGACTTTTAATGCAGCTGCGTATGTCGCAATAAAAAAAGGTATCCCCCACTTTTTTATTATAACAGCTTAGTTTAGAATCTCAAGGTTCTATTTAAAGTGTCTTATTGAAAAAATTATTTCAAGGTGACGACGAAATGAGCGACCTAACGAACTTTGAAAGAGGGCTAATTGTTAGTGGCCTGCTAGTTAGTGCCTCCGGGACGACAATCTCCCGGATAGTAGGGGTATCGAGAGCTACTATATCTAGCGTCCCTACAGCATTCCGTATTCATGGCAAAACCACGTCTGCGAAACACAAGAGCGACCGGAAAATGACCCTGACTGGTAAAAACAGGAGAGCAATAAAGAGGATTCTTACCCTTCATGAGAAGACCACGGCGCCGAAAATTAGTGCGAAGCTCAATCTGCATCTCCAGACCCCAATATCTTGTTTATGCAGTTTCTTGCGCATGAAAACAGTGCGCAGGGAACTGCATAAACAAGATATTCATGGCAGAGCTGCTATTGCAAAAGTCTGGTGACAACTGTAAAAGCACATCCGCAACGACAGAGGTGCCAGGGGCATACAACGTGAACTGTCTGTTGCATGGAAGCGTGCAATGTGTTTGGATAAATCCACATTCACACTAAGTCCCACCGCAGGACGTGTTTACATATGGAGAATACTGTCAGAAGCGTACAGCCCAGACTGTCTGCTCCACACAGTGCAGCATGGTGGTGGTTTTGTCATGATCTGAGTGGTCATATCAAGGTTTTCAACAGGCCCCTCATCACCTTGAAAGAATGGAAGACTGGCAAGGCGTATGAAACCCTTTTGGCAGACAAATTCCAACCAATGGCTCAGGCATTGTTTCCTGCAGGGGATGCCATTTATCAAGATGATAACGCCCCAATTCATAGAGCTCGGAATGTTTAGTCATGGCTTGACGAACATTAGGACGAACTTTCACACCTTCCTTGGCCTCCCCAATCACCAGACGTAAACATCATCGAGCCATTGTGGTCTGTGTTGGAAAACAGAGTAAGATCCCGTTATCCTCTTCCTACATCCCTCAAGGACCTGGTGCAGTTTCTGCATGGAGAATGGAGTAACATCTTACTAACCACCAACCAAAATTTCTACGCGCCCATCCCAATGAGAATTCAGGCGCTTTTGAATTCCAAAGGTGGTCCCACATCCTATTAGGTACCGAAAACCTTCTTTTCCTAGGTGTTCACATTCCTATATCCGACCCTGCATATCATACTTGTTGTAACAGTCAACTTCTAATAAACTCGAACTTCAAAATTAGAGACTTAAAACATTGAACTATTATCTCAAAAACATTCAGCGTAAAACAGTAGATAGCTGACGAATGTCAGATGACCTAACGGAAATCATTTACAGCTCGTAAACCAGTCAGCAAGCAAACATACTCAGCTTTTTACATACGTCACATAACCTCCGACCTCATTTTGTCATTGCTAAAATTCATTCCGGCGAGAGAGGAAATGTAAACGTTAAGTTTGGAAATTGCTTAAGGAGAACAGACTAAAATTCACAAAAGCAGAATAGAGGAACTAAAAATAAAAGTTACAGGAATATGCGTTACAGGTAATGACATCAATGACATGCTAAATAACTCAGACCTAGCATATGCTTCCAGGTATCCCACTAAACTTCTCTATTTTAAATGGTCTCCATCGATATTTTTCGAAGCTGAACTTGGATGAGCGCCATAACGTGTCTTTGAAATGCATTCGTTTTCTTGGAGTATGTTTCTTACAGTTCATGCACGGGGAGTAGCTGTTCTAGTGTATTTTATTCCTGAGTAGAGGAAGTCAGGTAGAGACAGATCTAAAGGTCTGGTCTCCTTACTTCCTTGCTCATTGCCGTGTGTCGCGCGAGTGATGTCTGAAAAGTGACTCCATCCTGCTACAAATAGTCATGCGTCAACTAAATATTTTAACTTATTGAAGAACTGTGGAAAACTGTAAAGAAAATCCGTTCGGCTCACGATCTATTCTGTGCACATCTACTCCTTACGTGTGCCCACACAAAATAAGTAAAGTGGCGTTAAAGGCAATCCGAGCTTCCTTAAGTGATGCTCACGTCGAGTAGGCCCTACGTAAAGGGTGATTCCAAAACTCTTGGGCCAAACTTTAAGGGGTGATAGAACACACCTAAACAAGCGCTTTTCGTCATCAATGCAGTGTCATAACTCAAACTGTGAAGCACTAGAGGGCGCTGTCCAGTGAAGCCATATAAGCAATGGTTTTCGCACTCGTCGTCATTTCTACCGTGGATTTCACAAGGAATGGATTGTTTCACGAATCAGGAGAAGGCGGACATGCATTTCATGTATGGAGCTGCGGGCGGGAATGCGGGGGAAGCCCAAAGTACTACGAGACGAAGGCTTATACCCCACCATGCACAGCGGGTGCAAGCCTTGGCACCTGTAGATTATCGGCCTCGTGTCGTGTTTGCACAGAGGTTCCTTCAGCAAACTGGCAGCAGGAGTTTCCGCACATATCTTATTCACTTAAGAATGCACCTTTAATACGTAAGGGAATGTTTAATACCTACAGTTCTCATGTGTGGACAATCGCACGCCACACGTCCATGTTCGTACCTGAGGCGATTCTCAATAAATTTATGGGCTGGAATCGTCCATGACCATTTGATTGGCCCATATCTTGTGCCAGGCCGACTGGACGGGAGACGTACCTCGTATTTTTACAAGAAGTCTTGCCAGAATTACTGAACCCTGTTCCAGCAAATAAATAAATACATCGCTCTTAACCACGTTCTAGAAACACACAGCAACCGAAAAATTGTTTTTCAGCCTCAGCTGTGGACTCGGCTAGATATCGAGAGTTCTGTTGGTTCATTTCCACAGCGGCGGCTGAAAAACAATTTTTCGGTTGCTGTGTGTTTCTGGAACGTGGTTAAGAGCGATGTATTTATTTATTTACTTGTCGCCACGTATTTGGAGTATTTTCAACCTGTTCCAGCAAACATTAAAACCCGTATGTGGTTCTAACACGACGGAGCGCCACCCTATTTCAGCGTGAATGTGCGGAATGCATTGGATGCCAAATTCCCAGGACGATGGATTGGTCGTGGTGGTCCCATCGCTTGGCCGGCACGATCCCCCGATCTACCATGTCTGGACTTTTTCCTATGGAGCCATATGAAAAGCCTTAACTACGATAGCCCCATCGATTCCTCTGAGGACCTTGTTGCCCAGATTTCTTTTTCCCGCTGACGCTGTGCGCGAAATGCCCGGTGTTTTCGCCAATGTTCGGCGATCACTACCCCGAAGGTGTGATGCCTGCATTACTGTTGCCGGTCGCTCTTTTGAGCACTTGCTGTAATTTGTTCCAATACATTCTGTAATTGCTGTCAATAAAATCTGTTCTGTAATTTGCTCATTCACATTTATTCTGTCATTTCTTCAATGTTTTCACACCTCTTCTGTCATTCTTGTTTTTCCGCGTTTCAGGACACAGTAAATGCTAACCCCTAGCGCTTCACTGTTTGAGTTACGACCCTGCATTGTATGACAAAAAGTGCTTGTATAGGTGTGTTCTATAACCCCATAAAGTTCGGCTCAAGAGTTTCGAATCACCCTGTATTTTGGACGATGAATGCTCACTCACTTTTGTTTTTCCACCGGTGTTTTGCATGGGGGTCAAATACCTTTATTGCAATAAATCGTTACGATTACTGCTCAGTTTTGGCTTAATGCTTTGAAACTATGTAGGGCTGGTTTATTCTGCATGAGCAGAGATATGTACATGGATTACCATTTTCCAAATTATTCCTCATAAAAGACGGAAGCAAACCCCCAAGTTCAGCTTCTCTTCAACAGTTACAAATGTTAGGGTCATTTATTGCTTTAATAGGTTCTACAGTACGAATATTATTTTGTGTAACATGAAAACATTTGCTTTCAAAGTAATTATCTGTTTGATTTTTTTGCAGAGTTGAAAGCGTTGTTGATACTAACATCTGAATAAACATCCTTTCCAGTAGACATCACAGAAACTTCTTATCAAACTGTCGTGAAACATAGATCATCTCAAGTCATTCTGAATTCAGTCCTCGAGTGAATTTTCTACATGAAGCCAGTGTTCCCTAAATAAATGAATTTTTCAAATATAACAGCTAAATTCCTGAACACTCATCCTGTATTATTTGATAATCACAGTACACGTTGAGCAGTTGCATCTGTTCGACGCTAGGTAGGCTAGCTGTGAAGCCCAGAGAATGCACAAATAAAAGTCAATTAAATATAAACAAATAAAAGTCAATTATCAACGGTATTAAGATATGTCGATGCTTTCGCTCCGAAAAAAATAACACGAGCGAATTCGCTTCTTTCGATTATAAACCACAGAGCAATTGAATTAGAGATACCTGTGTAGTAACGTGTAGCACCACCTGTCGCCCTGATGACGGCGGCGATTCGTCTCTGCATGGACTCGACATGACACCGGAAGCGTTGGGAAGCCATACGGATCCACGACCCCTGAACAAGCTCCCACAGTTCACGAAGATTTGATGGAGGGGGTCGAAGCCTCGAAAATATCTCTCGATGGCATCCCAGATGTGCTCGATGGGATTGAGGTCAGGTTACCTAGCTGGCCAAGGAAGCGAGGTCGCGTCGGTGGAGTGTTCATCCATACCATTCGGATACAATTCGGGAGCGATACCACGGGGCATTATCTTGTTGAAGGATGAGGTTCCCAGTGGGATGTTGAAGACGCACAAACTGGAGCAAATGGTCGTCCAAGATATCCTGGTAACGTTGACCTGTGAAGGATGATGTCACACGTACCAGGGGTCCCATTTCAGCCCACGTAAACAGTCCCCAGACGAGAATGCCACCCCTACCAGCTTGAAGAGTACCCTCCTGGCAAAGAAGGATCCATCGCTTCATGTGGTTTGCGCCGTACTCGTATCCTGCCATCCGCATGTATGGGGAGATAGCCCAGGTCTTGGACCCAAGATACGCCACTGACGTTGTGCATCCTTTATCCGAAAATCCCAAAACCGAAAACCTCTGAAATTGGAAGCTTTCTTCAAGCTCCGACCTGACGCCACAGAAAATACCAGAAGTCTCTGGGAACCTTTATTATATTACTAAACATTCCAGAAGACTCTGGAAAATTTATTACATTTTTGCAATGCTGAATAAGATCACGTTTTCTGATACGAAAATAAACCTTACTGAGACACTCTGGTGAACATATGATATCTAGTAAAACATATGTCTGACCCATTATTTGGGAGGTAGTGATAGCTTAGCTTTCGGATGGTGAAGTGTACATAAACTTTGTTTCATGCGTGAAATTGCTGAAATTATTTTATAAAACGATCATCACATTAGGTATGCACTGAGTGGTCACTTTATTATGACCACCTGACAGTTTTAAGCAAATGAGCTATGGCTGCACGCTGTTGCTGCCAGAGGCCGAGGCTAGTATAAAAAGGGAAAGCTTAATTCTTGCGACAGCAGTAGAAGTGATTTTCGGGTGACGAGATGGGTAAAAAATGCGATTTGACGGACTTTCAATATGGGATAATTGTAGGAGCTCGGAGCCATGGAGCGAGTATCACAAAAACCGCCGCATTCGTGAAATGTTCCAGATCAGCTCTTGTTAAAATGTTTAAAGACTGGACTGTCAGCCAAAAAACTGGGTCTCTACGTGCAACGTGTGGTCGTCATCGACTAGTGACTGCTCGGGTGGAACGGAGAGTGTCCAGACTGGTAACAGACAACAGAAGGGCAACAGTGCTGCAAATTACAGACCATCTTAATCAAGGATCCCATCAAATCATTTCTGCACGCACTGTTCGCCGGTCACTGCATCGGATCGGATATGGCAGCCTAAGGCCTGTTCGAACACCTTTGCTGTCTGCAGTCAACAAGAGAAAACGTCTCCAGTTCGCACACGAGCACAAGGATTATATAGTCGATAATTGGAAACAAATTATGTTGTCCGATGAATCACGTTTTCAGTTGCACCATGCCGAAGGCAGAGTGAGAATTTGGTGGAAACAGCACGAAAGCATGGACCCCAAATGCATTGCTACAACCCTTCAAACTGGTGGAGGCAGCGTTATGGTTTGGGGAATGTTTTCCAGGCATGCTTTGGGCCCTTTAATTCGTGTTGATCAACGTTTGACTGGCACATCATATCTAAACATCGTTGCGGACCAAGTGCATCATGTCATGTAGATGGTTTATCCCAATGGCAATGGCTACTTTCAACAAGATAATGCGACTTGACAATTTGAAAAAATACAAATGTCTATTTTCTGACTAGAACCCTGTTTAAATTCTTGTAACATTTAAGCAAAGATTTTAGACCTCATTATTTTCATTCAGGTAAAGTTTTTTATCGTTAACAGATTGAAATTTGAAAGAAAGTATTGGCTGTGTGCAAAAGTTCTACCCGGTTTTTGTAATAGATACAAATTGCGATCGGAGTAGTTACGTCACAAATAACGCTGCGATGCCGAATGCTCCGCAAATAAAGCGTGGAGCAGCAGAGCAAATAAAGGCAGTAGGTTTGTCCGATTAAATCATGCCTAACGGAAATCACGGACGGTGTAACATGGCATGCGATAAGGAGCACATTAGACATTGTTTACTGTACGAGTTCGATAAACGCAGTACTGCAGCCGTGGCTTGCAGCAACATCTGTCAAGTGTAGGGGGAGAATGCAGTTGATGACAGCACATTTCGCCGTTGGTTTCGAAAATTCCGGGACGGTGACAGGAGCTTTAAAGATCAACCACGTCCTGGACGTCCATCCATGATTTTTGACGAGGATGTGAACCAAGCCATAACAAATGACCCACACCCAACAGTTTAGAAATTAGCGTAAACGTTGTTGGTACACAGAACAACAGTCGAAAGACGGATGCATGCGCTTGGGTTCATCACCAAGTTCGATAGCTGGGTTCCTCGGCAGCTTTCTGCAAAACAACGAGAGGAAAATATCTGTACCTGTGTTTCCTTGCTTTCTCGTCACAAATGAACCGTTATTAGAACGAATTGTAACAGGTGATGAGAAATGGGCACTGTACCGTAATGTAAAGCTTCGAAGGACTGTGTGCCAAGGTTCGGAGCTTGCTCAATCGACTTCAAAAGGATGACTGCATGCCAAGGTTCGGAGCTTGCTCAATCGACTTCAAAAGGATGACTGCATGCCAAAAAGGTTTTGTTGAGTATTTGGTGGGATGTCCAGGGAGTAATCCACTGGGAGGTGTTGGCACCTAACCGAACGATAAATGCTGACCTCTCTACTGAGAACAGTTGGACTGATTGCGAGAACTGACATCGAAGCGGCCAGCACTCGTCAATCGCAAAAGCGTGATCCTTCATCATGATAACGCCAGACCTCATGCTGTTTTAATCACTCGGCAAAAATTACTGGACTTTGGTTGGAAAGTGTAACCTCACCCGGCGTATTACCCTGACCCGGTATCAACGAACTACCAGCTTTTTCGATCGTTAAAGAACGCCTTCGATCTCCAAACCTTCAATCATGTGGACGATATGAAAACGGCATTACATTACTTTTTTGACTCTAAATCAGAGGAGTTTTTCCGGCGTGGGATTCACCTACTCATAGACAGATGGCAAGAGGTCATGCATAATGATGGCCATTATGTGAAATCCTAGGTATGTTATTTGTTGTGTTCTCCTCCTTTCTTTGCAGTCTGCAGAAACGGGTAGAACTTATGCACACACCCAATATGTTAACGAGAAAAATAACATGAATAGGCTTTCTAATTTTATGTCTCCTCCCTTGCAAAGCACTTGCGATTGGTGTCTGCATTATAGACGAATAACATAGCATATGGCAGAAGTGTAAAATTTCGCTCCCAGTCCTCAGTCGATAAGTGGTGAAATTGACAAAAACCCTCTCAAATTCATAAACGTACCAGTGAAAAGAGAGAACCATATTATAATAGAAGGAAATATATATAAAAAAAAAGAAAAGAAAAGAAACGGAGCTATCTTAAAAAAACAAGCTCATTAATTCAGGAAAAGAGAAAGTCTGGCGTCCTTAGGCGCAAAGTCTAACTTCATCACACTTAAACCGGATCACATAATTAATTTATTGTGAAAATTTTCATGGGGTATTTGTGACGTACTACAGAGGTGAATCACGTGTCAAGACGACAAATCTGCAACGGCACATTCCGTACGTGTAGATTAGTTGGGAGAGCAACTTACTCCGGAGTAAGGGGGCGCGGACAAATTTAGGTTTTCACATTGGCGTCGGAACAGAGAACAGAATGGATCTACTGGCCGTTGGGTTCTTCAAAAAATGTGTGATGTTTGTTCCACACATCGTCTGGAATTAATGAAAAATTCTTACTTCGCTTCAAAAAAAAGATAAAAAAAATTTAAGAGGGAGATGATGTGACGTACTACAGAGGTGAATCACGTGTTAAGACGACAAATCTGTAGCGCTACGTTCCATAGGAGTAACGTAGTTGGGAGAGCAGCTTACTCCGCACTAAGGGGGCGCGGGTTCGATCCTGGTCACGGACTAATTTGTGTTTTAACATATTTTAGGAGGGAATACTTTTATCACTCAAATAATTCCATTTTTTTCGTCTAAAGAGATTATTTCCGAAAAAAGAATGGGGTGTCTGATGAAATCTTTAATTATTTATTTATTCACCATTTTTAGCTGTTACATGAAATATTACTAGAATTAATACAATTATTTACATATCAATATGGGAATACTGAAACAGCACGGAGAATCAAGGAAAAGGTCTACATAATCATCTGACTTAGCTTGAAACTCTGAAGTCATAGTCAAATAATCAATCAGAGCCCAACATTTGTCAGATCATGAAAAGAAAACCAAAGTATCAGAATGAAACAGGCAATGCTCGTTTCACAATATTCACCCACCCTTTTCCGGCTTGTTGTTTACCCCCCTCCCCCTTTTTTATTTTTTTTATTTTTTTAAATAATAATAAAATTATTAGTGTGCAAGTAAGTAGCTTTTTAGTTTCCTTTTAAATAAATTCTAATTCTAATTCTAATTATTTCAGAAGGCAAATGATTCCAATAGTGTGGACCCTGTTAGTTCATGCTTTGCTTAATCAGTTGTTTTTGGCTTCCATGTTTTAATAAGAGTCTCTTTTCTGGTATCGTATTTAAGTGTAACACTATGAATATCAATTATTTCACAATTGATGTTATTCTTTATTCTTTTATACATATTTAGTCCAAAGTTATAGTTAATTAGTTGTTTAATATTTAATATACCGTATTTATTGGGATTAACGTGAGCATGAATTTGAAGATAGCATGATATGTCATGTTAGTGTCAGTACTATATTTAAGATCCGTTAGTCTGATATATTTTGTTTTGTAGAAGTTGCAATTTTTTAATATTTGATTTTGTTGCTTGTCACCATGATGAAAGACAATAAATTAAATGTGCTTGAACTAATGTATAATATAATACAATTAAAGTTTTAATAGACAGTTTTGATAATATGTGACTAACAATTCTAATATTTCTAGAAATTTTACTGCAGATTAGATCAACGTGTTTTTAGTATCTTCAGAATTTTTGTAAACTTTGTCATGTCGAAGAAAAAATTGAAGACTTTTATGAATTCCTAGAAGGAAATTTACAGCAACCTTCTTTAGAATACAGATCTGCTGCGTAATCCACCTCAGTGAGAGGGCGAGAGTGACAGCAAGGTGTAAGGAAGCGCAATAGACAGTATAACGAAGTAAATTTCTCCGTCATTTTTAGTCTACGCCGGGATTCGAACCCGGATCCCATCATTCCGGAATAAGTTACTCTACCAATTGAGCTACGCGGACGTTTATTCTGATTCCTATCTGCCTTTATGTCGTATGCGTCCTTCTGGCAGGTACGTCACATCTCCTGGTGCGTTACAACAGATTGATAGAGAGAGAGAGAGAGAAAGGGAGAGAGAGAGAGCCGTCCCGGTTGCGCAACGGTCTAAGGCCTGGCCTATGACCGTTCGCCCTAGAAGGGTCCGGTTGTTCAAATCCCGGTGAGGTATGAAAGCTGTTATTGTCATGCCTCACCGGGATTCGAACAACCGGACCCTTCCCATTAGTTACGGTCACGGAACCAATGGCTTCAAATTAGGGACAGGGGACTGATTGGGTTGTCGTTAAACCTTGCTCACTGTGGTCGTTAAACCTTCAACCAAAAAGAAGAAAAAAGAGATAGAGAGCGCTTGAACTCTTTTGAAATAAAAACATTTAAATTTAAAAGCATATTTCTAACAAGTTAGTAAAATCATGAAATGCATTGATTATGGTACGCTTTCCAACATACCAGAAATCATTACTCAAGTTATGAGGATAATGGCTGTGAAATAAATTTCACTCCTGTGTCCTGACTTTTGACTCCATTTCGATGATATTAAACAGAATTGATTCATTATACATCGGGAACAACATACTAAAGTTTTGTCGCAATAGAAGCATTTTTAGTCAAGGTATGAGGATATTGGCTGTGGAATAAATCTCGCTAATGTGTCCTGACCTTTGACCTCATTCGATGATATTCAACAGAACCGGTTCAGTATATCTCCGGAACAACATGATAATGCGCTTTTTTGCAATCGAATCATTTTTACATAAGTAATGACGCATAACGGCAATGGAATGAATCCCGCTCCTATGTCCTGACCTTTGACCCCGTTTCGCCCATTTTCAATATGATTCATCCCTAGTTGGGCCCCTACTACATACTAAAATTTTATCGAAATCGAATCATTTTTACGCGAGTTATCGTGAGGACAGACAGACAGACAGACGGACAAAGCTGGAGCATGTACGCTTCTTCAACCTATGGTTGGAAAGCGTAAGAATAGCAGGGAAGCGCAGAATAGAAACTGGTGTTGCATATACACAAGTAGACAAGAGACAGTATGAGTATTCTGCAATTCCACAAAAATATTTTGTTTTAACAAGGATTTTTATCTTTGTTCAACTTTGTTGTGGCTATTTATAAGAAATTTACAGCACCAGTCTCTGCCCTGAAAAGGCAGGCTTCATGTTTACGGATTTCATGAGCTACTCCACAATATATAAATCTGAAAGCCTCTATTCGGATGTTTTCGAGTAAATTCTTCGATTTCTTAATATAAGACTTTAGTAAATCTGTCGTTGCAAAAATTTCACTTGTAATTGTATGTTTAACAAGGGATAATAATGTATCTTGGGATATCTAGGTAGTCCAAAGTCGTCCTTCACGGTGGAAACTTTGACCCAGTTGGGTGGTCGAAATCAAAGTTTCTGGGGGTGTAATGTGTGGCTGAAAATGTATCGCGTGACGTCCAGGCGTAGACTCGGCGAAGAAGTACAATTTCGCGAATCGACCGCTTTTTTGTACGCATAAAATGTTGCGTGTCCCTACATTTTGTGATTCTGAACATCTACTACTGTTCGAATAGAACAGTAAACAATGTCGTCATAAAATATGTTTACGTAAATCATGAAATTTTAAATGAGATTGAAAATGGCTTTAAAAAACTGAAATAATGAATTAAAAAGAAATAGAAAACAAAAGTGCCAGGAGAACGTGAAAGTATATTGTTTATACTACGCACTAAAAATATGGCAAAAGTAGCGAATTTTTATGTGATCTGTAGAATAATAAATAGGAATATCAAATTCCAAAACGTAAATTACATGCGTTATCTCGGACTCTGTATAATCTCAGAATTTTAAGATTCTATATGGTTTCATTAAAGTGCAATTTAAAAATATATGCATCCTGCTTAGAATTCGAGATTTTTGTAAAACCTGGGTCTTCCGTTCGGTCTAATAGGAAATTACAGTATGTCACGTTTTGGTTATGACATTTGCGCTTTATATCTAAGATAATAAAATATTGTATGTGTGTGTGTGTGTGTGTGTGTGTGTGTGTGTCAGCCAAGAGAATTCGGGTGATCGTGGTAGACACTTCAGAATTTGTCAAGTTGTTGTTCATTGGTGTCCTGTTGCAATGGCCAGCTTGAGGTCGAAATTCTGAAAGTGGTAGAAGTATTTACCATTCTAGGTTATTTGTCAGACATCCAGGAAGTTATTAGCGAGATAAATGTAAATGCGTGTATCTTTAAACATGCATGAGTGCATTGCCAGTGCACTGATATGAAAACTTTCCTGTTCGTGTGTTTCACGAGAAGCCAAACAACTTTCCTTATTTGGGCGTTTTTATTCCATCGGTGGTCACAATGTCTGCTTCCGACAAATGTACGTCATTTTCTTGATGCACGCAGCGTTTCGTAACCGATCATGAATTGGATAAATTATTTTCTCGACTGTTCACACAGGATTACACAGAGGGCGTGTCTGTCAGACTCATTTTCATTACACTCCTTCTGAAAGATGAAAGTCATGGCTGCAACTAAAACTATTACAGCAGAAGAAACGAAATGGGGGAAGAAAAAACATTTTAGCATCGAATGGAAATATTATTATCATAGTACATAAAGAGGTATTATGAAATAATAACTACGGGTTTTTCCGTATTCATATTTTTCGGAGATATTGTTACAGCATTGCTAATAAGATGAATACACGCTTACGCACGCACGCGCGCACGTGCGCACACGCACACACACCCAGTAAAAACAAAAGAACATATTTTTTTCTTTTAGGAGATTAGAGAGGTCGCACTCAAGACCCGATCAATCACTGCAGTTAAAAAAAACCCGCACAGATTGCATCTCAAGATTATCTGAGGGTAGCACGGGATACAATTCCGCTAATGTTCAAAAGATGGAGTTCGACTCGGTATAAACAGCAGGAACATTGGAAGCGTTTAAAAATGATTGCACAAATAAAATTCATATCAGCACTATGAAAGGGATACATGATGCTGAATTTAATGATATAACAGGGCTGACTTTTGGTATTTTTGATAGAGTTCGCTGAGTTCTCAAGTTTTTGTTCAGTAAAAAAGTGTAAAAGACAAGACAATGGGAAAAAAATCAGTGATATATCTTTCTCTCGTTCTCAATAATTTTGCAGAAATAAAAGTACGATTAAGGAAGAGGGGAAGATTCATTGTTATTCACTGTGCGAGCAATATCACACACAAAGTTACAACTGTGTTTTGCTGAGAGGTTGTTTAGAAAAATAATTTAGTAAAATCATGCAATGCATTGATTATGATACGCTATCCAACATACCAGAAATCGTTACTCCAGTTATGAGGATAATGGCGGTAGAATAAATCTCGCTTCTATGATCTGACCTTTGACCTCATTTCGATGATACTTAAACAGAACCGGTAAAGTATACTTCCGGAAAAACATGATAAAGTTTTGTCTCAATCGAATTATTTTTACGTAAGTTATAACGCATAAGGGCGATGGAATGGATCCCGCTCCTATGTTCTGACCTTTGACCCCATTTCGCCCATCTTCAATAGGGTTCGTCCCCCAGGGGTCCCCTAATACCTACTAAAATGTCATTGAAATGGAACCATATCTACGCAAGTTATGACGCACAAGGGAGTGGAATGCATCCCGCTCCTATGTCCTGACCTTTGATCACATTTTCAATAGGGTTTTGTCCCCAGTAGTCCCCGACCACATACTTAAATGTCATTGAAATCGAACCATCTTTACTCAAGTTATGACTCATAAGGGCAATGGAATGGATCCCACTCTTACATCCTGACCTTTGACCCCGTTTCGCCCATTTTCAATAGGGTTCGTCCCCAGGGAATCCCTTATCATATACTAAAATTTCATCGAACTCGAATCATTTTTACGCGAGTTATGGTGCGGACGGACAGACGGACGGGCGAACAGACGGCTAAAGCTGGAGCATATACGCTTCTTCAACCTACGTTTGGAAAGCGTAAAAAAAATGGTAGTTGAAGAGCCGCAGGGAGGGCAAGCTGCACCTTTTAAGCCGATGTTCTAAGCCCGAAAATTACGGTAATTGACTTTTATGTACACTTCAGACAAAAGGTTTGCAAGGATGGAACATACATCGAAGGGCCAAAATATTATGATCACCTGCGTAATGTGATGCTGGTGCTACACGGGCAGCCAATAAAGCGAAGCATGGACACTACCAGATTTCTTAAGCTCTCTTGTGGTATCCGGAATGAACACGTTACCAAAAGATCGTATAACTGTTGTAAGTTGCATGGTTGAGCCACCGCAGATCGAATTTCCTGTTCCATCACAAACAACAGATGTTCCGTTGGATTGATATGTGGTGAATTTGGAGGCCAAGCAATACCTGGATGCCTTCCTCCTATTCTGACACCCATTCTCAAACAATCTGGGCAGTGTGGCATGGTGCATTGTTCTTCTGAAAGAAGGCATTATTAGAGGAAAATACCGTTGCTATGAAAGGATGTACCTGGTCTACAATGATGTTTAGATAGGTGGTAGAGGTCATACTTTCTAACAAATGAATGATTAGACCCAGGGTTTCCCAGCAGAATATTGCCCAAAATATTACATTTCCCCCGCTGGCTTGTCGTCCCACGATGCATCCTGGTGTCAACACTTCGTCAGGTAAACGACGCACTCGTACCCGGCAGTCCACCTGGTACAACAGGAAACGATATTCACCAGAGCAGACGACCTTCTTCCGATCACTCAAGAACCAGGTTGGATGCTAGGCGTTTTAGACGATGAATCAACGTTAGCATAGGCACTTAGAGCGGCCTGCGACTATGCAGCCCCACTTTCGATGTACTGCGTGTTGTGACACATTACTTCCGTCACTAGAATTCAAATTTCCGCCGAATTGCACGACAGTATCTCTTCTGTTGATTCATACCGTAGGGGCCGAGTTGCGTGACAGTATCTGTTGTGTTGGTTCATGCCGTAGGGGACAATTTCCGCTTTCCTCTAATATCGATGAGGTCTGGTTGGCAGAAGCCTTGTCGGGGGTTCCTGATTCTTCCCTCCTCGGACCACTTTTGGGACGTACTAACCGCGGCAAACACAAAGCACCGTCAAAGATTTGCCGTCTTCAAAATGCTGTGACCCAGCTGTATGTCCGTTACAATTTGGCCTTTGTCAAACTTGCTTATGTCCGCTGTCTTTCCCATGTGAAGAACAAGAATAACGCTAATTAATAGAGCTCATTATCAGGTGTTATTTATACACGTTCATGACATTCACACGTGGCGTTATTTACTTGCAGTTGCTTCGATTTGCATAAATACTTGCTGGTCATAATATTTTGTCTATACAATGTATTTGAGAAAGACAAATGGGAATTAATGTTAGCAGAAGAAAACGAGAAATATTGAAAGGCAAGTGAATATCTGCCGAAACAAACAAGAAAGCTATTCTTTATAGATATATCTGAGAGTGGAATTTTGGGTTTGAGACAGCGACTGATCACTTCAAAGGAAGTTGAAATAATTTCAGCCCAATATACGTATGCTAGGAAGTTTTTCGTAAAAGAAAATATTTCCGATCTGGCTCCGATGCTTTTCTGCACTTTCGCAGCAATTTAAAGCCTGTAACTATTTTCTTTTGCTTTTTTGAAATGAGGAAAGTAAGTGGAGATAGTTATTGTTGAGAGAGTCGAGCACCGTGCAGCACTGAGTACCTAAATTTGAAAGGAATGCCTCCAAAATACCGGGGTATCCAAAAGTCTTGCATATTTTGAAAACGTAATAACTCGCGGAGTTTTGAGATAAGGCAACGCGGTTTGCGTAGAAATGATCAGAAAGACATCTGTTTTTTTATGAAATCACATAAATTTTTAATCATTTTACTTACGTTTTTCATCGCCAGATAGCGCCATAGGCGAATAGGTCTGGGATAGTGGGCATAAAAGCAGTAGCTGAGAAGCAATCACAAGTCACAGCGGTCCGTGTCAGTATGCTGTCATTACCGGACAAAGCGCTCTTGGTGAAATCGTTCTATTGCAACGCTGAATGTGCGAGTGCTGCATTGAGAGCCTATCGGTCACTGAAAGGTGACCGCAGTGGGAAATGACCGATGGAAAGTGCTGCGCTTCGGCGAATGGTGAAAACATTTGAGGAAACGGAATCCTTGGCAGCACGTCCACGAAGCGGTAGACCACGAACACGTGCCACTTCAGCAGAGACGATTACGTAAGAAATGGATGTGATTGCAATGTCATCCGCACATGACGACTCCAGTGCTCGCCATGTTTCTCGGAAAACAGGCATTCTATACGGGACTGTATGGCGAACACTACAACAGATTCTGCACAGATACCCGTACAAACTGCAAAGGCATTGCGAACTGCAAGCTGTCGATTACGTGCAGCGACAGGAGTTCACAGCATGGTTTTTTCGACAAATGAATGTCGACGAGAACTGGCTGATGAACGTTTTATGGACTGATAAGGCACATTTTCCCCTAAACGGAGCGGTAAACACGCACAACTGCCCCATCTGGGCCACGGAACATCCCACAGCAGTCGTTGAAGCGCCACTTCACCAGCCGAAAGGGACAGGGTGGTGTGGATTCACGGCTTCCTTCATTATTGGTACTTACTTTTTAAAAGAGGTCCGCAGCACCTCCTTCAAAACCGTTTCAGTGACAGGTGTATGTTGTACGAACATGTTAAGAACGTACGTTATCCCTAGCTTGCAAGAGCGGGATGCAGTGAATCTGTGCAAATGTATGCAGAATGGAGCACCATCCCACATCGCACGTTCCGTTAAGCTACTGCTGCAAGAGACGTTTGGCGCAAATCGTGTGATGAGCTTTACTCATTTACTTACCGAAGGCCTGGCCTCCTCGGTCAATAGACCTGACACCCTGCGATATCTGGCTCTGGTGTTACCTAAAATCACAAGTGTACAGATGTCGCCCCACTTCATTGGCCATGCTAAAAGATGCCATTCGACACCATGTGGCAGCTATACCACCGGACATGCTCTTCAATGCCGTCCATGGTGTTTTCTCTCGTCTGCAGGCAGTGCTGGAAAAGAACGGCCATCACATTGAACACGTGGTACAATGAGGTGTCTAACCTGGTACAATCAGGTGTCTATTTTCCTCGACACTTCCAACCCGTGGTTGCTGCGCCATCTGGCAGTGAAAAATGTAAGTAAAATGAGTAAAAATTTATGAGATTTCATAAAAACCCCGATGTCATTCTGATCATTTCTACGCAAACCGCGTTGTTCTACTCTCAAAACTCCGCGAGTTATTACATTTCAAAATGTGCAAGACTTTTGGATCAGTCGGTATATCCATGACGACATGCAGGAAACTTTAAAGCAAACTTGTCCTTCAACGCCATGGAGAAAAATTGGTTTTCAGAATTTAAGCGTGGAAGAGACAGTGTCGAAGATTCACCGTCAGTTATTGGGCCGACATCTGCAAATGTAGATACTATTTATGACGTGATCGGGCAAGACTGCAGAATAACATTGAAGCACACCTAGAACATTTAACACTTCGAAAGATCAAATTCACGATACCGTGGTGAATTATTTACAAACGGCGGAGGTTTCTTGGAGGTGGGTTCCTGAAGCACTGAATGCAGATCAGACGCGGGAAAGAATGAAATGCTGTCAGAGATTAGAATTTCAGGTTAGAAGAGGGAGGCAGGTCACTATGAACAAAACATGGATGCACCACGTCAACCCTGAAACAAACAAGCAGCTGTGACATTGAAAACATCCTTCTTCTCCCCCTCCTAAAATCGTCTGCCGCGATGCAGGGAAATGATCATACTTGATTTCATGGGACGAGGGAGAGTGTTACTGTATGAATAACAGTATATCAATATTCTTACCTACTGAGATATTTCTGCGAGGACTTTCAGCTGAAAAGGCTCAGGAAATAGGCTAAAAGAGTCATCTTCCATCAAGACCATGCACCTATGCAGAGAGCGTTTGTGACACAGGCAACACTGCATGAGTGAAAAAGTAAGCCATTACGTCGTCCGCCGTACTCACCGGATTTGGTTCTATTGGATTATTTCTACTTCTGAATGTCCATAACAGGCACCCAAAATGCAGCAATTTGAATGTGACAACACTTTGATGAATGCAGAGAAAAAATAAATGCTTTGAAACAAAATCTTTAGAGTTGTTTTATCGGATTACGAAAGCCAGTGGATTGTGCCAGAAAAAGCTTTGACTTAAAGGGGGCTATGATGAAAAACAAATTCGGCATTCCAGCACTTCTATGGGACACAAAACTCTCGTAAATTTTGGAAAGTACCCTTTTTTTGTTTTCTGTACTTTAAAAGATCATAAATGATTACTTTCAAAGATCATCATACAAATGTGTATGATAGTTTTATTCCTGTCATGACATTATAACCACCTATATAATAGCTCGATCGGCTTCTTTTCACCCCGATAACGTTTGCATCCGGCGAGGTATCGACTCCATTTCATCGCATCAGGTGTCACCAAGTATTCTGCTTCAGGTGGGCAGAATAGTCCCGTAGTCAGGCAATGGAGCGAGGCTTTGTGGCGTACGAGCATATCCTGCTTGCCACTTCATTACACAAATAAACAATTGGATTGAAGCTGGATGAATTTGTCGGTTAATGGAGAACATGAAATACTTCGACTTGATCCTGCAATAATTCCTGCACAATGAGGGTCTTGTGAGTGGTTTTGTGGAAAGAGTCTAGAGCCACACAGATACATGGTCCCCATTCGGGACAACATTTGATCCGAAACAATGTCTAGGTGGCTATGAGGGTGTGTTCAACAGGAATGAGGGGTACCCAGCGATATCCGTATGAACAATCCCTGTACCATGATACCTCTACCGGAGGCCTTGTTTCGTCCAACCGTGCTGTCAAGTGCCAGTTCTTTACCTGCTCAGCGTCGTTAATGACCTGCAACTCAGAACGGTGGAGCTGAAACCTGGATTTATCGAACAGAGCGACTTTTTCAGTCTCCCAGTGCTTAAACACGGTTCTTCCGTGACCACTCTGAAGGCCCCCACATACACAGACTTTTAGCGAGGCTTTTTCACCTCAAAACCGTCGTACGCGCTTAAACCTGTTTGTATGGGCAGAGTTAGGCGTATTGAGGCGACACGTAGAGAGAGGTGAGGGCATTTTTCAGATTCGTGGCGGAGTTCGAATTTTTGACCTTGAGAGTGACGAAACCGGAGTTTTGAACGCCTGTGTGTGGAAAAATCCCTCCAAAGTGAATTTTTTTTCTACACCCGCGATTCAGACAGGAGATAGGTGCTAGCAAAGGATTTTTATTTTAAGATGTCTGTAAATAGGCAATTGAGTAAGGAGACGGTGACACAGTTCATAGAGGTTTATAGAGAAACTCTTGTCTGTGGAAAGTAAAAAGTAAGGATTACATGAACAAGCAAATGAAAGCTGTAGCTTATGAAAAACTGATAACGTTTCTCTAACCCCACATTGGAAATGCAAACAAAAATTGTGTCTTGAAAAAAATATCTGCAATGCAAGGATGCTTTCGCAAGGAGCTGAAAAAAATAGGAGTGTCCAAAGTGTCTGGAACTTCTCATGACTGCCTCCATGTACCAACTCTTTGGTACTTTGACCTGCTCAGTTTCACTTGTGGCCAAGAAGAGCCACGCAAATTCATTTGCAATATTGGGGAAATTTGTTCCGAAGCAAATGAAGATGTAAGTGTCTATTTTTAGTCACATATATTCCGTTTCTTGAAAAAAAAATTTTTTTGAAAAATTTAAGTTGAATGATGTAAATAAAATTAAATAACGCAAAATACCAACGAAAAATATATGTATTATTAAATATTTAAATTTATGGTTTTAAATATTTCAACTAATATTAAATTTATTAATAAAAGTAAGTAAATCTCGTAATTTATAGTATTAATTATTATATTTTATATCTATATACGTACCATCATTTTTTAACTTCTATACAATCCATACAAATTTGTCCTTGTTAAGTTATCTTATAAAAGAATAAGTAGCTCAAAAAATGAGAGCGTGATTTATTTTGAAGCAGTAATTTACTGTGAAAATGTTTGCCCAGCATAGATTTCTCTTATATTTGCAAACACATTTAAGTATTTCTGTAAAATCAAAAAGAATAATAATAACTATAAAATATATAAAATAATGGATATCCAAAATATTGCTATTAATTTATTTAAGACATCATTTTCCAAATTTTCATACTAACGTATTTCGGATTCAAAGAATCATCAACAATAATTTCCCTGACCATTCCAATACTTAACATTTTTAAATTAGGAATTCGCCTACCACTAGGTCTTGCCATGGTACTTTCCCTCTGTTATTAAAATAATCCAAATACATGTTACGGCTTTGTTTAGCTGTGTCGGTAGAATTTTTAGTTTGCTTTTGCAAGTCACAGAGGTACTGTGGCTGCGTTCTCCATTCTCCTTCCGTCAGTTCACAAGTTACTACGTTCTCGTGGTCAATCAGGCGAGGATGTATATATGTACTTTTTGAGTCTCGTCGTAGAAAGTTGCACAGTATGCATGCGACAAACACAATGTAGCGAAGTTTTTCAAAGAAACATTAATCTCTGTGTGGAAAATCCTGAACGTCAAAGCCAAAATTCCAAACGCATTTTCCGACACCCTTCTCGCCATCGACAATATGTACTTGAAAATTCGTTTTCCCCGACAAAGTTTTCGCTGTGGATAGGGTTTCAAAAAAATTGCTTGCAATGAAAAACCTTCGTCTCCATTTCAACACTCAATGCGATTGCCACTCGGCCAGCATATTAATACACAAAAATAAACAAAACTGTATGTAGTGGAAATTCTTGTTTCAAACAATTGCAAATAAAAAATATTGTATCACATTTGGCTGAATAATGTTTTTACAGTAGCATTTTATATCAATATTTGCATTTTAATGCAACTATTTCCTTTTGATCTAATTGCCAGTCAGTGAAGAAAAGTAATTAATTTTGAATTTATTGATATGTAAAATATGAATGAATTATTAACTTATAACTTTAATAAACAATTTCTGCTTGAACTTCTAGTTGCCATACCGGAGTACTAACTATTGTTACAGAAGAAGGACTGGATTTTAAGACTTACTTTCATGTATTCATCTTTTAATTCCTCATAAAGGATTCTGCATGTCTCCGGTACTATAAAGCCGAAAGCCTGCGCCGAAAGCCTGCGCCGAAATAGCTATCGAAAATTTCAGGTCTTCATATGGCCGTCCCATTTCTATGAAAAGAAGGGTGGCAACCAATCTTTCATTAGCAGGGATGGCTTTCCTTACCCTGGCGTCTTGTTTTGTTGGTCTCTTTTCTACATTCATGAGAAGCAATTGGAAAGTTTCATCGCTCATCCGAAGGCAATTTCGAAAAATTATTACTGTTAATGCTATGCTCTTTTATGCGGAACGGGAAAACGACATTTTGTAGAGTTGTGCTGGAAACGAAGATTGACTGAGACACTTGAGAATGAAAAGCGTGAGGTTTTTAAGTTTCTGTCTAGGGCCAAACCTAGTCAGAGGGACGATCTCTCTAGGGACCTCAGATGGTCAACCGTAATTCGCACAAAGGTAAAGGTCTGTGTGTGTTGGCCTTAAGAGGAACTATCGATGGTTGCCGGTCAGTATGAAAACACAAACTGGCAGCCGTGCTTTGAATGGTGTTCCCGAAAATGTTTCTCTCTTTGTCTTGGTGGTAGTCGACCGTGGATCATACAACTCGATATGCTGCATGCTTAGTGTAACCAAGAAGGAAAAGGAAACTCATGGAACAGGAAAATAAAAATAGTGGATGACATCGTGATAATGGTTAAGACCCTGAAATTGATATTGGTAGGATATCTTGCTAGAAAAACTACCAACCATTGGGCAGCTGAGATATTAGATTAAATACCAAGGGCCCAGAAGATGACTGAAGACGACTAAAATACATAGAAGAAGCCCGAAGACGAACAAAAGACCCAGGAAAAGATTAAACACGTCCAAAAGACCCAGAAGAAGACCGAATCAAGCGAGTGATCCCGAAGAGAAATGTTTAAGACGAAAGTTGTGGAAGAGAACAGAAATGTTTCAATAGATAAAAATGCGCATTTACCCTACCGGATGCAAAAACTGATAAAAACTTAAGAGCTCTTTTCATGTAAATATACACTGAAGTGCCAGAAAAACTGGTACACTAGTCTAATACTTGGTAGGTCCCCCACGGGAACACAGGACAGAAAAAATACGACGGGGCATGGACTCCACTAGCTTCTGGAAATATGCTGCAGGCAATGCACACCATACTTCCTGCAGAGCGTTCCACAATTCGGGTGAAATCCGAGGTCTCGGATTCCTGTGTTCGACAGCGCGTTGCATGTCATCCCAAATGTGTTCTATCTCGTTCAGATCTGGGGACTTGGGTGGGTATGGCAACACCCCAAACTCAGATAAATGCTCCTCTAACCATAATGTGGCGTCCTGACACTTGTGTGGAGGTGTATTGTACTGTTGGAACAGGGTCAACCCATCAGCATGATTGCAGGACATGAACGGGTGTACCTCGTCAGAAAGCACGCACACATAGCGTTGGACGGTCACAGAAGTTTTTAGACGTACCAGGGGTCCCAGTGAAGTCCAGCTAAAAACACTCCATACCATTACGGACCCCCCACCAGCCAGTACAGTTCCCTGTTGATAGGCGGGATTCATGGCTCCATGGGGTTTGCGCCGCACACGAATCCATCCATCTGCCCGATACAGTTGGAAACGCTACTCGCCAGACTAGGCTACTTATTTCCAGTCATCAAGTGTCCAGTGGTGGTGTTGCCGTGCCCAAGCGATGCGCATAGCTCTGTGTCGTGCAGCCGTAGAGTGGACTCTAGTTGGTCGCCGGCTCCCAAAGCCCATATCGTGCAGGGTACGTTGCACAGTCCGTACGCTGATGCATGTTGAGGCTCCAGCATTGAATTCCGATGGTACCTGCGAGAGTGTTGCACACCTATCGCGTGAAACGATTCTTGACAGCCGATGATGGTCATGTTCACCCAATGTCTTTTTACAGCCACACTGGTATCGTAGGTTGGAGCTTTTGCCGGAATTCTTGTAGTCACGGTACATCCTTGCAATGGTCGTCCGTGAAAATCTGAACTTCGTTTCTACCTCCGAAATACTATGGCCCATCTCACAAGCGCTAACTATGACACCGCGTTGAAAATCGCTTCAATCGTTATTACTTGTCATTCTCATGCCGAAAACAGCTCTGTCAGCTGGCAAGGATGTCTATCGCTTTATATACGCACTGGGCCACCCCGGTGGCGCAGTGGTCTAAGCGATGGCCTCTGATCAATCGTCCGTAAGGGGTCCGGGTTCGAATCCCGGTGAGGCATGGATTTTGTGTTTGTCTTACGGCACTGGCTCTCCCTTCCCTGGAGCCAGTGACCCTAAATTAGGGACGGGCGACTGCTTATAGCCCATTGATTTGCTCACGGTGGTCGTTAAACCTCCAATCAATATACGCACTGGCGGACGCAACCGAGTACGCGCATAGGTGACGTTGCTATGTATTTTGCATAAGCTCGTCTGTACCAGTTTTTCTAGCACTTCAGTGTAGTTTTCCAATTCGACTCAGCCCTAAGATACTGAGTTTACGTTTTTAACACGAAATAGAATTGGAACGGGCGCGGCATTATTTTAGTTTTAGAACCAATAAAGTTTAAAAACATTTGAGTTTAGGCAATTCACAAAGTCTAAAAAGTAATTCCTCCTGGTGTGAATTAGCTCTTATTAAACAATTCTCGAAATGCAGAACAAAATTAGAACATTCGACTTTTCGTGTTATTTTGATTTTCATAAAAATACAGTATCGTTTTCAGGTGATTTCGCAGTGAAATGTGCTTTACATTACCCATTCTTGTTTTTACGCAAATACAAGAACAAAATTTTATTATTCACACTACGTAAGAGATAATTCTCACCACGGGAAAATATAATCTCCATCTGCCAATTAAGAAATGGCTTTACACAAACGTTGGAAATACTTCCATTTAGCACAGTCTGCCATAGCAGCAGATCAAGAGCTTTTTCATATTGACCAGAACGAACGGAAATAAAAATTCATTTAACATAGTACACCTACAGGCACGGATTAGCTGTCGTTTCATACGGATACACAAGAGACCAGACATAGAATTACTACAAAACACCGTCATAGAAATAGAAAACACCGTCATAGAAATAGAAAACACCGTCATAGAAATAGAAAACACCGTCATAGAAATAGAAAACACCGTCATAGAAATAGAAAACACCGTCATAGAAATAGAAAACACCGTCATAGAAATAGAAAACACCGTCGCCTTACAGTGGCAAATCAAGAGCCGTTTTTCTCATACGAACGTACAATAGCCACAGAAAATAACATTTAACACAGTTTACCTACAATCGCGGATCAAAGTCCTTTTCACATAGTCGCACAAGATTCACAGACAAAGAACAATTTCATACAGTTGGTCGGAGGCATGGAAGAAGAGGAGATTTAGATGGACGCATCACAGTTGACTGAACTTTCGTCACAGCTGATTGTGCCTTTTATTTCCACTTTTTGTCTAGATGCACAAAGCAATTTTCTCAGCGATGTGGGAACAGGTTCATAGTGTGAGTGTGTTGACAAAACTAGAGGGCACAGGATAATGATACCAGATATCATATCCTCTAAACCGCTGTAAACGCGTACACTTCGGGAAAAAAATGTTTAAAATTAATTCAGGGATTTGAAGAGTGAAGCTTTGATAAGTATTCATGTTTGATTTCGGAAAAATAAAAATGATATTATAATAGGTTCTCAAAACGATGTGTAGATTTTCATCGCATCTTCTGCGGCATGGCAAACACAAAGGACGCAACTTTTGATATAACAAGTTTAAGAAAAAATCTCTTGTGGGAAGATGAGAAAAGAAATCGACCCAATCTATATGAATTGCGAAGACCGGTTATCAATTCTTTATCGCGTTTTAAGCATATGGGGAGCTCAAGAATGTGCGATCAATAACTTTAGACAGTTTGATAAATAACCCTTATTTCCTCCTAGTTGATTGAAACGAAAAAGGAAATGCTATTCACGCAAATTTGGACGGTAAACACAACGCAATGACATAGCTGTTTCTTTAAACAAAATTTAGATAAATAATCTCTTCTATAGAGAACCAATCTTATATCTCTCTTTCCCTTCACTCGTTTGCGGTGTGATGGAAAACTAATAACAAATTATGTGTTGTTCAGATGGATTTCTTCGATTTCTAAAGATTTTCTTCAAAGCAGTTTCCTTATAACGAAGGTAATTTCACTACTTCTTGTTTTCTCATCTGATCTGCGTGGGATTCAAATAATTTCGAGCATGAATAATTTCAAAAATAATAAGGATTTAACTCTCTAAAACAACATCGACATGAATATTAGTGATGCACCATTCGCAAACGATTCATTCTCAACGAATGACGTTAATGATTCACTAACACCACCGTGAATTGTTCGCTCTAACATCTGCGAATGATTATTCAATCCGTCATTGTTTGGCACACAATGACATCTCACCGTGTTTAGCTTTCTTCCAGCTGCATAAGTTCGGAAACCAATTCCCATTAAGGAAACTACAGTAATATCAGAAATAAATACAGAGGATCTCCACACAATTTTAGAACGTTTTTGATAAGAAATTGCAGAAAATAAAAAGAAGTTCAAAGAATTGAAACAGGCAACAGCGTTTTAGATGAACACGAGAGAAACATCTGCTGCAGTTAAATATCGTCTACTAAAAAAACAGCGCACGTAAACAATCTGTGGATAGAAGGTCGTGCTTTTGCCCTTTACGAAGAGCAATACTCGTATTCTGTAATTAAAAAACGCTGTGAAAATCATGGAATTAGCATGTCTAAATGTAAAATAAACAATATTATTAATAATGGAGAGAAAAATCGTCAAGCATTGCTCTCAACAGGAAAAGGAACCCCAAACAAATATCCAAAGAAGGTACGTACTTTTACGACTATTTCAAACGTAAGGTCTCTGGTCTTAAAAGAAAATCCACCGATCCAAAGAGCAATCGCTAAGTCGTTAAAACTATCTGCATCAACTGTAAACAACGTAAAAAAAAGATTTGAATAAAAAGAAAAACAAACAAGAAAGATGACACCGAATTTTCGGGTGTAATAGCACGTCTTTTGAATCCGTTCTGACACAAATTAAATTTATCAAAGCTATTTAAAGTCAATGGAACCGGTAAGGAAAACAATAGTATCTGACGGAAGAAAGAAGTTTTTCAATCGGGTTTTTAATTCCTTAGATATTGCTGTAAACGGAATCGCGAGCTTACGCCCTCTGGTTGCATACCTGTGCGTTAAGAAAAATATGAATTTATATGAAAAACATTTCGCACTGGAAACGCTCTCCAACACAGAAATAATTTTCCCTGGTGGGAAAACCATACATTATTTTAGGAAGGAAGTATTCTCAAAAGGTTTTTCAATATGAGCGGTATCGGCCCAAGAAAAACATTTTTTTAGTCAAGTTTTCAGGAGCCCAGATTTTGCTACAAACACATCAGAAGCAGAAATTAACGCTTATGCCCTCCTGGTGGCCAAACAATTCTTGACCAAACATTAGAAGTTATATGAAAAATATTTTCCATTAGGTGTTGTATGCGATACAGGAAGAATTTTTCAAACCAGAGTTTTAGAAGCAGAAATAACGCAGAAAACGCAATTTACCTTTGTGCCCCCTAGTGGAAAGTCTATGATGTATTTGAAAATTTTGAATTTATATGAAAAACATTTTGCATCGGAAACACAATCCAACAAAGAAGGAATTTTTCAAATCGGACTCTTAGAAGTAGAGATATTCACAAAAATAAGATATACATCTACGCCCCCTGGCGTAGAAACCATGCATTATTTTAAGAAGAAAATGCTTCTAAAAGGTTTGTCGACATGAGTTGTAGTATCGGTCTACAAACGACTTTTTTTTCAGTCTAGATTTTAGAAGCTCATATTTTGCTCCAATTACATCAGAAGCGGAAATTAAGGCTTACACCACCTGGTGGCCAAACCATTTTTTACAGAAACTAGAAATTATGTGCAAACGATTTCCCATCAGGAGCTGTATCCGGTGCAGAAAGAATTTTTCAAATCGGAGATTTAGAAGCAGAGATAGGGGGGAGAGAAATGCACCTTTACGCCCCCTAGCGGAGAATCTATGAATTACATGAAAATTTTGAAATCATATGAAAAACATGTCCCACTTGAAACACTATCCAACACAGAAGGGATTTTTCAAATCGGACTCCTCGAAGTAGATATATTGACAAAAATAATATATACATCTATAATATATTATTGACAAAAAATAAAATATACATCTACGCCCCTGGCGGAGAAACCATGGAATATTTTATAGAGAAAATATTCCGAAAAAGTTTATCGACGTGAGTGGCATCGGTCCACGAAAGAATTTTTTCAATCGAGATTTTAGAAACTCAGATGTTATGGCAAATAAATCAGAAGCAAAAAGTAACGCTTACGCCACCTGGTGGCCGCCAAAATATTCCTTACCAAAAATTAGAAATATATGCAAAATATTTTCTATCAGGAGGTGTATCCGCTGAAGAAAGAATTTTTTAAATCGGAGTTTTAGGAGAAGAGTTATGGGGGAAAACGTGATTTACTTTTACGCCCTCTAGCGAAAAATCTATGCGTTATTTGAGAAAGTAATTATATCTAAAATACTTTTTCGACATAAATGGAATCAAAAATAAAATAATTTTTTTAATCACATGTTTAGAAGCAAATATGTGGAATATTTTTTTAATTCGACATCATCTGCATTTACGCCCTCTAGCGGCGAAACTGTACATCGTAAAAAAACCGAAATAAGGATCATCATTCATATATTTCAAGCTTCCCAATGCAAAAGGATTTTTTTGAATCGGGATAATAGTTGCAGAGATATCGTGTCTACAGGCTGACGGACGGACGGACAAACCGATGGCATAAGCACGATCTTTTTTACAAAAGACGTGCTAAAGACATAATGTTCACTGCTTTTTTCCTAGGCGCAGAACAAGTTATAGACTACTTAGAAAATCCCTTATACGGAGACAGATGGAAATCTATTGTGACTATTAACCAATCACGGATCTGTCTAAATGACTGTATCAAAAAGTTGATTTACTATCGCAAAAAAGCAGAAAAAGACTGAAGACTTACAAACTTGGTTCAAAGAACCAGAAGAAAGTTTCAGTAAAGGATGCATGATTATTGTTGTGATTTCTCATACAATGGGAAATTAAAGTTGAGAAAAATTGAAAAGAGTTTAAAATCAGTTCTACATATCCTCAAAATAATGTTTTGACCCCTATGTTTAAAGAGGAAATACCATTCCGTTAACCACAGAACCTTCAAAAAATAGAACTCCATCAGCATAAGGTTACAAGTCATACCCCCAAATCTATCATTCTATTTCTTGAAAAAATGAAACAAAAGACGGGTATCAAGTCTATACCTTTTGCTCACATTCCTACAAAGTGTCACCAATGGACTATTGTCCCTTCTGACTGCTAAAAAGAGAGCGCTTTCTAATTGCAGACCTACAACAATGATTGCACTATGGAAAGCAGTGAAGAGGAGGGGAATAAAATACCACTACCAATTTTAAGAAATGCTCTGTTATCTTAGAAATCTAGATGTAGGGTCATAGTTCAGAGAAAGGGCTATAAGATAGAACCTTTTAAAAAAGAAATAATTTCAATTTAAACATTAATTATATTGCTGGAAAATCGTTCTAAAATGTGTAAACGTTCTCTGTAAGAGTTAACCGTTATGCGAGTGAGCAATCAACACTCAGCTACGAAATAATGGTTAAACTTATGAATGGGAATGATACATGAATGTAATTCATTTCAAGTGTGTGCCTGAATTGTTCACAAATCATTCATCGTGAACGGCAAATAGTGGAGAGGTCTCAGTCTTTCGGACAGTTTGCCAAAAAAAACCCAACTGTAATTGGTATTCAATCCGCCATTGCGCTGCCACTCACTAAAGAGGCAGCACGTTAAAGTTCTTCTCTCCCATGAGTTCGGAAACGAATCCCAAAAAGTTATGTTACGTAGTACAGAGGTAAAGCACGCGTCACGGTGACAAATCTGCAGCGATACATTCTGTTCGTGTAGCTTAGTTGGGAGAGCAACTTACTCCAGAGTGTGAGAGGAAGTGACTTCGATCACTGTCACAAACAAATTTGTGTTTTTACATTGGCGCCCGAACTTAAAATTGGATCTACTGGCCGTTTGGTTCTTCGAAAAATGCGTGATGTTAGTTCCACACATCGTCTAGGATTAATGAAAATCCGTTCTTCGCTTAAAACAAATTAAGAGGAAGGTACTAAATTAAATGTGACGTACTACAGAGGTAAAGCACGTGTCAAGAAGACAAATATGCAGCTATACATTCCAGTCATGTAGCTTAACTGGGAGAGCAACTTACTCCGGAGTGAAAAGGTGGAGTTCGATCCCCATCAGGAAAAATTTGTGTTTTCAAAGAAAAATATGTTGAGAATAAATGAGTGTCCACATTGTAACGTATACTCTAGATTCACTTTCCTTTTGATTTTTACTATCTCTGGTTATTTTATTTTACTATGTAAATTATCTTCTTACTGAACGAGATGTTATTTCTCCCGCTGAATGAGATCTGGCAATGAGTGTAAGTCATGACGTGGTGGTAGCCAGTATAAATAGGCGCGTTCAACGATACGTAGGGAGAGCTTTTTGTTGATGTGCGTAGGGAGAGCGTTTGTTTATGTGGAGGAGAGCTGTTGTTTATGTGCCAGAGAGCTTTTATGTGTAAAGAGCTCTTCGTTTATGTGAGTAGAGCTTCGTTTTATGTGGGATCAGATCAGAAGTTTCACTAATAAAGAATTTGTTGCAAGTACGTTTTTCTTAGTTCATAGTTTTGTCAGATCTCTGTCTGGCTGTTAGGTTTATTTCATTAGTTGATTATTATTAACAACCAGCGTAAGACTTTATTCATCTTAATTACTACTACAGCATTACTAGCAGTTAAAAGCTTGTTCATTATTATTACTACACTACTAGCAGGAAAGTTTATTCATGATATAATTAACAAACAACAAGCATTAGAAGAAGCATTAGCTTAGAAGAAGCGTTATATTCATTATAATTAGCTTAGTAAAAGCTAAATTCATTATAACATTTTGTGAGTGAGTAATAATTGAAATGTGGTAAAATTTAAAGATGGGAATGATACGTGAATTCCATTCAACTGAATAGTATGCCCAAAGCATTCAGATCAGATCAGATCAGATGTAGAGGATTTTAGGAAGGGAGTGTTAGACCCCAGGTCTTAAATAACCCTTAGAAACAGGAAGCTATGAGATTTGGGCTAGAGTGCCCGATAGGAAAGGGACACAAAGGCCAAATAGAAAGGGGTAGGAAGACACCCTTATTTATTACCGGGAGGCCAGTACCCGAGGCCCGACGCCTTAACGTGCCCATCCGACGCACGGCGGATATTTAGTGGTTCGATCGTTCGTACCTGCGTGGAATCGAACCCGAGGTCTTCTTGGTGGCAGTCACGAACGAATACCACTAGGCTACCCGCGGCCTCCAAAGCATTTAATGTGAGCGGTGAATGCTTGCCGAATTCTGCGGTGGCTTAGAAAGCACTTGGAGGGACAACCTGATAGTTGAATGATGATTCGTGAATGAAATTTAGAGTGAATGATGAATTAATTTCTAAGAAGGAATGATTCATACCATCACTAATTCCCATCCCAAAATTTCTAATCGTAGAACAAAATAATTGACATCATTTTTCTATCAGTGTGCCGTACCTTAACGTCAGTGTACGTATGATAAGCATACAGTAAAATAACACGCTTTGGTAACAAATTTCGGAATGTTTTACACTGAATACAACAAACATACCAGAATCACAGTTACGCCCAGCTACAGTTCGGTACACACTGAGTAGAAGTAGATCATAACGACAAACAATAAGGATTACTGATTCCTGATCCTGAGCGGTACTTAGGTAGGTGGATTAAAAAAAGGTTATTCTCGTAAAACCAATGAAGAAGGTATGTAAGTCATAAAAAAAAATACTTAGTGACGACAATGCCAAGTATTGCGGTTGTTTAGTTTTCCTAAAACAATATTTGTTATTTTTATTGTTATTACTATTATTATATGTTATTCAAATTAAGGCGAAAGTAAGAAAACAACCGATGCCGCTGAAATGATGTGGTGTAGCTATGAAAGTCCATCTGCGCATGCACAAGCTAAAAGTTGTCATAAAGATGGAAAGAAAAGCTAAATCACAAGTGTGTTAGTGATGGGTATTGGTAACTTTTGAACTAGGATGTCGTCAGGTTACCCCCAATCATGTTATACATCATTTTAAATCTCTCGTCAATAGCAGGTAACCTCGTCTTGGGAGAGTCGAGAGGAAGCTAAATTGCACCGTTTCTATTGCATCAAAATGCATTTTTGTAACGGCTTTTATCACATTTCGCATCAGCTTCTCGAAATTTACGCAGATTGCTATGAAATATTGTTACGTTTAGGTAACACGTGATGAAATAATTTTCGGCGATAGTTTAGTAAAATACGCAGATGAGCCATCACATTATGACCACCCCCAGCCTAGAGAAATGAGCGTGCTTGGAGACCGAACGGTGCCGCATATATATACTGCTGTGTGAACGGTGCCGTTCACACAGCAGTATATATATATATATAACCCGAGAACCGGCTTTCGGTTAGTAGAGTGTTCCGAGTCAGAATGCGAAAAGCTGCCGATTTATCGGAGTTTGATAAAAGACAAATTGTGATGGCACGGCGCCTCTGAGCTACGATCTCGAAAACGGCGCGGCTTGCGGGTTCTACACGTGCCGCTGTAGTGAGTACGTATCAAAAGTGACGCACAGATGTCCAAATGAAGAACCGTCGTTCAGCTGCATGTCGTTCGCATCTCATGGATGCCAGAGGGGAGCAGAGACTGTCGCTCATTGTTCACAGCGACCGCAGAGCCACAATGTGACAAATCACCCTCAGCTACCATAGTGGTGATCAGGATAATGTGTCACAGTACACCGTTCATCGCAGCCTTCTGCGCATGAGCCCGCGTAGCCGAAGACCCAACAGGGTCCCCATGCCTACTGCACGTCATCCCGAACAGCCCAAGATCATCGAAATTAGACCGTGGATGATTGGAAGAAAGATGCCTGGTCTGGCGAATCAAGATTCCTGGTGCATTACGTAGACGGCCGAGCGTGGACACGCCGATTACCAACTGAGACTATGACATCAGGATGCACTGTTGGGCGGAAACAGGCCGGCGGTTGCGGTGTTATGCCGTGGACGTGGTTTTCTCGGGACACTTCAGGCCCCATTATCCCAATAGCACAATACCTGACGGCTGTCAGGTATCTGAACATCGTTGCAGAACAAGTTCACCGATTCATGGCAACTGTGTTCCTTGCTGGTAATGGCCATTACCAACAGGATAATACGCCATGCCACACTGCCAGAATCATCAAGGAGTGATTCGAGGAGCATGCTGGTGACTTTCTGTTAATGCCCTGGCCTCCAAATTTACCTGACATGAACCCAATCGAACATTTGTGGTTCGATTTGGAAAAGCAGGTTCGCGCTAAATCACTACCACCCCAAAATGTACCGGAACTGGAGGACCTGCTGTTTATATTATGGTACCAAATACCCCAGGATATTTATCGCCACCTCATAGAATCTATGCCTCGCTGAATGGCCGCAGTTTTGCGGGCTAAAGAGGGTTCCAGAGTTTATTAGGTAGGTGGTCATAATGCAATGGCTCATCAGTGAATACTGTTGAGCAAAAATTAAATAAAATTTTGGCTTCACTTCATAGGACAGCTTTCAAAAATCATCTTTCAATAATGGTTTTTGACTACTTCCTTTGCCCATTTTTGTTACACCGAATTTTTTTACTTGGGATTAATGTTACTACTGCCACGAAAGATACATAGAATAAAAAAACGGAGGTGAAGGAGAGAGACACGTATCTTCAGCCACACCCAAGAACGCGAGAGAGCGTCACACGCAATCAAGCGAGCGATAATTCATATCATCTCCTCTTTATATGCTTGCTTCAAACAAAAAAAAAAAACACGCAATATGTATAATCAGAGTTCGAAAAAGTTGTGGAAGAGATCCACAAAAGTTGAAGATATTGTAACTGCTGACGTACGCTGAGGTGACCGCAAGAGTCTTAACGGAAAGTTGCAGCGATAACCCTAAGTCGGTGTATTTCAGTTGGGAGAATAACTGGCTTCGGAGTGAGGAGGAGTGACTTTGAATACCAACACTGGCAAAAAAAAAAAAAAATATATATATATATATATATATCATCATCATCATCATCATTGTCAACCATTATCAATCCACTGCTGGACGAAGGTCTCCCCAAGTTTCCTCCACAACGGTCTGTCTTGTGCCAGTCTCCTCCATGTCACCCCTGCATACTTACGAATTTCATCCACCCATCTCCCATGTGGTCTTCTTCTGGGTCTTTTCCTGTCCCTTGGAATCCAATCTAAAATTTCGGCTGTCCATCGATGATCTGTCCTTCTGGCAGTATGTTCAGCCCATTGCCATTTCAGGGATTTAACTCTGATCATGATGTCTTCCACTCTTGTCATTTTTCGGATCCACGAGTTCCTCTTCTTATCTCTCCTGGTTACACCAAGTATGCACCTCTCCATGCTGCTTTGAGTTGTCTGCAGCCTTTGTATGTCTCTTTTAGTTAAGGTCCACGTCTCTGCACCATACGTAAGCACTGGAAGGATGCATTGATCAAACACTTTTCTTTTAAGACATAATGGCATATTCCTCTTGAAAATTATGCTGTTCCTTCCAAAAGCTCTCCAGGCCAGTTTTGTACGCCGATTAATTTCTTCATCAATGTTACCCTCACTTGATATCTGCTGTCCAAGATAAACGTACGTGTCTGTTATCTCCAGCTTTTCTCCATCAATCGATAAATCTTCATTTCTTGTAAAAGCATTGAACATCACTTTTGTCTTCTGAAAGTTCATTTTTAATCCCACTTCTTTACTCTTGTTAGCAAGTTCCTGGATCATACTCTGCAACTCTGATGGGGTAGTTTCAAAAATGACTACGTCATCAGCAAAACGAAGGTGGGTTAGATAATCTCCATTAATCTTTATCCCCTTGTTTTCCCAGCTCAGCGACTGAAAAACACCCTCCAAAGTGGCATTAAAGAGCTTCGGAGATATGGTGTCACCTTGTCTCACTCCTTTTCCAATTTTTACGTGTGTTGTATTTTCAAACAGCCTAATCTTTGCACTTGCATTTTCATAGATGTTATTAATAATATTAATGTATGCATCTTCAATACCGCAGGTTTTCAGAGCCATTGTAACTGCTGATGGTTTCACCGAATCAAAGGCTTTTTCATAATCGATAAAAGCCATGCACAATGGAAGTTCATATTCCCTCGCTCTTTCAATTAGTTCTCTCAGCACGTGGATATGATCTATTGTGCTATAGGCACTCCTGAATCCAGCTTGTTCTCTCGGTTGAGCCATGTCCATATATATATATATATATATATTTCCCTATTATATTCGGGCTCGATCGTAAAAATGAATCTTCTAGCCGTGAAGTTTGAGATTAATGTATGACGCTTCTTCCACACACATCTGGGACTTATTAGAATTCCTTCTTCTACAGTGCGTTCTTTCAAGTATGATTTGCTAGGTGACCCTGAAACAACCGTTACCGTTCCAGCCCTTTCTCGGGGGGAAGGGGGGTATATGGTATGTGTGGTACTACTGTGGTGACACAAAAGTCAAAACGGCAAGTTCAGGCTATATTAGACAAAGTTGAAGTTGTTCAGTCGGGAAAATAACTGGCTCCGAAGCGAGTAGACGTGGCGGCGAATTCCATCACCGACAGAAAATGTTTGTTTTTAGCTAAGTTCAGCATTTCAAAAAATTGCTTTCGTCACATTCGAATCGCGAGTAAAGGACTTACCTTGATTACAAATGTTTATGTACACAAGTCCGGGTCTAAAGTTACTAGAAATCAGAAACTGGCATCATTTGCGCACCATGGATCATCAAGCACCTTTCCTTTTTAGCACGTCTTTTGTAAAAAAAGATCGTGCTTCTCTTATCGGTTTGTTCGTCCGTCCGTCCGTTCGTCCGACTGTACCCACGGTATCTCTGCAACTATTAGTCCGATTTGAAAAATTATTTTTGCTTTCGGAAGCTTGAAATATGCAAATGATGATCCTTTATTTCGTTTTTTTTTACGATGTACATTTTGCCGCTAGGGGGCGTAAATGCAGATGATGTCGAATTCAAAAATACGTTTTATTCCACATATTTGCTTCTAAACATCCGATTGAAAAAATTATTTTACCTTTCGATTTCATTTATGTCGAAGAGTATTTTAGATATAGTTTCCTTTTCAAATTATGTATAGATTTACCGCTAGGGGGCGTAAAAGTAAATAACATTTTTCCCGATAACTCTTCTCCTAAAACTCCGATTTGAAAACTTTTTTTTCCAGCGGATACATCTCCTGAAGGAAAATCGTTTGCATATAATTTCGAATATTTGGTAAAAAATACTTTGGCCACCAGATGGCGTAAGTGTTAATTTTTGCTTCTGATGTATATGCAAAAAAATATGAGCTTCTAAAATATCGATTGAAAAAAATATTTCGTGGACTGATGCCACTTACATCGATAAACCTTTTCGGAATATTTTCTTCCTTAAATATCCCACAGTTTCTCCGCTAGGGGGCGTAGATGTATATCTTATTTTTGTCAATATCTCGACTTCTAGGAGTCCGATTTGAAAAATTCCTTCTTTGTTGGATAGTGTTTTCCGTGTGACATGTTTTTCATATAATTTCAAAATTTTCAAGTAATTCATAGACTTTCCGCTAAGGCGCGTAAAGCTAAATTGCGTTTCTCCCTATATCTCTGCTCCTAAAGCTCTGATTTAAAAATTCTTTCTGCACCCGATATAGCTCCTGATGGGAAATCGTTTGCACAAAATTTCTAATTTTGGTAAGAAATTGTTTGGCCACCAGGGGGCGTAAACCTTAATTTTCACTTCTGATGTATTTGCAGCAAAATATGAGCTTCTAAATTCTCGATTGAAAAAAAACGTCGTTTGTAGACCGATACTACTCGTGTCGACAAACCTTTTAGAAACATTTTCTTCTTAAAATAGTGCATGGTTTCAGCTCCATGTACTATTTTAAAAATAAGATATACGTAGACGTATATCTTATTTTTGTCAGTATCTCGACTTCTAGGAGTCCGATTTAAAAAATTCCTTCTTTGTTGAATAGTGTTTCTACTGTGACATGCTTTTCCTATAAATTCAAAATTTTCAAGTAATTCATAGACTTTCCGCTAGGGGGCGTAAAGGTGAAATGCGTTTCCAACTATTTCTCTGCTTCTAAACCTCCGAATTGAAAAATTCCTTCTGCACGGGATACAGCTCCTGGTGGGAAATCGTTTTCACCTAATTTTTAATTATTGTAAAAATGGTATCGCCACCAGGTGGCGTGAGCCTTAATTTCCGCTTCTGATGTATTTGCCGCAAAATATGAGCTCCTAAAATCTCGATTGAAAAAAAGTCTTTTGTTGACCGATGCTATCATGTCGACAAACCTTTTAGGAACACTTTCTTCTTGAAATAATGCCTGGTTTCTACGCCAGGGGCGTAGATGTATATCTTATTTTTGGCAACATATCTACTTCTAAAATCTCGATTGAAAAAAAGCCTTTTGTTGACCGAAGCTACTCATGTCGACAAACCTTTTAGGAACACTTTCTTCTTGAAATAATGCATGGTTTCTACGCTAGGGGGAGTAGATGTATATATTATTTTTGTCAATATCTCTACTTCTAGAAGTCCAATTTGAAAAATTCCTTCCTTGTTGGATAGTGTTTCCGATGCGAAATGTTGTTCCTATAAATTCAAAATTTTCACGTAAATTATTTAAGACTTTCCGCTAGGGCGCATAAAGGTAAATTGCGTTTTCTGCTCCTAAAACTCCGATTTGAAAAATTCTTCCTGTATCGCATACAAAACCTGATGGAAAATATTTTTCACATAATTTCTAATGCTTTGTAAAGAATGGTTTGGCCACCAGGGGTCATAAGTGTTATCTTCTGCTTCTGATGCATTTGTAGCAAAATCTGGGCTCCTGAAAACTCGACAAAAAATGTTTTTCTTGGACCGATACCGCTCATATGGATAAACTTTTTGAGAATACTTTCTTCCTAAAATAATGCATGGTTTTCCCACCAGGGGACATAAAGTCACATCTTATTTTGTCGATAACTCTGTTTCCAAGAGTTCGTACGCTCAAGATTCCGTTTACACCAATATCTGAGGGATTAAAGACCCGCCTGAAAAACTTCTTTCTTCCGTCAGATGCTATTGTTTTCCATACCGGTTCCATTGACTTTGAATAGCTTTGATAAATTTAATTAGCGTCAGAACAGATTCAAAAGACGTGCTTGTTACACCCGAAAATTCGGTGTCATCTTTCTTGTTTTTTTCCCAAAACCACAATTGGTGAATAAAAGCAAATGAAAAATTTACTTTACCTTATGTGCTTAGACCTGCGCTTTGAAGGAATGGAGTTATATGATGAAAGTCTGTCTTGATACACCAAACAGAAACCATCGCTTTCTCCACATTATTAATGTCCGGCGCATGTCCGGCGCGTAACTGGAAAACCCTGGGTTCGATTCCCGGTGCCGGCGGATGAGAATTTTTCCGAGACTCACTCATTAACGTGGAAAGAGCGATGGTTTCTGTTTGGTGTTCCTGACCCTCGTCGAGTGCTTGAATTAGTCTGCCTTGATAATTGAATGGAACGGTCACAGGGCCTAAACTGATATCACCGAACGAAGTGAGAGCTAAAATACCTATATAAGCACTTTGTTCATGCCCAAAAGGAAATTTGGTTAGTGTTTATTCTTGATGAAACACGGAAATGATTCGAATACCGGACAATCTCACTTTGAGTCACGAATGAAATTTGAATAACATTATATTACGTTGAAATGCTGCTTCGGTACTATGCTCTCTTTTATTTCTGAGGAAAAGGCTTCAGACACAATGAAGCTGGAAGTAAATCGGACCTAGTGTTGCGGATGACTTTGTAGAAAAACGTATCGCGAGATAAAAACAGATGCATCAATTTATTTAAGAATCATCAAAACTGAAAGGTATCTCTGAAGCACTTTTTTTCAAAGTGAGAGCATCAGAACTTATGTTTGTTTGCTGAAGGGAAAAAAATCCAATTCTATACCACTAAGATATTTTATTTATATACGTATTTTAGTAGAAATTTCATTTCAAACACTGTTCAGAAAGAGAAAGATCTTCCTCAAGTAAGACTTCAAGACTTATCTTTTTTTTTTCATTTTTTTTTGCGAGAATTGCTGAGACGGAGGTATTGCCTCAAGTAGAAACACCTGTTCATCCTCCACAGCCGAAAGACTGTGCAACATCAGAAGCAAATATTTTTCATAGTTGCTAGTATTCAATGCAAGGAAAGATATACAGTTTAACTTGTATAATTCGAACGTTTTTAATTCGAATTCTTGGTTAATTCGAAATTTTTATTTGGTCCCTTGAATTTTCTATAAAATAACATAAAAAAAAACTTTTATTCGATTTTTTATTTGATGTTCACAGATGTTCTATGCGTTCACCCTTAGTCACACGACACACATCGAGCAGGTGATCCATTTCTGCCCAAACGCGAGGTAAGATATCTGAATCAAGTGCAGTGATAGTGGCTGTGATACGCTGTCTCAGCTCCGCTAGATCATCGGAAAGGGGAGAGGTGAATACCTTGTCCTTTACGTACCACCAACAGGAAAAAATCACAAGGTGTTAAGTCAGGACTTCTGGGTGGGCATTGGGTCAGTGGCATGTTGTAGTCCGCGGCTCGTCCAATTCATCGGTGAGGAAGATGTTCATCGACTGACTGGTCACGTAACACGCGCGCTGTCGCCAACGTCAATTCCCTCAGTAGCGGGACACAAACTTTATGATTACATCTACCTAACGGTTCGCAGTTGTGGTCCATGTCTTCGTCTGTTACTGTTTTACAGCATCTGGAAGCTGTATACTTCTTTATGAATCACGCTGTATCTTTGCAAAGAGAAATACTATAAACATACGCCCTTTCAAATGGCAGAACCGCACTTAATGCAAGATCAAAGAGTTATCCCATAGGTTTTCTCATGGCGGAAACATTGGTACAGAAAAAATAATTTTTCACACAGGACGTTTCGCAAGAGATATAGCAAAGAAAATACAGGGTATCTATAAATGAAGTATAGAACTTAAGCATGCTATTAAAAAAAGTACGATACAAAAAGCCCACTTTAAACGTAATGAGACGTGGCAAGTGTTAAAGTTTGTTAAGTCAGATGATAGATGGCACTAAGTGTCTCATGTAATGAAAAATCTCGTATTGTTCGTCCACCATTTTCCATGGGCTATGGATTGGACATGGGAATTCAACAGCATGGCCACCACATTCTCCTGATTTTACCCCATGCGATTTTTTTGTACTTTATTAAGGACATTGTGTACAAGAAAAAGGTTGCATCTATCACTAAACTCAAAGATTGCATCACTGCACTATTTTTCCTTGTTAAACCTGACATTCTGCAGCGTACGTGAGTGGAACTAGACTATCATTTAAACATCCTGCGAGCAACCAACGAAGCTTAGGTGGATACCTATACTAACATTAAAATAAACCCTTTCACAGTTACTATGTATCTTGACATTAAAAGTAAGTTGTTATTTATTGTAGGTTTTTTTTTCAACTGCATACTGAAGTTGTATACTTCATTTATGGACACCTTGTAGATTATGCATTTACGCCACTAAACCTGCGAATTATTTGAAATACTTGTGTAATCTTCATCGCAGTAAATGGCGTCCGGTTCAAAATTGAATGCATTCAATCGGAATTTTAGAAATACAGTTGCAAATCGAAATGCCAATGTCAGTATCCATCCACCTATCAAAATTTGTAATATACGGATATGCAGAATATCCCTCGTGGTGGATATAATCTGTCACAAAATCTTATTTCAAAGCTATTCTTCAGAATTAAAGATAGGATAGGATATTACGCTCCCCAGCGAGACAGCTGTGTGCCAGAAAATATGCGTCAAATATTTTTCGTATTAAGTGGTATTAGAAAAGCAATTTTTTTCAATAAAATATTTTGGAAACGGAGGTATCGTTGCGAATAGAAAATCCCTAGTGACAAAAATGTTCCTTTGGAAAAAGCAGAAACCATGCACGAAATATTTCACACAGTGGAAGTTATACGACGCAGTTTTGTTTTTCCAATTCTGATTTTTAGAATCAGTGCTAGCAACAAACATTTTATGTACATTAACACCCGTAGGGAAAAACTGTACGTAATTCGAAGAAGGAAATGTTCGCAAGATGGTGGCTCGTAAAGCACGGTAAAATATTTTTTCAGTCAGATTTTTGGTATAAACGATTACGTTGAATGCCGAAATTAACATCATCTACATTTGGGAGACCTGGAAAACAACAAGTTAGTAAAATCATGCAATGCATTGATTATGATACGCTTTCCAACATACCAGAAATCATTACTCAAGGTATAAGCATAATGGCGGTAGAGTACATCTCGCTTCTATGACCTGACCTTTGACCCATTTCGATGATATTAAACAGAACTGGTAAAGTATACTTCCGGAAAAACATGATAAAATTTTGTCTCAATCGAAGCATTTTTACGTAAGTTATAACGCATAAGGGCGATGGAATGGATCCTGCTCTTATGTCCCGAACTTTGACCCATTTCGCCCATCTTCAATAGGGTTCGTCCCCAGGTGGTCTCCTACCACATACTAAAATGTCATTGAAATCGAACCATATTTACGCAAGTTTTGACGCATAGAGCAGTGGAATGCATTCCGCTCCTATGTCCTGGCTTTTGACCCCATTTTCAATAGGGTTCGTCCCCAGGTAGTTTCCTACCACATACTAAAATGTCATTGAAATCGAACCATATTTACGCAAGTTATGACGCATAAGGGCAATGGAATAGAACCCACTCCTGTGTCCTGACCTTTGACCCCATTTCGCCCATTTTCAATAGGGTTACCAGGTGGTCCCCTACCATATACTAAAATTTCATTGAAATCGAACCATATTTATGGAAAGTAAGTCTTGTAAGGCAGTGGAATGCACCCGGCTCCTATGTTGTGACCTTTAACCCCATTTCACCCATTTTCAATATGTTTCGTCCCCAGGAAGTCCCATACTAAAATGTCATTCAAATCGAACCATATTTACGTAAGTTATGACGCATAAGAGCAATGGAATGGATCCCGCTCCTATGTCCTGACCTTTGACCCCATTTCGCCCATATTCAATAAGATTCGTCACCGGGAGGGCCCCTACCACATACTTACATTTCATTGAAATAGAACTATCTTTACTCAAGTTATGATGCATAATGGCAATGGAATGAATCCCGCTCCTATGTCGTGACCTTTGACCCATTTTCGTCCATTTTCAATAGGGTTCGTCCCCAAGTGATCCCCTATCGTATAATAAAATTTCATCGAAATCGAACAATTTTTACGCGAGTTATCGTGCGGACGGACAGATGGACAGACGGACGGACGGACAAAGCTGGAGCTTATACGCTTCTTCAACCTATTGTTGGAAAGCGTAAAAGAGAGGACGAAACGCATGAATCATCGTATTCATAGTTGAAGAATTTATCAAGTCTAAGGTGCGTTTTTTTTCATCCAGAGACGCACTAATAAAAATGTAGCATTCCTGGAGAAAGGGATTTGGCCACTAGCCGCATAATAGGTTCTGCACTATACTATACTACACTAAAGTGTCAAAAGTCATGGGACAGCAGTATGCACATTTTTAACTGGCTCGACCGTCGTATAAAGGCTTCAACACACGCCACGATTGTTATCAGTTGCAAAGTGTAATCTCGCAAGTCAGGTTGAACAACCGCCAGTAGTATTATGGCAAGCCGACGTGAATTATTGGAGTTTGAACGAGGCATGGTAGTGTGAGCCAGACGGATGAGACACTCAATTGCTGAAGTTGTGCGAACATTCAAAATTCCTCGATCCGCGGGGTCACGTGCTTACTGAGAATATCTCACGGAAGGCATTACCACCCACCGTGGACAACGCAGTGGCCGACCACTGGTGCCGAATAACCGTGACAAGTGGCGTCTGACCAGGATTGTCCATGTTGACAGCCTAGCAACATTGGCTTAAATAACATCCACATTCAATGCAGAAAGTACCAGAGACACATCCATCAGGTCAGTGCAGTGTAATGTAGCGTCCATAGTGTATGGGAGAAAATCAAACCAGCAGAGTGCCTTTATTAATCCTACGACATCGAACACAATGCCTCACCTGGGCTTGTGAGCACTGTAATTGGACCATGGAAGATTGGCAACATGTAGCGTGGTCCGATGAGTTACTCTACTAGTTGTTACTAGCCTATGGTAGGGTTCTGGTGTGGCGCAAACTCCATGAGGTCATGTATCTAAGCTCTCAACAAGGCACTGTGCGAGCTGCTGTTGGTTCCACACATGTGTGAAGTGTCTTCACGTAACATGGTTTGAGTCATCTGGTCCTCGTAAACTCGTCATTAACCGATAATCGCTTTGTTGTTCTGCTGAGTGACTTTGTAGCCCTTCATTGACTTAATATACCCCAAAAACAATTGCATTTTCCAGGCGCACAATGCAACTTGTCATAGGACCCAAATTGTGGGAAATTGTTTCGAGAAGCATTCTAGAAAGTTCCGACGGATGGTGTGGCCACCATGTTCTCTCGACATGAACCCAATAGAGCACCTATGGTACGTAGTGGAAAGGTCCATTCGCACCCAATGTCCTGCACCTACAAATACCTGCGAACTGTGGGATGGTATTCAGACGGCATGGCTCAACGTCTCTCCAGAAGTCTTCCGGCTACTTTTGGAATCGATGCCACGTCGCGTTGCTGCACTTTGCCGGGCTAGTGGAGGTCCTAGCCCGGGAAAGTGCATATTACGAAGCATCCCTAGACTTTTGGCACTTCAGTGTATACTGTAGCATGCGTCATACAGGCGTTGGTTGTTAAGGCGTATCCCAACGCTTCGGACCATGTATCCATTCGCCTTTGTTAGTTCTATTTATGCACGGCACAATAGAATCAAACACTACACTACAAATCAAAGATATGAACATCTTAACACAATCCCAGGGAAAGACAGATTTTCTTACTCTTTAGAAACTTTGGAACATAGATTTCCAAATTTAGAGACGAGGTTATCATGAACGCATTGGTGCCTCACCCGAGGGGACACATGCTTCCAGAGATCAAAGCCAAGCCTGTATAGGCATTGCCCCCATGGTTCTTGTTAGCCACAGGAACTTAGTAAGCATTATGTATATTTCCTATGCTCGCTAATAAATAAATACATCGCTCTTTTCCACTTTCAAGAAACACACAGCATCCGAAAAATTGTTTTTCAGCCGCCGCTGTGGAAATGAATCAACAGAACTCCCGACATCCAGCCGAGCGCGTTACATATACGCCACGGAGGCCAACAATCCACGGTGCTATTTGTATTTTTAAGTCAGCTTCTGACATCATAAATCCGTAAGATGGGCTCAGCTACTGAGACGTCTCCATCTGGTGGGCATTAACGGCACTAGCTATATATATATATTATAGCAGTTAAATCCAAAGTGCGAGATCCAAGGAGAAAATACTCCAAATACGTGGCGACAGTTAATAAATAAATACATCGCTCTTTTCCACATTCCAGAAACACAAAGCATCTGAAAAATTGTTTTTCAGCCACCGCTGTGGAAATGAACCAACAGAACTCTCGATATCTAGCCGAGAGTTCTGTTGGTTCATTTCCACAGCGGTGGCTGAAAACAATTTTTCAGATGCTTTGTGTTTCTGGAATGTGGAAAAGAGCGATGTATTTATTTATTAACTGTCGCCACGTATTTGGAGTATTTTCATCCTATGCTCACACTAAATGGAACATCAACAGGCTCTTGGAATTCTCCTTGTGTTGCAAAATCAACCTTTTATCCAAGGTAGACAAACTCAGCTGTGAGCCTAGAACTTAAAGATTCTCTCACTCTCTCTCTACCACGCGTCAGCTGTGAGCCTAGAACTTAAAGATTCTCTGTCTCTCTACCACGCGTCAGCTGTGAGCCTAGAACTTAAAGATTCTCTCTCTCTCTACCACGCGTCATCATGAACGCATCTTCTAATATGTTCTTATCTACGCACATAAAATAATTTTCCGTTTCCTGCACTTTCGACTTCAGCTCAATGGGAGATGATAGCTCAATGGGAGATGATAGCTCTCCGCGCAAGTTACATTAACACTTTAAGTGCCAAAAACCCATAAAACGATTCCATCATCCCAAAGCATCGTCAATTGTCTTACAGACGCAGCAGAAAATAAAATGCCCTTGGTGTGATGGCTTTCTTTTTCTCTCCTTCCTGTAGCATGAGAAGTTTCCGAAATCCGAACATTTCTCGAGGGGATCACTTCACCCAACTGATGGAGATTTCATATTAGGATGACTTCAACCTTCTGATTGCGATTTTATATCAGGCTGACTTCACCCATTTGATACAGATTTACGAGTATATTAGGATGACTTCACCCATCTGATGGAGATTTTATATTAGGATGACTTCATCGATCTTATAAAGATTTTATATTTGGATGACTTCCCCCATCTGATGGAGATTATATATTTAGGATGACTTCACCCACCTGATGGGGATTTTAAGTTAGTATCACTTCACCACCTGACGGGCATTGTACATTAGTATGACTTCACTCATCTGATTGGAATTTCACAATAGGATGACTTCACCCAACTGATGGGGATTTTACATTAGGATGACTTCGCCCATTTGATGCAGATTTTGCGCAGTCACTTACAAATCCCTAAATAGTAAGCAATTTTCTTATTTATCTTAGATTCCTTTCGTCATGTCGCAGATCTAAAAACTTGCTGTACGCCTATAAAGACCGAATAGATGAGATGGAACTCGATGATGTAGCCAGGACACTTTGTGACACAAAGTGTCCTGCCAGCTCCAAACTTGACCGTAGGAACAGTACACTGCTGGCAGTGTACTCGTATGGGGGTGTTTTTCGTGGTATGGTCCCTGTTCATTGGTTATCGTGGACGAACCTGTTAACCAGACCGTCTACCTCGATATTTGGACAATTATGCCCCACCAACTCTGTGGCAATATTATGAAACTGAGCCATCTTGGTACCAGCAGCATAATGCACCTAGCCATAAAGCAAGGACTGTTACGGCGTGGTTTGACGACAATTCCGTATGATGTGCGGACTGGCCAGCACAGAGCCATGATTTTAATCCCATAGAGCACCTATGGAATGAATTAGAGCGCCGTATAAGAAGTTTGGAACTAAGGCCTACTACTAAGCAACAATTAGATGCAGCAGTATGGACTGACTGGAAGCGTATATCAATGGCTATGTTCCAAAACTTAGTCGAAAGCATGTCTCCAAGGGTCAGTGCATGCATTGACGTCAAAGGTGGACCGACACTGTACTAATGTATGTCAATAAATGCTATGTTGTGTTTCTCTTCTACCTGTCCGGTGACTTTTTTCAATATGGTGTATATAAAAACACGTCTGTTGTATGATCACGTCTGTTTTGTAATATTTCAGGTGTTATTATTTACCCTGAAATTCTGGGGCATATTTAGCCGAAATAAAATGAAAGAAAACTGAAAAATTCAGTTTTTAGGCGAATCCCATTGGTAGAGCAAATTGTTTCCGGCATTGTGATGACTTAATGAAACGAAGAAAAAGAATGGTAGACCTAGAAGAGATCTGCGAGGCGTTCAATGTTATGGTGTACTTTAGTTAGAAGAAAAGCCATTTTGGAATTTTCACCGTTAATGATTTGATAAGAATGAAACCATCTGTTAATACTTCGGTGCTGATATTTGCAAACATTTATTTTATATGTTAATCTACTGCGAAACACCTTACGAAACCCTCTTCGTAGCAAAAGGATGTGTTCTTTTTTGACGAGGAAGATTTTAAAGAATTACATACTTTTTCTATGAACGAATGCTGCACAAAGTGTTTATTAAGCTGCTCAGTGGTAGATTGGTGAGATGCGCGGACTTCTGCATAATCGTTCGAGCCCTTGTTCGAGCTTAAGATCAGGTATGTATTGTGGTTTTGATTCGCATTGCTCCCCCGTTTTCTTGAAACGGAAGTTCCTAAGTTAGGGACGGGAGACATCTAATGACTACTCAAAGGAGTCGCTAACCCTAAAGAATGGGTTCCCAGCCTACTTACTACATCCTTGCTTTTGTATTTTCCAAATGAAGTACACATTTACGTGCGAAAAGGTAGGGAAAATAATGATAGAAACGGAATAAATTCTCATCTATTCAATTTCTTAAATTCGATTTAAGAATTCATGTTCTGGGCTTTTAAGCTGTAATTCATAACATAACCATTAAAGAAAATATCTACGATTTTCCCTGGTTGGAAAATGTTAAAATTGAACGGCGACGTTTACAAACATTGCGTGAGTTATTCAGTGCCTGTTAGGGCAGCATACACAAAGAATACACAAGAGGGAAAATATTTTTCAGTGAGCGCAAGTTTCAAGGAGATATGTCTAAGAGGATGTAGCTCAAAATCATATTATTCGGATTTTGCTGTTTCTTAAGTCCTTCACGAGTTCTTACGTGAAACGTCTTAGAAGAGATTAGTTTCCCGTTTTTATCTAAATTAGATGTCTTGGGAAGTAAATTTCAATAGATTTCTTCTAAGTACTTTTGAAAGTTTTAAAACATTTAGCAAATACCAGCTTTTCTCATGGATAAAAGGCACGGGCTCATATTTTTTCGGGATTTTTTTTTGTCGTTAAGTACAGTCTGCAGTTCTCTGAAACAGCTATTCTAGTTGTACGCATTTTCTTGCACGAAATCTGACGGCTTTTTAGAAAATTGCCCTGAATTTATTTTAGTGCTAGAAATACTGTTCTTAGGAATACAGACCTACATGCATTCTTCGAAATTTATCAAATAATCCATAGCTTTATCAAGCAGGTTCCATGGAGAGCTTTCAACAAATAAATCTGTGCGTTATTTTGAAACTGGTAACATAAAATCAATGAAAACAGAATTAAAAACGTGAGTTCTTTATGTTTTGTTTGAACTACTTTCACTCAGATGTTGCTTTCTGCGATTAACGTATGGTTACTTGTCAATTGCATTGGCCTGAGAAGTTGTAAAATCTAAATATTAGCTAAAATTTCGTGACTTCGGCCTTTACGCCAGATGGATATTGTAGTAGCTGCCTGTCAAAAACTATTCTTCAATGTCATACAGTACCTTAGAAAATTTTAGCCCAGCGGATATATTTTTCTAGAAGAGGCACAATTTTATGCGCGTTTTTCACTAGAGCTGAATGCTTGAACTTTTTGAAAATATTATGTTAAACATTTCTAGAATATTGCCCCTATTCAAAATCAAATGATTAAAAAATAATTCATTCCAGTCTGTTTTCATAGAAAAGATGTAGGGGTGAAGTAAACTAGAAACAAGAAAAAGTACAGATGGTCATACCAGCATCAAAACCTGGAATGCCATCTGTTAGTTATGAACCTTGGAATGCATCTTTTAGTCAATGAAAACGGAGCTTAAAACTTGAGTTCCTTATGTTTTGTTCGAATTATTTCACTCAGATGAAGTTTTCTGACATTTACGTCAGGTCACTTGTCAACAGCATTGTCCTTAGACCCAGTGGCGTAACTAGCACAACGTGCGCCCGCAAGATTTACTTCAGCACCCCTAAGCACGTAATTTTTCCAGGATTTCAAGCACGAGGGAGGATGCAATTTTCGCGGAGTGTGTGTGTGTGGTGGTTGGAGTGGGGGTTGATTAGGAAGTCAGTGAGAGTGTTTGCAAAAGTAATGGTGGTATATACAGCCCTGTAGTTTTTAATTTTTAAGTAATATATTTAACAATACGTGTAATTGCTTTGTCCAAAACTAAAATAAATCATTTGAAGAAATCACCCTCTTACACATTGCATATCTGTGGCTGCTGTGAATAAATGTTGACGCCTGTCGTGCACGTAATCCTAGGTAATTGACTGTTTTCCCACATCCTCTACAGGGAATCCCACTGTGGCCTCGTACTTTTCCTGAGCAGCGCAGAGAGAGGGCGATTGGAGAGCGATCGTATTATTAACAAACCATTGCAGAGCAATCGTATTACAAACTGAATTCAAAGAGCCGAACACTTTCAATCTGTAGGACATTCAGTGTTTTAAAAGTGAAACTAGGCATTTATTTAGGCAAAGCTAAATATAATTTAAAGCAAAATATGAATTTTTGGGTTAATTACTGTGCGTGTTCGACTTTTTTCATAAAACTAACTGACAGATGCAGTGCGCCCCTTCGTTACCTGCACCCCCTCGCAGCTGCGGGGGCTGCGGGTGTGGTAGTTACGCCATTTACGCCTTACTGTCGAAACCTATTCTGCAATGTTACAGTATTTCTTAGAAAATTCTAACTCTCAGGAGGTATTGTTGCTGGAAGAAACAGAATCTTACGCGCGTTTTTCACGAGAACTGAATGTTATTATTTTCGATAAAAATTATTACATTAAAAATTTCCAGGAAATTTCCACTGCTCAAAATTAAATGATAAAAAAACAAGGAATTTCCCGGTCTGTTTCATTAAAAAACTGTACGGACGAAATAAGCTATATAAAAAAAAATTAAAATACACAAGTAGACAGATAGTTATGCGAGCAATAACTATTTATTGCTCGCATAACTCATTAGTCATAGCTCATTAGTTATTTACGAAAAAATTTACCTTTGTATTAGAAACTAAAACATTTCTACCCATATCAAATAGAAGTCATTGCTGTTTCCACGTTCATAAATGAGTCACGGAAAAATTCTCATCGGCTGCCACCCGGAATTGAACCCAGTGTCTGCCAGTTACAGCGCCGGACATGTATCCACTGCACCACGGCGGCCTTGAATTCTCTACACTCACATACGATTAACTGCAAAACCACTTGGCAGGTTGCTTCTTGAAGCCCCGCACAATGCTGAGGATTCTTTTTTTTTTTTTTTTTTTTTTTTTTGATTGGAGGTTTAACGACCACCGTAAGCAACTCAATGGGCTATAAGCAGTCGCCCGTCCCTAATTTAGGGTCACTGGTTCCAGGGAAGGGAGAGAGCCAGTGCCGTAAGACAAACACAACATCCATGCCTCCCCGGGATTCGAATCGGACCCCGTTCGGACGAATGATCAGAGGCCATCGCTTAGACCACTGCGTCACCGGGGCGGCCAAACAGAAGTGATCACTCTTTCTACGTTTATAAGTGAGTCATTGTCTTACGGCACTGGCTCTCTCCTTTCCCTGGAACCAGTGACCCTAAATTAGGGACGGGCGACTGCTTATAGCCCATTGATTTGCCCACGGTGGTCGTTAAACCTCCAATCAAAAAAAAAAAAAAAAAAAAAAAGTGAGTCACGGAAAAATTCTCATCGATCGCCACCTGGAATCGAACCCAGGGTCTTCCAGTTACGCATCATGTCATGTAGCTTATTAGGTGCGTAACTGTAAGACCCTGGGTTTGATTCCAGGTGGCGATCGATGAGAATTTTTCCGTGACTCACTTGTAAACGTGGAAAGAGCGATGACTTCTGTTTGATGTTCCTAATCCACGTCAATTCTGTGTATTAATTTCTACCCATGGCAGAACATACCCTGAGAATGCAGTTGCTATAGAGAATAATAAAATAATCACACGTTGTGCCTTCCTGGACCCATTGGCGCCTTATCACTCGGCGTTTTGTCTGTTCTCTCTCTAACTCTATGTACTTGTTTTAATATCGCTTCTATAGTTTTCCGACTGTATCCCGCTTGTAACAAGCACTTATTCAAGTTTTTTTTAACTGGTAAGATCCATAATACTATCCTCCTCTAATATGAAAATAAAGTAACATAAAAAACATTCCCTCCCATTTGAGTAAAGAACACACACGAATATGAACAACTTTGAATTAGGAACTAATAATATACTTCATTTGTACTAGAAACTAATGCAAAATAAGAGAGAAAGCAATTGAATTTATAATACCGATTTGTCTTTGGTTAAGTAAATGCATTTGAGTAGGAGCTTTATTTTTTCAATCATTTAGCAGGGGAAAGTAATTATGGTTCAGTACATCCGAAAACGTACAATGATCTTTTTCTAGAATCAAAATCATGTGCAAAGCACACAAATGTCTCGTGGTTCTCGTAATTTAAAAGTGTTAAATAGGTTCAGAAGAATATTTATGCAAAATAATGGAGCGAAGCTTTATTCGTTAGCTCAAATTCCGTACCAGGTAATTACCCATGTAACCTGAAACTGCCATTTTAACATCAGATCCAAGAATGAATTCCGAATAGCAAACATCATACATACCCATTCACGCCAAACGAAGATGATACCATAACTATAACCTCTGCCTCGGGAAGCGCTCCAAGTCCTTCTGCCTCAAATGAAACAGAGGCAACTCGCACTCCATAAGCCCTTGTGGAATCATTTCATTTGTTCTATCTGAATGAAGAACTAAAAAGAGGCTGCTTGAGTTTGAAACTACACGCTCAGTAACGTGGCGTGTGAAAGGCAATTACTACATAACTGTCTAACAGTACGGCCATTAAGAAATAGAGCAACTTTCCAATAGCCACTTAACCTCCTCTTTTGCGAAACAAAGTTAAAATGTGAGCATGCTCAAACATGGAACAAATTTGCCTGGATAATGATTTTAACTTTTCCCCTTTCAATCGACTTTACAACAAAGTTTGCAGGACATAGAATAAATGTCTTAATTTCAAAGTACTTGTAATAAGATGCACAACTCATGCAAAATTTTAATGCGTTAAAATGATTGTGTGCTGTTCTACAGCTTTGCTTCAGTACATTGGTATGCCTAAAAGTCGTTGAATTTTGAATTCACATTCTTTTCACATAACATATGAACGTCAGTATGTTATCTCTCGGAAAGGTACACTGGGGTAATGGAAAGTCCCAGTGTTTTTTCGTTTTCAGAGTTTAATCCTTTCCTCTTTAATATCTGCGGCTCTCGTCCCTGATATAGGGACACTCTTTCTGAACTAAAAACAGAACAGCGTCGAAAGGAGAGTTTCGTTCCGGAAATTGAACACAATACCCTAGACACTCTATCATCGATGTGTTTGAAAGTCTGTAAACGTGTACAATCTAGGCAAATTCGTTCGTACTAAACACCGAGTGATCACTGAATTATGGCAACCTCTATCAAAAGTGTATTTCTCACAGGGAGCGATTAGTCGTCCGACGTAGCGTACGTAAGTTGTGAGTTGTAAAATTGGGAGCGTGATGTGTAAATGGAAGGATTTCTCGTACTTTGGGATAGGACAGATTGAGGGAGCTCTGGCAGCAGGTACCTCGATTTTCCAAACGGCAGAACTGGTGGGTTGTTACCGAGCCACCGTAGTTAAAGTGTATCAAGACTGGCGTTAAAAATGGTCGAACAACGACCCGGAGTCAAAACTTCACAAGACAGTTAAAGGTTGATCTGAGGGGTGAGCACCGGGTCCGACGACTCGCACAGGCCAACAGACGCAACACTGTTCAACAGTTGACTACAAAAATACAACGCAGGTCGACGTGAAACAGTATCTGCCGTGACCATGCGCTGCATGCTCGCAAGTGTGCAGCTGAAGACCACGATGACGTTCTCACCTAAACACGGTTCATCGGCGCAAAAGACTAGCCTGGTGCAAAGTTCATGCACGTTGGACGACGGACGACTGGGAAAATGTGTGCTCGTCTGACGAGTTGCGTTGGTTTCTCCACTCCGTGGATGGTTGGTTGGTTGGTTGGTTAGTGGATTTTAGTGGCGCAAGGGCCAGGTTTGGCCAAAGAGCGCCAGACAAAGAACGATCAGTCACAGATTTTGAAAAGCGTGGAAAATGAGTAAGAGCAGACAGGCTTGGGAAAAGTTGAAAAAGAGTATGATGAAAGCAGGGAAGACAAGGTAGTTAATCAGATTTATAAAAAAAATTACTAACGGAGAAGGACGAACAGTCACTCTCCTCCCCCCACACTCCTCTGCAACGCTGGCAGAGGGCGGGGACGAACTGTCACTCTCCTCCCCCCATGTTCCTCTGCAATGCTGGTTGAGGCTGGGGACGAACTGTCACTCTCCTCCCCTATGTTCCTCTATAATGTTGGGTGAGGGTGGGGACCTCGCTGAGGCCGAGACAGTTTCAATGTTGGTCACGCGGACCGCGACAGTTGGATGGACACTGCACACCTTTGCGGATTGAGGGCCGGGTCTTCTGCACGTGCAGGCTGTCTGCGGGGAACCGGAAGAGGTGGGCGTCTTCAAAAGAGAAGGCGCAGACCCAGCTGGTCGAATAAGCTGGAGCTCGGTGAAATCCACCTGTGTGGCTTGTTCAACTGTAGATCGCCTGGCAAGTGCGGCGAGAGCTACAGGGCGCGGAACAAAGGGCTGCACGGGTTGTGGCAGAGACTGAACTACCGCGGCAAAAGTACGCTGTCGGGTGGTGGGTATACCCAACTTGGCCTTGGCAGCAGGGTACGAGAGGCCTTCCAGGGTCTTGAGACGCTGGATCGCCATCTCGTCCTTCCATTTCATACAAGTGCGGGAGTAAGCTGCATGGGCCTCACCACAGTTAACACAGGAGGCCGCAGAAGTGCAACCTTCCCCGTCATGTTCACTGGAGCCACAATTTGCGCAACGAGCGGAACTCTTACAAAAACGTTGGGAATGCCCGTACCTCTGGCACCTGAAACAGCGCAGAGGACTGGGAATGTACGGGCGAACGCCACAGACCAAGTAGCCAGCCTTGATTTCGGTCGGAACTTTCGGGGAGTTAAAAGTCAAGATCACATTTTTAGACTTAATGAAAGAACCATCACGCCGGAACATCATACGACGTGCAGCAATAACACCTTGGTCTGCAAGTTCAGTCACTAATTCTTCTTCACTGCATGGCAAGAGATCAAACTCCGAAATAACACCCCGAGAGGTGTTAAGAAACGGGTGAGGTGTCACTTTGACAGGAATGCCTTGAAGACTAGAGAGGCGCAGAAAAGCGTTACTCTGAGAAACACTGCAAGTTTGAACAAGCAGGTCCCCAGAGCGAAGCTTCCTCACAGACTTCAAGGGGCCAACCGCAGCGTCCAAAGCTTTAGAAATGAAAAAGGGAGATCTGGTGGACAGTCTCTCATTCGGATCGATGGATTCTACAAGTAAGTGTGTAGCGTGCGTAGTCACAGCAATCGAGGGGAGACGACGCTTCGGAGCGACTGGTACAGCTGCCGAAGAAGAGGTTCCACATTCTTGGTCCAGGTCAAGGTCTAAAGACCGTTTAAGGGTATGAGACTTGGTAGGTTGAGAAGACGAAGGAGAGTCGTTTGCAACTATCATTTTCTCAGGTGACTTAAAGTTGGAGTTTTTCTTTTTGTTTTTGCCCATGGAAAAAAGGAGGAAGATTCGTCTGCAAACTACTCCACCCACAACCGAGCCCTACAAGGGAGAACTGGAGGTCCGCAAGCCAAGAAAATGACGCTAGACACAGTTCTGGAGCTTATACGTTGCAGATATAGTCCATTGGCTGTGATCACACGCACTCGGCGGACACTTCGGCCTCCTGGTACCGTCATGCCAACGCCTTTGGCATGATCCCACAGCCCCCGGGCTCACCCTGCCGTGCCATACGACAAAAAAGCCGCTAAAGCCCTGTACACAACTTGGTACAAGACTTCTGACTAGAGGTGGGTTAGTCTCTAGCCTCCCGTTTACAGCGAAGCCGGGGTCGAAGAGGAGTGTTGGTACACAGGAGGCACTTAACCGGTCTCCTGCGACCTCAGCCGCCAGACATCCCATTTCCGCCTCACGGGTCTCCGCACGCGGCAAACATGCAGGTAGGTCTAGCACCCAAACCAGCGAAAAGGAAAAAAAGAAATCTAAAGAAGACAAATCCTGGCAGGGAACCTAAACGGAATCTCAGCAACCTACGAACTGAGCGGTTAAAATAAATCAGTTAGTGGTGGAGGGCAACAAAACCACAAGACCGGGGTGTTAGTACATAACGTGGTAGCGATTAGGTAGAGAATACCACACAGGCAACTAGTCAGTGGAGAAAATAAATAAAAAACGAAAAAGCGAGACACAAGACCAGCTCGGGATCGTGGGGCCGCGACTCCCCAACAGCTGGATGAACAGCCGTCCCTGCAAACACCAACAGCACCAAAATAAGAAAAAACAAGCTGTGGCATGACATCAGATGTTGACCAGTCACAAGGTCAGCTCGGGCCGTGGGGGCGCCGCTCCCCAAATAACTGGAAAACCAGTTATCCCCGTGCGGGGACTCCGTGGATGATCATGTACGTCTTTGGCCCAAACAACATGAAGCACTCGATCTATCCTGCATGGTCTCCTTAGTGCAAGACGGTGCTGGCTGTTGTATGGTGTGTGGCATATTTACCTGGCAGGAACTTGGACCACTGATGCATTTGAAACAACGTATGCTGGTTCCCACTACCGTGGATTGCTTGTTAACGCTGCACAACCAGCAGTGTTGCAATTTTCCTCAAGTGGCGACGGTGCCTCCCACAAGATGATATAAGCCACAGGTACAATGTTGTGCAGGAATGGATTCAGACTCCCAGCATGTCGATCGGTCTCGGAAATCCCGATATTAGTTCCATAGAACACTTGTGGGGCACTATGAAACTACATATCAGTCGTGTGGATACACTAATCACCTCCATACCTGCATTGCAGGAGGCGTTGCACGCAGCATGTGTGTGTGTGTGTGTTTGCGTGTGGTTAGCTATACCTCCCATACCTCCCAACTGCTTCCGGCGCCCTCTTGAATCGATGCCACGTCAGATAGCTGCTGTATTGAGTGCGGAAGGAGGATCTAAGCAGGTGGTCATACTGACGTGATAACGCGGTGTATATGGGTAGAAAAGAGCAAACGTAGAACATATTTTCATCAGGGTATGGCAAGGCATACGTGGATGCAAATGTAATTAAGATATTTAGATATTTCTAAACATCGTCAGAAAGATGAAAACAACGTTTCTTTCGGCTTACGTATACTTTGTAGCATACACAACAGTTCATAAAGAAGCAACTACACACTATATTGACAAAAGTCACCGGAAACCCCTTCAAAAGCAATTGAACAGATCCGCTGTGTTGCTAAGATGCGTGGTACAGCTGCAAACGGTATCAAAACAAGCCAGCATCTGACCGAGATCGTATCGGACTGTGAGGTTGGGTGAAAATGTCGCGGCGGGAGAAAGCTGACTTTGAGATAGGAACTATTGTTGGGTGTTGTATTAGTGAGTTGTCCATAAGAGAACCGAGAGCCGTTTAAACATACCCAGGTCAACTGTTTTGGATGAACTGAAGAAGTGGAAGACACATGGCGTGCCTGAAGCAGCAAAACGTACCGGCAGACTAAAGAAAATCAGCGATAGAGGACGTCGAAGCCTGAGGAGAGTTGTTGCAGCTAATCGACGGAGTTCTGTACAAGACCTCAATGTACAGGTGAGTAAAAATGCTGGAACCTCGGTATGTACACGTACCATTTTCAGAGAACTTCATTCCATGGGTTACCATGGTCTTGCGACTGCACATAAGCCTTTCCTCTCTACTCGGAATGCTATTCGTCGTTTAGTATGGTGTAAAGAACATTTATCATGGACTGTAGATCCATGAAAACTGGTCCTCTGGACTGATGAATTCAGATACACGATCCATCAGTCTGATGGTTTTGTGTCGGTATCAGGGCAGCCGGGAGAACGCTATTTACCACAGTGTACTGTTCCTACAGTCAAGTTTGGAGCTGGCAGTGTACTCGTGTGGGAGTGTTTTACATGGTATGGTCCCGTCCCATTGGTTATCGTGGACTAACCTGTTAACCAGCACGTCTAGCTTGATATTCTGGACAATTATGCCCTACCAACTCTGTGGCAATACTATGGAACCGAGCCTTGTTGGTACCAGCAGAATAATGCACCGAGTCATAAAGCAAGGACTGCTACGGCGTGGTTTGACGATAATTCGGTATTACGTACGGACTGGCCAGCACCGAGCACTGATCTTAATCCCATAGAGCACCTTTAGTATGAATTAGAGCGCCGCATAAGAAGCCTGGAAACATGGCCTACTACCAAACAACAGTTAGCTGCAGCATTTTGTACTGAATGGAAGCGCATACCTATCGCTGTGTTCCAAAATCTTTTCTAAAGCATGTCTCGAAGGGTCAGTGCATGTATTAAGGCCAAAGGTGGACCGACACCGTACTAATATATGTCAATAAATGCTATGTTGTGTTTCTCTTCTAGGTGTGCTGTGACTTTTGTCAGTATAGTATATATCCACCCTTAGCTGAAAATATACATTAAAATGCAAACGCAGCTAGCATCGTGACATGCAAGATCAAGGAACACAATATGTGAGTACTTGCATTCTTCGCAAAAGTACACACACAGACACAGATGAACTAGAGTCCATTTTTCTCAGGTTCTTGCTGATATTACACGAGTTAATTTGACAATATAGACCTAAAGGGGTGAAAAGGGTACGGTCCTACTTTTTGCAGTGGAGGAATTCTGTTTTGGATACTAAAACGTTGATAAAAAATGTAATTCAAGATCCTTTTATACCAGCTTTAGTGTGACAGCGTATGAAGAAAGTCATCAAAGTTAAATGCTAAACGTATCGAGGGTATTGAAATATTTGAATTTCCTTTTGATAAAATACTTCTAGTGATGAAAGAAGTGATATGTGTGAAACTCAAGGGAACAGAAATTTTAGGTAATTTTATTCGTTTTAGCAGTCGCTGTTTTGGGCAGAACATTTTACTCTTTGAATCTTCATTTCATATTCCCGATTTTCATTTCCAGTTTGACAATCTTCTGTGTCATTGCCCGAGCAAAGGTTTATTCAAAATGACTCATCCGATTTTAAATGACTATATTTTCTGCATTCACAATACATAATGAGTAATGGATACACCAATCAAAAGAAAAACTGTCGGAGTTTTGTCTCTCACCTTACAAGTGCTCTACGTGACTTTCTTTAGTTACACGAGCAACGTTGAGACGATAGTCCGTTTCCTCGTATATTGGCTCCAACGTGTCTGCTGTCACTTACTCTAACGCAGTAGCGTTTCTTGAGCTCATTCAGGGTAGTAGGGAACGGTAGTACGTACACAGTATCCTTAACGTACCCTTAGAAGAGCTCACATGGCGTAAGAACCGGTGAACCAGAAGGTCAGCTGTAAAGAGCCAGGTCATAGGGTCCACTGCGATCAATCGATCGGACGGGATAGCACTTCGTTGAGGAAACCGCGAACAACGCAATGGCAGTAAGGCAGCGCCCTGTATTGCTGGAAAATGCATTCTCTGGGAACTTCGCTCATTTGTAAAAATAGCCAACGCTGTAGTATATACAAATTGGAGTTATCAGTCACTGTGTTTTCCATGAAAAAGAAAAAGCCATAGACCTTTGCTCGGGCAATGGACCAGAAGACGTTAACTTTAGATAAGTCATGCTCGATCATTTAATATGGGTTTTCTATGCCCCATACGTGAATGTTATGACGGTTGACCTTGTCACTTAAATGAAATGTTGCTTCATCGCTGAACACCAGGCGGGGGGCAAAATCGTTGTCCTCCATAGTAGAGGTGGGTTTAACATTGATTCTCCTGTCACAGTGACAGCCGTGACAGTTCCATGGAAGTAACGGTGACTTTAAACAGTGCAAAAATCAAAGTTTAGTTTACGACAGAGATGACAGAGATGTAACGGGATGGCGATTTACCGTCTTACCAGTATCAGTAATAAAATCCCTTTTACGATGGGGGTGACCGAGCAGTAATGGAACGGCGAGTGGAACCTTTGTAAGAAAGCTTTTTCTTACAAATATCCCACGAAGCAAAATTTCCATCAACTACGGTGAATTCCACATTTCGCTGGTTTTTGTACGCTTGGAATCAGACATTCTATTATGTTGAATGCTGAATAGCCCTAAGCCGCCCCGGTGGCGCAGTGGTCTAAGCGATGGCCTCTGATCATTCGTCTGAAAGGGGTCCGGGTTCGAATCCCGATCAGGCATGGATGTTGTGTCTGTCTTACGGCACTGGCTCTCTCCCTTCCCTGGAACCAGTGGCTCTAAATTAGGGACGGGCGACTGCTTATAGCCCATTGAGTTGCTCACGGTGGTCGTTAAACCTCCAATCAAAAGAAAAACAAAAGAATAGTACTAACACTTTATTATCCTTCATGTCCATTCTTAAACTCAGCTCGTGAATAGAGGAGGACGAAAAACCGGTTTCTTCTGAAGAAAGCTGGCATCACTAGCGACCTCTGTGATGTTTCAACAGAAATGACATGGTAACTTTGGACTCCAAGCATTGCTTGGATACGGGTAACGGTGACATTCTTATCACTGACTTTGGAACTGTTACTTTTTTGTCACTGGTCATAACGGGGACAGTGATTTTTCAGTAACTGTGGCAAAGTACCAGTTACGTGATTTCCAACCCATCTCTACTCCATAGCATCCCACATGAGTTGACAAATGTTCCTTCGCTTTAACCTGTGTCCTGGCCTTGAGCTGCAACAGCTGCAGCCTGTATGGCTTCATAATCAAGCGTCGTCTGAAAAAACACGCCAAACAGTCGTCTGAGAAATTCCCAGTTCTCGACTGGCGCAGTTGGTGGACATCCTTGGGCTACGTAGGAAACTTTCTATGGTTCTTTGCTCATGATCCCCGGACACGCGCGGTCATCCTGTGTTCTAGCCTTTACACAAACATCCTGTTTTCTCGAACTACTGATAACACCGACGGATACTCTGTGCAATCGGAGGATCATTTCGATAACGTTTACGAAACTCATTGTGACTTACACCTCGAAATCCGCAGCACTCAAAAAGTCTGCTGCACGGTCCCCATTTCCACACAGACTGCTTGTGGTGAAGCCACAACAACAGTGGAGACCTCTCGCGGTGACCTACTAAACCTCGGAGATTTCCTCTTTCATTTGGTGTCTGCCAAAGCAATAACACAGTCGATAGGTATGGAAGTATGCACTTTTGAAATCAGATGAACGATTTTGATTATAGCCGTGCATGCGGGGATCATCACAAATGTTCTGTACACTGTCCAGTTTTAAGAAAAGTACGAAATAACGGAGAAAAAGTACTTTATTGTCGTCTCCCCTCCACCGCTAATGACAGCGTGCCAGCGGTGAGGTAGGTCCTGGATGCCCCATAGTGCGCCATCGTTGTTCAGCTGTCGTATTACTCAGGTGATGCCCGGTGTCAGTTTTTCCAGCGATTCGTAGCGGATGCCACGGTGCGAATTTTTTAACTTTGGGAAAAGATGAAAGTCGGGTGGACTGAGATCAGGGCTGTATGGTGGGTGGGATAAAGTTTGCCAACCATATTTCGTCAAAGGTCCCCGTACCGACGCTGTACCATGACACGATGCATTGTCATGCAGTAAGATCACTCCCACTTCCAACAAGTTGGCGTGATTTTGACGAAATTTCGGTCTCAACTTTGTCCTTAGAAAGAACGTGTGCTTTGATCAAGAGTTCCTTCCCCACAAACTTCTAGAAAGGCAGTGTGGATCTGTTTCGGAGTTTTTCCCCGCAGAGTTTCCATTTTCACGTACGAGCGCTGGTCTAACGCCGTGACTCGACCTGAGGAGCTGCATGCTTCCATTTCCAAACTTTCCCACGTCCACACAGCAAATGATAGTGCGTCGTTCTGACACCAATGCGTTGCTGAGAGTGGCTTCATTTTCAAGGGGATTGTACTACAGTGAAGAGGACGATGGATTAGAGCCAAATTTGTGTCATTTTTACGAAACTAAACTAACTTATCCGTTTAAAAACAGATATTATGCCAAACTTTTGTTAATATTGACGTATGGCTTTTGCAAGACTAACACTATAGAACAAACTGATTACTAGAAAGTTACAATTTAAATATGAATACCATCATAAACAAATAAAGAGTGATTAAATACAAAGCGTGTTCTGAATTTGAAGCCACGTGGTGTATTGGTTGGGCACGTGGCAGTTTGGAGGGAAAAGACATAATTAAGGCATTGAACACAAATTTTGACAACTCGGGGAGAGGTCGAAAATTTCAGATTATCTCTGAAATGTTAAACGAAACCCTGGAAATCCTCACGTCAGAGCTAGTGATGATTTACAGGGTTTCTTGGAAGGCTGTAAGTTTTGGATTGGAGCAGAGAACTGATTTTTCAATGCCCTCCCGCATAGGAAATGCGAACTTGAAACACACTTTTCTGTAGACAGCTGCAGATGTTCTACCTTCCTTAGTGTTTCTTCTGTGTTCGCTTATTCTGGCCCTGAATGAGCGCTACGCCATTCCTATGTAATATCGAATACCATCATGGTATAAGATCGGTATTATATAAACACCAATAAACGGATAGTTAGTTTTATATACATGGTATTATCAAAAATATTCGGAAACCACAATGCTTGGGACAAATGTTTTTATTATTGTAATTAATAGTTAGTCCTTCCACCATTTGCTTGTATGAGAGCCGTAACATGTCGAGACATACTACCCAATTTCCTGAAGGTATCGCCAGGAATGTCTCGCCATTCGTCTTGCAAAGCTGCTTCTAGAATAGGTAGGAAAAACGGTCGTCGTGGTCGATTTCGTATCCGTCGCCCCAGTTCATCCTACAGGTGTTTTAGGAAATTAAAATCAAGATTATCAGCTGGTCAGGATTAAGATCAGACCCTGACATTTTCAAGAAAACAGCTCTTTAAACGCCGTGAAGTGTTGCAGGGAGATCGATCGTGTCGGAGGAGACAACGATCATTTCCATAATACTACCACATTGTTGGTAGGGCAGAATTATCCAGGACGTCAAAATACACTTCAGAGTTCATGGTTTCTGCTATAATAACCAATGGGCTGAAGTCCGTCCACGCAAAACTGCTCCATTCCAGGATGGAGCCCCCGCCTAACTTAACACTTGAAAGAACACAGCCCAAGGAAAATCGTTCGCCGGGGTGTCACCAAATCTTAACACGCCCATCAAATTGAAAGAGTGAAAGGCGTGACTTATCATTCCAAAGATCAGTTCTACAGTCGCCCACAGGCCAGGAACGACGGGACGGCGATTCCCAATCTCTGTGTGGTTTGTGTGCCTCTGCTCTGCCATAACCCACACTGAGCAACTTTCTGCAGACAGTTTAGGTACTAATCGAGCCACTGCAAGCGTTTCGTGCTTCAGCAGCGATGGAAACGGCAGAGGAAGAAAAAGTTTCTTAACATTTCTTCTCATGGAACCTTTGTCACTTTCCGTCAGTTTCTGCGGCTTCATGAAGGTGAAGTTGCACCGTTCTTCTTCCATCTCTTCACGACACCACTTGAAGTCGATTTTGGTACTTTTAGTTTCATATGGAAACGTTAATGAAATAACGTTCTATCTCCAGTCCACCTTTGAACTTTGAAAGTTGACGTCCATGCTGCACATCCGCTTCACAGTTACTGATGACACGACAGAACACGCCAGCTTTATATACGTATCTGCACTCACAACGCATCTTCCTACACAACCATTCTTTGCACTTATGTACACTGGTGTGCAAAGATTAAGGACGAAGAGGAGAAATAAGCATAACAGCGGAACGAGCAGGCAGAACGGACCGAAAGATCACTCAGGAGATAGACTAGGGTCCGGTACGGTAGGGCATGCGCATATATGCAGCATGACGGGTGATAGTGTAGGGGGGGGTGTCGAAAGGGTATAAAGCACACGGGCGGCGTACACTCAGCAATTCGGTGAAAGCTATTGCACGGTGTACATCGGTTTGAACGACATCGAGTTGCTGCCACCTTGTGATATGGCCAACAGGCAATCCAGTAGACGACATCTGGATGACTTTACCCGAGGTCGCGTCATTGACAAGTTGGAAGAAGGTCGAAGAGTGGCCGAGGAGTTCAGGATCGCTCACAGCATCGTTTCACGAGCTTGGAGAGCATTTCAAACGACAGGAACAGCTATCCGAGAGTTTAGCAGTGGTCGTCCACGAGCAACCACAGCGGCGGGCGACCGGTATATTGTTCTACAGGCGAGAAGAAACAGACGACAGACAGCAGGAGAAATCGAAAGGTATATGCAACAGACAACTGGACGTCTGTTATCGCGTTTTACCGTGGACAGGAGGCTGCACAAAGGTGGTCTATTTGCACGACGACCAGTATGGTGTGTGCCATTGACGCCTGCTCATCGGAGACGGAGATTTCTCTGGTTCCAGGAACACAATAACTAGGCACATCAGCAATGTGGTCCGGTTGTCTTTACGGATGAGAGCCGATTTAGTCTGACGAGCGATTCTGGACGTATACACATCTAGAGAGAGCAGGGAACACGCAATCAAACCTCCAACATCATCGAAAGGGACCAGTTTGGAAGTGGAGGAGTTCTCGTTTGGGGAGGTATCATGCTTGGTAGCCGTACTGACCTCCACATCTTCCAAGGAGGTTCAGTCACTGGTGTCCGCTATTGTACCGAGGTTCTCCTGCCTCACGTGCGTCTGTTTAGAGGTGTTGTGGGTCCTGAGTTCCTCTTCATGGACGAAAACGTACACCTCATCGTAGAGTGGCTGTCGCAGAGTTGTTGGAGAGGGAAAATATTCGACGCATGGATTGGCCTGCAAGGTCCCCGGTCCTGAATCAAATCGAACACGGGTGGGACCTTTTTGGGAGATGCATGGCAGCACGTCACCAGCCAACGATTCCGCAGCTGCGACTGGCGCTACAAGAGGAATGGGCCGCGATTCCTCAACAGCTCCTTGACAACCTCGTCCTCAGCATGGACAGACGTTGTAAATCCTGCAACGCAGTCAGGGGTGATCATATCTCCTACTAAAGAACAGATTTTTTGGCAGCCGCCTGTCACATGGACGTTTCTGTCCAGTTGTGCACGAAACTGCCTTTTCAATAAAGTGCCTTTGTATCCTTTGGATTTCTTGTTTGGACGGTTTTGCTCACTTGTCCCATTTTCGTACATCTTGGGGATCTGATAGTATGGTTTGAGTCTATGTGGAGCTCTTCTGCACGACGTTACATTCGAAATACCGTCTCGTCCTTAATTTTTGCACGCCAGTGTAAATATTTGGTAGTGTCCGAATGCTTTTGATAATATAGTGTACTTGGTGTATGAACAGTTCTGTTACTTTCTTATATGGGTGTAAACTTGGACATTGGACATGGGAATCAGCTCACAACATTAATACAGCGTTCAGGTGAGGCGTCGTTAGTGTACCCAAGACAAAACTCTGGTTAACTAAATTCTGGTCCGGCGATAGATGGACCGGAAATAACGGAATCTGGAAAAATTCCAGATTGTGTGTCATCTTAAAAGCACCTTTTAAGGATCTCTCTAGGAATGTCTTTACAACCTCCCCTAAATATACGGTGATTGTTTCCCATGTATTAGCCCTAGTAATTTGCAAATGTATATCTGCAAAATGCAATCAATTTCACTCAAGTTACGATGTTGATTGCATGATTCAAGGAGTTACCATCTATTTTCCTAGAATGGGTTCAAATACTGTACTGATAAAGCTAGTCTTGTGGACATTAAACATGCTGTATCCAAACAAAGGCGTTTGAAGAAAGATAGAACTGATAGACGCCGCCATCTGATACTACATACACCGCATCACAAAAACCACCAAATTGTAAGCTCAAGCTCGGGTGTCATGTGATTCCGGATAATCTAGCCACGATCCAAATTAACATCTTTGTTTGTGTTTTTCGTTCTAAAGGTAGAAATCGACTTTTGCAGCAAAAACGCACAAAATAACAAATTAATCAGCATCGAGCAAAATTTAACGTTCATCCCTTCCAAACAGTGTAATTTTATTTATTTATTTTTAATTTACACGATAGTTACAGGTATCTGCTAAGAATCTGTAAGTATTAATTTAGAATTCTGCGCTATATAAACAATCTGAGAAAACATATGATAAATCCCATTACTGTAAATGTATAGTTGATGGTAAGGGTGCATGTGATACTTACTGATTTATTCACATTTTCCTGAAAATAGGAAGAGTGGAACGGAAGTTCTGTATGCGAAGCTATTTATCTGTATTTAAAATGTCCTCTTTTCTGCACCCGGAGAAGTAGATTTGAAGGCTGTAAAGTTCCACAAAAGACATAAAATACGGCTTGGAACCTATAAAATGCGGCAGTAAAGTAAAATATATGGAGCTATCGCTATTTTAGGTCGGAATAAATCTATACTTTTTACCTCAGTTTAAGAATCGAATTTGGCATATGATCGAATGCCGTTTAAAAGATAAGAAATGCTTCGAAAGAAACGGAAACAAACCTTTCAACCATTTTATCAGCGGAACGAAAAAGGTACAGGTCGTTAATCTCAACGGAATATGGATTTCCAAGCAAATGCCCGCATAATTTGGATTTGAAATCCCATTTCCTTTAAGCATACTGCTGTTTAAAGGAAATGGGATTCCGTCTTTCCTTGTGTTAAACTTCTTTTCACGACAGACACGCAGGAAAGACTTGCAGAACATTTTTACGATTTTCGTACAACCGGAATTCCACGTTAACTTTTCAATCTGTCATTTACTTTAGCACGACTCTTCGAAAAGTCTTACTTGCTCTCACTCCCTGAACTTCAAGCAGAAAATTTTACGTGGTTAGGTGATCTCTTATTCATGAGGCTTTAGCAACCGTACCGACGTCGCAAAATTTTTTCATAGTCTGTAATATTATGTGTATGAGAAACACACAAAAAGCTTACTAAACATTTTAATAAAAAAACTGTAGTGAATAACAGCTCGGAAAGAAATTTGCTGAAAGGACTGAAATTAAGAATATATTACTCCTGCGGCAGTTGGAGGGGTTGGGGTCCTGTAGGTATATTGAGGCGCAAGGAATTTGTTTTCTCCGATGCGCTTTCCACCCCTTAGTGGTGGGAAAAAAATTGGTCACATAGTCTGACTTGTGGTCATTTTCGAAAAATTGCCGCCATCTTGAACTTCTATGAATATTATTATGTTTTGAGTAAATAATCATAAAGGAAGGATATATAGAGAAGACACTGGCTGTATAAAGCTGAAACTCATGAGGTCATGAAGTCGACTGCAGCGCACCAGCGACCCAAAACAGAACTACAGTTGATTGACAGCTGGTTTCCCAGGGAACACCCAAGAACCACGTGATTTTTGTCCGAACGAATGTTTTTACTTTGACTTTTGACTTTGGCTTGCTATCCGGCAGTGTTTAAGACGAATACACGCAATACATTATTAATTTTAAGATTATTTTTGGTTTTCAAGTCCTTTAGCGTTCTAATAAGTGGTATTATTTTGCTTATTACTTACTGATCGTATACGTTTCCTTACAGAATTCATAACGTTTGGGTTTTTACGTGTTTGTTGTTCATCTGATCATCTCCGAGCGCTGGGTTGCCGTAGCAACTATTGCCGACGTCATGGGGTCACGTCACATTTTGCTTCTGTTTTAGGTCCGTGGGGGCGCCACTTTCTATGTGAGGAATTTCCATGGGCTCCTATGTCTGTTTCCACTCTACAGATCCTTCCTTTATGTAAATAATGTAACATAGAGGAGTGATACATGGTTTTATATGTTTTCAGGTGTGTTAAATTCGAAAATGACATAAAACATGAACTGGGATCAGCAGAATTTCATATTCTGCACAAAATATGTGTAAAACATGCAATTTATCGCAATAACTTACAATAATGCTTTGTTACAGATCCAAACCGGGTCATTTATAAGGTTTTGAAATACAGACTGTGGAATTGGGACGTTCACTTGTGAATAAAAAAGGAAAAGAAGATTATGTTTGTTTGATATGTAAATTAGGGGCAACAGAAACATATGGGAACAGTCTGTGGTCGAGATTAACTCAAAGAAACTAGTGCTGCTTTGAACGATGGATTGGTTATAACTGATAATGAATCAAGGACTAATTTTATTTACCATAAAGTGCTATGGGCTTTAGATCTTAAATTCAAAATGAACCCTGAAAATGAAATGACGAAGAAAAGCTACACCTGCCTCTGAAAGACACTGACAACGAGAGTGAAAACGTTAAATAAAAGTAAAAACTGTAAAACAAGAACACGGACTCCATGAAGTAGAACCAAAATAATGATGTCTGCACGTTTAATTTGCAATCAATAGAAATGCCGGAGGGAGACACAATTGTTTCGAACTTATGAACATAAAAGAACAGAAGATCTTCTGGATGTAACCAGATTTTTTGAAAAATGACGTATTTGACAGAACAAGTACCGTCGATGACACACTGAGTGTATATGCTGCTGACATAATGTAGCATAATAGTTAGATGAAAGCATACAAAAAAGTATGAAACATCTCAAAGACACAGTGAGTTTTGAGAATGAGAGAAATTACATTAAAAAAAACACGAAAATACGACATATTGTTTCAAGTTGTCTACTTCCAGATTCATAACGGGTTGAGAATAATACATTTGCACATTGCTAATGCTCAAGCTGTAAACAATTTAAGTAGGATAAAAACACTCAGCACAACGTTAAGTCGCCAAAGTCTCTATTGTAGTCAAGCTAATGTCCTACGTCAAGACGAAGTGTTAGCTAATAGAACTATTATTAATAGAGCTGAAGGCCACCCTGCCCTAATAAAACCTGGGATTCCTGCTCGTTGTGCTGTTGACAATTTTAATAAAAGACAATTAATTAAAAACTAAGTTGTTCCAAGTTCCGTGCGAACGGTTCTCCTGGTCATCAAGTTTCGTGATCGCAATGTAGTAGTGTGGAGTTTCTGGTGCTGGTATCCCACTTGTGGTTGGGGTTGAATGGATTGCTGTGGCAATCTACCTCTCCCAAATGGTTCTGTAATTCCTGGTATGGCTATTTGGCGGTACAGGATTGAAATTTTATAAGTAGCTTACGGTCCTTCTGCTCTCAACATTCTAGCAATTTTTTAAAAACAATTTGCTTGTTTAGTTGCTATTACTAGATGTTGCTTGTAAAACGCGCCTGGTTGTTTTTCTCTTAATTCTGTTGTAGTCGTAGTTAGTGTCGTCCTAGAAAGAAAGCACAACTACAGGGATGGTGTAGTTGGCTAATCGCCAGCTTCCTTTCTGTGTGGAAAGCGAATGTTGCGCTTATCAATTCCTGTTCCCTATCCAGCTCTCGGTTTTCCAGAGTTTCCGCGAATCTAACGTGAATGCACCTGTGTGTTTTTTTTTTTTTTGGGGGGGGGGGAAGGGTATGGATCCTTATAATCAGTGGCGTATCTTGGGTCCGAGAGCTGGGCTATCTCAACCCCCCCCCAGTGATGTTTTTTTAATTCCGAAGTTTGATTTTTAATTGTTAAGTAATAGATGTAACTTTTTTTCTAAATTTAAGGTACGTGCTATTGCTATCATGATACCGTATAATTATGAGGATCAGGATTTGAACACTTATTTGTACATGAACTCCATTCTTCTTCTGAATACTTTATTTTACCGCTCTTCTTTCCTTTTGTGTGAACTTGAGTGTTATGTTTTCAGAAAAATGTTTCTTCTGAGTACTTTTTCATATTGAAAAAGAATGTTTTTCTCTATTGACAAATCAGTCAAGTGGCTCGAATGTGCATGTCCTTGTGTGGCTCTAAGATATATCTTCATTCTTTTTAATACACATAAACTTCTTTCGGCAGTTGCTATTGCTGATGGAAAGTTTGCCATTAGGTCTGCTAATTTGTACTGCTCAATAAACACTATGTCCAGTTCATTCAACTTTATGTAACAAGTAATGTCTTACTAATTTGTTTTGTATTCATCAAGGGAATAAAACACCTTTAGTTCATTTTTCAGTCGAGCTGCATCAAAATTTGAAACATAGTTTTTTAAGTTGTGACAGTAGATGTTCAGGGGAGCTTTCACAAAATATATCAAAACATCCAACAAAGCCACTAATTTAAGATATAATATCACTGATTTTAATTCATTAGCACTTCACACAAACTGAAACAACTCTCGCGAAACACGCGCTGTCACACGCTGAAGCATGCGTGTGACTGAGATAGTCCAAGGTTTTCTTTTTCTGTGCGAACCGTTGCGCAAAGCAATGTTCAATTCACCTCCATACGCGTATTCATGTTGTCATGGAAACGATAGCAGTCAATTGTATCGAAGCTCTTCGCATTAGAACAGCGAAGACTCTCGAAGGCCTGCTTGCGTTATGCAGTTGGTCATCGCTCGCCAGTTGATTCTCATAGTCGAAAGAAGCGAATCCGCTTGTGTGTTTTTTTTCGCACCGAAAACATCGACATATCTTAATTCCATTGATAATTGACTTTTATTTGTGTACATTTAATTGATTTTTATTTGTGTACATTTAATTGACTTTTATTTGTGTACATTTAATTGACTTTTATTTGTGTACATTTAATTGACTTTTATTTGTGTACATTTAATTGACTTTTATTTGTGTACATTTAATTGACTTTTATTTGCGCATTCTCTGGGCTTCGCAACTAGGCAAGCTAGCCTAGCTAGCCTAGAATATACGACACCGCCTATAATAGACTTTGTTCATATTGAGCTTTGAATTTGCTGCGGGCTTACACTAGATGTGGAAAGCAATTAGAAAGAAACCTATCATTCCGCAGAGTATTCGTCTCCATCGCAGCTCGTGATCATGAATCGCCGATGTTCCTATCTGGATATGACACCTGAAGAAACAAGAGCATAGGGATAGATACATACTCTACCTGTTTTCTAAGACTACGGTCACAAAAAGTGATCTGCTAGTCCACAGCTAACGAGTATCTTCGCCACTCTCCTGGACCATGCGTACTGATCAGATCTTATGATCCAGTAGATTGGTAAGCAGAAATTGTGCTGCTGAATTAGCTTGGTTTCTCTTTACTCCTAAGGAGATTTATTCGGTTTCTTAATCACTCGTTTACAGGAAAATGAGAGGACTTACATATCATTATTTCATTTATTTTAGTGTTTCGAGTTATTATTTCTTGTGCGTGGATTAAAACATATAATTGCATTGCGCGTGTTTCATACAGTGTCATATTTTCACTTTTGTTGAGACAAAACACTTTCGATAGATATGTTCTGCAGTTACCAAATATATTATATTTTACTTTGAAAAATGAAAAGCTATTCGACCCTCTTTTTTTATATCTTCTTTGCAAAACAAAATAAAATAAAATAAAAATAGTTAATAAAATCATGCAATGTATTGATTGTGAAACCCTTTCCAACATACCAGAAATCATTACTCAAGTTATGAGGATAATGTATAACGTAATTTTCTTTTCGTGTTGAAATATTGTCGTTCTTACGTTATGTCTATATCATTAGGTGTGATTGCGATGGAACACTTCCTTAATTAAATATTTACGGCCAGACGAAACATTTAAACAGAAGTCAAACTTACGGAAATTAGCTATATTCCAGGACTATATCAATAGATCAGATATCACATTTCAACATAATTCACATATCACATCTCCAACACACCTCCAACATCCCACACGAGCAACTGTTGTATCCTTGTTTTTATCTATCGTTCTTATCTCATACAGTCATACATCACGTTCACTCTGACCTCAAATGTGTTGCCAACAGTATTCGTTTGAGAGAGAAGATGTCACGTTAAATTGTGAAGTATAACTGAGAACAAACTCAAAATTTACATAGGGACAGAAACTAAAAAGGAAAGTTAATTTAGAATATACGTCACAAATGACTGTGGAATAAATCTCGCTCCTGTGTTCTGACCTTTGACCCCATTTCTATTATATTAAACAGTACCGGTTCAGTATATCTCCGGAACAACATACTAAAGTTTTGTCGCAATAGAAGCATTTTTAGTCAAGTTATAAGGATAATGGCTGTGGAATAAATATCGCTCCTGTGTCCAGAGCTTTGCCCCCATTTTGGTGATATTCAAAAGAACGGTTCACTATATCTCCGGAACAACATGTTAAAGTTTTGTCGCAGTCGAAGCATTGTTACGTAACTTATGGCGGATAAGGGCGATGGAATGGATTCCGCTCCTACGTCTTGACCTTTAACCCCATGTCGCCCATTTTCAATAGGGTTCGTCCTCAGGTGGTCCCCTACCACATACTAACATTTCATCGTAATCGAATAATTTTTACGCGAATTATCGTGCGGACGAACAGACAAACAGACGTACAAAGAGCTGGAGCATATACGCTTCTTCAACCTGCGGTTGGAAAGCATTAAAAACTATCATAACTGGTGATGCATGGTAGGTTTATGGGTATGACATTGAAACTAAGGCCCAGTTTTTCACAGTGGAAGACCCCAAACTCTCCCAGACCCCCTCCCCCTTCCTGACATTGCATGCTAGAGCCGCAGCAATGTCAAGAAAATGCTGTTTGTTTTTCAATCATTAGGAAAATGCGTATCATGAATAAACTCCATCAGGCTGGACAACAACAAGGAGTACTACTGCCAAGTTGTGTGGCGTTTGAGGGACGCAGTTCCTTGCGAAATGCCGACATCGCATGAGGGTGGTGAGTGGCAACTGCACTATGGCAATGTGTCCGCCCACGCAACGCAACTTGTGCAGCAGTTTCCTGCTACGCACCACATTGCACGTGACTGACTGCGACCCCAATCGCCCGATCTGGCACCCTGGAACTTTTTTCTCTTCCCAAATATCAGATACCACTTGAAACAAAAAAAAAAATCAAGACGTTGAGGAAACACAATATCTCGCTATTTTGAAAATGACTTTAAAGAATGCTTCAAGCAGTGAAAATAGCGCTGGGCTAAGTGTGTGGCTTAGCAAAGGGAACTACTTCGTTAAGTTTCAAATCTGTAAGTCTTGCATTATTTAAGCTTTCCAACCATAGATTGAAGAAACGTATATGCTCCAGCTTTGTCCGTCTGTCTGTCTATCTGTCTGCCTGTCCGCACGATAACACGCGTAAAAATGGTTCGGTTTCGATATAATTTTAGTATGTGGTAGGGGACAACCTGGGAGCAAACCCTATTGAAAATGGACGGAATGGGGTCAAAGGTCAGGGAATATGACCAGGATCAATTGCATCGCCCTTACGCGTCATAACTTACCTGAAAATGCTTCGATTGAGGCAAAATATTAGTATGTTGTTCCGGAGGTACACTGAACTAATTATGTTTAATATCATCGAAATGGACTCAAAGTTCAGGGCAGAGGAGCAAGATTTATTCCACAGCCATTATCCTTATAACTTGACTAAAAATGCTTCTATTGCGACAAAACTTTAGTATGTTGTTCCGGAGGTATACTGAACCAATACATATAATATGTATTTTAATATCATCAAAATGGGGTCAAAGGTCAGTTCACAGAAGTGAGATTTATTTCACAGCCATTATCCTCATAACTTGAGTAAACATGCTTCTATTGCAACAAAACTTTATTATGTTGTTCCGGAGGTATACTGGATCAATTATCTTTAATATCATCAAAATAGAGTCAAAGGTCAGGGCACAGGAGCGAGATTTATTCCACAGCCATTATCCTCATAAATTGACTAAATATTCCTCTATTGCGAAAAAACTTTAGTATGTTATTTCTGAGGTATACTGAACCAATTCTGTTTAGTATAATCGAAATGGGGTCAAAGGTCAGGAACCAGAAGCGAAATTTATTCCACAGCCATTATCCTCATAACTTGAGTAACGATTCTTGGTATGTTGAAAAGCGTATCATAATCAGTGCAATTCATGATTTTACTAACTTGTTCTTTTAATAAATCGAGTCTGGTACTTTTTGATCACAGGTATATCTTAAAATCTTTCATCGTGTGTCTCTTTTAAAATAAGGAACAGCGTTGTATTTTCTCCATCCGTTTCACTTCCTGTATGCGATGTTCTTCAAGAAAAAGCTTTAGAGGTATTTATAATTCATTAGGAAGGAATCTACGTTTCAGAAGATTTGCCACAGTTCGACTTAATCTCTCTAAAGAATTCCCTGTCATTTGTAAGGCAGATCTTATGCTGAAGATGATTGCTTGAACACGACTTTATGTTTAAGCTTTTTGACTTTAATCCAACAGGTTACCAAATTTGTGGATATGGAAGGCGAAAAGTAAGCTTTTAAACCAACAACATGACACGATGAGCATCAGTTGGCATCTCCGTTCATGAAATAAATTTCTCCAGAGCTTTAATTTATGCAGGAAATAACATTTCGTTCATGCTGTTGCGCCGCAGTTACTCTTACATCGAAGAGAACGTCTTACTTTCTTCGCTAATTCACTGCATCTCATGAGACATCCATAATCGGGAATTCATAAACAATTCAAAAGAAAGAAGTTGTGCTATAACTTTAGAATATAAAGGTTCATCCAGAGATAATGCAAAAAAATCTCTCTCTCGTTAAATTTATCTTGGTATAATACTTAGTTAGTTAAATTTATTACTTCTGCACTGCTAGAAAATGGATAATTCAGGAATTGATTGAATAACAAGCTTATTCTGCTTATAGAAATGATAAACTGTAAAGCACGTCGCGCCGACCCGGTGACCAAAAAATTATTTGAGGCACTGACCTTTGACTGATCGTCTGAAATCAGGGTGACCATAGGCTGGCTTTTGCAGGACATGCCCACCTTTTCTTACCATGTCCTCCTGTCCTCCAGGCATTAAGGGAAATAGCCCAAATGTCCGCCTTTTCCAATAAGGAATGATTCATATAAATTTTGATCACATTCTTCAATTGTACACTGTAAAAACATTACGTGAAGAGCCGGTGTTTCACCCGGATTAAGACGGTTTACGGATCGTAAGCACGCCACCTGGCGGTCAACCATAAATTTCTGGTAGATAAACTACATGGTCACGGTATTTTAACTGTTACTGTATTTTAACCTTGACAATCTGACAAAGTTCTTCTTAAAGTGGTTATATGCCTGTTTTTTCATGTATAATAAGTCGACTGGCAATACCTCTATGGGCAAAAAGTTATTATTTCCCGGTCATTAGACATGTTAATGAACATTACGGTATTAGACGTTTTTATTTCCTATTAGACAGGTTAATGAACATAACATGTATTGTTATTTATTTGTCATTAGACATGTTAATGAAAATTATGGTCATTAGAAGTTTTTATTTCCCTTTCATTAGACATGTTAATGAACATTACGGTATGATACTGTAAAATTACGGTTTATTGACTAGCTGCCGGTGTATCTACCGTAATTTGACCTTCCAATTTTTTACAGTGTAATATAAATTGAGTGGCCACTTTATTATGACCACCTGACAGTTTTAAGCAAATGAGCTATGACTACACGCTGTTGCCGCCAGAGGGCCAGGCTAGTATAAAAAGGGAAAGCTTAGTGCTTGCGACAGTAGTAGAAGTGATTTTTGGGTGACAAGATGGGTAACAAAAGCGACTTGACGGACGTTCAACTTGGGATGATTGTAGGAGCTCGGAGCTATGGAACAAGTATCACCGAAACCGCCGCATTTGTGAAATGTTCCAGAGCAGCTGTTGTTTAAGTGTTTAAAGACTGGACTGTCAGCCAAAAAACTGGTTCTCTACGTGCAACGTGTGATCGTCATTGCCCAGTGACTGCTCGTGCTGAACGGAGAGTGTCCAAACTGGTAACAGACAACAGAAGGGCAACAGTGCAGCGAATTACAGACCATCTTAATCGAGGATCCCCTCAAATGATCTCTACACGCACTAATCGCCGTACACTACATCGGATGTAATGTGGCAGCCGAAGGCCTGTTCAAACACCTTTGCTGTTAGCAGTGAACAAGAGAAAACGTCTCCTGTTAGCACAGGAGCACAAGGATTGGACAGTCGATATTTGGAAACAAATTATTTGGTTCGACGAATCACGTTTTCAGTTGCACCATGCCGATGGCCGAGCGAGAATTTGGCGGAAACAGCACGAAAGCATGGATCCCAAATGCATTGCTACAACCCTTCAAGCTGGTGGAGGCAACGTTATGGTTTGGGAGATGTTTTCCTGGTATGCTTTGGTCCCTTTAATTCGTGTTGTTCAACGTCTGACTGGCACATCATATCTAAACATCGTTGCGGACCAAGTGCATCCTGTCATGTGGATGTTTTATCCCAATCGCGATGGCTGCTTTCAACAAGATAATGCGTCCTGCCATAGTGCTCGTACTGTACAGGATTGGTTTCAGGATCATGCCGGTGAGTTTACTTTGCTTAGGTGGCCTTCACAATCTCCAGATCTTAACCCCATTGAGAATTTGTGGAATGAAGCTGAACGAGCCATCAGACAGCTGGATCCACAACCCTGCAATCTCGCACTCCTGGAAAGTTCTATGCATCAAGCATGGTCACAGATTCCACAAACCACCTATCAACATTTCGTGGAGTCCATGCCACGAAAAATCGACGCAGTACTGAAGGCAAAAGGTGGCCCAACGAAGTACTGAGGGGGTGGTCATAATAAATTGGCCACTCAGTGTATATCCTCAATTCTTCAATTTTAATATATATCTTCTATTGTAATCATATAACCTATCGAGTCACCACTAAAATGTATTAATTCTTTTCTGGATTCTCGCTGTCGTCCTCCCTAACCCCCCCCTCCGGTCAGTTTATTCTTGTAAATCTTACTGCCGCCTGCTGCAGAGAGTCACTTGTGAGTAAACAGGCCAGAGAAAACTCTCCACTGCGCGTTAGTCTGTTTGTTGTTCATCGCACGTGGACGGAGCTGTGCGGTGTAGTCGTGTACACAGTCAGCTCGTATTGCTTGTTTTGGGTGTTGTGAGTCTTTGCTGTAGGTTTTTGCTATTTATAGTTCAAGTTCCTTAATCAATCAGTAAGGAGTATACTACTAGAAAGCCTCCCAGGTGGTGCAGTGGTCTAAGCGCTGGATTGTGACTGTTCTTCCGAAAGGATCCGGGTTTGAAACCCGGTGGGGCATGGATGTAGTTTTTGCCTTACGGCACTGGCTCTCTCCTTCCCCTGGAAACAGTGGCCCTAAATTAGGGACGGGCGACTGCTTATATCTCGTTGAGTTGCTCACGGTGGTGGCTAAACCTTCATTCAAAAAAATACTGCTAGAAAAATACAATTGGGAAGACATGTCATGCTTTGAATTTCAAAAATATTTGTTAAAGAAACCCGATCTACTGAACAAAATCTCTTCCGGTGAAAAATATAAGTAAAAATGTCCTGCAGACTAAAATCTTTCTTGCCTCTCCGGTGGCTCAGTAGACTAAGCGCTGGTTTTTGATCATTCGTCTGCGATGGGTCCGGGTTCAAATTCCGGTGAAGCATGGATGATTTGCTGGTCTTAAAACTCTGGCTCTCTCTCTCTCTCTCTTCCCTGGTTAGGGAAGGGCGACTGCTTATAGCTCACTGAGTTGCTCACGGTGGTCGTTAAACCCACAATCGAAAAAAAATAATCTCTCTTTGTCTTTAAAGTTTTACACGTATAAACTCTCAAACTGTAAAAGCTGCCTCGGTGGCGCAGTGGTCTAAGTGAAAGCTTCTGATCACTCGTCCAAGATGGGTCCGGGTTCGAATCCCGGCGAGGCATAGATGTTGTGTTTGTCTTACTGCACTGGCTCTCTCCCTTTCCTGGAACCAGTGGCCCTGAATTAGGGACGGACACCTACTTATAGCCCATTGATTTGCTCACGGTGGTCGTTAAATACCCAATCGGAGAAAAAAGATCTTTTCTTTGTCTTTTAAAGTTTTACACGTGTAAACTCTCAAATTGTACAAAAGCTGCCCCGGTGACGCAGTGGTCTAAATTATGGCTTCTTATCACTCGTGCGAGGTGGATCCGGATTCGAATCCCGGTGAGGCATGAATGTTGGGTTTGTCTTATGGCACTGGCTCTCTCCCTTCCCTGGAACCAGTGACCTTAAATTAGGGACGGGCGACTGCTTATAGCACACTGAGTTGTTCATGGTGGTCATTAAACTCCCAATCAACAAAAAAAACTGTGCAATTTATTTACAGAGGATGTGCATTCATATTTATTTTTGTATACATTTATTTTGTTCTAATCTTTCTCGAAATTCCCTCCTTTTTTTAATAAAAATATCCTCCTATTCGAAAAAGGCATCTGGTCACCCTGTCTGAGATGTTCCCGTGCTCGAGCTCCAGATGAGGAATGGGTGGTGACCCACGGCACTGGTTCTCTCTCGGTTCAAGAACCAGTTTTCGCAATTACGAACAACTGGCAAGGGCTATGTACTGTGCACATGTACAGTGAAACCTCGAAATCTCCATTATCGGAGATCTCCGAATAATAGTAACCTCCCAACAACGACAAAATCTGGTTGGTACAGAACAGATGCAGTAGAAATAGCATTACCGAAAACCTTCGAAGAACCAAACCTATTAACAGCGGTTAACGGACATTCTTATCAATCCTAATGAAGAACTAACGGACACCTTGTTCCATTGAGTTCCTTCTACACTTCAGCTAGAGGGGTAAGATTAGGGCAAAAGATACTCAGAAAGAATCTATGCTACGGACAGTACGGGTTGACTTAGGGCGAGTACAAAGGTGCGCTTAAGTGAGTAAAGGGTTAAAAGCAATTCAAAGTGAGACAAACGCCAGCTTACATGTATGTTTCAGCCGCGTTTCGGTACCAGCAGCAGTACTGCCGATGCCTGGAATGTTTCCAATTCGCCGCGATATCTCTTGGTTTGGTTCCATTCGCCGCGATATCTCTTGGTTTGGTTCCATTCATCGCGATATCTCTTGGTTTGGTTCCATTCGCCGCGATATCTCTTGGTTTGGTTCCATTCGCCGCGATCTCTCTTGGTTTGGTTCCATTCGCCGCGATATCTCTTGGTTTGGTTCCGTTCGCCGCTATATCTTTTGGTTTGGTTCCATTCACCGCGATATCTCTTGGTTTGGTTCCATTCGACGCGATATCTCTTGGTTTGGCTCCATTCGCCGCGATATCTCTTGGTTTGGTTCCGCCGCGATATCTCTTGGTTTGGTTCCGCCGCGATATCTCTTGGTTTGGTCCCTGCTTTGGGAATTGCGGTTTGTGTGCAGTTACAGTTTACTGTCTAACATTTTTTTTGTTTCTCTCTTATAGCGTACCCTAGCCCTAATACCCTAGCTTGAGGACTATTTAAGGCCAGACGTCAGACACTGTTTTTATAAAATACCTGCACACAAAGAATTATTTAGACTCATTCTTTAATCTCTTTCAGTTATTCCTTTGCGATTGTTTTTCATGCCATAGAATGTTTTTCACTTGAGCTTATTTTTTACTTTACAAAGTAAAACTGGTCTCATAAAGAATTTTATTACGTATTATGAAAAGTTTAAAGAAGTTTTTATCTACTTTCTTATGCATAGGTGTTACTCATCCTTGGCATTAACGCACTTGTCTCGTGGATCCGTGAAGGACTCAATTCCAGCAATATAGAAAGATTTGGGTTGCAGTTCTAGCTACTATAGGACACACCCTTGTAGATGTTTATCTGTAACGAATTTTTTCCTCCATAAATGCACTTTAAATGAGCAGAACGAGTGTGGATATAAGTTTAAAATGTTTGGAGGGATGGCTGAGAATTTTTCAGCCCACTGATGCCCCAACTTTTGTTGTCACTGCAGTCTTGTCTGCAACAGCGTGGCCTAACGTTGTCTTGTTACAGGATGACCTTACAGAAAGGTAATTTTATTTCATTCCTAAGGTTGTCAGTCGGCAGTCATAGAGGGGACTTATGCATAAGATTTTCCACATACAGACCGAATGTCGTGGATAACATACACGTTTCATACCAAAACGTAGTGGTGTAAGTCACAAATAATCGCATTTGCCTTGGACATTAGGTAATACCAGTGGGCAGTATTGCATCCTTTCGTGAGTATACAAGCATCAACATGGCAAGAAAGTAATTTAGAAGGTTTCTAATGATGTCCTCATTTATGATTCTTCAGATTTCTTGCAATTGCACCTGAGATTCCTGTTGATGTATGTGTAAAATTAAGATGTACAGGGTACATAACGTGCACAACGAAACTGAAGCACCTGCACAAATAACACCCCACGTCTCACGTCGCTTTGTGCGCTACCTGGTGGCCACCCGACATCTGTTTCGCAGTCGATCAACGAGAGAGAAGTGTGAAGGTTGCATTAGCTGAGCAGTAGCTCAGCTGGACGTCAAAAGGTGAGATCCACAGAGCATAACGGGGGACATATCAGAGTTTCAAAGAGGACAGATTGTTGGTGCGCGTCTCGCCGGTGCATCTGTGTCCAAGACATCAAGTCTTTGTCGTGTATCGCGAGCCACGGTATCCTTTGTCATGTCGGCATACCAGCAAGAGGGAAGAAACTCATCCAATAGGAGTAACTGTCGAGGTAAGAGGAAGCTGTCTGACATGCTGACATGAACGTCCGGGATCTAACACGGATGGTTGCCAAAAAACGCAAAACCACAGCTGCCCAACTCACCGCAGAGTCGGATACGCACCGCGACTCAACGTTTCCATCAAAAATCTTGGTCGGGAGCTTCACAGGATCAACATTCACGGTCGTGTTGCTACCGCCAAATCCTGAATAACCAGTGCGAATGCCAAACGTCGGTTGCAATGGTGCCACCAGCACATATCGTTGACATTGGACAACATGGAATGTGTATTGCTTTCCGACGTATCGTCTCACTGTCTTTCATACAACCGATAGAGTTTACTACGTGTGGAGACATCCCTCACAGGCTAACAACTCGGACTATTTATTGCCCACAGTGCAGCACGGAGGTGAGTCGGTGATGGTTTGGGTCGCAATATCGTATCTGTCTGTCGGCCCCCTGATTGTTCTTCAGTGGCACATCACTACCAGGGACTATCAGATAATTCTGAAGACCCACGTGCACCCAAAGGCTAAAACATTGTACTCTGACGGTAGTGCCGTGTATCACGATGATAATGTACCGATACACAGAGCCAAACTGGTAAAGAGTGGCTTACTGAGCATCAAAATGTGGTTGAACATCTGTCATTGCCTGCACAGTCACCCGACTTGAACATTATTGAGCCACTCTGGGGTGTTATGGAGGAGCGAGACAGGAAATGCTTTCCTCAACCAGCATTACGTCGTGAAGTAGCTAGTTTTCTGCAAGAGGAATGGTTTCAAGTCCCACAGGTCACTGTAAAGGACTTGTATTGGTCCTTTCCAAGACGAATTGCAACTGTATTGGCCTCCAAAGCAGGCCCTACACCGTACTAATAAATTGTTGTGTCCTAAACCAATGTGTCTCAGTTTCGTTGTCCACCACCTGTATATAGGCAGAATATCTAGCAGTATCTAATATGGTCCATTCTGTTTTTCACGTGTTTCAGCGACGGAGTGAGAAATGCGTGCTCGAGGTAACGAAAAGTTAATTTATCCCGAGAACGAATGTCGCCAGAGAACTTGGTGGATAAGACAGCGTAACATCACGGCAGAGTCATCCTTCAGGAGACACTTCCAGGGGTTTCGCTGGAGGTCGTACCCGAGTATGAGCCAGGGGAATGACCTTATTACATGGTCATGATGTCAAACGGAGTCAAAAAGTACTGACGACCAGTTGGTTAATTGTATTCTAGCAAGCACAGGTGTGCTTGCTAGAATACAGTTCTCCTGGAGCTTTTCCCCGCTTCATGTTCTTGATTGCATGTGCAACTTCTGCTGGGAGGACTGGAAGAACTCTGGTACTGGTACCTTTTATGATGTCTGGAGTACCTGTATCTTCCCTTTCATATAATTTGGAGTAGAAATGATTCACTCTTATCAAAATTTCGCCTCTATTTCTTGTTACAGAACCATCTTCTTTTCTCAGTGCCATAATCTGTTTTTTTCCCTTACTGAGATGATAATCTGTTTTCTTCCCTTGCTATCGTTAGGCTTTGGTTGTTTTCAATTGCTTTTCTCAGTAGTTCACAGTTGAATTTCTTTAAGTCGTCAGTGATACTTTTTCGTACTGTCCTGCATAGCTCTATATATTCCACTTTGGAAATTAAATCTTCTTTAGTTGTCCTCATCTCTCTTCTTTTTTGCATCAACATTTTGGTGTTTCCTGATAATTTGTTCACATGCAACTTGTTCTTAGACCCAGTTAATTGTGTTGCTGTTTCCATAAGAGCTTTGGCTACTTTTCTGTTAACTTCAGAAATATCCACTTTTTCCGATGTTAGACCAAAAGCAGAGAATCTGTTCTTCAATTCCAACTTGAAGGTATTATGATGTTTTTTAAGGTTGGTTATGTCAATACATTTTGTTTGTCTTATGAGCTTGCAACGTTCGAGTTTAGCGCTGAGGTGCATCTTACATCTCACCAATCTATGGTCACTACCTGTGTTGAACTTGTTTAGCACACTGCAGTCTTCTATGACGAATTTTTTGTTACACATAATAAAATCAATTTCACTTGTCGTCCCATTTGGATGTCTCCATGTCCATTTCCTGTGTGGCTTTTTCTTTAAAAAGGAGTTCAAGGTGAAAAACCCTTCTGCCTCTGCAAACTCAACGAGAGTATTTCCACACTGGTTTCTGTTGCCGTGACCAAATTTACCTACTGAAGTTTAATTCTGTTGCTGTTTCCCTATTTTTGCATTGAAATCTCCCATAATTATCTTCAAGTTTTGCTTACCTTTATTATTTAAATGACAAATGTCCTCATAAAATTCTTCAATTTCTTCTTCAGGATCACTTGTGGTTGGTGCATAAGTTTGAATAATCTGAGCCTTGTATCTTCTCGAGAGTTGGATAACGAGTCGATATATATATATATATACAAAATGCAAACAAGGCAACAGTTTAAAATGTTTCTGAAGTTCTAAAGCGCCAAAAAGCTGCATTAAAGAAAAATCAAATTAAAGACTGAAAAACACCATGACTGAAATTGTTTTTAATACTGATTAGTAAGACTAAAAACGTTACTAACCACAAGGATAAAAAGAGAGGGATATAGAGCTATGGTAAGCTGTTCTCCGTGGCGTTATGAGTTTTAATTTAGGAGCAACATTTCGCTGTAAAGAGTTATTTATAACAAGGTATTACTTATGGCAAATACTCGTAAATCTACGATTACTCCTTGAAAACTTATTCTTTTGTAATTTGCTATCCACACTTTCCACTCAGAGAGTCCTAATCCCCTCTACGGGATTAAGAAGGAAGTCGGGAATTAGTTTCATTCAGGAAATCAATGGCATACGGTTTAACTTCCCTTCTCAGAAGAATTTCGTTCCTTTCACCCAAAGTTTTATAAGTTATTAGAACGCAAAAGGAAGTGCACAATTTTCATGTCATTAACCAGTCTTAGCATAAATACTGTTACAAACGTCCGACAGATGGCGCGCAACCGGTGTGCAATGTCATCGACCAGCTAGAAGGCCTGAAACAGCTAGTGAATCATTGTGCGTTCAGTCACAGAGGAGATGGCGTGTTTTGTGAAGTACATGCCATGGAGTGGGGCGATTATGAGAATGTTGTTGCTCTAACAGCGCTACAAAAAGTTGGAAAATAAGCTTCCGAGGTTTTCAACATATTGAAGAAGCGGAAAATCAGCAGAATGTTTGTCTACCAGACCATAAAACGTTGTCTTGAGACTGGGACCATCGCTGACCACCCCAGAAAGGGTCGGCCGAGTATCCTGAGGACTTCTCGCCTGGTAAAAGCAGTGGCAGCCCGTGATTGACAAAATCCTCTCAGAAAACAATCCGTAATGGCTCGTGAGCTGAACATTTCAAGAATGTTGATGTCGCTCGTGCTGCGAAGTGACCTAAGTATGAGAGCTTACCGGCGGCGTACAGGGCACTTTCTCACCTCACAACTGAAGCATCAGAGGGTGTTAAAAGCGAGAAACCTTTGCTGCAGCGTTACGCAGACAATCGCCACAGACATTCTTTTTTTTGATGAAAAAATGTTCACTATCGAAGAAGCTTTTAACCGCCAAAATGACTTGGTGTATGCGTCACCCTCACGAAATGCTCAGGAGAATACTCCAAGGATCATGAGGGGCCTTCATCCTGCTTTTATCATGGTTTGGTGGTGAATCTCCTACGATGGTACCACTGGAATCCAATTCTGTGAGAAAGGAGGGAAAACATCCGCCTAAGTCTACCAGAACCGGGGTTTGGAGACAGTGGTCATAAATGTGAGTCACACCCTCTTCCAAAACCGATAGTGCAGCTTTCAGCAGGATTCCGCACCTGTCCACAAGGCCAAGTTAAACCAGGGATGGCTTCAGGTGAATTTTCCAGACTTCATTTCTCCTGCTGATTGGCCTTCAAGCAGCACAGACCTCAACCCATTGGACTACTACAAGGTGTAGGCCACACTGGAGGAGATGGTCTGCAGAAAGGAACAATCCAGTATTGAGAGTCTCACACGCACTTTGGTGCGACCGGTATCAGTTTTTCCTGTGTAACCCTTGCATAAAGCTATTGATGAGTGGCCACAGAGATTGAAGGGTTGTGTGAAGGCAAAAGGATGCCATTTTGAAAAGTGATTGGTACCATGTATTCACAAATGTACTACTTACATCATATCACAGGTATATGAAAATATCTTTAAATTTCATTTGTTATATCATTGAATACTTGTAACAATATTTATGATAAGACTAGGTAGAAACTAATTGACTAACGTTTTGGCCAAACAAGAATTATCTATTCCTCGTCCAACATTCAATTAACATTCAGAAGTACTGACAGACTAAAGATATTGAATTGTGAAGCGTATAGGATTTCTTTTAACTTTTGTTTTTATATCCATCTCTTATTCAGTTTGTGTTTATCTCTCGTTTACATTTTTTGGAACTGACAAACCAGAACTATTAAGCTAGGAGGCGCATATAATTTATTTTAACTTTGTTTTTATATCTACTTCCTATGTAGTTTTCTTTATCTCTCGTTTACATTTTTTGAGCTTATCTGATCTCCAAATAGTTTCTATTCATGTGGAAACACTGGCATCTTGTCAAAAGGTTCAAACAAGAGAATAAAAACGACAAAGCTGTGCGTTACAGTGAGATGTGAGGGGTATTCTGAATTCTTTTTTTTTTTCTTGGTCGTTGAAGATTTAGCCATCGCCGTGAACAACTCATTGGGCTATATATATAAGCAGCAGCCCGTCACTAATTTAAGGCCGCTGATTCCAGGGAAGGGAGACAGCCAGTGCCATAAAACTGACACAACATCCATGCCTCACTGGGATTCGAACACAGACCCTTTCTCGGACGAATGATCACAAGCCAGCGCTTAGACCACTGCGCCTGCCGGGCAACATTCTGACTTCACGTACTTTTTCATTAATATTATTAAGATCTACTTAGTTGTACCAATTATAGGTTAAAGACTTTACAAATGACATCAAAAGGGGGCAGCCACAACCCTTGCACGGTAATCTATCCTTGAAAATGATGGTATGAAAGCTTAACAGTTAAAAACTTTCCCATTACGCTCAAAAGATATTTATTGATAAAACTAAAAGTTTAAAAACGTACATTAGACCTTTCGGGCAACCCAGTTGCCCATCTTCAGATGATTAAAAACTTGACAACTATGTGGATGGCTAATATATACACTGTGAACATGTGATGAATGATGTCATAAAGGACCTCGTGACCATTGGTGCGTAGAATTGCACTCCACGGATTAATGTTAGCCAATGATAAGTGGAAGATTTATTTGTAAAAAAGGAAGGCAGTATGATACAATAATACAATTAATACGTGCTTACGTATAATATGTCAAAATTTAAATTAAGCACATTGGGACATTATGAGAGAAAAAAAACCGGGGGGGGGGGGGCTATGTTAACTAAATTGGTTGTTTCTTCACATAAAAACATTAGAAACCATAAAGGCAATTTGCCAACTAATGATGTTAGTATTTTTTTAAAAACTCTTGAAAGAATAAAATAAATGAAAAAATAAAATAAAAATAAAGCAGAATTATTTCGTTGTCTTCATTGTGGTTGATAACAGTTAATGTCAATGTTTTTAATCAATCCTTTCCCTTGTCCTGGTACAAAAGCAGGCAAGCTGTCATTACAGCATATGGGACCTTTGTTAAAAATAAACAAGCTTTCATTAAACAGCAGCGAAGAACTAGGATGAGGTGTTATGAACATATTGGCATTCTCCCAATCTGGATAATGCACACCTTCATGAACTTTACGGGCTAATGCTGTCTTCATTAATCCAATCTTAATATTATATTTATGTTCTTTAAGTCGAATGTTCGAAGAACGAGCTGTAGAGCCCACATACATGCAATCTGGTGTACCAACTACAGTGCTCTTTAAAGGAATGCTGTAAACTCCATATTTGGGATGTTGTTGCAGTGTATCACGATCTTTTTTGACCATTCTTCTTAAAGACTTGCTCAGTTGTAATATTACGTATGTTGTGATATACATTGCTGTTCTTCCTCTTGTGTGTATTGCAATTCAAGTAACAAGAATAAGAAATGGATTTCCATTTATCTAGTGTCTTGGGCCTGGAAACGTTAGGTAGAGTACACTGTTAAACATTTTGCGATATGTTGCACCAAAAAAGTGATACTACACCAGCTGCACCACTTTCTCAGAAAAGGTACACCATTTTGTTGTGCAAACAAAACGAACAACATCTTGCAATCTGGTTATGCAAAGCTGCACCATGTTGTTGGCTTTGCTGGCCCCACAAAATGGTATATCTTTCCTCAAAAAGTAGTGCAACCGGTGAAGTACCACTTTTTGTTGCAACCTACCAAAACTCTTTTATGATTATACCGAAGTGAAGTTATAAATCAGGTTTAACTTTTCAGCGACTGTTATTTTAAATTTAAAACCCCACATCTGTTCCAACTATAGCTTTAGAGGCAGATAAAGAGTCAGATTTTATAAGATTTTTTTTTCTGAAATTGTTTACATTATCTCACTTAATCTATTATCATAACATAGTTTTTATCGAAAGCTTTTTGTTCAGACAACTTGAATTGGTTCACTGTAAATATAAAATTTCAACATTTTCGGATCGACAGAAATTTGGAGAGCCTTTAATGTTCTGCTTCCTAACTTTCATCTTTTCTAACAAGCAGATAAATCTATTCAGTGGGTGATGTAAAATGCCTTCAATAACGAGGTGAAATATGGTCAGCATAGTGAGATCAAAACTTAGTTGTATTGCAAAGTTTTATCAAAAGATAGTATGCATCAATTATTTATTTTTATGTTTCATTATAAGGATTTTCCAACCGTATTTTCCCAGTTATCATTTGTTATTCTGTGAAGAAAGCGCAATGCTTTTTCTGACCACATTACGGCTTGCTTTCTGCATATTTATGCTATTTCTAGCAATTTGTTTCTTTAAGAGGACAGGCAGACTAATGCTAAGATTATTGCTTCAAGCAAGAGGAAGATCCGTTTCATTTTGAAGAGCTACAGCTCATTTATTCAGTGTACATAGTTCATCATCATCTCACCTAAGAGGGAAATTCTAAAGCCATCCTTCTTGTGATCCTAGTTGACTTACAATGACTTCAGCGAGGCCGTCATTTTATGAATTGAATTCTCTATTCTTTACTCGTATCATGCCATTGCTTAGGTTTCTTCCTTTGTTCTCGATTTCCGCCCCCTTTCTGGAACAATATCTTCTTGAACTATATATGATTGCTGACCTGTTTCGTCTTTAGATAGCAATCGATGTCTCACTCTGAGTTTGCGGCAACGAACTGAGGAAGGCTCCCAAAGTTAATCATGTCCTCTTAGAAGCCATGGATTCTTTCCTGTTTGCTTCGGATTTCAGGGGAAAGCAGTAATCGTAATGCTCTGCTACGGGTAGTTTGTCGCTCTGTATTCATGAGAATCCCTCAACGGACGAGTGCTGTTTTCGCTTTCACGGAATCCCGGCTATTCCTCTTTCCTTTTTCCTTCTCTTTTTTGTGTGCAGCCTTTTCTGACGCTTTCAGCGATAAATAAGGAACACTCGTCGTACTTAGTCGTATTTCAAAATCTAAGCATTTTCATCGAGATTTTAGTAAATCTTTTTCCTGCGTTGCCGAAGTTTCCCTAATCACTTATTGCTCGTTACATCACTATCTTTAGCGACATTCTTAGAAGAAAGACAAACAGAACTGAAAGAAAAGCCCCTTAATCTTTAATAGAGATCTTCGACTCTGATTCGATCTGTATGGTACAAAACTTGCTACGGCTCCTGATGATAAACAGAAATTGCGAAATAGATAAACCGATAGTTTTTGCTGAACTCACATAGATCGAAACAGAAAGGAAAAATAATGGTGTACTACGAAATAAAGAAAGACGTACAAGGAAGCAGATCTAATAATTGGAACTTTTATTATATAGAATAATACTACAAAACTGTCTTATAGGCTCTGCGATATACAACAAGAATTTAACCTTCATTCTGAGTTTCTACGTTCTTATGTAAATTTGGTTTCTTCTCATTAAATATTTTCAGACTTAACGCCACACAATTTCTACCTGAGAGCTAGCAGAAGTAGCCAACCTCACAAGTGCAATCAAAAAGTAAATAAAGTTGTTCTGCAAATGAAAAAAGAGACGGGTATCAAGTCGATACCTTTTGTTCATATTCCTTCAAAGTCCCGTGATGTATCACCAATGGACTATTGTGCCTTCGGACTGCTAAAAGAGCCCTTTCTAAACGCAGACCTAAACCAATGATTGGACTATGGAAACCGGTGAACGAGGAGTAGAATAAAATACCACAACCAATTTTAAGAAATTCCCTATTATCTTGGAAGTATAGATATAGGTTTATGGTCCAGAGAAATTGCTATGAAATAGAACATTTAAGAAAAAAATAATTTTATTTCAAACATTAATTATATTGATGGAAAATCGTTCTAAAAGTGTGTAAATATTTTACCATATGCATTTACGTCCAGATTAGTGTTTTACAAGCAGAATATCATGAAAAGTGTGATATACGTGTACTCCCAGTAGCGGAAAATCAGTATATATTATTTTGGTAAGGATATATGAATAAATTATATTATGTAGTGAGCAATGTCGGGTCACAAAGTTTTCTTCGCTACACTTTAGACTTCGGCCCCCGTCGTCTGCTTCAGCTAACGCGCCGATGGAATGCCGGAAGAAACGTTTTGCGATAGGTGTTTCTGCGATAGGTGGCGCTGCAGCTGCGTCGGCGTTTTCTCCCGCACTGGGTGTGTTACGTAATCGCTGTTTGCTGAGTGCGGGAGCTGCGAATCCCGTATATTACTTCTGTTCGCCCTGTTCTAAGCCATACGATGAAGAAATATGTATTGCATGGTATGAACGGAAAGGATTGCGCCCAACCGAACGAAGATATACTGTAAGGTCATCCAATGAGTTTGCGAGTGGATATGTGTCTTCATTTAGGACAATTCAGGTGTACGAAGAATCACGTAACAGGGAAAAGTGAGCAGTGTTTCCGTTTACTTGGGACGTGGTTTGAAGCTGCTTGCATTTCTCTTCATAAGGTGATGACTCTTTTATATTTTTTCGCCAAAGGATTGTCCTACGATTATGCAATTGAGGAATCTTCCCAAGCTGGGGTTTCCACATCCTCTGTGACAGCCAGTGACTATTATCATTCTTGCAGATAACTAGTCGCAGATTTTATGGTAGCCTACGAACAACACGAAGGACAGCTCGGAGGCCCTGGTGTCATCGTAGAAGTGAATGAGGCAAAGGTTGGGAAGCGGAAGTATAATCGTGGTCGTCTCGTTGAGGGGACCTGGATCCTTGGCATCTTTGAACGAGACTCGAAACGATTCAGGGTTGAGATCTGCCCGGAGAATAACCGCTCTGCTCACACATTGCTGTCGCTTATCCAGAAACATGTTCAACCTGGAAGTACTGTAATAAAGGATCAGCGGGCTGCGTACCGCAATCTCCCATCCTGTGGTTTCTAACATCTGTCAGTAAACCACTCGCTCAATTTCGTTGATCCGACTACTGGGGCGCATACGCAAGGTGTTGAGATCAATTGGTGGCGCCTCAAACGCACACTATTCAATGGAATTCACAAAGACCACTTGGCAGACCACATTCTAGAATATTTATTCCGACGAAATTGTCGTCTTTCCTCTGAATACTGTTTTAAAGTGATATTTGCTATCATCAAACAGTTCTTCTCTAGTACGTAATGTTTTCCACTTAAATATTCGTACTAGATAGACAGGTTCTCAATGAGAAGGAAACAATTCTTTTCCGTCGTTATAAATATTTAACAACACCTGAAATACTCACATTCCATAAGGGCTCTTTTCAGGGCCAGCCTTATTACAAAATAAACCCCTTCCTTTCAAAAATATCCCCCGTCGCAGATTTCGCTTCCCTAGCACTCCTTCCGCACAACACACACACCCATTACGTAATGCACGCAGCAAAGGAGCAAAAAATGCCGACGAAGCTGCAGCGCCACCTATTGCGAAACGTTTCTCCTGGCATTCTAGCGGCGCGTTAGTTGAAGCAGACGACGGAGGCCGAAGATTGAGGTCTATCCAAAAATTGAAATTAGGAGCGGAGATATCGGGCAAAATGTAATATATGTTTATATTCCGTGGCGGAGAAATCTGTATTCTTTGGAAGACGAATTATATGCAAGATGCTTTCCCTTGTGAGTGGTATTTTATTAAATATCATTTTATTTTTCAATTCGACTTTGAGAAGCATAAATGCGGCTATAATTTTGCTGCAACCAGGAAAATATGACCAGCATACCTCGTGGAAAAATTATATTTTACGAAAAACTGGAAATTATCTCCAACATATTATACGTTATTATTTCTATCTTAAGCAAACACAATTTTTCAAATCGGGCTTCTGGAAGGAGCGACACTGGGGTAAGTACGATGTATTTAGCAGAAAAACTGCGTCTTTTTTAAGGAACTATTAAAAAATGCCATTCTTGTGTTACCTTAGTCTCATCAAACTCAGAGAAAGCTAGCATTAAAAATCTTTTTTAATGTCATCTGATAAGTTAAAATCATGTTCATTTTCTTTAGTATGTTTAGAAAGGCATTGAAATGGTCTAATTATGTATGACTAATTATCATACATCCATTAATGAGGATATGACCACTCTCAACTATGCTCTTCAGTTTGAAAATGAATTCATTGTGTTGAAAATGGTTTACGGAACCAGTGCTCGCGTAGGAAGAGATTTAGCACGTGGTTTTTATTTAAAACATTTACGCTTCAAAAAAGGATTTGTCATGAGGAGGATGAAAGTCACGGTTACGAGGATTCAGGAAGTTCCCATTTGGCCTGGGAGAAAATTGTAGCTCGCGTTTTTTGTCTGGGACATGAAAAAGAAGAAGACAGAAGTGCGTTAGATTTGAGCACAGCAAAGGAAGACGTCCCTCTCTTTCTTTCTTTCGGAAGGCGAGAGAAAAAGAGATACTCAGAATGTCCAATACCGAGATAGGATATCGAGGCAGAGATTAAGTTGGAAGCAAGAACCTGGCAGCGAGGTTACCGTAGAAATATAATAATCGTCTGATGGAATGGGTCCTTTATAGCGATTTAACTCGATTGATGCAATTTTTTGACTGAAAAGTGCTATTACTTTAAAGCCTCTAAAGCCCGCATTCATCTTGTCTCACAGCAAAAGCAATGATTCCCTTCACGATTTTCAGGAGTGTTTTTAGCTTCTCTGTCCCCCCAAAAAATGATGATTGTGACGTATACCTCTAAATTAACCATTTTAGTTTCTATATTCTTATGTCAAATTTGATTTCTTCACGTTAACCCTTTTCTGTCTCAACATCACATTATTTTCCCCGACGAATTTTGGCATCAATCAGGGGTGGTGCTCCCCTCTTCCCGAATTTCTTTTGAGCACATCGACCAAAGTTTTACAATTTTAGTGATGTTTCGTTGAATCCAGTTCAAGTCAGGGAATTAAATAGGGGGTTGAAAATCAACTACCCCACCGATAGTGTTAATGCTTTCCGTGTTATTACAGAGACTGAGAACATCATTCATGCTTTGCCTTTAGAGGACCAGAATTCTGCTAGGCAAAGAATTGCGAAGATTTGCACTCAAATCGGGCCTCAGGTGCCCTTGGCGATGGCAGTGTATTACAGAGAAGAGAAGAAACAGTTGTATGAATTGAGAAATAACCCTAACATTGTTATCACCGTTGCATACAAGGCTCATGATATCGTTACTTAAATCGTGAGGATTATGTTCAGAAGATGAACAACGTGATTAATACTATTCCTCACTCAGTCGTCCTTTCAGACCCCACTTCGGCTACTATTAGACAAGTTTCTGCACTTAAAATAAGCGTTTGTTACCCAGTGAGATTCAGTCTACGTTGGGGAGTGTTGTTGACCCTACCATTCCCAATATATTCGGCACCGTTAAGACTCATAAGCCTGGTTAACCTCTCCGTCCGATCGCTTCTAGTTATAGCAGCCCTTTAAGACTATTGCATAGAGCGTTGGCACGTTACCTTCGGCCAATGGTCCAATCCTCACCTTATTCCATCACCAGTTCCCTCCAGGTCATTGCCCGTATTCGAGACTTCAGAGGCTTGTGCTCCTCTTTTATTTTGGCATCATTAGTTTTGGAATCATTATATCCTAGTTTTCCTTTGAACGCTGCCCACGATTTAATTATTTCTAAGTTGTCCCGATTTGGGAACTCTTCCCCCAATGCAAGTTCAGACAGTCTCTGATGCTTTACATATTATTGCAAAAATATTCTTTTTCCGCTTTAATGGTACTTTTTACTGTCCGAGTGGTGGCACTCCTATGGGCTGGCCCCTCTCTGCTGTCTTGGCAGAGGTGGTTATGCAAGTATGGAGGACGTTATTTTAGCTAGGGCGGAGGAGGTTCCATTACTGTATTTGCGCTATATCGATGATATTTTTGTCATTTGGCCACATTTTGGTGATGCTTTGCTTTCTTTTAGAAGCCTTTTGTCGCCTAAATATCCCACTATTAACTTGACAATAGAATGGGAGGAAAATTTCAAGATCCCTTTCTTGGATCTTTTAATTGCCAGACATGTTAGGAAGGATTATTTAACTTTTGAAGTGTATCGGAAGGCTGTTGGTTCTTCTGATATTATTCCACACGCCTCTTTCCACCCGGTTAGGTAAAAACGAGCAGCTATACGGGCTTTGGTGAATACAGCGTATACCCATTCCTCGTGCATTACTGCTCGGAATAAAGAACTTCTTTTCATTAAGACGATTGTGAAGGAACATGGGTATGATGTTGGTATTGTGAATAAGTTGTGCGCTCAGCACAGAAGGAGTAATTCGACTTCGTTATGTGTTGAACGCAAGCAGATTAGTTAAGTTTACTCAGTGTCTTTTCTTCCACCAATTACTAAGGCATTACGGCGAGTGTGCAAAAAACCCAAAAAAGACTTTGGTGATGTGGCCTCTAAACTTCGGAGTATGCGCAGGAAGGATCGTGAGCCCAAAGCCATTGAAGAACAGAGGGGCGTGTATTATGTGCCGTTGAAGACCGACATTGCTGCTACTCCTAGTTCATGGTACATAGGCTCCATTCTTCGTAATTTAGGAGTTAGAGTGACTGAACATCAGCACACTGTAAAGACTGGATCTATTACTACTGCCCTTGCACGCTTGGTTAAGTCTGGTACTCATCTGCCCTCTTGGTCTGTGACTTATTTGTTAAGACCGGAGATTCGCCGAAAGTGTGTACATTGACGTTTGTAAGGACGTATGCTGTAATGAGGACTGCCATGCATATGTACATGCACCATGGATTCGCTTATTTAACTTCTTGTGTCGTGCAAAGTACCCTATTGCGGGGGTTGGTAACGGACCTTGTGCTTACCTATCACTTCGGTGAGTATGTATTGGTCACCTATTGAGTGTCATTTTCTTTCTCAACTTTGTTTTGCACTCTAACCGAGTTCTGACGCGGATATCAAGTCACTCACCAGGATCGCTGTTGTCTTCGGGACTACCTATATATTAAGTGTGTATGTTCTCCTGGCGCCAGTTCTTTTAAACTGATGACGTACAGGGCGCACGTTGCGAATTTCTTTTATTTAATATGTCTTTAGTAGTAAAATTCTGATTGTACGTTTTGTGTTGGATTTCTACATGCTTAGAGAGCTACCCTTTTTTCTTATTGAATTTTTGCATGACTGGCATTGAGTCAGAGGTAAATACAACGTAATGACTGAATGAAGTAAGTGCATATTTGAAATGTTAAAGAAAGGGCAGAGTTGGGAGTTTTCTAGTTAACGCCAACAGCCGAGCCTGATAGCGATTTGAGCAGATTATTTTGACATGACCTCCTGTTAACGATATGTGCATATTAGATTGAGCGGTTATGCTTTAATTGGCGAATAACAAATTATATTCTGGCTAATGTGCTCAACTTGTGATTAAATGCCATAGCAACGAAATAACCAGAGGATTTATAGAACGTGCATGTTGATTCGTTAGTCTGTTTTTTATAATTAGAAGTGTTTTATGTTCACAAATTCACATCTTAAGCAAAATTGACATTTAAGCAAATAACCCTTACAGCTTACAGCTAAAGCTGAAGCCTTATACCTACTATCCTGTTTAAAACAATTTCGTTCTACAAACGTTTTAACCTACACATAACATTGTATATGTAAATCATTTCTTCATGTGGAACTACATAAATACAGTAGTTATATTGGAACATTTTTTGCTTGATTCATCTACCTCTAAGCCGGTCCCAAACTATTAAAATTGTTTGAAGATATAAGGGAATCACATGCTATAACGACAACTACCTAACAAAAACAGAGCAACTTAGCTGATTGTAAAGTGGTGTTCAGTATATGGGTTCCTATTTCCTTCTACTGATGAGCCTAGATTCTTATCCCAGGTACGGACATCTATTGATGTTGTGTAACTCTTTTTTCCGTCTCCGACCCTTTCCATTCCGCTAACCTTGGATGGTTGTTAAATTTTTCATCTTAAAGAAGTCACTCCTGCAGAACTTCATGTTAGATCAAAAATGATTCAGTATAAAACGTGTACGAAATAAATTTGACTGACCTAGCTACATAAAAAGTGTCAGATGATGAAATGTCTTGCTTCAGTAACGTGCATAAACTCCTTCTCAGGAAAATATCATTATACAAGTTTTAATTTTACGTTGGCCACCGTGTCGCTGTCGCCATGATAAGAAACATTCCGTAGTTTTCTAGGCAGCTGTTGCGATCTAATATCTGCTTATAGATTATATGGGTGTGTTCTATGTGCGATGTGGGAAAAATCAAATACTGCCGGAATAACAGCAGAATCTCGATATAAAAGGTATAACCGTGGCTGTCGTGCGTACATTAATTTTATGCAATCCCTGGAAGCAGTTTATCAAAATTAAGGCTACACGAATTAACACTGTGACATTCTGAGACAGCAAAAATTTTACACGCAACAGTTCTTTTATTTGTTGGTAAAACGTGTTTGGAAAGATGTAGTATCAAACTCAAAGTTATAAACCCGCGTGGAAAAACGTGTTGGAAAAGGCATTTTCCAGTTAGACATCGAGTGTCGAACTTTCAGGAGCAGTATATCATGTTATTAAAATAAAAGGACACGTCATCCATTGTTATTACGTCCCTACAACTACATGACTAATTGAACCTACACACGTCCAGTAGTAGTTCCAAAAACATCACCAAAGTTCTTAGGAAAAGGTGTCGTGATCGAACTTTGAACGTGAAATCTGAATGGATGCTCATGAGAGTGGTGCTGCACTTGTAAAATGTGAAAGAAGTAAAAATGGTTGACGCAGCAAAATACCGGTAAAGTGCGCATGGACTGTCGTCAGAAAAGTGTAGTGTTGACTAGAGAAGGATAACAACACTTGTAAGCGTCAACAGAGGCGCAGCACTAAGTCAAATAACAAACGATTTGAATTTGGCATAACGCCAAGAGGAGTCCCAGCACTCGGTGCTATACGTTTATGGTGCACTCAGCTTCTGTCCACAGTGAACAAGATAAAACATTTACAATAGTCTAGCGAGCACTGTAGGGGGATTCTGAATAGATGAAAAGGGGTCATACTTTCTAAGACGCGTTTTCAACTGCAGCATATCAGTGTAAGTATGATAGTTTGATGGCAGAAACATGAGATTATGGATCAAATCTGCATGGTCGCGATTCTCCACGCTATAAGAGACAGTGTAATGTTGTGAGCCATGCTTCGAAAGTAGAATTTACGACCTTGAACTGAATAGAAACCACGCTTGAACACCGAATCGCATTTAAACACCTTTGCTGATCAAGCTCATCTGACTGTGAATACACCCAGAAGGACAATGTACCATGTAACAGCACCTTATTTGTCTTGGAGTGTATTCTGTCAGGTTTATCCAACCATGGATACTTCCAGCAGGATAAACACCATGCCATAGACAGTATTGTCTTGGAGTGTCCGTCAAGTTCAGCCAATTACAAATACTTTCAGAAAAACAGTGCACCATGCGACAATGTCTATTGTAAATTGTAATTCATGTTTGCATACAATTGGTGGGCAAACATGAATACTTCCAGAAGAATGATGCACCATGGCACAGTACCGACATTGTCTTGGAAAGTTGTCAAGTTCATCCAATCATGGTCACTTTCAGAAGGACAATGCATCGTGCGTCAAATTCATCTAAAAATGGATAGTTCAGGATGGACAGTGTACCATGCAACAGTGCCTACATTGTGTTAGAGTACCTTCCGTCAAGTTCCTCCCATCATGGATACTTTCAGAAGTCAATGCACCATGCCACAACACCTACATTGTCTTGGAGTGTCTTCCGTCAAGTTCATGGAATGTCTTCCGCTAAATTCATGAATACTTTCAGCAGTCAATGCACCATGCCACAATGCCTACATTGTCTCGGAGTGTCTTTCAAGTTCATCCAACTATGGATACTTTCAGAAGTCAATGCACCATGTCACAGTGCCTATATTGTCTCTGAGTGTCTTTCAAGTTCATCCAAATATGGATATTTCTAATAGGTCATTGCACCATACTATGGAGTGTCTACCGAAACACGATGGAGACCATTCTCCGCTCAACTGCTCACCACAGTTCCCACTTCTGATTTCCACGACAGATTTGCGCAATGAAACCTAACGGGATATCAGATGTTGTGAATCTTTAATCATTCGGTCCGGTGAATTAGAGGATGCCGCTAAACATGAGTAGACAGGTATTTCTATCCGGAAAGTTACCGAAACTAAATTAAATCAAAGCCAAAGTGAAATAGCCTGTAGTACGAATTCAAAGATTCTTAGTTCCATATTCCTAATAAACTGGCCGCTGGGTGTACACTCTGAAATGATCATAACAAAAAGTATATCAAATTAAAGTGTTGTCATATGCTGTCTTGTATTTTTTAAATCCTTATCTTTTTATTATTGCGTGGAAAGCAAGTATTGTGGCAATTAATTTACTCTTGCTAGTAATAGAAAATAAAGTCTGACGCAAACCTTTTTTAGGTTGTTATTCCACCAGCTTTTGACTCCGACTTAATTTTAAAACTTTATTTTTGTCCATGAAATAAAATATGCAAGTGTCTTCGGTTATAAGGATTAGTCTTACACCGTCTAAGATAAAGCACACGGGGGGGATGCTTCTATGTAAGACACACTAGGAGTACAAGGAAAACATTTGATCCCTCCTCACAAAATGAAGAAAAGGAATTCTCATCTAATGAAACCAAATAATAGAGAAGGTTGTTGTTATCTTCTGACAAAGGATAATTATCAAAGAGTGAATGGGAGATGCAGTTGGGCGAAAGATTCCATTCTCCTACAGGAAATTAAAGGAAAGGCGAATGAAAACGGACGCAGTTCTAAGCATCCCGTAAACTAATATGCCAGAAACCCACGGCTGGATATTCTGAAAATGCGGAAAAAACACATCAGTGTTAAAAACATTTTGCGCAGAATGACTTTTTGTTTCCAAGTTGTAATTTACACCGTGTAAATAAAACGAAAGGGAACATGTATCTTACTCATGTTGTTATCGCCCCATTCCGGATGATAATGTAAGAATCTTAGATATGAGTACATTTTATATAATAAAAGTTTATCGGCTACGTACATTTCTACACTGCTTTTGTTCTTTCGAAAGTTCTGTTTAACTACTTTCACTTTCTTATTTTTATATTACACACCCACCCCACTGTGTTTACTCGTACGTCATTCCGCGTAACGCAGCTTGAAGCGAAAAACTGCTGTTTGTCACGGAAAACGTTTAAGTTTTCCAATAATAGTAATCAAAACCTCCCTTAACGTTACAGTAAAGAAACATAAGCCGCAAAACAAAACTTAGTATAAAATGAGATGTAGAAATAATCCCTGTAGTTTCTGAACTGTTATGCACTAAGCTTTCAAGTAAGCCTTATCCACTTTAATGATTGAATAAAAGAGCGCAGACAGCAAAGATTCCCAGCGTTCAAAACAATAGTTTGAAGAAGCATTGCGTTAGAGATCAGCTTTTGTTGCCAAAATTTTGCAAAAGCACGCACATTTGGCATTTATCAAATTACAAGAGGGAAAAATTGAGGATCTGTCCTCCATGTAATATGTTATGTTCCAAGTTTAGTCAAAAATGGGAAGAAGCAGCCTACGGTTTAAATAGCTCCATATTTAGTCACGTGCATATAGAGATTTTCAGCTAACCGTTGGGAGATAAAATATCCTTCCACTTCAGCATTTTATATGCTATTGATTTTGCTCTTCAAAACAACTATGAAGGAAGTAGAGGTCCCCACGGGCTTTCATTTGGAAAGCTCGGCCATTTTTATTTTATTGGAGGTTTAACGACCACCGTGAACAACTCAATGTGCTATAAGCAGTCGCCCGTCCCTAATTTAGGGCCACGGACTCCAGGGAAAGCGAGAGGATCAGTGCCGTGAAAGAAACACAACATCCATGCCTCACCGGGACTCGAACCCGGACCCATCTCGGACGATTGGTCCCGACAGCGCTTAGACCACTGCGCCACCGGTGCGGCCATGAACGTTTTGAAACCAACTTATCTAAAGACTAATAAAAAACACCCCTAAGTAAGATTTAAAAATAAACTGAAATTGAAATGGACTGCACAAACGGATACAACTCTCGACTGATTCCCGATAGTCGTTCAATGCCGAATCGTTCACTAGAGGAGCGAACGAAAGAAACAAACGAATTAGTGAGAAGGAATTGTTTTAGTGAGTAGAATCAAAAGATAAGTTTGCCTATCGCTACAACAGAACAAAGCGTCAGAACCCCACTCAGTGTATCTGAGGTCACGTGTCGTAGCCGTCGTTGTGAGCAGAGACCTTTGTAAGAGCTCGCGAGGTTCCCAGAGACTTCTGGGATTGTCTGTGACGTCACGTCGAAGCTTGAAGAAAGCTGCGAATTTCAGAGGTTTTCGGTTTTGGGATTTTCGGATAAAGGATGCTATAAAGTATACCTTTTTACGTTATGCAAAATTTCCGGCTGAATAGATGTTAAAAGAAAGGTAAAAGAGATGCAACTAATTGTACCGGATAGCTTAAATTATGGTTTTACGGCCAGACGAAACATATACAGAAGTCCAACTTACGTCAATTTTTATTGGTCCAGCAACATTAGACGAAATCCAAAATATATCACTTCACATATCTTAGTCAAGATCAGATCATATACAGAGGATTTTAGGAAGGGAGTGTCTGACCCCAGGTCTTAAACAACCCTTAGAAATAGGAGGCTAGGAAATTTGTGCTAGAGTGCCTGATAGGAAAGTGATACGGAAGCGGGTTAGAAAGGGGGAGGAATACGCCCTTATTTATTACTGGGGGGCCAGTACCCGGGGTCCGACGGCTTAACGTGCCCATCCGACGCACGGCGAATATTTAGTGGTTCGAGCGTTCGTACCTGCCGGGGATCGAACTTGAAGTCTTCTCCGTGGCAGTCACAAACGTTGACCACTAGGATACCCGCGGCCATCTTAGTCAAGAAGTTTACAGTAATAACGATCTAACATCTCCACATCCCAAAGCAACTGCTGCGTCGTCTTTTTATCTAACGTTCTTATCACACACAGTACATACGTCACTCTTGTTTCGTCCTAAGTGTGTTGCCAACATTATTCTCGTTTGAAGGGAAAAACATAACGTTAAGGTTCGAAAATGTCTAAAAGAACGAACTCAAATTTACATAGCAAAAAAAAAAAAAAAAAAACTCAAAAGTACTAACCACGGCTGACAGCAGCCGTCTCGGAAAGTTCCCACAACCGTAGCCGTCTCGGAAATGCCCTGCCTCAGTCGTCTGGCATTACAATTTGGCCTTTGTCCAACTCGCTGAAATATATTGCTTTTCCCATCAGAAGAACAACAAGAGAGATGACACCAAATTTTCGGGTGTAATGAGCACGTCTTTTGAATCCGTTCTGAGGCAAACTAAATTTATCAAAGCTTGTCAAAGTCAATGGTACCGGTATGGAATATATCGTACGAAAGAAACAAGTTTTTCAATCGGGTTTTAAATCCGGAAGATATTGCTGTAAACAGAATCGTGAACTTACGCCCTCTGGCTGCAGACTTGAGCGTTAAGAAAATTTTTAATTCATATGAACCATTCGCAGCGGAAACGCTCTCCAGCAAAGAAAGAATTTTTCAAATCTGACTCTTCGAACCCAGAATATGGACAAATATAAGATATGCATCTACGCCCCCTGGCGGAAAAAACATGCATTATTTAAGGAAGAAAGTATTCTCAAAAGGTTTTTCGATGTGAGCGGTATCGGTCCAAGAAAAAAATGTTTAGTCGAGTTTTCAGGAGCTCAGAATTTGCTGCAGATACATCAGAAGCAGAAATTAACACTTATACACCCTGGTGGCCAAACTATTCTTTACCAAATGTTAGAAATATTAAAAATTTTTACATCAACAGTGTATGCGATACAGAAAGAAATTTTACCAATTAGAAATACATAAAACACATTTTACATCAACAGCTGTATGCGATACAGAAATAAATTTTCAAATCGAAGTTTAGAAGCAGAAATAACGCAGAAAACGCAATTTATCTTTGCTCCCTAAGCGGAAAGTCTATGACTTACTTGAAAATTTTAAATTTATATAGCAAACATTTTGCATCGGAAACACAATCCAACAAAGACGAAATTTTTCAAATCGTAATCTTAGAAGTAGAGATATTGAAAAAAATAAGGTATGTATCTACGTCCTCTGGCGTAGAAACCATGCATTATTTTAAGAAGAAAATGTTCCAAAAAGGTTTATCGACGTGAGCGGCTTCGGTCCACAAACGAATTTTTTTCAATCGAGATTTTCAAAGCTCAGAGTTTGCTGCAAATGCATCAGAAGCGGAGATTAAGACTTACGCCCCCTGGTGGCCAAACCATTTCTTACCACAATTAAGAATTATATCCACCAGGATCTGTATCCGGTGCAGAAACAATTTTCAAACCGGAGTTCCAGAAACAGAGATATCGGGGGAAACGCAATTGACCATTAGGCCCCCTAGTGGAAAGTCTGTGAATTTCTTAAAAATTTTGAAACTTTGAATAAAGAAAGAATTTTTCAAATCTCACCATTAGAAGCAGAGATATTGACAAAAAAAAGATATATATCTACGCCCCCTGGTGGAGAAACCCAGAAATATTTTAAAAAGAAATATTCCAAAAAGGTTCATCGACGTGAGTGGCATCGGTCCACGAAAGAAGTTTTTCAATCGAGATTTTAGAAGATCGTTTTTTATGGCAAATACATCAAAAGTAAGAATTAACGCTTACGCCCCCTGGTGGCCAAAGTATTCTTTACCAAAAATTAGAAATTATATGCAAAAGATTTTCCATCAGGAGCTTTATCCGCTGAATAAAAACAAAATTCAAATCGGAGTTTAAGAAGAAGATATATCGGGGAAAACGCAGTTTACTTTTACGCCCCCTAGCAGAAAATCTTTTCGTAACGTGAAAAAGGAACTATACCTAAATACTCTTCGGCATAAATAGAATCGAAAGATAAAATAATTTTTTCAATGGCATGCTTTGAAACAAATATATGAAATAAAATGTATTTCGACATCATCTGCATTCACGCCCTCGAAAGAAAAAAACAAAAACGAAATGAAGGATCATTATTCGCGTATTTCAAGATTCCTAATGCAAAAATAATTTTTCAAATCGGACTAATAGTTGCAGAGATATGGTGTCTACAACGGACGGACAAACCGATAACATAAGCACGATCCTTTTTTACAAAAGACGTGCTAAAAATAACATTGATTAACATATCTCAGTATTAGGTATTTATACCGTTTCATGACGTTCACACGCGCCGTCGTTTACCTGTAGTTGCATTCATTTGCGTAAGGACGCGCTGGTCATAATGTCATCAGATTATATGCAGAGGATTTTAGGAAGGGTGGGTCTTACCGGAGATATTAAACATTCCTTAGAAATAGGAAGCTAGGGGATTTGGGCTAGAGTGCTTGTTAGGAAAGTGACACGGAAGCGAGGTAGAAAGTGGGATTAAGATACCCTTATTTATAACCGGAGGCCAGTACCCGGAATCTGACGGCTTAATGTGAACATCCGACGCACGGCCGGTTATAATGTTTTGGTTCTTAGGTGTATATACTCATTGTCAAAAAAATAGTTGCACCTAGAAGGAAGCAACCGACAGGAATGAAACTTGGTGGGTAGCTTTGACATGGTGAGACATGCAAATGATTCAAGTATCACGATCGGCCGCGCATGTGACGCAATCATACAGGGTTTGTAGCACTGTGACTTACCGGCTATATAAGGTCGTCCCGTTGCGCGTGCTTGCCATTCCGACTCGTGCTGTTGTGTCGGTTGCATCCTTTGCAAGTGAAGTCTGCCTTGCAGAAAAATTCGGAAGCAATTCGAGGAGTTCGAGGTGCTTGGGGAGGGCTGCATCGTCGGGCTACGGGAAGCGGGATGGTCTTATCGCCGTATTGCGCGTTATACCGGTCCTGTGGATATCAAGAGAGGGGACCTCTAAGGGTTGTCCGATATGAGCGGAATGGGACAATAACCACGATTGCGGATATTGAGAGAGTAGTGGTGCGCTCCACGCACCGTCTGATTAGTGTCAGCACCATTGGCAGACGGCTTCATGACGTAGAACTACACGCACGCAGACCGTTATAAAGACTGTCCTTAACACCATTGCATCGTCGCCAAAGACTGCAATAGTGTCGTGCCAGACTGTCATGGAGTCACTCAGAATGGCAGCGAGTGATCTTCACTAACGAGGTCCGCTTTTGTCTTGGAGGAGACGACCAACGAATCCGTGTGCAGAAGCCCCGAGGTTAGCGCCAAGCTGAACGGTTTGTTATCGATCGTCACACGTCCAGAAGGCCTGGTGTCATGGTGTAGGGTGCAATTGCCTGCGATGCCAGATCACCCTTTATGTTCATTGCAGGCACTTTGACAGCCCATCGTTACGTTTATTTTCTGAACGCTTACTCCGGTGCGATTTTCCAACAAGACAACGCTCGTCCATATACTACTGCTGTCTCGAGATCTTGCCTTCAAGGCACTGACACTCTGCCATGGCCAGCCGCATCGCCGATTGAAAATATGTGGGTTGCTTTTGGACGCGCTATCCACACTCCACCCCTATTCAAGCTGCATGGGATGGCTTATCGCAGGACACCATTAGGAACCTGTACAACTCCATGCCGTGATGTCTGGCATGGTGTGTGAGCAAACATGACGGCCCGACGCCATGGTGAGAGACACTACTTACTGGCATGTAGCTAAATAAATATTGCCCGTATCAATGTTTAATCATGTATTGTTCCTAGTAACCTTTACCTTCCTCCCGAATGGCAATGTAATACGACACGTCTTTCTGGGTGCAACTCTTTTTTGACGATTTTTTCTCACCACCATTCTTGAGGCCTAATCAGTCGTGATTCCTCTATGTTGCTTCCAGGTGTCTCCACTTCACAATAACTGGCTTATTGTTGATCGGAAGCAGAAATTTCCCGAGCTAACTTGTTACAAAGAAGGCATGTAACAACCGGGCCACGTTGAAAGCCACTGAGCTCTGTCGTGCAACTGATTCTGCAGTTCGTGTTTACTAGGCACCGTGCGGCTTTTCTATACCTGCATGGCCATGGCTCTGATGTACATGAGCAAATCCTCACTTCAAAAGGGTTGTCCAGATGTAACTTAAATGTCAGTAATCACTGTTTCACACGTTACGTAAGTTCTGCAATCAGGAGATCATTAAATGATGTTAGATACGTATGGGACACAGTATCAGAGATTAAAATCAAGAAATAATAAACTATATATGTACTTACAATATCCGTAGTGGCTGTCGGGGCTTCATATGTACGCTTGTAATGAATCTACTCACAAAACGTTGCTGTAAGTATCCGACTCACTCAAAGAATGTGGGCTTTTTGCAGTTGTGTAGTGTCCAGATATTTTTAATCATATAGTGCATTCACACTCTTTGCAAAAATAAACAAATAAATAAATAAATAAAACGAAGCATCTAGAAGGAATCATCTAATCCCGATGAAAATTGTTATGTTCAACGTACATATACAGAAAAAGAAATGATTGCAATACCAGAACAGGTGGATCATTTATTCAAATAAAACAGCTTCACGAGTGGTACAAGTCAGTGTATTGTAGCGCCACCTCTGACTCGGATACGAGCAGTTACCAGGTATGGCATAGATGCATACAATTCACGGATGTTGTCCTGACCAATAGCATGCCAGATAACAATTCACGAATGTTGTCCTGACCAATAGCATGCCAGGTAACAACTCACGAATGCTGTCCTGACCAATACCATGCCAGATAGCGTCCCAATTGCGAGCCAGTTCACCGACGTTCCAGAAGGGGCGTAGGTGTCTCATAATGTCCAACAAACATGCTCGATCGGTGAGAGGTGGGGCGATCCGGATGGTCTTGGAAGGGTGTCGACATTGCGAAGGCAGACCCGGGAGAGCCATGCCGTGTATGGCCGGGCATTATTCTATAGAAAAATTGCTCGGTCGTGCTATGACAGGAATGGCAACATAACAGGTCGTAGAACGTCGTCGACGTACCGTTGAGCCATGAGGGTGGTGCGGAGGACTACCAAGGATTTCCAGGTATCGTAGGTAATGGCTCCACCAACCGTCACTCACCGCGTGCGAGCCGCGCGCCGTTCCATGGTAAAGGCAGAATCCGTGCGCTGGCTGGTTAGTCTGCAGACACGAATGCGCTGGTTATTGTCGCCAATTGTAAACCGTGATTCATCTCTGAAGACAACGCGACGCCACTGGACACTATCCCATGTAAACTGGGCCTGACACCAATGCAACCGGTGCCAGCGATGCTCGCTATTCAGTGATAGGAGGCGGAGTGTTACCGTAAGGAACAGAGTGCTTGAAGCGTCGTGCGGGTCATTGTATGATGTCTGTATGACAGTCTGTGGAACCATTAATGCAGATGCTATCAAAAGCAAATTATATATTCAGGTGTTTGGTGAAATTATATTACGATTCAGTACGATTCGCCTTTCTTAAACATAAGTGAATGTCGTTTTCAGTTTAAAAAGATCTGGAGTTAGAGAATATATTGTTGCTTTGAAAAATAATGGCAAAAGAAAAACGAATTGTGGTAAGTCCTTTTACCGAAAATATAAAATTATTATTAACCTATTCGGAAAAATAATAATCTTCTAGGGGGAAAAATAGGTAATTAACCTGCATTAGTAACAAGAAGCTTTTCATTTTCGTTATTCCAGTCCTCTTTATTACAACCTTAAGCGTGTTCTGGTGGCAAATGTACTTCTAGCTCAGTCAGCAGCGCTCCCCACTGAGTAACAAACTATCTCGGGCTCGAAACCTACCTCTGTCAGAGGGAAGTATTCCTTCACCTTATACACAACCGAGTCACATTATTGTGACCACCAGCTCAAATCCAGGTTAACCGCCATGTGCAGCGCATACAGCAGTAAAACGGGATAGGAGTGACTCAATATGGTGCTGGAAAATGTTCACAGCAGATATGTGCAGCCATGCTGTCTGCAATGTATCTGACAGCTGCTGGAGGGTGTGTGGTGGAGGATCCATAGAGTGAACAACACGATCGAGGTGGCCCCACAGATGCTCAATGGGGTTTAAATCTGGGGAATTAGTGGCCCAGGGAAGTACTTCCAAGCTTTCATCGTGCTCACCCAACTCCCCTCGACCATTTCTAGCTGTGTGACACATCGCATTGTCGTTCTGGAAGATCACATCCGCCCCAGCGGAGACAATCATCATGTATGGGTGTACGTGGTCTGCAAGGATGGATTCATAACAAATTCGAACCATACAGCTTTTCACAGGTATAAGTGGACCCAGGGGGTGCCACGAAAACATTACCCAGACCATAACGCTGCCACCACCAGCTTGCGTTCTTCCGGCAATGGTTGAATAGCGTTTGTTCTCCGATGTTTCTCGCCTTATACGCCAACGTCCATCCGTTCGATGAAGTAGAAAACGTGACTCATCGGAGCATGCAATACTTTGCCAATCAGCGGAGATCCAATTCCGATACTGCCGTGCAAATGTAAGTCTTTTCTGCGGATGCACCTTCGTTAGCATAGACGCAGTGACCATCCGTCTGCATCGGAGCCCCATACGCAGCAGGGTTCGGTAAACTGTCGTTTTGTTTTACCCACACGTCCGGTAGCCCGCTGGTTCATTCGGCCAGTGAGTTGCTCTACTGTAGCATGTCGATCGGCCCTCACGCACCTTCGAAGCCGACGTTCACCTCTCACAACAATGGCACGTGGGGCTCCGCAGTTTCCTCGTCGCTTATTCGCGATCGTGCCATTTCTCCAATCACGATACACTTTAACCACAGCAGCACGCGAACAGTTCACAAACTGGGATGTATCAGAACTATTGCCACCCTTGGCCCGAAAGCCGATAATCATCTCTTTTTGCAAATCTGATAAATCGCTCCTTTTATTCATGACAGCAACGAGCGATATGTTTTCAGAATACCTACGGCACACCTCATATACCATCCAAGCCAACTCAGGACACGTGCCTTCTTTAATTGGCAGCGCGCTGTGGACGTTAAAAGTAGGAGGTGGTCACAATTATGTGACTCGACTGTGTATGTCAGAAAAAGTCCTGTTCTCCAAGTTTAAAAATCAGTGAGTATATAAGTTATTTTTCTGTAAAGGACTAAAAAAATCAAAATGAGTTTTTAGAAATTCGGGAAGTTTCTGTACAAAAATGAAAAAACTCGAAACTACTATTTGTGAAAAAAATAAAAAAATAAAAGAATAACGGAATAAGTGGAAACAGCAGTTCTATCAAAATACTAAAGCATTCTTTGTCAGAAAAGGAAACTTTTCAAAATGGAAATTTCGTTGTAAGTCTGTGACCAACTGGCAACTTTGTTGAAAGTCATTCTCAGGAACTTTTCGAGAATTCACACCACCCATTTTGTACAGTGTAGTGCTTGTTTACGACCGCAATACTATTGGAATCTTTGCGATAAAATGCATAGAACTAGAGTAGAAACAGTCCACCTGGACTTCATCGTATACTGTACATACATGGTGAATGAAGAGTGATATTGTGTTTTTATTAAAGAAATAAATAAAACCGAGCTAGTCCAGACACTACACCAAAGAATTCAAAATATAACCTCGTCACATTACCTTTTGTGTAGTTGTAAACCTAAAGCGAATTTAATGTTTAGAACGTAAATAAACATAAAGATCTTGACACAAACGCATTGTATTGTCCGAACTCACAAGATTTAAAACTGCTTTTCTGGAAAAAAATATCCCAGTGCTTTTCGTTTGAAAGCGAAGAAAATAAGAAGGAAAGATAGAAGAACATAAGACTTTAATGAACATTTTTTCCAGAGTGCTTACTAACGAAGCTCAGAGAAATGCATTTGATGCTTAGACTCATAATTAACAAGGACAGAAACGCGCTTCCTCCGTAATAACGAAGGGCAATTTTCATCTGTCTTCGAAAGAAACAGTGAAAAAAAGGTTCTACAGTGAAGCTACTGCAAATGTGAAGAAACAAAATTACAGGTCTCTGGAGGAAAAAAAAAACAACAAATGAGAAACAAAAAATAGACTCAAAATATTTTCTTCACCATTTTATGTTCATTTACATAATTTCTTCTCTTGTCCCATCTTTTTGTCATTTTTCTTCTACACTAAAAGGCGAAACTGAGGAAAATTTTTATTATTCATTACTTTTGGTTTGTGCGTTTCTTTTATCACATTATCATCAGAACAGTTCGTTTCTACGGTATTGAAAACCGTGCCTTTGCTAATCTTATTCCAGTTTCAGAATCATGTGTACATTGTAATTTTGTTTTTGTTTTCAATTCCAATTGATTTTAGTGCACATTGCAGAATTTGTACTAATAGAAGAAAATGTACCTTTGATGATTGCATTAAAATTTGGGCCTTTCACAAGAAGTCGATAGAAATACGTTTATTTAATGACAAATATTTCTACCTGTTCCGAAAACCCATTCGGCATTTTTAGGAAGAAAAAGAAACAAATTAAGAAATTAGCTACTGAAATTTAAAAATTCAATACCTCTGATTCTCGTAAAATAAATTCTTTGAAATTTTTAATAGGTTTCTGGATGAATATGAGGAACAGATTATAACTCTGAGATCATAAGCTTTGACAAGAGTAAAAGTTGAATACCATTTTGAATATCTTGCACGTTAAAATAATTTCCTCTTCAGGTAGTGCTTCAAAGGAGGTTTCGAGATAGTCCTTTTCCAAACCAGTTTTCTGCCAGCAGTGTTAAAGAAACGGATTCATGGAGTTTCACGATTTTCAACTGTCACTCTCCAAAATTGAAGAAACATGGCCAGTAGATAGTAGTAAGGGCAGAAACCAATGGGCTTATTTCCGTTTTGTCCCAAATGAATTGACAAAGATGAACGAGTGGTCTGAAAATGGCCTTACAGCACAAGTGGGGAAAATCATCTAACATGTGTTGTGGTACTCCCAAATATCAGCTATGTCCCCACGATTCAAAATAAGCTCATGTCATACAAAAAGCAATAAAAACCCTTATTACAGGTGTAAATGAACATTTGTGGTATTGAACACATGACCGAAGCAAAGTAATTTGGATCAATGAGAATAACGCAAATCCCAAAGTTATCACAGTACTGAAAATTGTCATTGATAACTGAAAAAAATACGTTGAACATTATCGAAAGAAGCGTCATCACTTTCACAGTAACCAATTTTTATCCACGGATACCAGATGTTGTTGAATTTTTGTGACTGCCATTGATTGTTCATTGATAATTTCGATGATTTTTTCCACTTGCTATAAGGCCATTTTTAGACCACTCGTTCCCCTTTTTTAGTTCAATTAGGGCAAAACGGAAAACCACCCACTGGTGTTTGCCCTTAGTACTATCTCTTGGACACGTTTCTTCAATTTGAGAGAGCGACAGTTGAAAGGCTTCCCTTGAATATGGAAAATGAACTTTTCATAGGGAGAGTATCAAGTGCATCGTCATTCTAACATCTCCAGCTTTTAATGGAGAATATGATGTATGAATAAACGCTTTTAATGGAAATGATGATGTATCATTTTAATTGAGATATTTCTCACAACGGTCAAAATTGCTAACGAAGGTGTGAAGAAAGAAAAAAAGGATTCACACAAGAGTGTCGGTTGGTGAATTTTAATGGCGCAAGTGCCATGTTTGGCCAAAGAGCGCCCAAGAGTGTCGGAGTTAGAAGGCAATAAAAGTAACAGAGTGAAGAAGACAAGAAGAGAAATTCATCGGAGACTTGAAGCCGAGAGGAGCAGAGATTTTGGAGGTAAATTTTCTTCACTCTGGATAACAGGGAAAATAGTGGTATAGCGAATGTCCGGTATCGGAAAGGCAGATTGAAAGGATAAAGTCGGAAAAAGCAAACTTTGCAGCGAAATAGCTAAGAAAGAAGCCTAACAGAATAATAAGCAGAAAACAGTCAGCGTGCTAATGATATAAAGAAAAGTAAAGAAATCAGGACAAAAGTTAGATCTTTCCCATATACTTTACCGAATTATAATGTTTTTGGTATAAAATGTTACTGCTTCACTACTAAAAACATTACCTATTGTATTATCAGTCAGTTTTTTTTTTTTTTTTTTTTTTTTTTGATGAGGTTTAACGACCACCGTGAGCAACTCAATGGGCTATAAGCAGTCGCCCGTCCCTAATTTAGGGTCACTGGTTCCAGGGAAGGGAGAGAAGAGAACCAGTGCTACACAACATCCATGCCTGACCGGGATTCGAACCCGGACCCCTTACGGACGAATTATCAGAGGCTTGCGCCTCAGACCACTGCGCCACCGGGGCGGCGTCAGTCAGTTGTACTCATAGCACTGTAACTTCGAAGTCTTATGCACAGAATACCTAGCACACAAGAATCTTTAATTATACACTAAGCTAAATTAGACGACCCAACAATCAGAAGAAAGGAAACTTCAATTACTCACATAAATGGTCTTTATTGGTTGTTCCAGAAGAAGCATAAATATGCTATACGGTACTTCCATTTAATCAAAGACGATCATATCCACATAAATTACAATACTGAAGCTTTAGTAACTTAGGTTTGACTTGTTTACATCTGATAACAACAACAATTTGCGGCAGTATTCTACACATCATATATCACTACTACGCAGAACATACCACCGCACATTTTCGCTGCTTGTTTCAACATTATAGATATCTCGTTCTTATCTGTCAACACGCACACGTCACTTACTCTGACCTCAAGACTGTTGTCAACACCATTTAGCGAGTGAGGAAATATAACGTTAAGGTAGGAAACTCTTAAAGAGGATGATTTACATACAGAAAGAAACTAAAAATGAAAGTTAAATTAGAGTGTACGTCATAGAATGAACCGGCGCTTCACTACAAAAGATCAAGTCTTCACTTTAGGTGGTATTTCATTTGTTGTATCATCGTGTAATAATTTAAATACCACCCCTAAGCTTCGAAATTTCTTGCAAGCAAATGTCTAACGATTCCTTGAGACAGGGGCACTATGAGAAACATAGGGAACAACCGTGTAACAAGATTATCGACATTTCAGAATAATTCCTGTTTTATTGTTCTAAAATGTGGCATGCTGAAAGGGGAAATTCCCGTCTCCTTTTGGAACTACTGACTGTAAAATAATTTGAAGGATAGAATTAATTTTCCTCTGGAGATTTGACTCACTCATTGTGACGCAGTACCATAAGGTGCATCTTGAACTTTATAAAATTTATCCAGAGGCATTATTTCTTTACTCATTGAAGGATCAGGCATTAATGTTCAAGGTCATTGATTCCATCATCCTGCAGAATTACTGTTTAGTTTTGAATCTTTTCTAAATTTCTTCAATGCTCGTTTTCAATGGTTCTTTTTAAAAAAATGTTACTTCACTTCTGACATATTCAGATTGCTCTTTCTACTGGTATTTTGGAGAAGCATTTCTAATATTCCAGTGCTATTCTCTTATATATCTGCACTGAAAAAGTAATCCACGGTATCTTGCTCTGGCACCATATTTAAAACACAGCGACATTCTTCCAGCCCATTTCTTTAAGGGTCCATATCTAACCTTGTAAGTAATAAGTACTCAATTTAGAACTTAGAAGATTGTCTAGTGCCATTTTTATTGTTACAGAACGTGTGAATCACCAACAAGGGTTTTAGTAAACACTTATTTGCTATGATGTATATTCCAATTTCATTTTCATTTTGAGTTCCTTTCCATATGTAAATTTTGAGTTCATTTTCTATAAGCGATTTAACCTTAACGTTATATTTTCCTCACTTACTGAATGTTATGTGGTAATATTCTTGAGGTCAGGTTGAATGATAACTGTATGTCTTGACAAGATAAGAACGGTGTACGATATATAATGTGTGGAACAAGCAGTGTTAAGTGTGGGTAGATTAGGGAAGCATTGCGTTGTACCTTCAAAGCTAGATATACACTATATTGACAAAAGTCACCAGACAGCTAGAAGAGAAACACAACATAACACTTATTGACATACATTAGTACAGTGTCGGTCCACCTTTGGCCTTAATGCAAGGACTGACCTTTCGAGACATGCTTTCGACAACGTTTTGGAACACAGCGATAGGTATGCTCTTCCATTCAGTACATAATGCTGCCGCTAACTTGATTAGTAGTAGGCCTTGGTTCCCAACTTCTTATGCGGCGCTCTAATTCACCCCATAGGTGCTCTATGTGATTAAGATCAGGGCTCTGTGCTGGCCAGTCCACACACGATAGAGAATTATCGTCAAGCCACGCCGTAACAGCTCTTGCTTTATGTCTCAGTGCATTATCCTGCTGATACCAACAAGGCTCGGTTCCATAGTATTTCCAGAGAGTTGATAGGGCATAATTGTCCAGAATATCGAGGTAGACGTACTAGGTAACATGGTTTTCTACGTTAACCAAAGGGCCGGGACCATACCACGAAAAACACCCCCACACGAGGACAATGCCAGCTCCACACTTGACCGTAGGAACAGTACGCTGTGGCAAATAGCGTTCCCCCGGCTGCCGCCATACCCATACACGGTCATCAGACTATGAGACTACTGGATCGTGTATCTGAATTTATCAGTCCATAAGACCCGTTTCCAATAATCTAGGGTCCAAGATCATTGTTCTTTACACTATGCTAAACGACGAGTAGCATTCCGAGTGGAGGTGAAGGGCTTATGAGCAGCCGCACGACCACGGTAACCCATGGAATGAAGTTCTCTGCGAATGGCACATGTACACACCGAGGTTCCAGCATTTTTACTCACCTGTACACTGAGTTCTTGTGCAGTACTCCGTGGATTAGCTGTGACGACTTTAATGAGGCTGAGACGTCCTTTGTCACTGATTTTCTTTGGTATGCCGGTACGTTTTGCTTCTTCAGGCACACCATGTGTCTTCCATTTACTCAGTACATCCAAAACAGTTGACCTGGGTATGTTAAAACGTCTCTCGGTTTCTCTTATGGACAACCCACTAATATAACACCCAACAATCTTTCCTTTCTCAAAGTCAGTTATCTCCCGCCGCGACATTTTTCCTAAATCTCACAATGCGATATGATCGCAGTCAGATGAAGGTTTGTTTTTATATCGTTTCCAGCTGTACCGCGCATCTTAACAACGCAGAGGATCCGTTCGTTAGCTTTAGACGAGGTGTCCGGTGACTTTTGTCAATATAGTGTATAATTCTGAAAAAAGTGCATTGAGACTGAGATCTTTAGAGCCTCGGTTTACAGAGATTCATTTTGTTTCATTTCTTGAAGCAGAGTAGAAATAAGAACGGGGTCTTTTTTTAAGTCCGTTACATCATTATTTGTCATTGGTGGTTTTGGCCAAGTCAAGGTTTGAAAATGTTTGCACAATGTCCCTATGCAAATAAGGAAAACATTTATCGTTTCAGTCCAGTTTATATTTTCATGTTCCGATAAGAATGTTATAGCTTCCCGTTAATGTGTACTCCGCCCAAAGATAAAAAGAGAGAGAGAGAGAGTGAGAGAGATAATTCTTATTAATATGCGCATCATATTTAGGTAAAAAGTTGTCCTTAATTTTGTTTCGCATTCATTTACCTCTGCTTACCTTCATGTTTTCACGGAATGACAGAAAATTCCTATTTTTAGCATTGTAGCTAGCAGAACTTTAAATTGTAGTCGCCAGAAAACTTCATACTATCAGTTTTCATGGCATTTCGGAAATAATACAGGGTGTCCCATGAAGGTGTAACCAATTTCAAATAATCATAACATTTTTAATATAAATGATCTCAATAATCAACTTGTGTTAATTGACAGAACAGATCATGAAGTTTTATAGACATTCGACATGGGCACCATTTGTCCCCGGAACAATGTCTAAACGGTATTCCACTTTTTTTTTTTTTTTTTTTTTTTTGATTGGAGGTTTAACGACCACCGTGAGCAACTCAATGGGCTATAAGCAGTCGCCCGTCCCTAATTTAGGGTCACTGGTTCCAGGGAAGGGAGAGAGCCAGTGCCGTAAGACAAACACAACATCCATGCCTGACCGGGATTCGAACCCGGACCCTATTCCACTTCCAACGATGTTCGTTGTAGAATGTCCTAATTAACGTTCTGCAGTGCGTGTGTAATCCTACACTTTAGGTCAGCAGTGTCTGCAACAGGGGTGCTGTAAAGCTCACGCTTGATGAATCCCCATAAAAAAAAAGCCACACCGTGTTAAGTCCGGCGAACGTAGGGGTCATACAACGGTACCACCTCACCCAATTAATTGATTGGGAAATTTGGTATCCAGAGACCTCCTCACAAGCAAAGCCCAATGAGGTGACGCCCCATCTTGTTGTAAAATGACCGGAGTTGCAAGTTTATACAACTGGGGATACACAAACTGCTCAATCATGTCCAGGTAATTATCAGCACTCACGGTCGCTTCCTGAAAGAAAAAGGGTCTTATAACACGGTCGAACATTATGCAACACCAAACATTAACTTCTATGCTATCATGTTCATGTTCATGTTCCATTGTGTAGTGCGGCTGTTCAGTTCCCCAAATTCTCACATTCCGTTTTTTAACCCTTTCAGAAACACGGAAAGAGCACTCATCTGAGAAACAGATATATTTCAGGAAAGATTCAGCCCTTGCAATGTACTCCGACATCTCTTCAGCAAACTGTTTACGTTTCACATGATCATCCGGGGGTTATGTGATGGGTTATCTGCAGTTTATACGGGTACATTTCCAATCTCTGACGTCACACTCTGTGCACGGACGACTTGGGGATGGTCAGCTGTCGTGCTGCTTGTCTGATTGACTTTCGAGTGCTACGAGTGAATGCTTGTCTCACAACCTCCTCCCTTTCTGGAATTAGAGATGGTCGTCCGGGGCATTTCTTTGTAAGGACGCTACTAGTTACCTTGAATGATTTGTACCACTTTTTGATGCTGTTACGTGTGGACGGTTTGCTTCCATATTCTGTTCTGAAGTTTTGCTGAACCTGCGTTTCTGATCGGCTTTCAATAAACCACTCCATAATCTGTGCTTTCGTCGCAGGATCCATTGGGTACACTTCCAGAAAGCTTAAGGGTATTCCTTACCACTGACCTGAATATCCAGGGTTCGGGCCCCTGTTCGGGCGCCATTCAAATGTTACAGGGCTTGGTGCTGAGTTCTATTTCAGCGCCCTGAGTGGTGGGTTCGTTTGATGTTTGCTCTGCAGTAAGTTCTGCATCGGGGGGTTTAACCCGTAATTCTCCCGATTGGAACAGATAAATAAAACATAAGGTATCAAAAAGCATCTCTAGTTAAAACCTTTTCGTGCAGTGAGGAAGGCTTTTATTCAGATATTGCGGGGAATGTCACCAAGCTTTTGTCCGTCATTTTCGTGCTTTCATTATTTTCGTTGTCCCTCGGTGTCCTACTCGACGAATTCCGCTCATCTCTCCCCGGCCATCCAAACCTCTTCCTACTTCCGTTCCGACAAAACCCCCGAGGTTTTCAGAGCCTCCTAAAAATATTCTGCTTCTCCCTCGACTTTTCGCCACCGAGTCTCTCCTCTCTTGCCCGGAGAGAGAAATCCCCTCAAAAAACTGTCCCCTCGTCCGACTTATTCCAAGAAAGCGCAGCCACGCCTTCACTCTCAAAAACTCTTATGTTCTTAATTGCTTTGCCGTCCCTCCTACTGTGACGCGTGGGAGAGGAAATACTTTCTTTGCCTGTTGCTGCGATTCCCATCCCAATGGCGGGAAATGAAAGAAAATGACTACCATTCACTATCTCTAAAAATGGCTACAGAATCTCGCTTCTGATAAATATGGAAGCCCCTGCTACAAAATAAACCACCAGCAGCAAACAGAATGCTGATATTAGTTTTGTATCCAAAGTTATCATCGTTTGAAATTGGTTACACTTTTTTGGGGCACCCTGTATATTACAAAAAGCACTCACAGACGTTTTTGAGTCACGAAATGCACGCGAAAAACCAATAAACAATAATTAAAAATTTTAGGCAAAGAACAAAGTAGAGACTATTGCATAACCATCCAGTTGTGTGTTTCCCATGGCGTTAGTTAATTCGGTTGGCAGTTTTAAATAAAATTAATTAAAACATTGAAAGGGAAAATTAACTTTAGACCGGGCCTGTATGGGCCCGAGGTTTAGTCAAAGAATTGATATAAAAGAACACCCGGGCCAGGATCCGTTTCCGGACCTTTTATCACAGTCGGGACCGTCACTCATTCCTAACTCATAGTGCTGTTCACCGTCTAAGGCAACGTTTCGGCTACCGAATATTATCACTGACGAGTTATCGGTGTGATGTACCTTGATAACCAAATAAAGACATTTGTTCGTAAGTAAACAGACTAATCTCTCTTGTGGCTCTTAGAGAGCCTAATATTGCTCTTCAATATAATTAGGGATTTTGTGCTAGTTGTCCAGAGCACAATGTTAAGGAGCTCCAGTGTTACAAGAACCACCGATAGTAGGACAGGTAATGTTATAAGAGAATAACAACTAACATTACATTACTTTTTACATAAATCAAAATTTAGCCTTAAGGTGAGAAAACTGGCGTTAATGTAGAGCTGGACATTCAAAATGGACTAGAGTCTCAACAGACTGAACTGCGAAAACTGGTAGCCAGGAAGCATGTTTCTGCCTTGAAATGTTACCTAAGAAAATACGTTCGCTGGGTCTACCTCCTAAAGTATGTTGGTGTTTCAAACCCGTGATTGCGCATGCGCATGATAGGTCAGCAGTCATACACTGTAATTCATAATCAATGGCGTAGTATGAGCTTATTTGTTTTCGTTTAGGCAAAGCATCTTTCTGGTCGACGAGTGAAGGAATAATTCAATTATATTTTTATCAGCTGTTCATTTCTTAGTTTATAGAATTCGGTAAATGTTTGAAACAAAGGTCATTTCTTATTTTGTGCCGAAGAGACTTTTTTTTCTAATTAAATTTATTGTTCTTCCCTTATCTTCTTTTAGAACATTAGTTTAAAGCCATGTGAAAAATAAATTAGATGTTCAGCATTTTTTTCCTTGAACTAAAAATTCATGTTGAGAGAGTGGTAGTGAAAATTGCAAGGCTCTTTGTAATTTGATAAAAAAAGAGCTTGGTTTTCACTTTCAATATTCGCAGAAGGAACAAAATCTCATTCCATCTTTACTCACTCCAAGCGTATCTTTCCAGAAATTTTATGACAAACGGAAGGAAAGGGAAAATGCAGTTAGAGCGCCGTTTCTTCAAAAGATGCTTTCGTCTTTTCAGAGAAATTTAATAAGTTTAGAAAGTTTGGTAATTGCTTCCTTCGATTTTGAGCGACGTACTGTAAATCGTTTAGAATTCTTTGCTGGGTTACGATTTAATCTTTCAAAAGTTCGACAGTAAACAAATAGTTACGAAGGCCATTAAATGTAAGGAAAAGGATCTTCGGGGTATTCGGTTTCACTCTTTGAAATGCTCGATAACGCACCAACAGTTACGAAGAAAATAAACAGATTAAAGAATAAGATGAATATTCCCAGCATTTAGTTCCGATATCGTGTAAAATCTGTTACGCTGAATTATGAATAACTGCTCGGTTTCACATAGAAGGAGGTATTAAAGAAAAATTGAAAAAAAAAGGGACTACCTTTTAGGGCTGCACGCGACAGAAATTAACTGAACATACAGAACCAAAGATTAATAAACTCTTAACTGAACAGAAGCGATGCTTAACAGGATAGGGCAGGGAAACCGAATGAGAGAATAACTACAAATGTCATTGAACGCGAGTTATCATGCGAACAGACGTATTGGATATCTCAAAAACAGGGAAAATCGGAAAATATTGGAATATAAGGTGTTTTGACGCCTTTTGAAATTTAATGCAAAAGGATGTCTGAGCAGGAAGTAATTTCGAATAAACAGAGAGCCTTATTTGAAAGTTCTTTAATAAGACGAAACGGGATATTTAGGACTTCACTAATACCGTCTTAGAAAACTAATTTCGAATACGACTGAAGTATGAGAAAATATAGCATAAGGAGCAAATAGACTGCTCAAAATAATCAGAGGAGCAAGAGATATTGTAATGAATATCATTTCCGACTGACGTTGTTGAACGCAAAATATTATTTACATGCAAGACACAGTAGAATATTCAGTAAAACGTTTAAGAGAAAAGCACATTAGCGAATTTTATGCAATATTATCGTTTAATACACATGATGTGATATGCTATACAAAAACATGCAGACTTGTACAACAAGAAACAAGTTAGTAAAATCATGCAATGCATTAATTATTATACGCTTTCTAACATTCCAGAAATCATTACTCAAATTATTACTCAAGTTATGAGGATAATGGCTGTAAAATAAATCTCACTCTTATGCCCTGACCATTGACTCCATTTCGATGATATTCAAAAGAGCAGGTTAAGTATACTTCCAGAACAACATGATAAAGTTTTGTCGCAATCGAAGCATTTTTACGTAAGTTATGATGCATAAGAGCAATGGAATGGATCCCGCTCCTACGTTCTGACCTTTGACCCCATTTCACCCATTTTCAATAGAGTTCGTTCCCAGATTGGCCTGTACGACATACTGAAATTTCATCAAAATCGTACCATTTTTACGCACGTTATGACGCATAAGGGCAATCGAATGGACCCCGCTCCTATGTCCTGACCTTGGACCCCATTTCGTCCGTTTTCAATAGGGTTCATCCCCAGGTGGTCCCTACCACATGCTAAAATTTCATCCAAATCGAACCATTTTTACGCAAGTTATCGTGCGGACAGACAGACGGACAAACGGACGGACAGACAGACATACAGACAAACGGACGGACAGACAGACATACAGACAAACGGACGGACAGACAGACAAACGGACAGACAAAGCTGGAGCATATACGCTTCTTTAACTTACGGTTGGAAAGCGTAAAAAATGAGTATTTGAAGCTGGAACCAGACCTCCAGTAGGATGTGTGGTCCCTTCGAACGGCTAAGACCGCTGCACACCTGTGTGAAATGGAATTGATGAGATTATTGAAGAGGTTTTGGGGAGTACCTTTGCCACTCCTCAATGAGGGAAGTCTCCAGTTCTAGTCACGAAGAATCGACGGATGTGCCAGCCGAGCTGCAATGCGTCCCAGGCTGTCTCGAGTCAGGTGAGTATGTTGGACACACCATAGTTTCGATTCTCTCTTCTTGAGGCGTTTGCCCACTAGACGAGATATATGAGGTCGAGCCTTATTGTCCATCAAAAGGAACGAATCAATGACGGCTGCAGCATAGGGCATGACAGTAGGTTTGAGAACTCGTGCCTATAACTCTGGGCCGTCAGACTGCAGTTTTGGATGACGTACAAGTCTGTACCTCCACCGATACTTATTTCCGCCCAGATCATCAATCCATGTCCACTGTAATTTGATGTTTCCTACGCAAAAGCTGGATAATTTTCTGTGTCGTGTTCCCGCTAGATAAGCACTCGTCGATATCAGACTCCAGAGGAAAGCTCGACTCATCAGAGAAGAGAACTTGATTCCACTGGTCGTGTCTTCAACAACGATGTCCCCCAGCCCAGTTCCTACGGGGCGTATGGTGTCGTAAAGTAAAAGGGACACACCATCGGTCTACGTGTATGAAGACCACCTTAGTGAAGGCGACTGGAGATAGTTTGATTTGGCACCTGTATCCTTTTCACTCAAGCAGCTCTCGATGGAGCTGAGTAGAAATTTTTTGCCTCTTCCAATGGGCTGTTAACAGTAGATAACAGTGGTTTCTTGCTGTAGTTGTTCATGGACGGCCTTGACTTTTACTTCTTCAAACACTTCCGATATCCTGGAATCGTGTCCGCAGTGGGAAATGACACTTTGAGCCACTCCAGTGTCTTCTGCTACAACCCGCTGTGTCTGACCTGCTTCAAGCCTGCCAATAGCTCTAGCGGTAATCGTTAGACTTCAAGAAACGAAATGCCACGATGAACGCGGCAGTATAGGGAGTTCCCGGAAAAACGTTGTTTTCATCCTAACCCGATTTATGCATTCTGACGTCACAGACGCTAATTTACATTCGGATATGCATGATTCGGGTGTCTACGTCACACCCGACTTGCGTTTTCCATGTTTCGGTAAGATATGTAACGACTGGTTTGCATACTGTGCAGCCAAATTCAGATGCTGCAATAATTATTTTGAGCAGTGGTAAAATTTACACAAAACAGCAGTTTTTAGCTTTGAGGACAGAAATGCCAAATACTTCTTTACATCAGAGATGCCTGAAATGACCGATGCTTGCGACTTATAGAAGTCATACTCAGAAGTCCATGAAAGAAATACAGAATTGCCTGTAAAAGAAAACGGTTCCAGTGAATGTAAGTACAAATTATATAGGAAACCAGAAAACATTTTCTCTCATAAGTAGCATAGGAAAGACAAAGATATTTCGTTTGAGTGGAAGAAGGATCAAAGCTGATCCCATTCTTATTTAACTTCGTTATGGGTAGTAAGATAAAGAAAAAGGAAAGATGCACACTCTGTCATCATATGTGAGGGAGTGCTTTGTGAAATGAGAAAAAAGAAGTAGAAGAACAAGGAAGCTGAGGCAATATATAGGGTTGAAGATAAGCGAAATAGATTTCTCTCATGATGTTAATACCAGTATCTAGGAAGAAACGACAAAAGGAATACGAAGATTCAGATAATAATGGAACAATAAGAGAAAATTTAGAACGTCTCTATGACTAAAGGCCAACCGAGAAATTGAAATGCAGAGCTTTCGATGCTATGCATCTTTCCTTAAAGCGCAAGAGTAAATCCCAAATAAATATTTTCGATGTAACGAAAATGAGTGACGGAAGTTGTCAAAACTATTGTTGAAATCGGATTTTTTATTGCTGTTCCGTGAGGTAACTCAACAACAGTTAATTTTATTGTTATTCAACAACATATTTTACTAAACTATCGCTGAACATTATTTCATCACGTTTTACAATAAACATATAAAGATCTCATTGCAATCTGCGCAAATTACGAGAACCTGATGGTGAAAAAGCCATTTCAGAAATGCATTTATGATGGTATGAAGCCCTTAAGGCGTAGCAAATTTAGCTTCTTCTCGACTTCTATTTACAAGAGCTTTAAAATGATGTATAACATGATGGGTTGCAACCTGTAGATATACTAGACCAAAAGTTATCATTCCCCTTCATTAACACACTTGCGATTCAGCTTTTCTTTATATCTTTAGATTAGATTTTAACTTGCGCATACGCAGATCGACTTTCGTGGCTACATCGCACTTCATCGATGTCAGTGTCGTTTCCTATATTCGTCTGAATACGAATAATATACAATAATAAAAATAAATATCGTTTATGAAAAATTAAGCAGCCGAAATGCTACTGTTGCCGCCCCCATTGTTCAAGTAGTACCGCCTCGGTGGCGCAGTGGTCTAAGCGGTGGCTTATGACCATCCGTTCGAGAAGAGTGCAGGTTCTTTTATTTATATATATATATAATTTTTTTTTTATTGGAGGTTTAACGACCACCGTGAGCAACTCAATGGGCGTCGCCCCGGTGGCGCAGTGGTCTAAACGATGGCCTCTGATCATTCGTCCGAACGGGGTCCGGGTTCGGATCCCGGTGAGGCATGGATGTTGTGTTTGTCTTACAGCACTGGCTCTCTCCCTTCCGTGGAACCAGTGGCCCTAAATTAGGGACAGGCGACTGCTTATAGCCCATTGAGTTTTTTTTATTGGAGGTTTAACGACCACCGTGAGCAATTCGAACCCGGACCCCTTTCGGACGAGGGATCAGATGCCATCGCCTAAACCACTGCGCCACCGGGGCGGCGAACCAAGGTTCGAATCCCGGTGTTGTGTTTGTTTTACCGCACTGGCTCCCTTTCTTCCCTGAAAGCCGTGGTCCTAATTTAAGGACGGGCGACTGCTCATAGCTCATCGAGTTGCTCATGGTGGTCGTTAAACCAACAATAAAAAAACTATTTCGTTTACGATAATAACGTTCATTAATCTACCTACCTATGCACCGCACTATGTCACGAATTAATAAACCTTAGTTGTTCGTTGTTATGACTTACCGAAATTCCAATTAGTATGCACCAGACAGTGTGTGAAAACATAAGTTTATCCGCGGCGGGCATCAAACGCTTGTACCTTCACTCTGGAATAAGTTGCTCTCCCAAATGAGCTACGCGGATAGAATGTATCGTTGCTGACTTGTCGTCTTGACACATGTTTTCATCTCTGTAGTACGTCACAAGTGGTTCGGTGTTGTCGTGAGTGACGCGAATAAATGCAATGCGCTGCGCGTAAATGAATGTATACTCTCGAATTATTCTATGAATATGAAGAAATCTCGAATGATTCGCTTTCGTTCACTCCCAAAAAGATATTGGAATGCAAAAGATGCATAGCATAAATTACCTGAAAAGTGTACCAGGGTACTCTCTCGATTTATTTAGTGGGGGATGTGTTAATGAACACCGTGATAAACTCTATGGGATATAAGCAGTCACTAGTCGCTGATTTGGGGTCACAGGCTCCAGTAAGGGACTGGAACCAGTGCCGTTTGACAAGCACACCATCCCCGCCTGACCGGGGACTTTAACCCTGCCTACTCGGACGAACGGCCCGGAGCCAGAGCTTAGAGCACTGCGCAATGGAAGCACCTACTGAGTTTTTAAAACTGTTTGGGAAGCGCTGAGATCTCAATAACACGACGTCCTGGAAACAAGAAGAATATACATTCTTTGCCCAGATAGAATCATCCAACCAACATGAAAATTGATGTGGGCAATATACGTGTACAGAAAAGGAAATGATTGCAATTCAGAGCAGTTGGGCAATTTATTCGGATAAGACAACTGCACAAGTGGAAGAAGTCAGTATGTTGTACCGCCACCTCTGCCTCGAATACAAACGGCTACCTGGCGTGGCATAGACGCATACATTTTACAGATACTGTTCTGAGCTGTAGCATGCTCGATGGTGTCCGAATTGCGGACCGGTTCGCCATTATTCCAGGATGGGCTCAGGTGGCGGCCCATTATATCCCAAACATGTTAGATTGGTGAGAATTCGGGCGATTGCGATGACCATAGAAGCGTGTCGATATCACGCAGGCAGACTAGGAGAGCCGTACTGTGTGTGGCAGGGTATTTTACTGTTGCAAAAGATTGCTCGGTGATGCTGCGACAGGAATGGCAGCACAACAGGTCGTAGAATGTCGTCAGCTTTGAAGTTGGTACGGAGGACTACCAAGAGTTTGCAGCTATCGTAGGAAATGGCTCCCCATACAGTCCCTCCCGGTGTGTGAGCCGTGTCCCATTCCACGGTAAAGGCTGGACCCGTGCACTGGCCGGCTCGTCTCCAGACATGTATGGGCTAGCCATCGGCGCCAAGTTGCAAACCGTGACTCATCACTGAAGACAACACGACGCCACTGGACACTATGCCACATTGTTCTGGGCCGACACCACTGCAACCGGTGCCGGAGATGCTCGCTTGTCAGTGGTAGGCGGAGGGTGGCCTCCTCGAATTTAGTCCCTGTGCCGCAAGTCGTCTGACAACGGCCCGGATGTCCACTTCCGTACCTATAGACGACGAGAGCAACGAATTGGGTGATGTTCGTCACAATCGCTCGGTCCTTGCATTCCGTCGTTACCTTCGGACGTCCACTACTCACGTGCCAGTGAGTTGCGCCGTCCTCTACCCGTTGACTTCAGCATTTCCCGATTTCCACGTCGCTCAGATCCAAATGCCTGGTGATACGGTGACATGACCAACTTGCCACTCTCCGCCCAACTATGCGTCCTCTCTCAAACTAGCTCAACTGATCGTATTGTGCACGGATCCGACGTCGAGGTATCCGCACAGTCCGTGGAAGTTAATGCAACCGAAATCCGCTGTCTCAATTGTCTCACGTGTGCAAGATGTGCTCTTGATATACCCTCTTGAAACGGGGTTCCCATGCGCTATGACGGACCACCATTTTGTCATTGGTCGTTATTTGTTAATCATGTGCATATTCGGCCCTGAGGTACTTGCATGCTGAGTTTCACCAGGATCAAACGACACTCGAGGTGCTTCTGTGTTGTTGTTGTTTTTTATTGCAAGCAGTGCATATCCCCCCGATAACAGAGTAGTCAGTAGGGCGTGGTTCTTGAAAATCGTTGTAGCTGGATAGCGACGAGATCCTTGGAAGAGGTTTTCTCAGGTGTGTTTGTGATACGGCGCTAACAATATCCCTCCTCTTGAATGAGAACTTCTATATTAGGGAAGACCCACTTCTTATAGCACTAGATGCACCTAGAATTCGTTGAAGGCCAAACAACAGAAATTAAAAGCTAAATGTGGCAGAAAAACGAAGATGTTGAAGCCGAATCCGGATGCTAACAGGAAGGGAGGGATCAGGATAGTTATATCAAAGAAATATAGGTCTCATTACGCATCTATGGATATTAGAGAACGAAGTAAAAGTACTTTGTACGACTATGAAAGTGTGTCTAGCAGAAAAACTACACTTGATGACGACTGAAATTGACACGGAGGGTCTGCATAAGCAGCAAAACAAAAAATAAAAAACTGAAAGAATGCTAATTCATATCCCACAACTGAGTGGAGAAAGAAAATGCCCAACAGCGCTCCTACTTAAAAGTAGCAATGCAGAAGAAGGGGCAGGAAAAGATAACGATTACATAAAGGAAATCGATTAAGCGATTTTTTCCGAACAGACAGAAAATCCCCAGATCACAGGTGGTGGCCTGTAAATCTTGAAAAAGAAGGGAAAAAAAATACAAATTCCACGGAGAAGCTTTAGCTACAAAAGTAAATAAAGTATGACAAGTTGTGCCTTGCGAGAAACATTAAAATTTGATAATATATTACACTTCATTTATTTTTAGCGCTTCACAGAGCCTCAACGGACATGAGATTGAAGTTTACCGATATTATCAATTGTCTGTGAGCATAAAAAAGAAAGTATTTCATGACTAAAATACTTTGGGATGTATATTGAAGTGAAATTTATGCGTTCGAGAGATATGAGAGGATTAAAGTTTTCTCATCAAAATGCAATTATTAGAATTTTTTTAAATATTCTTATAATTTACCTAAAAATAACAGCTATCGAATCACAAGACAGGTATTTCTTACTTTTAGAACTTCTTACCAAAATGAAAGGACATGTGATTTAACTAGAGACATTTGCTCCAATTCCTAAATTACTAATCGTAATTTTTCTAAATTATTTATATTAAGATTTATAATTTAAAAAGCGGGAAGAGTTCTAATTAAATGCACGGAATCTATCAACTGCGCGCCATACGTCCAGATGTAGAATGGGAATTTGCTACACCAGGTATGTGAGATTGAAGACGACGCCTCGGTGTCGCAGTGGTTTAAGCGCTGGCACCTGACCATTCATCTGAGATGCACCAACGTTCGAATCCAGGTAAGGCGTGGAAGTTGTGTTTGTCTTACGACACTGGCTCTGTCTCTTCCCTGGAACTAGCGGCCTTAAATTTGCGACAGCAGACTGGTTGTAGCTCATCACGGTGGTCTTTTAACCCCCAGTTAAAAAGAAAAAAAAATAGGAATCCTGGACAAAAATAGGAGCTAAAAGACACAGAATTAAAAATGGAAAAAATCAAACTCAAAGCATACATGAAAGCATAAGATTATGAAAACATGAAAATACAGCTTCTATGGAAATTCGTGGTTTTAAGAACTTTGAGCAGTTTCTTAATTCGAGAAGCAAAGCTAGTGAGTCCTCGGAAATTTTAAGTGCAAAAGTTATTTTACACGGATATCCGCTAAAATGGAAATATAAAAGTAAAATTAAAAAGGTTGCTTTGGTGATTTATAAAGCTGAGAACTTGCTTTGCTTTTCTAATGTATTCAGAAAACATTAAGAAACACCTAAAACCCTTTGAATTGAAACATCTACCAGAAACTATACGGCTGGAAATGGGATAAGATCCCAGTGAGGAACAGAATTTGGACTATAGTTTGAATATAATTCGAATTCGGATTAAGGTTATAATCCGAGTTTGGAATATAGTCGGAATTTGGTTATAATCCAAACTGGGAAGTTTGTACTAGAGAGAAACTATCCATACCGCAAGAGATCTTTCTTCTGATTGTTTCAAAATTTAATACACCGCAGAGTTACTAATCATTACACAACACGACAAACCGTACACGGCCCGGTGGCGCAGTGGTCGTTGAACAGACAAGTCGCATTTTTTTCGGCTCCTGCGTAGAAGTCAACGTTCGTTAGTTTACTTGTTCTTTTTGTGGTATTTCGTCGTTTTGTGTTTTCATTGCAGTGTTTCGTACCCTCGCTTCACGAGCAGTGAGGCTGAGTGCCGAGTGGGTGCTCATTTTTTTTTTTTTTTTTCATTTTCGTGTGTCGTCAGTTACGACGCATGAGGTTTGGTGGGCCAGTGGTCGAGAATGTCCACTACCACTGTGAATAAGTCACTATCGTCTACAGCTGCTTCGTCGATTGCTGTATGTCTTCGCTTCTTAGTTCTGTGCCTTCTTCGGGGAATGTTGCGTCGACTAGTGCTGCTGGACTTCCAGAAACTGTGCTTCTGGCCACCCGTGTGCCGGCTGCGTCTAATATTCCTGGTTCCGCTAGTTCTACTTCAACGTCGTTCGCACAAGCTGTGGGAAGTACCTCATATATTTCTAGTGATTCTGCACCACATTTCAAACGTGTAGCTTCGGCGTTGAAAATTATTCTTCCAAGTGATTCGCCGCAAGGTAAGCAGTTGTCGTCTGCCTTATTATTAAGTGTATTCATTCCTGCTTTGCGTGACACCCCCCTCCCCCAGTATCTGCATGCTGTGTCGAAGGTCGTTCCAGCCGAAAGCATTGTGTCCATTATTCGCTTGGGTGGAGGGGTGGTTGTTCACTTCACCCACCAGCAAGCAGTAGATTTAATTATATTTCATGGGGTTGATATTAAGTCATTTCATCTACAACCTGTCGCTGCAGCCCAAAGACCAGTTACGGTGACCCTCTCCCCTGTACCAACGGCTGTTCCTGATTCTCTGTTGATTGATGCCCTCAACACGATGGGTCGTGTTGTGGGAGTGACCAAAATTCTTTCAGCTACAGCCCGTAATTCCCCCTGAAACATGTGCAGGGTGGGCGCCGCCAGTACCGGGTTATTTTTCCAACTTCTCAGTCAATTGCTAAACGCCCTGCAACTCTGGAATTAGTCACTGATACCCGGACGTACATTTTTAATCTTTTTGCAGGGATTCAGTGCTTCCGCTGTAAAGGGGAAGGTCGCTTCTGCTTGTCCTCATGCTACTCCTGGTGCTAGATCTGATTCTTCATTTGCTACTACAGTTCCGGTGGCCGCTGCCCCTGCGGATGTTGTGCAGGCCGCTGCCCCTGCGGATGTTGTGCAGGCCGCTGAGGCACCTGATCACATTCTACCTTCATCAATTTTGCCTGCTGTTTCTCCAGTCGATTCTTCCCTCCCGGTTCCTGTCGTCGTACTGGATGGTTTGGAGCCCTCCAATGAGGATTTTCCATCGCTGGAAGTGTCTGCACCTAAATCACAACGTAAACGCCCCAGCTCACCTGGTGTTTCTACTCGCTCTTCTATTTCGTCTCAACGTCTTCGGTCCAAGAAACCAGCCCATTCTGCCTCAGGTTCACCTAGCCATCATGAGCCAAACTCTGAATTACTAGTTTCGAACTGATTCGCATGTCTCCAGGATGATGATGTTATGGACACGGTTGCCCCTGATCCTGATGACACTGCAATGGTTGACTCTGACGATGATTCTCCTTCTCCTACACTTCTTGACATTTCTACTATGATTGAAGAACTTGCGGTGCCTTTGCACTATCTTACCTTAACTGATCTGTATGCATTGACCACTCGCCCGCGTAAGGCGAAGTTGATCACACTACCTTGCATTAAGAGTAAGCTTCACTTGCTGCCTGAAATGATTGCACAGCTAAACCAGTTCCATGCATTTATAACTAATGTTATTTTGCCTTGCGGGACTGAGCGATATGTTCGCCGTCTGAGATACTTACTCAAGATTTTGAGGGCTGAACTGGAGGGCTGGATGCAACCTACCAGTGATGTCCTTGTTAACACTACTTAGCTTTAATTGTAGAGGGCTTGCGTCTTCTGCGGCGAATGCTTTGGTTTACGAGGACTTTCGTTACCTGGGGGCCAATATCCTCCTTCTCCAGGAGACGAACTGTTCCTTGGATGCCGGGTGTTCCCGCTGGAGACTCTGGCCGTACATTTTTTATCATAATTACCGGACCCATCTCAGGTCTGGTACCGCTATAGCGTTTCATGTGCGTTTTCAGTCTTCCCTTTCTGATCTTGTTGAGTCACAGAGTCTGCTGGGTTCTTTTCAACATATTTCTTTTTGTTTTTGTTCTAAACGTATTCATGTTTTCAATATCCATATTCCGCAATCTGATACGGATGCAGAAACTCTCCTCCAACATCTTTCTTCTATCCTTTCGACCCTCCATCCAAATGATACAGTCATTGTTGCAGGCGATTTCAATTGCACTTTGCAACCCGGTTTGGACCGAGATGGTTCAACCGAAAGCCGTTCCGACCTTGTTTCCAATCTCACTCAACTCGTTGTTAATTTTGATTTGATTGATGCATTCCGTTCCCTCCATCCCCGGTCCAAGGAATTTTCCTGGTTCCCCCGGCTGCTTCACGCTGTGTCGCAGCACGCCTAGATAGATTCTATGTTTCCAGTTTTCTACATTCCTCTCTAGTTCAAATTACTCACCATCCTTCCGTTTCGTCAGATCATCGCCCCGTTCTTTTAAAACTTTTTTTACATTCTTCCTCTGTTCCCCTTTCCCCAGTCTGGTCGCTCGACGATTCAGTTTTAACTGATCCTGTTTTCTGTGCTGAAATTCGCTCTATGATCCCGTCTACTGTGCAACAACTTTCTTCGTCTGACGATCCAGTGGCTCTGTGGCTTTCCACGAAAATTTTGATTATTTCTTTCGCACGTCAGTTTTCTTTCTCTTCCCGTACTTCTCGCTTTCAAGATATTGATGTTCTCCGTCGTAAATTGCAGACTATTTCTCCTTCTGATCCTTCTTTTCCCGTGTTTCAAGCTCAACTTCGTCGTATTCTCTTTACTTTTGCTTCAACAGCCATTACTCGTTTGAAATTCACTCACTTGCGGTTTCACGACGACCCCTTTTCTAGTTTGAAGTCCCTTGAGGAGTATCATGTTAAAAGCAACACAATTTCCTTTTTTTCACTACCTGACGGATCTACAGTTACCGACCCTTTTCGTATCTGGGAACTTACTTTTTCCCATTATTCGGATCGTTTTCAACACAGACTCCTTTCTCCTGCAGATACCTCCCCTCTTCTTCATGTCCTCCCTCAGGTTCCACATTGTTTTTTTGATTCTCTTGTTTCTCCTATCCCTCCTTCTGAAGTCCGCTCTGCAATTTCCAGTCTGAATGACCGTTCTTCCCCTGGCGCGGACGGTCTTCCGCTCTCATTTTATAAGAAGTTTCTTCCTTCTTTCCTCCCGCTTCTGGTTGCTTGTTTTAATGCCGTTTTTACTTCTTCAAATTTTCAGTCTTCTGATTTCACCTTTACTCTTCTCCGTCTCATCCCCAAAACCGGAAACCTTGGTCTTTTTTCTAACTGGCGTCCTATCTCTATTCTTAATACTGACTACAAAACCTTTGCTAAAATTCTCGCTTTTTCGCCTCAATCCCGTCTTGCAGCATTTAATCCACCCCGATCAAACTTATACTATTCCCTCCCGTTCGATTACTACCAACATTTGCACCATTCGCAACTTATATTTTCTTGCTTCCCAACTTTCCGAACCTCTCGCAATTTTTAATATTGATCAGAAACAAGCTTTTGACTCCATTAATCACTCTTATCTCTTTGCTGTTCTTCGTCATTTTGGCTTTCCTACACTTTTCTGTCAAGCTCTTATTAATCTTTACTCTCACTCTTCTTTCCGTATTCGCACTTCCACATTCATGACAGCTACCATTCCCTTTGACAACGGGATCCGGCAGGGTTGTCCCCTTTCGGGTCAACTTTTTACGCTTGCATTTGAACCTCTCTTAATTTGTCTGCGTTCTCGTTTGTTTTCTGTGATTCCTCGCAGTATTGCTCCTACTCGTCACCACCGCATAGTGTTGTCTGCATATGCTGATGACCTCACTCTCTTTCTTCGCACTGAACGTTCTTTCGGTGTTGTCCTTTCTGCTTATCGTGAGTATGCTTCAATTTCCGGTTCCGAACTTAATATGTCTAAATCTGTCGGTCTGTGGGCCGGATCGTGGGTGGCACACGGTGATCGCCCTTGGGGTGCCCGTTGGTCATCCTCGGTCATTAAACTTCTTGGTGTGTACGTTGGAAATCCCGTGGCGGTTGCTGATGCCACATGGATTCCTTTGGTTCAGCAGCTCAATCGCCGTCTTGCTCCTTTTTGCCGGTTCAAACCTTTTTTGTCCTTTTTTAGCAGAGCACATCTGGTTTCTTCCTTTCTTCTTCCCATTTTGACACATTCGTGGTTCGCTTATTTTCCCTCGTCCATTTTTCTCCAATCCGCTCAACGTTTGATTACTGATTTCATCTGGAATAAAGTTCACTGGGTTCATCGTTCTACTCTCGTCCTTCCTCTGTCCTTTGGAGGTCTTGCCCTCCCAGATCTTTTTCAAAAATCTAATGCTATTCATCTTCAGACCTTTCTCCGTTCTTTTTTCTCATCCTCAGATTTCATCGCTTACTATTGTTGATACTTTACTTTTCCCTCGCAGTCCGTTTCTCACTCTCGCTACTTTCCTCCGTATAGATCTGTTCCCCCTCATTCCAGATCACTTTCCCGATACTTATCGCACCGTTTTTTCTCTCTGGCATTCCTTATGTCCCGTCCGTCTCCCACCTACCTCAACTAATGATCTGCTTGCGGAACCTCTCTTTTACTCTTCTGCGCTCCGTTCTCCCTCTTCACCGTACTTGTGCTTCTCCACCTGGTTCGCCAGTGGCGTGGTACAGGTATCCCAACTTGTAGATGCTTCTCTCCGCTGGAAGTCTCTTTCCCAAATCGACCCCGCTCTTGCTGACACTCCCTAACATCGTGCCCAACTCCGGTTGCTTCATTTTCAGCTTCAACGCCTTTACCCGTCCCTCGTGAATTCTTTTGGGTTAATTGTTTCTCCTTCGGCGTCCCCTTGCCTTCCTTTTCTGGTTTATTTGAATGATGTTCCCTTTCTGGTGCATCAAGTTACTGCAAAACTCTTGTACCGCCACTTTCTTACTTATTTTTGAGCACCTCTCGCTATTCCTTTTGTGCCTCCTGATGAAACCTCTCAGGCATGGGTCGATTCACACATTTCTCTGGCTTCCCCAAAAGCAACTGATATTCATTGGCTACATCTTCATCGCCGCTTGCTCACACGACGAACTCTTCATCGTTTTCGTCGCCTGTCTTCTCCCTTGTGTTTTTTCTGTTCAACGCTCGGTGATGTTCATCACGCATATGACTCCTGTTTAGTTTTACAGCCTCTTTTTTCATTGATGTTTGCTCTTCTCTCCAATGTCTGTCCTTCCTTCCACTCTGTTTCACATTACTATTTTCTTCGCCGTCATCATCCTTCCGCTGCTGTTCACAATCCAGTTTGCGCGTTTTTAATTTTGCAGGCCAAACTGACTATTTATTTATACTATCATACCAGTGTTGATCGGCCTGCTCTTCGTCGATATCATCCTGCGAGAGTTTTTCTGTGCCGTAGGTTTCGTTCCTCGATCAAGTCCGTCATCCAACTTGAGTACGACGTAGCTCTGGCCCGGCAGGCAGTTCCTGCTTTCTTCTCGATCTGGTCCCCCACCTCCCCTGGTTTCGGGTAGAGCATGGGTTGATTAAATTCGTTTGATCAGTTGTTTTTTCTTGTTTTTGTTATGGTGTACTGGTTTCTTCACTTTGTTTGTTTTTGCTTTTCCGGGTTGTTGTCTTGTTCTGTTTTTGATTGAGCTGCAGGTATTTTTTGCCTTGAATTCATTCTTTTCTTCTAATCCTGTTGTTTTTCCTTTTTTTTTACCGTTTTCCTTTTCTTGTTTTTATGATGGCCCTTTGGTAATGTTGTACTGTTTTGCTTCCTTGAGATTCCGGTCTTTTTGTTGTTTTTTCCCCTGTGCTTTGTTAGCTCATTCTACTGGTCGGTATATTCTTTCTTGGATAGTGCCTTTCTATACGTTTCCTCTTACTAGCGGCCTCTGCCTCTTTGTTCGAATTTTCTTGTCGTTTTGCGCTGTGATTGGATGTTTTACAGCTAGTTGCTTTGACTTTTTTTCTGTCCGGAGTCCGTGGGCATTTGTGTTCCTGTGTTCTGTGTGTATTTTGTTTCTGGTTCTTGGTGCTGCTGTGCAATCGGTTATTTTTTTGTGTGTCGGTATTTTTGTTGAGTTGTTTGTCTATGTATTATTGTCTGCGTGCTTTCTATGTTTTCGTCGGCCACAGTTGTTGGTCGACGCATTTCTTGTTGTGGTGTTTTGTTGTACTGGTTGGCCACCAATTATTTGTGATCACTGTTATTGTTTGGTATTAGTGTGATGCTTGTTGGGTGTTGTTGTTTTCCGTTGGGCTAGTCTGTGTTGTCTAGTTTTGCAAAATGGTTTTGGCGTGTTGTGTTTCTTTTGTGCTTGTTTGTTTGTTGTTGTTCCTGATCTTCTTTTTTGTACTGTGTTTCCTTAATGTGGTATTACCGTGTTTTTGTAATTGCTCTTGCTTTTTGCACGTGTTGTGTTTAGTTGTTCGGATGGCGGCTGTCCTACTCGCTCTGCTCCTGTGTGAGTTTTTTTAATACTGTGATTGTATTTTACCTATACTGCTAATGTGATAATCTTGTTTTTTACTTGTTTGTGTATGTTCTACTTTCGTGTTTCAGTTGGCTCCGCAGTTTAGGAAGCCTTTTTTTTCTCATACCCTGTGTTTCATGTTCACTTGTTTTGCTTTTTATTATGAACTTTGAATTACTTAGTGTGGCCCTGCTGGTCTCGTTGTGTTCTTTCATTGAGTACTCAGCCTTTTCTCTCGTTTTCTATACAGTGTGCTTCTCGTGCGTATCTTGTCTATTGGGTTACGTTGACCCAAGGAGTTGGTCAACGCACTATTTGCCTTGTGCTTTTTTTTACTGTGCCTCTTGTGTTTTTTTTTTTTTTCTTGACAGTATGTGACTACATGTGTAGTGAAGTAGTCAGTTGAGGCAGTTTTGTCTTTGATTATGTTTTAAGTGCACTTTTTGTGTTTTCGTTTTTGTGTTTCTTCGCACTCAAGCTCGGGTTCTACGTCTTGCTTCGTGCTTCTCCTGTCCGGGGTTTTCCTGTAATATTGTATTTTTTCTCGGCACAGCCTTCTGTTGCCGTGCACGACTGGACGTACTTTGTGTTGTTTTCAATGTGTTATGATGCTATGCGGTCTTGTTTCCGCGTGATTCTCTCTATAGCGCCACGTCGGCTTGTGGGATTTGTCAACGCGAGTCTTCTTGTTTTGAGTATGAAATTTGAATTGAGTGCGATCTTTTTTGTGAACCTCGTGTGCCTGTTTGGCTACATTTATTTTGTGTGATGCAGCGGTTTTTCCACTTATTATCATGTATTCTTCTGTACAGTGTTCCTCCTGACTTACATGCGTCACTTCGTATTTCGTTTTTAGTTATAGCGGTTGGTTAACACCCCTCTTTATGTGCACGGTTTTTTTTTGTTTTTTATGTTCTTCTTGTACTAATGTTTTGGCCGCTGCTGCATGTTTTCAGAAGTACAGTTTTGTTTCTCCTGTCGCTGTCTTGCAGTGTCAGTCAATTTGTGTTGTGTTGTATTGTTGTTGTGTTTTTTACCTGTCACCTTTGTGTTCGCGCTGCTATGTACTAGTTTTTGGAATGTGTTTTCTTCCCTCACTCTGGGGTTTGGGTTTTGTAATGTGTGTGTTTTTCGTTTTTGTTTTCTGCGTTCCTTTTTTATCTGTATATATTTTAATATTGTTCTGATGTTACCAGTTTTCTTTCCTCCTTTCTTTTGTGTTGAGACTTCTTGGCCTCGTCTCTTTTAATGCAGTCTTATGTGACTGAAGCGTATCACATGTACCTTGCTTTTAGACTAATAAAGGTTTATTTTGAAGGCAGTGGTCTAAGGCGCTGGCCTCTGATCATTCGTCCGTAAGGGGTCCGGTTTCGAATCCCGGTCAGGCATGGATGTTGTGTTTGTTTTACGGCACTGGCTCTCCCCTTCCCTGGAACCAGTGACCCTAAATTAGGGACGGGCGACTGCTTATAGCCCATTGAGTTGCTCACGGTGGTCGTTAAACCTCCAATCAAAAAAAAAAAACCCGTACACGATTGTCAAATTATAGTTTTATAGCGTTTGCAGCCTGCATTAAAAATGTCTTCTCAAATTTCAGGAGCTTTATGTTTCAGATTCAAATCAATGAAACGAGAGATCTACCCCTAAATGTTCTTCTTTTCCTTTCTGGAATTTTTAATCGCAGACAGTAGTAGGGGCCTACCGCTCATGAATAAGTTTCTCCTATTTGCATCTCTTCTCTGCATCTTCCCTGTTTTTCTCCTGGTTTTTATACTCCCTCATTTCCTGGAAGCTTTATTCCACTGTTTTTTTTAAATGTGTGGTCTTCTTTTTTTCTCCACATATGTCCATCCCGTTTTAGAAGTGTTAGTAATTTTATTCTTCAATAGCGAGGGTTAGCGAAATAGTCTCGAATATAATATAAATTATAGGATTCGAAATCACTCACCTGATAATATAAATTAGGGGATTCGAAATCACTCAAAACTGATATTTATTTAAAAAAAATGTACACAGCGACGATTATAGATGAATAATGGAACGATTATAATTACATAAAATTGAAACCTAAACACAATGATAGTTATATCATTTTTGTAATTGCGTTCACACAATCAAAACAACGTCTGTTAACTTCCATTACACTCACACCGCTGCTGAAATGTCTCGTTGTCTGCTATCTTACGTGCGCTTGTACATCGTTCGACACATCCTCGTGTTGACAGGACATGGCACGTTTCTTGGTGCCTGCCATTTTTTGTTTTGGTTACGCCGTGTTTGTTTTCAACAAGAAAAGACCCTGAAATTTTCACTAATTTTTCTAATTCAAGCTGTTTTTTTTAATTTTTCCTATACTCGTTTTTTGACATCCCTTCATCCATCCAGTTATCATCATTTGTGTTCTTCCTTAATGTTCATTTTCTTTGTTTCTTTTCCCATCTGATCCATATAAAAGCGCAGGTTTTTAATCTGTCTTGCATGTTTATGATTCCACATTGCCTAATAACAGATTTTAATAAAACTAAAGTCTCATTCTGAATCCTCCTTAACAATGTCCTCTTCAACTTTTTCCTTGTAGAAAAATCACCAAAAAATGTTTTGTTATTTGACACCTTCGTAGTTGCAATATTTGCAAGGAATTTATCCGTCTATTATTTCGCCCAGAAATGTGATCTACATCAAAACATTTGTTTGTTACTTTCACTCGAAATGTTGTTTTCTCTTTAGAGATAAGTTCTGTTAACCTGCTTCTTACCTCCCAGCAAAATTTAACAAGCTCCCATTATTCCGCACTCTTCGAGCTGGTTAAATTCGACCTATGTAAAAGTACAATAACCTTAATATCTGATGATAGAAGACTGGTTTTGAAAGCGAACACTGCGAGCAATTGAATATTAGCATTTGCATAAAAACTATGGCCCCAAGAGATAAACGTATGTGGTCATACTACAGCATCGTCGCCACATTGCACCCCAAGACATAGACACGATTGTCGACAAGAGATAAACACATGTATTGCCGTTCTACCATATTCTATAACAAGAGAGCAATATGAATTGTCTTTCTGTTACAGGATCACCACATTCTTTGACAACAAATGAAGATGTTTTTCAGTTCTACCACGTTCTATCACCTCAAGAGAGGAACATGCATTGTCATTCTATCACAGGAACACCACATTATTCGACAAAAGATAAAGATGTTTTGCCGTTCTGTAACGTATACTCTAGATTCAGTTTCTTTTTGATTTTACTATCTCTTGTTATTTTATTTTCCTATGCAAATTATCTTCTCACTTAACGAGATGTTGTTTCTCCCGCTGAATTATATTTGGCAACGAGTGTAAGTCATGACGTGGCGGTATGCAGTATATATCATCATCATCATCATCATTGTCAACCATTATCAATCCACTGCTGGACGAAGGTCTCCCCAAGTTTCCTCCACAACGGTCTGTCTTGTGCCAGTCTCCTCCATGTCACTCCCGCATACTTTCGAATTTCATCCCCCCATCTTCCATGTGGTCTTCTTCTGGGTCTTTTCCTGTCCCTTGGAATCCAATCTAACATTTCGGCTGTCCATCGATGGTCTGTCCTTCTGGCAGTATGTCCAGCCCATTGCCATTTCAGGGATTTAACTCTGATCATGATGTCTTCCACTCTTGTCATTTTTCGGATCCACGTGTTCCTCTTCTTATCTCTCCTGGTTACACCAAGCATGCACCTCTCCATGCTTCTTTCAGTTGTCTGCAGCCTTTGTATGTCTCTTTTAGCTAAGGTCCACGTCTCTGCACCATACGTAAGCACTGGAAGGATGCATTGATCAAACACTTTTCTTTTAAGACATAATGGCATATTGCTCTTGAAAATTATGCTGTTTCTTCCAAAAGCTCTCCAGGCAAGTTTTGTACGCCGATTAATTTCTTCATCAATGTGACCCTCACTTGATATCTGCTGTCCAAGATAAACGTACGTGTCTGTTATCTCCAGCTTTTCTCCATCAATCGATAAATCTTCATTTCTTGTAAAAGCATTGAACATCACTTTTGTCTTCTGAAAGTTCATTTTTAATCCCACTTCTTTACTCTTGTCAGCAAGTTCCTGGATCATACTCTGTAGCTTTGATGGGGTAGTTGCAAAAATGACTATGTCATCAGCAAAACGAAGGTGGGTTAGATAATCTCCATTAATCTTTATCCCTTTGTTTTCCCAGTTCAGTGATTGAAAGACATTTTCCAATGTGGCATTAAAGAGCTTCGGAGATATGGTGTCACCTTGTCTCACTCCTTTTCCAATTTTTATGTGTGTTGTATTTTCAAACAGCCGAATCTTTGCACTTGCATTTTCATAGATGTTATTAATAATATTAATGTATGCATCTTCAATGCCGCAGGTTTTCAGAGCCATTGCAACTGCTGATGGTTTCACCGAATCAAAGGCTTTTTCATAATCGATAAAAGCCATGCACAATGGAAGTTCATATTCCCTCGCTCTTTCAATTAGTTCTCTCAGTACGTGGATATGATCTATTGTGCTGTAGCCACTCCTGAATCCAGCTTGTTCTCTCGGTTGAGCCATGTCCAGTGTCACCTTCAAGCGGTGTGAAAGAACTTTAGTGAAGATTTTATAAACCACTGATAGGAGGCTGATAGGTCTGTAGTTCCCGAGATCCTCAATGTCACCTTTTTTATGTAGCAAGATCATTGTAGCGTTGTTCCAATCCTCAGGAATTTTCCCTTCATTAAGGCATCGAGTGAAAATTTGGGCGAGTACTGTTTCGATTTCTCCACTTGCTTCTTGTATGATGTCTACAGTAATTCCATCTTCTCCTGGAGCTTTTCCCGGCTTCATGTTCTTGATTGCACGTGCAACTTCTTCTGGAAGGACTGGAAGAACTCTGGTACTGGTACCTTTCATGATGTCTGGAGTACATGTATCATCCCTTTCATATAATTTGGAGTAGAAATCTTTCACTCTTGTCAAAATTTCGCCTCTATTTCTTGTTACAGAACCATCTTCTTTTCTCAGTGCCATAATCTGTTTTTTCCCTTACTGAGATATCCCTTTGCTATCTTTAGGCTTTGGTTGTTTTCAATTGCTTTCCTTACTAGTTCACAGTTGAATTTCCTTACGTCTTCAGTGATACGTTTTCGTACTGTCTAGCATAGCTCTATATATTCCACTTTGGAAGTCACATCTTCTTTAGTTGTCCTCATCACTCTTCTTTTTTGCATCAACATTTTGGTTTTTCCTGATAATTTGTTCACATGCAATTTGTTCTTAGACCCAGCTAATTTTGTTGCTGTTTCCAAAAGAGCTTTGGTTACTTTTCTGTTAACTTCAGAAATATCCACTTCTTCCGATGTTAGGCCTTCTAAAGCAGAGAACCTGTTCTTCAGTTCCAATTTGAGGGTATTATGGTGTTTTTTAAGGTTGGTTATGTCAATGCATTTTGTTTGTCTTATGAGCTTGCTACGTTCGAGTTTAGCGTTGAGGTGCATCTTACATCTCACCAATCTATGGTCACTGCCTGAGTTGAACTTGTTTAGCACACTGCAGTCTTCTATGACGAAATGTTTGTTACACATAATAAAATCAATTTCACTTGTCATCCCATTTGGATATCTCCATGTCCATTTCCTGTGTGGCTTTTTCTTGAAAAAGGAGTTCAAGATGAAAAACCCTTCTGCCTCTGCAAACTCTACGAGAGTATTTCCACTCTGGTTTCTGTTGCCGTGACCGAATTTACCTACTGAAGTTTCATTCTGTTGCCGTTGCCCTATTTTTGCATTGAAATCTCCCATAATTATCTTCAAGTGCTGCTTACCTTTATTATTTAGATGACGAATTTCCTCATAAAATTCTTCAATTTCTTCTTCAGCATGACTTGTGGTGGGTGCATAAGTTTGAATAATCTGAGCCTGGTATCTTCTCGAGAGTTGGATAACGAGTCGTGCAGCTCTGTCAGAGGAACTTTCAACTTCTACAACTTTATCCTTCAGTTTCTTGTTTATTATAAATCCAACACCACTAGTTCTGCCAGTATCTGTCCCAAGATAGTAGAAGAGATGTCCACTTTTCAGTTCAATGAGATCTTCTCCTTTTCTCCTTACCTCACTTAGCCCGACGATGTCCCACTTGATCCTTTGTAGTTCCTCTTCCAATTCAAGAAGCCTTGAATCAGAAGATAGGGAGCGTCCGTTATATGTAGCCAAGGTCCCCATCAGATGGCAGCCTAGTCCGTTCCTCCGGGGATTCTTAGCACCCTCTGCCTTCATGTCACACTGGCCGCTGCCTTGGCCAGGTACATTCCAGCTGCCGGAGACTGAGGGCCAAGATTTAAGTTGTGGAGTCATTTTGGAGGGGTTTGGCCATAACTCACCCCGCTGGCCAAGCGGGTTGGTGAGTGTGGGATAGCATTTCCTCTAATCCCGATGGTATAGTTATACCGCTATTGGCGGTCGTCAGAGCCCCTTTAGTGGGAACAGGATGTACCACGAGAAGGCGGGGTTGACATTTGTCAAGGAGAGGCTGTGATGTTACGCATCACCTGACCTTACATGCAGTATATATAGGCGCGCTCAAGTATACCAAGGAGCTTCGTTTTATATGTGATAGGTTCTTCCTGATTATTGATATGCGATTTACCTACGTTTCTACGATATTACGATAGTACGAAAGTTCGGGCTATCAGTAGTTGTGTTATTTTGGAGTGTGTATTTGAGTAATACCAGGAGCTCCCCAATAAAAGGTTAAAAGTGAGTACGTTTTCTTAGTTCATTTTATTGTCAGACCTCTGTCTGGCCGTTAAGTCTATTTCATTGAGTGTTTACGTTAAGTTCAGGGTACATTGTGTTTACCGCTCTAATAAGGAGCCTTCAAGGTACTAATGTACTAAAACCGAAGTTATATTACTGATATTCAACATAATGAGGAACGCTGAGTAAAAATAAATTCCATATTCTTGGAATTTATTGCATGTGCGTGTCTTACCTAAACAAACTCTAGCACTTTGAAGATTAAGCACACTTTAGCTACGTCAAGTAACCTTTCAATAACCCTAACGGGACTTAACGTAAGCTTTCCTGCACTACACGTCCAGCCGGAGAATTTTATTCATTATAGTTCTACCACATTCTGTACCAAAAGAGGAACATGTAATTTCATTCTGTCATAGGATAACCACATTCTTCGACAAGAGATGAACATGTACTGCCGTTCTACCACATTCTACTCATTAGATAAAAACGCATTGCCTTTCTACCGAATGATTAACATTTATGGATAATATTTATTAGAGATAAACGTTTATTTGCGCCCTATCGAATTCCTCCTCAAATGATTAATATGTGTTGCCATTCTGCTCGAGGTCTATTGTGACACGAGAGCTGGACCTTCCGTTTGTGGTTCCTCATGCCGCAGTGGTCCCCAACAAGGGAGGTTTCGGGGCTGCTGTGACGTCGCCAAGGTGCCAAAAGAGAGAGCTGGGCTATGAATTACATTGTAAGCTAACGGAGACAGACTGTTTTCAATATTTTGCAAATTGTCGTTAAATAAATATCACTTACCGTTTTTTCATGCCTGTTGGGACTTTTGTGTCAGAGATTAAGTACAATTTCTGATATAGCCATTTCTGCTTGCAATAATATGTACAGGAATGAAAAAAGGGTAGAAATATTTTTTCACTGTTTCCCCCAGAAGGACGAACATGTACTCGGCGAATGCATAAAAAGGTGCAAGAGAAAAGACGACAGCAATATAAACAACTGCTAGGGTATGAAGTGAGCATTTTCAAAGCAATGATTATAAGGATGATATGATGAATCCTTTACTCTGTTTGCGGAAAACGAAGACAGTGAAATCATCTGCTGTACCTAATATTAATTTGCTAGCCTGTGTTCAGAACAAATAGCGCCAGGAAAAAAGATATAAAAAAAGAAGAATGTTTAAGTGTTTCGAACTGAATTACAATCGCATGGTAAAATGAAAACAGAACAAAACAAACAAAAAACAACAACACTCACAACAGCACCCAAGAGGATGAGATTCAGAACGATTTTGATATCAAACCCTCTAAATCGGAATGCCTGAAATGCATAGAGATGAAAGAAAACAGTGCAGGTCTCCGGGAAAAAATGTCTGATCCCGAAAATTCACTAAAACTTTTCAACAAGAAATATGACACCGAATTTTCGGCTGTAATTAGCGCGTCTTTTCAATCCGTTCTGACACGAATTAAATTGATCAAAGCTATTCAAAGTCAATGGACCGGTTAGAAAAACGATCAACCGGTTTCTACAATCGATAAAGCACCCACAAATGGAACCATCTACTTAGTTCCACGAGCAGCTAAAAAGTATGTTACTAATAACAAATGGCGCACAAAAAGTTTCCCGTAGAACAAGGAAGGTATCAGAAACAAAGAGATTTTCAAATCAAACAGTTAAAAGAAGAAATATAGAAAAGGAAACATGTTATAAGTCTGCGTCTGCTAGCGGAAGAATTTTGCATAATGGAGAAGTTGAAATTTTTGCATAATGGAGAAGTTGAAATTTTTGCATAATGGAGAAGTTGAAATTAAGCGAAAAATGTTCTTCATGGAAAAATCTACGCTAAGGAAAAATAACTTTTCAAATACATCTCCTGAAAGCAGAGTCCTAAAAAAAATCTGTTTCGATCTTTGCGCCTCTACCAGGAGATCTTTGCATTATTTAAATATGATAATGCTCTGTTGTAGCGAATGGCATACAGTAAAAAACAAATTTCTCAATAGTGCTTTTAGAAGCTGCGATACAGCTGCAAACTGAAGTACAAAAACACCACCTACCGATAGAAATGTGAACTACAAAATTCCTCATATACTGTCCTAAAGTGTTCTACAAAGTAAATGGCATCAGGGGTTGAAATGGTTTTTAAATCGTACATATAGAAGCAGAGATATTGAGAAAAACAGACTAAACTTTTGTTCCCCCTAGCGACGAAATTCTGTATTATTTCGGGAAGAAAATACGCCCACAGTGTTTGCTTAGTGGTATCTGACCAAAGAAAAAGTTTTTCAATCGGGTTTTTAGTTCCGAAGATATTGCTGTAAACCGAAGCGTGAACTTATGCGTTCTGGAGTCAGACTTGTGCATTAAGAAAAAATTGAGTTGCGTGAGGAACTTTTTTCAGCGGAAAGGCTCTCCAACAAAGAAAGGGTTTTTCAAATCGGACTCTTAGAAGCAGAGTTATAGACAAAAATAAGCTATGAATCTACTTCCCATGGCTGAAAAACCATGCATTATTTTAAGACGAAAGCATTCTCGAAAGGTTTTCCGATGTGAGTGGTATCGGACTACGAAATAATTTTTTTAATCGAGTTTTCAGCAGATCAGATTTTGCTGCCAATATGTACATGAGAAGCAGGACGTAACAATTACGCCCCCTGGTGGCCTAACCATTCTATACCAAAGAAAACATTTCCCATCAGGAGATGTATGCGATACATGAACTTTTCAAATCGGAGATTTAAAAGCAGAGATATCGGGGAAAATGCAATTTACCTTTACGCCCCCTAGCGGCATGTCTATGAATTATTTGAAAAATTTGTAATTATATCAAAAACGTTTCGCACCGGAAGCGCCATCCAACAAAGAAGGATTATTTTTTTTAATCGGACTCTTGGAAGCCGAGATATTGACAAAACTAAGATATGTATCTACGCTAACTGACAGAGAAACGATTCATTATTTTAAGAAGAAAATATTAGGGAAAGGTTTATCGACGTCTATGGTACCGGTCCACGAAAAAAATTTCAATCGAGATTTTAGAAGCTCACACTTTGCTGCAAATTCGTCAGAAGCAGAAAGTAAAACGTACGCCCCCTGGTGGCCAAACCATTTTTACCGGAAATTAGAAATTATGTGCAAATAATTTCGCATAATAAGCTGCATGCTCTGCAGAAAGATTTTTTCAAATCAGAGATTTAGAAGCAGAGATATCGAGGAAAACGCAATTTCATTTTACGCTTCCTATTAGATCCATGCGTAACTTGGGAAAGTGACTAAGTCTAAAATAGTTTTCAATATAAATGGAAATCGAAAAGTAAAAAAAATTTGAATCGGATTTTTGTAAGCAAATGTACGAAGTAAAATTTATTTTGAGCTCGACATCACCTGCGTTTATGCCCTCTAGCGGCGAAACTGTGCATGGTATCAAAATCGAAATGAAGGAACATCATTTATACATTTCAAGGTTCCCAGTGCAAAAAGAATTTTTGAAATCATGATTAATAGTTGCAGAAATATGGTGTCCACAGACAAACGTACAGACGGACAGACCGATAACATAAGCACGATCATTTTTGCAAAAGACTTGCTAAGAAATAAGAAACGTTAAATTAGTAAAGTGACACTGTGTAAATCAAAAAGGTATACGTTATATCGGCAAATTTCGTTAAAAATATTAGGCAGCTCAATATGTAGTTAAAAGAGATTAAGAGAAAAATCTTGCACAAGTTGGAAACATTTTCTAAAGGTATCTGTGATATTTTTACGGACACCAAGTAAGTGGTCTTACTTAAAAGAAAGATGTGAAAAAATGATAATCTAAAGATATACCAAAATGCATGGTAATCACAGCTCTGCTTCACTCTACTGAATCATACACGACTTCAGAAGAGGAAAATTGTTATATTGAGGAATAAAATTTGTAACAGTTTAGTTTAAGTCATTCCGAGAGGCTGTGTCTTTTCAATTTCAAAGAAATTCACATTAATTCCAGGTTATGTTGACCAAATAATAGACCAAATTCCCAGATTCTCGACTCTTGCAAGAAAAATGATTTTTGTTTTCGTAAATCGTGCACGCATTATGGAAATATTAGCAACATTTGGCTTCATTAATTTTCTTGTCTCAGATGCAGTATATTCATTTATTCCACCGTATTTCACTAAATAGATTATACATAAATTAATCTTTCAAAAGAAATATTTTATTTAAAAGTTTCAAACCAAATATTTCTCACAGGAATTCGTACTGTTTCAATATGTTTTAATTATTTTGGTAGCATTATATTCATCCCTTCCTTCGCTTTATTCATTTTACCAAAAGGGAATTGCCACCCCGGTGGCGCAGTGGTCTAAGCGATGGCCTCTGATCATTCGTCCGAAAAGGGTCCGGGTTCGAATCCCGGTGAGGCATGGGTGTTGTGTTTGTCTTACGGCACTGGCTCTCTCCCTTCCCTGGAACCAGTGACCCTAAATTAGGGACGGGCGACTGCTTATAGCCCATTGAGTTGCTCATGGTGGTCGTCAAGCCTCCAATCAACAACAACAACAAAAGGGAATACCGAAGTACCGGACTCCTCTGCCTGGAGAGATAACACCGTAGCTAAGACAAAGGTTCCCGTGGCAAGGACCAAGGTGCCTTTTGCTAAGAACCAGCCTCCTTCTCATAGTCCTCATTCTGCTCCTGGACCACTGAATTGCGACCAGTTGCCATTGTACCGCAGGGACACCGCTTTCTACGTCACAACTTAAACATGACGTAGAATACGGTGGCCCTGTTTCCATTCTACGGTAGGAGAAGGAAAACAGGCCCACCTAAAGAAGAATTCGCAGGGCCCCGTTGGTCCTACCGTAAAGCCCTGTTGCCATTCTACGGTAGGACCACCACAATCTACTCCGGGAGATAAACATGAGTTGGCCGTCCGGTGGTATAATGGTCTAAACGTCGGCCTACGACAGTTCGACCGACTGGTCTGGGTTCGAATCCCGTTAGGCATGGATATTGTGTTTGTTTTATGGCACAGGCTCTCTCCCTTCCCTGGGATCTGCGACCCCAAAGTTGGGATGTGCAACTGCTTGTAGCCCTTTCAGTTGCTCCCAGTGGTCAATAACCCCCCTCTCCCAGGGAAAACAAAGAAGCATTTGTAAAAAGAGAAACATTTGTTTCGAAGCAAAGAAACATTGTTTCCATTCTGTTATAGGATTATCGCATTCTACCCTAATAGATAAACACTTTTTGACGTTCTACCGCAGGTCCATTGCGTTCTTCTACTTTATTGTTTGTAATCCGTTTTGAGGGATGCAAGGTCAGGTGATGCGTAACATCACAGCCTCTCCTTGACAAATGTCAACCCCGCCTTCTCGTGGTGCATCCTGTTCCCACTAAAGGGGCTCTGACGACCGCCCATAGCGGTATAACTATACCATCGGGATCAGAGGAAATTCTATCCCACACTCACCAACCCGCTTGGCCAGCGTGGTGAGTTATGGCCAAACCTCCAAAATGATTCCACAACTTAAATCTTGGCCCTCAGTCTCCGGCAGCTGGAATGTACCTGGCCAAGGCAGCGGCCAGTGCGACATGAAGGCAGAGGGTGCTAAGAATCCCCGGAGGACCGGACTAGGCTGCCATCTGATGCTGACCTTGGCTACTTACAATGGACGCTCCCTATCTTCTGATTCAAGGCTTCTTGAATTGGAAGAGGAACTACAAAGGATCAAGTGGGACATCGTGGGGCTAAGTGAGGTAAGGAGAAAAGGAGAAGATCTCATCGAACTGAAAAGTGGACATCTCTTCTACTATCGTGGGACAGATACTGGCAGAACTAGTGGTGTTGGATTTATAATAAACAAGAAACTGAAGGATAAAGTTGTAGAAGTTGAAAGTTCCTCTGACAGAGCTGCACGACTCGTTATCCAACTCTCGAGAAGATACCAGGCTCAGATTATTCAAACTTATGCACCCACCACAAGTCATCCTGAAGAAGAAATTGAAGAATTTTATGAGGAAATTTGTCATCTAAATAATAAAGGTAAGCAGCACTTGAAAATAATTATGGGAGATTTCAATGCAAAAATAGGGCAACGGCAACAGAATGAAACTTCAGTAGGTAAATTCGGTCATGGCAACAGAAACCAGCGTGGAAATACTCTCGTTGAGTTTGCAGAGGCAGAAGGGTTTTTCATCTTGAACTCCTTCTTCAAGAAAAAGCCACACAGGAAATGGACATGGAGACATCCAAATGGGACAACAAGTGAAATTGATTTTATTATGTGTAACAAAAAATTCGTCATAGAAGACTGCAGTGTGCTAAACAAGTTCAACACAGGTAGTGACCATAGATTGGTGAGATGTAAGATGCACCTCAACACTAAACTTGAACGTGGCAAGCTCATAAGACAAACAAAATCTATTGACATAACCAACCTTAAAAAACACCATAATACCTTCAAGTTAGAACTGAAGAACAGGTTCTCTGCTTTAGAAGGCCTAACATCGGAAGAAGTGGACATCTCTGAAGTTAACAGAAAAGTAACCAAAGCTCTTATGGAAACAGCAACAAAATTAGCTGGGTCTAAGAACAAGTTGCATGTGAACAAATTATCAGGAAAAACCAAAATGTTGATGCAAAAGAAGAGAGATGAGGACAACTAAAGAAGATGTGACTTCCAAAGTGGAATATATAGAGCTATGCAAGACAGTAAGAAAAAGTATCATTGAAGACGTAAGGAAATTCAACTGTGAACTAGTGAGGAAAGCAATTGAAAGCAACCAAAGCCTAAAGATAGCAAAGGGACATCTCAGTAAGGGAAGAAAACAGATTATGGCACTGAGAAAAGAAGATGGTTCTGTAACAAGAAATAGAGGCGAAATTTTGACAAGAGTGAAAGATTTCTACTCCAAATTATATGAAAGGGATGATATATGCACTCCAGACATCATGAAAGATACCAGTACCAGAGTTCCTCCAGTCCTTCCAGCAGAAGTTGCACATGCAATCAAGAACATGAAGCGAGGAAAAGCTCCAGGAGAAGATGGAATTACTGTAGACATCATACAAGAAGCAAGTGGAGAAATCGAAACAGTACTCGCCCAAATTTTCACTCGATGCCTTAATGAAGGAAAGATTCCTGAGGATTGGAACACCGCTACAATGATCCTGCTACATAAGAAAGGTGACATTGAGGATCTCGGAAACTACAGACCTATCAGCCTCCTATCAGTAGTTTATAAAATCTTCACTAAAGTTCTTTCACACCGCTTGAAGGTAGCACTGGACATGGCTCAACCGAGAGAACAAGCTGGATTCAGGAGTGGCTACAGCACAATAGATCATATCCACGTGCTGAGAGAACTAATTGAAAGAGCGAGGGAATATGAACTTCCATTGTGCATGGCTTTTATCGATTATGAAAAAGCCTTTGATTCGGTGAAACCATCAGCAGTTACAATGGCTCTGAAAACCTGCGGTATTGAAGATGCATACATTAATATTATTAATAACATCTATGAAAATGCAAGTGCAAAGATTAGGCTGTTTGAAAATACAACACACGTAAAAATTGGAAAGGGAGTGAGACAAGGTGACACCATATCTCCGAAGCTCTTTAATGCCACATTGGAGGGTGTTTTTCAGTCGCTGAGCTGGGAAAACAAGGGGATAAAGATTAATGGAGATTATCTAACCCACCTTCGTTTTGCTGATGACGTAGTCATTTTTGCAACTACCTCATCAGAGCTGCAGAGTATGATCCAGGAACTTGCTGACAAGAGTAAAGAAGTGGGATTAAAAATGAACTTTCAGAAGACAAAAGTGATGTTCAATGCTTTTACAAGAAATGAAGATTTATCGATTGATGGAGAAAAGCTGGAGATAACAGACACGTACGTTTATCTTGGACAGCAGATATCAAGTGAGGGTCACATTGATGAAGAAATTAATCGGCGTACAAAACTTGCCTGGAGAGCTTTTGGAAGAAACAGCATAATTTTCAAGAGCAATATGCCATTATGTCTTAAAAGAAAAGTGTTTGATCAATGCATCCTTCCAGTGCTTACGTATGGTGCAGAGACGTGGACCTTAACTAAAAGAGACATACAAAGGCTGCAGACAACTCAAAGAAGCATGGAGAGGTGCATGCTTGGTGTAACCAGGAGAGATAAGAAGAGGAACTCGTGGATCCGAAAAATGACAAGAGTGGAAGACATCATGATCAAAGTTAAATCCCTGAAATGGCAATGGGCTGGACATACTGCCAGAAGGACAGATCATCGATGGACAGCCGAAATTTTAGATTGGATTCCAAGGGACAGGAAAAGACCCAGAAGAAGACCACATAGGAGATGGGTGGATGAAATTCGAAAGTATGCAGGGGTGACATGGAGGAGACTGGCACAAGACAGACCGTTGTGGAGGAAACTTGGGGAGACCTTCGTCCAGCAGTGGATTGATAATGGTTGACAATGATGATGATGATGATGAATCCGTTTTGAAATGAAAATCAGTTTGAGGGTGGGGGGATGAACATGGACATGTTGAAAAGTGCTGGAAGAAAGACACACAATTAATTTTCAAAACAATAAAACACATAAAAGAATGAGAGTAGGGATGATCAGGTGGCCTTGTGGTGAGGCGCGATCCAGAAATGAGTCCAGGTTCGACTCCTAGATTAGGTATGAGTGATCTGTTTGTAGTTCTGTCTCTTCTCTGGAGTCAGTGTCCCCACATTTGGGGCTGGCGACTCCTCATAATACAAAACGTTGGTCATGGTGGTCGTGAAGCCTCTTCCTCCACAAAATAAAGTAGGCCACTGCGGTGACGCAGTGGTCTAAGCGACAGCTTCTGATCCTTCGCCCAACGGAGGGGTCTGGGTTCGAATCCCGAGTAAGGCATGGATGTCTGTGTTTGTCTTTCGGCACTGCCTCTCTCCGTGATTTGCAAATCTGGCGTACTGTATCACATGTTCGATCTGTACTTTGATGATTTCAATGTATTGCATAACACGCGTACCTATGACGCATGATGCTGTATTTGTTGTATTTGTCTGAATTGTAGATGTATGTGTTAACCACGACCAATGTATGGATTCAAGTTGTATGTGTTACCTAGGACCCATAAATAATTAAAAAAAACCCTCAAACAAAAAAAAAAAAACAACAAAAAAAAGTAGGAAATCAAAATTCACTGGCAGATGGGAATAGGTTTTTGAGAGGAAGATAAAACAAGCCGTTGTACGAGTGTTTCAAGAGGTTTCGCTGCTTTTTGTGGAGAAAAATGTCTTTCAAAAATAATGGGTGATCTTGAGGTCCGTAAAATAGTAGTGATGTTGCATTAGCAGCTGAAAGCCTTATTTAGTGTGAAGGTTTAGACGAGTGGCTGCTCGTGAAACTCATAAAAACTATAATCCTCGCCATTCGAGTGAGGTCAAATTTCATTCTTTTGAACATGACTGATAAAATTTTAACTAACGATCTGATATTTCAATCCGGTTTTTTTTTTTGCATTACTGCTAGAGAAAAGAAAAAGAAACACGAAATCGTCTTTCTGCACTCGAAGCCGCGTCAGTGTGCAAAAAATGTGTAAAACCCTTTTAAAATCTTATAGTAAGGAATGAATGGTTTATTATGGTTCTTTCCCCAAAGTTAAGCAGAACTGAAAAACTGAAATGTTTGAATATATGCCAAGCATTAAAGAAAAATTTACCAGGAACCTTTGGAGACTAGGAAAATTCTATTTAAAATGTTTGTGGGAGGAACGGTGGACAAAAAAGTTACATGTTGAAAGAAGTGTGCTTTGAAGAAGTGATTAATCTTCTATTCCAGCAAATAAAATGGCCTCGTTCTTACGGATGTCTTCTATGTTTTGTAGACCAGTCTTTCAAGAATTTGTTTTGAAGAGAAACGGATTCTAAATTTGTGTGCATATGTTTTGAAACTCGAAGAAACTTCGTAAAAGTTTTATCCATGAAAAAAATATTTGAAAAGATTCTGAAACTCCATTTGGGTTTCCAATAAATGAAATCTGAATTTCTTCGAAAGCTGTGCCGAAGTAAAAAAAAAATTAACTTAGATATATTTCGTAAAACATTAATTCTGTTTCATTTCTGCATAAAATATTGGTTTTCCTCTAGACAATTATGTGTCTTATATCTTCTATTCCGGAATGAAATCTCGACAAAATCATTCGAAACCAATTGAAGAAGTAGGTTATTTAGATATTTCACGTGCGCTGTGTGCAATTATTATTCTTCCTTTATTTCTTATTCTTTCTTTTCTTTCTCAGCTAGAAATGATTCTATTTATCAGCCTATGACACTTTATGGTGATTTTCTTACCGAGCTTAGTTTCACATACTTCATTCGTCTTAATAACACTTGTCTATATCTTCATTTGACGTTTAAAGCGCTATTTAATATTGTGGTTACGTGTTGTCACAGTCAAAAGACTTCAGGAAATGCACAGATTTTAAGATTATATCCTTATTTTCCCATCAAATAAGTCTTAGATGATTTTCGAGAGTTTAACGAATATCTAATGCTTTTCAAATCGAGATATGCAATCTTAAAATTCAAACAATGATCCATCGTAAAATTTATTTTATATCGTGTGAGCGAACAGTGAAATTGTTAGAATGGTCTATGTCTTCTACTTAAATTGCAAATCGAAAGCGTGTTGAACTACCTTCCAGGTGAAAATCTCGGATTGATCAGAATTACTGATAGGAAGACGCCTACATCTTAGGGCGACACTTTAAATAAAATAATGCTTTTAAAAGAAATATATCCTTTGAAGCAATTTTTGGTAGCAGCCATGTGTAGCAGGATACAAAAAAATTGAATTCGGAATATCTAAATACTGTGCAATCTTGATATCATAGGAAATAATATTATTACGATAAATTCATGTCATTTAACACGTTTGAGAAAGTATACAAAACTGAGATATCTGAACAAAAATGAGTGCAACTTATAGATAACACAAATAAATAAAAAATAAGCTAATTCTCTCCTCAAGAAGTTGAATTTCGCATTTGTGTTTCTGACATGAAAAATGTACACCGACCTTTGCTGTTTGTTTTTTAAAAAATATTCAGTGTAATTTTCGACTGTAACCTTTTCTAACAAGTAACCGACATTTTAATTCTCGGTGCGCTGGTAATTTTTCTTTTTTGTTGTGATGTAAAACACCAAGTTTTTTTCTTTACAGTAATTCATGTTTGTTGATTATTTAATGAATATAAATGCATATTTTTGCGTGCGTACTTCAATGCGTATTTATATACACATAAATGTACTGAATGGCTGCACACATACACAGGGAATGATTTTCCTGAGAAACCATGTGCAGTTCTGATACATAATATTATTAACTAACTGCTATATCGAATTATTTTGTGTGTGTGTGTGTGTGTGTGTGTGTGTGTGTGTGTGTGTGCATTCGCCAAAAGATGATAATTCCTCACAGATACACTAATGTTGGTGTTTTTATAAATATGAAAGAAAAATATGTCACATTTTACGGTAGAGCGACAAGAATGTTTACACCAATGATATTTCACAGTCAAAATTACAGAGCTTAATTTCAGGAAAAACACATTTTTAGTCTTTAATTCAAGAAATATCCAAATATAATTTGTGATATATGCACCACTGAATTTTTATTCTATTTTCTCTGAGTAGCAGACTTCTTTTGACTATTGTTGTGCGCTGTCAAGTTTTCATAAAAGCGCATTCGTTGAATTGATATGCAGCACTTGTGCACGTATTAAATAAAACAAATACAATAGAACTCGCGTATAACGAGCTCATATTTAGCGATGTCTCAGGTATAACAAGAAAAACAGGAACTTTTATTTGGTATAATTTTAATTCAAAGCTAATTTAATAGTTTTTAACAAAATAAATTTAATGAAATCCCCGGATTTTACGAGTAAGAGATAAGCTAAGATTATTACATTTAACAAGCGAAGTAACAAAATTTAATGGCACTTCACATTTAACAAGGCAGAGAAAATCCATTGCGCACTGTCCTGAAATGAAGGAATAGAAATGGTGGCATACAGAACGACATTGCAACAGCGCAGGGAAATCCTTGTGCGCTAGTGGAAGAATGTTGATAGAAAAGCAATGGAAGGGAGTTCATCAAGTGGTCATCTAGAGTTGTGCAAGAGATTTTCTCCGCCACCCATCCCAATGTACTGGATGTATCGCGTCCGCAAAATTGAAAGCAGGTGTGTGAAAACACCATTTTGTCCATGACGGAGATGGAACCTGCGCCCTCTCACTCCGGAGTAAGTTATTCTCCCAACTAAGCTACACCGACGGAATGTCTCGCTGCAGAATTGTCGTCTTGACACATGCTTTACCTTTGTAGTGCGTCACACATGATCTAATCACAGGCAAAAACAGAATGAGTGAGTTTCGCACACATCTGTGGATTTCTCGGCAGCAACTGCACAGATGAACAGGGGAGTTATAGATTGGATATATCTCCGGAGGGGAAACAGGAGGTAGCGATTCCAGTAAATGTGTCCGGTTTTTTTAAGCAACTCAATGGACTATAAGCACTCTCCTATTCCTTATTTAGGGTCACTGGTTCCAGGGAAGGGAAAGAGCCAGTGCTGTAAGACAGATACAACATACATGCCTCAGCGGGATTCGAAACTGGACCCTTCTCGGACGAATGCTTATAAGCCAGTGCTAAGACTACTGCGCCATAACCACCGTGTTCGTTGCCTCTTTCACCTTTGAAGTGGGCTCTGAATCGCGAGGTTAGGCGCTACTTTTTTCCTCATGTGTGTTGTCATTTCAAGAGCGGTTAGTCACATGTGGCCTTCAAGTTGATGATACTTGAAATATTTAATTAAAATGTTATCATACTACAGCAGTTAATTAAAGCTTTCAAGTATATTCAGTTGTTATTGATATATAATATAAGCGTATAAGTATGACGTACTACAGAGGTGAATCACGTGTCAAGCAGCGATGGAAACGGGTCAACGGGTCGACAATTTCTAGCGGGTCCAACGGGTCGACAATTTCTAGCGGATCCAACGGGTCGACAATTTCTAGCGGGTCAAACGGGTCGATAATTTCTAGCGGATCCAACGGGTCGACAATTTCTAGCGGATCCAACGGGTTGACAACTTCTAGCGGGTCCAACGGGTCGACAATTTCTATCGGGTCCAACGAGTCGACAATTTCTATCGGGTCCAACGGGTCGACAATTCCTAGCGGATCCAACGGGTCGACAAGTTCTAGCGGATCCAACGGGTCGACAATTTTTAGCGAGTCCAACGGGTCGGGTCAACGTGTTCCTGACCCGATTCCGACACGGTTTTATATCCGTTTTATTATTGGAAAGCAAAAAAAAAGCAATGTTTTTTCAAAGAAAAATGGACGCTGTGAAAATTTGTGCTAGATACTTGTGCATGCGGACTGAAAAATGATTTGTCATGCAATATGAAGGTAGTATGTCCTCAGCAAAAAAAAATGTCCCTTCCTTCTGAGGAGCAATAATGAAAACAACATCCACATTTTGGAAACTTTCAACTCATTAGAAACTTGTGAAAATTGGTGTTACCGTGAAACATATTCTGAAGCTTTATATGTATGTTATCAAGAAAATAGCAGAAACTGAAATTAAACATACAAGTTGCTTAATTCATAAAATTTGACTATATAGCCATCAAAATTAGGTGGAACAGCTTTAACATCACTGCGGAGAGACTTTTTGACTCTCACAGATATTTTTGAAAACATGTGTAAAACAGTTATTTTATTTTTTGCAAATGAAGGACATCAGTTTCAATACTTCCTCCAAGTATATGAGTAAATTATACGTTTCTATAATACATTTGTTTGATTTCCACATAATATAAGATACTCACTGTGGAGAGACTTTTTTAACTCCCTGCATATATATCACAGTTCAAAGCAGATTTTACCGGGTCGGGTTCGGGTCAGTTACAGATCCGGGTCGGGTTCAATTATGTGACGTACGAGTTGGGTCGGGTCCGGGTCCAAAACCTCTGACCAGTTTCCAACTCTGGTGTCGAGACGAAAACTCTGCAGCGGTACTTTCCGTCGATGTAGTTTAGTCGGTTAGAAGAACTCACTCTCGAGCGAGGAGGCGAGACTTCGATTGCGTCACCGACAAATTAATGTTTTCACAATACATACAGAATTTTTATGTATGTATAATTTTAAAATTGTGAAACATTTTCGCCCCAAAAACGGATTTAGCGAGCACCTAGATTCAACGAGGTTCTCCGTTGGTCCCTGCTCCTCGTCATAAGCATTTATGTAAGCATTATAAGCAGATATATAAGCATTATAAGCAAGTATATGCGACGAAAATACATAGGGAAAAGTATAGATTATTTCGTATAGAACAAATTTTACTGAATTTTTATTTCCGTATAATGGAAAACAAATGTCAACAAGCGCGATCTATTTTTCTACGGAATCAACGGCTTTTCCATTTGCGTCATTTAATCATAGAATGCAAAATATACTCAGATTCTAAAGTGCTAACTAGTATTCCTGCCATCAGGCAATGAAGACATACCTTGCCGTCCGGTCCAGCAGCTGCAGTCAGTGCTCCCTATCCACAAGAGGTTGGTTGATATTTGAATGATTTCAGCGTTCGCCGTTCGTGAAGGATGACGAAACATCCAGCTGCTCCTATTGGGACCTCACCTGACCTCGCGGTTTGAGTAACTTACACCTTTCCCCTTCCAAGTTCGTGATCTACTCAGAAGGAAAAACAAAAAATAAATCATCTCCGGTTCCACCGTGTTTGACAGGAAACACTTTGAGCATTTTCTTTGAAAAAAATATATGCGTTGACCTCAAGACGTTTCAGTAATTCGTAGTTCAAGTGAAAGACGCTAATGCCACCATATTAACTTCTCATGTGACACTGAATAAACACCAGAGTACTCTGGTTAAAAGGTTACTAAATTTATTCCAAAATTCTGTACATATATTATCATTTGACTGAAAAATGGAGTTTTATAGCGAAAGGGGAAGATATCTCTGTCACACACACACACTAAGTTCTCAGAGCGGAAAGAAAAGTCACCGTTAAATATCTAAGTATTTTGTGTACTGAAAATGAAAGACAAAACCTATAATATGCATGGGCTTTTATTTTGAAACGTGGTGATATCCAAACGTAGTTCCATAATATTTCATTTCAATAAATTTTACCCATGTAAAAAAAGCCCAAGATGTAGCAGGAAAGAATGAAATTTGCAGGGCAGTCAGTGTGGTACTTACTTTACAGAATGCATAACTCTATGGAAGTTGTAATAAGGGCAAACAACTCTTAAGAAAGATGCATGCACTACCGATCAAAGTTACTGAAAGCTGCTACTTCCCGATTATAGGGAAAATATTTAAGATACTCATTTATTGCTGGGCTGTAAACAAGGCGAATTTCTCTTTTATCTACAACATCAAGACTTTTTAAGTTTGTTTTAAGGAATGACACTTCAGGACTGATCAGAATTTGCTGAACGAATACTGACGCGTGTTTACCTACTGATCATGTAGCAGTCTGAAGCTAACACCTGAACGTCAAATGGGTTTGGCTATTTGGACTGCCGAATTCGGTATTTCCCTCTCAACAGAAATGCCACCACAGTGACATTGTGGCCAGAAGCACGGGCTTCTGGCCAATCGTCTGAGTTGAGACCTGTCTTTTGGATGCGACATAGCTTATGTGCTTGTTCTATTACGCTGGATCTGTCGCTTCCAAAGAAGCAGGGGATCTAAATCATGTACTAATGACTCCATATACCTGAAGGCGCTCACGAAAGTCGTTAAAATTCGGAACCAGATAGAAGCTTTAGGTGCTCGCGGGTGTCGTTAAACCTCGGAATTAAAACAAAAATCCCTTTAGGTGCTAAAAAGGGCCGTCGAAACCTGGAACCATAAAAAAAAAAAAAAGCTCACGAGAGTCATTGAAACCTTGAAAGACAAAAAATAGAGTTTTTCTGCTAACCTGAGTCGTAAAAGCCCGGAGCCAAAACAAAAATAGCTTTAGGTGCTCATGGATGTCGTTAAAACCCGGAATCAAAGCACAAATAGCGTTAGGTGCTCACAGGAATCGTTAAAACACAAGCAAAAATTATTTTATGCGCTCATGACACCCTAGAAATAGCTTTAAGTACACACAAGAATTGTTAAAACCCGGAATGAAAAATCGTTTTACATGTCCACTGCCCCAAAAGCTTTAATGCTAACGGAAGTCGTTAAAACCCGGAACGGAGGAAAATAGCATTAGGTGCTCGCGGGAGTTGTTAAAACCAGAAAGCAAAAAAAAAAAAAAAAAAAAACGGTTTTTGGTGCTCACGGAGCCAAATAATAATAATAATAATAATAATAAAAATAATAATAAAGCTTTTGGTGCTAACCAGAGTCGTTAAAAACCGAAACCAAAAAAAATGCTAAAAACCTAAGGATTCGAGTTCACAACCAATGTAACACGAATATACGTAGGTGGTAAATTTATCGTATACAAACGGTTGTCACTTTTTTGAGGTACATTTGGCTTTTTTTCGGGGGGGGGGTTACCAACCCCATGAGCATTGATAGCTACCCGCCCCTAGTTTGGGTCACTGGTTCCAGGGAAGGGATAGAAGCAGTGTCATGGGGATAGGACAAATGCACGACCAAGTCTTATCTCGGACTAACTTATATGATTAGTCAGACGCCCGCGCCTCAGACCACTCGGTTATCAGGGATGCATGGCATTACTTTAACGAACCACATTGAATGCCTACGCTTAAAGCTAGGATGATTTATGCTATAATTAAACTTACTGATATTAGAGATTCAAACTGCAGAGGAAGAAGAGAAGTTTGAAAACACCATAAGATCCACACGAATCACGTTGGACTCAAACCCAGGGTCTTAAAAAAAAACAGGATCCTAACCACATTTGGCTGTTACTCCAGCCGCAAAGCTTTCACTACGAAATGTAGGAATAGGAACAGGGTTGTGCAATTACTTGTAAAAAAAGGTTTTTTACGTGACACGTAAATTACGCGTAAAATACGTAGAAAACGTAAAAAACGTAAAATACGTAAAAAACGTGTAAAATAGGTAACAAAATTAAAAAAACATGACTTTGTGCTGTTAATTAACTTGCTATCAGTATCGAGAAAAATCTGGAAAGTTTGGAGCGCTTATGAAGAAGGGTGTTAAATCACCACAGACATTCTGGTACTTTGCCAGTCGGCACCATAAGAAGTTGTGAGCAGTTGCTTTGAAGTTAATCAACATCCCAGCATCTTCAGCCCAACTTGAAAGACTTTTCTCTCATTGGTCTTTTGTCCATAATACTACAAGAAACCAGCTCAGCTGCGAACATTCGAAGAAATTGGTTCACATATATTATACTCTTAAGTTACAAGATCATAACAGTGAGGATTATTAGTGTGATTAAGGGTGTGTGAGAACTGAGAGTGACAATTATAAACATTTAAAGAGTTACATTTAAAACAAGCAGTTTAATGTTTTGTCAAATCTACAGTTTTTTCCTTTAAGGGTATAAATATAGCACAGTCAATAGGAAAAACGTTTAGAGTTTCAAAAGGGATTATGATTTTGAAGTGTACACTTGGATAACATGTGAAACACAAATATTATTAAATGAAAATGTACAATATTTTGTATTATAGACATGCCATTGACATTCATGCCAAAATATTATCTTTGGTGAACAACCTGAACATAAAATTGCTTATTTTATAGAATTACATAAATATTAAAATGCACTCGACGAATTTGAAGCTGTTAATAAAATCTTGAATTCTATTCAATATGCATTGTGATTTTTATCGATGCTAGTGCAAGAGGTAGATTATTTTCTCCATTTTTAATATACAAGAAAGAACAGATACATTACAATTTCTAAAACCAAATCTGTTAATAGGTGGCTGAGCTATATGAACATTAAGATAATAATGATTTCGTAGTGAAATATACAGGAAATTTTAAGTTTAAAATGTAATATAATTCAATTGTTTTTTATATTATATTATTTATACACACAGGAAAAAAATAAGTTTTTTACATCTGCGTAAAAAACTGGTTTTCTACGCCAAGTAAATTACCTGTATATTACGCGTAATGTACGTAAAATACGTAACGAGTAAATTACCTTGCCAACCCTGCATAGGAGTGGTGCACAGAGATAAAAAAGAAAATGTGGGAGTGCCACATATCCCTGCATTACACCCAGCAAAATATGGAAACGAACGAGGATGTTCCTTTATAATCTACAAAAACAGTTACTTAGAGCAAATCTTGTACCACCCATTCTCACTGAAGATGCTGTCTGAGAAACAAGGAAAACATTGTGGAAAGGTTAACTCCATGGAATGCGATTCAGCAAATGATCTACCTCACAGACTCAAAAATATACGTGCTTCAATGGTGACATTAAATCGGAAGGTCATGTGTTATACTAATTCCTGAATCATTCACAGAAATGCTCCAAAACATGTACTCTCATCAACAAGATGCATGTCGCAACCGCATACTGAAGTCCAATCACTGCACAGTTATATCTTTTGGAGATTTGAAGGCTAAATCAAAACTGATCTACTTGTTCCCCATATTCCATACACATGTGTAACAATCTCGGTTTCCGTGCAAGTTCCTCCTCATATCAAAAATATTTACTTTTCATTTCATTAAATTTACACTGCTGGCCACCCAAAATGCAACACCAGGAAGGAACCATACAATTGGCCTGAAATTCGCAGAATGCGTCTCCCGCGAGAGGACATGCAAACGATTACCAATGCAGAGCATATGCAAATCATGTGTGCCCGGCACGCCACCGAGAAGCACTATAAGAAGGGTGCACAGAAGCCGGGGTGTAAGTAGTGAAAGTGTGTTGTGCTGCCGGACCTGTACTTGGGAAGCTTCCTGATGCCTCGTCGCAGAATACGGCAGTCATTCCAGCACGTTTCGGAGTTCGACAGAGGACGAATAGTGGCTTATCGCGACAGCGGTTTATCGTACCGAGACATCGGTGCCCGTGTGGGACGACATCCAGCCACAGTGAGGCGAGTATGGATTCGGTTGGTGCAGGAGAGACGGACGGACCGACCGACGTGAGCGATTGCCGCAGCCAAGGCACACCACCGATCGAGAGGACCGGCATGCTGTGCAGCGGGCATTGACGGCTCTCACTGCCAGATCACGAACGTTAGCGCAGGAATTAGGGTGTGTTGTGCAACAACTTCTGTCACCATGTACCGTTCAACGTCGTCTGCAGGAGCAGGGACTTGTCGCACGGCGCACATTGCTCCAATTGCCATTGACGTAACACCCCGGCGAGTGCGGCGGCAGTAGGCCGTTAAACACCGCACCTGAAATACGGAATGTCTCGAAATTGTCTTCTCCGACAAATCCTGCTTCTGCCTGCAACACCATTATGGTCGGATACCCGTGTGGCGGCACCGCGGCGAGAGACTGTATGACGCCTGCATTATGCATCACCATACCGGTCCGTTGCCGGGCGTTATGGTTTGGGGCGCAATTGGATATGACACCCGCACCCCTGGGGTACGCCAGTACACTCAACAGCCACCGCACCATCTCCGACGTTTTGGAGCCTGTAGGTCTCCCTTGCCTGCAAGACCAACCAGCAGCCGCGTTTCAACAGGACAATGCGCGCCCGCACGTGGTACGCATCGTGCAACAATTCTTCACTGCTCACCAGGTGTCACTGCTGCCGTGGCCCGCCTGTTGACCCAATATGTCGCCCATCAAACACGTCTGGTAGCTGATCGGCAACCGAGTGTCCCGACAAGCACCGCCCGCTGCTACGTCTGCTGAACTGTGGCAACGCGTAGAAGCAGCCTGCACCGACATACTCCAAGCCCACATCCAAAGCCTCGTTCGTTCGATGCCGCGGCGTGTAACAGCCGTTATTGCCAGCCATTGGGGCCACACAAACTATTAATGTCTGCGTGCTCCGCAAGTCGCACGAGCCAGTAAGATCAATCGTTTCATCTTTGTATCTGTTGTTATGTGTCCAGTAAATCTGGCTCTGCTATCTCGTGTGCCTCTTGGTGTTGCATTTTGGGTGGCCAGCAGTATAGTTAAAGCAGTTAGATTGCCGCCTGGGGTTACCTCGTGGTACTAGGTTTTGGCTTGTATTCATTCTTCCAGGATGAGTCCGATTTCGAATCCCAGAGAGCCATGGATGTTGTGTTTGTCTTACGGCGCTGGCTCTGTCCCTTTTCTGGAATCAGTGTCATTAAATTAGGTACCAGCGACTGCTAATAGCCCACTTATTTTCTCACGGTGATCGTTAAATCCCAAGACCAAAATGAATATTTTCTTTTCATTTCACGAAATACATTTAAAGAGGTTAGATTTCCGCCCTAGTGGCCTAGTCATCTGAGGCGCAGGCTTGTGACCATTCGTAGAAGATGGATCCGGGTTCGAGTCTCGCCCGGATGAGGCATGAGCACTGTGTTTGTTTACTGGTTCTCTCCCTTCCCTGGAGCCACTGGACTCAAATCACGGACGGGGGACTGCTTGAAGCATTAGAGTTGCTGACAGTGGTCGTTAAACCACGCAACAACAACAACAACATAAAAGAAGCAGCTGGATTCTGTTACCAAGAGTTTAGATAACCATGTAGAGAGTTCGGTGAAGGAATATTTTGATGTCTCGGCAGATTTCAGTTTCGTTTCCATTGATCCAGAATTTGCGGATATTACAATTGTCGATTTTGGGAAATGGAATTTAAAGAAATTTCTCTATAGTGGAGAAAAATGTTTGAAAAGATATCTGAAAAGAAAATATAAATCTGCGTTTATCGCTCACTCTCTCTTCCTGCCTTGCTCTCTCACCCCTCTCTCTCTCTCTCTCTCTCTCTCTCTCTCTCTCTCTTGTGTGTGTGTGTGTGTGTATTATATAGATGCTCTGAAGATAAGAGGTTTTCTTTTTCTTAGTCGGTGCTGCTCAGAGCCACATACATATCTGCAGGACAAAAAAGAGCGCAAAAATAGGAGCCAAGAGCCACAACTGACGAGCGAATAAAAAAAAATGCGACCACGGATGAGAAAATCATAACCGAGTTGCCAGCGGCAGTTGTGCCTTCATGACAGTTGAGGAGTATGAAGATAGAATTGTCTCTGGCGGCATCATTGTGCCTCTGCAGTTCTCGTGGGACAACTTGTTTATACAATGAAAGGAATTCTCCGTCAAAGGAAACTCCCAAAGAAAGGGCTGACGACAAAACACTAGAACATTCGTACATAGGATGAGATATGTTGAGGATGAATGGTATAAAATATTTATCCGTCTACGAGATTTCAGTGAAAAAAACTGCAAGGAAAAAAGGCACTAGTCTTATTCAAATATTTAAGTGGAAAATTAATACCTTTAGAACATTACGAGACAAAGAGAAAAAATGGCAATTAACTGAGCTTCATGTTTGAGTGGATGTATCTCAGCCATTGTGGAATTAAATAATGAACAGCAGTGACATAGGAATAAAAAAATTGCATTTATATATTTTAAGTCACGACAATTTTATTAGCGTTGGTTATGATCTTTTTACCTAAGTGGAAACGTTTTTCTTTCGGAATTCATAATTACAAGTGTGGAAATACGAGGGTTGTAGCGAAAGTAATGCAAAAGTGGGCATAACTTTTTTATTAAAAGACAGAGGTCGTTCAAATTGCTCATGTTAGTAGAGTAACTCTTTCTCTATACAAAGGTACTACTCAACATTGTCTCCATCACAAGCGATGCATTTGTGTCATGGTTGAACCCACTTCTTCACAGCCACTTCCACGTGGTCTGTGTCATCAAATCGTTGTCCCCGGAGATTGTCCTACATTGGACCAAACAAGTGGAAGTCGAAGGAAGGGCTCCAGATTTGATCTGTATGGTGGATAGAGGACCACCGACCAGCCTAATTTGCTCATCGCCTGATTTGTTGCCAAAGATGTATGTGGTCTTATATTTTATATAGACAAAGTTATCGCTCTTTCCACGTTTTTGTTTAATTAACTCACACCAACCGAAAAATTGTTTTCCTGACACCGCTGGGATCGTACTGCAGATCTTTCGACAACTAGCCGAGTGCGTTCGCCTTACGGTACGGTGGCCAACAATACACGGCTCTATATGTGTTTATCTGTCAGCATGTGACTTCAGAAATCCGTAGAGATGGGCTGAGCAACTGAGACGTCTCCATCTGGTGGGGCTTACGGCACAAGCTATTAAATTTTAGCTAATAAATCCAAAGGGCGATAGTGATAGTGAAAGTCTTTAAAATACGTGGAGACAAATATGTGGATTTTCACTATCAGTCTCGTATTCTCATGGTGAATGTGGATCCTTTTCAGATACTTGTTCCGTCTCTTATGGCTTCTTCAAGCTTCTTGAGTGTCACAATGTATTGCTCGCTGGTCACGGTACGGCCACTTTCCAGAAAATCAAGGAGAATAACAACCCTGTTATCCCAAAAACCAGCCACCATGACATTCTGTGCTGATCGCTGGCTCGTGAACTTCTTAGGCCTTGGTGAAGAGATGTGATGACATTCCATGGATTGATTCTTCGCTTCCGGATCGTAAAGGTACTCCCACGTTTCATCCCCTGTCACTAGATAGAAAACACGACGTGTCTTTATTGGTTTCAAACGCTTCTAGAAAATCAGAGAAGACTTCCACCCTTCTTTTCTTCAAATCGGGTATCAACTGCCGAGGTACCCACTTACTTTCTGATACCCTAAGTCTTCCACCATCTTCTGTATGGCATTGTGACCACAGTCCAGTTGTGCAACAGGCCCACGGATTGTGACTTGAATCTCCGCGTGAATCAATTCATTCACTCGCTGATGATATGTGTCAGTGGTCGCAGATGATGGTCTCCAACTGCCTGGTTCATCTTCAATGCTGGTTTTCCCTTCTTTAAACTTAATCCATCTGTGCACATTGCTCTTGTCAATAGTGTCATATCCGTAAACATTATATAGTCTTCTGTGGCTGTCGGACAGCCTTCACCCTTCCTTCGTCAAGAACTCAATGACGGCACGTTGCTTCTGCTTGGAATCCATTATTTCCCTGCATTGAAAAAAAAAGGTTTACTATAGAGGAAGAGCTACTCTACCAATATGTGCAACTTGAAAGATCTCTGTCAGTTAATAAAAACGTTATGCCCACTTTTGCATTACTTTAGATACAACCCTGGTAAATAAGGACGATGTTACTTATTCTTTTTATTAGCGTATGACTTTGCGAAAACACTGCATTCTGATCTAAGTTTATAATCAGTCCTACAGTGAAAGTATTGAAACGAATGCTTAAGCTTCTATCTGAGCTGAACTGCCGTCCCGGTGGCGCAGTGGTCTAAGCGATGGCCTGTGATCATTCGTCCGAACGGGGTCCAGGTTCGAATCCCCTTGAGGCATGGATGTTGTGTTTGTCTTACGGCACAGGCTCTCTCCTTCCCTGGAACCAGTGACCCTAAATTAGGGACGGGCGACTGCTTATAGCCCATTGAGTTGCTCACGGTGGTCGTTAAACCTCCAATCAAAAAAGAAGAGCTGAACTAAATTTCAAAAGTAAGTAGCTGAGTCTTGAATGATATTGTTTCCCACTGAAGTTCTCTTACACTGTTAAATGTTTTTGTCGTGGGTTGCATCAAAAAGTTGTGCTGAACCAGCTGCATCACATTTGGGGATAAGACACGTCCTTTTATGATGACTCAATCCCCTAAAAAACGTGTTGCGGTGGGTGTGATTCGACACCAATTAAGTTGGATACCAGAACATGCTGCGTATTTGCCTGATTTTTGTGTGTGTTTCATGCACGACACAGGGTTGTAACTTTACCCCCAAAGCTAAGGCAGATGATGTACAGTAGTACCATTTATTGGTTCATCAAACCCCCAAATTTTAACAATGTAAGAAATGATGCCTTTGTCATATGACCTGTGTGGGATATTGTTGCCTGTTATTAACCTTCGAAGTCGACGCCAAAATGTCAAAAGAATTGCTGTTTTCAGTTTCCTAAGTGATTGAGTAGGAAAGCAAATGAATAAATAAAGAAATTGATAATAGAAACAAGTGATTTTGGTCGCACGAAGGACCTTTATATAGGGGGAAAAATGAAAATATGGATTCGCCAAAATATACGTCTCTTCCAGCGGGTGGACGGGTATTTGCGATTTCTTATCCTATATTTCTGCCGCCAAAATCCGTTTCCATTTTCCTTCCTAGCTACATGATAGTCCCAAGCAAGAGTCTGTTTTGCCACCACCTGTATTTTCAGTTCCCATTCTTTTCTCTCTGCCGCTTGAAGGAATATGTTGCCCATGACGTAAAGATATGCTAATTGCTGTGGGTCCAATTCTCACGCCGGGTTTCTCCGATTCTCCTTCCTGCGTTGAGGGATAAAGGAGAGGGTTGGATGGGGCCCCTCCTTTTGTTCGCTGGATGTATTGGTCAACGAAGGAATATGTGTTCCCCGAAAGATCTGTTAAGAGCCATTTCTCTGAAGGCGAATTTCTACCTGCTGTTCTCGTTGAATAAAACCAAGTCACTATTTAATTACATTTCAAATATTTCTACATAACAATATTAGTTGTTTGAATATGTTTATCTTTCAACTATTACCATTAAATGAAACCCCACTGTAAATTAGTACAACGATTCCAGTAACAGGCTTGACTTGCCGAAGTAAACTTGCTTTACAGTAAAGCTTACTGAAAGATGAATCCCGGATAAGATCATTTCGTTGCAAATGTTTAACACTTGAACTAACTAACTAAGCCTTAGGAATAATAAAGGCCAGAAATAAGTGATTTAAATCGTACTTGCTGAGTCCACTCTTTATCTATTTGTCCTCTGCAGGTGTATATCATTCGTCTAGCACACAGTTCAGTTAATTTTATTGATCAAAGAAAGCATCAACTGCAAACTACTATAACTCTCTATATACTTAGCAGTATCACAAGACTGATCTCGCTTTAATACAGTATTTCGGAAATAAAATATATATTGTGCTTCAAACATAAAGAACGTTTACAAATAAGACTGACCAACAAGGGATACTGCCATAAAGGAAGTGACCCCGTTGATTGTACAGGTTTTGATAACAAGTGCTCGTAGGAATCCTTACTCGCTTTAAACAGGGCCAATCATGGTAATAAAACATCAACTTTATATTCTGCTTTCGATTACGTCATTACCATTTAACCTGTTGTCAGGTTGCCAAACACAAATTCATCGCGAGAGAAAATGTAACTTCAGATGCAAAACGCTTAAAAGCAATAAACCAAAATTTACAAAAGGAAACTGGAATTAAAAATGAAGTTTAAGTTAGAGCATACGTCACACATTCCTTGCTACTGTTTACAATGCTTCATAATAATAGTTTTCTGGGCTGCACTTAACTTCGTTTTAGCAACCCTGGTAGCACAGTTGTTTAAGCGCTGGCTTCTGACCGTTCGTTTGAATTGGATAGGGTTCGAGTCCAAAATGAGGGTCCGGGAGTTTGCCTGTCTTACAGCACTTACTTTTCTCTTCTCCTAGAGCCAGTTCCCCAAATTTAGGGAGGAGCGAATTCTTATTTCCCTTACAGTTGCTTACGGTTGGTTTCAAAATCGAAATCAAAACAAACAAAAAATCCATTTTAACATCAGTACGGGACTTAATGTGTCACGACCGACTTTCCTCTGAAGCTTTGCGCATCGACTGTGGATACATAAAAGAGTTGAACGCGGAATTACAAAGTTTCATCTGCATTCCTCTCTATCATTTGAGACAAAATTGTATCACAAAAACTCAGGTACCGAACTGCGAATTAACACTTAGGCTTCAAATTTCAGTAGTAGATAGTAGGGTAGCCAATTCTCACAGCACTGTGCCACAGAATTCACATTTATATAGAATTCACATTTATATTACAGAGTGAAATGGAATATATAAGTTATATAAGTTAATTGCCATTTCACTCGGTGAATTCTGCGGTGCATTCCCATTTGCACAGGTGTCATATCACGTGTCCACCACTCTCGTATAATTAAGTTACTCTCCTCTGGACGGCTGTTTCATTCATCTGAAGATGGGTCCTTGGTGTACCTGAAAGGTCTCATGCTTTTTAACCTTCATTTTGAACCATCACCTTTTAACCCTCATTTTTTAAAATTGCATTTAAAGTATTTAACGAGGCATAATAAAGTGTAATATGTGTGTCTTTTGCCTATGAAGATTATTACGTTGTGCTGTGGAAATTAGCTTCCCTACTATCTAGGATTATTTGTTTGCACGAAAATTTGGATATTCAAATTTCAATTTCACTCAACGTCACTCCCTTTTACATTTACTTTAACCTAATGCTTCCGAATTTCAACTTTCCTACACAGTTCAACGGAACGCCTTTGTACTGTTAAATGAAATGCTTAAACTTTCCTACAGTGTTCAACGAAACACTTTTGACTACTAATCGCTACTAATTGGAGTTCATCATAACGCATCATAATACGTACTCCCGCCCATCCATTGTAGGCTTACGTAACGATCTTTCGATTTCTGCCTTTGTGGTATCGTATATCTGCACTCCCGTGCCATACTAGTAAACTCTTAGATCATTTCATTGGTGTGGTTTTGCTTTTGAAGCTCAAACTGAAAACTTACTTTACTTCTTAATGGTTTATTCCTTTATGTGTTCACTTTTCTTAAGTCTGAGCTCTACACATGTATACATCTGGTTCTTGTTTGACAGTGAGGATCATAAATCTCCTCAATTTGTTTCATATCAACTATTTGGCAGACAACAAATCAAACCCCAAAATTTAGACCTATACGGGTTTTTTGCCGATCGACTACTGGTGGTCTACCATTTCGTCGTGGTCTACCATCATTCAGAACCCAAGTTACTACACTTAGCTCGATTTTCATTTACTCCATAAAATCGCACATTACCACTCTATTTTCGTTCAGTCGGACTACCGATGCTATCTATACCATCGCAAGGGCACTTTTGGCAGGAGAGCCAAGAAACGCTTACGTAGAACGTATGGCTAATGGAAAATATCACTGTGAAAGCACAGTAATTTACTATATATTCAGAGACAAAAAGTTTAAAGGCAGGTAATGTTTTCAGCATTTTATCGAGGAAGGCAATGTAAAATTTGATATTTGTTTAGATAAGCGTCATTTATAAACATTCGGATCTTTTATAGTACGTGCAGTACATGTAAAATTTTGGTATGGCTGGCATCTCATCTCGACGAACTAGAGTTAGCAAAATAACGCAGGACAAATTGGGCATATAGGGGTAGGTCCTTAAGAATGCAGCTAAATGTCCTTCCAAGACACTTTTCATATACAAATGAAACGGAATTTTTGACAGAAGTAATGTTCAAGTCTATCTGTTTTCATTGGAAATTCTCCTGAATGTAGATTATGAAAAATTATGTTTGTTACAATTAGAGTAGTAGTACTGTAGAGCCAAAAAAATTGTAAAAAGTTAATATGGTATCCCTAAGATTTTCCCCGGATTTTTAGTTTCCAAACTCTTTATCAAAGTCTAATTAAACTGGTTTGAACATCCTGTTATATTTCTTGAGTCATCATAGCATTCATATTTCCTGAGGCATCGCATACATGGGTCGATGGTATACCATTTTTCGGCAGTCTAGTGATATCAATCAGTCGAAATATTCTACTGATTTCATAGCACATAGGTATTCCACAGAGAGTAAATGACTATCCCAGCGGAGTAGGCAACTCCTCTTCTTTCAGATGATTTCTTTTGGTTTTTAGCACATCACACATTTCCAGTAAATTGTTGATTTCTGTATGTAGCCCGTTTTTTGATCTCCCTGCAAGACAAGCGAGCCCCATTTGGAAAATGACGACACTGTAAATTTAATGATCGTTGGCTTATGAAAGAGACCTTTGAATTTCATTATAAGAATACATACTTTACTTATTCGCGTATTGGATTTTTGTTTTTAAGAAAACAAAATTAAAATGCTACAGGGTGAGCGATGGATAACCCAAAAGAAGCTACTCCTCTATGTGAATCAGTAGGAACAGTTATTCCAATAATTCTGCACCACATAGACACAGAACTTGTTGGTGTCAAGGGCCCGAGAAGTGATAAATGCCTTTTTTTAAGGAGAAACGTGAAATTTGGAAGAACATTATTAGAAAAAAGAGGCTAAGGTGGTGACGTAATTCCGCCGGATATACTAAAACACTGATGAAATGCTAAACTGCTGTTGAAAACTTCCTGGTAGCTAATTACGTACAAAGAAGTATCGTGGAAAGGTTTCAGTCTCGTGTATCCCTCTAGGTTTTGAAAAATAGAAAAATAGTGGTGGAGGGAAATCTTTGTGCGAGTGAGAGAGAGAGAGAGAGAGAGAGAGAGAGAGAGAGAGAGAGAGAGAGAGAGAGAGAGAGAGAGAGGGTGTTCAACGTTTTCCTGTTCATGTATTCACTATAAGTGTGAGTGTTTTTATGATCCCTTTCGTGGGAGAAAAGGTTTTTTTGGGGGGTGGGGATCTAAGATTTATTGGTTTCTGAGGGAGGTCACGGGTGTTTGGCTGTTTGTTACGGTAAAAACAAGCTACCTCCAACCACCAGTGAAAGAAAATGCAAGATTAATGGTGGATAAAAAAATGTGGAACCATAAGAGGAGGAGAAGAAACAGTGGAAGTAGTCATGAATGAATCTTGAATATCATTTACCGGATCCATTGCAAAAGACGAAAATCTTAAACTAAAACACTAAATGGTTTTTCCAGTTTGATGGGGAGTTATGTTTCCTCCAGCAGTAAGGGACCTGGAAGTAAACTATCATCAAGCGAATTAAGAAAATGTGATTTATTGTGTTATAGCTCAAGAGAGTTCGGTTTCTCTTTCGCTTCTTTTTTCACATTTTATATTTTAATTTATTGTTTTCACTTTTTTGCGTGGAGAATTTACACACTAGTGAAGTACATTAACAAAAGGAGTGAAAATGTAAAGCAAAATCTTGCATCTGCATTCGTGGGAAAATATAGTTAGTAGTTGAACACAGAGTCCACCCAGATGACCTCCTTGGTTGTGGAACCTAACTGAGGCCCTGGCATCCCATTATCAATCCGGCTGGAAATCAGTTAACTCTATCAATTGAAGCATCTTGCATTTACAGACGCTCAGTTAACTCTATCAATTGAAGCATCTTGCATTTACAGACGGTCAGTTAACTCTCTCAGTTGAAGCATCTTGCATTTACAGACGGTCAGTTACCTCTATCAATTGAAGCATCTTGTATTTACAGACGGTCAGTTAATTCTATCAATTGAAGCATCTTGCATTTACAGACGGTCAGTTAACTCTATCAATAGAAGCATCTTGCATTTACAGATGGTCAGTTAACTCTATCAATTGAAGCATCTTGCATTTACAGACGGTCAGTTAACTCTATCAATTGAAGCATCTTGCATTTACAGACGGTCAGTTAACTCTATCAATTGAAGCATCTTGCATTTACAGACGTGCTATTGTCTCATAACACCCCTGGCAGCATGCTTATATTTCGATCTGGGACATGCCGCTTGCGTAGGTCTAATTCACTCTCAATAAAGATGTGCCCGAATAATAATGTTAGGGTAGTGTTATGTCTAAATAAAAGCTACCATAGCAACACATGATTCTGTTTGATCATTGATAAAATGTCTTATCTTAGTGTTGCTGGGCCTCTACCACACCACGACTTTTATCCCAGATTTAGAAGATGCGTTTCTTTATGA